>OU862870.1:52416503-54816503 GCA_917880715.2 Matsumyia berberina
GTTAGAAGAAATGTGGAGTCTTTTTCATTTCGGATATTGGGCAGTTTGGCCATAGGTCGGCTATCGTAATTTATTTGCAGGCACCCTCTATCTTTGCTTACTCCCTATCTCGACGATGAAAATTCCTCGTCGCTTGATAACAAATGCTACTTGAAAGGTTTCTTTTATAAACAAACCTCATGACTCATGCAAAAAGACAGACAAAAAAAAATGTCCAACAACACTTACCGCCTGAGGCAATGTAAAATCCACTCGGTGAATACTTGGCAACATTTACAGCACACGAATGTTCCGTATAAACATCGGCAATCGCTGGATTCTAATGGGACATCGAAAACAAGATAGAAAACCGAAAATAGATTAATGCGTGGGACTGCATATTATTCAAAGGAAATGAAAAATGTTCAAATAAAAATAACACTTTGCTATGCGGATCAAAATGCAAAAGTTGAAATGTGAAGTCGATAAAAAAAAAAAATTGCTTGCGCTGCTGCTTCTCACTCACCTCTATGTTGCGGATTATCACAGAATTTCCATTTGTGTAGAGGAAATTTTTTCCCTTTGGGTCGGAGCCCAAAACAATTGGTTGTCCCCTCTGGGTTCTTGGCAGAGATGCATAAATAAACTCTGTGTGAGATACAAAATGTTAAATTGATAAATTTATACGGTATAACATTATGTATATGGTGTGTGTACTGTTATCGACATGGACATGGGAGTGGTATGCAGAGATTTTATATGGTTTTGTTTCAACTGGTGACACAAACAATTTTATTGAATTGTTAATTTTTGTTTTTATAAGACACACTTCCTGTCGAGATTTTTATTAAATTAGAAAGCCGGCACTGTGTACATACGTATGTATGTACATAGGTATGATGTCTCACGCTTGCACACTTACTATTTGAGTAGGCCATGGTAAACTGTGATAGATTTTGGCTAGTTTACTTATTTAAATCGGAATATATTCGTACAAACTGGACACTTATGAATTTCCAAAGGAAATTGTTTTATTTTTACTTATTTGGATAGAAATTCGAAATGAAAAAGTCCGAACGGTCAGGAAACTCAATTCGACCAGTACACTTGGCTAGCAGCTGTCTCTTTACCCGTTGATAAATTGCCATATATGGCAATTATTAAATTTCAGACGAATATTTAACGTACGTTCAGTTTGCTTACGAGTTCCAACTGTCAGTTGACGCTGCGAACAGACCCCAGGCCAGGGAAATTGGATTGGTGACACACGCTGCAATGAATTTGCAGAAGCCTATGCCAATACCACAATGGATTTTAAGCAGTTTGTACATAAATTTGCGACAATAATATGTTTAAGCGCACATTTGTGTGGCATTTTCGACTATTGGACTGTAGAGGTGATACCGCGGGATAATCAGATGCAGAAACAGACTTTTTGTATTGTCACCCCCGTCTTTATATTTCCTTAATGGCTCCATTTAAGCCAATAAAATGCGTGAATGTCCTCGCGTTGCTTTGGTTTGACTTTGCCTTTATATTTCCGTCTTTCGGAATAAAATAGAAGCTTGGACAAAACTTGCCTTCCTAGTTTCTCGAAAACGTCATTCCAGGTAACCGGATTGTGCCAAAATTAAGCTTAGTCAGTCTTTCATGCTACTTCTGCATTCTCAAACAGTTCTTGGCCTACTATACGTAAGCTGTTTGAGCACGAGATTGCAGAGCTTGACTATCATTACAGACACTTGCTTGTTTTTCGCATTACACATTGTTCGCAGCTGTAAGTTTTACATGAATTCGGTAAACAGAGGTAGAGTTAGATCTATGGCACAAAGACCCTAAAAAACCTATCTAAACCATTAGAGACTGTTGGCCATCAATTCTGAACACAAAGGTAGTCGACCGGCTGAATAAACTTAACGAAAGTTCCATCGACATCTGTCAAAATATGCAAAATATGACAGCAGTGGCTACCAAAACATTTTCCAATTTTTCAAGTGTTTTGTTTTGTTCAATTAGAATGCTATCGCAAAATAATGTTCGATATTTGAATCCAATTTATGGTCAACTAGTAATCGGACCACCAGGATCAGGCAAAACAACGTATTGCAAACATGTCTTCGATTTCTACAAAGAACTCGGACGGAACGTCGCTGTGGTAAATCTCGATCCCGCAAACGAGAACATGAACTATTCGCCTGCTATCGATGTAATGAACCTCATCACAGTGGAGGACGTTATGAATAATCTCAACCTCGGTCCAAATGGTGCATTGATGTACTGCATGGAATATCTAGAAGAAAACTTTGATTGGTTTTTAGGTGAATTAAAGAAATCCACCTGCAACTATTTCCTATTCGATTGTCCCGGTCAAGTTGAGCTGTACACACACCACAAGTCAATGTCAAATATTTTCACAAAATTGGAAAGACTCGGATATCATTTGTGCGCGGTAAATTTAATTGACTCACACTACTGTTCAGAACCAGCAAAATTTGTATCCACACTCCTGATGGCTTTAAGCACAATGCTCCAGATGGGTCTGCCACATGTCAATGTCTTAAGCAAAGCCGATCTCTTTAAGCAAAATGAATCAAAGTTACATTTTAATTTAGATTTCTACACAGACGTACTGGACTTAAAATATCTCCTCGAAGCACTTGATCTATCGCCTTCGATGCAAAAATATGCAAAGCTTAACGCTGCAATTGTATCGATGGTAGAAGATTATAGTCTTGTTTCCTTTCAACCATTGGATGTGAAGAGCAATGAAAGTTTATTGAGGCTGAGGAATATAATTGATAAGGCGAATGGATATGTTTACAAGGCTGGCGAAGAAAAATCGGTTAATACACTAATGGCTTGCGCGGTTGGTGCTGAATCAGAAAGTCATAGAAATTCTCAGGACATCGATCCATATTTGTTATGAAATCTGATTTCTGTTAGCTTGTAGGTATTTGTGCGAAGTAAAATCTGGTAAATAAACTTGATCTTTGTTTTATTACGAGCGGTAAGGAGTTCTGTGCATTCCCTTTGATTTTAGGCACTTTGCCGTTACATATTTGGAAGTGTTAATTTTTCTGTTTTCAGATTCAGTTGCAAGCAGAGACATTGCCATGTACATACATATTCATTCAGTAATCAACTGCAGTTCAGGGAGAGGACTAGGTGAAAATTGTTTTAGAAAATTAATTGCATAAACTGGTGTAAAACAGTGCTGTCTGCTTTGGAAGCAGTTTCCAATAGCCTCCTTACTTACAAAACTTCTAGTGCGAAACTGTTACAAAGACTAAAGTAACAAATGTCAGGTATTCCTGTCTTCTTGGCCTCAGTGTGCAGTGCCTTCATGTTCGTCATGTGTTTCTAGTTTAGCCTAACATCTGGTCCTTCGCATCAACTCATGAAGTCCAACTTTACCTAGAAACAACAAAGCTACGATGTCAAGTCCTAGGTATCCAAAAAATATCTTTTTTGCGTTGTTCAAATAGGTGAGACATCAGCTATAACCAAGGTTTTGTTCAGAAGTGTATTACTCCTGTTTAGCGGATTCCTTCATGTCGAAGATGCGCCAAATCGAGTATGAAGGTTGACTATAAGAAATTTTGTCAATCTGCCACTTTTTCTGGACCTTAGAATGGGAAGTGTTGCATCATCTGCACAATTCGTACTTGTTGACCATTTTAAGAATTATAGTTACAGGAGCTTTCTCTCTTTATTAACATGCATATAAAAACTAACGCAAATTCTTATCAACAACAGACTCTTTAAAAAAAATGTTTATTTGACTTCAGTTCCTTGCTTCAAAGTTGCAACGATGCTCTTAAACGTTTCCGCTGTCGGCGAACCAGGTAATTCTGTTAAAACCGATAAAGTTGTTCCACTTAGAACACCTACTCTTGGATCGATTGGCAGGGTACCCAAGTGTGGTACATTAACCAATTTTGCCAGCTCCACACCACCATTTGAGGAGAATATATTCGTACAATTCGTGCAATGTGGGCACACAAATCTAAAGCAGAATCATGTTAAAGCGCTTGTTGTTGGCTTATAGAACAGCCTTACCCGCTCATGTTTTCTACAATCCCTAGAATATTGATGTTTGTCTTTTTGCAGAACGTAATTTCTTTTCGTACATCGTCCAGCGCTACTTGCTGGGGTGTTGTAACAATAATTGCGCCATCACATCGGACTTCTTTCATACATTCCATGACTGTGATGTGCTCATCGGAGGTTCCTATTAAAAGGAAAGATAATATGAAATGCTTTTGGTCTACATTACGAATCTACCTGGTGGAGTATCAATAATTAAATAATCTAAATCATCCCACTTGACATCGGTTAAAAATTGCCGAATCATCATTGTTTTCTTTGGACCTCTCCAAATCACCGCATCATTTCGATTCTTTAGGAGAAATCCAATTGACATCACAGCCAGCATTTTATCTTCACTTGAATAAATGGGCACCCAACCTTCGTCACATTGATATATTTCTTTGCCTTCAAGTCCCAAAAGATATGGTACACTTGGGCCACACAGATCAATGTCCAGTAATCCTACCTAGAGATAAAGTGTTAGCTCTCTACGTGACAAAAACAAAAACTCCTTTTTCAACCTTTAACCCATTTTCTTTAAGGGCTAATGCCAGTTGTGTGCTCACGGTGGATTTTCCTACACCACCCTTTCCAGATAAGACAAGAATAACGTGCTTCACTTTGTCCAGCATATTTATTTTTATTTAAGAATTTCAATAAAACATGAAATTCAACGAGATGGAGCGATCGAGAACTTGAGTTGTTAAGGTCTTGACTGGAGTAACTGTCAATGTCAGCATCAGCTGTTGCTTGTAGAGCAGAAACAGCCATCGTTCAGGGAATAAGAGTGAACTACAGATGGAAAATTATACCCACGCAGAGAACAAGATATCCTCGCTGAAGATTGATTTTACAAGCTCCACAGCTAAAAATATTTAACCAATGTCCTAAAAAAGGACAGTTGGAAAGCACAGACCAGAGATTAGTTAAAAAATAGCTAATCTCTGGCATAGACTCTACGATACTACGTCTGGAAACGGATGGGGAGGAACGAGTTCTGTGAGCAAAAGAAACAGACGAGGAAGGAAACCTTACACTAGGGTCACCATCTGTATTTTGAAAACCAAACCAAGGAACAACATCCGGCTGGCAGAAGAAACTGTACAACCTGGACGATGATAGGTTACAATTCCGTCCACCTGATCAAATCGAACTGGGGACAGGAATATCCATATCAAAATTCAGCAAGGTTACTGAATTTGATGAGGCTGGAAAAACGATTGAGCACTAAAGCCCAATCCCGAACAACTAAGTGGACAACTTTATTCGAAGGCAGATGAAGATATTCTTGATTCCTTCTAATATTTCTTTGGGAGACGGGCTTTAGAGGAGGAGATTCAATTACAAATTACACGCGTTGCACAGTTAAATTGACGTGCGGGATCACTAGCTCATGTAGATCGGATAAACGTCAACGCTCCAACCCGTGATATTTCCTATTCCACTCTTTAGAGACTACGCAGAAGATGACGACTAGGAACGGTGACTTCAACCACCTCGACGTACGAAACTGAAGGCAGATCGCTCAGGGGCTTACTAGCTGAAGAGGCTTGTTTGTTAAGGCCCAGCTTTGTGGCGTCGGCATAGGTTAGCGAGTAAATGAAGGAAGCCGTCCATGTGAGCACCAAAGTCAAAGGACTTCAAGGCTACAAAACAATCTTCGGTTCGAATTCAACTGCGCATATTATTTTCATATGGATATCTGTGTTCAAGAAGAATTAATTCAGCACAAAACAGGTCGACAAATTTGAAAGACAGGAATAAAGAATGATGCAATTCATTCAGATTCTGTGTTTATTTATATATTTTTATTTTCTTTTTATTCGAAATAATGAATTTTAAATGCATTTCGAACCTATTTTTCTAATCACATTCATATTTATATCATCGAATTAGATAATTTTCTTTTTTAGTGTATCATCCTATCACTGCACTGCATTGCCCGCATATCCGTACCAATCAAAATGGCGTTCATCTTCGAATAAATTTCGAAAGAACGCAATCAGTTTTTATTTCTCCAAGGTGGATTGCCATCTTTCAAGCTGATTGTTAAAAAATAATAAATTTAGTGTTTATTGCACCCCAAAATCGTTAATTTTCTATTGAATAAGCATTAAAACATTGAAATACCATAAAAAGCCATAAAAAGGAATTGAAAATAATGTGAAAATAAGTGAACAGATAATTTTTCAACCAATTGCTCAAGGGTGTCGCCATGTTTCTTTTTTCCCTGTACATATTTTCATCCATATAATTTCCCCCAATTTAAAAGCAAAGGAAATCTTTATTTTGCCGCTATTAACTAATAAAAACCTTGTATATAGTGAAAAACAAGCATTTCCAAGTGTATATACCCTAAAAATCGATAAAAGTGATCAACAAAAAAATATATCCATCATCCAAACGTGAAAATTTCTCTACACATGCAAAGTTAGTGAGTGAAGAAGAGAGGAGACGAACAAAAAAAAAAACATTTTCCTGAAACTCGAAATGCGCATGATAATAAAAACTGGAAGCCAGGTTAATGGTGGAGTCGCCGCTGAAAATATCGTTTGGAGCCAAATGCATTTCTCGATACTGAAATTGAATTTTCACTAGGTAAGAGTGCGTTTTATCTTTTGTTTGTATTTTTGCATTGTCCATGTTTGGGTTTTGTGGAGGCGCGGGCGGAAAACCCATTTCGTTATTGTGTTCTGCCAATGCGCGCTGCGTGGGATAATCAACAAGAGGCTGTGCCTATATACTGTATACACGTTTGATAAGACGTGCTCTAGTCCACCTAGGCGGTCGATCCAAAGGTAGTATTGTGATTTGTGTCTGGTCTCAGGATTCAGTCGAAAAGTAAGCACCGAACGTGCAGAATGCTTTGAATAAATCGCTCCTATTAGGAAGTGTTGAGACTAATTTCCAAATTAGAAATAATTGAATACTTTTACATGTGCAAATAAGAGTTCAAACATTTTTTTTAATGGTGTTTTGCCAAATATTTTCAACGTAAGTACCTTTTCTGTATCCCTTAGTTCTTGTGCTTAATTGTGAATGTGAAAAGTGTTTGCACTAATTGCAAACGATGGATATTGCCGCCTATGCACGCAAATACAGTATACACAATTAATTTGTGCGGTTGGTGGGCGGCAATATTCGGCCCAGCATTGCACTCAGATCTCTGTTTGCAAAACAAGAACTTCGCCGACGCCATGCGCACTGGCAGAATGCAAACATATTATCCTGAACAGACTATGTGTTGGTGCTACCTTATGTATTGTTGTTTTGTTTATGTACTTGAGCTTGCACTTTTGACTGATGGATTACCTGTTCCCTCTGTTATCTTCCTGCAACCGAATTCATCGACCAGATTTTAGTGAGTATTCAGCAGGAAGGACGATAACAACTTGATTGCAGCAGGCACAATACGCTGAAGGTCAAACATGGATTCGGATGTGATAAGTATACCTAGCGACAGTGAGGATGAGGCTGTGCCTCCGCGATCCCAACCATCATCAACTTCATCACGAGCATCCTTCTGGTCGCAGTATCGCCCGGGGCTTAACTATTTGTGTGAACCCATAGCACCGTGTCTGTCGCGAGATTCAACAAGTTACTTGGTAGATGACTCGAGTGGAACAAGTGTAAAAAAGCGACGACAGTGCGTAACGCAGTTCTTTCCCGTCATCAAGGACATCATGACAGAATACCGGGCGGCGTTCGGAATCAACCGCTCTCAACCGAAGATCATGAAAGCCGTCCACAGCTATATAAGGTGAGTCCGAGAAAAAAATTAATTTAGTTGCCAGTAGCAACTAACGGTTGTTGCTGGTTTTCATTTTGAAAAACGCAATTTGGGGGTGAAAGCTGGGAGAGCGTACTGGCGTATGTCCTCCCACAGGAACTCTAGCTATTTCTACGAATTCGAGGCATGCCCGGATAGATGGATGCCCCCAATTGGAGACGGGTGATGTTTTGCTCACAAGTTCTGGGTGGCAGCGGGGGTAATCGTGTTGGGAAGGTGTTTGTTTTACTTGGTTAGGTGCTTCTGATACTGCGTTTTTGTCAAGGGAAAGCATATTTTTTACATATCTACTGGTGGTGGGTGGGAAACGTGTTAATCATATTTACGCAGTACATACGCTTATCAATAGATCGCCTTGATGTTGTGCAGACATTTTCAGGAATCTATACGCAAAGTAAATCTTCCTTAACACAAACGGTCTTGTGTTGTGTGCACCAATAAAAGGGGGGTTTATTCGCCCGCACAGAATTATTATGATGGTGTAGCTTATGAATGCTGTTTGAATGGATGTTTGAGTCTATCGTTTTAATTGGGATTAGGAATTAACATTTACCTTTACAGCTGATATGACTCTTTTTTAAATGTATTCATACGAGTATAATGAAACATAATTAATTAACAATTTATTGATAATTATACACATAAAAACACTGAAAAATTGTCACACAAACAACACAAACAAGGATTATGATATAGCAAAGCCAATCGAGACACAGAAGCACCTGGAAAGGAAGATGGACGGCAGTACGGACAGGTGGGCGGTAATTAGTTGAAGTCATGACAACAAAATTGATCTTGGTTTTCTGTGATGAATATTCGGACGGAGTAACAATTAAAGGACAGAAACGGGTTTAGGTTTTGATTTGCAGATTTTGCTATCGCAAGTGGTTGGACTTTTTTTTAACCAATTTCTCTTAAGGATCAGTTAGAGTATGCATAGGTCATTGCATATCGATATGCAAGCGACAAAGCATTGACTGAAATCCTACTTATGTAGGTGGCGCTACAGTTCGGGGTGAACCTCAGACTCAAACAACAAGTCGCTCTAGCTGTTGAGATCTCCCTATACTCCTGCAGGCCACCTTGGCCAGGTCTTCATTTACTGCGTTGCCCCTCCGAGTTATTTTCGAAGTTTCTGCGTGCCGGACCTTTAGTGCCCATTTGCTCTACAAGTCCTAGCGATCTCAAACGTCCAATGGTTAGTTTTTTTTTTTTTTGAATAGAAAGGTGTCCCTACCAGCGCTAAGATTAAACGAAGAATAACTTACCAATCGCTGTTTCTTTGGGCTAAGAAGGCAATTGAGTTGCAAAGCCCTCTCTCGAACAACTAAAACGACCCTTCATTAAACCTTAATCGTCCCAGTCCTGCTCTACGGCGCAGAGGTATGGGCTCTGTCAAAAGCGGATAAGGCTGCTTTCAGCTTTTTCGAGAGGAAAATTCTTCGGGAGATTTTCGGATGCACACCAATGCTCCGACCCGGAAAATCTTTGAAACCACATCCGAGGGACGGCGTATTAGAGGAAAACCGTGATTCAGGTGGCACACACAAGTGGAAGGAGACTTTAACCTATTTGGCGTGCGTAACTGAAGGTAGCTGGCTAAAGATTAAGCTGGCTGAAGAAGTCTTTTGGTTAAGGTCCAGGTCGACACCGGACTGTAGCGTCATCTTAAGTAAGATTTCCCTTATACAGCTCGTATAGTTCTTGATCGTATCTCATCCTCTAAAGACCGCTAATGTAAACGAGACCGAGCATATCTTCATCCACATATCTTCTTCCGGTCCATGTTTCAGCGTCATAAAGTGGGACTGAGATGATTGCGGTTTAAATAGAGTCTCCTTAGTTGTACGGAATAGGACTCTACTACTTAATTGCCTTCTTATCCCAAGGAAACAGTGATTGGCATGAATTATTCCACGTTTGAATTCTGGTGAGATATCATTATCAGGAGTAATAGCAGAGCCAAGGTAGACAAAGTTCCTTACTATCTTTACTGTAACATTTAATTCGACTCATCGATGTTGGATGTACCTTCTTTTTGACAGCTAATACTTGGTTTTTCCCGCTAAATGGGCTGCTTTCGCCCATCAAAGATTCAATTATGACTAATCGATACGTAAAATATTCTTGAGAAATGAACAATTTAATACGATTTCTTACACATTATTCATCGCCTATTTCTCGTCAAGTGTTTTCTTGATTTCATCGCCTAAATGGACAAACAAAAAGTCGAAAATCTTTTATCGTTCTGCCCCTTTGTTGAGATAATCTCACTTCGATTCTCGTTGACTTTCAAATTGGGTATATTCTTTGTAATTCTGCGACCATGCCATGCTTAAATTTGTTCTTCATCGTCATTCGTGTAGGTCGTGTCCAAAGGTTACCGACTCGTTAAGCGGTGCAAGCCATCATCATTATTGTTTTCCGGCTCTCTGATCCATTATGCGGGTCGCTGGTTCGGTGCCCTCTATACCTCTCGATCTTCCACCGTCGACTCTTAAACATTAGGAGATATCCCCATACGGGTAGAGGTGAGATTTCGGACTTTGTCCAACCATGTCATTCCGGGTCTACCCAGAGGACTCCACCTGATGGCACGGATTCCATGGCAAGTTCGTCGTATTTCTTTGCTGATTGTTGAGACTCCTTAACGACAGTTCTACGCTAAATTGTTGGATCACTCATCTTGGCTTAATGGACACAACTGCGTATATTGATTTGCTGTAACGTTTCCTTAGCATGTGACCAATTTACAGTCACTTTTGTATACGTTATACGTTCTTGGCCCATTCTCTCATAACATTTTTCGTTTGTGATTCGGTTCACTGAGAATACTCGCAATTATTTTGTACAACGCATGCTGATGACCGATCACACGATTTTTCATCTTTGTTTAGTTCATTTAGATGTGCAGTTGACGGATGCAGGAGCACTGCACTCTAGTAGATCTATTGTGCTCCCGTACTTGGCCTCTAGTCGATGTAATACTTGAGTTAAAACACCTCCTGCAGTCCAACTGCTTTGATGAACCAGAGTATCCTGTGTAAATCCAAGGAATGCAGATCACTCTCTAATAAGTAATAGTCCCCGCCCCTTTTGTGGTTTCTTCTTTTGTTAATTAAAGATTTCCATTCAATTAGAACGTGTGCTGTCGTTTTTTCAAGATCCTCTGAAACCTGTAGTTTCCAGCCTGTTCTAAACCCAATCGCCTAAGGTGCTTCGTCAGCCTACAATGACTGGTGAACATCCCTGTCAGGATGCCTGTTTTTGTTAAAACTTGAACCAGATTTGCTCTTCCTCTGGTTGTGTTTGTCCAGAAGTGCTTCGGGGGATTTCCTGCCAGTTATTAACCCATTTGTTAATTTTTTCTTTTTTTAGCTCTTTCGGTATATTGTATTGTCCTTTTACTCAACTCCAACATGTACTGGTAACCAATAAAGGGGAAACTTCATTGCACTGCATTGCTTGATTTGCTAGGCAATTATTACAGTCACTCTCATAGTGCATAATGATCCACATCGAGTTGTTCCAGGATAAATCAGTCTTTATTGTATCATAATTTAATTAGTTCCATACGAAGCTTGATATAGCTTTTTTGCAGCATTGTTATGTTCGCTTCTGTATATTCTATTAGTTCTTGGGACGTATTCCTATGTATGGTCGAGATTCGATTCAACACGAACATGTAATATGTTTCTAAGAACTCGAAAAACAAAGGTTTGCTGGTAGGGGTGATTACCTTTCACATTATAGATTTCAACGTATAACAATCGCAGCTTAGTGTTTAAGTTGATCGCAGTACTTTTTTAGCACTTTGACTGCCAAACCAATTTTAAGAAAATTCACCCAGCTGCCAACATAAATTTTTCAAATTTTATCAAATGTGATAGTGGGGTGACATGCCCCACGAAAGTTTTGTTTTGGATTTTGGCTATCAGCTTTTTCCAAACCAAACACATCTAGCTCATCGTATAGTGCCAAGCATTTTGTATTCCTATCTCAATTGTTCGTAGTGGCTATCATTTTTAATGGTCATGGACTGCAAAAGATATTATACGTGGCTATCATATTTGATAGCCGTGGCACCCACGGAAACTGCACTGGAAATTATATTTAATAGCCATGGCAGTGGTCTCCGTGGGTCGGTGGTTAGTGCGTTGGACTGCTGACCGAGCGGCGTGGGTTCAAGCCCCAGCCAGGAACACCGAACATTTTTCGCGGCACCACCTCTTGTCGGGGAATGACAAGCCTCCGGGAGTATAATCTGTCATGATAGATCTTCTCACTTCGCCGTTCGGAGTCGGCACTAAATTGTAGGTCCCTTCCATTCGTGCAAACAATACAACACGCACAACATGAATGGTTGCGAGAAGCTAGGCCTTGGCTCATTCCGAGCTGTCGCGCCAGCTATTTATTTATTTTTTTTAGCCATGGCAGTCGATGTGTTAAGCCTAACAACGCCTTTGCTTTTCCATTTCGACTTCGACGATCCAATTTTGTATCAGCGTCGTTTAAAACATGCGAGGCTGAGTTGTAAGTTTGGTTGTTTCCGCCATCCAGTCTATGCTGTGACTTTACAACAATTCTCTGAAGTGCATAGTACCTAAGTTGAATTTTTTTTACCGAGTTGGATTTGGTTACTTTCGCCCTTTTGTCAATAGAAACGTAGGAAGGATTCCCCTTTTTTTTTTTTTTTTTTTTTTTTTTACAAAATTTAAGTGATGTCAACTAATTATCGTCCCATCATCGCATCCAAGATATTCCTCGCCTGATGTGTTTTAAATTTAATCAAAGTGCATTTGGTTGATGCTGTACTAAATATTTATTTACAATTAATTGAAATAACATTAAAATTAAGCAAACAAAATATATTAAATAATAAAATTTGTGTTGTGTGTATGATTTTTCTTATTGTATGTATTAGATAATATTTTTATTTTTATTTTTTTTTATTTTTACTGATTAATACACATTTACATATAAGTGTCCCTATGAAGACTCGAATAAAAATTCTTAATCTAACCAATCGCCGCTAAGATAATAGATCTTTTGATTATGTACTTTGATTTTTGTTTGATTTTTCCAAGAAAATAACATCGAGATGTTTCTCGCAACATTACTTACTACCGTGGAACAATGGCCTGTCATTCTGACAAAAAAAATTGTGTTGGCGAAAATTGAAAACATAATTCAGCTAAATTAGTATTGATTTCATTCTGGTATTTGTTTTGTAAACAATTCTTTTGTGGAACAATAAATAGAGGCACAGTATTAACTTCTTCAGCTTGAAACGGCTGTGTCTGATCTGAGCAAGGCAGGACAATCACGTAAGAAGTTTTTACATAGCCAGCCGTTCCAAACAGGGATTTGCCGAACGGTGATGTCACTTACAGGCGTACATATTATACATGTACCTAGTGCCGCCCATGAGTGGTCTTGGCAGAAAAATTGTCCTTTCCATTTTTAAAATCATCTCTGCCGAGGCTAAAGCTGGGCATTCCAGATGAGATGAGATCTCCAACGCCAGGGGAAGAGAAACATTCGCAGACCGTAATAATTGATTGTAATTTTTGATTGTTGGAAGCACACAGATAGGGTTCAGCTATTGTGCAGCAGACCCGCCGATTGATTTCAAATCCTGGTGCTCCCTTCGCTAATTTGGCCGTTTGAACGTGGTCTGAGGTCGTAGGATATTTGTTCATATTCGTACTCGACGTGAAGGGCTATGACAGGTAAACGGTGTTATTGATATATACGAAGGGTTGAACTTTGCGCTAATTACCATCGTTTTCTCTTACATACCTGCATACATACATACTTATTAAATGTAAGGCCTAGTCTCCCTGTTTTGAAGTGAATTTGGAACTTTTGCTTTTTTTTTTTCTGGGTCTTAGGTTGGGTTAGGTTAGAGAGGCTATATAGCCGTTGATTGATTTAGACCAGTAGTATATCCATTGTGATACCTCGGGATCTGGAAGGAATTTCCATTTCTATTCGTTGAACCAGTGTGAGCTTTCGTTAAAGCAAACTAGGATACGGACATCTTTTTATGCTAGGTCGCTAAAATGGTTATGTCCTTTAATAGAACCCTGGGCAGGTACAGTAAAGATGGAGAATGATTTATGCCTCTTCGTCGTCTCTACAGCTTCTGCAAAAATCATTTTCGTCATTTTGCCACTAACATGCAAATTTCATTCACATTCTTTATCACAAATTATCCGCATTGTAGTACCATGCTTGGCGAGTATATCGGCCTTGCTGTTCCCTGGAATGACCCTGTCCCTGTCTTTACTCAGTAAGCTCTATTCCGAAACCATCACGTCAGATGACACATTCGAAATTAAAAACTCTTTCACAAGGCTTTTGACACGTATTGCGCGTTGCACTAAAAGGCACTTATTTAAAAAAAAAAAAAAAAAAAAAGGTGGCTTTGATATCTTCATCCGTGAAATTGTAGTCAATGGGTTTTTAAATTTAATTAATATTTTTGCTTTTGTTCTTTTCAGTCATATAGGCGAGGTGAAAGGATTTTTTCCTTAACAAATTCACTAACTTCCTTTTACATTTAACAACTGAAAAACCCAATTAAGTTTACGTTGAAACAAAACTACACACAGGATACTCTCATTCGCTATTAAAATGTCATGATGTCATGATCAGTAACTGCATACATATCAATTTACCTTCACTTATTAATTATTTTGAATAAAAAAATAAATAAATAAATAGCTGGCGCGACAGCTCGGAATGAGCCAAGGTCTAGCTTCTCGCAACCATATGTGTTGTGCGTGTTACATTTTTCGCACGAATGGAAAAGACCTACAATTTATTGTCAACTCCAAACGGCGAATGGAGAAGGGTTTTCACGACAGATTATACTCCCGGAGGCTTGTCATTCCCCGACGAGAGGTGGTGCCGCGAAAAATGTTCGGTGTACCTGGCTGGGGCTTGAACCCACGCCGCTCGTTCAGTAGTCCAACGCACTAACTACTGAGCCACGACAACCATTATTTTGAATAGATTTCGATAATTCTGTACTGTAGAGTTTGTTTGTTTAGGTGTAACCTTATAAAATAGTCTACAGTTGTTCTCTCTGCAATCTCACTTACTAATGATGTGGCTACAGTTCGCCTTGGACCTGGGTTTCTACCAGAAAGTGTCTCAAGCCTCTGGTCCCTCTCCACATGTGCGCGCCACCTGACAACCTAATTTGCAGTCTTCGTCTATACCGCCGTCCCTTTGGGTTAGATTCGATAATTCTCCTAGCCTGAGCTTTACATCTTAATCGTTATATATGGACTTTTCTGATTAAATTGATGTTGCTATACATCCCATACGTCGTTGTGTCTCCTCCTCCACTAACCGTCTATGCAGACGGGATCGAAAATCTATCGAAAAACGTTATTCTCAAAACAGCCAATATTTTCGGCGTAGGCAAGTAATTGCACGTTGGCGGAGTTCTGTACAATTATTTCAAGATGTTGAAGACATCTCTAGCGAGAAATTATTTTCTGAGTTCATTCGCCGGATAAAAATGCTAATTAACAAACCATTCTAAAACTGCCTACACTATGTTTAATCTTACATTTCTAAACGGGATCAAATCGACATTGATGCCTTTATTGAATCAACGATTGTGGGCTCTTGGTTAAAGGACGTATTCCACAAGTATTTTTCCTTTTTGGTGTTTAGAGTCAAACAGATTGTTAGGATATTAGGAAAGATTGTATTATCTAGATTCTAGATGTAGACACTCTTAGGCCCAAAAAAGGTATTTTTTAATGAAAGAGCAAAAAAAAATTACAGTTGTGAAACTAAATCAGTTTAAATGTGCTAGTCTATGGCAGTCAATCATTCATGGTCTTCCGTTGCTGTTGCCATTATGAGCTTTCATGTAAAGGAACTTATCGCGGCAGCTGTCATGAGAGCTGCAAGATGCATTCAAATGCATATTTCGGATACGTTTTTCCTGTTTTGTTGTTGTAACTTCACAATTCAGAGAGCATGCCGACAAGGATATCCTCCTTTTAGAATAAATAAGTACATAGTTGGCACGACAACCCGATGGGGATGTTGTGTGTGTTGTATTTATCGCAAGAATGGAAGGTGTCTGCCGATTTCGAATAGTCAAATAAACCAAATTTTTCATTGCGAAAAATACTCCCAGAGCTTTGTCATTCTCTGCCGAGGGATGGATTGTTAGACTCGAATCTATATGTCATTTCGAACACAGATATACGAAACCTCTGTCGCTATCCTGTCCATTTCACATTGTTTAAACCCAAAGGCTTTCCCATTTCAACGACAAGACTTCACTACCAATTCTGTTGTGAATAACGAGAATTATTTGGACAGAAATAAGCCAGAGGGATGCAACACACATTCGTGGTGAACATCTGAATTTCTGTTCTCTTCTCTTCTCTGCTCTGTGTAATTCATGTAAATGATTGACGCACTGACAGCCTGTAATGGAGTTTCAATGTCTATAATTGCATTAAATGTCAATCTGTGATGTGGCCTGCACAGGGCATAGTTTCATAAATAGCCGTTGGAGTAAAGCAGCAAACTGTGCTGTTCGCCATGGGCAAAACGGGGTGGAAACTGTTGAGATGCTCAAATGATCAGGACCCGGAAATTGGAAAGCAGCAGTAGCTATACCAGATGGTAGTTCTGGCTACCAGCTCAGGACAGTATTTTGTCATTGTAACCCAAAAAAAGCCCTGCGGTTACAGAAAAATTGCCTCTCATGGGGTTTTAGGAAAAACGATTAACAGTTGCATTATTTGAACCACTAAACCAAACTTTTATTTCTACCTCGTCATGCAATTGTAAAACATCATTAAAGTCCTGGGGCTATTTCTGTGTGTTGTTGCGTACAACGATTTTTATTACCTCTGTCGTTCTTTTCGTCCGTACCCAATTTGTATTTTCCCCTATCTGGTCCAGAGAAATGATTTTGTTTTTGGAAATTACTGCAGCGTTGAAAAATGTCGATTGGAACAAATATTTTCATGAAGGTAGCCGCTTTCACTCAAAGGGTTTCAATGTAAACAAAATTCTGTTGAAAGATATTGGAAAAAATTTGCAGTGCATCGCAAATATCCTTCAAGAAATTGTTTTCCTTTTCGAAACAAATCTCCGCATCCGAATGGATACTTGAAGGGAAAAATCTCCAAAAGACATTTCGATTGAATGTGTAGATTATGTCAGCAAATATCCAAGTATCGTTCGCATACAGAGAATCTTGGGAGTGTTAACAATGTATTCGTTTTCAATTTTCTTTCAAAAATCAATTAAAAACTGCACGCACAACTGAAAGGTTTGTCGCTTATGGAAATTTAATTCAGAAGTTCGTTTCTGGAATATTTTAACATTTTAAAGTCTAGTGTCGCGACTAAAACCCTCTTTCAACGTCTAGTTCGTCAAGATGTATGTATGTAAATATGAAAAATCGGAACTGTGCCATTATGGCCACGAAGAAAAAACAAATTCATTGCAATCGATTTTGAGGGAACATCGAGAGTGTTGGAGCTTTTTGTTGATTTAATTCGAAGCGCATTTGAGTGGTGTGGTAGAAATCAATATAATTTATTCGCTCAATTAGGCATCGTCCTGCTAGTTCGATGTCACCCTATGTATGTAAATACGTTTAAAGCTATTTAAGGATTTTTTTAATGAGGATGTTAAAATGCAGAAACCTCCATTGAGATTACTTCACCCAATAAGAAGTATGTATGTGGGACGAATATTTCAGCACCTTTTCTTCGTTTTATTTCAACTTGGCTTTCATGCTGTTTTTACATTCCTTTGATTCCACTTATGCTTATGAGCACGTAATTAAAAAACAGAAATCGGTGTGTTCGTAAGTTGAATTGTAATTCATCAGCATTGATCCTACGCGGTCGAACATAAATTTCTATTTCT
The DNA here is from genome assembly GCA_917880715.2 of Matsumyia berberina. Taxonomy (NCBI): domain Eukaryota; kingdom Metazoa; phylum Arthropoda; class Insecta; order Diptera; family Syrphidae; genus Matsumyia; species Matsumyia berberina. Next base: position 52,434,286 of record OU862870.1, read on the forward strand.
ACACCGCAACTACATATTTTAAATTTCGCTATCGATCATGAGTTCCTCAAATCTGTTTCTATTACATTTGACATTGAAACTTTCTAAAATTAAATGAATGCGAATATTTATCTTCTGACGCTCCAATGCATCATCATCAATATTAGATGGTGCATTAGAAGAAGGCCAATACTCTTGATTTAACTTTAAGAATTCTGGACCACAAAACCACATAATTATCTGATCGCGCACCTCGTGATACAATTTCAGCGGCATTCAGTTTGGAATCGACGTATCGCGTGATGTATAGTAGTTGTCTTCTGTTTCTTAGCGACGCGATTGGCTATGAATGTCTTCCAAATAAACGATTCGGCAGATAGCCATGCTTATACTATAGCTGAATGTTTATGATTTATATTAAGCCAGTTGGCTGGTTTGTATAGGCCAGTTGGCCGATAAGTTGCTCGCCTGTAGCTGGCTTTATTCGTTGTATAAATTGTGTCATCATTTTAGCGTTGGGGTAGGCCAATGTTTTTAGTTGGAGCCAGTTCTCTTTCGAAGTTATTGAGCTCATAAAATGTTTATGTCTGATATCGAATTCGACGACAGGATTTTTTGTCCCAACATGGGGAGTGGTTTAGTAGTTGACATGGATTCTGCCAAACTGAATCTTTAGAAAGATTTTCAAATGGACCACCTTTTCTCCTCACTTTCTGTCTGACTTCAATTCTACTTGTGCTGACATTTGTTTAAAAGTTCTACTAGAATACTTTCTCTGTATCATTGTTGTGGTAGAGGAAGTACTACAGATTCTCTGCTCCTTCCTTGCAGTTGACAAAGGTCATGAATTCTGCAAATTCGAGTCTTGAGAGACATGTTCAAACAGATTTTTTTTTTTCAAATCATAAAAATTTCGTGTCCACGCTAGCATTTGTTAAAAAGTTGTAAAGAAAGTTTTGTAGACAACACAGGCAAACAAATTGATCGACTCTACTAATGCAAAGAATGTACTAGGTTCCATAAATCTAAAGGTCAACCTTTGCTTTGCAGGCTGTTCTTCGGCTTTACTATCCCCTCGACACGTCATGCTTAGAACTTCTGTCTTCGATTGTCGAAATCGAATCCAAACAACTTGGAGGCTGGCTCTTACTTCGAAGTTTCCGATTCAGCTTTTCGTTCCCTTTGACAACTGCGCTTCCTTTTACTCAAGGGAGTTGTTCGCGAAACGCTTTAAAGTTTTGCCTTTAAGTATGCATTTTGGTCATCTTAACCTAAGGCAACCTTGCGTGTTTTTAACGAGAGTTCCACGCATTATGTTCAGAGTTTCGGTTTTGGTACCGCCAGCAGGTATTTTGACCGGCTGTTGTAGATTGTAGGTAGAGGTGGGACCTTATAACTGCGGCTACCGATGGGCCTATTGCGATTTCTTTCAATTAGAGCTCGCTCATGATGCCTAAATTCGAGTTGAATCCAGAGATGTCTTTGAGTGAGCTGGCAAAAATATCTTCCGTTTCAAGGTAGAAATTGCCTAAATGACGATGACGCGTTCTGATTAAACAGTTTCAGTGACATAAAATGTGTTCCGCTGATTCTTCGTCTTCGTTGCACATTCTACATGTGTTGTCTTGTACTATTCCCATAGCCATTAGTTTTTGGACTCAACAGTGTTCCGTTAGGAAGCCTGTGACCATTTGATTGGTTAGTGGTTAGTCCTAGAAGTTGTTTGACCGGCTATACTTTAAGCAGAAAATGTATCAGGACACAAAACTTCATGCTTTGCCGGTTTAAATTCGCCTTTTCGTTCCTTTTAACACCTGCGTGACCTCTATCTCAAGAGAGTTCCTCGCGTCACGCTTAGAATTTTGTCTTCTTCTATGTCAACGAGTGTATCAGAACTCAGAAACGTCGAAGGTGCTTCCTCGGTTTTTTTTTTTGTTCATTTTGAAACCAGCATGTCCTCTAAACCCGAGAGAGTTCTAAGTGTCGTGCTTAGCATCTTTGCCTTCGTGCAGCACATTTTAATCGCTTTTACCAAGGTCAACAAATTTATCAGGTTCCATAAATGTAAAGGGTGCTTTTGTTTTTTTTTTTAACCCAGGTCAGTGTCACATCGGATTGAGATTGTTAATGAGTTTTTCAAGTGATGTATTGCTATTGATCTGCTCCATGTGTCTGATCTCTGTGTACTTCACGTCCACTCAGGCAGCCCAGTACATATGGCCAACACCTCAGCTGGATGTACTTAGTTTTTTGCAAGTAGATGTGGTAGGCTAGCCGCTCCGAAACGACATCAGTCTCTCATCCATCATGGATTGGTTCATGTTCAGATGTCATTAAGCACTTGAGTTTCAATCCATTACACCAACTTTAAAATATGTACAGTTCTTGCATCTCCTTTCAGCACAGAGAAGCTACACTTTTCTTCTAATCACGAAGGTCTTGATGCTCATTGATTCTCTGGATTGCTTTCAATGCCTTTTCCCCCTTGAATCTAGAGCTCCACAATCAACTATTTCGTAGATACGGCTCTTGGACCTAGTGGTTTTTGCAACCACCTAAAACAAACCAAGTATGATTTCAAAAAGAAATATATTACAAGTCTTCCCTAGACCTTCAACGACCGCAGATGCAGAATGCATTTTTTGGCCTACTATTGAGATTATTGGCGTTGTATTGGTTTCCTAGTTTGATCATCTTCCGAACCGTGAGGAGTTGATATTTCGGTTTGATCTATTGCTGTGTTTGCCTTCTTTTTTTTTTTCTTAAGAAATAGATCCATTTCAGAATGGCAAAATGCCATTCCTGAATCTTATATCCGACATTGAGCATGGATATGCCTCTATCATTCTCGCGAGATATAGTAGGCTCGCCTTTTCTGTGAATGGGGCAGATTTGATACTCCAATTATCAGGTATGCTTTTGTCCACCCAACCTCGGTTGATAATTGTGTTGAAACATCGCTGCAATATTTATGTAAATAGTGGTCGCCGTGGCTCAGTAGTTGGTGTGTTGGACTGCTGTGCAAACCTGCCTGGGTTCAAGCCCCAGCCGTGTCCACCGACAATTGTTTGCGGCACTACTTCTCGTCGGGGAATGAGTGAAGCTTCTCAATTTGCCATTCGGAGTCGGCAATATATGGTAGGTCCCTTCCATTCGTGCGAAAAATGCGACACGTACAAGATAAATGGTTGAGAGATTGGTTGCCAAGGCCTAAGGCGCATCTCGAGCTGACGCGCCAGCTATTTATTTATTTAGTTCCAAATTAAAGTCATGGGAACTGGCAGAAGATTTTAGCTTGTTAATAACTAGGCCAACATCTTGTTCTTCGACTGGATTTTTGATTTTTTTTTTTTCGCTCAATCACTTCTTCTATTTCTTGCAGGAAATGTTCCCTTAAAACATCTGTTGTTCCCTGCAAGTCGTTAATAAGATTTCCTTCACCATTTCTGTACCGGTGAAATTATCTTACAAATAGTACATCATCTGTCTTCCATGATGATTGCCATCAAGGTCTTCCTCAACAAACTGCGGTGTTATGTGTTTTCTTTTTCAACAAGGCCTGTTTCCACATAATTTTTCGAGATAATGGTGAACCTCGCGCGTTTTCATTTATTATTCTTCAACATGGATTTTTATTCGCGTGCGTTGGTTGAAGCCAAACATATTCCACTTAATTGAAGTTTTATAGGTTTTTTTTGCAACTTCAAAGCTTCGCGTACACTATAGAGGAAAATAGGTACAGCTCTACCGAAGCAAAAACGTTCTCTACCAAGGCTGTTTACACTACGTGTGGCTCTACCAAAAAATGTATCTACGTAGAGTGTTCGTAGATCTCTACTAAACGTTCTGCCGGCCGTCTTCACTGACTATTTTTTTTGTCTCGAGAGGAGATATACTTATGTACGGTAGAGCGTAGAATTAAATTTCATTTGAAATTAGATTTGAAACGTTTCATAAGCCTGATTTTAATTCAAACAATGCAATCAAATTCATACAAATTCAGTGCTACTGCTACTGCTTTTTACAAGTGGCATTTTTAAAATAAATTAATCAAAATAAAATTTGCCACAGCACGAGCGAAAGGAATTAAATTATGAAAACTGAATGCAATTGACAGGAAAAAAGAAATTTCATCAGCAGGGGGTGACATAAAATCCATGGATATTTATGCCCCCCGGATCCCATCAGCACAGTATACGTATCGCAGTGAAATCATACTACAGCTCTACGGTCTATCCAGCATGTTGTAGAGACGTATAGTGGAGAGACGATGTAGAGCGCTCTACCAAAAGGCGTTTACAATACCTAAAAATCTCGGCTAAAAACTCCAGCGTAGAGTCGCTGTAGAGCTGTACACATGTGCTCTCGCTACGCTCGCTAAAAAAAAAAAAAAACTATGGACATCTCGTCAACTCATAGCTTCCCCCTCACATTCAGGTGTTCAAAGCACCCCTGTGAACTCCAAACTTAATTTGTGATTATTCACATTGCCCGGGCATTGCGTCCATAACATCTACACTTCTCTAGTGAGATTTTTCTCTAACTCTACTACTTTTTCTTTGTAGTGTACACTCAGCTTTACAGGTATTTTTGATCGCATACAGCCATTGCCTAAATGGTCCTTCACATCTTCATTGATTTCACCATCACCATTTACTAGTTCAAGGGCTTTGACCGTAGGTGTACTTTGTTCCTTTGGTCTTTTAACATTTCACAAGCTTAGGGTTGTTGGGATTTAAGTGTGTTCTGTAAGGACTTCTTTGGAAAAAAAAAATGTGGGCGATGAGAACTTACTTTCTTTTTCGCTACCTTTGCCAACAGCCATTTCATTGTTTTTCTGTTTTTTTTAATTAATTAATTTTTTGAGGGTTTCTTTTCCCAAGAAAACAAAAACAAGCATTATGGTGTAGGTATGCATATTTTAATTGTTCCTCGAGTTTCAGGCACCTGCCTTTACGCAGGAGGCCAATGAATTCTATAATTTATAGATATAAAAAAATCGTCCATCGCCATGGACACCTTTGATTAAAAGAAAAAAAAATTAACTTCACTCTACCACACTTTGGTTTAATATTGCTAAAGCAGGAATTCAATTAAATACAAATATGTACAGAGAAAATGAAGTTATTTTCGTATGAAGGACTTCGTCAGATAAAAAATTCTCAGGAAGCTATAGAAAGCACCTAAACAATTACAGGACGAGACCATAACAATAACCCGGGCAACCAGATTGAATGGCAAGGTATTTACGTATATGATCCACGTGGAGGACAACCCGGGCAATTGTTCTCGAAAGTTTATGCATCTGAGTACATATGTATGTACGAGTATTTATTTACTAATTGGGATTGTGCTGAAGAGTGTGTGTTTAATATAAACTTCGTATGCCTTTGGCATTTCAAAATACAATTCAAAATTTTCACCACAATGGAGGAGGCATATCCGATGAAGTATGTGTGCATGTTGCGGTTTTTGTGATGGACACATAGGTGGGAGGTCCGTCAGGACTGGTTGTTGATAAATAAGGATATCAGTGACCATATTGGTTAGCAAGATGGCGGTATAGTTTATAGAGATGAAGTTAATTTTCATTTGCGGGTGAGACCTTAGGCGTGTTTTCCCTGAGAAAATTACCTAACCGGGATCAGTTGTTTAGTTTGAAACAAAATTAAAACTTTTATAACAAATCTGCTATCCAGTTAGACTTTAGGGCGTTGCCGTACCGGGCAAAGTTTACTAAGCTTGAATGCTACGAGTGAAGACTTTTAGAGCAAATATCTGCACGACGAATTTGGTGTCTGTTGCATGCACGGCATCAACAGGGAAGTGCTGCCCAAAAAAAAATTGGATTATACTGCGAACTATTGTCGGCTTAGTTGACATGTGGGAGTTTTGTAGATCAATGCTTCTTCTTCCTGAGAGTGTAATTAAATTAGTTTCGATTTAGGTACATGGATTGGCGAGAACAGAGAGAATCCCTGCGCCGCCCTCATATCAGTATAAACCTGTTGTGATACCCATTGGGATGAAAAGTACAATTTCTTGCGGAACTATCGCTGAAGTACTCAATTATTGCCTTTATGTTTCGAACGATTTTGAAGCTAATGAATGTACAGATATCCATGATACCTATCACATAGTTATTCGATTGTCTGTAAGAAGTGTCTTTTGGAGGCAGAAGCCTAGGGGCAACTGCCGAGAAAGTGGGTTTTTTCGTCTCCACAGCCCCTGCAAGCATCATCCTCATGCCCTTTACAGATTCCCTTGGGATCAGTGTAGAATTCTACGCTACTTTACAAAGATTATACATATAATTCACAATCCGCTGCTGAGATCGCCAGTCTGCAAAGAGAAAGAAGCAAGTTGCCGGAAATTGTCGGCAACCCAATGATAGCTGAACAACGCTCCACGGTGTTGATATATCGGCGTGTTCGCTGAGCGCAGCGCTGTTGTAGCAAAGTGTTTGTAGCCTCTTTGGTGCCTGGTGCAAAGCTTCTGAATCTTGTTTAACCTAACCCTGACCTAGGCTTTTTAATCACTCTTCCAAGGGTGGAAATGATTTTCCTGCCCTGTATCAGTTCATTATATTGTTTTACAGGTGCTCAAAGGGCTTCCAAAAGAGAGCTAGTCCTTCCTTCCGGTGTAAACTTACACGGCAAGGATTTTACTAAGTGATCCCCAGTGCGTGCTTGCTCTTTTAAATCATATGATTCATTTATTTGGCGACTATTGTATCGGTAAAAAATGGAAGAAATCTGCGAGTTTTAGGCGTTCTGTGCACACGTTCATATTGAAAAGCGTGTGTTTCATCTTTTGCGGGTAAGTAGTCGCGCCTAGCCTTATTACCGCCTGGCTGGTATTGCAGTCTATCCGCCTAAAAAACGCTGCACTTAGAACAAGAGAATGTTCTTTGGAAATCTTGGTAGGATACTATTCAGAGATGGCTATATTGTCAGGCACAGATTCCTGGTCGCAGATTCCTGTGAACGCAGTTAGAGAATTGCCTCTAGTCCTTGGTGTAGTTCTCGCTTAGTACTTGTAGCTGCGATGTCTGCCAATCTTTGTAAATATATATTTTCGTGGTGGCCTTCGAGTTTGATGGTACTTTACTGTGATGTGTTACTTGTCACAATGCAAATTTGCCATAGGTCAGTAGAGGCCTCACGTGAGACGTGTAGAACATTTTTAGGACTTGGTCGCAAGGTTTTTCTAAATTATCTAGTAGAAAGGTATCGTGACCTTCTTTTTTTTTTTTTTTTTTTCCAACTTTTTGTCAAGCACAAGTCCGAATGTTACCGCCAGTCCGCATTTCCCGATCTATGTTCTTGACATCTTGAGGGCTGCTTCTATTTGGTCCCTGAGAGTGGGAAGTAATTTGCCCATCGCTAGAAGCACTACATCATCCGCTTTTTCAGTGACTTTATTCTCGCTGTTAAATCCGTAAAGCATTTCTTTCAAAACCAGAAGCCTTAACAGAGATGATATGATCATTTGGTCCGCCTTGAGAGGGATCAACCGTGCACTTAGTTCCTTTTATGTACAATAGTTCTGTTTGATTAGGTCTTCTCTTTTACCATGTCTACAGTCCAATAAATGACTGAAGTTCTTTGCACCGCATCTGTTTTGATATTGTTGAAGGCCATTGAGAGGGCCAAGAACTCGGCTAGAGAGGAGGGTAAATTGCTGTCTACGGTTTTTCCCTTCGTAGAGTCTTGCTGTGCTCATGCTCAGCTACGAATGTATATTTTTACAAACCTTTTGAATGCTTTATAGGACGAGGTAAGACTAATAGGCCTGAAATCTTTTGCGGTGGTACTGCCTGCTTTGGGACTAAACATGACCTTGAGAGGTGTCCTGATATGGTATCAGATAATATTTTCCGGGATAGGAGTGACTGTGGTCGCGGTTTTTGTACGTATGATCATCCCAGATAACTTGTAAGAAAAGCATGAGTTGATAGTCCATTGAACTTTCCCCTCCGTGACCGTTTCCACTTCCTCAGACTTTGTTCTAATGATAACGTCTACCTCATTAGTTTGGGTTGGTGTACAGCCTGGACAGTGGCTGTCCAGGAGTATTTTCAACGCTTATAAACATTACTGGGTGCAGTTGTCAGTCTGTCTCTCTTGCCAATCGCTGCTTTTTCAGGCTAAGAAGGCAATTGAATAGTAAGGCCTTATCCCGAAAAACTAAGGAATCTTTATAAGACCTTAATCTTCCCAGTCCTGTTTTATGGCGCTGAGGCATGGACTCATGGTCCCGTTTGCGTTGACGGGTTCTGGAGGAGAAGTATCAACGATGAACTTTACGAGCTGTACAGCGACATCGTCCTAGTCAAGAAGATCGTCCATCTACATGACCAGATTCACCCCGAACTGTAGCGCCACCTAAGTAAGTAAGTTGTCAGTGTCGCAGATCTCCGTGGTCTCCATGAAATTGTAGCGAAGAAAATCTGTTCATCCATTTGTTTCAGAGCTGTTGCACTCTTGGCTTAATGAAGCCTTCCACTTCCACTTTTCTTTAAACTCCCTAAAGTTTAGTTATATTCGACTGGACAGTGCGTATCTAAGCCTGCCTAAGGGAGATTTATAATCACAGGGCCGTAATTTTATTGTGCTTTATCTTAGGTATGGATATGGACGTTTAGACTTGACCGCTTTTTGCTATGTCAAAAACAACACACACAGTTGCATTTAAAAAATCACTGCTTTCATGAATTGGTCAGCTGTACAATTTTCCAATCGAATTATCTTTATTTGATTTTGAACGCAGTTGACGCGTTTATATTTGCTTAACATTCAATTTATGCATCTACACGGAACGTAGATTTTTCTTCATAATACAGTCCGTGCTCCATCGAAATACGTCCCTCATTTGAATATGATGGAGACATGTCCAGCATCAATTCCATTTTTTGGTTCGATTATCTAGGACTTGGTTTTCAAAATACCTGCTCACAGTATTGTGTACATATCTTTAACCATGCAATTGTATGTGTGCGAAAATCAGTTATTGTTTCATTGCTGGGTGGATCAAAAGATTACCGACCAATGGAAGGCATCGAAATTCAATCTCTATTCAACGCCGTGCAGTTGCGATATCGTCGAACAAATGGCTATGGAAACGAACTTGATGTCCATGATATGTCCATGCCATCTTCCAAAACAAGGAATTAAAACATACCATTGCTCGTCTACCTTTACCTTACACGTCTCTGACACAGGAGCTTGAAATTTGAAATGTTAGAAATTCTCCTAGTAGTAGTTTCATGCCGTGCTGGACAAAGCTACAATCCATCCTGTAATCAGAAGAGGGTAAACCAGTTTGATAGTATTACGTCGTGTTAATCCATGCATTGCCCCTCTGTTATACGCATATAGATGAGTAGTGAACGGATTTGACAGCTTTTCACAATGGTTTTGACAGACTTTTGCAAAGAACACGACTTAAGTTCACATTTGAGAAAATGTGATTGAGTTTTACATATTAGTTTTCATAGAGCCGGGTGGGGGAAAATCACGTGCATTTTAACAATGTTGACAGGTCTACTTTAGGAGCAGAAATAGTCTTCATAATAGATTGCAATAAAGCGTATAATTTTTAAGATGACTTCGACAACATCATAATGGTTTTCTAGGGCTCCTGGGGTGTATTTTAGTATATTGCAACGTGAGTAGCAGGTTGTTTTACTTAACAGCAAACTCTTGTGCGCTGTCAGAGAAAGACATCTTTTAAAACGTTGTCTAACACTTTCCCTTTGTGTTTGACGTATTTTGGGTTAACAAGGTTGTGCTGAGAATCTAAAAGACCCACACAGCTCTTATCAGCCACAGTGCGTGGTTTTACCCTTTAAAATTAATTCACATTCTCTTGCACGTTTTTTAGGGATATCTTCACATGGGTTTACGTTTCGTTGTCCTACCTCTCTCTCTTTTTTTTTTTTTTTTTTTTTTTGCTCTGTTTAGTGTGCGTAGTTTTCCATTCGCATATTATGCTATACTGTACTATACTCTGTCCCACAAAAATTGTCAGTACAGGGAAGATAGGACGTTTGCCTCTCACTCTGGTTGCAAGAGCTTACATAAATCTGTCACTCTTTTAAGCTCTGTCAGGGTTACCGTAGTATGCATGACAAATCGCCAGAAGTCGGAGAGTAACACCCGCATGGTTACCATCTGCTGATTTAAAAAAAAAAACAATTTGTTGACGGAAAGAAAAAATAATTGTTTACAAAATGTACACCGACTCGATATTGGTGAAATTTTAATATTTTGTAGAAGGCATTTTTTCAAGTATTTTGATGTAGATATCACAATATCACTATAACGCACTTAATCTAATAAATATGATCACTTATAGAACTGTAACTGGATTGAATGCTTCAAAATCCCGCGCGAATAAACCTTCATTACAAAGCACAAAAACCGAAAAAAAATTTAACTGCATTTAAACGGGTTTCCCAGAACAACAAGAAAATGAAAAAAACCAAATATTAAGCGGCAACACCCTCCCATACTCAAATTCATTTTTTTGTTCTCAAAAGCGCAAAATTTCAAAGCTCTTTGGCAAAATCCACATAAAAAGCTGCAATGATTTGTGTTGACTGGATAACGGTAACTCTGTTTCGATGTACATATTTTCAGCACACACAGCGAGAGTTGATGACGACAACACGATCATTCTGCCCTCCGCTGTGTGGCAGACTGGTTATGGTGGGATGTGCTCGAGTTTTGGGAGAATTACACAAACAAAATCTGTGTAAGTCAGTGGTTTGGTTTGTATTTCAGTGGCAATTTCTCTCATTGAGTGCCCGGAAAACATCTACCGGCACCAGTGTTTGAAAAAAAGCTCCCCCATAAGGTCTGTACTGACAATTTTTGTGGGACAGAGTATAGCCGCATCCCATTTCTTGAAAATTTAACCAACAATGTATTCTGGCATTGGCCCTTCGAGTTTTCACCTCAGGAATTCTCATACTTCAACGAATCGTGGGCATTTGAAGAAAACATGTATGGTGTTTTCTGTCGCTATTATTGTAATGAGCATCCAATGTTTCGGAGACGTGTATCTATCGGTGAAAACTGGTTTTTCCGTTCTCTACAGCTCTGGAAATTCTCTTCAACTGTACATTTTGTCTGCATATCGGTTTTCGTCGGAAACATTCCAGTTTCGTGGCTGGAGAAAGTGTAAAATGGACAGAGAAATTCTACAGGGGGACAGCTATTCAAGAAGCTTTTTCTTACGCACTACTTGCATGTACCTTCGTATAGAGAAAAATACTCAGTTGGCCAAATGCTGAATAACATTAGCCAACCGTCAGCGGGGGCGGTTAGAAGGAGAAGCCTAGTGAAGTGTAGTAAAAAAAAATTTTAATGTTGATCCCCCAAATTGACCCTCCTATACTTTCAACTTCGCTGCAATTTGGTTGGTTGGTTTTGAAGGGATCCTAAAGACTTACTTAGACCTCAAGCGGGTCCATTGCACCCATAAAACGTATACTCATGAGAGTAAAACCAAGTGATAGGGTTGACTAATCTGGAAACCACCCAGAAAGGGATATAAATCTCTGAGTTTTTTTAAAAGAAGAAGCTACTAGCAAGAGTACGCAGTCTTCTGATGGCCAGTGCGGGATATTCGCATGGCTGGTGCTGGATGGATTCTATTTTCTCTTCGTCCCTGCAGCTTCTGAAGTAGTCATTGTAGGGTAATCCAAGACGCTCCGCATGGATTCCTATTCCATAGTGTCCTGTAAGGACATCACAGACAATTCGTATTCCCTTTCGAACAATTGTTATTTAAGAAAGAATAAGAAAGTTGAATTCAGTCTGCTGTATTTGCTTTGCTATAACCAAAACCTCTTTAGATGACCTGATCTAGACATTTTAGGTGGATTTCATAGAAATACCACCTATTGCAGAGGTCCTCATCACGCGACTTGCAAAAAATTTGAATGCAATTCGTCTTCGGTATCATAGCGAACACTAACCTCATACTCCGTTAAATTATGTATATATATGTATGTATGTGTGTATATATACATATATGTATATATACATATATGTATATATATGTATATATGCAATATAACGGATTTCTTGTGGACACGATTGAGGCCGCAATTATAAACCGATTTGAATAAAATTTGGTACACACGTTCGTATGGCGAATAGCTCGGTCAAGTTCGTAGATGGGCATAATCGGTCGAGAGGGGGGCGGGTTACGCCCCTTTTATGTCTCAAACGGTACCATTCTCAACTCAAGTAAATCCCAACTTCCGGCTTTGATTTTTTACCAATTTAGTAGATAACAGTGAATAGAATCCGCCTGCTACCAATTTGGGCGCCATCTTGGATTCGCCATCTTGAAATTCTTCAAAATTGATTGAATTTCGTTAAAATTTAAAATCCTTACAAATCTCGAGGTAATTAGTACAAATTCGTATTTAAAGTGGACATTTTTGTCCGCCATTTTGTTCTCACCATCAGAATAGATGACATAAGAAATCCACCTACCTCTTGCGGCTTTTGCCGGAAGGTTCTTTTTTACTATGGTCCGGTCTGAGCCAATTTCTGATTTTTTGAGATAAGTTGACAATAACCGATTACTAACAATTTTGGATCATGTTTACAAGTATGCATGCTGTTTGAATAGAAAAGGTTTTTTTTTTTTTTTTTTATAGCACAGACTCAACGAATGCCGGAACCCACTAACCCCCCATTTAAGTCTTCGGAAGAGGGTATTCACTTCCAGGCCTATAATACATATGTATGTATATGTACATCGCTAGTTTCTAATTAAACATTCTTGGAGCGCAACAGCTTGCCTTCCTTTACTTAAATATTCTACAAGTTGTCATTAGGGGTGAACTTTTCATGAAATTTAACGACTGGGGGTGTTTTGGGAAATTTACATGAAACAAAACAAAATTCTCTGATGTGCAAGGGATAAGGGTTAGTTAATGCATAGCGCTTTTTGTTGTTATTTTGGTTGATTTACATAGGTGGCGCTACAGTTCGGGGTGAACCTGGGCCTCAACCAACAAGCCTCTCCAGTTAGTCTAGTTTTTAGCTAACTGCCTTTAGCGCGCCACCTTAGACGAGGCCTTCCTCTACTGCGTTGTCACTCCGAGTTAGACTCGAAGACTCTGCGATCCGGAGCATTTTTGTGCATTCGATCTACATGCCCCAGTCATCTCAGGCGATGGATTCGTATTTTCTTGACTATGACGATGTCGCTGTATAACTCGTAAAGTTCATCGTTGAATTTTCTCCTCCAGAATCCGTCAACGTAAGCTGGACCCAATATTTTACGAAGAATTTTTCTCTCGAAGCAATCAAAAATATCTTCATGCGCTTTTTGGTTAATTTCTTTACTTGGATAATATTCTAAACCACTCGCTAGTAGTTCTAGTCTCATCGTATCAAAAACGCAACCGAAAATCAACAGGGCACTCTTACTTATTTCCCTTTACGAAACCTTGACTCTGATACATGAATGCTTACAGTGCATAGTTGTGTGCAAACATTCCATTCTACAAGTTTCTTTTACCTTATCGCAAGGGTTCATGACAGCATTAAAATGTTGAGATATACCGAAAATGGCAACTGGTTTCGCACATCATACACCTTTTCCAAAAGGATGTCGAGGAAAACTGAAAAAGTATTTTCTCTCCCTCTCTCTTCATTTCGATTAAAAAACAATATGGTTGCCAGTATGTATAACTCATCCATGTTTATGAAAAAAAAAAAAACTGTTTTTTTGAATTGCGAAAACACAATGAAAAACAGCTTAAAAAGGCTTGAGTCGCAGAAACTTCTTCGGACATTATGTATTATTAATACCTATTTTATGTACTTTTGTGTGCATCCAAGCGCAGGACATCAGTTTTCACATGACATTAGAACACTGCAATGGTATTGATTTATCTCATACTACCGTCATAATTCAATACACACAATGAAAGGTCTCCTACATTCATCATGCACACCAGTTAGAACGGTGATGTACACCGGCGGGAAACATCCCTTTCATGTTGGTTTGCACATGGAATGGTCAGTGGCATCCGATCCTTTTAATTGAATTTTACAACAGGGCAGAGAATGTTTATGATTTTCTGATTTTTCATCTGTAAAAGGATTTACCCTGGCCCGATACACTCGATGGCTTATTGATGTTCATACATACATACATTCATATGTATATACATCCATCATTGGATTTGCATATTAACAAAATGAACAATGTCCCTCTTAATTAATCCTGTGTTTTTGTTTATTTTTCGTGGATCTTATGTTAATTATGTCCACCCTATTGCAGGATAATAATGGTCGCTCATTGTTGTCATGGCAAAATTAAAAGGCAGCCTAGCAACCTCTCAATGACCAATGGCGGTCAGTCAGATGGAAACCTATGTTCATACGCAGAAGTGTACAAGGCCGAAAATAGCTTTGGGGGGGTAGGAGGAACTCTATGTCAATACGGTGACAGATGTTTGTGAAAGCTTTTGTTGAGCTCCTACATTGGCGAGGTGAAGCAAGAAAGGATTTCGTGCATACACATGTACATACATATTTATAAGGTAAACTTGATAACCGGATGTTTTTGCGTATCGCAAATTAGTTGGGGCGTTTCTCATTAGAGACCATTACTAGCCCCCCTTAATTTAATTTTATGTGAAAATTGGGTTTCCATTGCATCCAGAATAAATAGATTATGCATGGGGTATTGTGTGTACAGTCAACACCCTGGGCAAAATTAAAAAAAAAAACCAAATAAAATCAAGCGAATCTAGATCGGAAATGAAATTATAACTGGCGTTTGTTGATAATTATGACTGGCAGATGTTATACATGAGTGTTGTAGTTCAAAGGGAGCCAGCGGGAATATTTCAAGCAACTTTTTGATAAGCCAAAACTATCCTCAAGAGCTAAGGAAGATTGTTGCAAACTGCACAAAAACATCTATGTACTCGTATGTACATAATAATTGTGAAATAGGTAAGGATTAGGTAAGTGGGCTTGACAAAGAGTGGGTAGTATCCTCAACACCGTTTATTTGATGACCGTGTATACCTTGTTGCAATATCTCATGTTGTGTGTGATAAATTTTCCGGACGAATGGATGGCATTTACTCTTTAGCAACTCCAAACAGCAAATTCAGACGGTTCTTACGGCGTACTCTCGTTGCTTGCCAAGAGTGAGTTGAGTCGTGAGAGAACTGTCCAAGTGTTATTTTAAGTTGGAGATTTTAGCCTTCGTCTCAGTTGCATGGTCAAGGATATTTCGTATACCATGGCAAACAAAATTCAGTTTCATTGTATATCTGGATATGAACAACCTTAGAGTTCTAATTGAAAGTTTTAGCGGATTCTGCCATCTGAACAAACATCTTCTTCGCGAGTCATTAAGAGTTATAGGCCAAGACTAAATCCGTATGCCCACTATCAATCTCAGCTCGACTGCTGATGCTTAGAGATCTGAGAACTTAGTGTTTTGTTAGATCAATTCTATGTTTAGTGAAATCCAGGTTTACTCTATCGTTTATAACAGTCAGTGGGGAATGCAATTTTGTAAGCACTGCTATTTATTGGGCGACGAGCAGGGCGGCTTTCGTCCAGGTAGAATCACAACTGACCAGCTATTCACTCTCAGAATGGAATGGAAACCTACCTACAGTTTTGTGAATTTGGAGAAAGCCTATGATCGGGTCGCTCGAGATAAACTCTGGAGTGTATTGCAGGAGTATTGGATAGACGTTTACTTCTGAGAGCCATTCAGTCTCTATGCACAAACTGTAAGAGCTGTGTTCGGATGAACTGCGTTAAATAGACACTTCATTGTGGGCGTTGGACTTCGCCAGGGGTGCCTTCTGTCACCTCTACTTTTCATTGTGTATACGGATTGGATGTTACAGCGCAACCGTAGCGAGGAACGCTTCGAATTGGGAGACTTAAGGATACGTCATCTGCTTTTCGCTGATGACTAGGCCATCCTGGGATCCACTTAAACTGAACTTCAGCTCGCACTTGACAGGTTCGTAGATGTCTGTGCTGAAGCTGGGATGAGGGTAAAGGTGAACAAATCAGAGGTTATGATAATTTCCCGAACGCCTGTTCAATGCACTCTGTATGTTAGTGGAGTCCCATTGAAACAGGTGGAGAAGTTTAAGTATCTCGGGGTCTTATTCACAAGTGATGGAAGGGGCAATACTGAGTTATCCTGTAGGACTGGTCAGGCTGGAGCAATTTTGAGACAACTTAGTCAATCTGTTATCAGGAGGCCTGAACTTGGCATCGGAGCTAAGCTATCGGTCTTTAATTCAGTATTTGTTCCGACCCTCACCTATGGTCATTAGGTTTGGGTAATGACTGAAAGAATGAGATTGCGGATACAAGCTGCCGAAATGAGATTTGTTGTATAGCTGTATAGCTGGGGTAACTCGTTGAGATAGAGTTAGGAACACTAGAATACGCGAGACCAGAATACAATGTCGAGCAGTTACTTCTTCGAACGGAGAGGTTTATACTTCGATGGTTTGTGCACGTTAAACGCATGTCCCCAACTCGGCTTTCAAGATGTGCCTGGGCCTGGGTAGGCCCGGATGAAATGGTTGAACCAAGACCGAAATCTCACATGTATTCGAATGGGGATAGCCCCTAATGACTTAGAATCGATGGCGAAAGTTCGGGAAATGTGGGGAGTCCATTTAAGCACCTTAAACCCGCGACCATCATAGTGGATAAGGTAGGAGGCTTTTGTCACTACTAGGCATTTTTTTTTTTTTTTTTTTTTTTGAAATCCGAGTTTGTTCTATATATGCCAATCACAAAGGACTAAAATGTAGTTACCTCCATAGTCTGGAAAGCTGATTAAGGCCTTCCGCACACGGGCCGTATCGTCATAGACGCGGACGTATGAACTTGTGTGCTGCTCGCGTTTATTTCAGTAGACAACTGCACATGAGAAGAGAGCTGCGCAGATAAGCTGCAAATCACCGGTCGTACGGCGGTATCAGTCACTTGCAGTACACTTTTCTATGATTCCTTTTCTCACGCTGACGGGGATGATTCATCACTGAACATCTTCGCACTAAATAAAATACATACGCTTGAAAATCTATTCCATTTGTGGGTTTTTAGTGCAGAAGGCCTTAGGCCTATTCCAAAGTAAAATCTTTTTGTACGAGGGATTTGAAGTAACTTAGTTATTTGTTTTTTTCTAAGTGATTTAGATACAAGTACTGTTCTTCTACTTACTAATTCAATTGGAGATAAAGGGGCAATTTGAATTTTTGGAACATTTTTAAACAACTGCCACCCAGATAGCGTCCATATATGAGCTCTAATATTTAATTTTACGATTTTTTGTACATAAAAGTTAAATGAAACGGTGTGATAAATTCATTAGCATGTCATGGCACAAAATAAATATATATTTTTTTTAATTTCTATGCTAAGCAATTATATCTTTAACTTTCAGATGCCTAAGGATCCTACAAGAGCAGGTACACATATTCCCGAACAAATGTCGACTGCTGTCAACAAATATTAGTCGCACTTTGCTCCTGCTCAAAGGAATCACGGCTCATTTTGCCGATGTACGTACACATCAACTGTGATTAGTCAATTAAATATTTAATAATCTTTCCGATTTACAGAGTCCTTATTATATACACAGGGTGTGTGAACTACTCGGAATGTACACGTTCTTTGAATTGAGGTTTGCTTCTGCATTCACTTCCTCAAAGATTAAAGTTGCTGAACGAATTATCTCGAATATTCATCTACATCTCAAGGTAGTAGTATATTAAAAGTTATTATTTTATTTCTATTTTTCGTTTCCCTGCATTATGTAACTGACTGGCTTTAATTTTAGAAACTGGACATTTCGTATTTCTTACGAATATTTGCCTACATACCCTATGTGGGTAAAGAAAATGAAATTGTGAAGACAATTTTCCAGTAAGTAATCGATAATGCACAAGACAAACAAATTCTGTTTGTCACCACTAATTGTTAATTTAATATTTTAGGCGGCTAATACCTGAACCAATTGTCGTGGTCAAAAATGAGTTCTGCGATCGTGTATACGTGCAATATCTTATAGCCTTTTATCACTGGAAGGATGCCGAGAGTATGTATGAAGAACAAGAACGAATTATTTTGTTCGCAAATAACTTTATGAAACCAAGCCGTACGTTAAAATCAAACCTCCTCTATGCAAGGCACTTACCTTTCTATGATACAAGAGAAGATGCAACAAGTTATTTTTTAAGAAACTTGGTGTTTTTCAATGACCTTAAGAATGTAAGTATATTTTAAAATTTATAATTTAACTGAGAATTTATAACAATTGGATGCTTTCTGTGTGGTCTTAGTTTTTGTTTTTACTCTTTTGAAACTCTCCCCTAAAAAAAAATGTTGAAAATGCGTGAATTGTTTAGTTCTTAGGACTTCGATGGTTCTTTATGCGGTATTCCTTGGGGTCTTTTACGTCGTTTTTTTTATCTGATAGATGGAGTGAATGACCTTCTTAATGTTCAGCTATTCCTTTACTTTGTTTTCGACTGAATGAAGTTTTAATTGGTCATCGATTTTTTTAACGAAAATTTTATATGTACCTTCTGCTTATGAAAAATCAAACAGCAGTATGCTAAAGACTGTTGATGATACTTTTTTTTTTAAAGTGTAGTGCAAGGAGGATGGTATTATTAACAAGTGGCAGCGAAATACGCGAAGCAGTTATGTGTAAAATGCATGTACTTGCTATAGATCCCGCCATAGGCGGCCTTAGAATCGATAAATGGATACGGGGAATGGAATAGATTAGGACTTCCAGGATGTGTGAAATTTTTTCAATTTTGGACTTTCCGGTCCTGGTAGGGGTCAATCAGGCTGTTAACGAAATGCTTCAGGCGTTCACACAATACAGCAGATAAAATCCTTGGTGCGATGCTGAGGCGACTGATACCTACATATTGTATGTGGTTGGTGTAGCTGGAAGGGATTTTCCCTGTTGTAAATCGGTTGATGTAGCTGGAGGGGGTTTTCGCTGTTGTAAATCCGTTGGTGTAGCTGAATGGGGTTTTCCCTGTTGTGAATCGGGCAAACATTGCTGAAATTCCTTGTATCAGATATACACTCATCGGACCAAATCTTAAAACTGAGTTGGTGTTCGCCCTCTGCAAAGTTACCTCAAGTCCAGCAGCTTCATGGGGGTTTTAGTTTCGATGTTGCTATAGGACCTTGAGTTTGTTGAAAAGCTTATCCGTATTGTTATTCCGGCTCGTTCCACAAGTTATGACCGACTCCCTGCTCCTGCATGTCTACGTGATGAAAAAAACACTCCCTCCTTGCTCTCTCTACTGTTTGCCACCTGCGGCATCGCCAGTTAAGACATTCCTTCGCAGGGGCAGGTTTGACATTTCGTCGTCTGCTTCTCAACTGCCAGAGCTAGCAGTTGCTGTTGCTGCATTATGATTGTGATAACTTCACTTGCAGTCTCCCAGCCTTCACGCGTCGCTAGCATAAATGTAATCAGGCCTGTTGAGGTCTTTTGGTCTCCAATTTCTCTCTCTAAAATGTTTCTAGCACGTGTGTTGCACCGTAACTTCTCGAATTATGTCTGTAATAAGTTAATTTAACTTATACATTTTTATTTTCACTTTTCAGGCATCGCTTTTAGACGGCCTTGGCGATCTACCAAATATGATTGTAAGTAATAAGAGTTCTATTGGATTTTTATAAAACATTAAGGTGCAACCAGCCAACTAGAAAATCAGTCGAATGAAAGGTTCATGGTAAATCCAAAAGTTCTACATATTAAAATTTTTCTCCAGTTCAACTGATTTTAGATGGTTTTATCGTGAATGCCTCTAGTTGATTGGTTGTGTCACCTTATTAAACTTGTCTATGATTTTTAAAGTAAAAGGTATGATTTGTAAGTTGAGCCAGTACTTGCCATTATTATGTTATGGTACTAGAGTTCCTTACAAATGTGAAAACAAATTTATCTGAGACAAAATACATTCGCATATACCGTAATTCGTAATCTCAAAGGATATAATACAATTGTCTTTATAATTTGCAGGATCTAAGTGACGATTCAGAAGATTCAGATCTGCCCGAAATAGATTACGGTACAATCTTTGACAATGTACCAAGTCTACGATTAAACACCGTCAAGCATGAACAGCGTAAAATTGTAGCTACAGTCGACTTGACTGATCGAGAAGACGACGAAATACCATGGCTGGACGAGCTAGTACAAAGAGCGATTGATCTTGAGGTTAAATTACCCCGAATAGTGACTGCAACCACAGAAATTAGAAAAGAAGTTCCGATTATTGAATTGGACTCGTCGGATGACGAATCATGGTCTTTCGATGAAGATGAGCTAACAGCACGACTTCGAAATACATCAACAATTGAATTAGACGATAACTCAAGTGATAGTTGTTTCCAGAGACCGTACCATTTAGATTTATCAATTGAATTACCCGAAGACAGCACCGATAAGCTATTAGTGGCATTATCCAAGCGTGTAGAGAAGCGTATAGTTCCACCAGAGGACTCATCAGAAGCTCAAATTGAGTCAACAACGCCCACAAAGAACAAGCGTTTAACTTTTGAGGGTATTATTAACAACGCATTGAGTCTTCTACCGGCAGTATCTTCGTCAGAAGAAGCTATTTCTAATTCAGTTGCTGTTGAATCTTCCTCTGACACGGAAATAACACAATCTATAACTGAAGAGCCCGTTTCAATTATTGAGAAGCTAGTTTCAATTATTCAGAAGCCAGTTTCAAATACTAACAAGGCAGTTTCAGCTGCTAAGAAACCAGTTTCAAATGTTGAGAAGCCGGTTCAAGCAATTGAGAAAAAAGTTCCGGCGATTGAGAAGCAAGTCGAAATTGTTGAAAAACCAATTGCAATTATTGAGAAGCCAGTTTCAACTATCGACGGCCTAATCAGTGATGAACTGGATATTATAATTGAAAACCCAACTTCGATAACTGAGGCACCAGAATCAATAGTTGAAGAAGCTGTATCGGCTATTGACGAGCCAATTTCAATAATAGACGAACCAATATCAATAATAAAACCAACACCAATAATTGAGATACCAATATCAATTATAGAGGAACCAGATGCAACACCGGCACCATTTATTGTATCCGAAGAAATAATTGCCATGCAGGAAGAAAATGACACGGAAAAAAATGAAACCAATCGTTCGGTAGTGGCAAATATCCTAAAAGACTTTTCTAAGGGGTCATTTTCCTTAAGCAATTACTTGCCAAATAATGTAACCGCACCATCTTCAGCTGTGGACATTGTAATTGACAACGACGAAGTGCAAAAAAAAGCAGTTACCTTGAGCCTAAATACGAACTCCGACGCATTTGAATCAAGCGAAGAAAGTGATGAAGCGTTGGTTAGTCACTATGAAAAACCACCACTTAAAACATACTTGCGAAGAGACCTAAAGAGACCAGAAATTGGCGAAGATTGTTCCAATTTGATGAGTATTGCGGAAGAAAATATAGAAAGCCGTGTTGAGAAGAACATGGAATTGGCTCCGTCACAGGAAGAGGCGAAGGAGAAGGCACCAAACGTTTTGTTTAGTGGAAAAGTTATATCTCTACGAGAAGAAGAAAATACTATCAATGGTAACCTAACACCGAGTTACTTAAAAGTACCAGAATCCGTAGAAGTATCATCACAAGGATCGAATGTTGTATTCAGCATGCAAGGTCGTCGATTATCATCGTTCCCCCCATTGGAAGTGACATCACCAAATGAACCAATGCCAGATTTTGGCGGAGATTTATACCCAGAGGATAAAGACGCAGAAAAAGCTAAAGACAAAACTGCACCTAAGACAATTATGTCTGTGAAATCGAATAGTAAATCAAAAGGAGAGGGCGAGGGCGAAGTGAGTACAATTAGTTTTACTTATGATGGCACTTTAGCCGGGGTGGACCTGGTAACTCAACCAACAAGCGTCTCCAGCCAGCTCGATCGGTAGCTAACTGTCTTCAATTTCACACGTCAAGTTGGTTGAGGTTCCATTCCATTTGCGCGCTCCTTCAATAGATAGACTAGCGTTTTATTTAAATTTTTTTAAATTTGTGTCCGAAGTATTTGCTAATAAGGCCTCGTTTGGTAGACACTGTACACTGACTATTTAGAACGAATATTCAAGTGATTTTTCGGCGTGATTTTTGTTCCTTTTTTTTTTTAATCTTGACGCCATCTCTTATATTAAGTCAATTGTCAATGAATGCTCTATGTCTACACGTTTATTTTAACACATGTTGGTCATTTTGCACACTTCTCCTTCCTATTCACATTATTTCGAGAAATGATGAGAGGAACTTACGGTAATCAGAACAATTGACAAGTTTTTCAACATGTAACGCCAAATATCACTTAAAGCATAGTTTCGCGAGACAAGACCCCATTTGGGCAAATGTTCACTACTGTATCGATTTCTTTTATACAAAAAAAAAAAACTCTAATATAATCAAACTTAAATTTTGTTTACTTCCATCTCCAGAAACCAGCAATAAAACGACGAAGTGTATGGTTTTCTGATAAAACAGAAATTCACGAGATAGCTCCCCGTGAAAATCTAAGACCGACGGATTCTCAAACATCAATCAACATTATAACATCAACAATCAACAAAATTAATGCCAGCAAACAACAATATCAGCATTCAACATTACCATCCTCTCAACTCGACATCGATAATACTAATAACGGTGCTAAAACACCAACAAATAACTCGACGGCTCCGATAACAACAACACCTACATCGCCAGACACCGCCGCACTGAAATCAGCACAAGAACAAGGTATGCAAAATTTCAGTTCTTATTCTAAGAATGTATCAAATTTGTCAGTTTTTAATTCTTTGAATGATAAAAATGATAAAAGCGTGTTACTTAACAGTAGGGAGAATATTTCATTGCCCCACCCAAACCTTATAATAAAACAAAAATGTACACCCCATTTCATTAGTAATATTATCTCAATGGAGAAAAACAATAGCGAGGAAAATCTTATTCCCCCTCCTCTTTCCATATCAGATCCTCGAACAAGTGATGACAACCGAACAGATGATGTTTTGGCTGCTGCTGAAATTTTAGCCAATGGCATTGGATTTGTTCCATCAAGTACGGAACAACAACCATCACAACCAGCAGCAGCAGCAGCTGTCCCAATCCAAACATTTAATAAATTAGACGAACAAAAGATTGAAACTAAACGTACAACAGGCAATTTAATCTTGAATGAAGTAAATACTAAAACTGACCAAGAAACATTAGGAGAAGAATTCGAAAAAAGAATTTTAAAGAGAAACGCATCGCCATTGGAAAGTCCCGGGGAAACAGATAGTTGCGATTCCGTAATCGATAGAATCAATGTATTGCTTAGGCAACGTAACCCATCAACAGATGATAACGAATGTAAAGAACAAATATCATCACAAAACTGCAAGGGTTCGTCCGGTGAGGCGCATATATCTTTGCCGCCAAAGAAACGAAGAAAGTTGTCCGAATATAGCGAAGACAATACGTTTAATAAGGATGATGACGATTTGATGGATACCCTCGAAACTGAAACTTTGTTGAACCTAAATATTATACAAGTAGAAAAAACCAAAGAAACACCAACATTGCCAACGGAAGAGATTTCTTACCCCTCGGAGCCAATGCTGAGCATTGCGCATTTCGAGGAAGAGGAATACAAAGAAAAGATTTTGGACGATCTCTCTGAAAAGAGGGGACCATATCCTACAGTTCCGCCGCCTCCGTACTCAGATGTTGTACGGGACTGTAATCCAATAACAGCACACCAACAGACTCATTTTATAACGGCGGACCAGTCACAAGCAGCAGTAGCATCACAAGGCGCTATAAAATCCACGGTACTACCGACTGTTCAAACCATTAGCTTCGTCCATCCGCCCCAACATACTATTCTTAGCAGAACAACTAATAATGACCGGCATATTCATACTATAAATATAATCGAGCCGCAGAGCCAATTGATCAACATACTAGGTGAGACAGACCTGCATACCACTACGACAACCAACGTTTATCCAAGCTTACAACCGGTGAACCTTGGTAATGTAAATGTTGGTTACACAACAACCACAACCATCCCGCCATTTGTAACACCAAACTCAATACAATACACGCAAACATTTCACCCACCACCACTAACTTGCAGGTGTATTGTACTGCCAAGGCCGCCACCCACTCCTACGCCGGAACACGTGCCGCCCGAGTTTGACCTGCAAAGCATAATTAATTTGCAAAATTATAAAATGAATCAGCAGCATTTAAACAACTTCCTCCACAACAGGAAAATAAACTACCAAGCGAATCAAACGTTAATGAACGAAACACTATGTTATCAAGTCAATCAGAGCGGTTGTCCCCTGCACAGCGGAATGCAGAATTGCTCGGACAGAATGAATGCCGAAGCGCCAGTACACCGCTGCGAAGCGAGTTATTCTCCAAGATCACTCACTCCCAGATGTGGATTCTGTACAGATTGCCGAAAACTTCTCAGAATACCTTCACCCGAACTACCCGAACCACCCGAACTACCCCAACTGCGTCCAAATCCCCCTCAGGTGCAAACAGAAGCGCAAGTTCCGCCATCCCCACCGAGAAAGCGAGGTCGCCCGCGCAAGACGGTAGCTGAACCAACAAATCGTGTCACTCGGAGCACCAATCGAGCTGGCCAAAAGAAAAAGGAGGACCAAAACACCGATCTATCATATTTCCACCATGTAAGTGAAACCAAAAGCCCGGCAACGGCGAAAAAACGCAAATCAACCCCAAGCTATCGTACAAAATGATTATTATCGGAAGTGCAGAACTTGTGGGAAGACCTTGGTGTTTTGAAAAATAAAATGTCCAAGAAATAATCGACTCGGTCAAGATCTAAGAAAAACAAGAAAAAAAAAAATGTTCTTGATTTATTCTTCTTTTAAAACGACCATCGTTCTAGATTGCGGTTTGTTTTTATTTATTAGTTTTTTTTTTTTTTTTTTTTAATTGTATAGATATACAAATCGAAATAAGTTACAAATCTTGCTAATATTTAACTTTAACTCTAAAACATTCGCAAGGCGTTTTTTTACCTATCACAATATATGCATCACTTGATTTATTTTTTTTTTTTTTGATAATATAAATACCAAATATTACAAATACTAGTCCTACAAACAGCAAGTTCGTGCGCTCAACAAAAGCAAAAGAAATATAAAATCAACCAACAATCAACAACCACCTACCAACAGCAACAAATACCCCTTCAATCAACATAAAAATTCTTCGTGCTACAATCAACAATCACTTTCTTCAATCAACAATATCAAAAAACCAAAACTCAAAAGAAAACGTAAACGTAAACGACGCTAAATCAAATTTTAAACGGTGGGCCCCCACACCAAGTGGGTCATGTATAACACTTCCATTTAACCAGAATTAGTGTTTTGAAAGAAAAAAAAAAAAACTTTAAAGTAAAAGGCAAAAATATCTACAAAATATGTTCGTCATGTTACTTTAATTTGTCATCGTAAATTTAAGGCAAAAGAAAAAAAAAAACATAATTGTTGTCCTTTGATAAATGTGATGCTTTGCTTAGGTTTTTGCCATAGACTAGTTCCGTTTTTCATCTTAAAACTAAAAAGAAAAAAAACAGAAATTAACGTACTTTAAAAGCTGACAAACACATTTATATATATTTATGTATAAATTTTACCTTCTATAAGAAAATTTATTTCATAATTATCTACAATGATATATCATCCGAATATATTTGGGTAATTTGATTATTTAATTTTAAATTTGCATCCTTTTTTGAGATGCACAACAACACACACATTTGATTTGAATAATTGTATATATGGAAAACAAATGTTTTCTCATGTATTTTTTTTATTAGAAATCGTGTGAGCAAAACACTTTAATTTATGATTGGGTTGGTTAATGAAATATCTATCCTATTGTTTTTTTTTTTTTTTTTTTAATTTTTGGTGTATAAGATTAACAATTAACTTACAATATGCGACAAAGAGATCAATAACCATATGCAGCTCACTTGGCCATGAAAGAATTCCCCGAGTATCGATATATTTTATGTTCTTAGTCTCTCCGTCCAACCTCTGTGTGTAATCTGTAAAATCATTTTTGTTTTCCATTTTTTTTCAAAAAGGCTTGCGAGACCACCACTACAACGATGGAAATCGAGGTCAACATCTCGATTCAATGTATCTGTTTTCGCAGTGCAAATCTCTTCAGCACTTCGAGTTTGTTGGTTGTTTCAATTTGTCCCCCAAGCGGAGGGACGTGCCAAATTACCGATTTGTTGTGCAAACGAATATGACACGATTTTATATTAAATACACAAGAGCTCTCACGTTTTTTGTGGATTCCTGTGTTTCGAAAATCCAGCCATTTTTAAGTTTTGTGACACACAATGGTTGTCGCCGTGGTCAGTGCCAAATTCATACAAGGATCAAGACGTTACTTAAATTTATCCCGTGACGTAATAAATCGTAGAACAACGTTTTATTAGGAGGTCAGTTGTGCTATCCGCTGGGAAGTTAGTTCGTTTTTTTTATCGGAAGTGAACATAAACTAAAGCTTAGAACAAAGCAGCGGAAATAATTGCAAAACATATCGTTGTTGACGCTAGTTTGTCCCTTCCTCTTAGTTTCAAAATGTGAACGGCCTTCTAATTCTAACGTTGGACTGCGATGCGAACTACTTAGATTCGATCCTCAGAAATATTCACAAAACATTTTTCGCTGCATCGCCTCTGGGAATGACAGACTTCTACAAAAATATTTTGTCACGGTAAGGCTTCTCAGTTCCTCGTTTGGAGTGGGCAATAAATTGTGTCTTCTCATAAGTGCGAAATATGTACATAACACGCGCAATATGAATGGTTGCAAGAAGCTAAGCCTTGGCTTATCAAGGGCTTCCGCGCCAGCTAGTTGTTCTATTTATAGGGAAAAACTAAGAACTACAGAAAGACGAAGAGAAAAAAGATAATCTTTCACATTATTAAGAGTTCATGTACATAAATTCTTAAGTTAAAGAGAGATAACTTGGAATAAAGTCTTCCTTCCTTGCCTTTCAACTGTTACTTGGTTCCCTGGAAGTGATTTGCTTTTAGCTTTTTACCTCCTTTGTCTACGTAAATGAAAAAAAAACATGGATATATTGCCATGGATTTTAATTTGCTTGGCACTTTTTATACTTCTTTCAAAAGCAATTGCAAAACTTGGTTGTATGAAGTTTAGCTTGCATTTTGAAAAAAAAAAAAAAAAAAAAAACAGCAGTTCAGTCCTGTGTGATATCTGAAATAAATAAATCACCTTTGAGCTCACAGTTGAAATAAAATGGATAATCAACACTAAGTGTTTACACTTCAATTATATAAACACTTCTAATCCTATGGTCACGTCTCACGCTTGTAAGAGTGTAAGCTTGTTAACGTTCGTACGATTGTAAATCCGCTTTCTACAATCGTGCATACAACAAGCGTGAAACATGGCCAACACATTGATTAGCCGTACTTTTGATTGACAAGCGTACACATGTTAACAAGCTTCCACCCTCACAAACGTGAAACGTGTCCATTGCCTAAGGTGCACAATGGGTGGGATGGCAATAAAAACTTAAACTTTTTGGATAAAACACTCAATTTGAGTTGAATAAAAATGAGTTTCGTCAAGTCTCAGTAAATATTTCCCTCAAGAGGATTTGCTCAGAGTATTACCTCAATTTTTATTCACGCAACCCAATGTCTCCCATTAAGTTGCAATAACTCAGTGTTGAGTGTCGAATTCTTGGATGATGTGCTGTTGTCAGACTTCTTTTTATGTGAAAAACAAGTGTCCATCATACGAAGCAGATTTGCTAGGATTTCCTCAACTTTCTGCTACAATCGTGTGCTTTTAATGGAAGTTTGAAGATTTGTATTTTTGTTCAATTCTTAAGCAATAAACTTTAAGTTTAGAACTCAATGTTTAACTCTAATCAGGTGATAATTTTAATAGCGGAGTCTCTTAAAAGGGCTTGAAGCATTGATTTAGAACTCTGCGAAGTTATCTACGTGAAACACATTTCCCCAACTCGGTGTTTCCAAGACGTGCCATCAGGTAGGCGTCCGATAGGTAGGCACAGGTTGAGATGGCTGGACCAAGTCCAGCTATGGGGATAGCCCCTGATTAATTAGTGCCGATGGCGGAGGGTCGGGAGATGTGGAGAATCCACTAAAGCACCCCAAACCCGCGACCCTCATAGTGGATAAACGGACAATTGGAAAATGATGAAGATGATCTATAGACAATTGGGAAATCTACTTTACTTCTAATAGCTTTCGGCATTCACTCAGTAAAAATTGAATATTTATGTATGTTTCTTTTTGTCGCATTGGGTAAATTAATTGTTGCAAATCCAAAAAGAAAACATTTTTTATACATAGGAAAATCAATCAATGCAGGGCCGATCAATGTAGAAAACAATTGGCAATGCGCTCATTAATTTTTCTTATAAAAGTGTTATATAGTAAACTTTTATTTCATTCATTAACCCATCGCCTATGAAAATTTAAAATTTATATTCACATATTTGTAATACATATTAGGTGCTATTTTGTTTAAAATTCAACAAATATCTGGAGTTGCGCGAATTCTTTTAACGCAAAAGAATGTAAATTTAAGAAAATACACACCATCATTGCAGGATTAAACCCGATTTCGTGCCGATACATGCTGCAAGAAGATTTGAAAATAGAATCATCTTGTGTTGCTTGTTCAGAAAAAGTTCTTGAAAAGAAAAACGACAACCGTGCGCTACCTCAAAATAAGTCTCTTTTTCAAAACAAGATTTTAGAATCACCAGTAAACAATAACAAATGAAGCTTTTCAGTAGTCGCAGTGACGACCAAATTGTCAATGGCGTGCGTTGACACTAAAGAAGTGGAAAATCCGTGAGGATACCACAATTGGTTTACATAGGCCGGAGTAAGAGGGAGATGATCTACTTCGTCTTCATCCAAAGCCATGCAAATACTGCAAGTTCATGAGAGGTCAAGAGACCAAATAAAAATTAATGGTTCAATAAAGTCGAATATGGTTATCTTAACCTTTGATGACCAAATAATATTCACTTGTGTGTACAAAAACTAAACCTTGAAAGTCATTTGAACAATGCAACTACATACATATAGTGACAATGGTTCTGAAAACTTTCATTATGAGACAGGACAATGAGTAATTCTATGTGGAAGGTGGTGCGTTGTTTTCTTTTTACGCGTAGCCATCAACTTGTTGAACACAATAAAGCTTACCAAAACGTATAAGGATTTGAATAAAATTCATTATTAAACTGTAACACAACGGAAATATTCAGCTTTCAAGTTTTCACTGTTTTTCCAGGCAGTTGTAAAGAGCAACTTAAAATATTATTTGGTGTGTTTGAAGTCCAATGTCTCGTTTTCGTTTAGAACATTGTATGACATAATCTACTTTGTTTATTTTGACGTGTTCTTCCGAAAGGCATACTTAACGATGGCCGCAACTAAATTAATAATGGCCGCAATGTAAATAACTACAATTTTTTTCAGATCCCATTGTTTTAAAGGGGAACATTTAGTCTTGTAGTGGTAATAATCGCCGCAATTGGGTTTAATTATAAAATGTCGGTGTTTCACCATAATACTTTTGAATGTCAAACGATGAAAAATGTCATCAGTGTTTTGTCAAGAAAATTACACATGAAAACTATTTAAATGATCTACAATTCTGTTAAAAACTTCTAATTTCCTAGATGAAATTTGGCTAACAAAAACATTACTATTGATTTTCTCCAAAGTTTGACATGAAAATTGTCTATTTTTTAATTTTTTTTTTGTAGAAACACATTCTTAGCTTTGGTATATACATACTTGAACCATGTATTACAAGCACACAAGATTAATTGCATTTATGTCTTTGTAGTTTTTGTTTTTTAAAATATGTATTATAGAAAAGCGTATTCGTTTCCGTTAAGTTGTCAGGTCCGCTGTTTTTTTATCAACATGATTACGCTGGTAAATTTGCATGCATTTGCGACTTATTTTTTTTTAAATAACAATTCACAGGTAAGAGGTATCTTTTTATAAAGTCACGTGCATTTATCACAACTATTCAATTATATAATTTCCTATATGCCTTTTTATCTTATGGTATTGGATTTTTTTTTTACACCAAATAGGCTGTAAAAACTTAAGATCTAAGTGGTCAAATATCATAGTTACCATTCTTAATGTAATTTATGTAGGAAGTTTACAAAGTAGGTTTAAAAATTACAAAATAAAATATATTTATACGTACAATAAGGGGGCAATTGGAGGCTGTAAAGATCTCGCATTGAAAATGCATTGGTCATCTTAAAATTGTGATACATGTCTTTGAGAAGATGCACTGAAACCGAATTTAGAGAGCTTTAAAACCGTATTGCTGTAGATAATAAACCGAATTTATAATAATGGAAAACGCTAGATTAGATTATAGTATTTTCTAGTGAAAAACCACAATTTACTGATAGTTCAATCGACTTCCGTCCGTCTTGTACTCTTTTATTTAAACACATCAGTTTCTTTACCCTTTCCATTCTACACTTTATTTCTCCTAACTAGTTGTATGTCCTTTCCTTTGTCATTGATAACCGTCCTCTGGTTACTCGTTTTTTTATTTATGTAAATCGTTCTCCACCCTTTCAACTACTCTCTATAAGCTTTCCTTTGTCTCCATATAAACTGTAAAGTGAAAAGGACATTGTACTATGTATAACAATACCCACGGTAAAATTTTATTGTAGTACATATTACGTATTTGATAAGTGGATTCTGATGACGCTAATTGCTATTTAGAAGTCAAAGTAAGTTAGTTCAGAGAAGGCAATTTTTGAAAGGAATAACCTTAACAGATGTCAAGAACTTCGTTGAATTCGCAATGTGGGAATGCACCATCTGTTCTAGTGGTGACAGGGGATAGGCAGTAATTGGCTTTTTGCAATAGACTACTAGCGCAGATAATAAATCTGTACAGATATGGGAAGAAATGATGAAAACGAAATTCACTTAAACAAAAGCTTTAACTTCTTACCAATGATAATTTTTCACGCAGAGGAAAGATTTTTCTTTTTTTCGGATTGTGTGTATTATCATGCCTTTACACCAATCAAAAGATTGGGCAAAATTCGTACATTGCCACTGTTTCAGTGCTTGTAAGAATAACGCCTACGAAATATCTTTGACCAGTGCCTCAACGCATAGGTTTATTATCATCTTCGTCTTTTACACATTCTCTAGCACCTGACTCCCTTAGACATTTTCGGCAAACAAATGGCAGCCATTGGAGCTATTAGAGTTAGACCCATCTCACAGTAGAGTAACTGGCCATGCCTCAATTCTAGATCAACACATTAATATTTCCGAAAACACACTTTACACCATCGCAAGATATTCTTTTAAGATAAAATTTAATGCCGCTATTCCAACAAGAGATGGGAGAAGCCAATACCACCGACGAAAGAAACTTTAGAGATCTACACAGATGGTTCTAAAACCAAAGATGGAGTAGGAGAATGTGTTTTCTCCGATAATCTAAACCTCGAGATCTCCTTTCGCCTTCCAGAGCATTGTAGCATCTTCCAGCCGGAGATTATGGCGACAAAAAAAACACTATCTTGGTGTGGTGTCTTGGCCCTATCTTGGCTGTGATGTAATAATTTCTCTTAATATTTGCGTTTTCACAAACAGCCAACGTCCCTGGAATCGACCTGTAAATCAAAAATAGTTCTAGATTTCGTCTGTCATAGAGATCGCAGAGCAATTCAACATTTTCTGCTGGGTACCAGGACAAAGACATTCCAGGGAACTGCGAGGCCGATAAACTCGCAAAGAATGGTAATACAATACAGATTCTTCCTGAAAAAGTGAATCTCGGAGTGTCACTAGCTACATGCAAACTGAAGCTAAAGCTAGATGCAATCTGCAAAGCAAATCTAAGGTGGTCAAATGGCACCACCTGCCAAACTAGCAGACAAATCTATTGGCGGTGCACTACCGTGCACCCAGAACCTTCATTAGACCACAAGCGCTCCAAGAGATTAATTTCGCTAAGTAAACGGCATTTCGGAGTTATTGTAGGTGTCATCACAGGACACTGCCTCATAGGCAGACATGCCACTCCTCTGGGCGTTTCTGTAAATGATTTCTGCAGAAGCTGCTAGGACGAGAAAGAGGAGGAGACGATCCTCCATCTCCTCTGTACCTGTACTGCGCCCTCTCGGAAAAGACGCAACCATCTCGGTGCCTTCTTTTTTGACAATCTTGGTGACCTAGCAGAACAAGATGTCGAAACCTAGTTTGTTTTATTAAAAGCTCTCCATGGTTCCACGATACGGAAGGAGAATTCTTTCTAGAACCTGAGCCATCACAATGGACCTACTACTGGTCTAAGTGTGTCAGCTATGAGGACAGCATTTGCATTTGCCCTTTTCATATTTTCAAACAATTGACGACACGGAAGTTTCCATTTCACCTTTCATACACACGTCCCAGAGCGAAGGTATTACGTACATAATTCATGGTGCTGACATGTTAAAAGTGCAACATTTGTCAATTATTTCATTCAAGACAGGAACTACCCCCCTATTATTGTTTCTGAAATAATTAAGACTTAAGTGCCTCTCACTACTGCAAAAGAAAGACCTGTTTTCCAGTCCTTACGGCACGCTAGAGAAGTTGTAGTTATGAAAAAACCTGATATGAATATTGTTTGCAGCTATGTATATTTTGTACCTCAAGGGAAGAGATTATTTCCATTCCTACGGTTCTGTTTCTGTCCAAAACTATGACGGAGCAATCGCACATAATACGTTCTGATTTGATTTTCCATGCAAAGTCGACAAAACTCAGAGTAAGATACATGAATCGATACTGAAAGTGAAACTAAAACCATTTGGAGCTCTTGATGAAGCTTAGGATACTTTAAGAGACAGTTCACCCAAAATTTTGGAATTGATAGGCTCGTAAGTAGAGCTTTCATCGTTGAAATAAGTTTGGACAGGTACAGAGGAGATGGAGGAGTGTTTTTCCCTTTTCTTCGTCCTTGCAACTCCTGCAGAATTCGTTTGAGAAGAGGCCCATCCTTCTGGCATGAAGGCTAAAGGGGCAGTGGCTGGTAAGGACACTGATT
This sequence comes from Matsumyia berberina, assembly GCA_917880715.2. Lineage (NCBI taxonomy): Eukaryota > Metazoa > Arthropoda > Insecta > Diptera > Syrphidae > Matsumyia > Matsumyia berberina. The sequence goes on from OU862870.1 coordinate 52,467,550, forward strand.
ACGGTGCTGATAAGCTGATAAGTGAATGGGACACCTCGATTCCGCCGTTCTGGCGAATTTATTGACCTAATAATTCACTAGAAGAGTGTTCAATTGTTTTGTCATTTTAGTGAGAAATCACCTGAAGGACTCATCTTTCGAAAACAACGTGGGCGTCCTCATCCGTTCTTGTCAAAGTCCATTCTTCTGCGCCATGGAGTAGGACTGTAATCACTTAACTTATTCCAGAAAGGGCTTTATTATTTAATTGTCTTCTTTGCTCAAAATAACAGCTGTTGGCAAAGGTATTTCTTTCTTTTTTTTTTATCTCAGCAGTGGTGTCATTGTCTGAATTCATAACAGAGTCTACGTAGAAAAATCCTTAACTATTTCAAAGTTATATCTCTTGAGACTGACGTTCTGTCCGAGAAGTCGGTGTTGGGTGTTCTTTGTTGACAGCATATGTATATAGGTGTACCACGGTTACATCACCCCGCGCAATGTTGTTTCGCTACAACACCTGTAACAAATCCTTTTCATACCCTACTTAACGATGAGTGGTGACTTCGTTGTTTGAAAAGAAAATAATCCAACGAATTATTTGTAGGGATAGTGATTGTCTGCTTCTCTGTTTTTCTTTTCTTCGCCCTGCAAAACGTTGTTTCCCCAGGAACGCATTACCGACCTCAACCGGGGTATGCCTTTGTTGTTTCGGTCTCGCTACCCGTTAAACTCATCTTGGCCGCTTCCATCTCAATACTCACGAACGCGTTACTGACGCCGCGCTTCATTCTTCCGGTAATCTCTGTATCTTCGGTGTATGTATGACAGGGCGTCTTTTGTCTGATCCTGAGAACTGCAGCGAGTGTCTCATTGTGTGAACCACTCAAAACATTCACTGCTTTGTGAGGTATTCACATTCATACCCAAACAATAAAAATTATCCTTCACTTCCCTTCACGTCACGAATCTGAAACAAGATTATTTGAATGGTGCAAAAACATGAAGTGATTTATTCTGTGTGAGCTCAGCTCATATCATTGACGATTAAATGTGAATGAATGTGAAACCTTTAAACGACAGTGAATATTTCGAATGGCTCATTCGTGCTTTTACTTGCAATTCTTTATGTATAAAGCAGAGTAAAAAAATGTTGGCAGAGGGAAATTCGTTTGCAATAAGGTTTTTTGTCGAGACAGTGAATAGTCTGTCTTAATAAATGTGTCGACAATAGTAAGTATCCTGAAAATTCAATACGAATCCATACGTATTCTCGCGAATCATTGTGTATACTCTGAATAAAAGAATAAAAGAATTCAAATATTCGTGAGTTTATTACCATGAGCATTCGAATCTTCATTGTTATACAAAGTGAGCATTGTTTTCAGTTCTTGCATGATTTGGAATTCCTGAGGTTTCTTTAAGAACTAAATAGCTGGCGCGACAGCTCGGGATGAGCCAAGGCCTAGCTTCTCGCAGCCATTAATGTTGTGCGTGTTTGTATTGTTCGCACGTATGGAAGGGACCTACTTCTTCAAGAACCGCTGTAGTGTAAATATCTGGTTGGCATTTGGCACTCTTCGAACTGTTTATTTGTTTGTTTTCTTGTTAAAACCCAAACGAAGATTTAAAGAAGATACTCAAAGATATATAATTGAAATTAAATAGATCGCCGCCTACTGGCTGATAAAATAAACAATTCTTTGGCAAAAGCTGATGTGGTATCCTAAGTCGCATAAAATTTCATTGTCTTATCGCTACACGCGTTTAGTATACAAATGTTTTGAATTACTCGTCTTCTCATAATTTAAAGTGTTTGTCTACGCTTGGCTTTAAATATCCAACAAACTGATAAACCATACTAAATGTCATTATATTTTCCATAGGCTGTTTATAGAAGCTTTATTGTGCTTTTAAAAATCATATAGTAACCAGCATTAGTATATTATCATAAAATAATCTCTGTGTATAAATAAACAATTGTAGCATATGTATATCCGCTCTAAATAGCGCTATGAAATATTTAGTGTCATAATAGAAAGAGGAATTAAATGAATATATTCCCTTTAAAAACTGAAAAAAAAAATTTGCACAAAAGTATTAGGGAAATATTCTCATGTAGAGAACTGAAAGGTGAACAAACAATACCTTCAATGAATATACTTATGTAGAGTAATAAGGTTTCTAAATGTTTATTGGGAACATGTAGTAAATTAATGTTGTGAATTTCAAAGAATATATATTTACATGTGTAGAAGTCTGGAAATATTTTACAAAACAATGAAAGAATCATTCAAAATGGTAAATGGGTAATTTTTGAGAAAAAAAAAAGTAGACATTAAGGAAATAAAAAAAATTTGTGATTTGTCGTGGACAATGTATTGCTACTATTATTAATGACATATTGGTAAGTCAATAATATATATTCTTACCTTTTTAACGTACATACATACATATAAAAAAGCTTCAGAGCGCAAGGTATTATACAAAACATGTTAGAGTTTTCAAAATAAGTGTTAAGTGTCTAAATTTTAGAGAGAAAAGAAAAAAATTATGTTTGTAATGCAGTTTGCAACGGAAATTTGAATTATAAGCCTGGTTTTTTTGGTATCAGGTATAAGATTGTATGCAAGGTAACTTTCAGAAATGTCTGTGAAGAAACTTAGCTACAGCGGTTAAAAACATACTAATTAAAAGTGGAAAAGATAAGAGCATAAAACATTTCGAACGAATGTTCATTATGAAAGGTCTATTAGATAAATGTTAAATGGATGTTAGTTACTACTCTCGTAGATCAATGTATTTGTATTTGTTAATATGTCTTCAATCAATGTTTGCTTAATTTTTTGTCCTCCAAAACCGCATCGCTTTTTCGTTTCAGTTTCAAATCTGTATGTCCATATTCCTTGATAGATTTTTAAGTCGACTTCTTGCTTTATTACGGCTCCATTTTTAGAGCGTTTGACTACTAAGCGACGAGCGGACACAAGTTTAACACTACCAAAAAAATTTACATTCGATATTTAACTTCATGAGGGAACAATTCCTGCTCAAATCCAACACAATTTGGATGGGAAGTGTAGGACAGAAATGTAGCAAACACTTCTTTCCCAATCTATCACAGAAGAAGTCCAAGTTTTTTTCTAAATCTGACCAGGAATCACCTTAAAATTCTAACCGGTATCCTAAGCGGCCACTGCCAACTAAAACGGCATTTACATAAGCTTAGCCTATCACCGAACCCTACCTACAGACCATGCTTGGAGAGCGATGAAAGCTCTCTCCACAGAGCTTCCCGCCCTCATTCATGTGAGGAAGCCGACCTTAGGCAGTGAACTCGTCTCACCAACGGCACTTGTCATGCTCCACCCAGAGAGGCTGATTAGCTTTCTGACATCCTCTGGAGCATACAAACTGCACTAAACATATGGGACAGCACAATAGACCTCTTTATGAGTCCGTAGAGTGGACAAACCGCTCCCCACTAATAATAATAATATGTGAGCGTGCCTTCCTCCCACATTTCTCTTTCTTTTTTCGCAACGCAGTACTAATGTGCTTCACTTTGCACATAAATGCTGTCGTTTCCTCAAAATGTTAGATGTAAATTCCATCCACTGAATTTCTCGCTGATGACTAGTTTTGGGAGGACCCGTGGTATTTTTTATCTGCCTGTGTGTCCTCCCGTATTCTGGTACAGGCTATGATTTGGCAAAAATTACTATTAAGTCGTGTGGCAGCCTTACGCTCCTTTTACACTATACGATTTCGATCGCACGGTAGAAAACCGAACGACGATTTTTGGTACGTAATCAAATGAACGCTTTCATTTTACACGGTTTTAAACCGCACGGTCAGTTTTGTTTGTGATTCATTATAACCAATCAGCCAAGAGCTACCTCACTCGTGTCATATGAGCTTTAGTCCGTCCAAAAATATCAAACATTGTTTCATTTTTTTTAACAGCCGGTCAGACAAACCGACGTTACGAAGTTCTCCTTAACACCGAACAAATACTTCTTGTCTCTCGCTGTTTTATCACATTTCCATAAGCTCTAGCAAAATATGTAGTTGCTCTCCGCAACATCAACAGATCATTACTAACCCTTAAACCTAGTTTTGGACTTGGTGTCAAAATAAATGGATCCTCTTCTAAGTAGAACCCCTTGAGTTTGCCACCTTAACATTATTCAAATGGGCTCCCGATTTCATGTTAATTAAAAATCCTTACAACCACAGATTAATAAGTTTAAAGAGGGAACGTTTTCGTCGGCCATTTTGTTTCCCCCCCCTGTTGTATTACTCCATAATCAAAGAATAGGAAGCTTTTCGACGACACAAGAAATCCCCTACCCTTTGCAGCTGGTGCCGGTAGATTCTTTTTATCTTTTGGAAAGCAAAAACGAAATTAGTGACAAATTGAAATAGCTTTGCACTTCTTTCACATTCGTTGTATTTGAAGTTACATGAAACCAGTTTGCATTTATTTTTCAAACAGTCCTAATATTAAAATTAACTCTTAGCGGCTCTAACATCGGAATAGTATTTTAAAAAAGTATTCTTTTGATCTCATTTCGCGTCGCTTTTTGCGATGAGGTACACCTGTGAGGAGAACTATGGAGGGTAAAGAATGTAAAGACATTGCAAGACCATAGAGAAAAACTTGTAACGCTCATCGGCTTATGGAAACAGTCGATTGACTTTGATATCTACACTTCCATTTTGCGACTGTAGAATTCTACTTTCCGAAATACATTTTAAACTTGCGAATCTAAAACTGAAATATTTCGAGTTGAGGCGGTATTGCAGCCCATGGACGATGTGCCATAGCTCGAACCTAGACTCCAAAGTCCTGCTGAAACAGAGCGGAATATGGCCTTAGTCTTGTACCCACGTAAATGCAAATTAATTACAAGCTGTTCTACCTAATACTACCCTATTCCAGTTTGTACTTTCACTTACCTTTTTGTCATGATGTTAGAGCCGCTTTAGAGGTAAAAGTAAACTTTAGTATTTTCATAACATTAGTATAAGATACATAGTATGTGTGTACTTTAGTTAACAAGATTAAATGTATAACAATAAAAAGAAATTAAAATGTGAACAGGAGAACCAAGACCGGAAAAGCGAAGCTGAAGTTGAAACCAATCTGTGCTGACTTAAACCGAAATTGGAGTTATTTATCAAAAAAAGAAAACTATTTTGATACTGGGAACCTGCCTAAATTTTCAATCACAGAAAGGAGACGTGCAAAGCAGCAACCATCCATTTTTCGTCTTTACATAGTATTTAATACAAATGTTTTTATTGTATATTGATGTTGTGTATATTTACATGTTGTATTGTTGATTCAAAATTAACATTAAACATTCGATTATGTGTATAATTGTTGTGACAACAATTCAGTATTTTATTAAAAACCTCCCAGTGGAAAGAATCAACCATTATTTCGGCACCCGCTTGCAACCGGCATGGAAGGAGCTTCTTAATTTAAAGTTCGGCGAATTCATACACAAAACACATACACAAAACACATGCTTAACACTATTGTCTATAAGTTTCCGAGAAATACATTCTGTTTTCATTTCTTTCTATGTTGAATATGTTTTCTAATCTCTCTTTAAGGTCCCTCTCACAGTAGTTCATTTTATATTTTCGATTATTCCATTTTGTTCCTTTAACATAGCGTATCGTTGGCAAAATTTGGTAGAATATTTAGCATTTGTGTGTATTTTTCCTTATTTATAATTCTCTAGAGATAGGAGTTACATTAACCTTGACTCCTGGTCTTAATTGCAAAACTTTCGTTGAGCCGTTTGTCCACTAGCAAACTGTTTTTTTCGAAAGATAAATCTTTGGAGCTTATCAAGTTGTTTGATACGATACGAACCTGAGGTCCAGATACACTTCAACCTGTTAGACGTACTGTTTTGGCCCAATGGTTGACCAGAAGCCAAATTGAGGCTCCTAATAAAACGGAAAAACAGTCTTGGTTTCATATCCCACGTATCCGTTGGACCTATTGTGCCCCGCATTAGATGGAGTAGTCTTTTCTCTACACCCTTTGGCACTCAGTGTACATATTTTTTTAGCAGTCTCTGCTCCCTGTAGAGTTGACGTATGTCTTATTCTATGCAGATGGTATCTGAGTAGACAGTGTCTAGTTGGGTACACCGTTTGCGTCCTCAAATCTTCCTTGCAAAGTTTAAATAATTTTGTTCGCCCGATTTATGTTGGAATTGTTTTGCTTTCTTTCCCCAATGTTACGCAAGGCCGTTAGCTTCCCATTGTTGTGAACTCTAATGTGTGGCAAAATAAGGTTTAGGACCAAGGAGAAGGGTGCCAATCGTCTCTTCTCGCCAAACAGTTTTCCCGTTCATCATTTACGAAAATTTCGTGCTTTCAGTCCACATAAACCTTGTTTTGTGGACGCAAGGTCTTTGAGGAGATTGATACAAATCCAGACAGGCCTTAACCCTACCATGTAGGATTAATCAGTCCTCATTGCTACCTGATTGGTGTCAGATGTAAATGCGCCTTCTTTCTGCTTTGTGAGGTGTTTATACAAAATTTCAGTCTATGGATACCATGTTTCGGACAACTCATGTTGACGTATATTTACAAAACAGTCGAAAAACTCGAAGAAAATGACTGGCAACAATCATGAAATTCGCAGTACATCGCAACATTTTTTGACGCGATGGTATGCATTTTGTCTTGTCGGGAAAATCTTCGAAAATGTGTCCCAACGGAAAGTGCGGAGGTCTATTCTTCGATTCGCACTAAAGGCTCCCTTCCAATAGAGAGCGTTTAACGCCACGGCGAACGTATAGTACTCTTCAGAGAGCGTTTGTTATGTCCATAATCGTATCCCAGCCATTTTAATCATTGTATTCAGGCCATTCTGATTGAGTAGATATCTCTTAAACAGCTCGCACAGTTCGTAGTTCGTAGCCTCTTTCGTTTCTCGTTTACACAACTTCTGCAGAAATCGCTGGAAAAAACTCCCAGTCTTCTTGCATGTATCCTTTCAGACAGTTTCCAGTTAGGTCTCCAATTGAAGTGCTAATTCCTTTCTTACTGTTGAGTCTTATTGTCAAAAATAAGTTCAAGCCAGTACGTACATACATACATATCTGTTGGCAATTGTTTATCGCCTCAGTGTTAAGTGGAGATTTATCGAGTCTCCCTCCCCGATAGGGACGGGCTAGATAGAGCAAATTCCTGACTCCGGTACCTTGCTAGTACCGCCTTTGCTGTGACAGGTAAAAAAAGGCACATCGTCGCCAATCTCCTTATCGCCCCATTCCTGACAAAAATCGTCCTTACCAAGTTCGATTTTCTTTACTTATTTTGGCGTTTGGTGTCCAGTTATCAGTCTGAATGTAACGGAAAACAGCTTCCATTTCCTTGCAAGAGTCGTTCAGTTCTGATTTTGTCTCATGGCGAGCATAGATTCTACAAGTGTTAGGAGAGTCTTATTTCCTGCTTCACACCCCTTCGTAGAATCTTAAGACGATAAAAAGCAGATTACCCCAAGATAAGAAAAGCAATCGTTTTGCCCGAAAACTTATAAACGGCAGTGCGCTACCTTATTTTGCTACGATGACGAACAATATCTTCTATTGGTGCTCATTCGAATACACAGTTTTACAAATCCACACATAAACACAAACATATGTAGGTGCCCAGATTCCATTGCATTCCTCAATCCAATAAGCCTGGACATCTGCTCGGAAGTGTTTTCAATTTGATAATTGGTTTTCAGCTCAACCAGCGAAACGTTCTGTTGTTTGTTCTTTTCTCTTGTGTGCCTGAAGGTGTTCAAAATGTTGCCGTTTTCAATGAAGTTAAGGCCGAACTGACAGCTATTATGTTGCTGTGTTTGGTGGGGCTACTTAGAGTTTGGTAATCTAAGAAATTCGCACATCACTAAACTTGCGATGGGTACTGTACGCATAATAATAAAAGTCTCTTTACTCTTCATATTCCACCCCGCCCCCTCTTTCCGCCCCCCACACTTTACACTGGTCATCGACACATTGGAGCTTGCGCGCCTGCGCAGTCGGTTGGTAATCAGTTACTCATTTCAATTCTCATTTTAACTTTTTATTATAACTTCTTGTCATATTTCGAGCTATAGTTCCGATGATCTAGACATTTTTTCTTTTTTTTTTTCTTTTTACGAGCTTCACTTGTATGTTTACATACGCAGTAAACAAAAGGTCCCATTGGCCCAGCGCACAGTGGATCGTTTTCCCTCGGGGTAAAATCGGTGTTTCTTTTACTTCAATCGCGCACTGGATGAATCATGTGAGGGAAAAGTGTGTCCGATTTTTATTGTAGTGGTATTTCTGTGGTTTTTTTTTTTTACACCTCGAAATTGACACTTATATTTGTATTGGTTTTCACCCGATGTTCAACCACTTCAACGCTGGATGAACATTTTACCCCGTTTTACAGTTTTACCCCGGGGGAAATGATGCAGTATGCGCTGGCCCACTGTTTGCAGTCTCCAGCTTTTAATTAGCTTTTTCCTCCTGGTTAACGTCTTCGTCCATGCAGCTCTGCATGAGTAGTCAGGGATAGAATAATGGCACATGTCCGGTGCAAAATGTTGACGCAAACCCGAAATCTGTTTATTGATTTTTGGGCAGAGCTTTCATGTGCCCGTTCGTAGTATGTGTGCTCTGCTTAAAGCTTTTGATGAATTTTTTCCTTTTATGTACTGATCTCTGGTTTCCTTGAAAGTTCACCCCCTATTTGATTTCTTGGGAAATCACTGTGCATTGGTATATAAGGTAGTGCCAACTCGTATTTTATTTAGTGGACTTTGTGGAGCATGCGTGGGTGCATTTTATTATTAGACGAATAGAGAGACCTGAAGCTTTTATTGCCGATTGCGGGTTGCGGTTTGAGAAAGTTTTTATGACAAATTATCGTTTATCGTTGCTTCCTGAAAGTGGTGTGAAAAAACCTTGAGTTTTTTTTTATTTCAACTCTGGTCGCTGTAAAGAAGTTCTGGCACTTTCTTTTATCGCTATTAGAAATGTGATAGATGTTATCCGTGCTTTTCCATCCTACCTTTCAACTTCAAGTCATGCATTCCTTCTTGTAGTTTCTGGATTATGATAGCTAGGACTATTCGCTCGTTAGCTATATTGTCTGAGTAGGTTTCATTCCAATGTTTATTTTGAAATAAAATTATCATATCACTGTAAGATCTGACCAATCTATTGCCACGTCGTCATATTGTGATGCCTATAGTCTTCTGGCCAATTCTTATATGAAGCTGTTCATTCACGATAGTATTACTTAGTCTGGAGTGTTTATCAAGAGATGGGTACACGTAGACTAAAGGTAGGCCCAATGTGATTCCACCAGCAATGTTAAGATCGTTTAGATCAGTGGTTCCCAATCGATGTGGCATGCCTCCCAGAGGGGCATGGGTACTGTAAAGGGAAGGCGTGGACACAATTTAAATTGTGAATTTTTGATGCAAAGAATGCAAGTGAAGGCAGATGGACAGATTTGTTGAGAACAGTGTTTTCTGCGTAAAGGCTTGCACTGTATACTATCCGTCCTCGAGCGTGATTGAAGAAATCATATTTCTTTTCCGAAGCCTTCGCCTTGAAGAGGTCAATACGATGAGCAGATATGTATGTACATACATATGTATATCCAGCTTTGACGTCGAGGAGTTAACTTCGACTTGAAGTTCGTTGATCTTTTACAGGATGCTCCGCGATGTGAAGATTTAGTTTATCGTCGATCTGCGGTCTATTAGCCACATTGTTACTTGCCGGTTAATGTGTTGCAGAAGGTGTTAAGCCATTCACACAGCACGTTGAATATAATCTTGTATGCGGCATTGCGATAGATCGATAATTCATTTATCGATTACACTTTCGCCCGCTAAAACATCACCTCCGTATTTGGTAACTCAATAGAGCAGTGGTTCCCATCCAGTGGGGCATGTGGTGGAAAAGGTTGGGCACCACTAGTTTATATAATTGAAGAGCTGTGTTCTGATATAATGGCTTTCCTTATTTTCACAAGGACGGGACACTTGGAGTGGAGGTGCACGATGGATTCTTCTCTTTATAAAGAGCAGGTGGCGCGCAAGTTTATATTAGATACATTGCTATATTCTGATCCGCAGAGTGTTGATGCGATCAACAGAAGTAAAAACATGTGTGTTAAAAGTTTTACTCAAACTGTATTTTTGGTAGCCCTAGGAAGAATAATATCCTCACCGGTTATTGCACTACATCAGGCTATTCTTCAAGAGCTTATAATTTGTCTGGAAAGGTTACATGTAGGTTCAGAACTGTGCTGTCACCCATCTTCAGAGCTTGTGCTTCCCCGGGATCAGGCTACCAACCTTTTTTTTTTTTTTAGCTTTGTTCACCTGTGAACTTTTGTCGTTGTCCAGACGATTTTGTTGTCCGTATCTGTTTACTACTTCCTCTGCTGGTGATGCAAAGGGCACTGAGGGCTATGTGCTTGTCTCTTCAAACACTATGCTGCATTGTTTTTCTTTCCACTCGCTATTGCTTAAGCTGTTATTAAAAAGGTTTTTACATATTATTGAAAAAGTCGTCAAGTACGAATTCAAATTGAAGATTTCAATGTTTAACTTTGTAAATTCCTAAATTTTTTATTTTATATCATTGTATAAGCGCACGTAATAGTAAGATATGTACACTGTAGTTTAAGTAAGCTCTTTTCTTATATAAAATTCGAATGGACAAAAGATAATGATCATTGTAAACAGAATATGAAATTACAAAAAAAAAATTACAATGTTAAGATATTTGTATTCGATTTATGTTGCACTGTTATACGCATAAATGTTATTTATCTTAATTTTATTATGTTTTTTATAACAAAAAAAGGAACAGCGGACTTGAATTGTGTTTGATTTTTTTTTCTTTTCGTTTTAAATGTGACAATGGATTTAAAAATACTTTTAAGTGTTTACAATTGTAGTACCTACACGTTTTTTATTTTCTTTCCAAATTCTATGTATGTGAAACGATTTGTAAAGCTTACAACAATACTTATTTAATTTTTTTTTGTATAATTTCAGATTTGGTTCAACGACTTTTTCCTGAATTATTTAATCCAACCATTAAGCAAAATAATCGGAAATCATCTCAAACTAGTGCTACTGTAACGAAGGCAACTAAAAGTAGTAAAAGAAATAGTTCAAATACTTCAATTGCATCAAGCTCTAAATCGAATTACAATTCTAATCAAAGTGATAAAGGTCGTAAGTCGGTTACACCTGTTCCTAGCAAGCAGTCGATGAGTGAATTCGATAAATATCTGCAAAACTTGAAGAAGAAGCGTAGCAAGACCACTTCTCAACCGAAGGATGAGCCGAAAAAGAAAATATCCCGCAAATCAAAAAATAGTAACGAATCTCCCATCAATGTCAATACAAAGTCATTAGTGGATATAACCAATGACGTTAAATTGACAAAGATGAGGCCAGTTGTGGTCGTAGAACGTCTGTCGGAATCAGTATTCAGAGCTAAAATGTATCGGAATACGTTTACAAATTCGAATACTGAGTTAAGTACTTCGCGGAAGGATCCAGTCACTGAACTCACGCAAATGGTTTCATCGACGGAGATTTTGGTGAAATTACCAGCTAAGCGGCCACCTCTGGTGATCCAGTCGGTAATAACAATCTCTCCACCTAACGATATCACAAAGTCGTTGAGTACTACATTTGCAATTGCGGCGGAGCACATCGTGCCCATTCAGGAGAAAACACCTTTAGTGGTAGAAGATCTGACGCCAACACCTGTAGCAGTAGAGATTCAACATACACCTATTCATTTTATCGAGAAGGAAAAACCATCTCTGCCATGTGAAATAATTCCAAAGGCATCAGATGGTGAGATAAAATCCTCAGAAGTTGACATTGAAGAATCATCTGTACCAAATGAAGTTGCGCCAATTGTGATGAAACAGCCGGCGAAAATTCTGGAAACCGAAATCTTTAAAAAGCCAACGATATCAATGATAAATAAAATAAGAGTGATACCAGAAAGTCGGCTTAAAATGAACGTTTCTACTGAAACTGAAAGTTTAGCAGACCGGCTAGGCGTTGAGACACCAGTAACACCAATTACAAATCATGAATCAGATAAATACCTCCCGCCTAACACAAAAGAACCAGCAGCCATTTCTACTGAGACACAACCTGTAACAGACCGAATAGAAATTGAGAAATCAGATAAACATCTCCCGCCCAACACACATGTATTCAGTTCGCCAAAATCGGCAATGCATCCCACGGACTTGGCAAACATCGAACAGGAGGAGCAAGAGACGGATAAAATGATTTCTTCACTAAGAAAACATCTTAAAGTAAGACTGAAGAGGTTAAACTGTGATCGATTCAAGGTTGTATCTAATACTGCACTCAATGACTTAACCTGGGAAGGCCAAGATACCCAATCGAGTGAGGATACCGTCTTTTTGAACGTCGTTAATTCAGATAACGAGTCCACTTGTAGCGAGAATGATAATCCAAAGCAAAGGCGTGCCAGAAAAAAGCAAGTCCTGAAGAGAATTTTCGACCGAATTGAGAATAAAGACCTGATCAGTAGAGATGAAGATGCGATAACAGGAAACTACAAGCATCGTCGTCGTTCGATAGCCACCGAGAATAATCAAATATTTAATGGAACGGCAGGTCATAATATAGATTCCATAAGCACACCTCCACCCACCCCGCCATCACCATCACAGTCACCGACGATACTGTCGTCACATGCAAATCCTGCCACCGATGATAGTTCAGATAGTTCACAAGCCAAAGCTCGAAGAGCTGAATGTGAACCGAACAACAATCACGTTCGATCATCATTCCCGCCCCTAAACCGTCAAAACGGTAGTCATCACATGCTGTCAAATTTTCTCTCAACAAGTTCGGATATGATTCAAGAATTTCGTAAACATGCCAACATGCCAACGGAAGTTGAAATCGATTCCAATTTCTTGGCTCTTTTCTACGAGTATCTGACAGAACGCAAAGATGTTCGTTCAATGCTAGAAATCAACAAAATAATGCCTTTGCTTAAGACAAGGGTATTTAACTCAGATGACTCATCAGAGCCATATCTGCAGAGAAGAAGATTTCAATCGTGCAATTTACCGTCTTTAGCTCAACGACGCTCACGTAAGTTATCGACTACAGAAGTGAGCAACAATGTGGAGAACTCGTGGAGGAGCATGGCGAGCAAGCGACGAAAAACTATATGCTCCGATTCACATTACCTCGTCCACTCGCCCGACTTTTTACTGGACGATGAAATCTGCTCTTCGCCTAAACCGGCGGCAGACTCTCCAACGGTTGAAGTAATGAGATTACATACTGGTACACGGGACGTACAACCGAAAACACCATCAAAAATGGTTTCCACTGCCAAAAATGAAAGAGAAAATGAGGAGGAAACGCCTGCGGAACGTGTGCCATCGCCTATTCTATTTTCCGATTGCTCATCGCCATCACATAGAACGCCGTCAAGGAATGCCAGCGATATTTCAACACCCGTCCAACCGGAATTCTACGCGGATATCGAATGTGGACGTTCGTCAAGATGCACAAACTGCGAGAGTCCACCAGAAATCCCTCGCTTGGTGGTAAGTCGAACATATTTAAAACGTAACATGGTGCAGCATGTCTTTGTGCCCCCAGAAATCGAAAAGTGCATTGAGGAGCAGGAGTCTACGATCGTTGAGGAAACAAAGCCCTTACCCTCCACATCCAAAAGGAAGTCCTCTAAAACCCGCAGTCGTAGTTGTACTAAAGCGCGAAAGATTCGGCGAATTGTCGATAGCTCGACCAGTGACGACTACGACGATGAAAAAGACGAAGACTACGAGGAAAAGGAACAAAAGAAAAAGGTGAACCGAAGCGTGGCCGCTACCGGCTTAAAACGCGTTCGTCGAAAATCTAAATCGTACAATCGAAGAAAAAAATCAAGAAAACATTAAATAGGTGTCTTTAGTTACTATTATCCGTAGGTAATTTGAACTTGAGTGTTTATAGATGCATCATCAACTTTAACCATAATGACAAACAAAAAACTACAAAACAAACCAACCCCCCTCACCCCCCATATAAATGTTTATATATGTTATGTCTATAAATATAAACTTAATGTAATGTGATAAGTTAATTAAACAACAATAAAATTAAAAAATAATCAATATTCTTGGAATATACATAATTGTTTCTTCTTAGACGGCAAAGAACAAGCAAAATGCAAGGACAGCGATCGAGCTTTTTTATGCAATTTATCACAATTTTTGGAAGAAGAAAATAAAATTTTTTTTTTAAATCTTATTTTGTTATAAATTTTGTAACGTACATATGTTGAACTCGAATTTGAGTTTTATTAAGAATTTAATATGTTTCCCCCTCGAGACGATTCAATCATGAATGAGATTCTCAGTTTTTTATATAAACTTCGCAGAGATAGAGATAAACGAAGAGATAGAGATAATTTTAATTTGTATTCAAATGCATCTTCATGGAGGTTAAAATGGAATGCATAATAAAAACCATCTTCATAAAATAGAAAAGAAACATCGCAAGTAAAAAAAAATCAAATGACAAGGATATACATACATGCTACACATTTTAAATAACTAAACTAGAAATAATAAGTTTAAACACACGACGAGGGTGTACATAGCAGCACGATAATATTAAACATGTTTAACTATAATTATTTCCCAACAAAAGGTATGTATGTATTGCTGGATTTTATTGATGTAAGCCATAGCTGTTTACTAATCATATGTGATTTACCTTTTAGGTTCAACGTTACAACTTTCTGGAGGAACCACCATAGAGGCATGTCTTTCAGAAACCGTGGACAATTAGAGAGTTTGTACTTTCTTTACTTATATGAACTTTTATATTCATTTATTATCTAATCAATCATTCATAGGATACTTTCATAAATTCAGTTTGCAGTTTCAGAACTGCTTTTATTTTATACGATTTTGATTTTACACTGCGATTTTCGTAGTCCGTTTGAATATCAAGAGGCAAACAGAAATAGTATTATATGTATGTGCTAGTGCAAACATTTGTTGTTACGTTTCTTCAATCGCACGGGCTGAATTTTTGAAATTACCTTAAACCGCCATCCCGATCGTCCTCCATCGACTCTGAATCATCAGAGGCTATCCCTATACGGGTAGATGTGAGATTTAGGACTACCTGATACCTATCTGATGGCACGGATTCCATGGCACTGCTTGGAAACCGAGTTGGGGGCATGCGTTTAACGTGACCAAGCCATCCGTTCGAAGAAGTAGCTGTTCGACATTGAGTACCTCGCGTATTCGGGTGTTCCGAACCCGATCTCGGCGATTCACCCCAGCAATATAACGAAGATATGTCATTTCGCTAGCTTGCATCTGCGATCTTCTTCTTTCGGTCAGTAGCCAAACTTCATGACCATAGATGAGGGCCGGAACGAACACTGCTTAGCTCGGAAGCCAAGTTCGGCCCTCCTGATAACAGATTGACCGAGCCAACAGCTCCAGCCTGACCAATCCTACAGAATACCTCAGTATAGCTGCTACCATCACTCGTGAATAGGACCTCAAGATACTTAAACTTCTTCTTTCAATGAAACTCCACTAACATGCAGAGTGCATTCGGGAAACTACCATTTCTTCTGATTTGTTCACGTTTACCTTCGTCCTAGCTTCAACACAAACGGCTACGAACCTGTCAAGTGCGCGCTGAAGTTCAGTCTGGCTGGACCACAGAATGATCAAATCATCACCGAAAAGCAGATGATTTATCCTTAAGGCTCCCAAATCAAACCATTCCTCGCGACAACTGTGCTGTAACATCCAATTCAATCAATATACACAGTGAAAAGAGAGGTGACAAAACGCATCCCTGGTGAAGTTCAACGCATACAGTGAAAGGTGCCGATTTTACGCCGTTCACCAGAACACAGTTTGTGTACAGAGATTGAATGACCCTCAGAAGAATCCCGTCAATCCCATGTTCCTGCAATACATTCCAGAGTTTACCTCGAGGGATCCGATCATATCCTCTCTAAAAAATCACAAAACATACTCCCAGGCATACTCCCAGGCCTTCTCTAGTACCATTTTGAGAGTGAATAGCTGGTCGGTTGGACCGGACTCGACCACAGCTCCGGAACGCGCTTTAATCGCCAAAGTTCAGCTCCTCTATGGTGGGACTACTCTTCGCCCTACTCAAAACCTGCCATGTTCGGCATTGAGCAGCTCCGAAAAGTCCTTTTCCCATTGCTCAAGATGTCCTTCTCATTGGAAAGAAGTATACCATATTTGGATTTAAGTCCTTCGATGATATTAAACTTTCTTCCTCTGAGGCGGGGGATGGGTATAACACCTAATTTGCAGATCTGTGACCACGGTCAAATTTCTCACCGAACTCCTTCCAAGACTGAACCTAAGCTGCTTTAACAGTCAGCTTGCAAGTTCTTCGCGTCTCCATGTACCTGTTTCGAGAAGCTGAGTCCCCCAAGTGTATCCACGCCTTGAAGGCTTATATTCTCTGATGGCTTCTTGAACTCCGGATGTTTTAAACTATGCAGTTCTTTTCTCATTACCAGCCGCCAATCACCGGGCCGCTTCACTCCGCAAACATCTCCTGCAAAGGCAATGATTGTTGTATTCTTTGGAACCACCACATAAAAGTCGTAAATACTGCTGCGAAATGTAAGCCAGTTGCTTTTCACTTTAACATTTTACGTGTAATAGGCGCCTTGCTTCGAATGCGTAACAATTTACCTCTAGGCCTACTTTCGGTCATACTGTCAACCACACATGTAGAGCAATGTACATGTATATAGCTCAGTGTTTATCACTTCAACCCAATTCACTAAACCCAACGCGTATCGGTAACTCTTTAGTCTGTCTTTCAATTTCCCTTATGCCAACGTTTAAAAGAAACTCTGGGCCGATGCGCTGGTTTTCGTCCGCTTCACATAAGATAGACATCACAGGCGTCGAACTTGCATCGTAATTTACTAATTGGATCAATGTCCTGTACAACTAGCATGGTTTGTTGTAAAATCTTCTCTATCACACTTCATTGATACAAACTGGGTCGAACTCCACGCAAAGAATCGTTTGTGCGAAACGAAAGTTATTTTGAATTCCCAATGACGAATGTCCTTAAAAACGTCTGTTTAGTCGCTTCTGGTAGGCTTTCAACTCACAGACAAACAGCGATTGGAAAATACATTTCCCTCTTTTATCTACATTGGTGATCAGTGTGAACGGACTTGTTGGCTTTCAGCTTGATGAGTGAATAAATCATGGTTCATTCATTCTGCCTGACACTGTTGGGCGCCAATTTCGTTTAATTGTATAACATAAAATGTTTGTTCGTCTCCGCGCTTTTTGGGAGTTTGTAGGCTTGGCAAGCTCTTTTTATCTTCTCCAAAAACCTTTGAACTCTGCGTAAAACACGGTTACTCGGCATTTCTGATTGCCACTATTCTCCCGCACTTGATCTGGACGCTTTTTTTTGTTATTTCATTTCCTTTAATTGTTTAATTGCGCTTTGCAATGCTATCACAACAAAACTAACTGCGGTTTCTTTTCTCATTTAAAGTTTACCAATCCGTAGACGTAGAGGGAACACCTGTCTTATTAGATGTATATTTTCGTATAATAAAATTGTTTGGCTGGTATAAGTTTAACATATCTACAGAATACAAATGTAATTTGATTTTTTTTTTTTTTTCGTCATAAAGGTACAACACACTTATGGACTTGAGCTTACAATAATTAACGTAAAGTGGACCCCCTTTTATGTGGATTTTATATTATTGGATGGTAAGTATCAAAAGTAATTTAAAAAAACTTCCAAAGGAATAGGCTTCAAACTTTAAATAACATTGGGAAATGTACCCCTGCTTCAAACAACGTGCAATGCTTAACTGCATTTTGTTTGATCCTTTTGGTTTTCAACTTTGGTTAGCATATCAGTTTTTTAGTGGTCGCCGTGGCTCAGTTGTTGCATTGGACTGCTGACCAAGCGGCGTGGGTTCAAGGCCCAGCCAGGAACACCAAACATTTTTCGCGGCACCACCACCTCTCGTCGGGGAATGACAAGCCTCCGGGAGTATAGTCTGTCATGAAAGAGCTTCTCACTTCGCCGTTCGGAGTCGGGAATAAATGGTAGGACCCTTCCATTCGTGCAAACAATACAACACGCACAACATGAATGGTTGCGAGATGCTAGGCCTTGGCTCAGTCGCGCCAGCTATCAGTTTTTTAGTGCAACACATCGACTGGACATGGAACCAGGTTTTGTAATGTTTGTAGTTGTCCAATCACTCTCTTCTGGTTTCTTCGTTTGTCCATGAAATTTGCAAGATACTGCGTAGTCAGTCGTTTTTCAAAGCCGTTCCCGTTTCAGAAAATCGTTAGCTTTGTGCGACAAAGTTATGCAAATTAAATCCCCTGTTGCAGATGGCTTGCAAAAGCTATGCATTCATTAACACAAGCATAAAGTACAAAATGATATTGGCTGCAGAATTGTTGACGTTGTTGCGCGTTATTTTGACTTTATGCAGCAGTGTGGACGAAGCATAACATTTTATTGACATTCTTTAACTCGTCGGTGAATATTACTTCTTCGGCTTGCTAAAAGGTGCTCGATAATGTTTTATTCTATGTACTGGCACATTGGAACAGGGTACCTTCGATATTTTCGACTTCATAGTTCAGCCCAGAGTTCGAAAAAAAACACTAACGTACCGAATGCCTGTTCAATGCACTCTGCATGTTAGTGGAGTCCCATTGAAACAGGAGGAGAAGTTTAAGTATATCGGGGTCTTATTTACGAGTGATGGTAGGAACAATATTGAGTTATCCTGTAGGATTGGTCAGGCTAGAGCAATTTTGAGACAGCTTGGTCAATCTGTTATCAGGAGAGCTGAACTTGGCATCGGAGCTAAGCTATCGGTCTTCAATTCAGTGTTTGTTCCGAGCCTCACCTATTGTCATGAGATTTGGGTAATGACTGAAAGAATAAGATCGCGAATACAAGCTGCCGAAATGAGATTTCTTCGTTGTATTGCTGGGGTTACTCGTCGAGATCGAGTTAGGAACACCAGAATACGCGAGGTAATCAATATCGAGCAGCTACTTCTTCGAGCGGAGAGATCCATACTTCGATGGTTTGGGCACGTTTAACGCACGCGTACACAAACGATATACGCTTCGTAGTGAACATGATGAGGGATGAAAGTTCCCAACCATAGTGCTCTTTCTTCTTTCTTTCTACACAAACTCTACCTCGTTTGATAAAGTTTGTGTACGCGTATTTCGTTCTGTATTCGGGTTGTGTATGTTTTTTTTATATGATTTTTTCCCTTACCAACATTTCTGAAGCCTATTCTTACGGAAATTTGTATAAAATATACATCATGTAAACGAACAATAATTAATAATTAAATTGTCTTATCTTTTTTTCTGTCTTTCTTTTTGTTATATAGGTACAAAAATAATATACAGAGTTCCATGGACTATTTGTTTGGAAAATCGATATCTTTATTTTGTATCTAGAGATAGCTTAATACTAATAATATATTATATGTAAATGTATTTGAATTTACAGTTTAAATAAAAGTAGTTCGATGGATGTTTAAGAAAATTGTATGTTTTATTGAATCATAGAAATTGCGTCGTGTAGGGCAGGTAAAAATCACCTACCCAATTTCCTTGGCTGGGATGCGGCACACATTTCTGCACGTTTTGGCGTTTCACCGCATAACGGTACATGCTACAAAAGGGACGCCATTTTGTAAAGCGACCTTTGGAGCACAAAACTGCATCTTAACTATTTCAGCCTTGGCCTTCCTGTTTTGGACGTTTGAAAGCGAATTGGCGGTGTTGGGATTTGTCAGAAACTGCATGTTTTATGTCTCGCCGCTTAACGGTACATGTTATGAAATTTTTATTACTGTTTGACCCTTCTTCGTTTTTCTATTCTTTCTACTCTTAACATGTTTTGTTAAGAAATGTCGTTTGGGTTATACATTTTTCATAACGTTGTCAACACAAAACACTTGACTACTCCCTCCATTTTTCTATTACGAACAACTTTGCAACACAGCTATTCATAAATGTCAAAATGAAGTGCAGTAACACAAAGCCTGATGTGTTACCGCAACACTGCACAGTTTTTTGAGGTTTTTGAATTCACCCGATCTCATTAAGTCATCATCATCATCACCTCGCAGACGCCATCTATCACTTTAATTGAATTCAACGTCACAGACACTTTATCAGAAACTACCAGTTGAACGCGTCAACACGACACCTTATCTCCAAAAGTATTACCTAATCAACCACTTGCTCAATACATTACAGTCCTAGAGCATTAGTTTTAAGAAAAAGAAGCATTAAAACTATCCAAACTGAATAGAATAAAATCTTTAACAAAATTGTAGCCCACTGTCTTTTCATTTCTGAAGGTTTGACGTTTGTTCTCAATTTCCACATTTCAGCGCATAATATGTAAGTACACGTTCCAAAACGTTAACGGACTCCGTTTTATAGAGCAACCTTCGGAGTACAAAAATTGAATCAAAATTTATTCACCACTGGCACCTGTTTAAAACAGAAACCAAAAAAAAACATGGCCATAACAAATGGGCAGACTCTCTGAAAATTTTGCAACATTTCGCATGGACACGATCTCAGAAAAACAAGTTTTTTGGTTTCTGTTTTTTCTGTTTAATAAATTTTGATGCAATTTTGACTCCGAAGGTTGCTCTATAATGTGGGAGACAGAATGCTGGTATCGATACTATGCTATAGAAATACTACTTGGTATACCACATGTCTGTCACCGCCATACCACGTTTGAACGTAGTATACCACGATTCAAACCTGATATAGAAATTAGCAAATTTTTGCCGGTATACTACGTTCGGAAGCTACCTATTGATACCAGCGCCATCTTTTCACCACTAGAGTAGCATTTTTGACAAATCAAAAACAGAGAAAACTACATTTGTGGAGTGATAGCGGCAAAACCCATTGGGACCATTTTGCATTTGCAGGAGCAAACGTGAATGTGTGTAGCAGGACCTTCTTTTTGGAGAAAATAATAACACTTAAATTTTTTATATGCATATTTAGTTTTATTGGTTATGTAAAAGATTTTCTTAGTATTTAGGAGGTAATCAAAGGTTGAGGTAAGTAAGACTAGGTCTTGAAAGATTCGTAGTCGGTGATGTTCATGTGGATGATTTTAATATGTACATAGCTGGAAATGCGATGAAAATGTTGTTAGATTGCGCAGCATAGTAAGAAACAGCAGATGGTGATGGGGAGTTAACGGCTGTCAATTAATGACGTTGTTTACGTAAGTCGGGATAAGGTGCTTTGTGTATTGATGTTTTCTGCGTTTGCTGGCACTGCTGGCTGAATTTTTTTGGGCAAACAGGCATCGAGCTCAATTACACCAAATTTATGTGTGCGGACACTGTTAACTTTTTGTAGAATCGATGACTGGTTCATCTGGGAAATAAAGAAGACGTGGGTAAGTTAATATGTAGCTAAGATGTTGACAAAACAAAGCATAGGGCGAATTCGTTAACGCCAGATTTTAAAGATCTGCGTTATCCGCGTTTGTAAAGGCAGATTTTCTGACGTACTTAATAACTTAGATGAACTGCAGTACCTCCCGTTGAGAAATGTCGCCGTGCTGTTAAAGCCCCTATAAACGCAGAAAACTCACGTGTACCCAGTACACAGTAAAACTCACGCTTGCGGAATTGTGCAACAGAATGTGTATCTGTTGCGGTGTCTGTGTCTGTCTCGCGAGCTGTGAAAAAAGTTAAAAGTACGGCAAGCCGTAAACGCAAACATGTTGACAAGTGCCTTTATTGTGTTCGCAGCAGATACAAGCATTTGACTGCTACACACGACACAGACATCGCTACAGATACATTGTTGTCCTTCCAGAAACACATGAGATAAGAATTGCGGTTGGCCTTGCGTAGAAGTGCTGACGTTTTCGAATTTACAGTTACCCTCATTTTTTATAATCCAAAACAGTTACTACAATATACATATTCGAAAACTAGACATATTCAGAGACAATTGTTTACCTTCTTCTGCCATTTGGGGGATCTTTTCTATTGTCTTAACGATCTCAGCCACATAAACAATGTTAAGGTCAGATTTCAGCAGCACAGGCAACTCGCAACTCTCTCTATGAGCTTTTTCTGGTCGAAGTTCTTCTACTACGGCATCCATTGGTCTCCTGTAAGGATGTATTCTTGATGTGGTAAAGAGAGAAATGTGAATAAGTATAAACTTACCTGTTCAAAAATGAAAACACATCAGTTCATAGATCAAATACGTGAAGTTCCACGTCACTACTGTATGAGTTTTAGTAGTTTGTCACTTGCTGCCGTCAAGTTACGCAAAACTTTCTTGTCAATGGGTAACATCTGTCCAAGCTAAAAACTGGCATTTCGTTGTAATAAAGACAAAGAGGTATTCCCAAAAACTTTTATCAAAAAAGTGCAGCTTACCAAGTAGTCCCTTACGACCTGATTGATACTTTTCTCTTCACGTTTCACAAGTTGTAAATCCCACACCGTCTTAAGAGATCATTCTGAACAGGGGAAACGTTACCTTAGCTCAGTTAAATTAAATAACTATAGTCTCACCTTGCTGTGTCCGTTAAAGTGTCCTGGTGAGGGCTACTCCACCGAAGCACTCGTCCTTCTTGGGAGTCACTACTAACCTGATTCAAAAACGCAGGAATGCGGCAACAGGTAAGCAATCAGTTGACAGTATGTATACATACTACAATGTGAACATTGACATGAAAGCCACACACATTAGCCGGATAAAAAGAATAAAGGTCCCGTCAAACAGAGAGCGATTTAGAGCCGCGGTGTATTGTTCTGAAAAACTTAGTCCATGCCACATTTAACGCCACGTTGAGAACTAATATTTCTCGCTGCGTTTAATTGATTTGCTGTTTTGTTTTTGTCGGAAAATTAAAGATTAGAGGGAAAAAATCTGTTCAAAAACGATCTCTCTTTGACGGGGCCTTAAATGTAAGATTTTCAAAAATATTTTATTTCATTATTAGCTATCATCGTCTACGTGAAATTCCCTACAAAATGTTAATCTTCATTTCTTTGCAATGTTTAAATTGATTAATTTTTCTCGATTATGTTTAATAAAAGTCTATTTGGTTGAGTGATCTATATATCTTTTGAAAAAATTGTTTAACTAAAGTAAAATTCAATAAATGTCTTCTTCATTTGGAAATTCTCTTAAAGCAACAAGTTTCAAATTTTGTATAATTCGTTTGTTTCTCTCTTACGACTTAGGATAGGAAGGAAGTATTTTCAATTATCTCACATTTTTTTGACGTATGTTTTGCTTTGAAAAGTTCGATTTTCAAATTTATAATCTAAAATCTTATGCTAAAATCTCATGGTTATCGCGTCACATTGGCCGGGAGTGATTTTCTCTTTTTTTTTTTATTTTGTTACGATTGGGCAGCCCAGCTGCACATGGTCATGGTCGTCGTATCAATCGTGTTGGTTGCTATTAATTTCGAAGCCACAGAATGACCATTTCCGTTCGAGTTGCGAGCCAGTTATACAGACTTTAAAAAGGTTTGAATATTTCTGTAGGATACTTTCCAGTCGCTCTGACTGTAGATTGGTGTTGTTGGTGATTTTTCGCAGATAAGAACAGATATAGTCTGACCTGACGCCAATTGGGTGGACGACAAGAAAAGTGGATACCAGACCGATGATACGTGCTTCATCCAGGTCAATTGAATCAGGTTTGACCTAAGAAAAAGAAAAGAAAAAGTTAAGTTAAATTGAAACCATTAGTCAAACTTACCTCTTGAAGAGTATTCTTTGGTTTCTCTAGATCATGACTGGTCTCTTCGTCACTGACTACATCATATTTATTCTTTTGGTCATCTTCTTGGAGTTCGATTATACTATTTTTGGTTACAATTGGAGAAGATTTGTCAATCACTTCATCACATTCTGAACTCTTGGATGAGTGATTACTGTGCCTGGCGCTGACTTCAACTATTCTGGTCTTCAATAGCAGTTGCTTAACGTTGGCTTCTTTGAGCTTTTGCTCGAGATCATTTATTTTACTGGCATCTTTCTTTTCGCGCGCCTTATTTTCGAGGAGCTGTGTTTGCATATTACGTATGGTTTCCTGAAGGACTTTGATTTGTTTATCACGAAAATCGGTATCTGATTTGATATCGGATTTCACGAGAGTCATCTCGTTTTTGAAGGCTTCCAACTGACAACGCAGACTGTCGTTCTCCTCCTGGGGAAATGAGATATAACAGGTAAGTTATACATATACATGAGAAAAAAGAAATAAATAGACTATGGAGAACAACCCTTCGATGCAACAGAACACCGACTACGAATAATCGCAAGGAAAGGCGGAGATCTGTAAGTCTAGCTGCCAACAAACGTCATCTTCAAAAAAAAAAAAGAACAACCGTAGACACCTCTGGCATATAATCGCTGATAAGTAGTGAAGCAGCAGACGATACAATGAACACCACTTATTGAAAGTAGTACGTCGAAGACATAGTTTTAGCAACTAAGAAGGATATGGTCGCTGTTTTTTTTTCTTTGGCATTCCCAAGGCATAATTCTGGTCAACCACAATAACAAGGCTGAACTGCGTGCAGTCAACATATTTCCATAGCCGACGAATCGTCATGCGCTCGGCATCCGACGTTCAAGCGGATATATTCGCATACATTCTGGCAATTCAGAAGCCGAGAGGGCGAAAACTCAGCTATCTGGTCATAATGGCATGATTTCAATAAAATAAAATCAATTATAATGTTGTGATTCCCAGTATTTTATTTCGAACCGTTGAGTTCGACGGTTTTTGTGTAATTTATGATTCAGAAATCTGTGACTGGCGCCCGACCAAGGATCTCATCAATCATCGCCAATAACTCGCTGATGCTGCATATCTTTTCGATACCCAAGCTCTGGGCGCAAGAATATAAATTGGCTTAAAATTAGGAGCTAGGAAATGAGTAATTATTTTCAAAGGACCAAAACGAGGAATACGAACATATTTTTGCGCCCAGTTCAACACCGCCAGAAACCAAAATCTCGCTGATCTAATCTTCACTTTACACCAAATCCTTTAGATTTGGACGCAAGCGTTCCGACTGAATACCCACCAACTATTTATACACTTCAAGGCCGCAAAAGATAGTGTGAATAGAAATGAGTTATTTCGTGCCACATCTAGTTTTGGTATTTTTGCGAAACTCATTTGGTTATGCAGAATGTCAAAGGAGAACGTCTGCACCTCCGTTAAGGGCAGACTAAACACCACCGAAGCATTGAACGCCACTTGAGGTGTAAGAAAGGGCGATGCACTGTCATACAGCTTCTTTAACCTGTTAATGGAGAAAATAGTGGGAAATTCACAGGTCAGCACATCAAGCACTATTTTCCACAAATCAGTGCAACCACTTCGTAACGCAGACGAAATTGACAGCATCGGTAGAACAAGGCAAGCAGTCGTTGTCGCCTTGACAAACTTCGAATCAGAATAGTTCCGGCCGTAAAAAATAAAAAATAGCTGGCGCGACAGCTTGGGATGAGCCAACGCCTAGTTCCCCGCGACCATTCATGTTGTGCGTGTTACATTTTTCGCACGAATGGAATGGCCAATTGAGAAACTCTTTCATGACAAATTATACTCCCGGAGGCTTGTCATTCATTCCCCGACGAGAGGTGGTGCCGCGAAAAATGTTCGGCGAAGATGGCTGGGGCTTGAACCCACGCCGCTCGCACAGCAGTCCAACGTACTGACCACTGAGCCACGGCATCCGGTTATAAACGAGTATATTCTTTCTGTAAACACAGACGTTTTGGCCAGAATGTTAGGATAGACCACTATTACTTCAGGGCCGTTAAGAAATTCGTCTACTAGGCTCTGCTACGAATCCGACCGACGACATCAATGTATGACTAATATAGGACAACTACCGCTAATCGCTGCAGCCAATGAAACGCTACCGCCATCCTGCTGTCTGATGTAGAAGGATAGACTATCGAGTAAAACTAACGAGACGCAATAAAAGCCCATAATCGACTTCATCCAGCTATCTGATGTAGAAGCATGGACTTTGTCAAAATCGGATGAACGTACGCCGCGAGTATTCGGGAGAAAAGTTTTATGTTCGATTTATGCTTCCACATTCGTCGACGATTCATGGAGGGAAGATTTAACCACGAACTACATGATCTGTACAGGGGCACATACCTGGCCAAAAAATATGCGTGTACAACGGTTCAAAGTGCTATATCGCACGAGAGTTTAACCCTTATGATCCCATACATTTGTTCACCTCCTATCAACTATGGCGAGTACCGGGTAATCATGTACAAATCCTTTGCCTTCGGCCGTATTTTATGAACATTACTTTGGTAACATGTTGTTTCTGTCAAATAAGTGTGTTAAACGTTTTAGCCGCGTGTGTAATTAATTTAGTCGAAACGTAAAAAAAATGAGTAAGTACCCGGGTGCTCGGTATGGTATCATAAGGGTTAAAAGACTTAAGATATCCACTGAAAGCAGAGTAGGCTAACCTAAGAAATTTAAAACGAGTTATAGAAATCCGCACACGAGAGCGCACAAGACAAACAAGAACTTAACCAAAAACTTACCTTCAAATTGTCATTATCATAGCGACACCGTTTGTTACTCGAACTCCTATAATCCCGGTCGTCGTCAGACATTTCCATTTCATCGTCCTCGATTTGTACCGATCGTATTTCCTACGCACAAAACGGAATAAACAAAAATTAACCAACAAAACCCAAAAAAATCGACATAAACACCCTTTAAAACATCTGTCAGTGATAAATGTCAAACAATTCATTAAAAAAAAAATAATTAATCATCTTTCATTGTGTCAATAGAAAATATATAAGTAACCTTTCCAATTGTTTGTATCGTGCTCTAACTTATTCGAGTGTCCTTCTGCGTTTCATTGCTTAAGAAACCCAGTCTCTGTTTCGCCTATAAATTAATGAGTGAGTGTGAGAGTACTTACCTCGACTACTAAATACATGTCAATTTGTTTAATTTTTATTTTTTTAGTTTTTTTTTTTTTAATTTATATCCCCTTTTCATTAGCTAAGAAAAATAAATAAAACTTTCGAAATACTTTTGGTTTTGATTAATTGCCAGCGTTATGAATGGATAATGATTGCGCATTGCTTGGTGTTAATACACTTCCGCTTCCGTTTAGGCCCCATGTTTTCAGGATGAAATTAGCTTTTGAATTTATTTTTCTCTATACATTTTACGTATTTCTCGAACGATGTGATGAGTTTAATTTGTTATTTGATTACAAAAACACCATTTAGATTGAAGCAGCAGTTTAAATGTTCGTTTCTCTTTTATTTTTTTTTTTTAAGAAATAAAACTAAAAATTGTTTAACTTTACGAATGTGAATTGTAGAAGTTTTTCATATAAAATGATTTGTAAATAAAAAATCGGCATATTGTTTAGAGAAGTAGGATTTTCTTTTGAAATCTTTGGTAGCAAACTTTTTTTTAATTACGTTTTTACGGATTATCAGGCGACAGGCATTGTGGCATTATCATAGTCTACAAACTAAGCTGGTGATGCTATCATAAAAGTTGAACTTAAATGTGGAAAACCTTTCGTTTCAGGGTATCAGAGGGAAGTATGCACGCGGATAGCAGGCAACCTCAAATAGCTTTTGTTCTCAGTGAGTGTTTTTCGAGATAAGTCGGAATCTTTAATGTTCTTGGTCTGGGGGCCGCAGTTAAGGTTATGACATCAGCAATCTAAACATAGTTCAGAGAACTGCTAGCATAAGAACCACAGGTTATTTCAAACTTACTAGCCCGAACTTCACATCACAAAGATGGAAACCTGCAGTGCGGTTAGACCCAGTGAATCTGGGTGTTGGTGGGCCAAGGTCTCACGACCACTGTAGCATTGTGGCTTCACTACCTCAAGACAGAGTAAAGTCGCCCGTATTGCCTTCAACAAAGCCTTACCTGTGTGGAGTGGAGCAATGGTAAGGTTACAAAAGAATATGACAGATCAATTTTTACGGGCGGTTCAGCTTCAAATTATTCTGAAGATGTTAAGGTCTTACAGACTCCAACTTCGCCATTTCGTCTTTTAAGCTGAATCACTCGAAATCCATGAGGCCTATCGTGTGCTTAAGGAAGACCCAACCCCAAAGCAAGTGGTCGCCATGGCTCAGTGGTTAGTGCGTTGGACTGCTGACCAAGCAGCGTGGGTTCAAGCCCCAGCCAGTAACACCCAACATTTATCGCAGCACCACCTCTCGACGGGGAATGACAAGCCTCCGGGAGTATAATCTGTCATGAAAGAGATTCCCACTACGCCGTTCGGAGTCGGCAATAAATTGTAGGTCCCTTCCATTTGTGCAAACAATACAACACGCACAACATGAATGGTTGCGAGAAGCTAGGCCTTGGCTCATTTTGAGCTGTTGCGCCAGCTATTTATTTTTTCTTTTAATCCCAAAGCAAAACATCAAAGTCCTCGTCTCGACAACCATCCCCTGGTACATAATGCAGAATCGAGCCACTGCGGCCAGGAAGTCGTTTCTGACAATTCGTTGGATGGTTTACAGATCACAGGGGCACAGAAGGGTACTTGATATCCAAAAAAAAACTACCCAGATGAGGACGGACATTGACAGGCCACTTGAAAGAGAAGTTTTCATCCGACTAGGAGCTGTCAAAGGAAGAATCAACTCGGACTACCTTCCAGAAGCTAAACATAAATAAAACAACCTTACCAGTTGCGCAACATCCAGATAGACTTGGCCAAAAAACAACCTGATGAAAACAATCGATTTTTTTGGCAAAACCCAAACAGACACCACACGTATAGTTGCCATCGGTTCGGGTCACTGGGCAGTAGGATTCCATGCAGCCAGGCTTGGCATCCCTTTTAACTCGCACTGCCACAGCTGCAAAGACAGAAGCGCGAAGGAAACCGTCGATCACTTAATTTGCAGACGCAAGACATCGTGCGCTGAGCAACCCTGTGCATGGATACTTTGGCTGATGGCTGGTGTAGTTCACTGCACTTCCGCGCAGTCTAGTTCAGAACAAACAGCATTCAAGCATTTACACGTTTGTCTTAAGCAACAGACTAAGCGTACGCAATTTTAATCCTGTGCAAGTTGAATATTTGTTGTAAAATTTCCCTTTGCCGAGTGAAATAATGCTCGTCAAACTAGCATGGTACTCGTTGGAACGAGACAGAACACTTTAATGATGTACTCGTACGTAAGCTACAGTACTGAGCATTACAATCGCAACACGTGTGAAAAAGGCATTTAAGTGACGACGTTTTAGAGACCGCCACGTTGAGTTGCTGAAAAACTGTTCACGTCAGATAAAATTCACAACCGTATTAGAACACGAATGAACGCACGCAAGTCATTAGCTGGGCGATGGACAATATTTGTGTATAGAGCAACCGATCGGTGACTCCTAAACTGTGTAGATACCACAATTGGCAAAACGCCGTCTTCCACGTCGAACTTGAACAAGCCTATCTCAACTCTGCTCGCTATCTCTCCTTGACCCAGGTCGTAAAGACAGATGTCCTATAAGAACCACCCGCATGATGTTGAAAGCATTTGCACTTAAACCTTCAAAGTCTGTAGCAAAATGCGGTGTGAAACTGTGGCCCGTGGACAGAAAACAACTGAACTAATCCTGAGGCATTTGAAGCTGCTGCTGCAAAAACAACAAGAATACCAACTTACATTGTTCTGGACAGTGTCGAACTGTCGCAGAAAAGATCTGCATTATGAAATCAAAATACGTCCCTCGTGGTATGGTAGACTGTAACGTAGGACCATAAAATAAGTGATCTGTCTAATTAGAAGTAATTGCGGATGCCCAAATCTCCAAGAGGATAACGACTGTGTAGAGACCTAGATGACCTAGCAAAGATACAAATGATGGATAAACTCTCTTTTGCTGGTTGGACCAAGCAAAAGAGTGAAAAAGACCACTCACTGGCGTGGAGTCCTGAAAACCCACAAGGAGAAACAAGACACAAGGGAAGGTACTAGCGAAACTATCAGGTCGCCTGCGGTAACGGCCAATAATGAGTCAATAATGAGTGGACAAAAGTATACCGGATGGCTGAAACATCAGATCCATATGCCCATTTGCAAAACAGGCGATTTTATATCTTGCACCAACCGTCAAGCCATTTTCCTGTTAAATGTCGCATACAAGATTCTATCCAACATACTATGTGAACGTCTAAAGCCGTTTTGTGAAACACTAATCGCCAAGTACCAGTATGGCTTCGGGGCCGGCAAATCGACTATAGACTAGATCTTCACACCAAGGCGAAGGCGCCCCAAGGCCTAGTTTCTCGCAACCATTCACGTTGTGTGGATCGCCGACTTCGAACGACGAATTAGGAAGCTTTTTTATGACCAATTTTACTTTCAGAGGTTTGTCATTCCCCGACAAGTGGTTGTTCGTGAAAAATGTTTGGTGGGTATTGCTGCGGCTCGAATCTACGCAGCTCGCAAAGTAGTCCAAGCAACATCGCGATCCTCGCCTGGAATAATTTGAAAAAGACCAACGAAGACATGGAACACGAAAAGTACTATCTTCAAAAAATTTGTCAACTGCTGCGATATACAGACTACCTATCTCGGTATCATAAGTGGATCTCAGCGTTCCACAAGAGAGGTTTTTACGGCAATTGACGAACGAGCGAGTAGGTCTTTCAACAATAAGCATCTATCCACCGCAAAGGACAAGAAATCATTGTTGACAACAGTTACTTCGAATAAGTGAAGGTAAATAGGTTAAGTTTACCTACCTTGGAGTAAACATCAGCTCCGCGAATAACGAAGTGGGGATTTGACGAAAAGTTATCTTTGAAAACTACTACTACCTCGGTCTGGCGAAACAAATGTGTTCAAAACTTATTGCTTGAAACATGAAAAACGTGCTCTACAAAACATTTATCCTGCCAGTTCCGGTATATGGTTCTGAATGCTGGACGATTAGCAGAAAACCAGAGCAGGTAAACTTCTCCGTCGAATATTTCTTATCATATACGAGGAGGATGATTGGAAGAGAAAATGCCACCACGAACTCAAGGAGCTGCATCAAGATGGATCGTAGCCCAAAAAGCTAAACCACGTCGACTACGCTAGGTCGGCCACATCGAGCCAAAAGAGGCGTCAAGAGGATCTTCGAATCACGGCCATAAATTTGAGACGACAGGGAAGGCCGAACTTCGAATTTGGACGCGAGAACGCTTGATATGGAGAAGTGGAAGCAGCGTTCTCGGGATCGAAGTGGATGAAAGCTGATGGGTCTTGCGGGTGGGCGGCTTGGTTACAATTGACGTAGTATCAAAAAATCGCAAAAAAATCAAAATTCTCGAGGAAGGGCCAGTGGTTCTGGTCATATCTCATTAATAGATTCAACAGCAACTACTCTCCTTACTATCGTTCGTTGAAGACTTAAGGAAGACGCGAAACATGTGTTCTTTCAGAGCCCATATGTATAAGGAAAATACACCCCAAGTACACTGGAGGGAAACAAAGTACGACACATGATCTTGTCACAGAAAAAATAGAATGCGGTGAACAGGCATGCAAAGCAAACAACAGATTCAGAGGCGAATTCAGGAGGCTGTAGGGATAACAACTAGTACTGATCTCATCAACGCGAAAAATACGGCCAGCGGTTCCGAGGGGAATAAGGAGAGCAACTACGAGGTGGGTTTCGTTCGGTTTGTTTAATTTTCGGACGTGTTTTTGGTTTTTCAACTTTTAACGCAAAAAGAGACGTACGACCGACACTCTGATCTGTTTAGCCCGAAAAAAAAAAGATTTCCAATCAATCCAAGTTCAACAATTGCATTTCTAAAGCTATCCCTATGCTAAGAGTGCATCTACAAACATTTTTAGAAAACTACAATTATTTTTTTTGTTTACATTTTTAATTTATAAAAGCATTCAAAAGCGGCACTAAACATGCAAATTAAAAAGAAAATTAAAATTAAAACTAAACAATTAGTAAGCGGTCTAAAAGGAAGTTGATAAAAATAAAAACCATAACCAATTGAGAGGTGAAAGAAATAAATTAAAAAAAGTCTAAAAAAGGGTCGATACAACAACAACAAAAACGAACATGTGTGTGTATGTATTCTGTTGGGTACGTACCATTGATAGTTTCTTCCATTGGTCGATGTTTTTTCTTTGGGCCTTGGTGAAATGGTCCCAAACCTTCTTGTGACTAGCTGCACTGAACACTTTTTCAATCTGAGTGACTGATGGGAGAGGAGGGTAAATATAGATAGAGATAATAGTAACAACAACATCAACAACAACAAAAAACAGAGAAACTTTGGCTGTTTTTCTAATTTTTTTTTTTGGGGAAATTAATTAGGTTAACTTTTTTGGGGTGTGTTTTTTTGTGGTAAAGCTAAGCCTGGCTTAAACGCAAAAATAAAAGCTGTCTATTCACAGCGTTTTTAATCTGAACACTTCCATAAGTCGAAATTGAGACACGCGAATGCAGTCCTGGGAGTGGGAACTTACTTTTGAATTGGAGTTTTTTTGGTTCGAAGACTGCAGCGCTACCGTGTTCCAGTTTAGGTAGTAAAGGTCTTCCTAGAGCTGTAGGTCAAGCAGTTTGAAGGTTTTGAGGTGTGAAGTCTAGTACCTGGTGCCAGTGCAAGTGGAAAATTTTATGTCTCCTAAGACAACCCTAATCGTCCAACGACTATGGCTTAATAAAAGTATATAGGATCGCGAAAACTCAAGGCCCAACGGTGCAATTGCTTTATCGATGGGCTGACCGACGTCAGTGCGAAAATAGGAAACAATAAGTAACATCGCGCTCGAACGTGTAATGGGACAACTAACCTCCGAGAACGAAATTAAAACTGAGAGCGGCTCGTAGACTAAGACATCCTTCGCAAAAAATTATTCTTTTGCATTGACGTGGGATTCAAACATGGCGCCATCAAATAAGTAAAAAAAAAACAGAGCCTTTGGCGATTGAGACGCCTAGTATACGTAGAGCGAATGGAGTCCGAAACTCCAGCCGGCAGTCTTCGATTTTAATCCAAAAGAACAAAGCAGTGAAGACAGAGCTCACCTGAGGTGGTCCACACAACTAGAAGCAGACTTCAACCAACTCGGGAGTGGGCAGCTGGTTAGCTATGATCAGGCTGCACGAATTGAAGGGACTTACGACGAATGTTTGGTTAATAGACGCGAACGTATCGCAGGTTGCTCAGCACTCAAATCCAATAAAGAATGAGCAACGGCGACACATGGTTGACACTTGCGTTCTACAGTACGCTGATCCAAGCCTACGTTGTCGATTTGATTGCTTGGCACGTTCAAGGCAATTGGCATGTTTTCAAAAAAAAAAAAAAAACGCAAAGAGCTGCAGGGACAAAGAGGTAGTCCCACATTACATCTCGACACCTCGAAAGATAATGCAAGAAAGCTGCTTAATTGAATGCAGTGTTATCCCGAATAATAGAATATTGGAGGACGCAAACAACTAAGTAGACTACTTCTGTGAAAGATGTTGCAGTCCATTATAATGAATGCCCCACCAATTTCGGCCAAAGGTGGTGTATTTGTCATTTCGGGAATACGCACATATAACACCACCAAATATGTTGGCTAGTGAACTACAGAAGGCCTACTGTGCAAGGAACCCCGAGCTTTAGTCAAAGATATGAAGCTGGAAGAAGGACAGCGAAGCATGAGAGCATGATAGACGAGTTGGAATCAGTCCTCGAAAGGAAAATGGACCCATAGAATGCAAAAATAGATGAACCGGCATAACAGAGAAGTCAATTTTGACCTCAGATAGGCTCTTGGCCAGAAACGACTGCTTTTCAGCGTATCTAAATAGGTTTGGGTATGATGAATGTTGCGGAGAGGTCAGAGAAGATGTGCAGTTCATATCTTTTGATTGCCCACATTTTCGAATATAGTGCAGGGAACTGGAGGAAAAAATTGTAGTAACATCAACTCCTTAATACTGCCACAGGGCTCGGTGTTGGGCCCACTTCTGTTGAACGTTGTGTATGATGGGATACTCCTACATACCTACATATGTATATGTATAAGAAAAAACTAAGTTCGTGGGATATGTTGAGAATATTGGAATAGTCGTGGTCGCCAAGCTGTTGAAAGAAGTCATCTAAATAAGTAACGATACATTCGGGACTGTTCAATACAGCCTTGAAAAGTAGCATGCATAAGACGAAAGCGATGCCAATCAGCAGCAGAAAGAAGTGAGAAACAATCACTCTCACGATAAGAGACTACCAGATAAGAGACTACCAGATTGAAGCACATTTCGCCCAATATCACAAGACAGAATCTGTGTCATTTCAAAACTACATACTTTCGATTGAGTAGCTAAAAAAATAAATAGCTGGCGCGACAGCTCGGAATGAGCCAAGGCCTAGCTTCTCGCGACCATTCATGTTGTGCGTGTTGTATTGTTTGCACGAATGGAAGGGACCTACAATTTATTGCCGACTCCGAACGGCGAGGTGAGAAGCTCTTTCATGACAAATTATACTCCCGGAGGCTTGTCATTCCCCGACGAGAGGTGGTGCCGCGAAAAATGTTTGGTGTTTTCCTGGCTGGGGCTTGAATCCACGCCGCTCGGTCAGCAGTCCAACGCACTAACCACTGAGCCACGGCGCCCGATTGAGAAGCTGGTATTTAAAAAAAAATCTTATGAAATAAGGACCGAGTCAGCCCACAATGAAGCAAACCCACCAAAGAGGGCCAATAGCATGACGAAACGACAGCAAGAATTAAATTGAGACATTGAGAGGCCGAAAAAATATGGTGAAGCAGTTTTCTACATAACGCAGTTACTAAGTGGACATGGTTGCTTTCGCGTGTCTCTCCAGATTCAGCCACGATTGCACTCCCTTCTGTCCGTGTTGGATCCAGGCCAAGGACGAAGTAAAACATGTGTTTCTTTCCGGCCTGTGTTTCGAAAATAAAAGACATGCACTGAGGAATGAATTTACGGAAACACCAACCCTCGAGAACACAATAACATTCATAAGACATAGCGCTGGAGATTATTCCTAACCTACCTCCCCTTCATCTTCACATTAAGAGAGAAGCTATGGCTTCATGATCATTACTGAAGATGACTCAAACTCCGGATTAGTTTATCAGAATATTGCCCAGGAATTGAACAATTTCAAAGCCAGGCAGCAATGATTGGGAATAGAATAAACTTACATTTCATCCAAGACAGATGAGGAGCTGGTGTATACGGTGTTAACACAAAAAAATGCATCTATAGCGTAGAAAAAGTAGCCGAAATATTTGCTATAAAAATATGCGTCAAAAAAATTTTATCAGATCTACAATCAAGAAGAACAACATCAAACTAGTGTGGGACTGCCTTCAACTGCTCATATCACTAGCTAGGTCAAACAGAGACCATCTCATTTGGGTGCCAGGACACAGCGATGATGACAGAAATAAAACGGCAGTCCGCTAGCCAAAACAGAGGCTGCATCAAGCTAAATGATGCCAGGGCTATTATGTGAAGTCTGTACGGCAGAGCTGTATCAAAAATTGGCTAATAGGCAATGCATTACTGGGCGAAATTGGAAGGTAACCGATACACCTTTCCGACCGCTTCCCAAAATAGAACGAAACAACTCCTACAACTAACTAGGAATCAGATTCCAGCAACCACAGGATTTCTCACAGGCCACTGTCGGGTTGAAAAACACCTCATGGCTATGGAAATACAACAAGATTTCTTTTTGTCGGGTGTGGAAATCCTAAACTGTAGCACTTAGACACAACTGGTCTATTGTACTACTAGAAAGCAGGACTCAGTTTTTACACATTTAACTCGAATTTCTTCGACTTTCGGAGAAAGCCGAGAAGGCACTTTAATGATGAGGAACTTACAGTATCAGCATAAGCAACGAAAATTTGCCACCCCATCCGAGGAAAGGCAGGACAATCGCAAAGGAAATGATCTGAAGTACCGTCGCCCTTTCCACAGGCATCGCAGACAGTGGTGTTACTTGAGCCTAACACACTAAGATGCTTACAAAAGCGAAGTGTCCCGTTAGAACGCCAATAAGTTCTCTTCTGCTGAGTGACAGCAAGAATGCCGCTGATTTCTTACAGACGTTCGGGAGCATTGATTTTGCCTGTTTGCATCCTGGAGAGCCGTGCCACACACAATTGTGTTTGTAGGACAGGATAACAAGATGACACATGCAGAATGTGTAACGCAGACGAAGAATCAGCAGAGTTCATACTGCGCCACTGTGATTGCCTAGTCAAAACACGACAGATTGGACAAGTCCACACAAGACTCTGCCGTTCGAATCCCCACGATGGAATGGCAAAACGAAGGTACCGTGGGGAATGTGAGTCAAAGAGGGGGAGATAGATTTAGTGGGTGAAAGTCATAAAGTCGTACTGGGCACGGGTACAGTTTCGTCTTTAAAAGATTCCCACCTCCACCAAAAAAAGGGACCAGGAACATAGAGACATAACCACTTCAGTATGAGGGTTCACTGTCGTTGTTTCCACTGAAAAGAGACAATATCTAAAACCTCAAAAACCTTCAAACTGACATTTGTAGCAACAGAAAATAAATCAGTCAAGGAGTTCTAATGAAGTCTAAACCTCTAAATGACCACCCCACCGGTCAAAGAATATTCAAATAGTTTTTGTTTTGTATTTTACCCGTTTCATTATAAATTCAGCAATTTTTTGAAATTCCGCCAAATTGTTGGATGGTTGGTGTCTGGACTGAGTCGTAATTGTTTAAATTGCGTTCGATAATACATATATATTTATTTATTTGTTTTTTTTTCCATTTCATTTAACTTCAACTTGAATACATTTTATATATTTTCTTTGCAAATTCTACATACCTTGTTCTTGTGGAGTTTTCTAATTTTTTTTTCATATTTTTTTCTTTTAATTTATAGAAAAAAAAAACCATTTAATTTAATTAGAAAAAAAAAAAACATTTTTAAACGTGTACCAACCAATAAAATTGTTCTCTAAAGAAAAATACATAGATGTACGCAAATATTTATGTTTTAAAATTACAAGTAAAAGAACCTAACAACGAAATAATATAATGTTTTGTGTGAAGTGTTAAATATTCAATAATTCAATGCAGACATAGAGAAGAAATTACACTGTCGTCTACTACAAAACGGTGATTCAATTGAATTGCGAGAGGCAAACATTGTTCGCCGGAAATCCCATTCAGTTTACATTCCAATAAATTTTGTGCTCACCTTGGTGTCTTATCTGTGTTAACAGTGTTTTTAGTTGAGATTAACGAAACAACAAAGAGGTGTTGATGCCGAGGTACATAATATTAGATAGAGACCTCTTTGGAAAGTTGTGTCGTGGGCAAGTTGTGAATTTTTATCCGAGTGAAAGGTTCTATTTAAGAAATTGTTTGTGAAAATATTCTCTTACGTGGAGATTCTTTTGGTTGAGCAAACGTAACCCCAATAAAACAGGTAAGTGGATTAGTAACCCTACACTAGCTTGACTGTGTATGCCCCCGGAATGGGCCAAGGACCAGCTTCTTGCAACCTTTCATGTTGTGCGTGATACATTTCTTGCACTAGTGGAAGGAATTAACCATGCCATGTCTGATTTTGCCATCCCAGGTGACGATGGAGAATGCACGCTGCTCCATCAAGGTTGATCAAGACCTCACGGAGACCTTTGATGTCAAAAAGGGTTTTAAACAAGGCGACGCGCTGTTGTGCGACTTCTTCAACATCGTTCTTGAAAGTGAACCAGTGCTGAGATCAAACGAAGAATAACTCTTGCCAATCGCTGCTTCTTTGGGCTAAGAAGGCAATTGAGTAGCAAAGGCCTCTTTCGAACGACTAAAGTGGCCCTGTATAAGACCTTAATCATCCCAGTCCTGC
Organism: Matsumyia berberina; assembly: GCA_917880715.2. Lineage (NCBI taxonomy): Eukaryota > Metazoa > Arthropoda > Insecta > Diptera > Syrphidae > Matsumyia > Matsumyia berberina. Next base: position 52,505,642 of record OU862870.1, read on the forward strand.
TCTACGGCGCAGAGGCATAGCCTCTGTCAAAAGCGGATAAGATTGCTCTTGGGTTTTTCGAGAGGAAAATTCTTCGGGTGATTTTCGGTCCCGTCTGCATAAGCGGTGAATGGAGGAGGAGATACGAACTGTACGGACTGTACAGTGACATCGACTTAGTCAAAAAAGTGAAGGTCCAACGACTGAGGTGGCTAGGTAATGTAGAGCGGATGGACACCAATGCTCCGGCCCAAAAAATCTTCGGGGCAGTAAATCAAGACCGCGACTTAGGTGGCGCACGTAAGTGGAAGGAGACCTCAATCAACTTGGCGTGCGAAACTGGAGGCAGCAAGCTGGAGATGCCTGTTGATTGAGGCCCAGGTCCACCCCGGACTTTAGCGTCCCCATAAGTAAATAAGTAAGTAAGGAGTTTACAGAAGCTTTTTCATGACGAATTATTCTCTCGGACACCTGTCATTTCTCAACGAGAGGTGGTGCTGCGGCAAAGGTTAGATGCATATTCTTGGGGCTTGAACCCACATAGCTCACAAGGCAGTGCAATGAACTATGTAACTACTGACTACTCCTACACATATTCTGTATTAACTTTCATCGCTACTATTTTGAAGTAAAACAGTGGTCGATTTTAGATTGTTCCATCTTCAGACCTCCAATTTAAGTCGAAGCCTCGCTGAGGCGGTTAGGCAGTACGTATGATTGAATTGATCATCTACTACAAACGATACACTCTAGCTACGTTATCTAACCCAACAGGTGCATCAACAATGCTGACGTCGTGAAATCAGTTTAAGGGGTTGGAAATCAATAACCAGCGCTTGGAAAAGACCAGGTGCGCTCATAACTTGTTGAAAACCCACTTTACAGCCATTGTACAATTTCTACAACCGACTGGTATGCCTACTGAAATCAGCTAGACAAACACTACCGAATGAAAGCACCTGCAGTCAGCCCGAAGTATTTTATAAAGAGCCCATCTCGATTTTTCGATTTTTGATGGATGGCTGTAAAAAGTGTTTTTTCGAAAGATTTGACATTCATCACTCTTTCCTGGCCGCATCTTTCAGACCGAAGTCACAGCCCTACGTTCAGTCGGTGGCTAGAGATTAACCCAGTCTCAAGCAGAAATAATGACTCAAGCAGATAAATGTGGCCAACTGCTTGGTCATAGCATAGCTAAAGCCTTATGGCCAGCTAGGGATACAAAAATAAAGTGAAAATGAAGGAATCAGATAAAACCAGTGATAGTGATTCTTATCAGGATTCTGCCATCTACTGACAAATAAATAGTTTCATACTAGCTATTTAAAGATAATGTTGGAAGACACTCTTCGTATTCCATTCAACACATCTTATTAAACGTGGAAGGATGTGAATGGAATCTGTCTCTGTACCATCAAATATATCTCGTCTCTCGTAGAAAGAGCAATTCAACGTTCTCCTCTGCTGCGTACCAGGGGGACAGGGACATGGATATTCCAGGATCTACAAATGATTCTTCCAGATTCTTTTTGGAAAAGAGAATCTCTAGCTACTGAAGCTAAATCTAGATGAAATAAGCAAAACGGTGGTTAAATGGCACCATCTGCCAAACTAGCAGACAAATTTGGCCTTCAATAGACCAAAGGCGCTCCAAGAGATTAATTTCGCTAGGTAGTTGGCATCTCGGAGTTACCACAAGTGTCATCATAGGCAGACATACCATTCTCCTGGACCTTCCTTTCTACAGGAACTGCAGGGACGAAGAGGAGGAGGAGACTTACCTCCATCTACTCTGTACATGTCCTGCGCCGTACCCATCTCGGAGCCTTTTTTTTTTTTTGACAATTTGATGAGCAATATGTCGAAAACCTAGTTCGCTTTATTAAAAGCTCGCACTGTTTTCACGATTATTACGGCGGATTCCTTCTATTGTAGAACCTGACGTATCAAAATGGACCTACTACTTATCGGCTATGCCGACAGCCTCTCCAATCTAACCTTCAATCGGTGGCACTGTCATCTTTTAAACTCTACCGCCTACAACACTATTTGGGAAGCTCCTTTTCTGACAACGTTAGTACCACCAACTCCATTTATTAAAAGTTGGAAGATATTAGCTGTATTTACCATGCTGAACCTATTTTCTACTACGCTGTACACAACCAATTGTTTCGGTTTAAAGGATCTTTGTTGCCTCTCGCGATAAGTCACTCAGGCCGCAAGTTAACCTTCCAAAATTATCGTTAAACCCACCTCTTAGATAAAAATTCATAAAATGCTCACCATTACGAGTAACTTACGAACAAAAATGTGGACCGAAATGAACAATGATAACAGAGAAGAGAAACAGATAGAATAAAAGAAATATAAGCACACGCACAAGGAAACAAATATAAATAACAGAATCGTCTTCGTTTAAAATTCACATTTAACGCACAAGCTCTCTACGCCAAATTGTACTTACATTGCTGTGTCATTGTGAGCATTTGCTTTCTGTAGTGCTCTCTGGCTTTGCGTAGCTCCTCCTCGAACTGCATTTTGTCGGTATTCAAGCGACGGACATGCGCATTCGTGCTCTGTATCATCGAGTAAAAAACGTTGGCGTTCTTTTTCGTGCAATCTCCCCGCTCCAACCAAACGATGAGCGTTTGAACGGCCTTCCCGAATGTTTCGTCATTCTTCAGCTTGTCCGAACAATTTACTCCCTCGTGGTCTGTGTAGTGAATCACAGGTGGAGGTGATGCCGATCTTAGTCTATCCCTTTCCATACGCTCTTTGTGGCGTTGTTCTCGCTGCAACTGGCGTTGTTTACACTCCCATTCGTATTGGTCGTCCCGGGCTTGTGCATAGTCCACATGCAGGCGGCCACTACTTGTCGGCTCATTGTTGGGAATGCGAATCCTGTATCCAGACAGATAAATGGCCGCATCAACCGAAGACTCACGGACGAAGCGAATGTGACAAAAGTTCTTCTTCGACAATCGGAGTGTGGTTATCTCGCCACAGTTTTCGAAAATCTCACGAATGATTTCTTCTGTGGTGGTTTCTGGAAGACCACCGACGAACACAGTCCGACAACCAGGTGGTCGATCCCGAATAGTCGGAGCTGGAGCACTGGGATTTGGTGGAAATAGAGTACACGACTTGCATTGAATTACTTCTTTGATTGGAGCAGTAGGTGTCGGCAAGATCCCAGGGGCCTGTGTTGCCGATGAGGGATCAGCCGGATTGGGTATTTCGGGCATTAAAGGGTACTGCTGCATTTGTAATGCCATACCTGTAGGGTCCATCATCATGGGCGGTTGCATCACCATGAAACCCTGTTGCAACATGCTGTTGAGGAACATTTGTGTCCCATTGTCTGGTACAGCAGCTACTGGTACTGTGGCCTGTTCATCTTGGTTTACCGTTTTAGTTTCACGATTCGATGGACCGCCGACAAGAAATCGTCGTAAATCGGTGCAAGGCGACGAAGTGCTTTCATTTTCGTTCTCCAAATCCATTGGTCCTGCTCCCATTTGATTGCTTTTGGAAATTATGCTGGTTACCCTGTTCACACTGACGTAGGAAGACTTGGGAGCGCCATCTCCGCCACCGACTGCATTTGCAGAAGTGGCGCGCTTAAATTCCAAAGGCGTATCGTTGAACGTTGGCGGAGGTGGTGCTACGCGGCCACCTACGACGCCTCCCGCAGAGGTTGTCGCCGTAGTTGAGGAAGTAATTGGTGTTGATTGTGGTCCCGCTATAGAAGGCAAGGTGCTTCCCGCTGCCGTCGCTGTCATCGCAGCAGCGATTTGTGTAAAGATGTTGTTGCCAGCGACAGAGCCATTAGCTAAATTGTTCATCATGGGCACTGGAATGGAAGAAAAAAACAAAATAAATTACGAGGCAAGGATAACAACACACCCACAAACAAAAAACAAGTTAACAGGCCCCCAACTCGAGAGAGAAGCAACCAATAATATTTACGAAGCAATAAAACAAAACAAGGAAGAACACAAAAACATCGATTACCAGTTGATTGTCAAGCTTTTTGACACCCGAAAGAGAATTCGCGAAAATAAAAATAAAAGGAGGACACTTGTCCTCTTTTTACAAGTACAAAATGGCGACGCAAGTGAAAAAATGTTCCTCGAGAAATTAAAAAAGCAAATATTCCCCAAATAAGAAGACAAAACCCATAAATTAAGTGACTAATCTGTTCAAATATATTTTTAAACAAATTTCTTACTCATATTATGCATCGGGTTGCGACCCATATTTGTATAATTGAAAGACATGGTGTCCGATTGGTTTTAAACAAAATCACGGCGAATTCACAAAATTAAAGGAAACTGTTGTATACGCTATTTATCACAATGGTTATGGCATATTTGTTGGTGTTTTTTTTGTCACTAATATTTTGATTTAATTAATTATTTATATTTTTGTATTCCTGTGGACAGTGGACACCACCCCTAACTTGAGTAGAAAAATTCTGATTGAAGGTATTTTTTGTGCTCGATTTTGACATTTCGCTTTGATTGTCATTTTCTCAGAGAGAAGGAGAGTGCTTTGTTAAATGGTTTGGATATGTGATAGGGGAGATTTTCTACCAGAGATGGCGTGGAGTTAGTTAGAATGATTTGATCAATTAATTTTGAAAGTGAAAAGCGTTTGAGGAGTAATTTTGAAGAATGGAATGGGCGTAGCATGAACAGACATACGGCTAGAAACTCCATCAAATTCTCATTTAGATAATTCCTTTCATGTAGTTCCCTTGTCATACCTTTGGAGGCTATCGGTGTAGAAAAATAGCATTAACGACCTCGTCACTAGGCCTTTTGCTCCAAGAAAAAAACCTTTCTAAACTTCGTGGACGCTGGTATTAACGGCTACGACTCGATAGCAAAGGCAATCAGCAATAGAAGGATTGAAGATTCAACCAACCAATATGTAAGTAAGGCCTAGGCTGGAAAGTCAATTATTCACTTCTTCTTCCGGAGAAGTGTCTGTTATTGCAGTGGGGGAATCCCCCCAAAAGAGAGTGCTCTTCTCTTCTGAGATCTTTAGTTATTGACAGCCTTTTCACAGATTAGGTCACAACGCTTTCGCTTATGCTGGTGACCTAGCGATTGTTATACAGAAGTGGCCAACATGACATGCGGAGTGCTTAACTGCGGGTTTAAGACTGGTGCGGCATTGAAGGACTTTTTATCAATCCTTGTTAGACCGTTCTAGTTCTAGTGCCTTTTTTAAGCCTTTTTCTAGGAAGTTTGTCAATCTAGGATCTAACACCGTCAAACCACTTTAATCTATTTCATGGAGGTGAAGGAACTCGGCGTTGTCTTAGACAGACGATTAAATTGGTCGTATTGGCGCCTATAGGGCAGAACTTGCAGCTGCCCTATTGCCGAACTGTACACAGACCGTATAAGATGTGGAGCATGACGAATTTCAATATATCACTGTCCACGCTAAAGAACCAAAAGGCATCAACTGAGGGAGAAATTGGGAGAGGCGACCACCTTAGAAGATATAACCAGGTATATGGTAAGGTCTCAGGAAAGCTGAGACGCAATCAGCGAAACTATCTTGAAGAAGCAGCGTCTAGAAGAGCGACACAGAGCAGAGCGCATGAGTGGAATCTAAATGTGAGCAATGCGATGACATGAGGCTAAAGCCATCCTCGCGAAAAAATGCTGATCCGCAGTGCCGCGATAAGACATTTGAAGCCCGTAACACAATCCTACAAGTACTTGTGGAACAACTTGTTCAGAATTTCACACTTGTCAGCTCTTCTCATGACAATTTCCGAAGTATTTCCAGACTTCTTGTTTTCTGTTATAGAATTTTGGACAAGGTGTTGAAATTCACTTCTTCTACAAGTACTCTTCGGGTTGTGTTACGGGTCCCGGTTAGCCACTATGCCAACACGAAAAATCCCTCAGGTCGCCGTGCATCTAGGCCTCAGTATTGTATTCATAAGTCTCGTTCCACAAATTAAACTAAAACCCAACTGCTGGCAGTTAAAATTCATTTTATGTATCCCTAAACCTTCGATAGTTTGCAGACGAAAAAAATCGGACAATTTTCTTCGCACAATTTATTGAAAATCTCCCCAGGTGATCTCTTCCCAGCACAGGGACACAAATCAATAAACGCTTTGTGGAATGTAAAGTAATAAATTCCTCCTCCGAATGGTCTACACATGGCTTAGCAGTTAATTTGTGACTCCTATCCCATTGGAGTTGAGAGGCTGGTGTATGCATTACCAACTAGCATGGTCGTAAAAATCACTAGACTTTTGTGTCCAAATGCCTTAAAGGCTAACTGATTGGGGCTTGGAAATGGATGGAGTAAACAGATGCCACCGACCACCGTTAATGATGGGCATTTAAAGGCCTTGGAGCCAATGTCGACGAAGAAGATGACGATGATGATGATGAAGAACGTCGAAACGCAGGTAGGGGGATTGGCTTAATGTGTGAGTGATTGAATTTTTTTGTTCAAATCGTTGGGTTCGTTGGTATCCAATCGTAATGAACGATCTTAATTGAAGGTGTTTTCTTGTTCGCATCTCTGAGATGGAGTTGGGAAAATAAGAAGTTAATTGGTTTAAGGTGAAGCACTCACTATCTATCGGCGGTGGGTTAATTAGGGCCTTCAATAACCTACTTTTGTGTAATTGTAAAATATACAGTATTTTCCTCACAAGTGGGATGCTGCTTGAGATGTTTTCTTGCAGCAAATTAACATTTCGTAGAGAAAATTGAGGAAAAACTTCAAATTGGATGGGAAATGTAACAGAAAATGGAACACGAGGAAGAACATGGAAGTGTCCGCTCGTCTCTCGAGGAGCTAGGGTTGCCATTAGGAATTTAAAGAAACTAGAGGACATTGCGTCCATAACCCCGGACCCATGGTAAAGAGAGAAGTGAAGATCCACACATTCGATGCAGAAGTTGTTTTTGGTTTTTTTTTCCAGTGGAAGATTCCGCATCGGTGGTAGTCACTGCAGATAAATGAGCGAACCATCAATTACTCTCTCAGTTGCATCGTGCACGATCTTCGTTTCGCTTGAGACCATTTCGCCAAGTGATGTAAATTTTAATGAGATCGCAGCTTCTTTAAAATCTCGCACAAATTTGAAAAATATCCCGGACGTCCCCGGTTGTCCTTCAAAAGAGAACAGTGTCCGGGGAAAATAGGAGGGATGACAAGCCTATGTGGAGATGGCAGAGCCATTTAGCATACTCCTCTGCAAGATCGATGAACTTGCCAAAAATGGCACTACAATGTAGATTCTTCCAGATAAAGAGAACCTCGTAGCTACAGGCTAATTTCCATTAAAGCTGGGGATGCAATCAGCAAAACCAATCAATGCTGGTCAAATGACCTGTCAAACTTTCGGACAATTTGGTCTACACTATACCAATGGGTGCTCAAAGAGATTGATTTCGCTAAATAGACGGCATCTCGGAGTTATAGGTGTCATCACAGGACACTGCCACATAGCCAGTCATGTCATTCGACTGAGTCTTACCGCCAATGATTCCTGCAGAACCTGAAGGGACAAAGAAAATGAAGAAACAATCCTTTGTTTTATCTATATCTGTTCAGCGTTTTCTCTTAAAAGACTTAATCATCTCGGTCGCCGTGGCTCAGTGGTTAGTACGTTGAATTGCTGAGCAAGCAGGGTGGGTTCAAGCCCCAGCCGTGTCCACCGAACATTTTTCGCGGCACCACATTTCGTCGGGGAATCTGTCATAAAAAAGTTTTTAAATTCGCCGTTCGGAGTCGGCAATAAATTGTAGGTCCCTTCCATTCGTGTGAACAATACAACAAGCACAACATGAATAGTTGCGATAAGCTAGGCCTTGGCTCACCTCAAAGCTGTCGCGCCAGCTATTTATTTATTTTATTTTTTTATCTTGGTGCTTTGTTTGTTGACAGTCTTGGCGATCTAGCATAACAAAATGTCAGTAACCTAGTTCGCTTAAACACAAGCTCCTACTGGTTCGGCGAATAGGAAAAAAAAATTCCTCCTAGAGCCCGAGGTATAACAATAGACCTACTACTGATTTAACTGTGTCGGGTTAGCAAACAAATAGTGCACGTAACTGCTTCGTTTCCTCAAGGAATCAAGTTTCTAGAATCCACACTGCCCATATGTAGGTTCAACAAAACCACTCATTTCGACAAAACTGTTGTCAAAGCAACTTTCAGGGGCATTCCTACTTAAATTATGTCCTGTTTCTCCTTGTGAGTCCTAGGACCTCTACCATACCTATGCGGCAGCGCGTACGATTTCTGGAAATCTGCATCAGCTCTTTCCAAAATCGTAGCTGTAGTTCGAATACCTTGCGTTAGCACACGAATGCCCATATATAAATAATCCCTCCTTGCGATGATTATAAAGAAATCACCTTCCGAAATGAGCTGAAGCCAACAGCTCAATACTTGCCACCATCTAAAATCGTGTTCAAGAATATTTTGAGAAGCGGAGCTTAAGGGGGTAGACCCAGTTAGAACTTTGAAAACATTTTTAGCATTTTCACAAAGTAAAATATTTCAAAAGTATTCTCTGAAAATTTCAGACAAATTGGACCGTTATTTACGGAGATAAATAATTTTGAACGGAGCCGTCTCTAGTGCATAACTACTCGTACTCAAAACTTTAAACGCGTTTTTCTCGAAACCGTGTCTTCGAAGTCGGTGATCACCGTAACTTAAGAACGGCTTTGCCGATCGGTTTGAAATTTTTCTCACTTATTCTATACATAATTGTCCTCCGGTTGAACGAAGGATTTTTTTTTTGGACGATAGTTTTTTTTTTTATAGCCGAAAATGCTAGCGAAATTGTAGTCGAATTAAGAATTTTGACTTTCAACATCCGCCATTTTGTGAAAGTTCAAAATTTTTCAAATCCCTTCGTTCAACCGGAGCATTATGTAATTAACTAATGATCCCTTTTGTTTTTTTTTGAATTCCCATGATCCAGTGATGAGAAGCAGTGATCACCGCAAAACCCTTTTTTTTTGGACCCCTCCCAAATTTGCTGTATCTCATTCAATTTTTAATATTTTGCCATAAAAAAAAATTTAGTAGATTTTGTAAATACATATCTATCACGTGAAAAAACATATGTTATAAATTATTTTAATGCGACGCCACAAGAAAATCCTAAAAGAGAGCGGTTTTTGGCAGTCACAACTGGGTCTACCCCCTTAATAGAGCTTCGCGCAAGGGAGAACAAGGTTGAACAAACGTCGCATTACAAACACTACAAAATCATTAAAGAATTGTCTGCAGAAACTGCAGAGTCCGGAGTTTCTTTCAAAACTTCCTCATGTGGCGTAAGAAAATTAAAAAAGACTGCCGCCAACAGTACAACAAAATTTTACCTTCGTCCTTCTCTCTGCCAATAGCTGCTTCTTCGGGCTAAGAAGGCAATAAGGAAACTCTATATAAAACCTTGATCATCGCAGTCCTGCTTTATGACACTGAGGCATGGACTCTATCGAAAGCGAATGAAGATATTCTTGGTTGCTTCGAGAGAAAGATTCTTCGTAAGATATTCGGTTCCGTGTGCGTTGACGGGTTCTGGAGGAGGAGATTCAACGATGAACTTTACGAGTTGTACAGCGACATCGCCCTAGTCAAGAAGAGACGTATCCATCAGAGTCTGTGAGTCTAACCCGGAGGGACAACGCAGTAGAGGAAGACCTCGCCTAAGGTGGCGCGCACAAGTGGAAAGGGACCTCAACCAATTTGGAGTGCGCAACTGGAAGCAGTTAGCTAAGGACCGGAATCATTGAAGAGGTTTGTTGGTTGAGGCCCAGGTTCACCCCGAACTGTAGCGCCACCTAAGTAAGTAAGTAGCGTCGATGATCGAAAAGCCTGACTTCAATAGGCCTGCCAAAGCTGCCGAACAAGATGGCATATTCACTAAGTATTTACTTCACGGTGGCACTAATTTCGAAAAGTGCCTAGTACTTGACATAATCCTAAGCCTAAGTCCCGGAAATCCCAACGACGGACCAGAGAGTTACCGCCTAGCCGTCATAAAAAGAGTTATGTACAAGGTGATGATTTACAGCAGAGTTGAGTCAACTATCGATGAAGTCGTCCCCATCCAACTGACTGGCTTCAGACTCGGACGCAGCTGCTTAGAACAAGTTTTGACTCTGAAGATCTACATCAAAGCAGCCTCTCAAGACAACCCTTAATCATCTTTAACATCTGCCTACTTTAGGCTAAATCTAGCACCTACCAAGACACTACATTTCAAGTTGGCCGTTTTCTCTTTTGAAGAGTTCTGTACTTCTGTGTGGGCCGTCATTGACTAATCAAGCAAAGCGGACTGCCAGCCTCATCTTACAAACACTCGTCTAAGTGTACATTAATGAAGGCCGCACAGGTGTCTAAAAGGTGGCCATCCCAGTCGACCTCATTTCGTATAGTCGGTAGCCATCTGTTTCGTTTCCAACTTATGCCCGCGGCTTAAAAACCTCTTGGCCATTGCCAATCCCTCCTAATTTATTAATTGCTATGCAATTATCATTTGCCTACTGGAATACTGAAATCATTTAATAAAATCCCCGGTTGGACTTCCTGCACCTTCAAGTACCATTTGCATACGCAATTCATTTCATAGACGCTTCCAAGAATTGCCTCCAATGCCGCGCTGTGGACCGCCTTGACTTGAACCAATTCGCTCGCCGTGTTTCCAGCATCGATGCATCCATTCAAAGTTTATAGTCACGAAGTAATTAAAAAAACATTCGAAAGCCGTTTACAGCTGTTATCGATTGTAATTGCCAAAACGTCAGCTCTTCCTGTTCCCGACCACCAATATGGGCGAGCATGCATGTGCTGCAAACGACCAGCTGCTGTTTCTCCCGATGGGAAACCATTTTCTAACATTTATTTAGCCTCCGGTAGCACTGTGAGCAATTAAAATGAAGCCACCAGCATGTAGGTGTTTACTTCGATCTCCGACTTTGAGGTGCGTAACACCATTTCGGTTGGAAGAACCACGGAGCAAAGCATAAACTGTAAGCAACCGCCCTCTTGGTAGTCGAGGTATTTATTTTAAAAGCGTTCTTCATGCGTGCGGTTTTTAATCATTAGATCGGTGGCCTCATCTAGCCACATCTGGTTCTAAGTGGTTGTGATGTCATTAGACGGTTTCCACTCGCACGAGGATGCATTTTCGCATGCTCGACTTTGCATCCATTAACCATGATGCTTGTAGCCCGTGGTCACCATACTTTGGACAGTGGCTCAAAAGGTGGAAAAACAAGAGAAAAATTCATTTATTTTACGGAAGCCCTGCTCTTGAGAAAAAGTTGGAAGCGCGGTTTGGTTTGTGAAAGATAAAGGTTTGGCTGGACCTTCTCTAGGTTTAAAATTCGCCTTTTGCTGGGCAAAAATGTGGCACTAAGGCTCTCTTAAGCTAAGTAAACAGCTCTAGGGAATTGTGTAGCTCAAGTTTGGCACCGACTCCGGAAAAAATTCCACGCTTAACAGCTGGACCGTGACACACTGAAGAGACACAAGACGCAGGCAGATCTTGACCAAGTGGAAAAATGTCAAAGAAACCCTCCAAAAGAAGATTAGGGCTACACCGACTCCGCAAAAAAAAATTAGCGCGTAGCAGCCTGGCTCAGAAGCACGAGTAGAGCTAGATCGAACACAGGCAGCGTACGACTGAAAAAATTGGACGATGTCAAAAAAATTTCGACATTTCAAGGCGATCCCTGAAACAAGCGACCTAGTTGTCTCGAGAGAGCTGGAAATCACCCTGAGATAAATTTGAAACGCCCTAGGTCTCCTAAAAGTCTGTTTCATTCCTGTTTGCTTCGCGTTTATTTTTCGAACGTGTTTGAACTCTGGAGAAACCTGACGGAGAAAAGTTTTATCATCACCTCCAAGTAGTGCTTGCTGTATAGCTATTTGATAGGAAGCGATCTGAGTTTAACTGTACGTGTAGAAACAAAACCTTAATCGCTCTCCTTAACTGGGTGACGTGTATCTTTTGTTAACTTGATTGGCAGAGATACGTCGGTAATTAGCTTCAGGACGCACGGGCGGTTGCCCAAAAAATGTTGACTTCATTAGGAAAAAAGTGTCTTAACATTTTTTTCGCACTAATGGAAGGGGCCTACAATTTGTTGCCGACTCCGACCGGCGAATTGAGAGCTTTTCGGAGGTTTGTCATTCCACGACGAGTGGTGGTGCCGCGAAAAATTTGTAGTGAGGCTGGGCTGGGGCTTGAACCCACGGAGCTCGAACAGCACTCCAACCCACTAACCACTGAGCCACGGCGACCATCGAGTCAGGGTGTTGAAAGAGAGTGGATTCCGGATGAACATATAATGGGTCAATAGCAGTGCTCATATCCCTGGAGTGGGTAAGTAACATTAAAAAACCAACTGCGCAGCCTAGGGGTACTTTAGCGAAATTTGGCTTTTTTCGTAAGGGGACAGCTTCTTCGGAATAACTGTCTGGCCGTGGAAAAAAATGTGTGTTACGAAGCTGTAGCGCCATTATAAATTAGCGATTGGATCCCTCTTTTCGATGGTGTTACCGCCAATGATGCAGTTGTCTTTGGTGTTATGGACGATGAACCGACATTGGTCTTTATGTGGTTCCAGCAGGATTAACCCAACTCATATGCAGTGTTTGGCACAGCCAACAGCATATTCAAAGACATATTCCCCAGCTGTGTCATCTCAAGGTTAGGCGCTCTATCGTTACCAACAAGTTCATCCGATATAACAATATCAAACATCTCGACTTCATTCTTTTATTAGTGAAGATACCAAAACGGAGTCCCTGGAAGTCTTAAATGAAAAGTTTCGACTGACTTATCTGAAGAAGGAAAGAGGCCCCAACTGTTGTTTTTTAGAGAAAATCTCTTAGTTGGTATTTGGTCTCATCTGCATAGACGGTGATTAGAGTACGAGATACAAGGATGGACTACATCGATTATTCAGTGACTTTTAAATAGTCAGAAGAACCCAAATACAACTAACAAAATGTCTGGGACAAATACAAGCACTTCAGCCCGGAGAATCTTTGAATCCACTCACAAGGGCACGTTTAGAAAAGAAAAATAGGTGACGAAGGGCACTTGGTCACAGAGCAAACTCATTTGCAATGAAACCGTGTTAAGACTCGATATCTCTTATTCAAGACTTGTACATGAGCATCACAAGAAAAAAATTCAGGCTCAGAGAGAGTAATTCACGAGATTGGATCGTGAACAAATTTTGCCACTCCTCATCCACACAACTTCCTCCAAGCTGTTCTAGAAGCAGTCCAATGGGCAAAAGTATGGAGCATTGCCAAGTGGTCAATAAGGCGTTGGCGTCTGCAACGTCTTCCAAGAATGTGGTGATAGCGACGTGGCAGTGTATACTTTTGGTTACCTACGCCAGTGTTCTAGTCCAAGATGTCACCAACGCAGCACTGAAAATGGTTTCTTTGGAGATTCACATCTGTTAGTTTCTGTATTTTAAGATTTGGTTGGGTAAGAACGCGTCTGCAGAAAGTTTGCTCTTGTCAGATTTTAAACTTTCAGTTTCCATACCCTACACCATAAAGGAATTCCAAGTTCCTCGTGATTTTCCATGGGAACAAAGCAGAGTTTTAATTGGAATATTTACGGTCATTTTTTTTTTATTTATTTATTCACGGTCATTGCTATCTAAACATTTACATCAGATGAAGATTTCCCTAGATCCATTCTGTAGACTATGCCTTGAGAATGAGCTAACCTCTCCTGATATTCTTACAGATTGTCCTGCTCCTGTTGGGAAACTTCAAGGTCATCTATGGATTCACAGAAGATACTCGTCTTCTTAACTGCCTCTAGAGCAAAGAAACTACACTACACTGTCTACGAACTGACGCAATAGGGACAAAAGTTCTCCTGCATCCAAACTTAGCCCAAAACTTCTATTGAACACGAATGTTGCAAACGGTTTCGGTTTCTGATAATTTGACGGTACAAAACAGAAAAAAACCAAATAGTTTCGCTTACATGAGTTAGCTGTTAGAGGAAAGCTTTAGCAGTTCTACTGTTGGGTGTTTGTCGCATGCAACCACCATTCACCAGATCTAATCGAACGCCTTGGTTTAACTAAATACAACGTTGCTTAAGTCGAAAGCCACATACAAGTGACTTTTGGTTGGTGCTAGAATTTGAACATAAACCCTGAAATCTATGAAAATACTTCCAATGCGTCCACTTTTGTCACGACGACTCCACATGGTTAACGTATTTTTCGCCCAACAAATGTGGCGTCATATAATCATAGGAGGAAGACCAAATCAGGTAGACCTTTTTTTTCTTATCTCGGTTTTAACTAGGCTCAAAGGGCGTCATGAGAAATTTTCTCTTCCATTAGAAATTATTTTGCTGTGCGCAAGAATCCACACTTGACCACTGTGCCCTGAAATGTGGTCTCGCTGATTTTCTAGAAAGCGTAGCATCTGCATAAAACATTCGTGCGTCTTAAAATGTGCGAATTACGAAATAAAAGCAGGAAATGCTTGTTGGACTACCTGCTGTGCCAGTTGGCACGATAGCCTTTTTCATAAGGAGATACAACATGCATACGAGTGTGGTTCGTTCGTTCGTTCATTCGGCGGTCGGTTCGGTTAGTTGACGTGTTGAAAAAGTGGTCCACTCTGGACTGGGACTCGACTCAAATTATTAAACATTGTGGATCAATTAGCGTTGATGAAACGAGTCTTAGGTGTTAAATGGATGAGAGTTTCTGTTTGAACTTGAGAGTGACTGGTGTGGACGAGTAGGAAGCATTACTATGCCCCGATGGGCGTATGTTAAAGAAAACTTGATATTGAGTTGTGGAGAGCCAGAGTCGTGTTACGAAGGCGACTTAAACGATGGACGCGTCTGCTTTTATTTAGCAATTGAACACAAATATCGAAGAGAAATTCGTTGATTATGTTTGAGGAGCGTTGTAAGAGAAGTTTTGGTTGCAGTTATGCCTTTCTAGCAGCTGGTTCGCGTTAATGGATCATGATGTCACCAATCACCATCACTGTGTTCACACTTCCTTCTCAAAACCTCAATTTGACATGTGTACCTTTTTGTGATTTTCTGTAGAAAAATTGCCTCCAAAAGCAGCGCTTATTCGGATGCGAATTTGTCTTAAACAGAAAACTTACCCAACAAGTCTGAAGCATTCGGTACGTGAGCGAACGTTTTATGACAATTCCACCAACGAATGTTTCCACCAGCTCCTGGACAAGACATAGTACATATAAGCAATGTCCTGTAAATGACGTTGAGGTGGTGTTGGGCGCCAGAGTGCGTTGTGGCAGCCAATGTACAAATGCAGACATTCCAAACCCCACAACAAACAAGAATTACTGTGAGAACATACAACGTCGGCGTGCTGCAATCGCAAGAGACTGCCAATATTTTCGCCGAACGCGTATCCCGAAATCTCTCAACAGCTCTTATTCCGCTAGCAGCAAATACCGAAGACCAGAGACATCAGACCGACAAGACAAAACGCCTGGCGGAACACGCGTATTTCTCCAAAAGAAGAAAAAAAGCACGACAAGCGCAAAGTCTATGATATTGGGAAATCATACTCCAGGATGAATATACGCAAGTTTGACCCAAGGGTACAAGGAATGTCCCAAGGTACGCAATCGACTTTGATATAATAGGCAGGACTCAGCGAGCTGTAACTGGTGCGTTTGCAAGTATAGGGACAGAAGCGGCCAAAATGAACAAGGGCAAACCCAAGTATTTGCTGTCAACACGAAGGAACACTCAACATCGACGAACGGGATAGAGCATCACTCAACTCAGTCGCATGTGCGTCTCTTGATCTCCTGCCACCGACTCTAAATCATCAGGGGGTATTCCCATACGAGAAGAGGTGAGATTTTGGACTTGGTCCAGCCATCTCATCCTAGGCCTACCAAGGGGACGCCTACCTGATGGCACGTCTTGGAAACCGTGTTGGGAACATGCGTTTGACGTGCCCAAACCATCGAAGTATGGACCACTCCGTAGAAGTAGTAGCTGCTCGACATTGACTACCTCGCGTACTCTGTAGTTCATACACATAAAATTGGAGCTCGACCTATGGAGATACTAAGAGAAGCTCTAAGAATAGAACTTAACGACAGAACCTCGTCAAGCTAAGAAGTTGATCAATCGTAAAAGGACTCAAGAAATTCTTGCACTAAGAAGGCGTGTTGCTAAGTTTCTAAGAGAATTACAGACTGGGCAGAGTTTACTTAATTATCATCTCAACAAGCAGGGCCTAAGTTCTTCGATCATGTATTAAGGAAATTTTGAGAATCAAGGAATTACTAAGCATGTACTGTCAGCCCGGAGTTAATTTTTTTCAAGATAAGTCACCCAGTTTGTCGCCGTGGTTTAGTGGTTAGTTAGGACTACTGAGAAAGCTGCGTGGGTTCAAGCCCCAGTAACGTCCACCGAACATTTTTTGTGCCACCACCTCTCGTCAGGGAATGACAAGCCTCCGAGAGTACAATCCATACTAATATTATAAATGCGAAAGTGTCTCTGTCTGCTACGTTTTCACGGCTAAACCGCTGAACCGATTGCGATGAAATTTTTTTTTTAGATAACTGAAGCCTGTGGAATGAACACAGGCTAATTTTTCAAAATCCTCCCACTGCCACGCCCATTTTTCGAAAAACACATTTTTTTGAGTAATTTTACAAAAACTTACTTAAGTAAACGTGTAGGTATTCATTTACTCTACAAATAATCCTGACATTTAAATTTGATTCACCATGAACATCAATAAGCTACGGGAAAAGAGCTTGAACGCGGACAATGTGGATCTGAAGAGTGACCGTTTCTCCCATAGCGCGCTCAGAGTCAATTCACTTGACAGTCTGGTCATCCCGAAACCAGAAAGAAAACCCAGAAATGTTGCTTACAGTATAAAGCGACGTGTTTCCATGCGGACGTAGTCGCGGGTATCAGCTAGTTTGTCATAAAAAAGCTTCTCAATTCACTGTTCGGAGTTGGCAATGAAGTGTAGGTTCCTTCCATTCGTGCGGAAAATAAAACGCGCACAACATGAGTGGTTGCGAGAAGCAAGACCTTGGCTCATCTCGAGCTGTCGCGTCAGCTATTATTTATTTTTTTAAGACCCCCAGTTCGTCTGGACACCACCCGAGTTTCGAACCACTACAAATTCTCCCACGCTGTGTGCGAGTGGATTATATAAAAAAATAACGTCCTGTGGTTCCTCCATAATGAAAGGTACGAGAACCTCACAGAGCCCAATTTTGGTAACCACAGAGTAGGTGCCATCCGTCTTAACCCCGAAGAAGTAGCAATTCTAATACGGTGCTTGCAGTGACGTCCGAATTCGTCCTAAGACGCCACCTCTTCATCAAGTTTAAGATGCCAAAAAGTACCCGCAATTCCTTTGCGAAGGCCAAAAGGTCTTAATGTCTGAGTCTGACTGTGGTTCTAAATTTTCGTTCCAAGGACTTTTTATGCTTTGGGGGTAGCCTAGAATTTCTACTTAAAGTTCGTCACTAAAAAAAAATCAAATGAGGAAGAGTGTGATCCAATTACCGATTTTTCCCCTCAAGACGTCTACACAGTCTGCACATTGAATCTCAATAAAGTTTACATCCAAAGCACTCAACAACCCACTGACATGGTAATCGTCTCAACACACATCCCCCTTTCTCTCTCCTCGTCAGATTCATTAACCAACTTTGGCTACAACACGATTGCATAAATAAACGTCAGGTACCAACCAAACAGAGACTCATCATTGTCACTGCAATCGAATGTGGCCAACTCGTTCCGTCCCATTGATGGCACCACTCCACGCTTGTCTCGTTCCTCCGCGGTGGGGTGGCTGCACCAACAATCAAGTAACACAAATCCAATCGAAGGCAAAAATTAAAAAAAAAAAAAAAAACCACACTCCCCTCGATTAGCATAAGATCGATTGCTCACACTTTGTACAGCTGAGTGCCACAAAGAGAGCACGGAGCACGCAAAGAAAACAAGACACGCATTTTCCAAGCACCCTGTCACGCAGTGCGACCGCAATAGCATAGCGGACCACCACTCGTCCCATTAGAGGGACGCACACACACACACTGGCTTGTCCCGGGGAAATTCCAACCAAACGAGTACAAGTGGAAAATGCGTGGTTTTTGCCTTCTGTCTCGCCCGCCCTCTCTCTGGCTTAATTGACGCAGAGACACACGTCTTGAACGTTCGCCCAGCGGGTGCATAGAGGTGGACACTGGGCAAACATAGAGGTGCTGCGGCACTCGCTACCCAATAGGCCAAGAAGGACATCATTAACCCCATGCCAGAGACCATGTGTGGCATTCTATGAATATTCAGTCTGAGACTTGGACTCCACGCTCAGGGGGAGGCATACAAAAAAAAAAATACGGGACGCACGGTGCTGGAAATTAAGTCTAATTATTGGATCACCTTAAAAGAGCTACGACGATGAGGTATGGCATGGCATTCCAATGTGATTATCAAAGACTGCAATCACTTAATGATCCAACAGCAGCCGACTAGGAGCGATGGCAGTCGCAGTGCTGAAGGGAAAGCCTGCCCAGTTTTGGTTGTATCTAGTCGGTGCTGCTGTTAATTACGCGATACCACCTTTCTGCGTTGGCTTGGTCGGCACAATTTCACTCAAACGTCATCAGGATTTTTAATTGATATCGGATTGGATCAATTGGCTCTCTGGTGGAATTGATGGGCTCCATAGTTGGAATGGATGTGTTCAACAAGTGAGATTCCTTGTTTTTTTTTTCTAGTTCACCGCCATTCCGGCATGAAGCTTTGAAGTGTTACGCATAAAATATTCTTGTCTAGACTTGGCTTGGACAGGTGTCAAGGTGATGCCAGATATGTGATTCAAAGCTGAGGCGCTACGTAGGATTGCTATCGCGGATTGAACCGGAAGGTAGATATCGTGGGGATACCGGAATTGACCTGATGAAGAATAGGATTTAAAAAACAACGTCTTCGGGGCTTATGAAATAAATGGATTTTATGTTGACCCAGAAGTTTCATGTTATGACCTTGAGCTGTAATATAAAGTCGTTGAAGTGGCTGTTCAGAATTTTAGCAAGAAGACCTTTCTCCACCTTGCAGCAGCTTATCGCTCGAAGCAGATTGCCATTTGCGCATTTCTTGACATTAAAGAAGCTTTTGATAACACCGGCTACGATTAAATCATCAATGCTCTAGCCTGCAGGGGCATTGATCATTCGACTAACAGGTGGACCAGGGCGATGCTTGTAAGCCGTAGAATTACAGCCTTCTCTGAAGAAGTCTCAGTGACAGTATCGGCGTGTAAAAGATAGAACGTCCCCTATGGTTGAGACCAATGATGACATGATCACCAAACTCAGCAACTACGGCTACAGCGCCATAGGTTAATAACGATCTTGTAATCATTATTACAGGAAAACATGAACGCAAGCGCATTACGCCTAGTCTCTGAATAGAGAGAGCCTGTCTATCAACCCTGGTAAGACGGTGCTATTATCGTTTACCGGAAAGAGGAAACTCTCCATGGCACTTCGATAGGATCCTCAGATGAGGTGAAGTATCTAAGACTTTTCTTAGATAAGAAGCTCAACTGGAACTCCCAAATCGAAAATTAAACTGCCAAAGCGACCAATGTCATTTGGACATGTCACCGTACGTACAGCAAAATCTGGGATCTACACCCCGAGGTTATATTCTGACTTTATACCATGATAGGTAGACCTATCGTCACCAATGCTTCTGCAGTATGGCGGACTAAAGTCGAAAAGAAAACAACGATCTGAAAGATGCAATGACTTTAAAGGTTAGCGTTCCTCGGGATCACCGGGGCGATGCGATCTTGCTCTACCGCAGCCTTAGAGGAACTAGTTCGACCTTCACCTTTGCACATCTTTGTTAAAAAGGTGGCAGAGCGGAGTGCACTACATCTTCAACACGCGATGGGAAACTTACCAAAAAGACTACTAGGTCACTCGGGGATACTCTCCCATTTTCCTGAGCTAGAAATGATCAGCACTGTATCCGACTCCATTCCCAAATCGGGGTCCGAAATCGCCTAAACTGGGAAACAAATGGACTCTGGTGTTGGGCCAGGTGTCTTTGGCCCCAAACTGCAAAGTCTCGAAGACACTTGGAACGTATTCCAGTGTCTTTCAGGACGACCTGTTTGCCATTGAAACCTGTGCCAACATCAATCTTGATTATGAGAACAAAGGTGCAACCATATTGACGGTCAAGCAGCTCTTCAAGCGATGGATTCTCACTTCCTTAGCTCAAAAGCCGTCGACGGCTGTTTCAATGCTCTTCAAGGCTTATCCAAGCGAAATAAAGTCAAACTATGGTGTGTGCATGTGTGTGATCCTTTCTATTACATAAAGAAGCGAGTTTTCCTCAAAGACACCCTGGTCCTTGATAACAGCAGACATTTTTCGACGAATGACATGCTCAACTTCATTGGGAAGATTGAGGCCCTCCTTGTCTAACCGGCTCTCGGTACAATAGAACTTATAGGTCGCCACCCTGAAAGATCGGCCGAGGGATCAAAGAATGGTACTTTAAGAATGAGACTTCAGAAGTTTCTAAGAACTCGGGCTCAGAGGAGGAGGCTTAAGAAGTTCCTAGGAATGCGGGCTTAGAAAACGAGACTTCAGAATTGTAGACTTATAAAACGAGATTGTAGAACCTTCTAGGAATACGACTTTAAAAACGGGACTTAAGAAATTTCTAGGAATGCGGGCTTAAAGAATAAGACTTCAGAAGTCTTAGATAGAGGGGTTTAAAGTGATGTGGGCTTAGAAAAGAAGGTTTGTGGTGACTAGAAAATGCAGCTTCGGAAAGAATTTCACCAGTGGTCTGGGTAAGGAGAGAGAATGTATGCAACAAGCGACCACGCAAGCTTAAGAAAGACTCAAAATAGACTTAGGATCCTGGAATTGGACCAAAAACAAAATATTCGTAGCTAACGAGGCAAGGTCTTGACCATATTTTAAACGAAGACCCATTTACTCGAAAGGTGTGTTCAATTTAATTTAATGGCAGTCCAGCAGAACACCAGAAGATAAAAAGAAGTACAACAAAGCGGTAAAAGATCTAAAAGAAAGTCTGAAACTGACTATTTAAAAAATCTCTCTTCGACATCAGAAACTAATTACTCACTATGGAAAGCTACGAAAAAACTTAAAAACTAGATAACTCATCAACCACCACTAAGGAAACAAGACGGATCGTGGGCCAGGACGAATCAAGACAAAGCAGATGCTTTTGCTAAGCACTTTGAAGAAGTTTATACCAATGAAAAGGACGATGCGGATATCACATAACTACACCCCAATACCCCTTAAAATAAAGGACAAAATTATACCAATTAACACAACAGCCAAATATTTGGGTTTTCACCTAGACAACAAGCTAACTTGGAAATATCACATACAAAAAAGAGGGAACAAATAAAAGAATAATTCAGACAACTTTCATGGCTCCTTTACACGAACTCTAAACTGTCTACAAACAACAAGTTATTGTTATACAAGACTATTATAAAACCTGTCTGGACGTACGGAATTCAACTCTGGGGGACGTCGAAGAAAACAAGTATCGCAATAATACAAAGACAGCGATCAAAATTTCTACGAACTATCATCAATGCGGACTGGTATATCTCAAACTATGACATTCATCAAGACCTTCAAATGCGAACAGTAGAGGAAGAAGCAATAAATATAAGCAAAGACATCACATCAAACTATTAGTTCACCCAAACGTCGAAGTTAGCTCACTCCCACTAAAAGAGATACTTGGAAGAAGGAGACTGAAAAGAATCAGACCAAGCGACATGATTAGAGGAAGCTCATCACAATATATAAATACGTAACTTAAACTCCATATTATTTGTTTCATACTATGTTACTTGATTCATATTGTTCCAAAAGAGACTGAAGGACACTGGTCACTCAGCCTAGAATAAGTCCCGTTAACTGCATTGTAAAATAGTATACTAGGTGTCTTTATAAGACAGATGTATGTAACCAATTGGGAAATAAAAAAAAAAAAAAAAAAAATGTAACCTTGTTTTTCTCATGCTTATGACCGGGTTTGAACAGAACCTAAACTTGGAAAGAAATGTTGTCGTTTTCTACGGACGGTATCAAAATTCGAGTATAGGGCTGATGTACCTATTCAAGGAACGCGACACCTTAAGTCTTCACTACTCATTGCGCAAAAAGCATCGGTCTTTCAAGCAGATATGTGTGCTTTCCTAATAGGGGTGAACTATATTGTGAAAAACAAGTTGAAGGGAAGAAGTTCCTACGTCTGTATCGACCAGCCTTAAAGCCGTTGCCCATTTTTCGGTAGGGCTAATGTGATACCGTCCACTCCAAAAAGGGTCCATTTAAATCCTCCTTCTAGGGCAAATAGCCGCTGCTGTCCCCGAATTTTCAAGAAATCGGATAACTGAACACCTGTTCAGACTCTAACCAACCAAAAAAAAAAGACTGGACAGTTACCCCGGCGCGCAACTTCATCCTAGAAACCCACATCAACTTCAATCCCAATGTTTCCAAAATCAAAAATATCACTTCACATTTTTTATGTCTTCTCATCAAAACGTATGCATGTGTTATACGTACATATACCTACAGCCGCCTCTTAAATTTGATGCCTCAGCTTAAAACGCTCAAACAGCAACCAATGTATGTCGCACATCGCTCACCAAACTTAAGTCCATCGGACTTAAGTAAGCGATTACAACCGAGTTACCCGACACCTGCTCAAAAAGTAGGTAACCGTTTCTATAGTCCAACTAAATGCGATCAAAGACGGTTTCAACATGCACACACCCTTCCGCCCTTTCTTTGTCTCTTTTTAGCACAAAACCTTATAACTTGTCCCACAGACCAGCCCTCAACAAATCTCATTACGACTCAAAGTAAAAGTCCAACAACCGAAAACCGGGAAAAGAAAAATTCATAATGAACTCACAACAGACCCACCACCTGGCCCTGGTGGAATCCCGTCTTTGCTTGATGGAGGGTCATGCACATGTCAACCGTAAAAAAAGGTCAAAAGCGCACACCCAACCCACTAAGCCCTATATGGTAGCAAAGCGCCGGAGAAGCTCTGCTCGTGCCCCCGTCGAGGGATGGAATTTATGCGGATAAAAGTGAAAGTCTCTGCCCGCGTGGTAGAGGGAAGTCTGCTGCAGCAGTCACCAGCACAAACCAGGAGCAAAGTCAACAGTTAAGCAGTAGCGAGAATCTAAGGCGAAAGTGCCTCGCAAAACAGAGATACGTTCAAAGATACAGAACTATACACACACAGACAGTCAGTCAGGCGAAGAGAAGTACACAAATTAAAAAAAAAAAAAAAAAAACAAACATAGCAAAGCCCGGAATCCGGATTATGTGGGTAACGCGAAAGTAGCTCGGTTCCGTGTAGATGTTGCCGGGCGATGTCGGAGCTTTTCGGGACCGACCGGGACGGGGATGATACACAATGGATGTGAAGGTACAAAAAAAGAAAAGAAAATATGAAATTTAGTTGAAAATGCGAGACAACTTTTACTTAAACTACTTCTGGATGTGGGCTCGTCGGGGCGAGATGCAACTGCGGAATTAGGTCCTTGTGAAAACGAAAACGAGACACAGACACAGAAATAGAAACAGAACTCAGATGCCAAATGGTAATTTGTGCAGAAGGGTAGGTATACTGGTGACAATGAAAGTGGAAGGGGAGGACTTTGGTGGATTTGTAATCACTTTCCAGGTAAGTAGGTTTCGGTGTAATCTTAGTTAACCACTTCGAGTGAATCTGTGAATCAAACATAAAATTGAACGATATTCGCTCATGGATAATCCGAGTGATTCTGAGATGATGTTAACTGAAAGTCTCCCCATTGAGATCCAAGCACATGGCTTTTCAAGTGCTTTAAGCGGCTTACTGGCTGTCCTCGGCAAAGTGGAGGGTAAACTAATCATCGACTTATTTCCACTGGTCCGATCAACAAACGGGTAAAAGCATATGTAAATTATATATTCGTATGTTCTGCAACTCAGGGTGGGTCAAAGTGTTTCTCCGAAAAGGTTGATCTAAGAATATCCTTCCGTGTCCTAAATCATTGTAGTGCATTTTAAGCGGATATATAGGCGACTAAGGAAGCCTTGAACCAAAAATATTTACATTTTGAGGTAGAGCTAAACGGCAATGAAATTCCTGGTATCGTACTCACTTACCTCTAAGATTGCTAAAGATTGCCACATGTCTCTCAAAGATATGGTTGAACAACAGGGCAGTCACCTTTCCTGGCCACCGGGACATAGAGACAACCAAACGGCCCAACTGACAAATTCCCTAAATCAAGGCGCTACTCTCAGTATTTTGCCAGAGAACCAACACTCAGATTTGCCTATCGCTACATGTAAACACTTACACAAGTGTGATGCTACAGACAGATTTAGTCTTAACTAGGTCGAAAAGCCTCCGATGGACTTGCTTAAACGATTGCAAATCAGCTCCGTCATTGGTGTCCTCATGGGACACTGTCCTATAGGTTCAGGCTAAGACCGTTTTCAAACGATTTTCGCAGAAGATGCAGAAACAACGAGTAGAAAAATCAATCTGGAAGCTCCTTTCCTTTTCAATCTCAGTGATCTGATAGATATTAACCCCAGTAGCATCTCCTGTTTATATGTAAGAAGCTCCGACTGGTTCAATTAGATCAAGTAGACAGAATAGGGATCGATCGTGTGGTACCAAGTTATATCTTCTTTGGTCTAAGTGTGTTTTGCATTCTATTACAAACAGCCTCCTTAGCCATTTTAAATATTAGACACACTGCTAAGCTCATGGTTTCGAACTCGAGTTGTATTGAGATAGAGGATCACTAAAAACTCGGTCCAAGCGCTGTAGAGAAACCATATTAGCAGTCTTTTCTAACAGTCAACGCCCACTGTTTCCGCAATCTCCAAACAGTCAGATGTCTTCCAACTAAACTTGAGATAAATCCGTCTTTGCAATAGGATCGAGTAGCAGGTAACGTGCCTAGTTTATATAGGGTTTTCCAATAGGGACGGGTAGATTTGGACAGTTCATGGCGGCCATGTTGTTTTATCTGTTGATAGTTTTACCGATTTTTATTTTTAGACACAAAAGACAAATCACCATGGCAAATTACAATGTCGAGCAACACGTGCAAATTATAAAACTGGAGCAGTTGGAAGCGAACGTCGATTTCAGCAAAAAAAAAAAATTCATATTCAGCGATGAAGCCCATTTTTGGCTGAACGGGTACGTCAACAAGCAAAATTTTGGGACGATGTCAATCCACACGAGGTCCACCATGTGGCAATCCGTCCGCAGAAAGTCACTGTTTGGTGTGGATTGTGGATCAGCGGCATCATCGGTCCGTGGCATTGCCATCACCATCATCACTAACAGAGAGCGACACCGATCGATGAAACCGAATTTCTTTTGGTCCAAATTGCATGATATGCATGTGAACGACATGTGCTTCCAACAGGACGGCGCTTCTTGTCATGGACATTCTGCACGAACGATTTGAGAGCACGGTTATCTTACGCAGAGGCGACGTGAACTGGCAACCAAGATCGTGCGATTTAACCCCGTTAGACTTTTTTTTGTGGGGTTTCCTCAAGTCGCAGGTCTATGCCAATAAGCCAAAAACGACCAGTGCCCTGAAAGTCGACATAACTCATGCCATCGCTCAAATTCAGCCTGATCCATGCGCCAGAGTCATCGAAAATTTGACCTCACGGATGAGCGCCACCCAGCAAAGCCGCGGCGGCCATTTGAATGATGTCATATTCCACACATAATGTCTTTGATAGGCCTTTCAAATAAAACAAAAAATTCGTTGATATCTCACACCCAACTTGTTTTATTCAATTTTAACATCTACCTGTCGCTATTGGAAAACCCTTTACTTATTCAGTGAGAATGGTTAAGCCCAGTAATTTGCTAGTGGAATGCTGTTAACAAACACCACTATCATATATTATATAAAGGCGACCCCAGTAAAGAACGCTTTTCAATTAAACGAGTCAATGAACTGGCAAGTAAACTTATTTGACACACCCTGATCTTGACAACTATCTGGGCACTAATGTTGCCTTCGACTATACTGTATCGTTTCTAGATTTCGAATGACCATTTCCGTTTGTCTTTTCAAGCAATGAGCAGCGTGTGTACAAAAAAATCTCTGACACAGAAATGGGCGACGGCATAGGAGCACGTGTCTTCTCTTGAGTTCTAGAATTTAACCTAATAAGCCTCCCCGATCACAGTAGTGTGGGCAATAATCCCAACAATATTACGGTCTGTTATGATCTACATTGACAGTCAGATTCCTATCGAAGTGCTGTCGGAAAGATATGAAAGTTTTTACAACAAAACAGCTCACTAAATGGCAAGGATGAAATTAGCTTTAGAACGGGACCAGGCTGCGTCGATCGAAGATCCGTAAAACTATACCGATAAGCCGGATGTAGGTGTTATGACTTTGTGCTTCCTTAAGGTGGGTATCCACGATCACGCACGATTGACATTCCCGGCGTGGGACTTTTTCTTGCTTATTTTTCGCCTCACCATCCACTACCATTCATGAATGACGTTCCTTAGTTAAGCTTCAATATCGGAGACAGCAGGTTCTTACTCTAATACCAATTGCTTTATAAATGAGTGAAGCCCTGGACTTTCCCTGCAATCCACTATCACGCATGAGTGCGGAATTCAAAACTGTTGAAATTCTTTCGCTCATGAATGCGCATACTGACAGGCAGCCCACGCCGGGAATGCGATTTATGAGCGATCGTGGATGCCCAGGTTTAGGTTGACTTCCCTAACTCGTTCAATACAAATGTACTAAACAGTACTTTGTAAGTCCAATTACCAGCAATTCTAAGTCAGCGCACCGGAGTAGGTGTGGACATTTCTTGCCCGAACCTTATACTAGCAGTTTCGCCGGGCTATCGAGCTAGGCGCTGCAGAATTCAGCAGTCGCATCAATACCCTTAAGTAGCAAACTTTTGAGAACTAAATCACCATGGCTCTCGTCAGGTAAGACGATATCGTTTCGACGATAATTTTGCTTCACGTAATCAATAAGTAACTACTGTCGTCTAAACGCTTTCGCCTTTGCAATCATTTGGATGATAGTTCATAGACGATTGCAATGTCTGTATCGAAATATCAACCAGACAGCAATCGACGTTTAGCACAAAAGATATTCTAGATCGAAATGCTTTTCTGTGGCTTCCAGCTTAGCTCAAGAAGAGAGCAATTCTATTTAATTTGTGACTATCTCCCGAATTCTTATAGCTTCTCAGTTGAGTAAAGGTGTAGTAGAAATACCCATTCACTCCGACTCTTAAGGCCAAGGTATTGTGGCACTCGTGCTTAAATTTGGGCGGTAGAAGGAGTCCCCTTCGATTCTCGGATTTTAAGCTGGTAAATCCGCATTGTTAGGACTGATTTATTTCAAATTTACTCATGGGACAACATTTTAAGGAGTTCGTTCACGCTCTGAAAAAGGGAGGTTGATGGAGATAGAGGCAAAGAGTCGGAGGAAATGAAACCTGTAACATCGTCGCCAGCGTATTGCCTTGATGTAGACCTTCACCAAGGTTGCATGCATGCATCGAGTGTTTTTCTGGTGATAGATGTGTGAGCTATCAGTGAGGCCGCGAGGATGACAGTGAATTTTGCCTGACAGATTCGTCGTATTGGCTGACACGTGCAGGTCCCCGTAAAACACCCAAGGTGGACAGTGATCAGTTTTAGCAAGTGGATGCCATTGAATCTTGCAAAATAACTCTGTAAACGACTTCTAAGACGTAATATCAGGTTAATCTGCCATCGTTTATCCTAGCGAGAGCACAGCACACTGATGATAAAAGGTTAAAAAAAAAATAGCTGACGCGACAGCTCGGGATGAGCCAAGGCCTAGCTTCTCGCAACCATTCATGTTGTGCGTGTTACATTCTTCGCATGAATGGAAGTGACCTACAATTTATTGCCGACTCCGAACGGCAAATTGAGAAGCTCTTTCATGACAAATTATAGTCCCGGAGGCTTGCCATTCCCCGACGAGAGGTGGTGCCGCGAAAAATGTTCGGTGTACCCGGCTGGGGCTTGAACCCACGCCGCTCGGTCAGCAGTCTAACGCATTAACCACTGAGCCACGGCGACCACGTACTGATGACAAAAAGTTTTTAATATGAAAAGGGCGTTTGTCCAATCCATTGTCCACCATCAACTTCAAGTCCACTAACCCCAGACTTCCATCATAAATCCCCTTAAATGCTCGCACATTCCAAAGACC
Source organism: Matsumyia berberina (assembly GCA_917880715.2). Taxonomy (NCBI): domain Eukaryota; kingdom Metazoa; phylum Arthropoda; class Insecta; order Diptera; family Syrphidae; genus Matsumyia; species Matsumyia berberina. The sequence continues at coordinate 52,534,018 of OU862870.1, forward strand.
CTAACCGCATATGCGTTCAAGTTTCACGCATCATTTAAATTTTATGCTTACAAAGTCCCGCCCCGAGCGAGATCCCCGTCGCAGTCCCATCATGTCAACTCCATATCCTAACATGTCGTCCAATTGCATTGGCTTGAAGCAGATTGATTTCATGCGCACAGTGCATCGCGCGAACTCCCCATTCGGCATTCGCTTATGGACAAAACCAGACCCACTCAACGAAATGTCCAACTCTCGTCGGATCCTAAACCACTTCACGGATTATCCTCAATTGGCTTATTTGCGATTTGACGATCGTTTCGATAATGGCCAAATGGAAATGCATTTTAAATTGGGTGGAGAACGGAGATACACTCACCACGCACAGGCCAGTCCGAGTGTATCTATTTTATCTGTCTGCCCGGCTGCGCGGGCCAAATTGATCGTTATAGTCCATGTGGGGATCCCTATAAGCGTGATAACTGCTGTCAACCAGCATCAGCATCGTGGACGGGCACCGGCCATGTCAAACAGCGATGATGATCGTTGGTTACTCGGACTTGCAGTGGACCAGCTACAAACACACATGTCCGTACAATGGACTGACAACGTTTCGGGCTTAATAATGATAATTGGCTATTGGCTAGGAGTTGGCACAGAGCAACTATGTGTGCTCGTTTAGGTCATTTGCCGCACTAATTTGTCCTGGTGGTAGCAGTGATTCCTGTAACTTCTGAATAGGTGGTTGCTATCCCGACGCTGGGGGGACGATTATCGCTTTGAATTTTACGACTCTTTGGGATTGTTATCGATGCGGAATGACTTGGATAAATCGATCCGCGATGGATGGACGTACAGACGGCCGAACAAGTGGGCTTGGCCAGTATGTCGATTGGTGATTTCCATGTTCGTGATTGTTTGTCATCGGTGATGGTTATTGGCAAAACGGTTGTTGCAAAGCTAAGAATGCAGTGTATTTCCAAACTGATCCGGGTTTTGATTTGGGTGTAACCAGTGATTGCTTGGTAGTATTTGGTAGAATGTCCTTTTAGGGGAGAGATAACCGGTCGGTTGGCATTGTTAGAGAAAGTCAAGGTAAATTTCTTCATGGGACGAGACAAGTAGTCTAATTGGGATAACTACAAGAATGTTTCATTAAACGGCACATTTTTAAAGTTTTCAAGAAGCAGAAAGGATTGTCGAACACTTAAGACCGCGAATCTACCTACATACTTTGCCGGCTGGAGAGCCCCTTCGAAGGAAAGCAATGAAGTGTTCGAGTTCATAGCTTAACATTCAGAGTTTCAACTGGATCACGAAAATGTCGCAAGAAACGAGAAAGCCGGCAAAATGCTAAAAAAAAAAGTAGAACCCGCACTGACAATAATTACAACAGCTGCTAACGAGAGGATGCGAACGGATTTGCAAAATTACTGAACAAACGTACAAAGTGGGAATATCATTAAATGGTCTGCTTCCCGAAAAGTTCTAAGTTCAAGCTGAATACCATTGAGGCTAATGGTGCTAATTGAAGGACACTTTAGCATGCATAGACTGGGCTGCAATTTGTATGAACTGCGAGGAACAAAAAGAGGCTCCCGAACACTTTCCATGTCATTGAGCAACCTTAGCGAAAAAGCGACTGAAGACTGTGAAGTCTATGTGAACACTGAATCTCAGTCGGAGATACCCTGTCTCTCGCCAAGGAAACAAGAAGATCCTTCTGACTAACTCCAAATTCTACCCATATTCCCTTCATAATTCTGAATGTACATACATATTCTGGATTATTTCTACAGCTTTGTCGGAAAAATAGGTAAAAGCAACACATCACGGAGTCTAGCTGGGTCCTTATATGCTTCAATGCACTTAAAATTTCAAATATGGTGCCACTTTTGGAAAATAAAAAATTAGCTTACAGGGACATGCTAAACATTACATAACAACGGTCTTCTTTTTTCGGAAACGCTATACTGGAGCACTCAGACGTAACTGGTTCGTAGTACTACCAGGAAGCAGGACTCAGTTTTTACCCATTTTACTGGAACTTTCTCGACTTTTGGAGAAAACCAAAAAGGCACTTTAATGATGAGGAACTTATAGTATCAGCACTCATCTCATCACCACCGAAAATCTGCGACCTGATCCGATCAAAGGCAGGACAATCGCAAAGGAAATTAACCGAAGTATCGTTGCCCTCTCCACAGGCGTCGCAGACAGTTGTGTCACTTAAGGCTCACACGCTAAGATGCTTGGCACAAGCGAAGCTTCCTGGAGAGCCATGCCACACACAAGTGTGTTTGTAGGAAACCCAATCGTCAATGGAGGCCCTGACCGAGGACGCGGGAAGATCAAACGCAGGTTCAGGTCCTGAAAAAACATCCTCTGAGCCTTGTTTAGGAAGCTCATCGGAGATCTAATTTCTAGAGATCCCAGTGTGACCTGAGACCCAGACAAGAGTGAAAGAGTTCCGCCTTGCGACCGAATTCACAGAGTTCTTGCATTCTCGCACTATTTTGGAATTGGTTAAAGAGTTGAGCAAGGCCTTACGCATAGTCTGGCGTACAGACGCAGATGCTCCGACCCTTCCACCTGTTCTTAACAATATAGTCCGTGGCCATTAGGATAGTAAAAGTCTATCCTTGAAAAACAGAAGCATGCTTGCCCAACGAGTAGGGAAGTCTGGTGTTATCGACCTCCACGAAGACTCGGACACCGGCCCCATGACTGGTTTTGGACCCATCCGTGAAGATTCAACGAAAGCCCCGTCCAGGCTCAGACTCTGGCCGAAGCCTGAAGGCAAGGAAAGTCGATAAGTCTCGCGCAATGTCATCAAAACTCCAATGCCTATGATAGCAAAAACCGCCCCGTCTAAGACGATAGATTGCTTTGATAGTACAGCCCATGATGTAAGTATCAAGTGGAGGTGGACCAAGCAGAACGTCTAGAGCAGGGTCAGGCGTACTCAGAAAAGCTACCATGCAGACGAGACAAGCCTTTCTTTGAAGTTTAGTGCAGTAGGCAGTCACATACTTATGCGAAAGCTCTTCCACCCAACAACCGACGCATAAGCTAGAAACGGTTTTATCATAGCCGTATAGACCCATGGACCTTAACAACTCAAAACCATGTTGTGCATGTTACATTTTTCGCACGAATGGAAGGGACATTCAATTTACTGCCGACTCCGAACGGCGAATTGAGAAGCTCTCGGAAGTTTGTCATTCCCAAAAGAGAGGTGGTGCCGCGAAAAATGTTTGGTAGATATGGCTGGGGCTTCAACCCACGCAGCTCACACAGCAGTCCAACGCACTAACCATTAAGCCGAAGTCACAGCAGGAGTTCCTGGAGTGGCTGGCTATCCAGCTTGGGAATTGATTGTCAGGATAGTAGTTTGAAGGGACTATGACTACGGCTTGAGACTTTACTCTTATGATATACGAACTCTGTGTAGGCCACATGCAAAAAACAGCTGTACATAGTGGGATACGGATTCGAAATTAGTTGGGTTCAAGAGGTGCTACTCTCAAATCGATTGCTATGATTCATATTACGGCTTCAAAACTGAGATGTTCCCACACCCAAACATCGAAATATAAAACTTTTGAACTTTGTGAACCATACCTGCCCAGAGTTTGCTGCTACAATCGTGTTAAAAGACTCAGCCGACAGGTAATGACAGTAGGGAAGTCTTTTGGCTGGGTTTCCTCATTAGCGAATTTACGTGGTAACTTGTCTGTCTTCACATGTTAAAACTAACAGGAAACATGCATCTAGCTTGTAGGATGTGCGTACCAGAGATTAAGACGAGTCGAGTACATCACACGAGTTGCGAGTACCTGTTCGAAAAAACCGAGTACGAACGAACAGAATACACAGTGTGTGCACTGCGTACCCCCTGCGGAAGAAACGTGGATTCTTACCATTTTGGGTAAAAATTGTTGCCGCCGGTTGTGAGCCAACCCCCAATTAACGGAAAAGTATGTAGCTTCCTATTGAATGCAACAACTACCGTTCGATCGTCAAAAGAGTGTTAAATGCTCGATTTCGTCAAATAATAAAGCTGGACGCAACCCAATACAAATTCGTGGGAGGCAAATAGATATTCTAAGGTTTCCCGAGCTGCCTCAAGAGATTTGCACGTGGTATTCATTGACCTCAAGGAAGCATTTGACGTCATGAACATATTTTCCGTCAAACAACTTGTTCATGCCTTGCGTATCCGTATCAGGCTCAATCTATTTCGTGTTGATCTAGTATACACAAGTAAAGATCTCTAAGAGGCGAAATTCTTGTAACGTGAGTGGCGACTGGTTTCAAAATCTTCGACAGGATTCTCGCAAACAGAAAATAACACTGCTGTCAAAAATGCGTTGAAGTACAAAACATAGGTTACCATACGAACCGCAAATTACATCCAAAATGGCGACCTATGTACATACACATCTCAATTTTGACAGCAGCGCTATCTGCTGTTTTTGCGCTAATCCTGTCGAATTCAAACCTCTATCCTCAGAGTTTTGACTAAGAAAATACGGAGAGTTGCATGCACTAGAACAACTAGCGCGATGTACACCAACAGCGAGGATGGAACCAATTCTTAAACTTCTGGCTTTAGACTTCTACTTGCAAGAAGTTGCAGTGGTTTCTATCTACAAACGCTTTGCAGTCTTTGTCAATAGGTTAGATAGCTGTGACCTCTCTCAACAGTCCGAGCATTCCGTCTACATTGTCTTTTTTCAAAACTCAAATCCAAATATGTGTCCCTCAAAACAACAGTAGGGAACTCCTATGTACATATATCTTTTCAAAACAAACCACAGTGTGCAATATTCCCACTCGTCGAAACCACTAAATTGAAAAATAACACAACCACCCTCTCGGGTCGGGTATACCACCCGGTTGCAATGATAAACATTTGAATGGATATTTTCCAAAATATTTTCAATAACCAAACCACTCGCCGTTGTAAATGCGTGTCCTACAGGCTGCCAGAGGGTTGGTTAAACCACAAAAAGTCACCTTAACCACTCACGAGTCATGAGAGAAAGGCCGCTGTTTGCCGGATTTTTTTTTTTCCAAATAAAAATGTCAAAGGGATGCGGTCTGGCTGGTGGATTCTGTCGGGGGTGGCTACAGTCCCAGGCCATGTTTTTTAACTGCATTTCATTTTTTGTTGGTTTAACGGACAAAAAATGTTGTTATTGCCTGTGGCCGCATAATTACAACGCAGTTGTACGACATTAATAATAAAAACGCTCTCTTCGCCATCCCTGGTTGGAATTCTCGTTTTTTTTTGACATCCATGTCATAAATAATTAAATTTTGGGTTGTAACCCTTTCTCCGTTGAAAGGACTTTTCAATAATTTCCGTTCATTTTTTTTTTCTTTTTCAACTTCACTCCAGTATCTGTTTCTTTTCTTTTGTTAACGTTCGAAGCAAGAAAACTTAATGGTCCTCGACGTGAATACACACAGACTAACACACACACACTTTACGCTAAAGAGGATCTCTTCAGTGTGGGGGGTGATGCAATGTAAACCAGCAAACCACCCCATGGGAGTAATGATGGGGAAATTGAATCCATCACGAGACGAGAAATGGGAATTTTCTTCGTTTCTCTTCTTTTTGCTTTCTGCTCGTTCCTGTTCCGATGGAGTGCATGGAATGATATTTTATACTATCTCCGGTATGCTGCAACCCTTTTGCAACCCCAACACACACATAGCCACCCACGTGATGGGGCTGAAAAAATAAGCTTTGGCCAAATTGAAAAATAACATTCGAGTCCTGGTGCAGCTATGATTGTGCGGTGGCTTCACTCGCATGTGTTTTTCTTTTCACGTGTTTGGGGTAAGTTGAGACTTAAAGGGGAGTGCACTTAGGGAGCAGGTGGCTTCAAAATAAGAATAATTTCATTTTAGGACAATCGGGACCGTTGCATGTAAAATTGCTTTCTTTGGAAACTATTTGAATTAATAGATGCCTTCTACGCACTAGTGGGTTGCTTACACAAATAATGGGTTGGCAAAGCACAATCAGATTAGACTAGCTGTACGCAAATACCCTTTTTCTCTAAATACATGTGGCTTTCATATAAGTCCTTGCAAAGGATACTCAACCTCAAACAATGGAGGAATCAACAAAACCGGTCACTATAATGATTTTTCGCTTGTCTTCGGAGATGACTTAAAGGCAGATCTCTTTCACCTCAGACATAGATAAGTCCATTGGAAGGCATTTTTTCCAGGATACCGGAGAACCAAGTGACGTACCTATCAGGGACATCTGGAGGTTCCTTAAGCCTTCAAGATGGTTCGAAACCCCGGGGCAATAGGAAAGTGCTTTGCATATTGCTCCACGAGCAAGGGGTACCTTATATTCCCTCCTAAAATGGGCAGTATAATGGGTCTCTTCTGACTTGAGTGTAGCGCAGAGGGTCTCTCTCTTCTCGCCAACTCATCTACCAAACTTAACCAAAGGTAAAGAATCCTTACCAATTACAGTGGGGGATAGCGGTTGCGATTGCTGCAAGAATGATTCCGATTTATCTTGTATCAGCAGAGGAGGCACGTCTAGTAGAGCAGAGCAGAAGTTAAGGATAAGCAGATGATTAAAAATAGAGATAGGCGACAGTATAATAGGCGACAAATAAGGAATATAGGGATCCTGGTAAGGAAGTGGTAAAGGCGAAGAAGAGTAAAATTGGATCCCATCAAACAAATAAATAGCTGGCGCGGCAGTACGGGATAGGCCTAGCTTCTCGCAGACATTTATGTCACAAAAAAGGAAAATCTCCCTGCAGAAATGCGAAAAGCAGCTCGGTATTTGATTGCCTCGCTAGGGCCGGATATTTACAGAGGAAATGATGTAAAGAGTTTTTTTCGCTGTTATTTTTGGAACTACGACAGAAAGTGTTGTGGGGGATATATCTAGCTTGGCTGCGTGGTCACCTATTGGCCAGTGGTCTGTGCCAGTGGCGGCTACAATTCTTGCAATACTTCGATCTGCTTAGTAGCTCGCTTGTTTTTTGTTTGTTGTAACCGGGCCAAGTCTTTCTTGATATGAGGCAGTTAGTATGCCTATTCCACCCTTTTGCTGACCGTCTTCAGAAAGTCGTGTTGAATATTGCCCTTAACAGCTTCTAGCGGTATATTAACAAATTCCGCTAGTGAGTTGTTAAGGACCTAACCCCGCCTGCCCTTTCTAAATCTTCTTTAGCTTCTTAAAGCTGACCTGAAGGTTAGTCAAAGTCAAAAAACAACTTTGGCCAACTCTGGTAGAGTGTGCATACAATTTTTTGCAGTCGAAGTACAGATATCTGCAAGTTGCATAGGTTCCCTGTACGCCGCCAATAAGTAGCGCCTGGGACACGCCTAGTCAAAAAATGTCCTAACAGTACCAACTCTTGGGCAACAGTACAATGTTTTTTGTTAACAATGTTCTCAGATAAATCCACTGATTGAAACGCCTTCAAAAGCAAACTACACAAAATCAAGGACCCGCCCATGAAGTCCCTACCTGATAATGTGGACGTCAAAAAGGAAGTAATTCCTGTCTCCTAATCAAAAATAAGATAAGGCACAACACAATTGGATGGGCCAATTAGGACAACATGCAAGAAAGCTGAAGAATCCGCCTAGAAGCACGAAGAATTTCAACGACTGGGACCCCTACAAAAAACTGGGACCCCCTACTAACAAAGGTTAGTTCAAAAACAGAACCACATATGCAAAAAAAAACAGGAAACAATTCTACTGCAAAATTTAATTAGCTGAGGACTCTTCGAGACTTCGGACTCACTCTACAATACACGGCCTAGGGACAGGAGCCTTTCAACTCTCAATAGTAACACAAATCACCGATGTCATAGAATAATAGATCAATAGAAAATAGCCTGAGCTATAAACTGTTTCTCTCCATATAAAGCACCGGGGCCTGACAGAAAAAAAAATACCAAGAAATGCATCTTGCATCCACGCAACTCTCAAAGACTTTAGGCTAACGAGCTCCAGACATGTTTGCACTCTTTCCAGATTAAATCCAAGGGATGTTTCACGAGCCAAGCACGCTTACATGAAAGACGAATCAGAAAAATAGTGCTGCGAGTGGCGGTAATGTCGACTGAAAAGACGCCCCTGGATATTGAAGAATCCTTCAACAACGTCATGTCAGAATATCGCTAGACCAGATGGAACCAAACACACTCTTGTCAGACAGGGTAAAATGCATACTCAAATCGAGACGTATAAACTCAGAGCTGAGGGGCCTTTGGCCTCCTGGGGGGCTTTGCAAGGAGGTATCTTATCACTGTTGTTGTAGGTCTTAGTACGGTTTAACGCACAGCCATCCCCTTAACCTAAGTTTAGCTGACTTAGCCTACTTTTCAACCATTTTCAAGTAGCTTGTGACGTTTTTAGAAAAATTACTTGCCGTCGTCGAATTCATAACTACTCGTAATTCACTTATCAAATTGTTAAGGCTTGTTAAGTGGTGAAATCTCGGTTGAAGGCTTCCATCTTCCTTGATTCACAAGAAATCGTCTCTTGACCTTTGAAACGGGGTTTCTGTCATCCTGGATTTGGCACATTAATCACAATGACCAACTGTGTGTGAGGAGAACGAAGGACTCGCAAGAATCCAATGGAATGCATCACACTCCACTGACACTGATGTCATCGTCAACAAAATGCACAATGAAGAGACGCCTTACTAAACCATGACCGACCTCAACTCCAACTTGAACACTCCCCAAAAAAAAAATTACCATACAACCATAACCTCACCTCGGTCACATTGTCCCCCATTGACTTACGTCCAATTGACAGATGTCACCATTGAAAGGAAAATTCTCACTTTTCTTGCCCAGTTCGCTAATGACACGCAGCGTGCCGTGTGACACTCGAGGTAGGATCAGCAACCACCTGACAAAAGTCAACGATCGACAGTAGTAGTTGGTGGTCACTGGTCTGTGATGTCTGTTGAAGTTATGTTGGGCCCCACTTTGGCGTCTTTTGACTTTTTTTTTGGCCAACAAATACCGCCACGCACCCGGGCTGAGAGAAGACATTTGGCCACCACTCGTGATGGTCAAGTTGCGATGCGATACACGTCGCGTTGTAAGATCGCCAAAGGTCATTGCTGTGGTGCGTCTCTTGACCGATTAAAAGTGGTTTGCTGTTGTTTTTTTTTTTGAGTTGTCGATGTGGTCATCGGCTGGTTTAGGGTTTTCAATTCTTTTTTTTTTCCCGTCTGTTTTTGTAAGGGAATTTATTTATAAACAAATTGAGTGGAGACACGTATAAGCAAAGCAACCGGACGAGTTACGAAACACGCTCGGCGAGCATTATTTGACTACGCTGTGTCGCAACGAAGAGACATTCTGAGTCGCCAAGTGGAGTCGGCTACGTGCAAACGGCGTTCGATGAGTTATTAGCCGTTATTAATTGTGTAGTTTGTAAACAAATCGGGGCTGTGCGCGATTGTATAAGGAAATAATGGACAGATTGCATACAAAAGAGAAGTAGGGAAGACTATGTTCATGCCACGCTTACACTGGAGATTACATGTACATATGTGGGTTGCCCTGCCTACCATATGCACGTGTGATGTTAATCACCTCCTTAAGTAGTCTTATGAATGCTGAATGTGTTTTTAATCAAAGCCCAAGTGGTACCGCAGAAGGGTTTTCGGACCGATGAACTGGGTCTCGGAGCTTGCTTATCTACTATCTCCACGATAATTACTTTGGAAAACCTCGTTTCCTAGAACCCACCAGAATTTGACTTTGACGCAAGGACTGAAAGGCGTTGGAAGATATTTTAATGATAGTGGACATAACGCTGTCAGAAGATCTTAGGGTTGAACCGCTTGAGCATCTGAGAAAACACGAAGAGTCTCATCTTTTAAGAGACCTCATCGGTGTTAAATTGAATTTTTAGACAGAAAGACACTGCCTAGGATATATATCGAGAATACTATTCTGAATACAAGAACTACAGCACAAGTACACTGTCTATGGCCTATGGCTCTTATGAAGTCCAAAGATTGGCAGCCTTTTGCGTTATTGGGCCTTGAGAACACATCTAAGCGAGCCATAGAGCTGTTTCTGGTTGAGTGCTGAGAGCAAAATGATCCCGAGGATGCCAGAAGAAGGAATAGGAATTCGATGTCCTTCTTTAAAAAAACATTCTTACATACACACATACATAGCTACAAGCTATACCTTGGGACGGTGGAGTCATAAAATTAAATTTAAAAAAATGCAATAAGCCCAGAATACACTGGGCAACCATACGATCTAGTGGTACATATATACATAGATGGATCAAGGACTGGTGCATAAGTTGCGGCAGGAGTATTTGGACCAAAAACAGAATACTCCGAACCTCCGGGCAAGAGTACTTGCATCTTTTAGGCTGAAACACATGCGTCCAAGCCAGTAAGTCTGTTTACTTCCAGGTCGTCAGGTCTAACTTTGTGTTGAAATGCCTACATAAGCCTATTGAATTAGGGAAGGAAAATAAGGTAAGCCTCTACTTAATTCCTAGGCACATCAGATAATGAAGCAGCCGAGTCTCTAGATGGACAAGGACCAACAAAACCATTTTGCGGAATAGAGAACAACACTCTAAAAGAGGAACTTGAGTAAAGGAACAGTGTTAGAACCTGAAATAACTACTAGGAAACTACAATCGAAACACATTCAAAGGTGCATCAGCGTAAGTAAGAATAAACTACTTACCTATCTTGAAAAGGAAGTAATAGGGCATTGCAGACTCAACAACAATTTTAGGAAACTAGGAACAGCAGAAGATTCTGCAGTGAGTTCAATGAGACTCCAGAATATCTTTTGGAGTCTTGTGTGGCACGAACGCTAAAAAGTACCAATTTATCAACCGCTTCTCATTCTCAGACAGTTCCCTTAAATGTTGCAGTGACTAGCGAGTGTGACATTATACTCGTTAACGACCTCGATTAGAGACACACGATAATAGCCTTCAGCCAAGCAGCGCGCGGCTTGATTAATAGGCAGTCAAGCGGCGACTTGTTTAATAGCGGTCACTTTGACTTGAAAAGCACTACAGGGGCTGGGAAGACTGAAGGAGTGGTGGATGTCCAGGTTTTCTGAAAAGACGCCGGCACCGAGTCCTTCGGCTGTTTCAGAGCCGTTCGTGAAGATAGAAATAGACTCATTGAGAAGGAGAATGCGCTGACTCCAGGCACTTCTGTCCGGTATTTTGTGCTTATAGCCCATGTTGATGACATTTTCGGTGGGCAGCGTGTCTGTTTGGGAAGGCCACGGTGAGTTGATAGGATTCTGGCATGTCCCAAATTTTTCTAGACACGCCATTGTTTCATAACCGGTCAGACATGCATATGTATATCAGGGTATGTCTAAATACGCAAGGTTGTCATATCAGGAACACCTACAAAGCATAATTGCTATCCTGTCAAATAAAATGCTAAAAATAGAAGGTCCAAAACAACGAAGAGGAATATACTCATAGCAAAGATCGTCAAAGCAACGATGCTGTATGCACATGGAGCAAATATTAGCAGTGTGTACCGGCTGGGTGCAACGCATATTGCACACATCAGATCACATCATTTTCCTCATTGTTAGCCGAATGACATTCTTGGAGTCGAAATGCAACGACAGTGCATTAAAGAAAGCCGGAAATGCCTCTACTAAGCGAGTATCACAATGAAGAAAGGGAATAACTAGATGCCAGCAAAGATAGAATCTTTCGGAAAGGGACGTCGGAACTGTTGATTGAAAGGGTGGGGCAAACATTTTTTGCCCACATGGTAGGCGTATGCTTCTACTAAGGTCAAATACTGATCGGACATGGGTGCTTTCGTGCCTATCTATGTACATCGGTTCGAGTAGGACGCCACCTATTCGCGAAGAATAACAAGAAGATTCAAAACATATAATTTTTGACTGCCCAATATTGAAATGAAAAGAAGGCCGGTCTAGACCGACGGAATCTGAAAGTAAAGACTAGGAGCGGAGATTATTTTAGTGGATACTGACCTCAAACCTACCGCGATCAGTTGTTAATTCACTGACCCACTGGATGAAGTCTTGAAATTACTTAAGTTGTGTCTTTATTTGGTTGCACTGAGTGCATAAGTATTTGACTGCACTTTATGAGTTCTATCATATTAAGATCTAATATCAAACCTATATATGTCACCGAGATTCACATGTAATTGCAGAAGGTAAGATTAGAACTTTAACTTGAACTTTCAGAATTCCAAGAACCTCACGCCGGTATTTTGCTCGACGTCCAAAGATAATAAGCGATTGTCCTATTCATATTTTGGGTCAAGTTGGTTCTCCTTCCTCCTGGAGATCTTATCGAAATCCTCCAAAACAAGTTCTAATCTTTACGTGACTGTTGATTATCTAGAAGAGTACGCGCCAAATGCACTAACTGGGTCTCAGGCACGCCAGACTGATCCTCGTCGCTCCTTACTGAGTGGCTGTCTGATACGAACTTTAATAATTTATGGCGGCTCAGGCTGATGTTAATATGCATATGCTGTTGCTGTGCTCTCTGCGCGACCATGCCGACCTACTCGGAGGCGCGATTGGAACTGGGGTGGCCATAGTGCAGTGGTTAGCATCATCGCTTGTCACGCTGAAAGTCCGGGTTCAACTCCTGATGTCGGAAAAACATTTATTTCTTAAATAAATAAAAATCGATCAACTGTGAAAGCTGATGGCGACTTAACTGCGAAGGCATAACACTAGCAGTAGAGTGTCTTGGCTTGAAGAGTTGATTGAGCGAGCACTGAGTATGACATCAGGAGATTCGAAAAAATTCCTGTGAATTATATAGCAATGACAAAAAACACCACAAATGTCCCCAGCTAGCCTGGACCCACCCTTGGACGCCAATGAAAACTTAACGAAACCTGAGTTTCAAACCACTGTACCTCGCTCGCGGTGTGTGTATAACATTATAAGGGTATTCATATTCCCTTGATCCGCGCGTGGATTATATAAAAAAAAAAAAAAAAAAAAAGATGTGTGCCGTACTAAGAAAGAACCATGAGCGACCGACGCGACGATCATCCTTCGTCATCCATATCACTGTCTGCCAAATTTTAAAGGCGGTTTACTCAGTATTGAGATCTAGATCTGGTGAAAGTTTTTAGCCAGAAAGGAAGTTTGGTCTTATTTGACTCCAAAATCAGTCAAAAATAAGGCACAAATTTCAGAATGACCAGAGCGACCACATAAAGCTTCTTCGTTACTCAAGTCAATCATGTTTCTGTGTAAGCGAAAGAACGTCCCTTACCGCCAAGACGATTACCCTTTTTTTGCGAAGCTTGAGAAAAACGCTACGACCATTCGGTCAGTTACAAAAAATATTGGGTTTGGAAAATTCTGTGACAGTCTACAAGAAAATATTAGAGCCCAATGGTAAGTCCATGGCAAACAAGTCTTTACAAGAAGCATGGTTCGACGTGGAAACAGGAGATTTAAAATAATTTAGTAGTGAGGTCACACCTTCTTTCTAGTCACGTGGCTCTAAAATTTCTTTCAAAGTAAGTTTTTACATGTAGCCGTCGTTTCATTGGAATATCCCTGAGCCCAATCAGGGATAATAGCCTCTTCAGTCCCGAACATCTACTGAAAAACCGTCCACACCATTCAGAGGTCTTTATAACCACAAATCATAAATTTATTTGTGAATACCTTGAGTGTACTCTTGCGCACTGCAACTCTTCATCCATTCACCCATCGTCTATTTGCCCAACAAAATCGACATAAAATTCAGCCTACCCCCGCAAGGCTTGTGCTTATTTTTCGGTTAAAGTCGTGTCATTTCCCATCCACCTGACGTGCAATCTGTTTGGATTTTTCCCCCAAAAAAATGATTTCAAAACAATCCACCAGGTCGGGGCGACCATCTATTGGAATCTCAATTGATCCGCGCACCGATTGCTATTCACTCAACACGTCCACTTGCCATTACTCCGGCATGTGGATCGCATACCAAATCGGACTTCCAAGTCCCGTCCAGTGATCAATGGCGGGATGCAGCAAGCGCGCTGTCCCCTTGAGTGACCCAATGTCCGTGTGAAGCCATTCAATCCTTCATCCACGATTATGATGTGGGAATTCTAGCTTCTCCTAGGTGTGCGCGCATCAACTCGCATCAAAGGTGCTACACCAACGCCTCGAATTCCGCGAACCAGAAAATGTGTCCGATGATCGATGTCTACGTGACTGTTGTACTGATGCGCCTTACATTTGCAGGCTTGACGCGCGTTCGTCAGCAACACTTTTTGGACAACCTCATCGGTGACGGAGGCGACGCTGCAATTAAAAATTTTTTTTCGTAAAACTGACAATTTCATGTCAGGCCAGATGTCGGTCAATGTCGATGGCGGTGGAGGCGTCGCTGTCGTCGTCGTACTAGACATTACGCTACTTTTCGGGCCGACTTACGACAGCTGAATTAATAAGCGGCCCGCCGCCGTCGAGGAGTATAAAAAACGCGTTTGATTATTCAATTGATATCAGTTTCATTTGGATACGGTCTACGTTTGGGTCCCAACCAAAAATCACCTGGCCACCACAAAAATCGACAAATATGGCAGCGAAGTTTGGTCTCATCGTCCTGGCGTGTGCGCTTGCGCTGTGTAATGCCGAGGCTCCATTCAGGGGATATAGCAACCGTGTGCAACAGCAACAAGCGGCTCCTTATGCAGCAGCTGGATTCAGACCAGAACGTACATTCGACCTGCCATCAGAAGCTCTTGCGCAACAACTGCGATTGGCTCAGATCATCAAACTGCAACAGCGATTGCAGCAACAACAACAACAACAACAACAGCAGCGACCTAGTCAGCTGTATGGAGCTCCTGCTGAAAGTGAAGCTTCACAGCCACAACTGCCTTCTGGACTGTACGATGCTCCCCAAGAGGAAGCTCCATCTCAACAGCAACCTCAGCTCACACGTCCTCAGCGACCATCTCAGTTTTATGGAGCCCCTCAGGAGTCTGCTGCCTCCCAACCACAGCCACAAGTTGTAAGACCTCTGCAGCCATCGAGACAGTATGGAGCCCCTCTCCAAGAGGCAGCTACCTCTCAGCGTCAAGTTCAGCGTTTGCAGCGCGTACAACAACCATCCCGTCAATACGGTCCTCCACAGGCACCATCCCCCAAGCCTGCTCCCGAAGGTAACAGTTCTGAGTCTGCGGAAGAGACCAAGGAAGTCGAGACCGTGGCCGCAGTAGCCAATTCCATAGACAACAAACCCGGTCGCTTGACCCAAGGCAGAGATACCGAGAATGATGAAGCAGAAACCACCACAACTACGGCCACTGCCCAACCAACCGGATTCGTGTTGGTTCCCTTTGCCCCCGCCGGATATGCGCCTCAGAAATTAGCGTACTTCCAAGCTCCAGCGGCCCCCGCCTTCGCTAAGTTGCAGTTGCCAACAGTGTTCGGTGTGCAGCAGCCTAATTTATTGGCCTCTCAGTTGCTGGCACCGCAGGGCTACTATCAGCCGCAGCAGTTGGCTTTTGCTCAGGCTGCACCCCTGCAGGCATGGTAAGGTAAGGTAGTTCGAAGGATCTGTTTGTTTGAATGTTTTTTGTTTTTTACGTGAAGTAGTGTTTCGGAAATAAAACTTTTTTTGTAATTTAAATTAATATAAGGACGGGTTTTCATTATTACTGTTCGGAAGGTTATGACATCATGGAGATGAGATGCAGGAAGGAACGGCAGCTCTACCATTTTAGCTTTGTTGGATTGCACTTGGCATAGCTTGAAGGGGACAGAAAAATATTTTCAAGAGGGTTTTCAAGGGGTTTTCGAGGAATGTAGTTTTGGAAAATCTTGGTGAGTCTTAGTGCCACTCTGCAAGCTTAAGGCCTACAGCACATTTTAAGCCGAAATTCAGACAAGTGACAGATGCCTACAGCTTAACCTCAACAGAAACTTTTTCAAAACCTCGACAAGAACTGTGAGAACAAATACTTTGCGATGCTGTCGGCTGGGTAGAACTGGGTTCTACACCACATTGGAGTGTAGTTAGGAGCAAACTGACAAGCTGGCAGAAGATAAATTGAAACTCCATGTGTGTCATCGAAAAAAACGCAGTCTGAAAAAGACTAACTTAGGTAAGACGAGCGGCATTGGAAGCTAAGAATACAAGACAGCGACAGTGCGAAAGGGAGAAAAATAAACTCCTGGACACTTACTAACAAAGAAGGGTTTGATCCGCATCAGAAGGAGGTCTTTCGCAGTCTATTCAAGCAATTTAATGTAAGAACAGCCTAAACGATCACCTAGAGGAGTCAAAATAGATCTTTCACATCTTAGCCCACGATCTGATCGTTCCCGGATAACTGCAATGTCTTCCAAGCTGAAATTTTCGGCATTGATCCAAGATCACCATCCTCGTCGACAGTCAAGCAGGTATCAAGACTTAAGATAATGCTGGCACCAAATCCAAAGCAGTGTCCAACTGTCGATAAATGCTAAACAAAATAGGTGTAACCCACGAGGTCAGCATCTGCTGGGTCCCCGAACACAGCGACATCGAGGGTAACGAAAAAACGGGCGAACTGGCTCAGCAAGGACCCGGTTTAGAAAGTGAGCACACCCACACATCGATAAACATCCCTATCGGGGTACTGAAAGGTATCGTCAACCACAAGATGAGAGAGCTAATCAACACCTCTTGATCCGACAGAGGTGGCTGTCGCAGCTTATGGCAGAGAATCGACCAGAGCAAGACAAAATAGCTTGTGGCTGTGAATAAAAAAGATACACGCATCCTAATAGGTGTACTGACGGGACATTATGCCATAGGCACTATGGCAACCAAACTCGGAATCAACTCCCTAGACTATATACTGTAGGAGCTGTCAGGATGTAGAAAAAACGGAAACCATCAAGCTCGTACTCTGTGAGTATCCCAATCTCCAAAACCGCCGACTCCGACATACAGGAAACAGGCTGTTTGGAGAACTGGGATACCTAACAAAAGTACCAATAACGAACATACTCCACTTCATTAAGAGTACAGGTTGGTTTTGCGATAAGCCATCTAGAACCTAAGCTTGGAACATGGACCACAATACAAAGCAAACACAATAGACCAGTAGGCCCCCGTGAACGCAAAGTCACTGACTGGGCACTATCCCCATAACCTAACCTAACCTAACCTAAGACCTTTTTGGTTGCCTTTGCCGCCAGACTAATAGGTAAAGTTAGTGTGCTGATACCCCAAGTAGATCTGCTCAGTCAGAGCCGAAAAATCTTCTTCTTTCGTGATACTCCCGTACAGGTCCCGAAATTCTATGAGGACTTCACCGATTAGGTGCTGCTGTCAAATGCATCCTTTTATCCATTTACATATATGGTCTGGTTGAATTGACCACCGAAGACTCGACTAATCAATGGATAAGGGCTATGTTGGTACACTATTCTAGTGCCTTTTACAAAAAAGAAAAGATTGGTCAATCTCGGACCTATCATCGTTGAATGCACCACTGTAGGCTATTCCAACGAGGTGAAGTAGCTCGGCATGTTTTAGACAGACGCTTAAGTTAGAATGCTCATTTCAAGTTCACGGCTGATCGTGCCACTAGAGCCCATAAAGGCTTTTGCTATAAAGCTGTAGCTAGAACACAAGTATAAATGACGTAATCTTGAGGGTCATGTGAAAATATTTCACTCAATTCCAAGAGATGTTCTGCACTATCCCTGACCTTATGGCAAGGGAGTACAGTTTCGGAAGGCTATTTGAGGTAGAAATTTTAGACCGTGTCCACCGGTCCAATGAGGAACCCGTATTAGACCCAGGGTGTTTGGTATGGTTTACAGAGGGACCAAAAATGGCTTCCGTAGTAGGTGCTAGCATCTTTGAACCCAACACTAAAGACTCGGCAAAAATTTGGATGTGACCCAGCCTATTCCAGGCTGAAGTTCATGCTATTGAGATATGCGGCAGGATAAACGTCGATAAAGGTATTAGAGGCCCAAAAATACATATCTATTCAGATAGTCAGGCAGCGCTTAAAGCATTGACACCCCACTTCGCGGAATATATGACAACAAAGTGCTGCTATAATATCCTACAATCACTTGCCAGGCACAACAAGGTCAAGCTTGGTTGGGTGCCCGGCCACCAAGGCATTGTATGCATTGAAACTGCAGATGAGGTGGCTAGAGCCAATTCGACTTCCACGCTCTTTGGGACCCGTATGTGGGTTCAATTGGGCTACCGCCAGAGCTTTGTTAAGCAATCCGAGAGACTTATCAAAACCTTTTTCTACAAGGAAATTCTAAACCTTGAGAGCAACAATATGAGGAAGCTAGTGGGCTTCCTCATATTGAATCTTCGAATCCACACCCGAGGGTCAGCGCAGTAGAGGAAGACCGTGACTCAGGTGGCGCACGCAAGTGGAAGGGGAACTCAATCAATTTAGCTGGAGACAGCTGGCAAAAGATCGAGATCGCTGGCGACGCTTGTTGGTTGAAGCCCAGGACCACCCCGGTCTGTAGTGCCACCTTAAGTAAGTAAGTAAGTGGGCTTCCTTACCGGCTACTGCGGCTTTATGACTTTAGTCATAAAAGTCAAACCCCAAAGATAACCAATGCCAGGCTATAAACTGTACTGAGTCATCCAATATTCTTCATTTCTTCAGACACCTTGAGCAAATGGACAAAAATGTTCGACTTGAGAACTGAGATAGGATAGGCTACCGCACGCATTCATATGCCAGAGTGACCTGGATTAGGAAAAGCCCTGCTGCGATTGTTTTCAAGACATTCGATTAGTGCTGCAATAACAGACAAATTAGATGCTTCAACTTATCCATTTTCAGAAAGAGTGCCTTGTCCTTTAACTCTGTCTCACCATCTGTCAATGTCACAGATGTCACTACTTGACCCTCAACTGCAATACAACCTACCTCGCCCACACATCCACCGCCCCTGAAACAACCAATCCATTCATCCATCGATCACACAACCAACCAACAAAAAGAGTTCACGTCTCTCATTCCATAAACAGCTAAACTAATCCATCGATACATTGTTGATGCAACACACAATGTTCCCGGCATTTCGCTGTGTGTGATTATGACAATGACGCCTGCATTTGTGCCTTTGTTTGAGCACCATAGAGTGCAATGATCGATGGTGTGTTGATGCGATGATGCATGTCATCCATCCGCCTGATGTGCCCTCCACCCGCCGCCCGCCGACTTAGTTTGACATTTTTACTGAAAATTACAAAAATAAACGCAAGCAAGCAACAAAAAGTAGAAATCAATTCTTCTTCGCACCGAGCGCGACTGAGCAGCTGAAAGAGATTTGCTTAATGAATGCACGCATAGAATTGGCGGGGGGAGGTGGGGCTGCGAAACGCGGCCCTATTAGCGATGTTAGACGCAAAGGATTGGTAATTACAAAGCCAAACAACGCACACAACGTTCTGCTTATCGGTTCTCCTCCTTCTCGTCGTCATCGTGGTGCGAGATATTTAGTTCTCTGCTTGGCGCTGCATTTGTTGGGTTTTTATTTTTAGATCAACTAAAGTTCAATGGTACTTTTGGCAGCGATGCAAAAATGCCCTCGTCGCTTCCAAGAGATGCAGGCTTAGTGATAGATGCCATATGATGTTGACTTTAATTAAATGCAATTCTTTGACAAGCATCGCAGGACTACAAGTTGGCGATGTATTTAGACATAGAATGAGATGATGGATTATGAATTGAATGGAGAGTGTAGAGGCATGCCAATGTGTTCCTACCTAAAGAAGATGCGGCGACTCCCAATATATCGTAGCCTAAAGAGGTACTTCCCGTGTACTGCAGAAGACGAACGATGATAATCTCTTTGGATGGGCACTCTTGGCCGATTTAAACTGCTCATAGCTAATCTTTGAATCTGAAGACAGAGAAACTTTGACCTCTCGATAATGGCGCAAGCACTTTAGCCCGGGTCTGTGCTTCGCTTCATCTAAACACCTTGAACGAAAACAAAAATCTGAACAAACTCTTCCTGATTTCCTTCGAAACCAATACAGCCTATTTGTCGTAAGATTCAACTGACAAATTCCAACAAGCGACAGAGGAACTTTTAAGTATCCTGGCAAGATTTAACTAATGAGCTCGATTCCAATATTCGCTGAGTACTTCTGACTGTTTCAGTTTCAGAAGCCGATAGGAGTTTTCAATTCATTCCACAGGGTGGTATCACAATAGGTCTTCAGACTTATGCACTTATTGCCTCCGATTATCAAGAACTGTGGCCATTTTATTGGCACCGCAAAGAAGCACGTCGCATGCGGCATTCACAATGAATACATTCCAGATTGCAGCGCACAAAACGTAGGACCACACTTGAATTCTCAGGAAACGGCGACCGTGAAATCACAGATTCCAGCAATCCTTGCATATGTACATCACAAACATCGAACTGGAAAAAACCAAAGAAAGATGACAATTCACGCTGTCCAGCAAGGATGGTTTAAATCATTATACGGTAGCTTCGGGTCTTACTGCTCATAGAAGATATCTCCAAAGCCAATCCGAAGGGGGACCACACTTGACTCATTCATAAATGAGAAAGCCAGCTTAAAAATGTAACTTCTACAACTTTAGGATACTCTCGAGACCTTACCGCAACGGAGCTAAAAACAGCCAACCTCACAAAAAATCACGGCGATTGAATGGATCTTTTCGCAATTCGTTGGGAAGACACCCAGAAATAGGTGCAATACTAAAGCCAGCGAAACCAGTCGAAAGTGCCGAAAATTACCACCCGATGACTCTTTTAAGAGCCTTTTGGAATGTTCTGAAATGAAGGCATCTCTGTGGAACAAATTGGCGTTCGTTCAAGTCGTAGCTGCCATTTTAGTGGACATCCGAACTCCTATCAAAGTCCTTGCTTCTGCTTCCTCATCGTGGTAGGACAATACCGAAACGAACTTAAGTATCATGGTGTCTGGTTCAGGGTCTGTGGATCACAGGTTATAGTAGCGAACGCGGTGATGAACTGGATCGGCTCCAGTTAGAGAACAAGGCGACATGCATAAGGCAAACAATTCCTCGTCGAACCTAAGGAAGAATTGAGTAACTGATTGTTTTTCTTAATCCCACTGGATGGATTTAAGGGGTTCTGATCACATATGATCAGTCAAAATGGCGCCATAGCTTGAATTGGGTTCTTATGCATCCACCCAATCTTCTGACAAGTCGTATCTGCATCGACCAAGTAGTCCCAATAATGTCTTTTGTCGAAGATGGATTTGAAAATAGACATTGATCTCAGCACCACGAGTCTCTGACGTACTGGAAATGTTTGCAATCTCATGAGGTTGGTGTGCTGCAAAACAATAGCAATGTACCTTCCTAGTTTCAGCCAATTACATCGTTGAAATTCAGAAAAGTTTTCGTTTCTCGTCTACATATACAAAGGTCCCTCACATGGCGCAGGCGATCTAGTTGGTCAAGACCTTGGTTTACCCCGAACTGTAGTGATCATAGTCAAGTACACGATCTAGCTCGAACCCTCCAACTCCAACACATCTACTCAATTGAAACTGAAACCACATACTAGGAGAAACTCATCCCAACCACTGTCGCAAAAAAGCCAAGGAAGACGAAAACCTTCCCTAAGCTTTAGAGGAAGGAACTTTGGGACATTTGATGCATAGACAAGTCGACAACTCAACAACCGCGAACCAAATTAGTGATTAAGAGACTAGGGACTTGAACGGAAAGAACAGGATATCTCTCTATAATGCGTGAGCCTAGCGTCAACAGAGAACAAGTCCACTAGAAACTCGAGGGCGTCCTTGAACTCGTAATAGGCGGAAGACCATTCATGAGAAAAAGGAAAGAAAGAAACAGACCGTCTTAAACTGAATCGAATAAAGCTACAAAGATAAACTTTCAAGAGCTAGATATCACGACATCGTATCGTCCACCAACAATTTGGATACAGAAGACCACAACATGATTCCAAGGGTGTTGCGTATCTGCAAACGACAATCGTCAATTTAAGTAACCCAGACGGCAGGTTGACTTTCGACAATTGGAGATTACTACAACTCCATGTTCTATAGGTGCGAGCGGAAAATCCTATTCTTTGAGCACATCGTCATTTTTACGGCTTCAACACAATAAACTGACCATGGGTATGGGCAAATGCCGACCTTCAAGTAATCAAAAGAAAGGAGCTGGTCAACTTTGTCAGACCTAAAGACCGTATTTTGATACCTGGCTCAAGTATTCCAAAAGACAAAGAAGAGAGAAACCTAGTGGTAGGTGCTAAAAACGGGAGAGCACATGGAAACAGATACGTCAGGGTCTACCTTAGTCTAAGTGTACCTCAGAGAACACTGTTCCAGAAATCCAGCCAAGCAGGGTTTGACGAAGTTTCAATTTAGGGAGCGACACTTGCCCGTCTTCAATTCCATGTCAATTTGGATGAATCTACCATCTTTAGAGAGCAAAAGGCTGTCGCCGATTTAGCCGCTGTTCCAATTTTCCAAGAAAATGCCAGAAAATGCCATCCTCTGAGGACTTCTACTCGTGTTCTGCTCCCGAAACCTTTGTCATTCCGTCACCACTCAGAAGATTAATGAGATCCAAATCAGGCAAAGACGACGACTCAGCGAGAAACAAAAAAAAAAGTCCCCCAAGTTCAATAGCACGCCTCAGGCCCTCCCATCGTCCCAGTCCCCATCCACTTGCCATAATTAAACACTGGCCAAGGCAATTTATCAAGCGCAACCCCTTGCAATTGACCCCGAA
Organism: Matsumyia berberina; assembly: GCA_917880715.2. NCBI lineage: Eukaryota > Metazoa > Arthropoda > Insecta > Diptera > Syrphidae > Matsumyia > Matsumyia berberina. The sequence continues at coordinate 52,556,801 of OU862870.1, forward strand.
AACTAAAAACGGACAAAGAACAGCCCAACACAATCCATTCCACTCTTAGGGACGCTCATTCCGAATCTCTGCACTTGAGCAGTGTTGGAGTTCACAGAAAAAAAAAGATAAAAAAAAATCCAATTTATCTTCATCACGCGAATGATGTTCCTTCGCAGAGTTTCTTCTCGCAGAATGCAACTTCTTCCCCAAGTTGCACCAAAGAAGAAAGAAAACGACAGCCCCATGGTGCATGGTACATTACACATAACCGCGCGCACAAAAGAAACTCTCCCTCCTTGGCATCTTAAGGGGAATACATCTCGTGCGCTTCTCTCCTGCCCGTTCGTCATTTTCAAGTATCGCGCCCCGTTTTATCTTTGGCAAAAGGAATTTCATTTACACCACTTTGCGCGACACCCTGAGAGTGAGTTAGTGGAAGAGCCAAACGAAGAACAGTCTCGCTTTCATCCTAAACGTATACCCATGTCCGTGTGCACGCGCTCTGGTTGTCGTGGTTCCATGTGGGATTTCTGGAAGAATCTCAAGAACACGCAGGGTATTTGTAGCGCGAATAGCGCACAGACATGCGTTATAACGATGCAGGATTACGGCTATGTATTTTTAAAAACCTAATTTATGTTGAAACATAAATTTTGTTTGCATCCCTGGAACAGGATGACAAGCTGGCGACGACGTTAGAGAGATTATTAAAAGGTTTTGCGTTGCAAAAGGTGTTCGTCACGAGATGCAGTAGTTTGAGTTTTTGTTGGAGATGGCATTCAACCACGGATAGTGTTAAGTATGTTTTATTAGACGTCCAACATGGATGGGTAGGATTAGGAATAATCTAGAGAGTAATGCCACTTGCTTGGTCTAAGAGTCGTCTAGGTTATTGCCACTCATCTCCATAAAGTGGGTTCCAGCACCTCGATCATCATGCTGCACAAATCACAAGACATCGTGGCTCTAAGTCGATTTCCGATAGCATTCTACTGAACTACGTTACTTGGAGACCTACGTCCATTAAGTAGAACACCTGTTCCAAGCGCAAGACACAGCTATTTGTCAAGTTATCACACGGCGGACTTCTTGCCACCATGTCGTTTTCGGGGGTATTGCTTTGTATATCGAGAGCCAACTCATCATCAAACCTTTTTACGTTGAAAGTTTGAAAGCACGGATCTCAAGGCTGGTTACAGTTTGCAGAACGATGAGGTACGGGAGGAGTTTGAAAGGTTTGACCAAATTTTAACTGTTCCGACAAATGTAAAGGAAGAATGGCCTCTGCAGAACTGCGTGGTTTAAAACACCCAGAGTTCAAGAAGCCATCAGAACGAAGAAGAAAATCTTCAAGGTGTGGATACATTTGAGGAATTCGGCTTCACGAAACCGGTACATGGAGGCGCGAAGAACATGCAAACTGGCTGTTAAAGCAACTAAGGTCCTGGAAGGAGTTCGGCGAGAAATTGGACTGTGATCACAAATCCGCAAACAAGGTGTTCTGACAGACCATCCGCCGTCTCAGAGGAAGGAAGTTTAATATCATCGAAGGAATCAAATCCAAAGATGGTGTACTTCTTACCGATGAGAAGATGCGCAGATGGGGAGAGCTCTTTTTGGAGCTACTCAGTCACGAACAGGAAACTGAGGATGGGAAACCTATGGTTTTGAGTAGAGCGATTAAAGCGCTAAAAGTCGGCAAATCTGCTGGTGTGCATGAAATCCGGCCAGAAATGCTTAAGGCTTTGGGGGAAGAGGGAGTGAAATGGGTCTCTCGTATCATTAAAGTGGCTTGGGAATGCGGTGGAACACCTAGCGATTGGCAAACAGGGGTGATTGCTCCTCTTTTTAAAAAAGGGGCTAAGGGTGATTGCTCCAATTATAGGCGTATAATCTCTCTTAAGTCTTTGCTAAGCTGTTGGAAGCGCGTCGAGTCCAGGTTAAGCGACGAGCAGTGTGGCTTTCGTACAGGTAGAAGCACAACCGATCAGCTATTATTCTCAGAATTGTACTTGAGAAGGCCTGCGAGTATGCCAAACCTATCTACAGTTGTTTTGTGGATTTGGAGAAAGCAGATTTTCGGTCCCGTCTGCATAGATGGTGAGTGGAGGAGGAGATACAACGACGAACTGTACGGGCTGTACAGCGACATCGGCTTAGCCACAAGAGTAAAGGTCCAATGGCTGAGTTAGGAATACCAGAATACGCGAGGTACACAATGTTGAGAGGGTTTGGGTACGTTAAAAGCCTGCTTCCAACTCGGCTTCCAAGAGTTGACATAAAACGGCAGCTAACTGTAAAAGCATGTGTGGGCTTTAAAATCCTAAGTAAGAAGCGTTTTAAGACCACCACTAAAAAAGATGGTCTCTTAGAGGTATAGCGCGTCGTGTTATGTCCTATAATAATTTTTCAAGTCTCTAGTCTGCGGACTGGCTTCGAGTAGAGCCAATTACATAAAACAACCCAACAGTGTTAAAAAAAGGACTACGGGAATAGAGGAGGCCCTGTGGTTATTTCCGACATTAAGGCCTTCCATGAACGTTCCACACTTTCCTCCTCTTGACCTACAAAATGAAACCATAGCATAATGTAGATGCTGTCAGACTAAATTCATTACCAAGGGTGAAATCTATATCCACGGTAAGTAATTTTTCATCCAAGTTGAGCTTTAGAAAAAACTTCACCGTAAGTTTCCCGAAGAGATAAGAACGAAAGAACGATAAACTAATACTAAGAATTCGATGCTGAGGATATGGAAGAACATTTTCTGCTGACTGTTTAACGGCGACGACGAATCAAATCTCGCTCTCAGGCAGAATGAACCAACGATGAAAACCAATAATTTCGTCCACCCGACCTGGACGAGGTGAAGATATCTGTATCTAAGCTTAAGTCCAACAAAGCTCCTAGTGCTGACGCCCTTACTGCCGAGACCTCCATCGACCAAGTATTCACACTGCGGCAGATCTTGAAATAAACCGAGGAACTTCAAATCGATACCCACCACGTTTTCATCGATTTTAAGGCCGCGTATGACAGCATCTATAGAGACGAGCTGTACAGAGCCATGTCTAGTTTTGGCATCCCTGCCAAACTCGTCCGTCTGTGTAGGATGATGATGGTGAATGGACGCTGCTCCATTAAGGTTGGTCAATACCTCCCCTAGACATTTGATGTCTTGCGATTTCTTCAACATCGTTCTTGAAAGAATAGTGCAAAAGTCACGCGTCAACACCAGAGGCACAACCTTTTAAAAGTCCAATTACTCGGATACGCCGACGATATTGACATAATCGAAAGAACACAGCCTGGTTTTTCTGATATTGACGAATAAGTATTGAGGCCAAAGCGGCAAAAATGGGATTAGCAGTCAATGAAGTCAAGACGAAGTACATATATACTATCAACAAGAAAGGATACTCAACACGACGTCTCAGACAGAACGTTTCTATAGACAGTTATAACTTCGAGGTAGTTAAGGACTTTGTCTACCTAGGCTTCGCTATAAATTCAGACATCGACACCAGCGTTAAGATTAAACGAAGAATAACTCTTGCCAGTCGCTTTTTCTTTGAGCTAAGAAGGCAATTGAGTTGCAAAGCCCTCTCTCGAACAACTAAGGTGACCCTTTATAAGACCTTAATTATCCCAGTCATGCTGTACGGCGCTGAGGCATGGGCTCTGTCAAAAGAGGATGAGGTCGCTCTTGGTAGGAAAATTCTTCGGGTGATTTTCGGTCCTATCTGCATAGATGGTGAGTGGAGGAGGAGATACAATAACGAACTATATGGATTGTACAGCGACATCGGCTCAGCCAGAAAAGTGAAGGTCCAACAACTGAGGTGGTTGGGTGACGCCTGCTGGTTGAGGCCCAGGTCCATACCGGACTGTTACGCCACCTTATGTAAGTAAGTAAAGATTCAAAGACGTTCCATGAATACACATAGTTGCCCGTATAACGAGGCCCTTTATCACGAAGAGAATAACGATCAACTCAAAAGGCCATAAGGGGTGCTATGTTATGATAAAGGTGAGCTGGATGCTCTTCACTTTGACCTTAGTCAAGCTCGTTGCGTTCTCCTCTTTTTACGTCAAAATCAAAATCTAAAAGACCTTTCTTTGGTCAAAGCTAGGTCCGCCATCCGCATAGGCCTCTTGTAATTTTTCGCCTTTCATCATGTTTGAGTAGTCATATTGGAAGTGCTCGAGATCCTCTCCTTCTCGCTCGCAATTTCTTAAATTCACTGCGTTGTTGGGGTTAATGTGTCTTGTGATTGAACTTAGGACCTTTTCTGCAAAAAGGCTGTTCGGTCTCCGACGAGTTGCCGTTGACTAAGATTTGTTTGTTCGCATCCGTTTAGCAGCAACCAGGATCTACCTAGTCCGTCGGGAGAAACTAGAGGTCCCGAGGTTGACGGTCGGAAAAAGTCGATTGTACATTTTGTGGTCTTGCCATTCTGAACAAAATGGTCACCTTGTTAAGGGAGAAGGCTTTATCGGATGGGATATGTCAGGTAGGTGCGTCGTCTCAAGTGAATCTTTACGGATACATTGTGCTCCCTTTCGTTACTTGTCTTATATCGATAGGAACGTCTAGTGTGTGATATTGCCATGCCTCTGTTGGGGTTATCTTAAGATGAATGGTTGGTGATTCTTCTTGAATTTGATAATAGTCCTGGCAAACTTAACTGTTAATGTAATAGTTGATACCCGTCAGATAGAAGTCGGAATTCCTCAGCCTTTCAAAGGACTTTGTCATTCCCTCCAAAGTGCTTGGGTGATTCACTATCCAGTACAGCCCCTGTACTCTGCACCCTGTCCATCTGTAAATAACCAACAAAAAGCCATCGTTTCTCTTTTTTGTTGCTATGTTATGATAAAGGTGAGCTGGATGCTCTTCACTTTGACCTTAGTCAAGCTCGTTGCGTTCTCCTCTTTTTACGTCAAAATCAAAATCTAAAAGACCTTTCTTTGGTCAAAGCTAGGTCCGCCATCCGCATAGGCCTCTTGTAATTTTTCGCCTTTCATCATGTTTGAGTAGTCATATTGGAAGTGCTCGAGATCCTCTCCTTCTCGCTCGCAATTTCTTAAATTCACTGCGTTGTTGGGGTTAATGTGTCTTGTGATTGAACTTAGGACCTTTTCTGCAAAAAGGCTGTTCGGTCTCCGACGAGTTGCCGTTGACTAAGATTTGTTTGTTCGCATCCGTTTAGCAGCAACCAGGATCTACCTAGTCCGTCGGGAGAAACTAGAGGTCCCGAGGTTGACGGTCGGAAAAAGTCGATTGTACATTTTGTGGTCTTGCCATTCTGAACAAAATGGTCACCTTGTTAAGGGAGAAGGCTTTATCGGATGGGATATGTCAGGTAGGTGCGTCGTCTCAAGTGAATCTTTACGGATACATTGTGCTCCCTTTCGTTACTTGTCTTATATCGATAGGAACGTCTAGTGTGTGATATTGCCATGCCTCTGTTGGGGTTATCTTAAGATGAATGGTTGGTGATTCTTCTTGAATTTGATAATAGTCCTGGCAAACTTAACTGTTAATGTAATAGTTGATACCCGTCAGATAGAAGTCGGAATTCCTCAGCCTTTCAAAGGACTTTGTCATTCCCTCCAAAGTGCTTGGGTGATTCACTATCCAGTACAGCCCCTGTACTCTGCACCCTGTCCATCTGTAAATAACCAACAAAAAGCCATCGTTTCTCTTTTTTGTTGCTTCTGCGCATACTCCACGCAATATTTTTCCAAAAATAAATTCACACTAATCCCAATCACCATCGACACAACCAACAGGATTAATCTGCAAATTGCAAGTAATTGCATCGAAATGGGAAATAACTTCCCAATCCCCTACACGTCCCACTGCATCAGTCTATCTTGTGGTTCCCTTAGAGAAATTCTCTTCCCCGTCTCGTCATGGATTCTTGAATTCATCATCGTGTGCCTCGCTCCTTGGACGGATTATCGCCGCATTTAACGTTAGCATCTGTGCTACGCTTTTATGAATGTGCACAGCCCGCATAATAAAAAAATAAAAAAAAATATGTAAACGCATAAAATGCAGAAAATTTTTATGAGGTAATTATTCGAGGAACTGCAACGGGAATCTCTCGCTTTGGAACCATTACATGAGCCACGAAAAGACAACCAACTGGGTGCCGACCGTGTTGGCAAGTGAAGACTTAAAGTTCGATTAAAATTGCAATAAACTTAAACATCCTTATTTTACCAGGACGATGTTTGTAAAAAGAAACCCGAGGTGGACATTAAACGCCTTTGGCGAGAGAAAACTCGTTTTTTTCTTGTCGTTTTCCAGCTGTCGATGGTGGTGGTCTTCGGAATTTATTGGCCAAACTACCAATAAAAATTGTTAGACGATCGGACTTAAAATGATTCCACGAAGAGAAAATAGGATCAGTCGAGTTCTACTGGATATGTAGAATCATTCAATTTCCGCCTCAAAGTCCGGATTACAACTTTACACAGCCCTCTAGGGATTCTACAACATTTCCCTTCACAATTTTAGTTTTCCCTGGAAATTTACGTTTTCCTTGCTTGCAAAGTCCATTGCTCCTTTGGCAAGGAATAAGAGCAGAGTAAGGCAAATGAAAATGTCGATTCAAGTATCTTTTCTTTTCGTTGTCGTTGAAAAGAAAGGCCAAACAAGGACAACGATAATCATCGTCATCATAGTACCTGAGATTACTAAAACGGGTAAAGAAAACCTTTTCGTAAACCACTTTGGGTCACTGCGCTTCACTCGAAGTGAGCACTTACAAGGAAGGCGACAGAGTGGACGGAGGAGGTTTTTTTTTTCTCCCAACTCCTACGAAAGGACGAAAAGAGAAGGATTTGTCCTCTTTCCTTTCGTTAAAGGAAGCGTGCTGTAGTGTATACTTGGACTGTTGAGTTCCTTTTTTAAGGCAAAGGGAAGAAGAAGTTGGAAGAGGGATGGTATTGGGTCACGTCAAATGAAATGATGGCAATGCGGCCGACCGGAGAGATTAGGGATGGAATGCGTCCCTGGACCTACGGATTAATGAACAATTTCCTCATTAATGCTGGTTAGAGTTGTCGTATTTTGTGCTTACTGGTGCGTGGATCATTGCACGATGTATAGAGTGGGACACGTTTTACTCTACGAAAAATGTTTAAACTCTTGGAAATGATTTGCTGTACCTAGACAGTCATAGCAGGAAAGGCCAGACGACAGAGTTGGACACTGTGTTGTCTATATAACAAACCTGTAATCTTAACATAGCGTCAGAGACGATTGCTTCTAAAAAGCGCTTGTCACTTGTCTTCCACAAAGCTAACTACATACTATGTAGTTTGTGTATGGAATCATTTTGAAGACGAACTCCAAACGTGAGCCCAATACACAAGCCCTGGTCTAACTTGCACTGAACCTGTATTTTACGAACCAAGACACTGATTTTGCTGAATTACACCAAAGTTCACTGTGATGCCATGAAGATGAATGGCTTCAGCCCACAGCTCACCGTCACAGTTTTTTTTTGTCCGAAGGAGAGAATACACATGTACTATTTATCTCTCCCTTATGTGTCGGACTTTAACCCACTAAACTTTCCCAACTTTTGGACACTAGCTCACCCCAGAAACTATGTACAGGGTTTTGCATAAAGAGCGCTACACAAGTAAATAAATAAAACAAAAACGGTTTTGGATATCAATGAAATTCTTTATTCCTGTAAAAGTACGTTCGATGCCATTATGTATGGAACTCGATTTCTTTTGCATGGCTACCACGGGCACGCTTGCAGAAGTCCAGACGCTGAACCCAATTTTCGACGGTTTTCAAGCATAAATCGGCCGATACTGCTGCAATTTCACATTCGATATTCGTACGAAGTTCATCAATCGTCGCTGGCTTGTTGGCATAGACCATAGACTTGACGTAGCCCCACAGGAAATAGTCTAACGGCGTCAAATCGGACGACCGAGGCGGCCAAGCGACTGGACCATTTCGTGAGATAACACGTTCTCCAAACTTGGTTTCCAATAAATTGATTGTGACATTCGCTGTGTGGCTTGTGGCGCCGTCCTGTTGGAACCACATGTCCTCCAAGTCCATATCATCCAATTGGGGCCAAAAATATTCGGTTATCATTGAACGGTAGCGATCCCCATTCACAGTAACGTGCCGGTCTTGATCATCACGGAAGAAGTACGGCCCAATGACGCCGCCGGCCCATAAACCACACCAAACCGTAATTTTTTCGGGATGCAATGATGGCTCATGGAGTACGTGTGGATTGCTGCCTGACCAATACCGCATATTTTGTTTATTGACGAAGACATCCAGCCAGAAATTATGACGACCATAAATTGGACGTAGCGCTCTTAACGTTGAGGCCACTGACTCCGAATTTCGGTAGTAAATTTAAATAATTTCGACTCGTTGTTGGCTCGTATATCTTTCCATCATGAAATGGCAAACCTTACTGAAGAGAAATGTCAAAAAACCGCAAGAAAAATATGGCGTCGTTTGCTGTCCGTGTCGCTCTACTTTTGTAGCGTCTCTATTGCAAAACCCTTTACGTGTCGCATTAAACTAGGCTGTCCTGTTAGTCCTACTTCCTCCTCTTTGTTTTGAAAACTTCCTCGAAGCAGGAGCCCAGCCGCTCCAAGCAATCTTCACTCAAACATCCAGAGCGGAGTTGCATATCTCAGATTCCAAGGAATTACAAGGAAGACTTGTGGTCGCCGTGGCTCAGTGGTTAGTGCGTTTGACTACTGAGCAAGCTGCGTGGGTTCAAGCCCCAGGCATATCTATCGAACATTATTCGCGGCACCACCTCTCGTCGGGGAATGACAAGCCATCGAGAGTACAATTTGTCATGAAGAAGTTTTTCAATTCGGCGTTCGGTAATAAATTACAGGTCCCTTCCATTTGTGCCAACAATACAACACGCACTTCATGAACGGTTGTGAGAATCTAGGCCTTGGCTCACCACGAACGGTGGCGCCAGCTATTTTTTTATTTTTTTTATTTTTACCCTTCTTAATCTTTTTTTCACCCTTCTTAAGAATTAAAGACCCTAAGGTTCTGCATAGATCCCACAACTAAAAGCCGTGGGATTTATGTCTGGACTACGACGTAACATCTGTCTGTCGAACAAACATTGGATTTCTTTATTCAAGGTGGTACTCACAAAAGGGAAAATCCTTCCGTGAACTTTTCGACTGCGGTCGAGGCATGGATTGTGGATGTCTTAACCAGCATACACATTTTCTGAAAAATCTTGCATTTCACTCTCCGACACTTTCGTGAGGATGAATTAGAAGGAAGAAGAAAGTGGCGGAAAAGATTAACCCGGTACGCTTAATCTCCCTCAACATAGGCAAGCAGCTGATTGCAGTGCTATCGTTGATGTTTTGACTCGGGAAGCTTCAGCTGAAGCAACGCAACACAATGAGCTCATATCTAAGAGCCAAAAGAAGAGGAAAAGAACGAAGGCTTTGATCGAATAGGTGGAGGAGTCGTTATATTTGCTTGAGGTCTTGCTCAACACTTTAACCAGTTCCAAAATAGTTTGAGAATGTAAGGAATTTCTGAATGGGTGGTAAGATTAAGCACTTTGACTCTTGTCTGGGTCCCAGGTCACACTGGGATCTCCGATGAAATTATTAGGTAAGGCTCAAGGGATGATTTCTCAGGACTTTATCCTTCTTCGGTCTTCTCACGTCTTCTCTCAGAGTCTCCATTGTAGATTGGGTTTCTTACGAACATAATAATTGTGTCCGGTTTCATCAGAAATTGTCATAGGACAAGACTGCAAGAGGGATGTGCGTCTACTTGTTGTAACCAAGCAACAAAGGGCTTTAAGCTGACTTTTCCTCTCGAATAGCATGATGGACATCTTAGAATTAAAGAAGTGTACCGAGAGCAACTGCCCAGTGATTTCGTCATGGAAGCGAAGAAATGCTCGCATTAAACAAAACTGACACTAAGCTCCTGACGGGCTTTCTCACTGGACATTGTGCAATGTGTACTCAAACTCGACTTATGCCGACTCTGCTTGGAAGACCATGAAATTGCAGAGCATATTCTGTGTAAATGTCCCGCCATAGCTCGCTGTAGACTAAAGCAATCAAACATGAATCCGCAAACACTGTCCTGAGGATGCTCCATGACATTGATCTTGTTCAAGATTTTCCTCAGCTGTAAGAGAACTTGCTTGACACAAAAGATCTTTTAGGTCGCAGTGCATTACCGGCCATCGTTAGTTAGGTCTGAAGCCCCACAGAGTCTAATTTTGATCAGAAATGTGACCAATGTGTTAGGAAACGCTATACTGGAGCACTCAGATGTAACTGGCCCATTGTACCAGAAAGCAGGAACCATTTTACTAGAACTTTCTCGACTTTCGGAGAAAGCCGTGAAGGCGGTTCAATGATGAGGAGGACAGTACCAGCACTCACCACATCAGCATCGAAAATCTCCCACATGATCCGACGAAAGGCAGAATAATCGCAAAGGAAATGATTCGAAGTATCGTCGCCCTCTTCACACCCTCGCAGACACTGGTGTGATAGCCTAACACATTAAGATATGATTTCTTACAGACGTTCAAGAGCATAAGTTTAATCTGCCTGGAGAGCCGTGCCACACACAACTGTGGTTGTAGGAAACCCAATCGTCAGTGGAGGCCCTAACCGAGGACGCGGAAAGACCCAACGCAGGTTCAGGTCCTGAAGAAACATCCTCTGAGCTTTGTCTAGCAATCTCATCGGAGATCTCATTTCCAGAGATCCCAGTGTGACCTGAAACCCAGACAAGAGTCAAAGAGTTCAGCCTTGCGACCAAAGTCACAGACTCCTTGCATTCTCGTACTATTTTGGAACTGGTTAAAGGCTTGGGCAAGGCCTTAAGCACAGCCTGGCTATCGCTACAAACGCAGATGCTTCGACCCTTCCACCTATTCTTAAAAATATAGTCCGTGGCCATTAGGATAGCAAAGGTCTCTGATTGGAAAACAGAGGCGTGGTTGCCTAACGAGTAGTGAAGTCTGGTGTTATCGACCTCCACGAAGACAACAGCACAGGACCCATGATTGGTTTTAGACCTATCCGTCAAGATTCGATTACAGCCCCGTTCAGGCTCAGACTCTGGACGAAGATAGTCCTGAAGGCAAGGAAAGTCGACTTTAAATTTACACAGCAGCCTAAGCTATACATCAGACGGCATATCCATGGCACTAGGGTTGAAGGATAAGATCCCTAAGATTGAAGGGCGGTTACACGAAGGTGGTTTTACGTGTCAATTTTTACGGACGGAAGGCTTTATGCATTAAACGTCGAGCTTGAGAGCATTTAACATCAATTCAGAGAAAACTAGTGCTTCCGACTTGCCAGTTACATGTCGCATCTTTCCGAAATGGTGCGTGAAAAATTAGACCATCAATTGAAGAGGTTTTTTGGTTGAGAATAACTTGAATTGCGGCTGTGTTCTTGGTAAGCACAACTTGATTTCTCTCCAGGGATCTCCGTAACATTCGTCAACTGGAAGCCTTTGGAATAAACGCAACAAATTACAGCCACCCTACCTCTATTCAATGAAATCCGTAACCTATCCGTCACAATGCATGCACCGTATTCTCGCATAAATTCCCAATAAAATACTCGAACATTCAGTCAATTCGGGACACAGGTTAGCCTCAAATAGAATCAAATTTCCCCAGAAGTCCACAGGGGAAACTCGACTCTGGATAAAATATCGTCTTATTCCACGGAATCCGTCCCATTAAAACAACACTTTGACACCACTTGTCAACTTATGTGCACACGCACATCGCGCAGTCAAACGTTCTCGTGCATGAAAAAAAAAAGAAAACACAATTGTATCTGATGGATAAATACATGAACGCCAGGCATTTCGCGCCTAGAATTCAATTACAAATGAGAGAGATTCCATTGTGGCATATTTTATTCGTTTTTTTCCTACATCCCTGGCGACTCCCCTCCGAGCGGAGCAGTTTAGGTTTCCCAGTAATAATTAGTTCTAGTGTCGCTACGGTCATTGATTGACGCCCGGAGAACTCGGTGCCAAGCCAATAACGTGTGGCCAGCGCGCAAATTCAAATGGAGAAGAAAATATAAATCCATTCAAGGAGCTGCAGCCGGGCCCAGTGCCGGCACTTGAAAGCTGTGAATCGATCAACAGAGCTCAACGTTGATAGGTTTCACATACAGTGGCCCAACATCCGCGATCGACCAGGGCCTACATAGTTAACACTTAATCAACAAGCGTGCAATTCCGAGTGCAGCGGCAGCAGGAATTTTTGTGCGAAGGGCAATTTTTTTTTACTTCAGTTTTGCAGCTTGACGTGCCCCGTGTGTCGATGGACTGAGATGGTGTTGTCCGCGACGGCAACCACAGCCATGTTGATGATGATGATGACGACGACGACGATGATGACGATGGTGATGACTTCTGCATGTGTAACTAATGAAGTTGTTTTGCTTTTAGGATTGCAATCATAATGCAGCGTTCCTGATCAAAAGATTGCGAGAGTAGAATACCGCGCCATGGGAATGGGTTACGCCGAATGGCAAACAAGCTTGCCGCGTCTGAAGTGGCTTAGAGGGGTCTATCCCCTCGGCAAGTAGGTCTCTCTGTGTACTTGTGTGGATAAAATAATTGATTTGCCTCGATTGATCGGAAAGATAACTTCACAAATTGACGAGCAACGCACGAATGGGATATTTGTCAAGAAGACGGTGACACAAATCTTTGCAACATTGTTGCAGCCAAAGAAAGTTGCAGACATCAAGAAGGAGGAACATATGTATCCAGACTCGGTAGTTCCTGGAAAATATTTGGCATCAGCTTGAACAGGCCGATAGGTCTATAGGGAAAAGTTACAATCGCTTACAATCAACCTAAACGACAGTGAGGAATTCATGAGAAATCTATACCATGATAGTTCGATGAAAAAAAAAAAAAAAAGATCCAACATGGACAGTCTGTGTCAACCTGCTTTTGACTTTTGACATCTTCCGTATAAAAAAGTTTAGAATATCTCCTCTATCGAGGATAAGAATAACACCAGGCAACTACAAACTGCAGGGCTGGAAACAATTCTCAACGTGCTACCGCTAGACTTGTACATGCAGGAGGATGCCGCTAAAAATGCCTTGAGGATAAGCTTAACGCATTTTTGGACATTAAATCCAGAAGGGCATGCACAAATTTTGAAAAAGCTTGAAGGTGGAGACGTAAGCAGTGATTATACGTCACCATACCTCGACTTCGAAAAACCATTCTCCTGCACTTTCCCTAGCAGAGAAGAATGGGAATCCAATGACCCAAGGAGAAAAAAGTCTATATCTATCTACAGAGATGGGTCAACAGCAGTGTCTTTCAAGCGGAAGTCCTGACAGTGACAGAGGCAGCCAGTATGGTATCAGTGATAGCAATACCACGAGATGATATCACCATTTTTTTTGACATTCAGCCGGCTTTTAAAGCAATTTCTGCTACTGAAATACAATCCAAGCTAACTCGACGCTGTCGCGAAGAGTTTAAGGTTCTTGACTCGCAGCACAGCGTTACTCTCTGTTGGGTCCGTGGTCACAGGGATTTAACTGGAAAGGAGATGGCAGACTAACTTGCAAGAAAAGGGTCTACAATGGACAAAAATCGAGCAATGTAGTCGCTTATATCAAGGAAATTTTGCCCAAAATACGACAAAGCTTTTGAAATGTGACAAGAAGTCGCTGTGAATGTTAGTGAGTGCACTCACCGGCCAGAACCTTCTAATAAACCACATAATGAAATTTAAACTCAACTATGACAATAAATAAGGAAGGGCTGCGGTGACGAAGAGGTTCAAGAGGATACTCTGCACTTCCTCTGCCACTGCCCAAGAAACAGAAGATTAGCCACTCTAGGATCCTCAAGGGCAACCATACTATTCCTAGTAAAACGGACTACGTTGTCCCCTATATTGACTTCAACGTCAGGTACAAGACTCGGATTCCTAGCAGAAGCTCTTGGGAATCTGGTACAGTTTTGAACGATTCCGCGCTAGAAATATTCACATATGGATCCAAGACAACGGGTGGTACGGGGGCTGGAGTCTTCTCCAATGCACCTGGCTCAGCCATCACCACGCGACTTCCTGATGACTGTAGTGCTTTTCAAGCGGAAATGACGGCAGTCTTCGAAGCTGCTGCCCCTCGACAGACCTTGCTTAATAGGCAGATATGCACTCAGACTGGGGGCCCCTCCAATGATTTCTGTAGAGGGATGAGGAGACAGAGGAAACTACGACCAACCTACTGTGTTCATATCCTGCTCTTGCGACGCTAAGAAGAAGAACCCTTGAGGAATACTTCTATGATGATCTTAACGATCTAGCTGAACTCGACATCCAGAAGATAAGAAACTTCATCTCAGGGACGAAATGGTTCAAATCTCAGGGTTAACACCGCTACGGTTGCCCACCTTCGTTGTACTTATGCTACATATTCTGGTTCCCTGGTGCCGGTAAGCACCATTGTTGTATCACAATGGGCCAATCTGGTCTAAGTGTGTCCCTGCCTGAGCGGGGACAGCCACCTGACCTAGCCTAACAGAACATTAGGAAGACACTACAACCAGGACATACAAGAACTATGTGATGTTCCACTAACGATCTTTCCAGGTTTCTGAGAACATCACGATGGCTCGAGACCCAAGTCAACAACGGGCAGGAAGGTAGAAGTCCGGTAGGAACCATGATCAACCCCCATGGGCATCACAATGAGTCCACAAGGACCTAGGTAATTGTGATGAGGTCGAGTTCTTTCTCCCTCACCAACCAAATACCTAACCTAACCTATGACTAATAACCGCAACGATAGGAGATGACAAATGCCATATTTTGAGTGCGACAATGTTGCAAAAACAAAAATTGCCGAGCAATTCAAATTCCACCGTTGGCTTACAACCATTTTCTTGTTTAAACACCTCCATGTTCCAAGCCACGTCCCTTTTGCTCCCGATCGACAGCTCATTTTGAAGAAAACTTATGTATCTGTCACTCATCCAGCAATAAATTTCACCTACCAAGAGCGCCCCAAGCTTCTGCGACGACCTTACATCGTGTTCGTCCTTAAAGTATCCAATAACACATCCACAACAGTTCAAAATTTCCATAAACAAACAACTTGCGCATAATTTTTCAATTTAAATGTAATTATTCCGCTTAAACTTATTTTATTGCGCCCATAAAACTTATGTTTAATGCAAATGCTCCAAGGATTGAGTCGAACTTATCAGCTCGGCGCGATTTCATGCCCCTCTGACGGTCCATTAAACGAAACGTTGATTATAAACAGTTTTGAATTGTAATTTACAAAACTTTACGACCTGTGGACCAACCCCTTGCATATACCTCTTGGGGTGCGAGTCTTTAATTATCCTCGACTCCCTCTCTCTCTCTCTTTCTTCCCCCCTGTCTTGTGCAATGTAATGCGCTCTATAATTTGCAAACCCTTGCCACTACTTTCCGTACTGAATCCTTAATTACGGGAAAAAAAAAATCGAAATTTACGACGTGTTTACGACCGCCTCCAATTACGTGTGATCCTTGAGGGATCGCTGACCATGGTACTCGACGAACCACAAAAGCATGTCCAAATTTATGATACAATGTATGCGCAGACGACGACGACAACCTTTGGCGGCTGCATGTGGATCACATGCGTAATTATAAGGACACGCCGGGAGAAAATGAAAACTTCGCCGAGTTGCCTATAATTACCAGCGGGAAAGGAGCGTTTCTTGATCGCGACGCATCACCGTGTCAACAAAACAAATTGAATGCCAGAGCGTATGAGTATGACGCATGGCTCCCATTCGCCGTCAATAAATCTAAGCCCAACTGGGCTCCTAGACATAAATCAAGATTCCACGGATCGGGAAACTTTCTAATAAAACTCCAGTCGTGGTCTAATCTCCATCGCAAATTATTTGACACATGACTCGAATGGGGTCCATTGGGAGAGATGATTTAAGAAATTCTTGGCGCAGCTGAGACACGTCTCAACCTACATATCGGTTGCATTAGCCCACACGGAGCTGCAGTTCCGACCGCAGAGAGATGGAAAATTAAATTTCAATTAAAACGCGCAGTCGTAGTGAGATGAAGTCATTTGGTGGGCCAAAACCGGTCGATAGCGACGACCGCGGAGAGGTACGACATCATCTATGGGACGACGACGTCCACCATGCGCAGCAAAGTTTCTCCGATCGTGAGGATATTCAATGGAATGGAGCCGAACAAGATTGGAGCCATTGCCAAATATCTGTCGTTGCTCTCCGAAAAGGTTTTGGCAATGTGCTGACGACGCTAACGCTGACTTACATAGATGGTCTCTGTGTGTGCATCCGTGGATCCATGGTAGTGGATCGTGTTGAAAATTCCAAATGAGCCCAGGGACTGACTGAGTGATAGTTCAAGAGGCTGTTTGCTGATCGTGTGCGCCCATAAAAATCACTTCATGCGGCGGTTATGGTATGCACCATGATGAGGAGTGGACGAGTGCATATTTGGCGGGACACGGAGTGTTGCATGCTTAAGGTGGTCAAAGTGTCAGTTAAATTTTTATCGCGGGACAGTACAAGTGCCTTGAGATGATCAATTAGATGCTGGATGTTGGGTATTTACTCATCTCATTTCTAACGACGAGACAAGGTCCTGTGGGGCTAATCACACATAAATTTGGAGCCACATGGGTAATGAAAGGGAATAGTGGCTGCGGACAAGCTCTAGTGAACGGAGAAAAGGGCCACTGCGACGTATACGGAGCCAGGATCTGTAGATAACAGTGGCATCAGACAGGACCCTACAGAGAGGATGGCAGCTAACAGTCAACGGAAGCATTCTACTGCCTTGGCGTCACAACAATAGTGCGAAGACCGAATGGAACGAGTGATAAGTTCAGTGTGGAAGTTCGAGTTCACCAAGGTTCGGCAGTGAGCCCGGTGCTCTTCAATCTTGTCACGAACCATCGGACGTCTGAATGGCAACACCTTCCTCCATGGAACATTCTCTTCGAGTTTGAAGTCGTCGTTACTAGTGAGTGTCCGGAAAACTTCAAACAAATGTTGGAAGAATGGACATCCGCACTCGAGAAAGCCGTTTTGCGTATCAGTAAACAGAAAACCGAACATATGCGTTATAATTTTACCGGCAACGATAGTCAAAGCTTTATCCGTTCACTAGATGCTAGGTTCGAAGAGGTGGACAATTTGCGAATATCTCGGCTCTATTGTGAGCAAAGATGGGACCATGGAGGCAAATATTACTCTTCATATAAACACTGGGTTGGACAGAGCTGTGTACCAAGAGAATACCGGTGCACATGAGAGGCAAAGTCCGTTTCAGAGTGGAGGCTATTCCCGCGAAGATTGTCGAAAGCCGACTACGATAGTATCGGCCACGTCATAAGGAACCTATCCGATTACATGACAAGAAAAGTTCTGATTATGAGTCCCATGAGCAGAGGACGCAGTAGGCCCCCGCCCAGCTGTTAACCATGACCTGAAATATTCCCAGATACCATTCCAGACGACCTAGGACAGCATACCCTCCAGACGCCTGACTACGTAGAAAAGTCGACCTCAAATAAATGAAGAGGAATAAAAAGGCCTGGGAAGAGAGTAGCTAATCTTAAACCCGGCAACATTGATGCTGATAAAATTGTGCTCTTTTGACCACATTCCGATAGACGCAAGGCACTCCTTCAATACAATGGGTGTCCGAACGTTCCAAGGGGCGTAAATTGACTCGGACCACAATCACTGTTGTAGCAAAGGTACGGCTGCTGATTTCTTGAGCATCGTAAGAACAAGGCAATATTGTGAGGAAATCGCTGCTGGAGCTGATAGCCTAGCTGCCGAGCCTCGCCTAAGTTCTTTCGAAAGCGAAGTTTTTCGCTTGATTTTTGGTTCCTTCTGCCCGGTGAGTAAGCCCGGTGATCAACGACGAACTGTATAGACATTGAGAGTCCATATACAAGGACATAAATACGAGTAGCAGGGACGAGTAAAACGGATGCTCCGGGCCGAAACATCTTTGAATCTGCCCCGACAGGCAGATGATGTAGAATTGTAGAGGAAGGCCACGACCCAGAAGGCACGTGCATGTGGGAAGGAATCTCAACCAACTTGTCGTGCGATCGAGCTGGCTGGAGACGCTTGTCAGTTTAGGCGTAGATCCACATTGGTCTGAAAAGCCATCATAGGTCCACTAAATGCCTAAAGATTCTATATTGACTTCATGGCTTTCCTTTGTAGTAGACAAATTCAACACGAATTCAGGATGAGTCCCGACCTTTACCCTCATAGAGGTTTCAGTGAGAACTTCACTGACATCTGTTTTAGAAATCTACGAAATCAACATCTGCAGGCTACAAGCATTGGGTCACCCCAACAACACAATTCCAGAAAAAATTCCAACGATAATCCAAAGTCTTCGTAAATTCCACTTATCACCAATCACTTCACAACCCGCGAGCTGTTCCTATTTTAAGAATATCTCCACCTCATCCATCCAACCGCATGCCCTACTCAAAGGATTACCCCATCGTCATCTCCGAGCGAGGAAACCAGCCAGTATTTGCGCAAAGAATTATGCATATCGTCAATCCATCCCTGTTCTGTTCTTCCAGTGAATATATCTCGGTACAGTCATGTCGTGGTCATTATGGAACTGCAAAGAAAAAAAGGACAACCACTCCTCCTCTCTAACAAAGCCCGCCGTTGAATGATCCTCGTAATAAATTGAGAGTAAACACAAATTAATTGAGCAGCTGCATCAAGGTGATGGAGTGTCGCTGGAGTGACACTCGATGCTTGGCTATAGATGTCTGATGGATTTCTAGGAACTCCAGGTCCGTCTTTCACTGATCCAAACAATGCATCACGTCATTCTAGAAATTCGTTGCAGTACACCCACGCAGCCGGACACTCTCGTACTTTAGCATTCAATCAGCGATCCGTTGTGGTTTGGTTTTTTTCTTTCTTTTTTTTTTGCAACTCCCTTTGGACTCGCTTTGTGTCTCATGTTCGCCATAGAAGAAAAAGGAATTTATCGTCACTAACACACTTCAAATCGCACAGGAGAAGAACAAGCGATGAGCCAACGAGTATTCTACTGCAGCCATGCGAACGAATCTATGGGTTAGTAAGAGAGACATTTTCCATGTTATTCGCGACCGATTGACCTTGAAAAGTTTAAATTGTTTTGCACTCTTCTTCCACTGGCCTAAGCCACATGTACGCACACACACACACAAAATGACCATGATTGGCTGATTTGTTGGAGGCTCCGTATGGCGGATCCCAGCCATGGATACACACATTCAATTGTGGTTCCAAGGCACGTCGCAATCGTGTCCGCTGCTGGCTTGGAGCTATATATATCCGTGATGTTGTGTTGCGCCTGGCGCAATGTACCCCCATGCAGGCACTCAAACGTGTGGTGGTTGGTGACCGAATCTTCTTCGTGAATTTCAATCGAATGGAACTGCCTGGCTGGCTGACTTTCTTGGCCGCTTGGTTGGGTTGACAGGCAGCGTGTCTATGTCTGGATCATTGAACATTGAGTATCGAAGGAGACGAACGGACGCAGTACATTGCACGAAGGTGAAGGTTAGTTGGGGAAAAATTTATTAAAAGATCGTAAGAGGTTGTAACGTGCACAAGTTGGTGAGTTATTGACAATCGCGAAGGTCACAACGGGGTCACGGTGGAAAGTATTTGAGTGAGGCTTTGAGATGCAAATTCACATCTTCATCAATTTAAGTCGTAGTTCGTGTCGAATGAACTTCGCATTTGTGAAGACTTTGTGCAGTGGAATGGAGGCGAGAACCTTTCAGTGAGTTGATAAGCTTGTGTACCAACAGAAGCAATTTGTAGCTTAGTGTGCTTCTGTGTTCATGGCCGTCTGTTAAGTAGGAAAGTGTCCCCGTGATTTAGGGAGAATAACCAAGCCACAATGAATGAACCCACCATTTGAGCCAGCGTCCGGCAATGCATGAAGTCTTCAGATATTTTTCAAGCAGAGCTTTACGCCCCTACATCCCATCCTATCCTATCAAAGGCAGCGCTAAGAGCCCTTAGACCCTAAACCGTAGGCGCAAAACTCGTATGGGACTGTCTGAATATTTTGGAAGGCTTAGCGTCCAAGAACGAGGTAACTGTCCCAGGACACGAAGGTTTTGAAGTCGATTATAAAGCCAACTAACTCGGAAAAAAAAGTTAAGAGACGTCGTGTTACTTCAGCAGGAGGGAAAATCTAAGGGAACGATCTTGCTGGCCTGCTGATTTGGTACAACAGTTTGAAACTCGTTCTCAATCCTTGAGAAGTTACAAACGCCTTCAGGCACAACCTTAACCTTCATCTAAGAAAAATAAAAGCCAACAAAAGGCTTTTTCTCTTTTGATTCATATTTTCTTGTTGTTCCTCTTTTTCATTCTATTTCTGTTTCGTTCTTTCTTAACTGGTTAGTCGAAAGAACCGAATCGGTCACACAAAAGTATTGACTTTGTGAACGATTGATTTGTAGTTGTGTGAATGCAATCACCAATACTTTACTGTGAACTAGTCAAAAAGATCGAATCAATCGTGATTGACACAGCTCTACTCGAGAGACTTCAACGGCTTAGAAGAAGAGTTGGGATTGCGCATCGCTGCTTCATTAGTGACCCTAAGACCTCACCGGTCAAATGTGCATGGGAAACGCAAGAAAAGCTTCTGATAATACGGTGGGGATAGATGAAAAGATATAACAAAACCAATGTCCGTTATCGGTGAAGCACGGCTATAGACAGAGCCTTATACCGTAACCCATTGGAGAAACTACAAAGATCAGCATGCATATGCATTAGCGGAGCAATAAAAACTAACCCTTCCGCAGCACTTGGCGTGCTACTACATCTACTTGCGCTGGATGGTTTCGGCAAGAAGTCAGCTGCTAGTGAAGTCATCAGACTAAAGGCCTCATATCAAAGGTCAAACAATCTTCTTGGCCACTCCTCGATCTTAGATACCGAGAACACCGACTATACACCGCGGGAGTGGGAGAATGATAACACAAGAGATGAGTACACCTCTCACTTCTATACTGACGGTTCGAAAACCGAGAGGAGAATGAGTGTATTCTATGAAATGCTCAACCTGAACATATCTTTCTGTTAACCTGCCCACTTCAGCCTATATAACAGGTGGAAATCATGGCTATCAACGAAGCCTTATCCTGGCTGATGTACAATGTGGTATCTTTCAATGACATCACAATTTTTACCGATAACCAGGCCGCTATATACATATGTAACATCAAAGGGTACTTCACTTTGTTGAATCAAAACTATAACAAACTACTAACTGAAATTCGTTGGAATAACGCTGTACCGAAGATGTAAAAATACCTTGGCGTAATCCTAGAGCCAAAATTTAGCTAGAAAGCCAATATCGAGGACCGCTTAGAAAAGGTCTACATCGCTTGTAAAAAGATTCCCGAAAATATCAAGAATTTTAAGGCAAAAGTGGTACAGTGGCTGTACATCGCTATAATATGACACATTCTAAGTTACAGTTCGATTGTCTGGTGTAAGGGCACTTGAGGAAAAATGCAATCTTACAAGTGTTACCAAGATTCAAAGAGGAAACCCACAACAGCACTTGACACAATGCTGAACCTGGTCCTAATCGACATTCATTGCAGTAATAGAGCAGCAAAAACCGCACTCAGACCAAGGGAAGTAGTTCTAACCCCATGGACTACCACGAAGAAAAACATAGACACGGACTACATCATTCCAACCTCAGACTTCGATAAGAGATTTGATATCAAAATATCAAGAAGAGAGGGCTGGGATCCTCTGCCGCTGCCGGTAACTTCTGTGAATCCAGAGGGTAAACCAATCCTGATCTGAGACGGATGCAGCGTTTTTCAAGGCGAGACAACTGCCATTCTACAGGCCGAAAAGCTAATACAAAATAACAGCATTGTCAGGGAAACAATCACTACCTTTGTTGACAGCCATGCGGCTATCAAGTCTCTGTAGTCAGCCTTCGGTAAGAAGGCCTTCGATAAAAAGAATTACAAAAATCTAGTACAACTTAGTCGAAGGAAAATAGAAATCGTCTCTAGTGTCCTTACAGGGCACTGCGGTAAGGACTCCATGTGTAGCGTCTTGGATTATCCTACAATGCCTACTGCAAAAGGTGCAGGAACGAAAAGACAATAGAATCTGTTCGACATCTACTGGGCGAATGTCCCGCAATAGCAGCCAAAAGACTGAGTACTCTTCGTAATAACTGCACAATTTGGCCTGGTATACTCCACAGTTGAATACGAAGTGCCCGTCTACCTAAACAGTGTCCATACACAAAAGGTACATAGACAGATACTTCACAAGACAAGACTCGTACCACCAGAAGTCACGCAAACCATCTGTCCGACCAGCGACAAGCTTGTATGAATCAATCTTTCCCCAGAATGAGAAATGGAAAAGGATATCGAAAAAGTCGAAATTAACGACAGCTTGTCTCCTTTGCAATGAAATGAATACCCTCGCCCACTCTAGAAAGGACGCGTCTTATATCAAAATGAGGTTGTACGCTCCTAATGGGACATCGAGTATCCCAGGCACTCAAAAACCACTTGTTCGTCATCTTCAATTCAAATAGTCCTCCTCCTCATTTAACGAAAAAAAAAAACACAACTTCCTCGCAGTCGGTAGGATTCGAACCTACGCTCCAGAGGGAATCTGATTTCTAGTCAGACGCCTTAACCGCTCGGCCACGACTGCTTGTGGAACTGCGTGGTCTCACCGAGTCTGGACTGCAGCAGCACAGTTCCATTTATAGGTCATGTACTTGTGAGATAAGATATCCGTTGTCTCTTACTATGATAACCATCTCTTTGATACCCTTTGTCTTTACTAATTAAATTCTTGAAAGTCGGTGTCTTAATCATGTCTAACTAGTCGATGGTGTTCAACTAGATTAGTGTATATCCAAGGTCAGGTGATATTGGATCCCACAACACATTTTGAGTGCTGCAACCAACCATTGTCGCACCAAAGAAACACCGCCGCCCTATACATCAATCGTGAATTCCAGAAGCATACACGTCAATGGTGGCTCGTGTTTCGGTCGGCTTTTGGCAAAAACACAAAGGCGCATCATCCACCACTTTGCATGTGGCAGCAGATTCACACAAAGCACATAATGGCCGACTGACTGGTGTAATAGAATCCTTGGCTTCATGGTGCAGCGCACTTTACAGTGTGTACACCGCCATCATTCCGTCATTACACTGCCATTACCACGTGCTACCTGAGAAACAACAAGACGACTACGTAATCCAAGATTCTTCCCGGGAAGGGAATTGGCACTTTGACAAGGACAACAGCACACGATTTTCCACTTAATAAACCGGAAGGAGCTCTCCTGCCGGTGATGCCACTCACCACATGACGCAGGGAGCACCAGCAACCAGCGGAAACAACAGAACCACAACACAAGTCACAGTGACAATTGCACGGACACGTGTCTCGCGTTCCGTCAAAAGTGAAACGTCAAACATGAAACACGAAACGCAACATTGTTGCCAACATCTTCACCGCTACCTGCGGTTACAAATTGTGAATTACTTGAGGCGTGTAGCGCATCCTGCGTGAGTGCTCCCAATCGCTGAATATTCAATTGGAGGCCGGCAAATGACCGCGATGATTACAAGGCGCACACAGGCCCTCTCAGACGTCCAGATCGACATGATATTAAGCGGAAAAAAATACAAATTCAAATGGTCTGTTCCGCACCACGCAAAGAATTGCAAATATGGCGGAAATCAATTAAATCCAACTCCGAGAGGAATCATGCAATATTAGCACCTTTAGCCGCCGCCGCTACAAATTGGCGATGCATTCGGATGAATTAATTTCTCCCTCGCATGCATGGAACTCCGCCTATTGTTGCACACTCTCGGTGGCAGTGGGAAACTTTGCATTGAAAACAAAAAGCGTTCGGTGTTGCTATTGGTGAAGATGGCCAAGGTTGGACGCATTCGGCCAGTGTGTGACATGAGAAAGAAATTTGAGTTGACGGTGCTCACTGGAGCAGACAATGAATTATGACCGACATAATTGGCATTCCAATTGCATGCCGACATCTTGGACGGCCAACAGATAGTAGCCATGTTCCAGCTTCAACAACTCGAAGTACAAATGATTTGTGTTCGGACAAGTGGAGAAATTATTCTAAATGTTAATTGAATCAGGAGTGATTTATGGTGCCATCTAGCGGTGTGAACAACAAGCAGTTACGCTCTTATCGCGTGGGTAATAGGCCGGTAACAATGTGAAAGCGGTATCATGTTTACGTTTAACTCATTAGCTCAAGCGTGCTGTGTTGCGTTTTGGGGAAAATGACTGATGGATGGTACAAGTGGGTACAACTAGATGGCGTTTTTCTTATGAATTCCCTTTTTTAAGAGATTCAGTTTCTAAAATTAAGGGGATTTCTCTCGGAATCTAGACAAGACCCAGCTGAGATCCAGGGCATATACTGTAGCTCAACTTCAAGGCATGCGTAATTGGCGCAGGACGTTGTTAGATCGTGCGAATACCTACTTCCTGAGACTACTCCTGAGCCAAGGCCTAGAAATTCACAACTATTCATGTTGTGTATGTGCTACATTTTTCGCACGAATGAAAGGAACCTAAAATGAATTGCCGACGCCGATCAGCGAATTGAGAAGCTTCTTTATGACAAATTGTTCTCTCGGAGGTTTGTCACTTCCCGTGGAGAGGTGAGGCTTCGAATTAATCCACCTCGTACAGTAGTCCAACGCAGTAACTACTAATCGGTCTCCCATGGATCTTCCGAGTATGCTCTGTCCCCCACATCCGACAGTTCTGTGTGTTCACGACGCCATTACGTTAAAAATGCACCACACAACGACGAACCCCATCACTAAAAATGCTCTACTTGATTGAGTTCCTGTGTGAACTGAATTCTGCTGCCACAGGGTTTTGCAGGTCTTTTATAAAAATTTTCTGCAGAAAGCTTCCCGATATATCCAACGACGATGCATTATGCCTTATTAATCCTCTTAGATTTTCAACACTTGCGTTCCCTGCGAAAATGTTCTCCATTGGCCGAACAGGATGGAGAAACATGCGAGTGTCTACAGGTGCCCAGTTTCTACAATTTTCTCAAGCGATTTAGACATTGGTAGCCAAATACCTCTAAGTGGTGCTTGTTCGATAGCTGCCTCATACTGAACAAACGTAAGGAACGTATGCTTAGTCTGAATGTACGTGTAAGGCTGTCGTATGGACTCTTAGAGCTGTGAAAGCCTTGTGACCTTGATAAGCAAAAAGTAGTCTAAGAAGTTCGACAAGACCTCCTCAGAAGTCTGCACAACGAAAGAATGTCATTAACGGAATCAATGGTCAACTCAACAGTCAGGACAGCAAACACTTCATGTGGAACAACTTTTGCATATGCAGAGCTCAGGCCAATTTAGGATTTTCAACACTGAGTCAGGGTGCAGGGGAAAAAAAAACGATGGGTGATGAACATTTAATAGGCCAACAGCAGCTCTCCGAAAATGCCCTCATGTACTGCTTCGTAGCCTAGACTAGAGCAAAATTGGCCCAAGTGTTTGCCCCTGCTGAAGGAATTGTAAATAACCACCGTTATTGATGTGTACTGAAGTCAATAACCACTGAAGATGCAATGAAGTACTTGAAAGTGAGATTTTAGGACAGTCTAGGTCTAGGCTGATGCGTTCTCCAAAATTATAACAGGCAAATGGCAGCGGTAGAGCGAAGAACAAAAAGGACCTCTGCGAGTAGAGATCTCCTACAGTGTTCTCGTAGCCGTGGGAATAATACCTATCGATCTGATAGCAACAGAGAGAAAGTACCTACTCGACAGAAAAGCAGAAATTGAACGAAAATGCCAACAGCGGAAGCCAAAAGGATCGTCATAAAACTTTGGTAGGAACGTTGGAGTAGAGCAACCAGGGGAAGATGGACTGAAATACGAAGAGATGAATTTCTACCTCACGCAACTCCTTCCCAGAAACGGATACTTCAACAATTATCTACATAAGATGGAGAAAATATCGAACCCAGCATGACAGTATGGCGACTCGACTTAAGGCAACAACAGACATACATTCTTCGAGTGCACAAAAAGCCTTCTATGTAGAAACGAAGCTCGGAGGAATGATACCTGACAATATCGTTACGGTAATGCACACTAGTCAGCATCCTCAACATAGAGTCCAAAATGTTATCTGCCATACTGTGTGAACGCCTGAAACCTTTTGTCAACAACCTGATTGGGCCCTATCAGTGCGGTTTTAGGCCAGGAAAATCCGCAATTAACCAAATTTTCACACTTCGGCAGATCCTGGAGAAAACCCAAGAAGTCCGATTCGATACACACCACCTCTTTATCGATGTTAAGGCCACCTATGACAACATTTATAGAAACGAGATAAATAGAGCCATGTCTAGTTTTGGCATCCCTGCTAAACTCGTCCGTCTGTGCAGGATGACGATGGAGAATGCTCGCTGTTCCATCAAGGTCGGAAACGATCTTACCGAAACCTTTGATGTCCAAAATGGTTTAAGACAAGGCGACGCGCTGTCATTTGTCTTCTTCAACATCATACTTGAGCCAACACCAGAGGCACAATCTTTCATAAATCTGTCCAACTGCTTGCGTACGCCGACGATATTAACATTATAGGCAGAACGTATCGAGCTATCACCGGTGCTCGCGCGAGTAAAGAGACAGAAGCGGCCAAAATGGGTTTAGCGGTAAACGAGGGCAAAACAAAGTGCTTAACACCGACGAATTGGACAGAACGTCACAGTTGATAGCTAAGAACTAAAGAGATTCTATATAAGACCTTAATCATACCAGTCCTGCTTTATGGCGCTGAAGCATGGGCGCTGTCGAAAGCGAATGAAGATATCCTTGGTTGCTTCGAGAGAAAGATTCTTCGTAAGATATTCGGTTCCGTGTGCGTTGACGAGCTTTGGAGGAGAAGATTTAATCGCAAACTATACGAACTGTACAGCGATATCAACCTAGCCAAAAAACTGCGCATTGGACGTTTAAGATGGCTAGCGAATGGACACTTACGCTCCGGCACGCAGAGTCTTCGAATCTAGCCCGGAGGGACAACGCAGCAGAGGAAGACCTCGCCTAAGGTGGGGCGCACAATTAGAAGGGGACCTCAACCAACTTAGCGTGCGCAACTGGAGGTAGTTAGCTAAGGACCGGGCTAACTGGAGAGGCTTGTTGGTTGAGGCCCAGGTTCATCCCGAACTGTAGCGCCACTAAGCAAGTAAGTAAGTAATGCACACTAGTGAGAAAAATTGGAAACGAGTGTGCGCTCCTAGATCGACAAAGTGTTGAAGATAAAGAGAAGAAAAGACGACATAAACCCATTAAGGCCATAGAAGACTAGAGTCCAAAGAGGCCAAGAAAAGTGAAGTATTGCAAGAAGCAGTTTCGGTAACTCAGGAGGAACTAGGTCATATCAGACGAAGCCATTTTTCTTACAAAAAAAAAATGGTATCCTGTCGTTGCTGCAGGGACGAAAGTCTGGAAAAGATTATTCTTCCTCTTTCTCTCGATGACATTGCGAATGTTTACGTGTTAGCTAATTCGGAGTGGTCCTCTAGAGAAAAGTGCGCTTAAACCAAACGTAAGTCGATTGCGATGCTGGGTAGGCGGTAGAAGTGTGGTTTCTACTGAACTAAATCAGCTCTAGGATGTGCCTTTTTGTCACCACGACTCGTGTGACCTGGTTGATGATGTGTGTTGTTGAAGGTGGGTAAGACAACCGGGGTGCTTAGATCCAGCCTGTAGAGTTTAGAAAATGGACTAGATCTTGTATCCTTTTATGTCGAGATGTCGTTGAGATCGTCGAATAATGGTTGGTTTAGTGCACATGGTCTGGCTCTTGCTAGTGCAGGGCATTTGAAAAGGAAATGGTAGAGAGTTTCCTTCTCTTTTCGTTTCCGTTTGGCGCATGGTCAATGCTCCGTGGTTATCGCCGTTAATCTGGCGATACCTGTCCGGATTCTGTTTAGGTAGCCGATCTTTTATTCTAATCTTATCGT
Source organism: Matsumyia berberina (assembly GCA_917880715.2). Lineage (NCBI taxonomy): Eukaryota > Metazoa > Arthropoda > Insecta > Diptera > Syrphidae > Matsumyia > Matsumyia berberina. The sequence continues at coordinate 52,584,960 of OU862870.1, forward strand.
AGGTCGGTCGTATCTTCCTTGATATGGCAAAGTTGGTTAACCGCATCCATTAGAGGTTGGCCTCCTGCAGAAAGTGTGATTGGATTTGTCTTTTAACAGCTCCTAGCGGGATGTGGACCCTTGCTGCGAGACCCTTGTAGCTGAGCCCTGCCTGGCCAGTACATCTGGACGCTCGTTTCAGTTTATGTCACTGTGCCCTAGAACCCAGAGCAGTGTGACCCTCGTCAGCTTATTCTGCCACTCTTGGAGTATACGGTAACCGAGTCAATAACTTTGATAGCAGCTTGGCTATCAATGAGGGTAGCAATGTTTTGTTTGTGCGTTGTGTAACGCCCAAGTTCTGTGCAAGCCTTTCAAATTGCCAGTAATTCCGCCGGAAAGACACTGGCAAAATCCGGCAGGCGGTATCTTGATTTTTTTTTATGATTCCGTGTAGCCACAGGCACCGACACCGCAGTTCGAGGTCCTTAACCACTTCTTCTTTCCTCCATTGCGCTCTGATGGGGAACCATACGTGAAAGTATTTCCTAAAGTTTATGTTGGGGGTGATCTAGTTGGTTTGAAACGTAACCAAGCCAAGTTAACGGGTCCAGAATGTTGCTATGGCATAGGGACGTGTAGTCTACCACCCAGATTGTGATACGGCTGTAAGCCGTTGTCCACAAATATGTATATCTAATCCTGAAACCATTCCTAATGTCAGGAGTATTTAAAAAAAAAAAAAAAGCTTTGGCCGATTCAATTAATCCGCAATGTAGCCCTAGATTGGTGACGGATCATGTGGTAGAACTTTAAACTAACATTTGCCACTGCATCCAGGTGCGGCAAACTGCTTGGGATAGCTTGACAAAAAAAAAGTCAGTGCTAGACAAAATGACGTACGACTAAAGAGAACAAAGACATTTCTAATCTCTACAACCAACGATCGGTCTCGTTGCCATGAAAGCCTCACCGATCGGGACCCACTGTATTCGAACTTTACCCAGTCGCATTGAGTAGAAAATCGACAGGAGCCCTATCAGTAAAAAATCAAATCGTTTTCATGTTGTATATTTTTTTTATAATCTATCTAGCACGACAATATTTTATACATAAGCTCTGAGCAAAAAAAATTTTAGTGAAATCAACATCCAAAGATTCTATAAGATACGAAACGTTAATAAAATGCTTTATCGCCTGGTTAGACCTCTGCAAAATTCGACGGTAGTAAGTCTTTCGAAACGGGTGCGCATCCCCTGCCGTGTGCGGTGGGGCAGCTCGAGTGCCGCCTCGAAGGCGCCTGTGGTAGGTTGCAGTTTGTCTCCCCATAAGCTAAATACGATTTACTGTTCCTCCGTAGAAAGGTCTACTATTGGGCGTCTATGAGAAGGAAGGTGACCTTCCGCCGAAGCTAACACCGATTGCGGAGAAATTTGATGACAAGAACCAGGGCAAAATCAGCGGATTAATTCAAGAGTAAGTATGGCTTTGCGGTATGAATACTTGGGGACAGTTGATAAGCAGGCATTTCCCGAAGGACGAATATAACTGGCAAACTGGGAAAAGGTAAGGTCTTCCAGAATGTCGATCCGGAGTTTAGTTCGGTTGCCGTCATTGGCCTCGGCAAAGAAGGCGTTGAGTACAATTCCACAGAGGTGATAGAGGAGGGAATGGAAAATGTCCGCGTCTGTGCCGGTGTGGGGGCGAGAGAGCTCCAGGGACTTGGCTGCACGGAAGTGCACGTGGATCCGATGGAATATCCGGAGCAGGCAGCCGAAGGCTCAGCTATCGCCATTTTCCGATATCAAGACAATAAGCGCAAGAAAAAGAGGATGGTCCAACCACGACTGTCCTTGTACGAGGCACCAGATATTGACGCCTGGACGCGTGGTCTCTTCAAAGCGGAAGCACAAAACCTCGCCCGGCGCTTATCCGATGCCCCGGCAAATCAAATGACACCGACGGCATTCGCCCAGGCAGCCGTCGATGCGCTGTGTCCGTGCGGAGTGGCAGTGGAGATTCGAACCATCAATTGGATCGAAGCGAATCACTTGAATTCATTTCTGATGGTCGCCAAGGGATCTTGTGAGCCGCCAGTATTCCTGGAAATCTCCTACTGCGGCACGTCACCAGAGGATAAGCCGATCTTGATTTGCGGCAAGGGAATTACCTTTGATAGGTTTGTACAGACAGCTGGGCCGCTAGGGTGTTGAATTCACGTTGTAATGTTCTTCCAGTGGAGGCCTGTCATTGCGAAAGAAACCATTTAATCACTATCGTGCCGCAATGGCCGGTGCTGCCGTTGTTGTTGCGGCTATTCGAGCGGCCGCTGCTTTGTCACTACCCGTCAATATAGTGGCCCTCATTCCGTTGTGTGAGAACATGCCTTCTGGATTATGCTGTAAGCCGGGAGATGTCGTCACGTGTCTCAATAACAAGACCCTAGCCATCGAGGTTCTCAAATTGAACTGCGCTCCATGCAAGCATCTAACTTATTAACCTTCGTTTCAGGAGTGTGACCGAATCGGTGTGATAGCCATGGCCGATCCCCTCATCTATGGGCAAAATACTCACAAACCTCGTTTAGTGGTTGATGTCGGCACTATGGCCACCGGTGTGCGTAGTGCCTTTGCCGGCGCATGTTGTGGCGTCTTCTCCAACTCAAACGACGTATGGGAGGGCTTCAAGCGAGCCGGCATTCAGTCAGGCGATCGAATGTGGCGAATGCCTCTGTGGAACTATTTCCGAAACATGGTAGCAAGTGAGTACAACAAATGACTTCAAACCGAAACTCGCGATGCTGACAGGAGCCGTTTTCCCTTTTACAGAGAACACCGCTTTCGATATAAGCAACAGAGGCTGGGGTCCGGCTTCATCTTGTATTGCAGCTGCTGTTCTACATGTAAACTTTTGCTGAACCACAAACACTCACGGATTTGTAAGGATATTTTCTTCTTTTTTCCAACAGGAATTTGTACCATGCATTGATTGGGCACATTTGGATATAACTGGTGTTGGTATGGTCGCCGAAGAGGGAAGTGTCCCCTATTTGATTCCATATCGTATGACGGGTCGCCCTACCCGTACTTTGATACAATTTTTGTATCAGACGGCGTGTCCTGAGGAGAAATCGTAGTTTGTCGATGAAATTGTCATTTATATGGATACCGCCTGTCGTTAGTGTCGCGTTTGATGAGTAAATAAAATTGTTTCGTTCAAAATGCAATTCATAGAAAAAGGAAACATCATATTGTTTGATTTTAGCGGTTTCGCCATCTCTTCGAAGACCTATGGAGAAGACTTGCTTTAGTCTTTAGAAGATCATCGAAGACGAAGAAGATATGAGGCTGAAGCTGATCCAACTGAAATCTTTGTAAAGTAGGCCAGGATCTCCTGCCCAGCCAAGAGCAGAAAGTGGAACTTGCTATAATCAGCCTTATCGTGAATTCCGAGAGAAATCTCTTTTCCCTCGGACATTTTTTTTCCCGGGAAATAAATCCTCGTATCGTGAATCTCGCTCGGAATGAATTTCTCTCGGAATTAGAAAAACTGGATTTCGAATAATTTTCGAAATCTTTGACAGACGACAAGTTTGTGTATTTTCAAAATAAGGGAATTTGAACGTTAAAATGCATAGTATCGCTTTTATATTCGCGGCGGAAGAACTGGATGTGGAGGAAAACAACTATCAGCGATTCATTCGTCCACCAAGACCGAACTTCAGCGCGCACTAGATAGGTTCGTCGCCGTCTGTGTTGAAACTGGGATGAAGGTAAACGTGAACAAATCAGAGGTAATGGTAATTTCCAGAACACCTGTTCAATGCACTCTGCATGTTAGTGGAGTCCCATTGAAACAGGTGGAGAAGTTTAAGTATCTCGGGGTCCTATTCACGAGTGATGGTAGGAGCAATACTGAGTTATCCTGTAGGATTGGTCAGGCTGGAGGAATTTTGAAACAGCTTGGTCAATCTGTTATCAGGAGAGCCGAACTTGGCATCAAAGCTAAGTTTTCGGTCTTTAATTCAGTGTTTGTTTCGACCCTCACCTATGGTCATGAGGTTTGGCTAATGACCGAAAGAATAAGATCGCGGATACAAGCCGCCGAAATGAGATTTCTTCCTTGTATTGCTGGGGTGACTCGCCGAGATCAGGTAAGGAACACCAGAGTACGCGAGGCACTCAATGTCGAGCAGCTACTTCTTCGAACGGAAAGGTCCATACTTCGATGGTTTGGGCACGTCAAACGCATGTCCCCAACTCGGTTTCCAAGACGTGCCATGGAATTCGTGCCATCGGGCAGACGTCCCCTGGGTAGGCCTAGGATGAGATGGCTGGACCAAGTCCGAAATCTCACCTCTACCCGTATGGGAATAGCCCCTGATGAGTTGGAGTCGATGGCGGAAGATCGGCAAATGTGGAGAGTCCTACGCTATAAGTTCTTTTTCAACTGCTTTCCAAAATTTGTTTACATCCTCCTTGCTTTGTTTTGAAAATCCTCTGGCAATATCTGGATATTTTTGCATGAGATCAACCATAATCTCGATTTGTTTGACATTTGTTGTGAAAGACGTGGTAATAAATCAGTTGCAGATTTTATTTTTATTAATTTTTATTAATTGTCGACTAGTGTTTTAAGTTCCTCTAAAAATAAATAGCGGAATATTTCAGGAGAAATTGCCTAGAAAATTCCATCCGAATTATATTCACCTTTTTCCGAGGGGAATTTTTTTTTTCCCTTTCGAAAATTATTCACAATACCAATTTTCCGAAAATAGGAACATTTTCGGACGGAATATTATTTACGATAAGGCTGAATATGAGAGTGTGTAATACTCCTACCTCCGTGTTTCTAGGTAGGTAGGTAGGGGGTGGATAAGAAGGCTCTTTGTAGTACCACATGGATCTACCTGAACCGCGCCACTCACTTTATTGAAACCATTTGGAGCTCTTGATGAAGCTGAGGGTACTTTGACGTCAGTGTATGTGATAATTCACCCAAGTTGTCGAAGTGATATGCTTCTAGATAGAGCTTACTTCTTTGGGATAGGACAGGACAAGTGCAGAAGAAATGGAGGATCTTTTCTTCCTCCTCCTCGTCCCTGTAGCTCCTGCAAAAGTCATTTGAGAAGAGACCCATCCTTCTGGCATTAATGCCAATGGGACACTGGGCAGTGAGAACACCAATAACGCTGCTAATGAGCGATCATTGAAACAAAATCAAACTTTAAGATCGAGTTAGATTTTGCATAGGCCAGATCTCCCTGAAGGTAGGGCACGTGGTTTGTCTTACTGATCGCGTCGTACTCTAAGAGAAGTTTACATGTAGCGAGTGGAATACCCAGATTTTTTCGTTCCGGAAGAATGCACCACGTTTGGCGAGTTCATCGGCCTTACAGTTCCCTGGAATGTCCCTATGACTGGGTACCCAGCATAGGTGAATATTGAAATGTTCTGCCATCTCCATGAGAGATACGCGACAGTAGCCTTTGATGTACATTTTACCGATTCCAGGAATTTTATAGCAGCCTGGCTATCGGTAAAAATTGTAATATCCCTGAACGATATCACATTTTGCCTAAGCCAGGATCAGGCTTCGTTGGTCGTCATGATTTCTGCCTGAAGAACGCTACAGTGGTCTGGTAGATGGAAGGAGATGCTCAGGCTAAGAATATCGGAGAAAACACCACCTCCCACTCCGTTCTCGGTTTTGGAACCGTCGGTGTAGAGATGAACATAATGATCGCCTCCGGCGTCACCACTCTCCCACTCCTCTCGTGAAGGAATGGAAGTCAGGAAGTTGAGGTTGAGTTTCAACTTGTACAGTATGTAATCGGTGTTTTCCGGAATGAAAGTTAGGCGATCTAATGGATATGGTTGTTTGACAATTTGGAGGAGGCTTTATGTCAATTGGCTGCACTAGCAGCTGACTGTTTTTCAAAAATATCTAAATGAAATAGATGTAGAAGCACGTCGAGTGCTGCGGATGGGGTGGTTCTTAGTGCTCCACTAAAGCATATGCATACTGATCTTTGCACTTTCCCCAATAGATTACGGTGTAAGGCTCTGTCTAGGGCCGTCCACTAGACGATCTCACCATACATGAGTATAGATCTGACAACGGACACGTAAAGCCAGTGGGTGGTATGAGGTTTCAGTCCCCACTTCTTACCAATGGCTGTTTTTGCAGCTGTGTAGCGCTGTGGTGGCTTTGTTAACGATTTCAATAGTATTGGCTTTTCAGTCTAATTTACTGTCCAGAATGAGACCCAGAAATTTGCCTTTGTTAGCAAAGAACAGGCGGGTACCGTTTAGAGAAGGAGGGTCTACTGGAGGAATTTTGTACTTCCTGATGAAGAGGACTAGTTCGGTCTTTTCGGGGTTGACACCCAGACGGCTTTTAGCTGCCCATCTTGAGAGGATAGAGAGGGCGTTCTGAAGAAGTTCACCAAGAGTGCTAGGATATTTACCGGAGACAGTTATCACATAAGCAATCACTTAACATCCACCCCTTTCCTAGTCGAGCAGCAGCCTATTGACCATTACAATCCAGAGATAGGTGAACAGAACACCACCTTGTGGCGTATCGCAGGTCACGGATCTGTGGGCCAAGGCATTGCCCAGCTTTGTACTTATTGTTCTGCCTGTGTTCCGTGACTCTAAGTGTGACCAGTTTCTGCAGGTGGGAAGAAGCACTCGACATTACCAATAATTGGCAACTAGATGGTAGAGAATTTAAAACATTCGAAACTAAAATAGTTTGCAGACCACAGATACGGATACTCTTTGGCGTGAGGCTCACGGTAGAAACCCTTGCTTCCTTTTAAGACCACAAAAGACCTGACCTGAAAGGAGGACCTGACCTAAAAGGAGGACCTGACCTGAAAGGAGTTTGGTCAAGTCATACCTGTTCCAAGAACTGAATCGGTGGAATTATTGAATGCATTGACCTTGGAAAAGGCTTTGGGAATAGCATTCAAGTGAAATACGTCAAAAAAAATCCATCGTGGTAGAATGAACCTCATTCTGATCTAACGCGGCCCTAGCACGTACAATTATAATGCCAATTCATCAAAGTATTGGTCGTGAAGGTCGCCGTGACTCAGTGGTTAGTGCGTTGGACTGCCGGTGAGGATCCAGCGACAAAGTCCGAGATGAGAAAAAACGACAAAAGTCCCAACATCCTCGAAACATATGACTTAATGATGCGTTGGACTGCTGACCGAGCGGCGTGGGTTCAAGCTCCAGCCATATCCTGGTCTCGTCGGGGAATGACTCCGGGAGTATAATCTGTCATAAAAGGGCTTCTCAATTCGCCGTTTGGAGTACGCAATAAATTGTACGTCCCTTCCAGTCGTGCGAAAAATGTAACACGCCCAACATGAATGGTTGCGAAAAGCTAGGCCTTGGCTCGTAAAGGGTGTTTACGTCATAACTTCAACATTACTCATATTACGTAGACATGTAGGAACATGGAGTAGGGCATAACTCATGGCAGGGCCGGAGAGCATCCATAAAGGATATTCACTCCTTCCTGCGCACCAAAAAAAAAAAAAGCTTCGCCAACGACGGCACTTTTATATAATTCGTCACGAACAACATGCCTAATAATGCGAACACTTTTCATGTCTCTTCATTTTCTCGACATAATTATAACTCAGAAAAGAGGAATTCGCCTAAGGAAAAATCTCCGAAATCAAACTTCCAAAAGCTTAAAAAGGATAACTTCGAATTCCAGCAGTTAAAAAGCAAAATTTACAAACACAGCCCGCAGGAATCAACGGATAGCTCCTCGATGTTATCGAAAAGGTATCTGCCCAGAGTTTTCGTAGGAACGCGCAACGCTGAGCAAAAAAGAGGAGAAAGTGGACAAATACCGAATACGCTACATTGTACAAAATTACCAAGGATATGGTTGGATATGGTAAAGCTACACCAACCACCCAGTTCTGAATGTCATTCTATCAAGATCAGCTATGAAGATAACATTGTGTACGAACATTGTGTAGGAACATAGTGTCATATTTGGTAAGGATCTGGATGAGCCGAGCACAACAATGGTATTCTCCACGGGTACAGACACCAGAAATGAAAGCTAAAACCAATCTTTTAAGAGTTAACAAAGCAGCTGGTCATCACCAAGTCCATACCAGTCGAATCCTTCAAAGCTGATCCTGACACAACGGATAAAGGGAAGAACGGGCTACGAGTATTCGTTCATTCCTGTCTCTGATACATCCTGACAGCAAATTTTATCAAACCAAGAATTTGGCAGTAAAAGAGATCTAAACCTATTGGACAGCGAAATGGCGGTGGATTGGCCATACACTGAGGAAGTAAAATGTCAACATTCCAAAGCAGTCCGTCGAATGAAATCGTCAGGATTGGAAGTCCAACAATTTAAACCAAATCTACATCTCTGTGCAAAACGTAGCCACAGTTTATGCATCTTGCCAAAGACCGGAAAGGATAGCTGGGATGAGATGAGAAGAAGAGCAGACTCTCTATACCCTACCCGGTGATGGAAAAAGTGAACTGAAGAACAACACCGGGAGGTAACAGCTATTTCAAACCCTCACCTCTGATGAAGGACACCGGGAGGTAGCTACTACCTGGCCAAGAATCACCTGCTTCCCACCCTCATCTCTGACGAGGTTGACAGACATGATTCGGGAGAGAATTTTTTAGGATGTTAGGGCTTCCACTAACAGTAGTGTGTTGTGAACATGGATGTGGACAAGCCAACCGAATGCTCGCGGATGTCTATAGGAAATTCGAGGCTTTCTTACTATCACTTAGCAGAAAGTATTGCAGACGACGTTCTTGCCGAGCAAATGAGTGTGTTGGGGTTAAGCGACGCCACTTCAAATGAAGTCTGTGGAGAGGGCGGTGTTACTATAAAAGACTTCGTTCATAGGTGTCGTATCTTCGCTCGATTTTGTTGCTGTTCTGAGATGAGTTTTAAGAACCTTAGCATTTCATGATTAAGAAACCTACTAATTGTTTAACGGATGACGATGGGGTTATTTGACAAGAAGTACAATGGACCATCATTTGAGCCTGAGTAGGATTTGCCCGCACCGACAGAAACAGAGGGTGTTTGTCAAAGCTAAAAAGTCGATTTACAAGCTTAATCTAAGGCTTAGAGTTTGTTGTCTTTTAGGTATTTTGAGATTCAGCTGCTGAAAGAGGAATGGTGATTCAGTTTTTTCAAACCTCTAAGTCATTCTATGGTTCTTTCCCCCTTGTTCCTTTCCCCATCTAAACAGCTTTCCCCAACCAAAAAACAATTTGAGTTGACCGCAGTCGGTAGGATTCGAACCTACGCTCCCAGAGGGAATCTGATTTCTAGTCAGACGCCTTAACCGCTCGGCCACGACTGCTTACGTGGGACCACACACCACACGTCTGCCACAACTTCTACCGCGACAATTCATTAGCCGTGCCGTCCATTTAGATTTACATCTGCCATTTTGTAGGGACTTCGAGTATGTGCAACTGTCACTGACGTAATTGAATTGTATTCACATCTCATTATTTTAATTACAGTCCAGGGAGCTCCTTATCTCTTCTGCTCGCTGTCTAGTAAATGAATTAAACTCTGATAAAATCGAATTAAGAGAGAGAAACCAACTGTCCATTGGGGTGTCGAACCAACCCCCCGGGGCCAGATGCCCGTGTGCTGCTGCCGGCTTTCGATATTCGGTTGCATTCACTCGAATGCATTGTACACCGAGTGCGGTTCAGATGCGCGAATGAATAGTTTTTTGCAGCGGAATGGTTCCCTATTAACTTTTTGTGTTCCCCGTGTGGGTGGGTGTGGTCCCATTTTTCCCTCACGCCGATCATCGGTTAATGAATTGGAGTTCTACCATCAATACCACCACCGGCAGCAAGCAGCCTTTTTTTTTGGGATTTTTATCTCTGTGCCCAGTTGCGCATACAAAAGGGCATATGTGACCTTTGTCGACACATGAACACAGCCACAGATACTGCTCACTGCTCTGCACCAAGTCGCGCTGACTAATGGCCAATGTGGATGGATGTGCCCACCGAGCGCGCTTATCTCTGTATGTCGGATGAAGCCAAGGTCTGTGCGGATGGGGCGAATCGATGCATGAACGAGTCCATGGAATTCGCAACTTTGCAATTATGTTCAGGAAATTACACATTTTGCTGCGCGCACACACCCTCACACTTCAAATTGAATGAAGCCGTAGGCGAAATTATAAAGTAGATGAGTGTGTGTGTTAACGGAGGAGGGTGCAGGAGCTGCTGGTGTCGGATGGAGGGAATTCGTTTCTTTTGCCAGCGGTTGTGGGACAGTATTTTTTCTGCGACTCTAAATGGATGAGGTTTTAATGGCGGCAGGGGAGATGAAGGTATTGATTTAATTCCAGGGATTAACGATGGAAGCTTAGATTTATGGTCGAAGGAGTGGCTAATGTGCGTAGCTATTGTTTTGAAAAAGCAAGTAGGACACAGCCTAGTAGCATCTTAGGATAGATGATGGTTCCCTACTCCACGTCTTCTCGCGGCCACATCTAGGAGTTCCTTTGGAAATCGTGTAGTACAGAGGACGATTGGTGAGCTCATTACGCAACAGAGTAGGTCTCGATTTGTCTGTGGTCTAGAGAATCGCCTTCAGACTCTAAATACGGACTGATACTTTGCTGATGATCTTAGGACCGAAGGACTGCCATTGGATTTTGAAACATATGAAGGTTCCTCGTGTCAGACGAAGAGGGTCCTTGAAATGTCAAATAACTCGTTCTTGGTATTATGGCTGTGCATCGCGAGCGTGTATTGTTCACCAACACAGAACAAGGTCAATGGGCAACAAGAAACATTCTTCATCGCCTCGTAGCATGCAGCCCATTTTTATAATAACCGGATATTGAGGTCAAGATTCCAGAGTAGAATAATAAAGTTCTGACAAACAGTGTTACGCTCCACTAGAACTCTCGAATAAGGACGAGGATAAGAGCTTCTGAAGTCGTTTGGTTCCTGTCAACTTCAAAGTAGCCAACGATACTGCGCTCGAACCTGTAATAGGAAAACATAGCCTCGTACGTAGGTTTTGGTATTAAACGCACACTCATCGAACACAATATGCGTGGAAAATTCTATATTTGTTGGTTCCCTCTCTCACACTATCATCATCATCATTATTTTCAATTTTAAGTGGACTCTCCACATCTCCCGATCTTCCGCCATCGACTCTAAATCATTATGGGCTATCCCCATACCATCTCATGCTAAACCTACCCTGGGGCGCCTACCTACCTGATGGCACGGATTCCATGGCACGTCTTAGAAGCCGGGTTGGGGGCATGCGTTTAACGTGCCCAAACCATCGAAATATGGACCTCTCCGTTCGAAGAAGTAGCTGCTCGACATTGAGGACCTCGCGTATTCTAACTCGATCTCGACAAGTTACTCCAGCAAAACAACGAAGAAATCTCATTCTTTCGGTCATTACCCTTACCTCATGACTATAGATGAGGGTAGGAATAAACACTGAATTAAGGACCGATGGCAGAGAAATTGCATTTTAAATCTGAGAAAGAGTCAGAAGCCTTAAGTGGTCAGCATACGACGAACAAATTGACAGTGGATTGGTTCCCCCCTACATCACACAATGACTAATGAAATCTTTTCACTAAATCAGACAGAAGACTGCCCTTAGCAGACGTGGGCTTTACGATAAACATAAGCGACGCGCTGTCGTCTTACCTCTCGAGAAGTGACAGAATAGATTTTGAATGACTTACCTTCCCATTGTAAAACGTATTACGGTTAGAGGCCAAAAGAAAAATTTAAACGATCCACTTACCTGCAAAGAAATCAAGAAAGGATATTTCATGAAAAAAAAGGATTAAAATAGAAAACAGATAAGTGAATGTCTGTAGAAAAAGGAAATACACTGACTGGCGTCAACCTGACAATGATCAATCTTGAAACTGTTAGCATGCATTTTTTTCTATCTCCAGGCGGTAGCCATCGGATATTGATTGTTGCCCCCCTAAACAGAACATGCTAAACTTTTAGTTGGTAGTGATCAGAAGACAAAAATATCAGCAGCATAAACACGACAGGGAACGAATTCCCAGGATGAAACCAAAGGTGGAACCAAACTTCGCATCTTATCTAAGCTTCATCGACATACATATATTGAGCTTAGGGCAATAAGGATTTGCAAGAATTAGTTTGGGCCTTGGATAAGAAATGATGGTGGATGAGGCCTCACCGAAGTGTGTTAAATACACAAATTCAACAGACCCCTCGTCCTAAAGGTTTCTACAAAGGAACTGATCCTCTACTGTCTGGCCATAAAAAAGCAACTATTTAGTTAAGTACGAAGCAAAAACAAGCCTTGGAGATGGACGAATATATTGTTGATGACCCCAGCACATGAAATGTGAAGTCCATGCAGCGTAGCAGGTATTACCGCCATCCAGGAAATGCAATGGGATGGGACAGACAAAAAAAAATGAGAAACAGGGACATTTACTATAGCGATTGTTACTGACAACAAAAGCTTATTTGTACGAGTATGCGGATTTGTTCATGAAGGCAGACTAAGTCAAAAGTCTTTAGTTTCCACTATGTCTACGAGCGTCACATGACAAGGCTAGATTCGCAAGTATAAGCTTAATATGCGCACACGAAAAAGATGACGATGCGGAAGACTGCTTCTAAGAGCTTTTACACAAAACTTACGAGCACTAGCCTATACAATGAAGAGAGAAGATTATTGGTGGCACACATCATCGTAGCAAGCACACAGTTCCTGCACATAAGGGGACAATGAGGTCTCCTGATCAATGAACACTCAACCGGACCACTATCTTTTTGTAGCCAAGGTTTGCGGATATCTGAAACACCGCGAAGACATTGGTATACTGTGAGGAAGTTTGACGTCGGACGGCAGTAATCTTAAGAGACTGCGACTTATTCGATTCCGATCGAGTATCTCTTTACCTCTTCTACGCCGCCAGAATCAAGTGCTGAAGACCAGTGAAAACTCTGACAGAGGTGCCGCTAATTTGCTAGGTTTGTCTCGGCAAACAGAGTGAAGATCCTATTTTGAAGACAACCTTTAGCAAGCACATGCAGTGAAACAGAAGGCATACAAAGCAGCACTGCATAGAAGGACCAGAGCGGTTCGCGAGCTGCTGGAGGAGAAGAGAAGGAACATTGTCGTCCTCGTAAAGCTTATGAGAAGCACGCAATCGAGGAACTAGAGAAAAACTTTGTCAAATGGTCAAAAGAACATGCCAAAGCCACAAGGGTCAAATCGAAGCCTGCAGAGATGACCAAGGACACATAGTCATAGAGGTGCAGCCGATGATGAAAATTTGAAAAATATGTTCGGACGAAAGTATGCCTGATGAATAGATCCCCATCATTGTTTCTCCGATCTTGGTCTACTCAACATCATCTAAAAGACTTTGTCTGCTGTGTTGTACGAAGGCCTACAGCCCATCGTCAACAATTTGATTGATCCCTATCCGTATCAGTGCGGCCAGGGAGCCAACGATTGACCACACTATGGCAGATCTTGAATAAAACCCACGAACTCCAAATCGATACCCACCACCGATAGGCACCGTATGATGAACTGTACAATTACATTTCTAGTTTTCGCATCCCTACCAAACTCGTCCTATTGTGCAGGACCACGATGAAGAATGCACGCTGCTCCATCAAGGTCGGTAAAGACCTCACCGAAACCTTCGATGTCAAAAAACGATCTAGACAAGATGTGGCGCTGTCATACGATTTCTTCACCATCATTCCCAACAGAATTGTGCGGAACTCACACAGCGACACCAGAGGCACAATCCTTCAAAAGTCCACGGAGTTCCTGACACACGCCGACGATATTGAAATTATCGAAAGAACGTACAGTGACGTCAGTAATGCATTCGTGAGTATTTAGGCGTAAGTGGCCGAGATTAGTTAAACAGTCAACCAGGGGGAAAACAACAAAAATTGTCAAAACCTAATCCGTAATCCTTACCTAATCCTTTCGCATACCTTGGGTTCTTCCCATTTTGTCAATTTCTCATTCATTTAGTTGTCACTTCCCAATTTGATGTTTGATCACTCGACATAAGTCAACAATTTGCAAATGAATCCATGCATTCCATGTATTTTAGTTAAAAAAAAAATTCTGACCATGAATAGGCAGACACTCATGAAACGCTCAAGAGGAACTCTCCAACTCTCTCGACACCCGTTTCGAAACAATTTAAAGAACAATTCAGCTTGAAGCTTTAAAAAAATCCCAAAACAAAAACACAGCACCAAAAAGAGTTTAGTATCCCTAACCGATTTGAACCCATTTTGCCGTAAAATGTAGTTCATCTGTAAGGACCTCTCTTCTCTCTCTCTCTCTCTTTCTCTCTTTACCTATCTAAGTCAAATCGTTCTTTGCTGTAGCTTATCTATCGAACGAAAGTTGAATCATGGGGTCCACACAAAATTCAAATTCCTAAAAATCCGGTTTCGTTTTCAGTTGGCCATGCAACAACAACAAAAGATAAACTGAACAAGATTCCACAGCCATATATCCGTAGTTTTTTTTTTCTTTTGTGTTTCCCCACTTTGTATGTATTGTTGTCGGACGGCAGAGGGACAAATGGACAAACAGACAGAACATCATCAATCAGTGTGGGTGTGTACTACACCTTTTTGTCCACACTCCTCGAGAGTAAAAAATTGCACACATGTGGTGCAACAACAGCAGAAGCACATTGCAGTGCCATTGTACACGACGTCGATGACGACAACGGGAAAAGGGGAGAACCAGAGGAAAGATAACAAAAAGTGGGTGGTATCTGTGTGTTTTTTGTCTAGTGTGCGCCTGTATGAAGCGGGGTATGAAATTACGATACTTTTTGTGCGCCTTTTGCTGCGAGTGTGTGTGGAAAATATAATAACTCACCGCATGTGGAAGCAAAAAAGCTTTTGGATACACGAGGGTTTTTTTCTTTTTTGTTCTGCAAATGCGATTCTCTTTGTCCATACGGGGATACACAGATACGGGAGTACCATCGAGTGCGAGTGCAAATGCGAGTACATGTTGCCAATGGGCGAAGCCGCATGCGTCGAATGGTCTAACAAAAAACTTATTGACCAGGAGGGGACCGGGTGTACATGAGTGCGAGTGTGTGTACGATGCATAGCGATGCATGCGAGATACAAAAACGTGGCACATAGATACAAAAAATGAGAAAACAGAATTGCGATGCGCATGTGTTGGCCATTATTTGGCCGTACGTAGGGGTAGCTGAAGGGTCAAGCTTTTTCTTGAAATCCTATGGCAATTTGAAAGTTAAATGTGACACTGAATGGTAGAGATTTTTCAAATGTTGCCATAGGACAGGAAAGTGTTAGGATTTTACTTTGGGATAGGGTATTCCACAGTAAAATCCTTAATGGTAGGAAACTACAAGCCAGAGTTTGGATAAAAATTCTGAAGAAAATTAAAAAAAAACTTCGGATCAAAGAAGTTGGGTAATAGACGATGTAACCAGAAACAACATCATTTCATCCCTTTAGGGACTAGGGATGACAGCGTAGTTTTTGAAATATCCGCGAAATACACTAGAACCTTGCAAGAAGTACAGACATATGTACATCCCTGCTAAATGTTTCATAGCAAATTCTATGCAACATCATTTATGAACGTCTCAGGCCTATCTGCACTTATCGGCACATATTAGTGTGGGCAGCCAGATCGAACCAAATTTTTGAACCTTAATTTCGAAGAACTACACCTTACTCGCGCTGTGTGAATAACATCATAACCTCTTTGGCGTGAGAGAATTATAAAAAATCGGCAAATCCTGGAAAAGATCAATGAATTTTAGGTCGAAGCCCACCATCTCCCCATTAACTTAAAACCTGCTATCATATGCATTCATCGTCTTGAGCTTTATATGGTGTCACGGCTGAATTCGGGATCCTGTCAAGACTGATCGACTTTGTCACAATCCTTCGTTGAATATTTGATACCGCGCGAGGAGAGTGAGCGTGTAGGTGAAGACTAGAAGCCGAAAGCGACTAAATTGGCTCGGCCACGTCGAGCAAAAGGACAACTATGTATGAAAAAGGACAAGAATTTGAATTTCAACACCCGAGTTCGAGTCAATAAGTACATGGAACGTCGGTTATAAAGGCTTGGTCTGAAGAACTTGAAGCAGTGCATACGGAATCAAAAGAGAGAGAAGGCTGCAGTGTCACATGCAGAGACGGTTCACGGGCCGGGAGATAAGTATGTCAGTCAGATATAAGCACAACAGCAAAGAGTATGGGATCACCACTTAAATTATAACAAGACAAACTTGTCCCTTAAGGAACCAAAGAAAATTCCGACCTATGAACATGACACTCAAAGCGGACTTAAACAGGCTATCAGAGGTCTCAACTGACCACTGTTTTAGAGGGAGGATATGCCAGTAGCCCCGGTAATGCCACAAATAATTTCTATTGAAGTTGTAGCAACTTCGAAGAGGATGGCCTTCATACGGCCATTAGCAAAAGGAGTCAGCTCAAAACAGTAGACATCTTAGCATAACCTAAGCAATGTTACACCGTACGGCACCGGATTTCTGAGGTCGCTGGTATTGACTTGAGCGATAGGTTTACAAGACTAAGCAGTCAAAGTCTGGCCATTGGCACAACCTGCGCATGAAAATGTGACAGAAAAAGTGAAGGGTTTTTCAATGTACTCTCCTCATCATTGCAGACCTACTCGGGTTCCATGTACTTACCCTAAGTTGGTATGATACTGCAAAAAGGCAAGCGAGCGCGTAAAAAAGGCAACCTAAATTCGGTTTGTCAAAACTGACTGACTGACATTCAATGGTTACACATTCCCAAACTCTCGAGGGTATCTGCCTGTGACCCAAGAGCCTTATGCTCCTCCTCCCAAGTCGAGCTTGTGAATATAAACTGTCAAAATGTTTCAGTTTGTTTGACGACTCATGTCTTCATAAACGCAATGCGGAGTAATTCAATTTAACTTCGTTGAAGCTTCAGGCTACTCTCACGCCCTCGAATACGGATTTCGGAGTTGACACAGACATTTTCTCTGACAAAATAAAAATTAAGCAGTGTTTTCCAACCAGCGCTCTTTGCTATCCGCAGACCTTCTGCTCATTGAAAATATCTCAAAAACCCATCTGCAAACTTGGCATCCCTATCGACCATTTTATCCTCAAAACTGGTAAAGCAATGCCAGAAGGAACTGAACCAATTGGGCATACTAGAGTCATTTTCACCAGTAAAATAGTACAATCGAGGGTTGCAAAATAGTTGACGTACTAGCCAGCTGGGAGTCAGCCCTTAATGGCTCACTACAGCCATACTAACTGCTTCATACCAAGAAAGACTTGGCCCGGTTATAACAAAACGAAAACCAACGAACTACAAAGCACATCTAAACCAGATATTGGAAGAATCGTAGGCACCAGCATAGGCCTTTGGTCAATACGCTACCACGCACTCAAGCTAGGTATCCCTAACAACATCTTTTGCCGTAGTTGCAACGAAATTAATCTTTGTTTCATTTGCAAATGTCCAGCCCTAGGGAGGGTCAGACAACGCACTCAAAGCTAACTCTTCATCAAAGGCCTCCAAGCGTTACTCGTTGTGGGACCCAAATTCTTGCTTGATTCGTCGGAGTCATCGAAGACTTTGGGAATCGGGAGCAGAAAAACTAGTAGAATGTGAACTGCAATGGGGAACTGAAAACATGGCCTAGTAGACGGAACAGAGGCATGTGAAGTGAACTGTCACCTCATAGTATTTTTCACCAACCACAGGGCCTTCAGTTACACCAACATACATATATCAGTGCCTTATGACTTTGTTACTGGTCACTTAGTGAAAGGAATACCTTACACAGGATAGGAAAAGTAAAGAGCTCAGTTTCTCAGTATGCTGCGAAGGTGGCTAGCAGAGAGACGTAGGCTACAAATAGAGATTGACGACATCAACGAGTAAGAAAGACTGGGATAGAGCATGGGGATAGAGTGTGCTCCGAAATTGAGAACGCGCTGAAAATGTACTTATAGAAGATGGAGAAACTTGAATAAGTAAAGGCACAATCAAATTGGAGCACATAGAGGAGAAAAAAGTGGAACAATCCTAAAGGAATGCGAGAAGGACTTCATGGCCCGAAGGTGGGCATTGTTTAAACAGTAAAACTCTGATACACCCGAGCGGTGATGGCCAAGCACCATTAGAGCCAAATGCATTTCTTCTCTCTCTCTTCCAAAATTTTAACTCTTATTCACGAGCTCTGAAGTCAGTTCAAAATTCACAGGAGCAGAATAAGTCCATCTACCTCTAAGTGAAGACACCATAGAACAGTGTTGACTGAAAGAAAAGAACCCAATCCCATTCTGGGAACACAGCAACTCTGTCTATTCCTCTAACATTCCTTCCCACAGGCAAACACATACACACGCTCCACAACCGTCAAGTAAAAGTTCACCTCGAGAATAACCCCGAACATCGCCATCCAAAATGGTTCACACAATCGAATTTTTGTTTTCTTTCCCAAGGATGCCCACACCCATGCCAGGCGGCCTGCACAATGCTCCAACAATTCTCGCCATCAAAGATGCGCGCAACACGACCCAAAGTAATGCAGTCTCTCTAACAAAAGCAGAGAACAAGTTATTTTACCCACACAAGAACAAAAGGAGAAAAAAAAGAAGAAGACTTCGCCCTCACAAAACACGACCAACAAGAAGGAACGACACAAAGCAGCAAAATACCAGAAAGGATTTATGATCTCGTTCAAGGATACTACGGCCATACCTGGTGAAATCGATGGACAAGGCGGGCGATCAGACAGAAGAGCCACGCAGAACCAACTCCACAAGAGTAGGTATCTCACGTAGGCGTACGACGTTTGGAGATTTGTGTTTACACACACACACCGGCACACACTCCCTGTGCACATATGGCACACGGTAGCGAGACGTTCCACACCATGTGACGGGATGAAATGGCGGCAAACAAGCTTACACCAACGATGACGCTTCAAGTTGTAGATAAGCACATGCACATACATACATTGTCTCCTCCGCGTTGTTGCTGCGCTGCCTTGCACTTCTTTTTCCTCTTCTTGTTTTCTGGTTCCAAACAACAAATAAAGCTACGGTCAAGGGCGTTCGCATTTTGAATGGAAAATTTCTTGTTTTGCTAGGGAAAATTCGCTAAAAGAGAAGAAAATTGAGTGGGAAGTATGGGAAGTGAGTGGTGCCTGGAAAAAGGAAAACACAACAACAACAACAGCACCCCCGCTCGACCTGTGAGATTTTGTGAGACAGCAGAAAGGGTCCCCAATTGCAGTCGAGAGCGAGAGAATTTCCTCTTTTCTTCTCGGTGTTTTGCTTTGACGCTTGGATTTCGGAGGAATGGCGTTTGGAGGACAAAAAGGCGGTCGAATTCGATTGGGAAGGGACCTGAGAGATGTAAACTTTTCTCAATAAAAACCGAAATTCGAAGCAGAACGGAATGAGGCAACTCGGTCAGGGTACGACGACGGTAGTAATACCTCGTTATCCACATGGAAAAACCATAAACGTATGGTGCAGGAGGTGTCCTTAGGCAAAAGACCGATAAATCTCTCCGAAATGACTTGGATTTTCCTTGCCTTGAAGCAACTTTGAGACGAGTCTTTGACTCCTTCTCCTATTGAGCTCTCAAAATTCAGTCACGTAAATTATGTGACGCAAAAGTCGTTGTAGGCCATGTGAGTACTATGAGTACTTAGCTCTTTCAATGCGAACAACGAACACTCATATTTCTTTGAAGGGTGCGATGCCCTCTCTGGTCCATGGAGCACTTTATGTTTCACCCCGCTCCTTGGGAACGGAAAGTGGGTTCAATAATTTTATCTTTTCTTGGAAACTTTGTGTTTTATCGTCACGAGAATGAATCACCAATCCATAGAAACAAGGAGATTGAGTGAATCTGTAATGTCAAGACTACCAATTGGGCCATTTTCCCTGTGAAACTTTTTACAGCCACTAATGAAGATGACATATTTGAGGCATTAGTTCAACAACAAGCAGATATTATTGCTCTCACGCTGTTCAAGCTTTTCACCTGTAGCTTAGCTCTTTGTCACTTACTGACTGACTGACTTACAGACTGTTGAGTTTCAGACTCAAATCCAAAATTCTAGCGTCCCATCGGCGTTATGTCATTGGAAAAGATAATCTGCGACTTTCCACTCTGAAACTCAAGACATGCATATCAACCGGGTTAATCTACTGAGAGTCAGCCCTCAATGACTTGAACTTGAACCTGCATCAATAGGCAGGAGATTTGTCTTCCCATCTTTCTGGACATCGAAGAGGTTTTCAACATCCGCTGAACGTGCCCTCATCAATATGAACCTCTGACGAACCATAAGCTGAATAAGGTCCGTGTTGAACGGTATTGATCTTGGCGCTCACAACTCCAGGATAGCCTCAAGGAGGAGTCCTCTCGCCCAGTATCTCGCGCATACTTCAGTCGCTAAACAACCACAGGGATTCAAATTTGATACGATTGGTTACATAGACGGTGTAGCAATCATCGTCAGCGTACACGAAATCCTTGCTTCAGTATTGTACTATCTGAGATACAGAGATGCTGCAAGAGATGCTCCCAAACGCAAGAATACGACTACGTATTGTCCATTTTTTTTTTATTGTACATTTTACCAGAAGAAGAAACTCGTTTGCACCTCCATCTATGGCGAATACCTTGGAATAATACTGGACAATAAAATTGTCTTGAAACTCCCACCTTAGTTAGTGCGTCGAAAAAGTTAAACGGGCACTCCGGATCTGTCGCCGCATCTGTGACAAGATTTTGGGACTAACTCCCAACATAGTGTTTCAAACCTACACCTTGCTCGCAGCCGTAGAAGTTTGGTGGATCCAGTTTTTAGAAGACACAAGCGTCTTTAGAACTCTTTCAAACCATCCTCCGTCGATGGACTTTCCTACTCCTTCGTCCAAAGAGGGAAGCCAAGGGAAGGAAGGGACGACCAAGCTCGAACGAAGTGCTGTTAAGAAGGTCCAACGCCAAATGGTTGACGTTAGGCTTCCCCACATTAACCATTCGAGTTAGCCTTCTTCAAAACACTGATTTGTGCTTCTAGAGTTCAGGTCTTGACTACAGCTAATCCAAGTGTAAGCTGCGTTTCAAGAAGTCAAGGAGTCGACTGCTACAAGCAGAGATCCAATTTCACTATGTAAATATACGAGGCAACGAGGCAATGTGGTCGCCGTGGCTCAATGGTTAGTGCGTTAGACTGCTGACCGAGAGGGGTGAGTTCAAGCCACAGCCATATCCACCGAACATTTTTCGCGGTACCACCTCTTGTAGGGGAATGACAAGCCCCCGGGAGTATAATCTGTCATGAAAGAGCTTCTCAATTCGCCGTTCGAAGTCGGCAATAAATTGTAGGTGGAAGGTCCATTCTTGGGAAAAATGCAACACGCGCAACACGAATGGTTGCAGGATGCTAGGCCTTGGCTCATCCCGAGCTGTCACGCCAGTTCGATGAGTTACTTTGTAAGTAACTCTTCTGCTGTGACATATGAATATATGTACTGAACTGTACTAGCCAGAGAAAAACGCTGTAGAGAAAGACCTCGCCCAAGTTAGGGAAGACCAATATAAGATGACCTCAACCAATTTGGATTGCGAAATTAGGGGTAAAACCAATTTACTTGAGAGTCTTGTTGGTTAAGGCTCAGGTTCACCACGAACTGTAGCGCCACCTATGTATGTAAGTAAGTACATTGTCTGCATAGGCAATCACGTTATTCACCTTATAAACTATTCCTACTAGAATAACCTGGGGGGAGAAAGGGAACTCTACAGAATAGGCAAAGGAAGGGGATATGCTTAGATAAGAATGCAAGTAGTCAAGTAGGTGATCAAAAGCTAGGTTTTCAAGTGATTCGAAAGAACTAAGTGCCATTTCTCACTTTGTTGGCCCATTAGATACGGTAATTACATAAAAAATTGACAAACATGTCCCACATACGCCTCAGTTTTTTCAGTTAAGCGATCCGCGATAAGGCATACTGAGACGAAACGGGCGCCTTTGTACGCAAATGAAAGGATCCATTGAAAAATGGCACGTTCGAATTTTAAAACTTGGCAAAAGCGATTGAAACCAAAACTGAGGTCACCTGAAAAATCCGTCAAAATGTTCCACATTCGCCACAGTATTTTCGATTTCGCGATCCGCGATACTGCCATACTGAGACGAAACGAATGCAGAGCGATTTGTCCACTCTAGCACTGTGGTTTCACATAGAGGCCTATTGTGCTGTCCCATATGTTTAGAGCAGTTTGTCTGTCCCACAGGCTGTCAGGAAGCTAATCAGCTTCTCTGGGGGGAGCGTGGCAAGTGCAGTTGATGAGACGAATTCACCAACGAAAGTTTTGAAAGTGATTGATAGAACTTGTCCTCAGCTATTGCTGGATATGTACAACAGTTGCCTTAAGGATGGGATTTTCTATAAGAGCTGGAAGATACAACTCCCAAAACGCTTGAAAAATGAAATCCCCATCAGGATATAGACTTTTAAGTATGCTGGACACGGTCGGGAAAGTTCTGACAGAATTAGTCCATACAGCAGGCGGCCTGTATCAGAGACACCAAGGAAAGGGTACTTTACAATAGGCGCGAGAGAGGTTAAGGACATCCGAGAGGCCTAACAGGGTAAATCACCGCCGCTTGTTGGTTGTCCTCGGAAAAAGAAATGCCTTTAACTCAACCAGGTTGACATAACTCTTTCAGGATACCGCACAACATCTCCTGCGAATGGCAGAACTATCTTAAAGACCGAGAGCTGTCGAGCTGTTATACGACACCGCCAGAGCGGCGAAGGTCTCAATTCTATGACCTGACTTGTGAAATATCTCCTACGATAGTATTCTCCGTATGAAGATGTCCGAAAACACCTTTCTGCTGGGTATGCAGGCGAAGACTTCGATCACGCATGTCATTCTTCTGGGCCGATGCACTCAGGCAAGAGATTGTCACAGTCCACAGACGCAGAGTCCTCCGAATAGCAAGGAATGGTATCGGAATGAGTTGCCCTCATAGTCTCGAAAGTGACTCCCGTCGGTCTTCTAGCGTTGATGATGACTTGCCGGTATGGCGACTCCCCAGTCGATAACGCAAGCCACCCCCTTTTCACCAAAAATGGGCAGATGAAAGTAAAAGAAAGAGACAGGCAACATCACTGCAGAAACTCTTGTGAGAATGGTGATCTCGAGTAATGACAGATAGAACCAACAACCATCTGTGCGGACTGGTCAGCAGGAGCCACTCAGACTAAAGAGTCATAATAGAATGACTAAGATGACTGGGACAGGTAGATTTGATCGACATCAAAGCTCTGGCCGATAGGGCCTTTAAGTCTCTTCCGGAGGCCCGACGCAGTTAAGGTTGGTACTTGTGCTGAAACATGAGATAGCTGGCTGGAGTTGCTCGTTGGTGAACGTTTATCATGACTTTATTGACCCACAAACACATTTCTGCATCGCATTTGCTATAAACACTTCTTGGTACCAAGATCCCAATGCATTTGTCAAAGCAAGCAACTTCCACTGCCCCACATGAAAGCCTCTGAAACCCCACTTCCATTTAATTACTCCCTTATGCCTGCAAGTGCATGTTTAACCCTTATGGTACCATACACTTTTTCACCTTCGAACACCTATGGCGAGTACCCGAGTAATCATGTACAAATCTTTTGCATTCGGCCGTATTATATTACCATTACTTTGGTAACATCTTGTTTTTGCCGAATAAGTGTGTAAAACGTTTTAGCCGCGTGTGTGATTAATTTAATTGAGATGTAAAAAAAATGAGTGAGTACCCGGGTACTCGGTATGGTACCATAAGGGTTAACAAAGTCACGGTCATTAGTTCGATTCACCAACCTGCCATACATTGTATCTAAGTAATTCGTTCTTCAACGCCTTAAACGAAAGCCCCATTCAACAGTGGTGGCACTCTCACATTCTCCGATGCCCACATACGATCACAATCGCATCGGTCATCAGAACTCTAGACGATCCTCGCGCATTCTTCCCGACGATCGATCGGTAGCCAAAACGTGCCCCATCGTTCCGTTGGCGATCGTTAAATTCATCATCAGCGAGATTGAAATTGAAATTTATATTCTCGTCGTCAACGAGCCCAAGACTCCGCCGTTGCCTCCTAACGCACTTCAAGGAATCTTGTCGGTTTAATTGAGAAAATGAGACACATTGTTGCTGTGACTGTTGCTAGTGCACAATGTTACATCTGAAATGTGCCACCAAGGCAGAAAATTAGAGAAACTGGTCCAAATCCACTATCCACCATCGGCCGGTTGTTCAAATTTCACTTGACACCTCGAAATCCATAAGAATTCACTTGGCGTTTTCAGCTTAAGTTTTCACGTTTAACACACGATAACTGGCCACACAGAGCAACTTCTTCGTCAATCCATCTAAAGCATCTTATTAGAGTGTCTGCGCTATATGTTCTGGTTAAAGCAATTAGCAACAATGTAACATTTTCCGATTCGTTGGAAGTCTCATTATTCTTTCAGGGCAGGAGTAAGTCGGCGCGGAGCCTTGTGGCAATGAGACGACTATGTTATGCGGAAACTAGGGGAATTTATCAGTTGGAAATTGTGATGAATTAGTTGTGATGAGGTAAATAACAGGTCTGAGTTATTATGCGCTGCGCCAATGGGTGAATGTTGTAGTCTTGGGTTTGGTGATGGATTGAATTTACTTGTAAACTTCGTAATGGTAACGAAGGAAGAGTGACACCTCAAAAGAAAGACTTGAAGACACAGTTCTAGATCAAGAGGGATTTTTGGCGTCCTCCGAATGTCCAGAAACAGATATCGCAGCGGCTACCGACAGCAGATAAGATGAGTTTTTGGGAAATCAGGCGCGCAAATCAGCATCATTTTGCATCAATTGCTAACGAAAACTTGGTGATGAAAGGAGGTTTCACAAGAACAAGGAACACAAGCATTATTTGCCCGATCGACGTAAAAAATGACAGGATCATCACTCGCGATTGGTCAAATTATACATTTCGCTGGCCCATACAAATCTGGTTTTATGCCACGAAGTTCTGCCATAGAATAACGAATACAAGTTCACGCTGAGGCACTACCTTTAGACAACCCTTCGACACTTCGAAGAGAGACCATAGCATCCGATAGAAAAAAAAGCCATTAGTACGCCATGGCTATAAGAGACGATCGGCAGTCTAGGGCTATTATTGAATTTAAAGCGACTCTACCGGTATGAGGATAGCCCCTGATGATTTAGAGTCGATGGCGGAAAATCGAGAGATGTGGAGAGATGATTGAAAATGATGATGAAGCGAGTTCAAGAGCTTCAGTGTCGCTTGATTGTCCGAAAAGATGCTGAAATCCTTGGCTGATATCACGTTCTTCTTCAGCCAGAATAAGACTTCTCTGATCGCCATGATTTCCGCTTGGAGCACGCTACTATGATTTGGAAGACGGAACAATCCCCAGCTGGGTTGACTGCTCAAAGACTCAAAACTTTAGGCCACTTAAACGAGTGAACCTTAACGGGACAGGGGGCTGGAAGGAAGTACAAGCAGACTCTGGACTCACAAGGCTCCCCAGTGATCTTACTAATAAAGCTTATCTTTTCGATATAGACTTTACAGGCAGGTTCCCCAAATGAGAGGAATGGCAACAAGGCACTGTCATCCCCTCCGTATATATAGATGGATCGCTCGATGAATCGATGGCCGGGGTCTACTGCCGAACGCCACCTCTCAATCTTGCTATTCATCTGAAACATATCGTGACCGTGTTCTTGCCGGAGATACTCAGGGGCACCGAACTCCTACTTAACAAAGTTACCCTCGGTGACATTAATTATATCTGCTCAGACAGTCGAGCTGCCTTAGTGGCACTTACAAACCCAAGAACCAACTCGAAGTTGATGAGGAAATGCAAAGGAAAACTCAATACCCTGGCAACCTCTGCCCAGGTCAACCTGCTCTGGGTACCAGGTCCCTGCAAAATATCCCGAAACGAAGCTGCGGATGAACTAGCTAGGAAGGGGGCAGAAAACGGAGACATCACCACAACTATAACCGTGGGGGTGCACCTAAAGGTTATTAAAATTGCTTTTAGCAGCTCGTTTGCTAAACGCCAAGAGACTTCCTGAAAAGACTCGCAAACCTGCAAAGCGGGCAAATCAAATCAATAGATCGCCCCTGCTGTCGTCTAACAAGAAGAACGCTTAATCTTGGCAGGTGGCAACTAAGACTGATGGTCGGCCTGGATCCTAGTCACATCAACCTGAATTAACATGCCCACAGATTGGGACTGGTGCAGTCAAGTACTTGCCCGGCATATGAGGAGAAGGAGGAGAACCGCGAACACTTCCTCTGCGATTGCCCCGCCACAGGATCGCTAAGACACAAAAGCCTGGGAAGAAATGGTCTGCCCGGGCTAAGCTCTCTTAAACAATTTAGTTTCGAGAAAGTCTTGGAGTTCTCTGAACATAAAGGACATTTCTCGGATCTGTAAACACCATCCAAATCTCAATCCGCAAACCTTTAATCCTTCACTTTTGGGAAACATTCGAAAAGTAGGTTCAACGAACACCTTCGAAAATTTCGGGCTATCCTGTATGAAGATCAAGAAAATCCAGTGACAAGGGCAGACCGTCTCTATAAAAATATCTTAAGGAGTTTTGAGCCAAACGAACATGGTACCAATGACCATAATCATCCAACGACAATGGGGTTGGCACTATATGTATGTACATGGCTCCATTGCTATGATAACAACACTATGCAATGGAATCCGCTCCAGAATAGACGAAAATTAGTCGACCGTGCAATACATGGCGCAGAACAATTGAGGGGCCACGGCTACGGGTAAAAAGTTGAAGAGATGTGTTGGTTGGAGTTGGATATTCCCAGAAACGGTAAGCGAATGCCCTTAGGTGTAGTAAAGGGCCCTACGACATAAGTAAGACTGGAACACAGTACACAGAACAAACTTAATGTCTCCTACGACAGGTTGGTTACACAAGACACATTGTTGCAGTGAAAACCGTGCGGGATACTCAATGAAATATCAATCAAGGCAATGGAAAAGATGGAGATAACCTCGCTGAACAAGGCAGATAGATCCTCACTATACTGAAGGGCCAAATATGATAGAAGACAGTAACCACAAAAAGACGCCAAAATACCTGAAACCCTGAAAGTGAGGCCTAACACAAAGCTCACGTCTAGGTAACAGTCGAAATCCTCGCCTGCAATAAACACTACATCTTCGACCAGAATGATGGCAAATGAGAAGTAGGGAAAAACATCTTACGTTTGTCCATTTTACTTTCATATGGCTGTGAGGTCTAGGCTGTGAGAGGAGCAGAATTAGAAAATGAAATGAAAAAAGTTTAAGCCAAAGTAAAGCTGACAATAATGAATGAAGCGGAGAGATCAATAGAAGCAACACTGTAAGGCTGATTGATAAAGTGAACTACATCTCACATTGTTTTTACCAGGCATGGGTGCTTCAACGAGTATTTCGCACAGAATGGAAAAGAAGAGGACACAGATACGGGGTTTTTTGAATGCCGATATGAAGGCTAAAATTGAGATGGGCTTAGGGTGGACCTGATCATGCAATACGCGTTTAAATATTCAATATTAGGTGTAGACTACCAACAAAGTTTAAGGCCCGAAGCGGAGAGTAAAGAATTTGTGGTTAAAAATGGCACCGAAGGGGATTCTTGTATTCAGGAAAGTTAAGACTGCAGAGTACAGTGGGGATACTGCCTTATTGGCCACCATATCGGGCCTGAGATTTCTGATAGTCTGCTCCTGTTGTTCGAAGAGAAAACTTCAAATTAGCTGCGAGTTCCCAGCTCAAATGTGGATTCGATACTATTGCATGGATAAAGTGACCAGCAAAGGCGCAAGATAGTGGGAGACAAATCTAAATCGTTCTCTAGGTGTCGATATACCATGTCTGTCCTATAACTGTAACCGTAGTGCTACTTAAGCTTTGCAATGAAACTCACAACTCTAAGCAAAAAAAAGGATGGGTGGCTCTAGAAAAACCAGACACGTATTGGCTTAAGAGAAGTTTCATCAGTTAGGCAGAAGCTAGGTGGATCTGAGACGATGGTGGTGAGAGGGCTGGATCCCCTCAGACCCATAAGGAAGCAGGCCTGAGCCCATATTGGAGAAGAGTAGAAAAGTCAACAAACGGCTTAGAGCCCCGTCCACTGCTCCATTTCTTCGATCCACTCCTGCATCTTTGTTTACTTCTTCCTCCAAATCATAAACTCAAATCATAAACTCACAACTCATAAACGCTGCGATAAAATATTCAATTTTCAATTAAAAACAACTCGCTCCACTTTGGACGGAAGCAGAAAAAGGCATAAAGCCGATTGGACACGTTCCGTCTCATCATTTCGTTCGCCCCAAAGGAGTGCATCAGGAACAGAAGTCAGCAATAACATATCGCATGCATGGATTATTAATATTGATTAATGAACGGTATCATCCTCACGTGGAGGATTCCTTTTCCTTCTGGTTCACCGGGCACAGCAGTGGTACGAGACAAAGACCGGTCCGAGCCACTAGTCTCTTATGCTTTTGTAATTAATGTTCGATTTAATCGTCAGTTAACAGGACAGAGTACTAGAGTGATGTCGGCTCACATAGCCTCTTGCATATATCCTAGGTTGACGTGGATGTTAAATGGAGCACCGGTAGATATGGTACATCTGTACTTGTAATTTTAGATCCTTTAAGCCCGTCTCGTGTTTTCAGTCGCGAGTTCGAGAGTAACATCATCATTCATTCTAACAAATCCATGCGCGAGAAGGCAGCAAAAAAAAAAAAGAGTTTGTAAAAGGATATGAAGATGAAATATCATGCCTGCCCTCCTGTCCTCCCCCACCCTCACCCATTTGTGTGTGGGTTTACAACGTATTCCCTGTTCGCGCACACACAAACATGTTTCTGTTTCGTTTTTGCCGTTGCCGGCCCCCCCGCGCTCCTGCGGCGTGTGCAATTATATGTGTACACAAAAATGCATAATGCGAGGACGAACAGCAGGATAAGCGAGCCGCACCATTACTCCGGCGGGAGGAGGCGATAGGTTATCAAGCGAACATACCCTGTGGAGAGCGATGTAATATTTTATCGACAAAAGTCCTTTTTACGAGTTAACAGGCACTCGCTGTTGGAGTGGGACCCAGGATAATGGTCCGATGGACATTAATATACGTGCCGAGGATTTGTGTGAGTGTACACAGAAGGTGGTGCTTTTTTTTTTCGTGGTTAGTATGTAACTTTTGACAATTTATCAATGTTGCACACACATGCCTGTGGAAAAGCGAGAGAGAGAACGCGCTTGTAAAAAAACAGCAAAGTTCACCAAAGCGAAATGCTGGTCTATAACTTTTGATTGTGGAAGCACAAAATTCGTAATCAAATTTATTATTTTGTACACGGAAACGAGACGGGATCAATGCGGGCAAAGTTGCGGGTAAAAGCAAGACCAACTAACTAGGCTGGGTATATAGCCACACACAACCCTCTGGAAGATTCTTAGAAATATACGCCTTACGTCTTGTTTTTACCGAAAACTCTATACAAATCTTTCCAGACTCTGACATTCGCTTTAAATTTGGACATTCTGCCAGCCTGACACGCCTACGTTAAGTGCTGACCGAAAGAGATAGACTTGCATAAGCTGGTAACACTGATGGAAAACTCACAAAAAAAATAAATAGCTGGCGCGACAGCTCGGGATGGACCAAGGACTAACTCGCGCGTTTTACATTTTTCGCACGAATAGAATGCACTTACCAATTAGCCACGAAGACCACTAAATCACAAACAATTGGTCCTCGCAGGATTTTAGCAGATTTTTCAATCCCTCAGCGCAGACTCGTTACTCTCGGACTGGGTGGAATGTACAAATGCTCAAGTCACGACCTAAGCCATGGTCTGTTCCTTAAACAGTCAGATGGAAACCACATCTTAATAGACCTGGAATTCTAATGAATCGGGCTAAAACCACCCAGTGCATGGCATCAGTAGATCTACTCTAATTCCCTTCTTACCCCAATGGAGAATGGAGACACTAAAATTCTGCATTAATATGGATTTTTGGAAGCTTTGGATAAGTGATGGAGTGCGGCACATGATGCCGCTTACAAAAAAAACTGTAGCCACCACTCTCGCTCAACAGATCACACTGAGCGCTGCTGATAAGCATCATCTACAAAAGATACACCTAAGCACAATAAATCTCTGCAATGGCTGAAGAAGCTGAAGAAGATTCGGCACT
The DNA here is from genome assembly GCA_917880715.2 of Matsumyia berberina. Lineage (NCBI taxonomy): Eukaryota > Metazoa > Arthropoda > Insecta > Diptera > Syrphidae > Matsumyia > Matsumyia berberina. Next base: position 52,615,360 of record OU862870.1, read on the forward strand.
CGATCTGCGGCTGCAAAAGCTTCAGTGAAAACAGATAGACGACCCTCGGCTGATACTTTTTCAACGATCCTGGCGAATTGTCAACCATGCCACCAAAAATCATCCAAAAATCTATAGCGAGCTCGGGATGGTGTAGGAAGACGATACGAATGTTTGCAACTACATAGCTGCAAAATGGTCGTTCGCGACTACCTTAACTTAGCCTAACCTGGCTTCCCAGTGGTCTTCTCATGAAGAGAAAACTGGTGAAGAAAAGGTCGTTAAAGCCGGCAAAGCATCCATTGAACTGAAGTTAATCTCCGGAAGAGTCTTCTATTGCCCGAGTTAGAAAGCACAGAAATTTTAGCTTAGATCTCCCGAGAACTAAACATCAATCATTAATGCTCCCGAAGAGAAATATTGACTGAGCGATGGAGCGCAATACTGTGCGACACCACAGATGGATCGAGGCAGTTCAACGTCTTCAAGGCTACTTTCAAACCTATTGTACGACAATGTCCCAAGACTAAACGCCCGAAGTGATTAAAAATAGTTGGCTTCGCTAGTTGGGGCTAGTCAAACGATGATTCGATTGGTCTTCAGCTTACGGAGGAAAAGACAGAATCACTACTTCACTACAAAGTTTCGGCGATTATAACCATAATCATAGACGATTATCACGTGGTACCAAGTACCTACACACCTTGGCGATTCCAAAACGCAAGATTAACCTCGAAACTACATCTGCAGTATGCAACTAAGAGTACAAAGACAAAATCCGTACTGGCAATGACAGATAGATAGGAAGGTAAATAGGTGACTTGTGGTGTCATTTACTCCTTACATAGATCACGTAGTAGGTTGTATTGTGGCTATATTTTGAAACTACGATGATATGAACCCTAAGAGGTCTCTCAGCTCAAGGTAATTTCTATAGATAGGTAACTAATGAGATTCCTCATTCTTCTGTCGAGGGCAAGACATTCACACAGAAAGTGATGGGCAGATTCCATTTCATTTTCCTTTCTTAAGCTGGTGCAGTAGTCATGCCCAACATTGAAAGACTAGTCGATGGTTGAAGATCGGGAAATGTGGAGAGTCCACTTAAGCTCCCTAAACCCGCGACCCTCATAGTGGATAAGCGGGTCATTGGAAGATCATGATGATGATGAAGAGTGACTAGCACCTTCAACAACAACCTATCGTGTGGTGGCTGGCATAGTACCAATCAAAATTCTTTCAAAAATGGGCGAGGAAAACTTGACAAAAATAGCAAAGAGAAAACGAAGGGTAACAGGCCTATATGAAAGTCAAAGCTCCGATTGGACACAGAGGCATCTCCAGCATTGATGCATGGAGTCATTTCCAACAAAACATGGAGAATTGAATTTCTAGCTGACGCATCAAGAAACAAGCCATGGATACTTTCGCACCAAATGGTGACTGCACCAATGTGCTCGCTAGACAAAGGACCTCAACTGCATTGATACGCTTTTTTCCCTTCTGTGGTTTATCCACTAGCCACATCAGTTTGGTAATCAACTCATGAGAGCTTCAAGAAAAGCTTTTTAAATGGAACCCAACATCTGTACTTCGTCAATCGAAGCAGTTAATCAACCCCTTGGACAACAAGAGAGGTTAAGAAATGTTCGCATTGAGAAAAAGTAACGCTAAGCTCGTTACGGACTTACTCGCTGGACATTGTGAACTCTTAACAGGTTGTGGACCGTCGGACATGTGCCGACCCTGTCTGGAAGACCAAGAAACTGCAGAGCATATTCTGTGCGACTGTCTCACAATAGCTCGCTGCAGACTGAAACAAATGGGAGTGGATTCTCCTCCCCTGATCAATGGCACACTATCCAGAGGTTACTCCACGACCTCCATCTTGCGCAAAATTAACTTCAGTTATAGGAGAACTTTGTTTAAGACAAAAGATCTTTTACGTCCGACGATCACCACTTAAGTTCATTCCATAAGGCCACACAGAACCTAACTTTGGTTGCAAATACCGGAATCCTGATTATTGTAATGAAAGTGGCCAAGATGGGTTTAGCGGTCAACAATGGCAAAACAAAGTTCAAGTCTACATGCTGTCAACAAATATCAAAAAGACCAACTACGACGTCTTGGACAGAACATCACCCTAGAGGCCTAGACAGATGTAAAGGTTGGGGACCTTTTAGCATTTACCCTTGCCAATCACTGTTTCTTTGGGTTAAGAATGCTTTTGAGATTTGGAAACTTACATAAGTGACTCCATACCTTGATAAGATGATCTTATTCTATAACTTTGTCATGAGTGAATGAGAATACCTACCTTAATTTTTTGAGCACGAAATCCTAGACGGACGGTCAGTCAGTGGAGGAAAAGATAAAACTCCGAATTGAGAGGCTTCCTCACGATAAACTATACACTTGGAGGTTTGTCATTCTCCAACAAAAGGCGGTGTCGCGAAAAATGTTTAGAAGCTCGAGGCAACGCAAGTCGCACAGCAATGTACAAACCGCGGCGGTTTATAGAAATCCGACCCAAGTCCAATCTTGCCTATTAAAAACCGAATCCACCGATCTAACATAGAAATGCAAATCTAAACAAAACTCAACTTGTCACATTTCTAAAGAGATTTACCCAACAAATAATGATAATCACTTTGCGTGCAATATTTTTTATCGAATATTTATATCTAAGTACCTGATTTTTAATCAGCTTCCACACACCGTAACACGCAACTTAATGATTTACACTCTATGATAATGAAACACTTGTTTAATTTTATACATATTTCACATGATTTTATTAAATTTGTTAAACTTTTCACTAGCACGCACCAAATCACACCGAGCTCTTGTGCTAAACTGATGAAATGTCAAATTATTGTACTAGAATGTGCTAAAGTGTTGTTTTACTTTCAACGACCTGGGATTTTTGAATTTTTTTTACATTTTAGGTGCTGGGTTGGTTTGATCGTTGGTTGATTCATTAAATTACACAGACCTACGGAAGAATTGTGACTCCTCTAGGATGAAGACGATTTGTGGAGATGTTTTCTATGCTAACAAGGACCAATAAACGATTTGCATTCGTTTTTAATTTCTCTGCAATGGATGCTGTGTATTAAGCTGTAGCTCTTGCACTAGTACAAATCTCAGTGAAGGATCATTTTTAAAGTAAACTTTCACTTGACCGTTTTCACCAAAAAAACTTGGCTACGGCCTTCTTTAAGCCAAGAGTGTATGCAATTCAAGATGCTCTGGACTACACGCTTCAAATCACCTGTGTTCTCCTAGACATCGAAGGAGCTTTCGATAATACCTTGCAAATGACAAGCTTAGAAGCCCTTTGAAGAAAAAGAGCGTAAGGGGCAATACCCAAATGAATTTGCGTGATGTTGAGAACAACGACAGCTCTAGTTTTCGAGAGGCAAAGCATCATCAATTGGAGGATGCGTTACAGCTTAATGTTCTCATCGTGTAACATGAGATCGGACGAGCATAGAAGATGTTTAAAAGTTGCAAACCATTATCACCCCCTTTGGATCTCCTACCGGCTTTTTACAGTTTCCCTGCTACTTTCCTTCTCCCTTCTCAGAATCAAACCTCGAGTAAAATTTTTGCTAAAATCTTCAAGAACATTTCTCTCAGTGCATCGAGTTAAATTGTGTAATGATTCGACAAGTGAACATGAAAACCAAACCCACAATATCCACCTTCTGCTGCCGAAAAAAATATAAAATCCCCAACCGCCCCCCTCGTGCATACAAACATCAAGAAGGCGGTTAGTACACACAGAGTGTGAGGACACACTCTTTTAAAAGGGCGCCACAGTACGCAGGGTGCACTGTCAGTATATTGACTAAAAAAAAACCTCCCTAGTCCGTATGTAAACGATAAAAAAACGTAGCATTGAGGTGTGAGTGAGTAGCCTTAACGCCACCATCATCGTCATTGTCCTCATCAGCGTTCCCATCATCATTGGGAGTAATATAAACATCAATTGGGTGCACCCAATGCAAAACTCTACACCCGAACCACCCCTAACATGATACCATCCCCCGTAGGGTGAGAAAGTAAACCCACTCACACTTTACTTTGGGTTGAGGTAGGTGTCCGACGAGGCAAAAGACAGGAATCCAGTGGGGAAGGACGAAGGAAAAAAAATCCTCGAACTCTCGACCTCCCCCAAAACAATTTCACCACAATGAACCATCGTCACTTACACACTTATGTACACAAACACACACAGGAGTACAAATCGTCATGACCATAATCACTGGAAGCCTCCTTGGTGTTGTAAGCCTGTGTTCAAGCACACACAGCCCCCCCACAGACCTCCCGGTTTGGGAAGTCCATATCCGGACTATGTGCATTCCGCATCACTAACACCACCATCCACGTTGTCTATTAGAGGTGAGCGGCAGAAGAAAGCTTTTTACGAGGCTTTTTATCGATGTGCGGACTGTGTTGTCGGGTGTCGGTTGCCGACTGTCCCTTCCAGCTCCTGCTATAGGAACTCTGACAGGCACTGCGCATGTCTCATGCGCAAAAAATGGAATAATGAAAGTTTTTTGTTTTGATTGCGATTTGCAAAAACATATTGGAGCGCTTGGCGTACGCAAGAAAAGCTTAGAGTAATCTAGTGTGGCCAGAAAAAAAAACACATCGGCTAGCTAGACGGGATGGGATACGTTTTTGCTGCATCTGGAATTGATTTGAGTGCATATTTTCAGAGAAGATTCAAGTGAAACTAAGGCGTAAGCTTATAAGAGATGGGAGAATGCTGTGGCGCAATCTTGTGTCTTTATAAGGACCTCCGGCGTTAAGAAAAAGGCTGGGATCTTCGTACTTACAAAAGAATTGACTGTTCCTACCAGTCAGACGTTTTGAAACTTCGCCTATGGTCAAGGTTAGGTTAAGTTACTGGGCAGGCGAAAGGAAGAACCATATCGCCACACTCAGGTCAGTTTAGAGCCATTGTGATACCCGTTGGGGGAAGAGAGTGTCCCCTATGGTCTAAGTTCGACCATATGGTTCGGAGGTAGCAGTGAACGTTAATTGGCCAAGTAATCTAGAAGTTTCAAACCTTGGCCAACTAAATGGCTTCAATATAGAGTCCAAAACAGACTTGTGAAGACAGTAAAATTCGAACTAAAAACAAAACTATTGCGGGATATCTTCACAAAGTAGGCAGGCAGCATTTGGACAGTAAATCATCAAGAGAGAGTCTCTTCTTATAATTTACTTCCAAAGCTGTTAGAAAGTAGACAATTGACAGGGACTTCAGCACCAAATGAAGAAACGTGCAACCGGATTCCAAGAAATTGAAGTGGCAAGAACGCAATTGTATAGACGCCAGCACCGAAAAAATAAGTCAGTTCTTCTCTGGCTTCAAAGGGTACTTAATTATGAGACATGTGTAGAATGATGAAGAGGAGCGTGCATTATCTTCAACACGGATAACTACTATGTCACAGTCTTTCATCTTTTCTTCTCAAAACAGTCGAAAGACTACCAGACCTGAAGGCTAAGATACGTCCTGAACTAAGCCAGTGCTTATGCAGCGTACAACACGGCTATGCGAAGGGTAGATCAGTGGAATTCAGCGCTACATTAAGTAACGAGAACAGAAAAGTCAAAGAAGCCTTCAACAGACTTGAACTCAAAAATACTTTCATCATACAGACCGAAGAAAGAAACAAAAGAACTGGAACAGGAATCATATCAGTGTCTTTTAAGCTGAGATGTATGCGGCTAAGAAACCGACACAGACCGTCTTTACGTTGTAGTTCGTCGTAAACTGCGTGGATATAAAACTGGCTGAGGAACTGTACCACTAAAGAACAACAAAGCTACTGTGTCATAGAAGATGCCCCAAACGAAAGCAAAACAACAAGACAGAAAACAAGAAAAGTCAACAACTGTAAGAAGGAACAAGTAATGGAGACCTTCGACCATTTAACCGATATGTTAGGGGACCAATATTAGACCTAAAACAATTCGTTCAGGTCTAGCAAATCCAAGAAACAAAAATAGGTGAACGATAGTGCAAGAAGACTTCGAATACCCGTCCCAGATTTGAGACGTCAGAGGCTATTCTGGGGTGAAAAAAAAAACACATGGGAGTGGGAGTTTGGTTTCCCATATAAATGACACAATGGGTGTGGAAGGCTGAGGATGGCTTTAGAAGAGTTATATCTGTTGCAGTTTTCTTAATTAAAAAAGGGATGATAAGGTGAACCGAAGCACAATTTTACAGGTCAATCAATTCCTAATGCTTGGTGCACCTCACCGATAGAAACGTGCTCGAAATCGAAAAGGAGTAAAGGCGAAAGCGTCTGAACCAGTAAAAACTGCTAAGGCTAGCCATTATTATTATTAGTGGGGAGCGGTGAATGAAACCAAACATTTCAGTGTCTTAGGTGACTGTAGGCCAAAGGAATGTCTGTCAGTGACAGACAGTGAAGCTTTAATTTAGTAATATGTGAGTTCACTGAACAGAATTTCTACATGATTTCACCAAAAATTCTGCTGCACGGGATCGTCTCTAGTATGGTTCCACATGGCCAAATAAAAATAATTTACTCAGAGTGTGCATCGTATCTTAAAAGCGATGACACGACTTTGCACTCTTTCTACCACGATATCGCTAGAGTACTCAATTCCAGGTCAAAATTCTGTGTTTTCTCAAGCATACGAGCAAGTTTAACTGTGACGAAAATAGAATAAGGCCAATGGACCATTATCCTGTCTGAGTGCTTAGGATAAACTAACCTTCTGATGTAGTCGCACTGTTTAACTCTGAAATATGCCAAAGAACTTGCGAACAGATACGACAGGAAAAAACATGTCCAGAATCACAGAGGAGCTGTTAGGTGGGTTTCTGATTATTTGGTTAGAAACCATTTTCCTATGGTTGCGTTGTTAATTGGAGTGGTCCTCTAGAAAACAGGAGCAGTCACGTCAATGGTACGTTGGTTCATTGTGATACTACTGGAAGTAATAATAATAATAGCTGGCGCGACAGCTCGGGATGAGCCAAGGCCTAGCTTCTCGCAACCATTCGTGTTGTGCGTGTTTGTATTGTTCGCACGAATGGAAGGGACCTACAATTTATTGCCGACTCCGAACGGCGAATTGAGAAGCTCTTTCATGACATATTATACTCCCGGAGGCTTGTCATTCCCCGACGAGAGGTGGTGCCGCGAAAAATGGTCGGTGTTCCTGGCTGGGGCTTGAACCCACGCCACTCCGTCAGCAGTCCAACGCACTAACCACTGACCTACGGCGACCACTACTGGAAGTACTTCAGTTTAAAATCTCTATATACTCTTGAAACCATTAATAGTTTTTAAGGCATTGGTTGAGGCGCTAGTTTCCCTACACTTAGACCACATTAAGTCCCGTTGTGCTGCCCTTTTTTCCCCGTGGAACTGTAGGAAAATGTAGAACATATGTTGGAAAAAAATATAAGAAAAATTGATAAAGCTCTAGAGTTGACACTACATAGTGTGCATACAGTCAGGAGAATCTTTCTGTCTCCTGCTATTTATAATACCCCCATATACCTCAGGACTTCCGTTGCTTTCTCGGTAAGGCTATACAATGACAAACAACGTGGTAGCCAGCATCTAAGTTAGCCATAATGGCAGCGTGCCATTATTAAATCGTTAAAGAAATGTTTCTCAAAGTGAACATTTCTGAAATACATGCGCAGCAACAGGACACATGCAGAGGACAGACTTTGCCCAATCGTCATATCAGCCTAGAATGTTATGCCCTCATAAAAGTTGTCTCCTCCAAGTCGAATTAACAAACTGTGGCTGAAAATCAGCCAAACCGATAATTTGTATCTGAGCACAAAAAATAAGTACCTAGGCAATGCAGCAATCACCGACTATGTACCTATATAGCCCCATACTTTGACTCTAAAATACCATACTCCCTTGGTAATTTTTAAGCAAAGAGGGATGTGTTAATGGCACAATGCCAAGCACAATGTCTAAGATGGACATCGGCGTATGTGCAGGCGTCTTTTCTAACGAAGTAGGCCCATTTAAAACAGTTAGGGTCGCAGACCACAGCACTGAAACTGTTATGAGGGCACCACGACGCTAAGAAATCACCTTTCTCATTAAAAAAGCAACTTCTGCTGTAGAAGTGCTGTGAAAGGCGTTCTTGGCACACTGCAATACGTAAAACTATGCTGGGTTCCTGGACATGAGGGCAAACTAGAAAATGCCAAATCTCACGAACGGGAATGGAAATGATTTGCGTTAGACGTAAAGCCAGCTGATGGCTCAGTAAAAGTCCCACGGTGTAAGCTTCAACATGAAACAGGGAATATGTCACTGGTGGAAGCAAATAGCAGCGAAGAATATACAACAAGGCCAAAACGAATACACTGATGCAGGAGGACAAAAAAATCATGTCGACTCTCTCACCTCAGCAATCCATCTACCTAGCCAAATCTGACGCTTTTGATCTCCTAAGATCGAGAATAAATCAAATTAGCTTTTTGTTGTGGTAATAGCCTAGGTTTAGCCATTTAAGATTTGCTTTTAACGAAATGTATTGAGTCAGGAGCTTTGTAAGTACATAATCATATGTACATACATACATATGTATCTTCCAAGACTGCCTCTTTTAGCTGATTCGTCAGTCTGTTTCCTAGGACTCGAAACCCAATCTTCTGCTGTTAAAAAACTTAGCTGTTCTCTTTGAAATTTTTAAATTGAGCTTAGGTTAGGTTGGGTTCAAAGAGTGAGAAATAGATCCAGATAAAATCAGTAGCGTAGCAACAAAATCATAGCATTGGCCATAATTTGCGCACTCCATTGTGGGGTGTAAAGATAAAGCAAGTATAACGCTGTTTGAAGCGCAGTTGTTGGAGGAGATCTCGGTGGGCCTTCACGAGTACTTTTATGCCACTTCCTGTCAAACATAACACCGTTCACCCTATAGATTTTGGCACAAATCAACCAGCAAAAACTGCCTTGTACAACACTTTTTCGATTGTCTTCCATTCTCTCTAGCGTATGCTGCTCTCTATCGCTCTCCCGCTCTGCCTCGATTTCCAACACCGCCGCCGCCACACACACACCGAACCCACACCGACGCAGCCCCAATACCAGTTCCTCGTCGTGTCCTCCATAGCCCCATCGGCATCGTTCGTCAGCCAGCGTCACAGATTCGCACACACGCCGCGAAAAGTGTATCTCTCTCTCCGCCTAGCTATAGTGTTCGCCGCAAATCCATACATGCCCCGCGCAGAGATACACATAAGCAAGTGCAATCCATCCGTCTGGCTCTCAGTGACGATAGGTAGCTTTTTCGCGGCAGCCACCAAAAAGGAAAAAAAAAACCTGAAATATATAGTATCCCTCTTTTCATTTCGAATGTGAAAAAGGAAAAAATAATTATAAAAAAAAAAAAACAATAATCTCTGTACACTCATACACCTACTGACTGGTGCTCGGTGCCTGGTGAATAATAAAAAGTAAAAAACCATACACACAACATAACCGAAACAAAGGAAAAAAAAACCCTACAGTGAGATACGGGCGAACTGAAAAAAAAATTAATAAAAAATATAAAAATAAAAAAAACATTTCGAGTCTACGATAACTTTCCTCTGAATGGACGACAACGCACGTCGGGGTTGCAAATAAGTAAAAAAAAATCGAAGGCAAAAAAAGTGCAAAATTCTGTGTATTTCTGCGTGAATTTGTATCTCAACCCCTTGACCGACAGACACAGAGCAACGACAACGGAAGGGGGCGCCGAACGCCGAAAAAATTCATTTCCTATTGTTGTTCGTCGGCTCTTCTCGATTTTTTTTTTTGTTCTTTTCTGCAACATTTTCAGTTTTGTTTCGCGTGTGATTTTTTGATTTTTCCCGGATTTTTTCATATTTTTTACCATCGGGGGTGTGTACCGAGGGGTGGTTGGTTACTGGTTAATTGAGAATTTTTTTTGAATTCGCGAAAAAATGCTCATTTGTTGATTGGTGGGAATGGGGTAGTAACCAGAGGACAGCGCATAAACAGCCCCGGCCCGGCACAGAATCGACCCTACTACATGTATGGTGAGTGACGATGATGATTTGTTTTTGGTGTTTTTCTTCTTGCAGGGTACTCCATGCAGCACGATAGGGTAGGTTAAGTTTTCTTGTGACGCTACACGGCAGATGGGAAGATGTTGCTGGGTAGAGGTTGAGAGACCTCATCATATCCTCTTTGAAACATGAAACATCCAAAATAATCTCGTGGAACATATTAAGATTCGCAATCGGAGGAAGATGGCTTAAGACTAATTTGATGAAACGCTTTGGTCCAAGACAACCTTCTGTTTATTTAGATGGTGCTACAGTCCGGGTGGAGTTTTTCTTCATTCAACAAATGTCTCCAGTCAGCCCCATCAGTAGAATTGAAGTAAGGGATAAAAGCTATTAAAATGCATTACTTTTATCGAATTCCTGCTGTTAGGTTATGCGATTGACGGATAAACCACACAATAGAAATGGTTTTTTAACTGAGATCCTTGTCTACCAAGCTCATCGGCAAATCTCATACTTGTATCGGCAGAAGTCGGTAATATTGTTGCGAGCAGCTATTTGCCTAAGGGCGTTAACGCAGCATCAGAGGGCAAAGTATAACTCGTCACGTAAAAACGAGCATTCTGGGGCCAAATTGTCTCGTTTTAACGTGACGAGTTATGCGATCACGGAAGAGACAATTTGGTCCCAGCTTTGAATTAAAACAATATGAACTTAAAAGTTCTTATCACTGCGTCGCTGTGAGGCAAATGAACAATGCCTTCTGCACAGCTTTTAGAAAATAAAGTCTACGAACAAACTTGGTTGACTTGGTAGGAAATTTTAACTTTCAAGCCGATTCAGTCTAGAGTACTTATAGGTTTCTCTACAGTGTCTTTTCTGTTTTTTGGCGGCTCACACGGCAATAGGAATCTTTCCCGAGTTTTTATTCTCATTGTGTCTCCATGTGGATATCATTTATTACGATCTTACTGCAATTTAGATACATTTCTTAGGGCGGTCTACGGGTCTAGGTCATACTTTTTATTTTGGAAAAAACAAAAGCTCTACAATTTGATGAAAAATAAAAAAAAACTTTAGGTCAGAAAAAATAGCCGATTAGCTGGCAATAAAATCAAAAGCAACACGGACTGTGCTCCATCTGAGCCTATCTGAAGATGTATAGTGGGGTAGGTATCAGGTATGTGCCTAACAAAATCAGACGTGTATGATTCGAAACAAGAAGTCGAATAAGACTAGGCATTCGTATATGTACTTCAAGAAATTGAAAAGGGATTTTGGTAACCGCAGACCTAAGCTGCGTTACCTAAACTTCACAACATCTTTTTTCCCATCTACTTTAGAGCAGGTTGGAATGTTAAAAATGGGATAGTACCAAACGGACAATCTGCGGTCGTCTATGCTGAGGGGTATGATGATAAAGATGAAGACTGGAGCGGAGGTTTTTAAAGCGGCTTTCTCAACATTGGTAATAGTCAGCTGCGAGACTGTGGCGCAGGCAATTCTACTTCTTTTTGTTTTAACTAAAAGCCCTGCTTACTAACTCAAGTCCTGGGCCTCAACCAACAAGCGTCTTGGTATTGAAAACCTTTGACAACCAGTGAGGAATAAAAGTGATTCTTTTTCTCACAGAAATGAAACCGAAGCCTGTTTAGTGGTATCAAGAAGATGGATGGACAAAGCGCCATGCCACAGAACGAAATAACAAGAAAACGATTGAGAAAAGTCCATTTAACCCTCTAATGCCTGACTTTTCGAATCGTTCAAATATTTTGAAGAACTGAATTGCTTTTGTTCTCACACGCAAATCACATCTGTAGCCTGTGCGACTTTTCGGTCAGGGTCTTCACACCTGCGTGGTGAATGTTTTTGAAGGGCCATGGAAGGCATTATGCCTATTAAAATTGGTGTGCAACACGCCTGGATCCGGGCTTAGCCATTAGAGGGTTAACCAATAAAATATGGCATTCAGGGAACCATCTATCAGGCTCACAGTAGTCATTTACTTTCTCATTCTTACTTTGTGACTATATTACCGACCTAGACTACGCGGCATCCAATGTATTTGCATCTGCAGCTTAATATTTGAACAAGCAGCTGCTAGTGCTTAGAAACCTAACAAAGAAGCTTACAGCCCAAAATATGAGACGACTTTTGTGTATTGTGGTTGCAGCCTTAAAAAAAAAAAACTCGGGCTGAGACAAGGCCTAGATTCTCGCAAACATTCATGTTGTGCGTGTTGCATTTTTCGCACGAATGGAAGGGAACTGAGCCTAGAATTTATTGCCGACTCCGAACGGCGAATTAAGAAGCTCTTTCGTGACGGATTATACTCCCGAAGGCATGTCATTCCCCGACGAGAGGTGGTGTCGCGAAAAATGTTCGGTATACCTGGCAGGGGCTTGAACCCACGCCGCTCGGTCAGCAGTCCAACGCGTTTACACTTAGCCACGACGACCAAGGCTGCAACCCTAGCAGCCAATAAATTTTGCTACCGATACTTCCGCAGGGCGTTTACAATTACCTGAATGTTCGAAATGGAAGACTTCTGGCAGACGCTTTGAAGTCTAAATACGTAGACACACACTTGTCGAGTAAACTGAACGATTCTTGACAGTACCCTTGTACTACACTTTTTTTTCTAACTTGAACTCCTTCAAGATGATGATGGTCTTCAACTTTAAAAAGAAAAACCCCACTTAGGTACTTCTTCAACGAGCTAAAAGGCTTGTAAGCGATTTGATGCAGCAGATTTGTTTTTGGTTTCAAATAGCAGCTTTTACAAGCTTAAGTGCACAGATTGGTTATTTTCATCTTAAAAGAAAATACATATAAGAACAACTAGTCACCGAGTCTAAATTTGTTCAAAGAAAAGTACACTAGAAAATAGTTTTAAGCACAAGAGGATCTGTTAGTGGTAAGACAGATGTACACTTTTCTTAGTTTGATCAGCAATCCGATCTAACCAAACAGACAGTATCTTCCCAAGCTTGGTAGATGCGCATCTTCAAAAGTGAAGTTCTCTTGTTTTATTCAAGTCAAATCAGCTTTGGTTATACATATAGTCTTACCGTCCTAAATAGTCAGGAGAGTAGTTGACTCGTCGTCAACCCCCAAATGAAAATTATGTAAAAATTCACCCAAAAAGTATCTTCTCAAGTCAAGTCAAACCTTTTGGACTTTTTAAGCACTAAAGACAATTTGTTTCTGTATTTCTGTATATTCTACCATTTTGGATTAGAAATGCCAATTTGTTTTAGCAGAGATGTTCGCGATGACAGTTGAAAACAACATTAGCTTTGTTCAATGAACAGTTCGGAACAGAAAAGTACAAGAATTTCTGTTCAATGAGAGAATTTTCTGTTTAAAACTGTTCTGCTTTGCGTTCAATGAGGTTGTTCCGAACAGTTTGAAACAGGAAATCTGTCACCTACTCTTGAGGTAGAGCAGAATTGTGAAAAATGTCAACGTCAACTGTGGCTGTCAATTTGATATGTTTTTCAGCATTTTACTTGTTAAAATGACATTTTTAAACTTTTGATAATTAACATTTGGGCTGTACTTGTCTGTTCTTGATCTTGATCTGACATTTTTCACAAATCTGTTCTGTTCTGTTTTGGTCTCTTCTCATTGAACATGTGGATATGGCTAGAAGATAAAGGCTCCTCTACTGCATGTCAGTCACAGATGGTTACCGGCATATTTTTGTTACAAATGAAAGCCCGCAACTTAGCTCCACTGTATGTGTTTTTTGTTTGCCCAAATGCCAGTACTCTGTTGTATAGATGCCACTTACATTATCCTATGTACCCACATCTGTTCACAACTAAAAAAGAATTTCGCACAAAACCAAAAAAAAAATAAATCTCTAAAAAAAAACGCCGCACACACATAATAAATTTACTCGTAGAATGATGCACATGATGACCGAACAGCAAAAAAGACCCAAAAACACCGAATAAATGTGCAAAAAAAAAAACAGAAAAAAAAAGAATTGAAAATCCATTTCCCTGTTCCCCAGTGCAGCACACTTAATGGATAATTAGTATCGATGGAGCTTTTTCCAAACGCAGTTTATAATCATTTTCATTCCACAATCTAAGTTTTTTGTCTATTTCGAAATTTGCCTGATTTTTTTCGTCGTCGTTTTTTTGTTGTTGTTCAGGCATTAGAGCGACGATACGTCCCGGCTCATTACAGATACAATTTCGTTCTTTATTCCCATATTCGATGTGTTTTAGTGTGACATACATATGTATAGATACGTCATCATCATCGCCAAACCCGAAATCCCCGAGCGCGCAAAAAGCACCTCGCGCTTCGCAAACACACATAACTAACTCATTAATAAGAATGCAAACAAAAAAAAAGTATCTTTTAGTTTAGAATCGCCCATCATGACTGTTGGATACAGTTCTGTCGTCTAAGTACTGAACTATATTGCTCGTCTCTCTAGATACTTGTTCTACGTTTCAATCTATTTTTTTGTTTCATTTTTTTTATTCTGCATTTTGCACGTTCATTTTCCGGTTCTATGTGAAATTTCATTCGTATTTTTGTTTGAAGTTTTTGGCGGGATTTTCCATTCTACGCTTTCTAGTGTACGAAAGGAAAGAACACACAAAATATTGTTGCAATCCAAATGAAGAAAAAAAAAAGTGTGCGATTATTTTGTTCGTTTTAGATGGAAAAAAATACAAAAAGATACAAAATTTGCGATTTCGTCTTAGACTACAAAGAAATGAAAAAAAATCATTTAATTGCGAATACGTTTGAGAGTGTGGTTTTGTGAAATTCGCGCATACAACTGTTGTGTGGTGGTGTTTTGGGTTGTATCTGTGAGTGGATGCACATTCGGTGTATTTATACGATCGGTGCGGTGGAGTATACGACCTTTTTTTTGGCAATTGCCGTGCGTGTATGATGGTGTGATGCGCCCCCCGCGCGCCAAATACATTGATGCAACAATGTATTGTCGATGAGAGGGACAGAGGCCGCTGGTGGTAGATACTTGACTGCGTCGGTGGAGTATGCCTGTCCCGCTCTGGGATGCATGTGGATGTTGGTGGTGCTTTCGATTGAAGAGAGTTTGGGGATACTTAGGTGAGAATTTTACTGGAATACACAGTGTAGTTTGTAGAATTCGAAATACGCACTTTGTGAGGGGAGCTTGTGCTCCGCTACTGGATTCTAAACGTATCTCCATATGGCAGATTGGTTGGTGCTTAAAGTTATACTTTAATTACGCGAAACACGTTAAAATAATTACATAATGCTTCTGAAAGGCTGAGTGGGGGGAACCATGTGCGATTTTGAGGGACTTATACGTCTTAGAATGTCGTCGCTTTTTCATACTTTTAATGTGCTCAAGTTGTCGTTACTTACTTGGACTAACTGCTGTCAGCGTTTATAGGGTTTTCTTTGAAAAATTATGTTCTTAGGCGGATAAGAAGATTCATTTACACGAAAGCAAAGCATTTAGTTCTTGAAGTAAATAAAACAATTGAATTAGCCTAACTATCTGATATCACTTATGTATTTCTGTTCATCTTATCGTTGAAAGTCGAAGCAAATGTGTATGGGCTGTAAATTATTTACAAAGTTCAGTTAAGTTTTTGAATACTTTTTGGTGGCGGTAAGGTATTTGAACCAAGAGAAAATGCCGATATTTCTTCATTATCCGGTCTACTTTCGGTAAGAGTCGTGCAGTTTCGTCAGAGAAGTCACAACAGAAACGAATATCACGTTCCACATAGTTCATGCAGTATTTACCGAACCTGGACTATTTCCACCGGGATACTGTATCTAGAAAATCTACCAATACCGATTCCGAGCATTCCGCCAAGTTATTGGTTGCGTAAAGCTAGGCTGCGATGGCTCCAAAGATTCACTGCGAACTATAGTGTAAAACTCTGATGGTACACAATGGTATCCACGGGAACGAAATGGCGAATGAAGTATTGAGGAAGGGATTAGAGCGGGACCTGTCAATGATCCCTCCCTCCCCTCCGCCAGCACGAGTTAAATCCACCCTAGCACTAAACTTCTAAGAATAAGCTGACAAGAGATAGAGGGCGCTCTTAACATATCTCGTCACCAAAGAACTCTAGACAAAAGGGAATAGAATAAAAACAAGGAATATTCTTGCGCTTTGATCATAGATCACGATTAGTGCTCTTCTCAGGGATTATCACAAACTGCAACCTCTACTGGCGGCTTACTTAGATGAATACGCTTAGGTACCGATGACTTATCCAGGAGCTGTGACGATATAAATGCAGAATCAAAAAGATGACCCTGGGTAAATATTTTTTAAATATTCTGTGCGATTTGCCTCAGAAGCCATGAAAAATCGATCTAAAATGCATCACTGCGGTTCAGGAAGGAGAGACAACTAACAAGCAAATTTGTTCTGCTTCTCTTCATATTGGACATTCTACGCTAGAGAAACACAAGAGATTAATAGAACTTCGACTGAAGGCTCCATCGCATATAACTTAACTTGGCCCTATATGGGCTGCCGAAGCTGTCTAAACCTATTCACTGGTTCAGACATTTCAAAATCCGTTTCACCCAAATCTGATTCACTATAAGACTTGTTAAATCTACTTACGGGCACATATGTCATATGTAGATACACCCATTACCTATTCATTGGGAGGTGTGCATAAAGTACTCCTCCTTTGCCAAATGCTTATAATTAACAGACCCGTAGAAACGTAATGTCGACCTTGATAGTAGACGGTAATAGCTGTTGAACTTAATTGCCGACCAAAAACTTTGTCAAAGCGGCTACAATTTTAACAATGAAATATAGACATTATTAGCCCCCTTGTGCAGCTGACCTCCTCGCGGTGGGGGGCGGGCAACATGTCTGGGAAGTGCTGGTGGAGTAGCTGAATAGCTGATCTACCCGTACTCCCCAGATATGGCTAACGAAGCGCAAACCCCCGATGATGACGAAACGAACGAAACTAGCCTCGGATATTGCTAAGCCTGCTAAGTCAGGGCGCCCTTCGGAGCCAGACCTAGGGGGTGGCAGCATGCGAGCGTCTGGTGGTCGGTTTGTCCCGCTCGGCAGCCGGCCGGGTTCAACCCGAAACGGCTACGAGCTTCCCGGCAATGGTCTCGCAAACCATTACGGGGGTCAAAGAGGAGATGCGCTATGCTCCGACGGGGGCATAAGTGGACTTTCGGCATTTCGACAACGGCATCGACTTAGGATAGGCACATGGAACATTTCTTCACTCACAGGAAAAGACCTTGAGCTTATTGGGGAGGCTACTAAATATCGACTAGATATAGTTGGTATCTCCTCAACAAAGCAAAGAGGTTCTAGAACTGTGGACCTTTTGGATGGGTGGAAACTCTTCATGTCAGGAGTAGCACCTTCAATGTCTGCTCAGGCGGGAGTGGGGATACTCACGAGTCCCAGGCTGGCAGGCAGAGTACTGGAGTGGATACCATTGGGAGGGAGAGTTGCGATCTTAAAGCTTAAGCTTGAAAGGTCAACCCTGGCTCTGGTGCAGGTATATGCGCCGAATCTGAGTATGCAGCTTTCTTGGATGAAGTAGATGCCGCCTTAGAACAGGTGGCAGATATGGATTCTTATCTCCTGATGGGGGACTTCAATGCTCACGTGGGTGTGGACGTAACGACATGGGGAAGTGTGATTGGGAGGAACGGTGACCCGGATCAGAATGCGAACGGAGAGAAGTTGTTGGACTTTTGCTGTGCAAATGGCATGTCCATTATGAACACCTTCTTTCCGCACAAAAACATCCATAAATACACATGGTACCGTCGGAGTCTTCAGCAGAAATCGCTGATAGACTTTTTCGTGGTACCATCGTGTGTTAAAAGGATGGTTTGTGACGTTCGTGTTGTGCGAGGGGCTGAACTGTCAACTGATCATCACCTAGTGTTGTGCAAATTGTATCTCAACGATAAAGTACCTGTCCTACCAAAGCGTAAACCAAGGCTGGTGACACGCATACGGTGGGAGAGTTTACAGAACGATGAGATACGGGAGGAGTTTGCACGACAGGTATCCGAAAGGTTTGAACAAATTCCAACTGTTCCGACAAATGTAGAGGAAGAATGGCGGTTGTTTTCAACAGCAGTCATTGCCTCTGCAGGAGGTGTTTGCGGAGTGAAGCGGCTCGGTGTGGCGGCTGGTGGTGAGAAAAGAACTGCGTGGTTTAAAACACCCGGAGTTCAAGAAGCCATCAGAGAGAAGAAGGAAGCCTTCAAGGTGTGGATACACTTGGGGGATTCAGCTTCTCGGAACCGGTACATGGAGGCGCGAAGAACTTGCAAGCTGGCTGTTAAAGCAGCTAAGGAGCAGTCTTGGAAGGAGTTCGGTGAGAAATTGGACTGTGATCACAGATCTGCAAACAAGGTGTTCTGGCAGACCATCCGCCGTCTCAGAGGAAGGAAGTTTAATATCATCGAAGGAGTCAAATCCAAAGATGGTGTACTTCTTTCCGATGAGAAGGACATCTTGCGCAGATGGAGCGAGCACTTTTCGGAGTTGCTCAATCCCGAACAGGGCACTGAGGATGGCAGACCCATGGTTTGGAGTAGGGTGGAGAATAGTCCCACTGTAGAGGAGGTGACTTTGGCGATTAAAGCGCTAAAAGTCGGCAAATCTGCTGGTGTGGATGAAATCCGGCCAGAAATGCTCAAGGCTTTGGGTAAAGAGGGAGTGGAATGGCTCTTTCGTGTCATTAAAGTGGCCTGGGAATGCGGTGAAACACCTAGTGATTGGCAAACTGGGGTGATTGTTCCTCTTTTTAAAAAAGGGGATAAGAGGGATTGCTCCAATTATAGGGGTATATCTCTTTTAAGTCTCCCCGGAAAAGTCTTTGCAAAGGTGTTGGAAACGCGTTCCAGAGCTGTGGTCGAGTCCCGGTTGGGCGATGAGCAGTGCGGCTTTCGTCCAGGTAGAAGCACAACCGACCAGCTGTTCACTCTCAGAATGGTACTTGAGAAGGCCTGGGAGTATGCCAAACCTATCTACAGTTGTTTTGTGGATTTGGAGAAAGCATATGATCGGGTCCCTCGAGGTAAACTTTGGAGTGTATTGCAGGAGTACGGGATTGACGGTTCTCTTCTGAGGGCCATTCAATCTCTGTACACTAACTGTAAGAGCTGTGTTCGGGTGAACGGCGTTAAGACGACACCTTTCACTGTGGGCGTTGGACTTCGCCAGGGGTGCGTTCTGTCACCTCTCCTTTTCATAGTGTATATGGATTAGATGTTACAGCGCAGCCTTGGTGAGGAACGTTTCGAATTGGGAGACTTAAGGATAAGTCATCTGCTTTTTGCTGATGACTTGGTCATCCTTACGTCCACCCAGACCGAACTTCAGCGCGCACTAGATAGGTTCGTCGCCGTCTGTGTTGAAACTGGGATGAAGGTAAACGTGAACAAATCAGAGGTAATGGTAATTTCCAGAACACCTGTTCAATGCACTCTGCATGTTAGTGGAGTCCCATTGAAACAGGTGGAGAAGTTTAAGTATCTCGGGGTCCTATTCACGAGTGATGGTAGGAGCAATACTGAGTTATCCTGTAGGATTGGTCAGGCTGGAGCAATTTTGAGACAGCTTGGTCAATCTGTTATCAGGAGGGCCGAACTTGGCATCGAAGCTAAGTTGTCGGTCTTTAATTCAGTGTTTGTTCCGACCCTCACCTATGGTCATGAGGTTTGGGTAATGACCGAAAGAATAAGATCGCGGATACAAGCTGCCGAAATGAGATTTCTTCGTTGTATTGCTGGGGTGACTCGACGAGATCGGGTTAGGAACACCAGAGTACGCGAGGCACTCAATGTCGAGCAGCTACTTCTTCGAACGGAGAGATCCATACTTCGATGGTTTGGGCACGTCAAACGCATGTCCCCAACTCGGTTTCCAAGACGTGCCATGGAATCCGTGCCATCGGGTAGGCGTCCCCTGGGCAGGCCTAGGATGAGATGGCTGGACCAAGTCCGAAATCTCACCTCTACCCGTATGGGGATTGCCCCTGATGAGTTAGAGTCAATGGCGGAAGATCGGCAAATGTGGAGAGTCCACTTGAGCTCCCTAAACCCGCGACCCTCATAGTGGATAAGCGGGCCGTTGGAAGATGATGATGATGATGATGATATAGACATTATTCTCCAAATCTAACCACCGATTTTAAAGAAAACAACAAGGGGAGCTTAATGAAATAATTGGCTATAGATTAACGATCAAACTAGCTGACATGTAGGTAATCCTATTATAGCAAGAATTTTTCCAACCTCTATACGTCCTGCTAAAGGAATGCATGTCTCCAAAACCAAACACTATCAATTTTCGAAATTATATTATTCTTTCACTCTAAACTATTCTCTTAAACTACCCGTGACTAGCTCAAACAGGTGGGACAAGACAATGAGTTCGATTCATTTTTTGGGAGCGAAATATTTTAAATTACGAGATACCGCCGTGGCTTAATGGTTAGGGCATTGGACTGCTGCACCAGTTGTGTGAGTTCAAGCCTCAGGCATTTCCACTGAACATTTTTCACGGCACCACCTCTCATCGGGGAATGTCGAACCTCCGGGAGTATAATTTGTCATAAAAAAGCTTCTCAATTCGCCGTTCGAAGTCAACAATAAATTGCAGGTCCCTTCCATTCGTGCGAAAAATGAATGGTTAAGAAAAGCTAATTCTTGGCTCATCCCGAGGCGTTTAGATACCGCTGCACGTGCGTAAGCGAAGAACTGAGAATCATTCCCGCCGCGACATTATACGAACTCACTAGAAGAACTTTCGACCCGATTAGATTTTTTCGACAGTATTTCAGAAGTCCTTGCCATTTTAAAAACCTGGCAAATTTAGCAAGAACTACTTACCGCTGTGGAACTGGGCCTCAACCAACAAGCGTCTCCAGTCAGGTCGATCTTTAGCCCGCTGCCTCCAGTTTCGCACGCTAAGTTGATTAAGTTCCCCTTCAACTGGCGTGCGCCAAAAGGATTTTGCTGTATTTAGCGAGAACGCAGCAGAAAAATATAGGGTCTTTGTGAGTGACGGACCTGAAGGATTTCCTTCTTTCGGGGACCTCCTGGCTTTAGTAGTCAGATCACACATTAATATCAACTTCATAATTGTTCCCCCTTTCCTTTGAACCATCCCAACATATGTCCAAAACATGTTCTATTGATATAGAAATTAACAGGAGAAAGGGGCAATCCTCCATTTTCTGTGTACCGCTCTGGGCCTGACCAAAACATGACTACCTTATCTGGAGGGTGCCTCTCTTCGATGAATTCGCCTGGCATTACAGCGGAGAACTTTATAATTAACGTTAGCTGGTTCATATCGTGATGGATCTCTTCCGGTCCATTCTAACCCTACCTAACCCAACCTGTCGCTCCCAAAAAAAAAAGTTCGAATTTTATTCAGTTTACAAGACTTTTACCGTGTATTTTGTGGTATGTATTCCCATCGATTTACATGGCCAGAAATGTCAAACATTTCTTAGCAACTCAATAGCTTCTTCCAAACTTACAATGCAGGTTCTTTGAAACATCGGCACACTAAGATTTGGTATCCATGCAGTACCAATCAAAACGATATTCAGAAATACATATGTACGTATGTCTACTAAGAAATCGGTTATAGACCTTTAATTAAAGATGGTCACGTAAATTAAGTCCTGATTATTGCAGTCATTGGTTCCAATAGCTTCGATGAAGAGCTCAACATTTATCAATGCAAATTAAAGTTAAAAAATCAGCTGGAGATCTTGTTTTCAGGTCAATAAAGTTTTAAGCCACGATTTTCAAGTTGAAATCCAGTATTTGGCTATCGACTTCTTTGCGAATTATAAGAACATTCGCAGTCTAAAAATCTACAGATGGTATTACAATGGGTCTGTATTAACCGGAGTGTGACGAAGTGAACTACCCCCCTTTTACCTATCCACAAACCTACAAGCTGTAAGTAAGCAATTTTAAAAAACAGGCTCGAACAATTAAAGTCGTGTAGCAGATGGATTTAGACAAAGTACCGATCGTGAAATGACAGAACCATTTTTCTAATCGGCCACTGCAGTGCCTGTCAATAAGTTGGAAGCCTATCTATATATTAATGTTCGGTGGAGTGTTTGATTTTGTATACAAGGTGAGTGCAAGAGGGAAATGGAGAAACAAAAAGTTCCCGAGAGTAAACCTGTTTAAATCCTGATAATGTAGAACATATTACTGAAATTTCTGAATCGAAGTCTCTTAATGACTCCAAACGTTTTTAAAGGCATAGGTAAGCAAACTGGAGACAGTGAAATGGCAACCAAAACTTTAAAAATTTACTTTAATTTCATCGATTTTTCTCTAACGCTGTGCACTGCATTTGCTCGAGAGGATCTTTTATTGCTGCTGCGGACCAGAATACCTTAAATTAAATGAAATGAAATTCAACTTTAGTTCCACTTGCTTTGTCAACATTTCTACAAGTCATACAATTTTTAATTAATTTAATAATCATAAATGAAGGTTGGAGGTTGCATTTCCTGCTACAAATCGTAAGAGGACAAGATTTGTTGGAACTATCAGAATTAAACACTGAGGCCAATCCATCTCTCTCAAAGGAGAATTGCCAAGGCACCGTAGAAATGTATTTCCGTCTACATATCCGCATAATTTAAGATCCTTTAAAAGTCAGGACTTCCTTCCTTCTCATTTCTTTTGCTCAATCTAATTATATACTCAATGTCAAGCGTAGTTCAATGATCCATTCTCTTACACCGATGTAAACAATAGAAAGTTCAGCTCTCACCTAAAACTTCCCCCGAAAAAAAAAAGGTAAAGTTGAAGCTCTCTCGCATCACTTGACACATCATTAACAATGTTGCCATGGAGAAATTGTCTGCGTAGCAAAGTGTGGTAGGGAAAGGTAGTTGGGTCACTCTCGATGGTGGAGTTTTCTAATTTCTTGAACAAGGAAGTATCAATAGGAAATAATCTCAAACTGGCTATAGAGGCCGCCCAAACAATAAGGCATGTTTTAGACAGAAATTTGACAATTTGTTTTAAAAAAGCTTCTCAATTCGCTGTGTCGGCAATGAAAACTATAGGTCCTCGCCGAAAGTGCGAAAAATAAAACTTGCACAACCGAATTTTTCTCAAGAAGCTAAGCCTTCGCTTTCTAGAGCTGATTTGCCAATATATCCCTTCAGATGTGAAATCGTTACTAGCTTGTTCCCATAAACCTTGCGTTTACACAACAACATTCTCCTCAAAATTTAAAACGTTGTCACAGCTTTGTCCTTAAGAATCCACAGGACAACAGACCTGGTTGGTTGGTTTAGTGGGTGTCCTAAAGACTTACTTAGACCTCAAGCGGGTCCGTTGTACACATAAAAAGTATACTCATGGGAGTCATACCAAGGGATAGGGTTGGCTAATCCGGAAACCACCCAGAAAGGGATAGAAATCTCAGGAGTTTCCTAAAATCAGCGATATTAAGGTCCTCTAGCCCATGGAAGAAGCTACTACCAAGAATACGCAATCTACTAGTGGCCAGTGCGGGACATTCACATAGTAGGTGTCGAATGGATTTTATTTCCTCTTCGTCTGCAGCTTCTGCAATAGTCGTTGTAGAGCAATCCAAGACGCTCCGCATGAACCAACAGACCTTTATAAGAAGTTTTCGGATCTTTTAAACTTTGGGGCAACTAGAAAACATGCTTGTTTGTTCCATTCTTCTTTTCTTAGATTCTGCCCACCCTTCGAGGGGCCAATGACCATAACAACACTCCACCGTCATGTTCTGATTCTGATCTCGGAATCTAAGTCTTGGAATATGAAGTGAGATGTTCAAGGATAGGTTGACTTAGATTGTAGGGGCGTCGGTGCAGTAAAACCCGATGAGATGGATTCATTATTGGCTTGTGGCCCACCTAAGTCATCTGGAATTTTAGGACGCTTTTTGCCAGAATAGTCATTTGTTGAAAAAGTGTTTTCTGATGGCTGTTTTCCTGCTCCTTTGGCTGGGGTACCTGCATAGGAATCACATCATCTGCACTGATGGATTATATTGAGGCGAATTTTTTGGAGAAGTGTGGCAAGGGAGTTGTGACCTTAAGTGCCTATTAGGAGTCACGGGTGTAGCTAGCTCAGCTCAACGAGATTTGACGACTTCCTGTTGCTTTGATGTGCCCATAAGCTGTATGAGGTGCGGCATGATAAAACCGCGTACCCCTACATTTTGTGGTGTGCGATAGGATGGAAGCGCCTCGCATCGACATTTTTTGGAAAGTTTGCGTCTATGCTAGCTTTAGAAAACAACAACAGGGGTACTTCCCTTCTGAAACACTTGTTGTTGTTGTTGTTTTTTACACAAGCCATTCGCGCTCAAGGAATTATGAAACGTGAGTGAGCTGAAGTGGTTTGAAACTCAGGTAATATTAGGCTTCAATAGCATCCGAGAGTGGTGACGAAAAGGGAGAATTAATGAACAGACTATGGTGGATAGAAAAATTGGATCGAGTAAAACCCCTTTAAGATGATAGCTGCAAGAGAACAAGAAACTATCAAAACAAAAGGGGGATTGTATGACAGACTATGGTGGACATACAAATCGCGTCATGAGGGAGCCATTTACTCTTAGACGGTACGATGTGTATATCCAACATAAGTAGTATGTCCGATAGCTTGCCCTTTGATTCGATTGTTCCTAGTTCTTTTACTATAGTCGCTGATTGTTAAGGAACTACCATGGTGTCACCTACAAACTTTGGTACCATAGCGGCACGACGGCATCTCCAAACTCTGGAGTAAAATCAATTTTTTCTCAAACCAGGTTTTTTTTTTCTGCGATTTTCTCTCCTTTATAAGACCCGACCGCACACAATCAAACAAATACTGTCAGGTTAACCAAACAACATGAGTCAGACCGAAATACTCTCCAATAGAGCGAGACGGTCCGAAATAAAAATGAGATACCACTAGGGAATTGGCAGCAGAAGAAAAAAAACACTAACCACCACCACCGCCACAACACAACTCAAACTCAAGTATATCTTCACTTGTACTCTCTCTTTCGCATGGCACCTACACTCCACCTGCCCCCTGCGGGGGGTGGAGGCTGTACAGTGGTTTGATAGTTTGTGCTGGTGCGTGTGCACGCGAGAAGAGAAGCTTTTTTTTCCGCTCCTTTGCGAATATTTTTTCGCAATTGTGTGTGGGACGGGAGTATGGGTGTTGGGTATCTGTGTATGCAAACAGAAATTGATAGTGTTCGTCGGAGTTTTTCTGTTTTTTTTTTAAAGAGAGAAATGTTTTCTCTGAGAGAGAGGAAGAGAGTACAGGACTTGAGGTTGACTTAAGTTGATGATTTAAAAATACAAACTACAAATGGAGCGAGAAAAAAAAACTGCAAAAAAAGTATCTGGATTGTGCCGATGATATGATGGGGCTCACCAATACGCTGGCCAAAAGCACGCGCGCTCTCTCTCGCGTTCTTAGTTACGAGTATCTGTGGCGCGATTTTTTCGCAAATCGTTTCGATGTATGTGCAAAAATATCTCAAAAAGTACAAAAAAAAAGTATCTTGACTGTGTTTGGAGCACCAAAAAAAAAAACGCCAACTACTTCGGCGGACCAACCGAACTTCACACAGAGAACAACGACAAAAAAAAACCGCGTCGCGCTGCCCTGTTCGCCCGCCGCCGTCCTCAGTTGTCACTTTTGCTTGGCTGTGTATTTTTTCGCCTCTCTGTGTGTTATATTTTATATATTTTATTAATTTTCTGTTCTTTCTATTTGGGGGCACATTTTCAGTTTGTAGATTACATTTAATCCGTTCAGAAGGGCTGCCACGGTCTAACCACCGGTTTTTTTCTCACAATTTTTTGGGTTGGTCTACTATTGTACTTCTTCTGCTGCCGCTATACTTCTTCTTGTTCTTGTTCTTTTACGTTTTCTTCTTCTTCTTCTTCTTGTTTCTTATTAATTCTTCGTTTTTTTGTATTGTATTCTCATTCTTTGGATACTTTTCTTGATCGTTTTTTTGGTTTTTTCTTCGTTTTGGTTACCTTTGTTGTGTATGCGAGGAGATATGGTGTGGTGTTGTATCTTCTTGGGGTATTTTTTCTGTCAAGCAAAGCGCGGGCTATGCCATACTCACGCGAAATCCCCAAGGAGAAGAAGGAAGAAGATATTTTGCTTCTTGTGTGTGCAGAAATATAGAAAAGTTTTTCGTTTCGTTTTTTTTAAGTTTTACTCCTTTGAGAGTATCTTAACGATTTTTTATTTTTTTGCCGTTCGGACTTGATCAAGTTTTTTTTTTTTGGATATTACTCCTGTTTTTTGGGAGAATTTTGTTTTTTTTTTTGGTTGGTTGATGGTATTTGCAAGGTTTCCGATTCCAAGAATACAAATTCAAAAGTGTGTGCAAAGCCACAGAAAAAAAAGAAGAGATCTGTGCAAAGTCCCCCTAGTAGTGGGTTACAGAGTTTTAAATCTAAAGTCTAAGTCCTTTTTTTCTTGTTGATTGTCGTCGTCGTTCTCGTTGTATGTTAGTTTTGTGTTTTCTTTTTTTTTTCGTCACATAATTGGGAAAAAGGAAAGTGTTGTGTGTTTTGTTGTTTTGAGAAGAGTGCAGTTTTTTCACGGTCAAAATTGAAATAAGACAAAATAACGGGCGGAAGGATATACTGCTTATACACGAAACCGCAGACTGTAATAAGAAAACAAAACAAAAGGTGTATCCCTATCCAACGTGGAAATTTCTAAAGAAAGTTGCAAGTGAAATGTTTCTTTGAGTGTTTTGATCGCTTTTTTTTGTCGATGTCCTTTGATCGACAGAAGGAATATTTCGTCAGTGAAAAATATAAAAAAAATATCGGTGTTTCCTGTGGAAGAAGAGTCCCCATATGGAAAATAAGTTACCAAAAAAAGTTTGCATGTCTTGTTTATTTCTAACCGGCGCCATTTTATATTGAGCAATTTGTTAAAATTTATTGAAAAACGTCTCCAATCTGTGCAATTTCTAATCAATGTGGAAAAAGCTTCAAATTTTACGCGCACCGGCTTTGGACTTGGAACTGTGTATCTTTCACAATTTACCCATTTTTTGATGAAAAAAATTAAATTTAAACACGCGGAACATGTGCAACAATTTTTAAATTTATTCAGACGGGAGTAATTTTTTTTTGACGATCAGTGACAGTGGCTAAGTTTTAGAAATTCTGTTTTCTCAAGTGTCATATCAAACCAAATTCCCAGTACTGACAACTTAATTTAAAAAAAAAACCAATTCCCTTTGTGTAGTGTTTTGACGACGGCTTAACACTGTTTTGTGAATTTTTTAAAATTTCACCAAACATCGGAACCAACTTAACTAGTGCTTGAACGTACAAAGGATTAAATATTTTCTGATAGAAACATGTGAACATATTTCAATGAATTTACAGTGTTGAGTGATTCTAAAAATTGAAATATCTTCTCTTCGCCTTTGACTACTTTTATCTGGATAAAAAAAAATATAAAATTCATTTGGAAGGTATACTTGTTATAAGAACATATGTATGCTGAGGGAAATGTTTGAGTGTTTTTTAGAAGCAAAAATATTAAGTTTGTGTACTTTAGTGAACGGATATGGCTTTTGTGTTGCAAAAATAGTGAACGAAGCGCTTAATTTCAATTAAATTTTGTAGACGGTCTCTTTAAACTAAAAGCCGTTCTGATTGGCGCCAAAAGTGACAGAACCTTGATACCTCAATGCAACGAGGCAATCAAATTATTTTTGTCGAAACTTTTCGAAATTCACTAACCAAGCCAAACTAAAACAAAACACTAGGCACCCATCGCGAACTGTAGCCGCCGTTGTGCAGTGGTTATTGCGTTGCACTGCTGTGCGAGCTGCGTGGGTTTAATACCCAGCCATGTCCACTAAACATTTTTTTCAGCAACCATCTTTCGTCACGAAGAGACATCCCTCCGAGAGTATAATTTGTCATGAAAAGGCTTCTTAAGTCGCAGTTCGTAGTCGGCAATAAATTGCAGGGCCCTTCCATTTGTGGGAAAAAAGTTACATGCACAACATGAATGGTTGCGAGAAACTAGGCCTTAGCTCATCCCGACCTTTCGCGCCAGCTATTTATTTTTATTGCCCATTGCGAACCCTTTTTGGGGTCCGGAGATCTAAAACACCGACCTTACAGCATTTCATTTTCCTGAATATTTTTAGAGTAATAAAAGAGTGTTAAGAGCTTTCTGACTCTAAGTGATAGCTTCTGTGACACATATAGTATTGCGCTTTATTCCTTAACTGTCCTCTATTGAGTTTGAAAATGTCCCTACTTTCCTTGCGAGCCTATGATACCCTATGAACTACAACGTAAGCATATCATTGGTCAGTCAATTATTCTGTCAACTGCCTCCTTGTCTTCATTCTGTAATTTACCACAGCTTTTTGTTAATTCATCTGCAAATTCATTTCCCTCTAGGCTGAGGTATACAGAAACCTCACATATTTCAAGACGGTCTTGCCTCCATAGTGGCTTATACTTTATACAACAGTTCTTGACTACTGAAGATTTGCCGCTCGCGGTTGAAGCCATAAACAGTGAAAAGGATTTAAGTTCAGCATCCCGAAGTTACAATTACAGCTTGAAGCCCCGCTTAGACCCGGCAGCTTTATAGACAATGAATTTGTAAAAAAGCGATAAAAATAATTTCCCTCGTCAAAAAACCTCGCACATAGTTCTCAATTCCTCTTTAAAAAATTGAAAGAAAATATCAATATCAATTACGTTTTGAAATAAAATTACAGAAATTACGTGCATTTCGACAAGTTGTCCTTCTTTTAGAAAAAAAAAAACTTTAAAGGACAAATGCCTGAGGACTGATAACTTGATAAAAACCAGCGCTACCCTCATTCATTTTGTCTTCCTTCTATAACTCAATTAAGGAAAAACACAACTTCTATAAACCACAGCTCTACTTTAAAGTTAAAACCGCTAATATACCTGTACTGCGAGAATCTTGGTTCTAGTTATCGCCAGTCACTCCTACCCGAAATCGGCCCCAAATCATAACTCGTATTGGATGCCTAAGTGTTTCTTGAATCTGTCTCGGATTATTTAAACCCCAAATGTGATCATTCAACGGAAAGAATTATTAGTTATAACCACCGTTTTGTGAATTAATTTGCATTCATTCAAAGTTTCACTGGTCGTTGTACTTCGGTGGTAAGAGAGTGGAATTTAAGCCCCAGCCTTATCCACTGAACATTTTATGCATCAACAGCCTTTCGTCGGGGAGTGACAAACCTTTGAAAGCATAATCTTTGATTTTTATATAATTCAGACGCGGATCACCCGAATACCTTTTTAAT
The DNA here is from genome assembly GCA_917880715.2 of Matsumyia berberina. NCBI lineage: Eukaryota > Metazoa > Arthropoda > Insecta > Diptera > Syrphidae > Matsumyia > Matsumyia berberina. The sequence goes on from OU862870.1 coordinate 52,644,762, forward strand.
GTTATTCACACACGACGAACGAGTTGCAGCCATTTGAAACTCACGTTTCATTGGCGTCCGAGGGTGGTGTCCAAATAAGCTGAGGACATTTGTGGTGTTTGTCATCGCTATAATTCACAGTAATTTTTTCGAATTTCCTGGTGTCATAATCCTTTTCAGTTCCATCAACTCTTGAAGCCATGACACTCTACTGCCAGTGTTATGCCTTCTTAGTAGAGTCGACATCAGCTTTGGCTCAATTTTGTTAATTTTTTAAAAGTAAACGTTTTCCGACATCAGGAGTTGAACTCGGACTTTCAGCGTGACAAGCGAACCATTAACATGAGCTTCTCAATCCCTCCATTTAAATTCGGCCATAAATTGCATGTCCCTACCATCATCGTATGAAAAATGCAACACGCAAATGCGTACCTTTTTTTTCCAACTACAACTGTCTAGTAATAATGAAGATCTTTCAGCTCTTATTGAATCACCCTTTACATATAAACTGAAAGTGTGCCAATATTAAGCATTTTAAACTTCAAAAACACCGATTTTTTCGATGTTCGGTCTCTTCTTTGACAGCGTGAATCATGAGAGTCCGGGGAAAAAATTATTGAGACAATTTAAGTGAAGAAGTCTCACCCTCTTATATTCAAAAGAGAGGTACCAAGCAGTTAACACTTATTTTTATTTACAGCAGGGTGTCATGGGCTTCTTTCTCTCCGAGGCAGTACTATTTTCTCCCGAGATTTGGAGTAGGTTTTTCAAAAGATATTTGTCTAATGCACAGTACCCTGGGGAATGGTCAAGGATATTTTCATTGCAGCTGCGAAAGTGATTCAATGGGATACCTGCACAAGTTACAGGGATTACTTTTGGCTAAGTATAAGGCAACTTTTTGGATAGCTCCACTTCTCGTAGAATGTGTGAAAAGATTCCTCGCTTGCTAGATCTGATTGAAAGTTCGCTTTCGGAGAGCAGTCAATATGAGATTATGGTCATATATTTCTGTACCAAAAACAATTTGGAAACTTGTTTCGAATGAATGCCCGGATTTAGAAAAATTCATTTCTTATCCGAGTTCTAGTCACTGTTTGTTCTTGAAGCTCAGGACATCGAAGCTTCGATAACATGAATAATATTTTGTGTGTCTGTACAACTAAGGCGAAAACAGAACTAATTACCAATAACCTGAGGCAAATGAGGGAAAAAACATATGTTTGGTAGACTCAATGAATACTGGCACTATTAACAGTTTATTACCAACAAAAACCAAGCCACTGCCTGCAAATATTCTTGAATACATGAAATAGTACCTATAAAAGCAATTTAGGGCTAAAAGATGAAAGAAAATAGTTTAGACGATGAGCGTTAAATTGAAAAAAACAAAAAGTGTCAGAGGGAAGCTAGAGTCGAAAAGACTGTTTGTACCATCATTTTGAAATGTATTTTGTTTGACATCTTTTACAAACTATCAAAGAAATGTAAACTCTCATTTAAGTCTACTTTAAAATGTTATCACTGACTGTACCATTTCCTCTAATATGCTCACCCAGTGGTGTTTTACAAATTCTTGAATAAGTCATCGGGACATTTTTGTTCACTGTTTTGTTCTACATACACTAACTGTCAAACCAGGAAATAAATTAATGGATGGTGTCAACCACGTTAATATGAAATGTCTTTGAAGATGATCCCAAAACGAACAAACAGACAGGGATAGCGACACAAATTTGCGGTTTCGAAATCAATCTTAACTATTCAAAATTTACTCACTTACACTAACTACAGTTCAGGGTGATCTAGGACCTCAAAAAGGCTTTTCAATCAAAATAATGCTTAGCCCACTATCTACCATTGTGTACACTGCATTGGTGGAAGTTACTTTCGTCTGGCACATGTGATCTTCTGCGTTGTTTTGTTATCGGCCTTCTTAGATTACCTGGCTACGTTACGCATTTTTGTGGTAAGGCCGCTGTAGGTATACAGCTTATTTAGCCTGACGTTAGATCGTTTCATCCTTAACGCAGGTGGAATCATGAATCTTTCGAGAATTTCAAGAATACTTTTATCCGATTTTGTCAAAATTTATGTTTCTGCCGCATAGAGCAGGACGAAGATGATGAGAGTCTTATCTAGCGTCTCCTTCGTTTTTCTCGCTAGGACCTTGCTTAATAGATGCTTGCTTAGACCATATAAATAGTTATTTCAGCCGATGACCTTGTTACAATTAAGGGATTAGGTGGGTTTCGAAGGCTCACAAAAGCGTATTATTGCTGATTTTTTTTAAATGTATCAAATGAAATATTTCATCCAAACAATTTACCATATCAAACAAATTTTTATTTAAAAATTTGGAAAATTCAGCCATTGGGAGCTCATTTTCCTTGACCTTGAAACAAAAAAATTCTCCCGGCGTAGTCAGGATAAGTCATGACAGATTCATCCGAAATTAAAAAAAACTATTTTTTTCTGTTAGTAGGAAGGAAAAGAAAATTGAAATTAGATTTTTTAGCGTAGTTGGGAACAAAAAAAAACCATTTTTTGGTCCAACTTTCACCACGTATTGCCTCATAAAAAATAGATAATGTTATTTTGAAGAAGTGTGCAAAATTTTAACAAGATCGGTTCATAACTTTTTGAGAAATCATGACTACCGACTTCAAAAATAGAGTTTCGAGAAAAACACGATTGAAGTGCGACGCGCCAGGCTGATGTGGCCTGATGGGTGGAATTTCCGAAGGGTATATCTCTTAGAATTTTATTCTGATCGATTTAAAATTTTGGCAGAATATTCTAGATATATTGTAAAAAATAGATAATTTATTTTCTGAAAATTTCAAACCCACCTAACCCCTTAATAGCAGAGCCAAGGCCTCAAAGCTGTAGTTGTCCATCGTAACGCTTTGGCCAAACTTTGGTTTCTTAGCTCTACGAGTGCAACAGCGTATCTATATAAAAAGTCACGTCACAATCACAAGCAATCACCAGCAGTAAGTATTTTTTAAGTGGAAAATCAATGAGTTTCGCGGTTAAAGGACGACTTTAAAATAAGTACAGCGTTGGGGTCACATGCAGTCAAACTGCCAGCTGTTCACTTAAAGCCTAACACTAGATTTTCAGTGTATCCACAGGACCAAATTTTAATTTATTCAACTCAGTTTGAGTCTGATTTCTATCAACAGTTTGCACATAAACGCCACAATGTGTCATCACTGGACACTGTCTAAAAAACAAGCATACGACAAAGCTTGGTGTATACTCAAATGATTTCTATTGAGCCTATCATAAAAAACCGAAAAAAAAAATGAACTATTCTCCACCTTCTTCGCACATGTCCAGCTTTGTCTCACAAAGGGACATTTTACAATACTTAAACACTTTTCGTTATAACAATTGAGGCGATCTTTCAAACACAGATGTTGGAAGCCTCCTATGAGTACATAGGTAAGAGGATTTGTAAGATCGTAGGTCTAAGTCTAAGTCGGTCTAAGGATTTAGCTGGCAGTAACTTCAACCTAACCTAACCCAAATTATTCATTTGAAGACAATTTACACTGGTTTTAGCTCATTTGATTTAACAGCTCTTAGTCTTTTCTTGTGCGTGGCAAAATTTGCTGTACTGTGAAGAGCATTATTTTCGTGTATACACAGCCTGAAAGAACCCGTCAGTGTAACTGCGATTTAATTTGCTCGTTATAAGGGCCAAAAGGCGTTAATTTAATTTGTTCATGGTTTTGTGGTGATTTTGTGTATTTTTAAATTTCCTATCTTTGTGGTTCTTTCAAGGATTCAAATTCCGAGGGTATCATTTTTGTAGAGCATTCCTGTGACTTAGTATCTCATTAACACCACAAGACAAGCCTCTAAAGACACAGTTTCCGGTGATTACTTTGATTAGTATGCGGAAGGAAATTCATATGCATCATAGACAAAATTCCACAAGAAGATAACCGACAAAAGTCGTAAATAGGACCAACCACCCCTCCAAGCTTCTTTTTGTGGAAGATCACTTCACTTCCAAAGCGACATTCTCTTTCAAGACGTCAAATGAGAGCGTCTGTAAATAATTCCCTAACCCTGCTTATCTGGTAAACACCGTCAATACCACATCTACGTCAATCGCTGTTCTTGTGTTTTTTTTTTTCCATTTGCACCGCGCTCTCTGTTTACCAATAAATTGAACTGGGGAATTCTACTTATTACAAAGGTTCACGTTATCGCCCTTCAACATTATTGCCATTCAGGTCTATATCTGGATACATACTTAACTATTTGCATACGCGTGGCAATAAAAGCCCCTTCCCGCTGATCATTACTTGCCTCCAATCAATCATAGAAACGAGAGAAAAAAAAAAAACCTAATAACTCCTGCCGCGCACATAAATTAACATGAATGAAACAATAATTGTATCTGTGCGTGTTTCAACAAAATATCTATGCTCATCAAAGAAAAATATGTCAGCTGGGCTTGGGACTCGCGCAAAATAAAAAGTGTATCTCATCTTCAAATTACTGCGTTCGAATGTGTTTTAAATTGCCGTCGGCGCGGCGTGGTAAAAAAAATTAAATCAAATCATCTAAATTATGCCCGCTCTGTGATCACGTGTAGTATATTTAAAAAAAAATAAAAAACTTCATTACAACAACAACGGAGATACATTATATTTATTCGAATAAAAATAAGAGAAACATTTTTTTTTTTTCTTGCAAATTTATCTTCTTTTTGTTGGCGAATTTTTGAATGACATCATACAATTAGAATACACGACACAACGTGTCAGTTTTACAGATACACTCTCTATATAGTTTTGTGTTCTCTTTCGCGGTTTGTCGTTGGTGTTGCTAAACAAAAATTATCTCTCCTCAACCGGGCTACAGATACAATTATATTTTTTTGTTCATTTTTTGTATGCCGATGGAGTTTTTTTGATTTTGGGCTTGTGCCGGTCTTTCCCTCCCCGTTGGGTCTGAAGTGCTTTCAAGTGAATTCTATGTAATAATCATCATAGAAATTTTTTTCTTTTTTTCTGTGTGTAATTGCATTGTTAATTAGACGTGTTTTTATTTTATAACATTGCAATTAATTCTAATGTAACATTCAGGGTGGTATTCATGTGTAGTCCATGGATTTGCCGGGGGGGGGGGATATTTTTTTCACGCTTGAGATGTTTGTTTATTTGAACAGCATTTTTTGCGGTGAATAAATCCGGATTTCAAGACTCCAAAAAACATGTCTATGAGTCAGAGGAAAGTCTTTTTTTCTCTCTCTCTAGTCTTGTGGTTAGATTTGAATTTATTTGGCTTTTAAGTCAGCGCGAGTTGATGGATCATAATGAGATGATGAACACGATTCTCATTTTTTGAGGGTAATTTCTATCCATTTGGGTTTGGGATTTTTTTTTTTTCGATTTTAAATGCTCATAAGTGCTAGTAGTTGGGAGATTGCACGAAAGAGATAAGACCCGCAAGTGACACACCTCAGGGAGGGGTACTATCACCTTTTCTTTTGTTACACGTTTTGAACGGCATCCTACAAAAGCTAGACCTAATAATCTGTGAGAAATTTCCTATTATCAGGAGTAAAATTCTATACTAATAACTAGAAGAGCAAAGGCCTCATGGACCATCCCAGCCCTTGATTTCAATGATTACAGGCTCAAAAAAAAAAGTTGGCTGCACCTTTCGCAAAAGACTCCACTTTGGCAGACAGCTTACTCAATCCACCTATGCTTAATCAAACTTAATATTCACTAGGGAATATATTATCCAGAACTCTTGTAGTAGCTTGAGTAGTTAAAGATCTCAGGTTTGACAAATCTTCAGGCCCAGATGGATCGCCTCAGAAGAAGTATTCTTCTACTCTGGTCAAACCGCTACGTTAACTTTTCCTACTTTCTGAGTCTATTTCTGAATATATAAAACCTTTCACGCGTTCATCCTGTTCCTAATGAAAGGCGGAAAAACCTGCCATTCTAACTACCAACACATTACTACAATGTACTCTCTCCTTACGGATACCTCACATAAGCGGCGAATTTTCTCGGAACCGTCGGTGTTCGCTTATGAGAGAGTACACTGTATATCGTTATTGCCAAAGGTCATGGAGAGAATTTTCAATCAGCACTTATTTCGAAAAAAAATCAACATGATTTCGGGTATCAACGCTCTATAGGGGACATAATGGTTCTCCTATCGAGCCAATGTATACACCAGCACGGTTTTCGCCTTAAGTATCCCGAAAGCGCCTGACAGATTTTGGCATAGTGCCCTTCAAAAAAGCTTCAAGCGTATGGTGTAGGTAATACCTTCTCCAAATGAATTACGACCTTTTTAAGTATTCGATTTCACATGGATGCACTTGTACCACCTTCTCAACTAATGCTGGAATCCCCCAAGGTTCCGTCCTTTCTTCGACACCTTTTTGATACTTTTTAACTACTTTCTTTCTTTTGCTCGCAATCTAATCCAGTCCTTAGTGGGTGATAGCACTCTTGACTTCACTTATTCTTTAACGAACCCGCGACAAAGCTCTCACGTCGTTGAGTCCTAGCCTCAGCGAACGTCAACCGAGCTCAATTCAAATATTGATTCAATCATCGATTGATATGATATAAATCGAGTTATTCTGTATTAGGGGCCCTAAATGCGTACTGCGACCTATGAGATCTATTGTGGTGGATAAACCGAGTTAAGTTCAATGCAAATAAAATCCAGTGCTGTCTTCTGTCCCTGAAGCGGGATACCAATGAAGCCGAACTTGAAATAAATGGAATGTTTTTTGAGGAAACAAATGGTCCGTCAACGCTTGGCATGCGCATCAGCCAAATGCTTCGATGGAAACCGCATATATTAGACGTTGCTGGATGCCTTGGTTTTTCAAACGATGAAAAACATTTCTTCAGTGTTACAGACTTGGCTACGATCTATAAAGCTTACAATGGAATAGGTCATAACTCGCATGTTTAAACAGGAGCTCCTGCATCATGCTTGAGTTTTCTCGATCTCTTGTATAGGTGCAAGGGAAGGAATTCGACTGCAAATTGACCGATCGAAACAGGAATTAAACGATGGCCGCTGAACACGATCGAAAAAACTCAAGCATGACGCAGCAGCTTCTGTTTAAATATGCGAGTTATCACGTATTTTCGCCACAACTTATAAACTCTGAACTAAAATGAAGCTCTAAACGAACAAATGCTCAAGGCACGTATTCTGGAATATACTACTGAGGCCAGAATGCAGTTCAACTTGAAATATCCTTTGTACCAAAAGCAAAGTTCTCCAAGTGGAGGAAAGTTTGGTTTGGAGCTAGATCGGTGTCATTGACGAACCTCAGGATCGTGTTTAAAGATAATTTTTTTGATTAGGGCTTGAGATGTTTCTGTCTGCTACGACAGAAACATCTGTCTGCTGTGACGGGACATTCGCACAATATATGTTCAGCAGTTTCCCGATCCTCAAAAGTCAAGCTCTGGTTTTATGTTCTTGGTGGACAAACGACAAAGGAGAAATGGCTTTGTAAAAGCTGATCCAGAGCCTTTTCTTTTCTTACTGGTTCGATGACACTGTATTCTCTAACCAAGTTGGTTGTTAGAGTGGTCAGACAACTGTGAACTAAGTCTATGACGCGGCTATATTACAATTACCAGACAGTTGTGCTACTAAACATCCCTTTTCCAAGCTACTGATTAATCTAGAGATGAGCCACAACTCAGAGATAGGGTTTGATTATCAATGGCTTTCGATAGCATACACATCTTGACTGCATTTGCTGCATCCTCGGATTAGTCTGACCAAAGCTCTGCTTAGAGCTGCAGTTAAGTGCTTTCACACAACACTTGGTAGTTGTACAAGAGAAATCTCCTTATTGCCGTGAAAAGTGTGTCTAGTTTTTCCCTCATTTCAGTGATTATCTAGCATCTTCACTCCGACACAACTTTGACTTTAAATATTAATGCCATCACTTGTCAATTGTTTACTCTATTACTTTGAGTACGTGTCCCTGCTTTTCGCACGAATGCAAACTAATTCGCAAGGGAGAACTAAGTCACATCTACGAATTTTTAGTATGAAGGTTACTTTGACCGTTCGCTAGGGAATAGGTTGCCTCCAGAACCAAGAATTTCTTTAGATCTGACAACTTATGTACAAAAAATGGTCAAGTCTACTTCATCCACTCATTTTCGATGTGCGTCTGTTAACGCGAGACAGAAGGAGGAAAAGATGGAAGCAATTTACATGTTTTCCGCTTTCTGTCTCGCGTAACTCAAAGACTTCATCTCTCCCCTCATTATTTGCTTCAAAATTACGGTCTACAGTATTGGCTGGTTTATTATTCATTAATTTGCAATAAATGGTAAATAATTTACCTCGTTTTATACCGTTAAAGTTCATCATAAATTCATTACAACGATTAGTGATTCAATCCTGATAACAAGCGTAAATATCAGCAGTGTATGTGAGACATTTACCTTTAAACAGGTTTATACCTACAAATTCACTCTATGACCCCAATGTCTGATGTGACAGATTAAAGTCTAATCCAGGTGACACTTTAACTGACAACTATGTGAAAGATAGGTTAGGTTATCGTTTAGAAAATGTGACTGCTGTCTGGGTGCTTTTAATGACTTTTGGTGTTTGCAACGAAATTTAGATTAGATAGGTATGTTTCGAGAAAGCCTTCAGCTTATAGAACACCACTGAATGAGAAACATTACCAAACAGGTCAACAAATGTGACAAAAATATTTTCGATAATCCCAATTTCATCAAAACTCTCTAATCATTCCATTTGCGTGGTTTGTGCAGGGAACCGACTGGAGGCATTACTGGCTTTTAAGCAATAAAGGTTTTGAATACTTTAGGCCAAACTTGCACTTGCCCTCTGAGCGTATGCAAGCAGGTCTCAGACTGTTCATCTGCCCAACCGTTTCTGGTCCCCGTGATTAATCCACCAAGACTGGCAAAGATCTTGGTCCAGGAGGTTCTGACAAGAAGGAAGATGTCTGAGCTAGAACCGGAGGTGTTGAATTTAGTCGTGAATATAAACGTGGTTCTCGCCCACAATAGTTTTTACGAAGGAACATAAATTGAGGAAAATGAAAACTAGACACACCAGCGAAGGAGAGGTGCATATTTTTGGAATTTCTTGGTCCTCAACCTTTAGGGAAGAGGAATTGTAAAAAAAAAATGGGCTAAGATAAACGGTGACCAAATATGGATACGCGCAGGCAATCTAAATGACAAAATTTCGATAGATTGTACTAAGAGATACGTTCTAAGTATGAAGCAGGGAACACACGTTGATACTTATGCACATTATAACCTCTAGTACTACCTAAAAAAAAAGGCGAAAACTCGTCAAGGATGATATCTGGAGACTATGCTTGACGGGGCGAATATACACTGTCTCCATCATGCATATACTCTGTTTAGCACTAGTTTGTGTAAGAAAATCTGGTTGAAGAACCTGGAAGTTGTTAACATCACCTTCTGAGGGGAAAAACTCAAGAAAGTAAATTGGGTCAATACGTAAAAGAAACTAAATAACTGCTCTGACGCAGAAGAAAACAAACACAGATGACAGAAGAAAACCTTTCTCTGCTACTCTCCAAGCCTCAGTAGTAGGACTGCTAGCGGAGAACATATCTCGAACGACTGGTGCGAACCGTCTACGAAACCGCCTTACTGGCATCCCAACAAATAAAAGATGACCATAATGAACTCACGGCGATACAAGTGAGGAGGTGTGATTTGCGACTCAAACATCTCTACAAAGTTATGTTTTCAACTCGATAGGTGCAATCTGGTCCCGACTGGCTTATTCACATCACATTCGTTTTTGATTCCTGGTGAGTGCTTTTGTACTGCTCACACAAGAGTGGCGACCAAATGAAAATGAAATGAAATGAAATTGCACATGTCGAGTGGACCAAGAGGTCACGGTCTCTTAAGCCTGGCTTGACAGGTTGACTGTGACGAAATGGTTACCCACTGAAGTACTTGAGGAGTTCCAAAGTCCAAAGTTCCAAAGCAGTGCTGCAGCATGTTTTATAGGTTAAAATAAGGAAACGTATAGGACAAGTCAATATTGCTCCTAACGAGGAAATACACAGATCGGCTCCAATTTTCGGTGAGATATGTCATCAAATCTTCAGTAGGCGTTTTATAGTCCTATCATAGTCCCGGACTATGGATGTAATCACATCCGGGCAGATTTGTGAAAGTTATAACCTTCAACTCAACGAAATGAAAATTAGACCTTAACCTTCGGACAAGGGAATTTCTATAGCGCAAAAATGTACTTACAAACCTTTGAACAGGGCCTCGTCTAAGGTGACTTAGAAGGTTAAACTCTGTTAAACCCCCATGAAAGTCAGTCTGCTAGAATAATCTAGCAGCTGCAAGATGTTAGTCTCTTCTACGGCCAACATTGCTATTTCTTAAGTCTTAACCTTCTTCATGCAACGCCCATGTCCACCCCGGACTGTAGCGCCACCTTAAGTAAGTAACCTTCATGCAACCTATTGCTCCAACATTCGGACACAAAATCGATGTCACAACGCTTAATGTAACGTGACGTATTTGTCTTTAGCATCTTACATACGTTCACTTGCATCGCACAATAAAGCCAAAGAAAACCTCACAAAACTCAGATTCAGTTAAATCTCCATTGAGCCATTGAAATTCCCTCCGCGAGTACTACACTGCACAGCGCATTACCGTCCTCATGGCTCATTAAAAACGCGACTTCACAAATTGGTCCTTCGGGTTTAATTTTTCTTCCATTAAATTATCCCGGACTTCCTTTGTGTCTGGATCAAGGTACAAAAAATACTTTTATGTTTTTTTTTCCACTTTTTGTTTCTCCTTTTCGTTCTCTAATCCTGCCCGTGCGCCAAAGGGACTCATTAATATTGCATGAAAGGATTTATTTTTTTTTATTTTTACTTTTTGGACGCGCGCGTTTACCTTGCAAGACCATCAATCAATTACCTTCAACTTCGTATAATGTATCTTTTACCCAACTCCTTTTTTTTTTCATTTAATTTTGTTGTAACACACAACGACAAATTTAACTAATAAAAAATATAAATTTTTCTCTTTTTAAATTTCAGGTGCTTTTTGACTGTTTGGAACATTTTTAATAATTACGTTAATAGTTGTTAAAAAAAATCATTTTTTGTTATTTACTAAAAAAAAAATTTCTTCATTTGTGCAATTATTTCCAATTACTACAACAAAAATAGTGTAATGAGTTTATATTTTTTTTATAACAAAAAAAACAAGTTCAGTTTCCTTATAACAAAAATCAAACAACAAAAATTCAAAATCTTTCTCCAAGTGTTCAGTTTCGTTTCGGTGTAATAACATTTTACAACACAAAATCAATAATAATGCAATAAAAATAAAATAAAAAAATTAAAACATAATAAAAGAAACCAAATTTTACGTTTTTTTTTTTACATATTTTTCCTTTTGTGTTAAATTCAATTTGTTCTAAACTGCAAAATTATCAAGTGATTCAAATATTAAAAGAAAAAAATATATATATTTCGACAACAAAAAAAAAAAGAATAAATATGATGTGTAAATAATATTTTGGGTGAAAAAAAAAAGGAAGAAAGAGTAAAGTGTTTTTTAAAGATAAATTTTCGGCTCGAGAAGAAAACCATGAGGACTAAAGAATATTTAACAAAACCACGGATTAAAATGTGAAAAAGGAGAAGAATTTAGAAGAAAAAAGAAAAACAAAGAAGTATCTGAGTACAGATTGCAGATGCATCTCTACTTTTGTAACAGTCGTTTCGGAATATATTTTAACTGATGGGAAATCGGACCGTTTTCGAAGTGCAATCGGATGAAGGTGAGTTTGTTATTATAATATTTGAGATCGATTTATATTTTTAACCACCATTCGCATGCAACTTCTTCTTCTTAAATCTGAAAGAAGTTTTCGGAAATCTCATCAGTTGGTACCTCAACGTTTTGGATGTTCAATTTCCTGAATCTTTGTCTGTACAACCGGGATATTGGCCCATTGTGATACAACAGCAAAAAAAAAAAACCGATTAACCAGCACCAGGGAACCAGAATATGTAGCATAAGTACATAAGCATGTAGCAAAAGAAGGTGGACAACCGTAGCGGTGTTAACCCAAAGATTTGAACCATTTCGTCCCAGAGTTGAAGTTTCTTATTTTCTGGATGTCGAGTTTAGCTAGATCGTTAAGATCATCATAGAAGTATTCCTCGAGGGTTCTTCTTCTTAGCGTCACAAGAGCAGGACATTTACACAGTAGGTGGGTCGTAGTTTCTTCTTCCTCCTCGTCTCTACAGCTTCTACAGAAATCATTGGAGGGGACCCTCAGTCTAAGTGCATGTCAGCCTATCCAGCAATGTCCGGTAAGGACCCCTAGCAGTGAACCTAGATTTTTTCGGTTTGTGGATAAGAGTCTCTCTTTAACTCCAGGTTAGGCCAGATTTGACAAGAAACAAATGCTGACGTTGTTCCACTTGTGGTTTGCCAGTTTCTTGGCATCTGTGTCAAGGAGGAACTTGATCGATTCGATAGGCGGAGGAGGTTCCACCAGGTTTTCGGGGAGAACCCGTCGTGCACCCTCTTTTGCCAGCTCGTCCGCTCTGCAGTTGCCTGGAACGTCCCTGTGTCCTGGGACCTAGCAAAGAGTTACGTCGCACCTATCTGCAATCACGTTGAGAGATCTGCGACATTGCTTTACCAACCTTGATCGTATTGTCGGCGATTCCAAGGTTTTAATAGCTGCCTGACTATCTATGTATAGTACAATAGCGCTACAATCTATCACGTTAATTGAAAGCCAAGCCGTAGCTTCGCAGACTGCCGTAATTTCCGCTTGAAATACACTGCAGTGATCCGGCACCACCCGCTGTCTTGGATCCTTCTGTGAATATATGCGGAATCATTCAAAATTGTACCAGATTCACAAAAGCTTCTGCTAGGAATCGAGTCTTGTACCTGACGTTGAAGTCAATATAGGGGACAACGTAGTCCGTTGCCCTTAAGGATCCTAGAGTGGCCCGTTGCTGTGCTGATCAGCTGGGAGGATTCTCTGAGCCTTAATGCTGCTTTGACTGCCATTAGCTTCCCAAGGATATCAACAAGGATATCCACCTCCAGTGGAGTAGTGGGGGTTGCTTTCAAAGCACCCGTTATACAGATGCATGATCGCCTTTGTACTTTTCAAGCAAGCTGCTGTTAATTTTTCTGTCCAGTGCTGTCCACCAGACCAATATTCCATACACAAAAATCGACCTCACCACCGCCATATATATCCAGTGGTCTACTTTAGGCTTCAGGCCCCATTTAGGGCCTAGAGCTTTCCGGCAGGAGTATAATGCAATTGAGGCTTTACTAGCACGGTCCTGAATATTCAGCTCCCAAGTAAGTTTCCAATCGAGTATGACCTCCAGGTATCTGGCATGGTCTACAAATTGGATTTCCGTGCCCTATTTGAGAGGGATCGTTTACAATGACCTCGCTTATAACAACCGCGTTTTTATTCGGTCCATTCGCCGTCGTTATAATCGACTTCCACTGTAGTTCTGTACATCACCGTCTCACCCGAATCGCCTTAACCTCTTTTATAATTTTCCACCACCTGTTTTCTGCTTAGTCTAAAAGTAGTCATAAGCTCCTCACCGCGTACGTCTACACATTATGGCATAAGATCCCCCCATGTTGCACAGCTTTAACTTTTGATTCATAAACTCGACTTTCGTTTTATAACAATGTATTTCTCTATCCTCTGCTAATTCTACGCAAAACCCACGCCGGTCGGTCAGCAGTCCAACGCACTAACCACCATCATTCTACGAACAAGAAACCTAAATTGAGTCAATCGAACTCGGTGCCAATATTGACGCAGCTGAGGATCGAGTTTCACAAGATTGGGTTAAGCTCGACACATCTAAAGCCCAGTGCTTGACCCTCAAGCTTAAGTGGTTGGACTGCTAAGCGTGCCCAAAAACAAACCTGAAACTCGTATTTTGTCTTAAGAAACTTCTGGCTGATTACCATTCAGATTTGGCAACAACAACCATGGGTCGATTTCATGTGTCAAAAATTGGATCCATGGATCCTAATCTTTTCTTTTTGCAGTCGACCTTTATACGTCAGCATGAGATATCAAATTCCATCACTTCCCTCAAGTAGAGTTTAGTATTTACCCAAGTCAGTGATTCCCTTCCTAGCAAAACATCTCATTCTCAATGAAAGTAAACAAATTAATTCTCAATTGTAGCGAACCCAACTCATCGAGTGCGCACACACACATCAATTGCATCGCAAACTAAACAAAAAGCAAACAAAAACTATCGCCTCGAGAGAAAACTTTCCCAGAAACACTTTCCCTTTCGGAAATTTGATATTTACTGCTCCGCCCCATCCCCGAGGTATTCCAAAAACGTAGTCACTCAAGAGATGTACACCTATCGGTTGTTGTTACACAAAAGTGTTCCGAAACCAAATTAGAAGTTTCAAATGTTTCCTTCGAAAATACACACACATACACATGCTTCTGAACACGAGCCTTTCTCTCACACTCGTGCCTTGCTCTCATTGCATTCAGAATCGGGTATCCATGCAGGGATACATACTCGCACATACCGATGGAGAAAGCTCTTTCGTGCAGCATCCCTTTGGAAAAATGTATATATTCGTGTCAGCATCAGCATCCCTTGATGAGGAGGGCCCACGCAATCAGCCTTCGTCAAGCCTACCTCAACCCAGAACACCATGCCAAAGGGGGTGGTTTTTAATGGCAGTACCTCCATCAAGCATCGCGTTGTAGGTTGGAAATGTGTATGTGTGCGTCGCACATGTATCTGTCAAGGGTGGGGATGCTTGGAAAAAAGAAAATAAATTTTGTTGTAGGTCGCGGAACGGAATAATTTTTTTGTCCTTGAGGGTGGCAAATACAAAAAACGTGTGTATTCCCAAGTTGCAACCCCTTTTCAACAGCGCGGGGAACATACAAACGTCGGCTTCACTGTATGCGAACGGAGAAGAATTAAAATCATTTTCGATTAATTTGATATTCGCTGAGGCGTTGGAATTGGCGAAATAAAACCACCCTTGGTGACACAGCGGAACTGTACCCCCTCGCCCTACGTACTGGACAATGAAAATTAATGCAGGAAAAAACAAAAAAAGGCATAGAACTCGCTCGGCGATAGATGGAGGCGCTTTTCCAAAATGAGATTTAAATTGAAAATTTCATTAATTGCAGGCGCGCTTATGGGGGTGTGAGTGCGGGACTTTGACAGTGGGGCGGTAGCGTTACGACGTATAAAGCCAATGAAAGATTGGAGTGGGTTACCATTCCTTTTTTTTCAATTTCAGCGCAATAAGCGGGCTTCTCGGTACTCCTCTGTTGCCATGGAGGCGATAATTGCAAATATGTACCCGAATTGAGTTTTATTTTTATTTTTTCTATCTATGGTATCTATGGAAAGTACATACATATGCATGTGCGGATTGGGTTTAAATAGATTTGGAAATGCATTTTTATTCCGCTTCAGTAAATTAATTGGAAATTGCACTTTGGGTGTGTCCAGTAGGGCTATTTACTGAATTTTTGTTCTAGGTACATTGTACATGTCCCCTGTAATTAAGATTGAAAGCATATGGAAGTGGGATTGGACATTTTTTATTTTTAATGGAATAATCAAGGGCTGTAGTGGACAGAATGGCAATTCGATAGCTTATGGTGGTAATTTGCATGGAATTGTGTTCGAAAAGATTAATATTTTTTACGGAATTCATACTTATTTGTCGAAAAGCCAAAGTAAGGTTTGCATGCAATTCCTCTCGTTCAAAATGAACAGACATTTTATAATTCCCTTATCAAGCCTTCAAAGTCTTGGTTCTGCGAGATGGAATAGAATAGTCGTTGAACACTGTTTTTCTAGTTCAACTGCTAGTGCGCTTAACACAATTTCCTGTCACCCTAAATCTAAGTAAGATCAATTCGATTTCCAAAGAGTGTTTGGCACATGTATTTGTTACCGACTTGTGTCGAATTTGAACTATTGACGCCAATTTACGAGAGCGTAGGTTGAATTAGGACATGGGGGCCGAACTCATGCACTCAAGCTGTGATACAATTGTGTTGTACTTCTTCATGAAGCGCTAGAGGAAATCTTTTCTTACAAGCAGCTACACCTTTCTCTATAACAATCGAGTCGAAAATCTATGTTTTTTGAGCTTTTCTTCAACGAACTTTCGTAAACATTTTTGCGAAATTTTTCTATGACCAACGTTAAGTCAAAAGCAAGATTCTTTCACTTTATCGTGTTAAGAGTCTATTAATCCTCGACGCAACGAATACGTTTTCTTTTCCTTCAAGGGATTCTTGGGCTCGAACCAACAAAACAAGAGACGGACGGCTTCAAAATTGCAGGCAACTCCGGTGCTTGCGTATATTGTAACAACCCAACGGTATAAGTTGCGATTCATCTAGATCCCTTCGTCACAGAATTCCAAGCCGAAGTCCTTGTAATTTTAAGGAGAGCTGAAGTTCTCTTGGAACACCACACCCAAAGAAGGAAAATAGAAATCTGCTCGCATAGTCAAGCTGCACTTAAAGCCATCACAAATCAAACATCTAGATCTCATCTGGTCAGGGAATGCAAAGGCAAACTCAACAGGCTTACGAGTCACAACAACTTTCGCTTTGGGTATCGAGGCACGAAGATGTCACGGGAAATGAGAAAGCCGATGAAATGGCAAAAGAAGATTCGCACGCGATAGAACGAACTGCTAAAAACACAGCAACCAACGAGAGGATGCAACGGGATTGCGAGGATCACCTGGCAAATTTGCCGAATGTGCAAATTGGCTAGATCACTCGTAAATAAATCAAGCAACCTGCTCACCAGGAAGGCTCTAGATTCAAGAAGAGATCAATTGAGGCTGATGGTGGAACTCATCACAGGACACATTAACCCCAACACATGCATAGAATGGGCCCCGCTGACTCAGAGACATGTAGGAACTGCGAGGAAGAATTAAAAGACCTTGAACAATTCCTGTGCCACTGCCCAGCACTGGCGATATGCGACAGAAGACCATGGAGTGCATGTGGATTCCGCACTTGAAACATCTCAAGGCCAAATCAGAACGAAATTAATGACGTAAACAAATCGATAAAATACACGACACTTTTTCTGGAACGCTGAATCTCAGATAATCTGCATTTACATATAGGTACATACCTGACTAGTTCCCCTTGAATTACTTACTGAAGAACTGGGTCTTTAAATCTGCCGAGGAAGTACGTACATATGTCTGTCATTTCGCAGAAGTTCCTTCTCGAGAGATTCCAGACACCTATAACCACTGCTCCATTTTTATTCGATGGACTACCAAGAACATATAACGAGAACATGATTTCAACCTCAGGCCAAGAAGAGAGGATAGGGATAATTGTACAGGCTGTACTAAACAAGAACTAGCCTTCTGCACTGACGGATGCAAAATTGATCCTAGTATTGGTGCCGGCATTTTCTGCGAGGCCGGAGGGGTAAATCAATCCTTTAAAATAGGAAACAGCCTCAGCGTCTTTCAAGTTGAGATAACTTATTACTAAAGAATGACGAAGTTGTCAAAAAAAAACTATCACCTATGTTAACAGTCGAGCGACCACAAAGACTCTGCAGTCATAATCGACAAAATTAAAGCATGTAGAGCCTTGCACACAAACTCTTAACGATGCATCAGCGACTAACACGGTCACCCCATGTTTGATATCAAGTCAAGTAAAATGTATCACGAAATGAGATAGTAAACGAACTTGTTAGGCCGGTTACAAGGACTCCGATCAGCGGGTTTAGGGTGCTTTAGTGAACTCTCCACATCTTCCGATCTTCCGCCATCAACTCTAAAGCATCAGGGGCTATCCCCGTAAGGGCAGAGGTGTGATTTAGCATTTGGTTCAGCCATCTCATTCCAGGCCTACCCAGGGGACGCCTACCCAATGGCACTGATTCCATGGCACGTTTGGAAGCCGAGTTTAGTAACATGCGTTCAACGTGTCCATACCATCGAAGTATGGGCCTCTCCGTTCGAAGAAGTAGCTGCCCGACATTGAGTATCTCGCGTATTCTGATGTTCCTAAACCGATCTCGGCGAGTCACCCCAGCAATACAACGAAGAAATCTCATTCTTGCGGTCAGTTCCCAAACTTCATGACCATAGGTGAGGGTCGAAACAAACACTGAATTGAAGACCGATAGCTTAGCTCCGATGCCAAGTTCAGCCCTCCTGATAACAGATTGACTAAGTTGTCTCAAAATTGCTCCTGCCTGACCAATCCTACAGGATAACTCAGTGTTGCTCCTTCTATCAATCGTGAATAAGACCCCCGAGTTACTTGTTTCTTCTGTAAGAATTCTAAAAACCTCGCAAAACTTAGTCGTAAAGAATCGTTTCAAAAGTCCGCACGGGGCATAGCTGTAAGAGCGGAAAGAAAAAAGAATCCCTCCGACACCTGCTGTGCGAAGACACCACCAGAAGGCTGAGTACTGTTGGTAGTACGTTCTTCTATGAACTGGACCTTCACATTCGCGATTTTGAAAACTCCTAAGATTCCTCTCTCTTTCCGGGTGGTTTCGAAATCAACCAACCCCACTCCTAGGTCAGACTCTCATGGGTAAACTGGGCTTCATGCCACTTTGACCAGAGACCTAGATTAGGTTAGATTGAAGTGCCTGCCAGCCCAAGCCAACACATGTAGACCAATTAAAGGTCCGTTGCGATACCACGTGGAGAATTCTCCTCTACCAACTCGTTAAACAACTTAGAGCTTCTGATAAAGCCTAGGGGACTTCTAATATCTGTGTTGATTGGATCGCCTAGATCATTGTAGAAGAAGGCAAGTAGGTGCATTTTCCTTCTATGGGAGAGAACGGGGCATGTGTAAAGTAGGTGAAGGATAGTTTCCTCCTTCTCCTCGTCCATGCTGCTCTGCAGAAATCATTTGAAAAGACAACAAGCCTTTGCTTGTCCTGCCAGTGTCCAGTGATCAAATCCTTCCTTAGGGAAAATCAAATACTTAGAGCGATTCAGATCTGGCTTGGGCCAAAACTGCTTTGTCGCTAGACACGTTTTCAACCTGTCTACCTAATATTTGTCCTGTCAATAGCATCACGCTTAATTTAAAGTTTACATGTAGCGATGGGTATGCCTAAGGCACCATATTCTGGTAATATATGAATCGTTGTTCCATGTCTGGCGAGTTCATCAGTCTTACAATTCCGGGGAATGTCCCTATGCCAAGGGACCCAACAAAGGTGAATTTTGAACTACTTGAACTACTCTGCCACGTTTTTTTTTAGCCAAGACAAGACTTATTTGATCGCCATTATTTCCGCTTGGAATACGCTACAGTGATTTGGGAGACGGAAAGAGAGGTTGAGACTGAGCTTATCAGCGAAAATACCTCCTCTTACACCTTCGTTGATCTTTGAACTGTCAGTGTAGAAGTGAGCCGACTTGTCTTCTAATAATGCGTCCTCCTCCCAGAAAGATTGTAACTTCGAAGTTTTTGTCAAATTTCAGTTTGGGTATGGCGTAGTCCTAGCAGAGCTTTAAATGATGCTGAGGGCCTCAAACCTCTTCGTGACCACACCTCACCGCCTTCGATCGTAATATCGTCTCTTGATGTTGTTTGATACTAATAGTGCGGTTATTGTCACTGCTAGAGTGTTGTTATGTTGCTCACTCCTAGCTCTTCAGAGAAAAGACAGACTCCTACGCCTATGTAGATTTTTGGTCCATCGTTGTAGATGTACTTAGAGTCATTACAGATTTCGTTACTTGTTCACTATTCTCTTATTAAAAAGACACATGAGAACGGTCTTTCGAAGGCTAAGTATCGAAAAGGCTTATCGGAGTTAAGACTGGTGTTCAGATATTTGTTTAATTTCTCCTTAAACCACCACAGTGGAGACTTATCAAAGGTTCTTAGGACGAGAGCTAAAGCTAAAGCTCACTTAGGACTTTATGGGCTTGAAAAAGCCAACAAACGTCGACCCAGAATCGACTACAAACATTCCTCATCGCTTTACTCGATTTAACACAGAATGCCCCGTCAAAATTCTTGGAAACAGTGGAGAGCCCCATTAAACGTATCACAACCATGATGTGTATCTTTCTTCAAACGATTCTCTCCTATGAAAATAGTTCAAGTCGCCTTCCCCTCTCGCTATATCAACATGTGCTCTCAACGGAACGTGCTTTTAACTCGTGTTCTGAAACAATTCTGAAATTTCATCCGTTGTTGATCTGTTTACTCTAAAGTACGCGCGCTAACAGTACACAAGTGCACTCTTAAGATACTTAACGTATCTAAGTATCTTAAAACAAAACCAGGAGAAAATAGAAAAAAAAAAAAAACAGAAAGGAAATCCAAGCTGAAAAATCCTTTTTTTTTTCTCGTTCCTATTCTTTCTGTTTTCTCTTTTCCTTTTGTCGACTTCCATCTCTGTTGTTGATGTGTTTGTGCCTCTGTGTTTTCTGATAGAGCAACCACTACCGAGGAGGTGACTAGAGGTAGCAGCAAGTAACCTCCAACAGTAGGTATTGAGAATTTTTAGGTTTTGGTTCTTGCATTTTCTCACAAAGGACAACAGCGAAAAACAAACAGGAAGGCAAGAGAAAATACACAAAAAAAGAACGAAAAGTCCTTTGAAAGTTTTCACTTTCATGCAAAATTAAGCAGCAGCAGCAGCCGTAACACAAAGCCGACGACGTTGACGATAGGGCAGAACGATGAATACAGAGAAGGGCGAATGAAGAGGAAATGAATGGAATAAGGATTTTCTTTCTTCTCTTTGTTGCCGCTTTAAGCTTCCCGTGCTAACTATGCGAAAAAGCAAATGACCTGGAATGCACACGAATACACACAAACACACACACGTTCAGGGGGAGATACGCGGGGGGCCGGCTGTGTTCAAGACACCTTTTCTGCATATTAAACTGAAAGTCTTGTGCAGAACTCTCAGTTCTAAGCAAGTACCGCCACCGTATGCGCGCCGCCTTTGATGTGAGTGTCCACCGACAACGACTCGCTGATGTGTTACACACCATTTCGCACCTTTTAGACAATCGGATTGTTATTTGTGCTGTTTGCACCAGATACACACGCTTAACATTAAACTTAAATGATATGCAAGCGCAGAAAGGGAGGAGGGTGTGTTGGCATGCAACTGGAAATGGAATCCCATATTCTCTCAACTGTCAGCTGCACATCTTGGGTGTCGCGCGGCAACCATTTAAATCCAATTTTCAAATCAATTTCACCCCAAGACGTCGCAGCTACATGTGTACACCATTTAGCACTGCTTGGTTTCGTCTATCGACTAGAAAGACAAAAAAAAAACTGCTTTGGTGTCAATGCAAGACGGCTTGCGTCGGGTATTGTTGTGACTGTGGTTATTTTGTTCGAGAGGGTTACTTGACTTGGGTGACAATAGCGCGGTCTTGCGGTCTCATTCGATCAGTGAACTTTCCCTCTCGCCGTTGAAGAGCTGTTTTTGGTAAGGGCTTACTTGAACCCTGCTCTAACCTCAATTTATGATGTGATTATTATTTAATGGTGTTCCACCTGCTTACAGTGATTGATGGCACGGTTCAGGTGACAAGTGGATTCTATTTGTTTGCTGTGCTCTTCTATGTGAGATTTTTCTTTGCACCCTTTGTGTCACGAAGAAGGGATTAGAAGGAAGGTGAAAACTGTAATTCGTTTGTGATAAGTTTCACACTCAAGTTGAGAAGGAAAAGGATAGAAAAATTATGATGTGATGGCAAGGGGTTTTGAAATCTAGTGATTAAAGCAGGGTTTTGGTAAGTGGAACAGAAATTAATGTTTTAGCCGCGACATCAGAGGAGTTGAGCAAAAAATTATGACATGTGCCTAAGACAGGCTTAAGAGGAAACTTGTAGACGAGAGTTTCGAGAGAAATTACATCGAAATCTGAGTACACCAACATCTGCTTGATTTCTTGAAGATCACGAATGGGACTAAATAGGGCCAAACGTATTTGGAAAATATTTGTAACAAACTAAGGCGGACAGGGCGATCAAAAAACACTAATAAACGGCTTGGAGTGATCAACTTCAGCATCACGTTCAACTTCGGATGAGTGAGGTTCAAATGGCTGCTTGAAAAGGAAGAGTTAGTGTACTTTACGGCCATAGGATACTTCAGTTTTTAGGTTCTATTCCTTCCATTCCCGAGAACTTTATCACCCACCCCAAAATTTTTGTGATTAATTTTTGAATAGCTGAAGCGATTGCCCGAGGTGGTGTTGGTACGTGGAATTGTACCACAGTTTGAATGGCCGTGCGAGTATCAAATTCCACTTGGATCAAGTTAAGGCTCGAATCTACACAGCTCGCACAACACTTCAACGACCTAATCACACTAAGACATGGCGATGACAAAGAGTTCCAATTATATCACTGAAAACAAACATCGAAGTCGAGGACACCAATCAATTCAATATAAGTTGCGTTCAGCTAGGACTAAGTGTTTTTCAATCTTTTTAGAATAACCACCCCCTTGAGACCATAAAAACTTAGCGACCATAAAACTTAGCGACCCTGTTTAAAAATTTAAAAAAGGTACAAACTTGCCAAAAGTACCCTTACACTGCCAGAAAACTGAGAGCACCTTCAACGTCTTCAACTTGACATACTTTAAAAAAAAGAAGTTTCTATCCAGGATTACTCCTAGATATTTGGCTTCATCGGATATCTAGATATGGCCACCCTTTAGCACTGGCTGAGTCAGACCGGTCACAACCATCCTTCTCGTAAGATTGACCGAAAGCCTACACCTAGGGCAATATTAATAGACCACTTCAAAAGCCGTCTGCGCCTTAGCACAGAAAGTCTTGAGGCATGACCCGACAACGTTTTGGTTTATAGTTTGACGTCAAAGGGGTCGCGATCCGCACTTTGAAAAACATTGAGCTAGGTGATCACGTAATGGGTATGACTCTATGTCGTCTTCGGCATCATACCTGTCTAACACATTTATTTCTTTCCATGCGTTATGTTTCGGTGTACATCCGAACGAATACTGCATAAGCTGCCGCATAAAGGAGAAATATGTCCGCCACGAATTGACTTCCTTCGCCGACAGAAAATAAGGACTCTTGGTAGTTACTTCTTTATGGATTTGGAATACTTGTGTAACGTTGAGTTGAAAAACCTCCTGAGAGCCAAAACTACATAGTTTGTAGCTTGAAAAAAGAATCAAAATTGTCAGGCGATACAGAAAAGTTCTATGTTCTATGTCTGAGTATGACAGCCAAACGGCCATTAAGACCATAGCCTATGTAAATATGTACATTCTCCGAATAGGTAAAACAATGTCAAAAGGAACTTGCAAACCTGGGCAACTGGTTTCGAACCTGGGTCAAAGAACATAGGGTCGCATGAAAAATAAAATAAATAGCTGCCGTGATAGCTCGGGATGAGCCAAGGCCTAGCTTCTCCATTCCATTCATGTATCACGGTGTTTTTTTTTTCGAATCTCGTGATGTCATAATCATCACGTTCAATCAAATCTTCAAACCATGACACTCCACTGTCAGTGTTATGCCTTTACAGCAAAGTCGACATCGGCTTTCACAGCTGATCGATTCTATTTATTTTTAATGAAATATGCAGACTTTGTACTTTGTAAAAGCCCATATATCTAAATACGTCGACTCGGTCACGTGGAAAAACAGAATTTTTGAAGAACTAGGGGACATTGCGCAAATAACATGATATGCTTCCTCAAAATCTCAGGTTGGTTTGTAAATAGGTCAACCAATGGATGAAGAAGTCAGAACCGGCACGACTACTTGAAACGATGAACAGACCAAATGGGCACTCCGCAAGCACTCTTAAAGTGAATTTCCCCTTAAACCTAACCTAAGCGCAGTCATAGTTCTTATCCAAGTCACTGTTGATTGATCAAATAGTAAGTGATCGCGCAGACTTCTTTAGAAAATTCTTGAGGAATTCCGAGGTTTAATTTTTTCATTAGTACTTCTTAGTATTTAACGTAACCGGTTGACAAGTCGAAAAGGTTCTTTATCATGTCGTTCAGGGCTTTGAATAGGTAAAAGGAGTGTGATCTTTGAGACGCGGGAATAAGCAAATTGACACTGTTGCTAGCCTTTCAATTGGATTGTGAGAAGGAAGACAGTATTTCTTTGAATGTAGGCAGCGTTTAAGCCATCGACAGAACGTTCAAAGTTATTTCTAGACTGTCTGTCTATCTGTAGAACGTTCCATTGTTCATAACTTCCTCAGAAGTGCAGCGATTTGAACTATTCTTTCTGCAAATTATTACAATAAGGATTCTGGATTTATTTTCCCTTCAGTGGTCCTTCGAATGGTTGCCGAACTCCCACCGCTCATCATTAATTCATCGTACAGGCTTATCCGCCGACAATACCGATCACATGGGAGTGGCACTGTGGTTTTCACCGCTACCACCACCACCCCGCCCACACACTCGTAAAAATTAAATATTAAAACGTGAAATTTTCAATTATTTTTAATGACACTCAAAATGCATTGCATCATTGACAGTTGAAAAGGAAGCAATTTCCGGTTGCTCAAACTCGCAGGGCGGAACGAGGAGGAAATTAAAAATTCGCATAATAAAAGTATGCAACCAGGCACTGCAACTCCTCCTCCTCCCACTTTAACTCCCCCAGCACTTCCTATTAAATTAATTCAAAAATCCTCTTCCATTGTGTCCAAAAAATAAAAAATCAGAAATAACTTTTACTGTATTCGTATAGTGCATGTCCATTCTGCGTCCAAAAAAAAAAAAAAACAAAACACAAAACAACGCAATCCTTTCGCTTTAGAGACATCGAGTACATGTGTGTGTGTGTTTGTTTGTTTGTATGCAGGAGGCCTTGCAAAATTTATAGAAAAATATTTATTTTTTTGTTGTTTTCATGTTCCCACAACAAAAAGTAGGTTCACAACGAGTGTGCGCATTACTATTGATACATAGTATCCCAGCCTCAGCACACATATAGTATTTTTATTTATTTATTCGTTCACATGGCATTATTGTGCATTTCGCACAACAAAGTCCTTTTGTCGGACTCGGCACCGCCGAAATGTGAGCGAATAATAAATACATACATCGAACTGACGAAGCGAGAGATGTGCCGGTAAATACTCTGTAGCCCGTTTTCACACAAACGCATCTCGAATTTAAACAAAACAACAAAAAAAAAGGAGGAAAAACAAAAGAATAATGGAAATGCATCCAACCAGACTTGCAGATACCGAGTTTTTATTCTCCTAGCAGTGTCCTTTTGATTGTTTTATACTTCAAAGGAAAAGTCAAAACAAAATAAACATTGTTGGTGGAGAAAACACACAAAACGACACAAAAAAAAACCCAAAAATGCATCGAGGAAATTGAATTGAGTCCCGAAATTCATTTAATTATCCTTTTTCTTCCTCTTTTTATGGAGCTTCGTTCGGTTTTCGTTGTGTGAGTTGAATAATTGAAAAGGTATCAAAATAAACGCAAAACAAATATCGAGAACCTCTGCAACAATGGAGGCTTTCTTCTTTTTTCTTCGACTAAAAAACAAGCCAATCAAGGGGTGGATACTTTGTAGGTAAATGGCATTCCAAGCAAACTGCTCTAAATGCTCTAATCTGAGCGTCAGTAGTCCCGCTTTATCAACCTTTTGTGCAGTTAATTTTGACAGAATACGATAGCATGTTACATGTTAGAAGATGCTTGAATAAGTGCCCAACATTTATAGACTGGGTCCAAAGACTCCAACACTAATGCGCACGTTTCGGTTCGTCTATCAGCTTAAGCTACTCACGTTCACCAATCAGCTCCCATTTACCCAAACGGTTAATGCAGATCTATCTAGATTTCTAGAATATCTACATACATAAGTGTTCCATAGGGAATCTAAGTTTTAACCACAACTGTGTGAACTTGATGAAAATAAGAGCCACCCATTGGGATATGTATGTACCTTATGTGGCTCCTCAGCTCAAAGAAACAATTATCAAGATTTAGAATTCTAAAGCGAGACATTATTCTGCAGTAGTCATTGTTAGCGAAACGTAAGTCTCGTCGCATGGGTGGGGTGTCAATAATAAACTGAACTTTTGGTTTATGTTACAATGTGACTTGCCGGGTACTTAATTAGCACTACAATATATGGCATTGTCCTTGTGACTATCACATTCATCTATTACCTTTTCTAAGAAATTCTAATAATTCTGTCGAACACTAGACTTAGTATAACCAAACGCCGTAGAGGATCAAAACCCTGCCTCATTGAGTCCAAACACAGACTTTTACTCATGCCATGGAAATCGAATAGCGATTTTTACAACTGCTGTGAGTCTTGAATGACGCTATTCGTAGGCCAAAATTGACCACATAAATTGGCCACAATCTGACAGATGTGTAAGAAGATCTGAGAGATGTGTAAGAATTTTAACGAAATCGGAGCAGTTTTGAAGAATTTCAAAATGGCGGATCCAAGATGGTGGCCGAATGTCAGCGATCTATATTGAAAGAAGAATACATTTAGGCAACGAATGAAGCAACTATGTGTTTACTTACAACAACTAATGAAGATGTTCTCTTTCAAACTCCCCTTTGTCTAGTAGGCCATTGATTGAGGTTGGCTTATTTATTTGTCTTTAAGATCCTAAGTAGCCACAGAAGTGTAAAAATCGGAGGGATGACTTTTTGCTAAACTACCTTCTTTAAGCTTTGGATCCAAAAGTTTACTCGGAGTCACCCAAAAAATGACCTAAGAACTTCTAGCTACTAATTTTAAAGACAGTCGCTTGTCACTTGCTAGTATGATGTACCGCAAGGTAGTTATCTGGGGCCTTAGGTATTTGTTCTAACAATCAACGACGCAGATCATAACCTGGAAGACTCAGATCTATCTGTATATGCGGATGACCTGAAGATTTTTAAAAAGATATCCGCAATAGAATCTTGCTCAGCTCAACACGGTCTTAATACAGGTTTTTACTTTGGTACAGCAAAAACCTCTTAGAGCCCAATATCAACAAATAAACGCAAACACCTTTTTGTTCCCCCAGATCCTATTTCTTCATGATGAGCTGGTGCCTCCAGTCAACTTAGTTCGAATTTTGGGTGTTTTATGTGCTAGCGAACTAAATGTTTGCTTTCATATTGACCACATTATAAGTAGAACCAATTCTTGCCTTGGGTTCATCAAGCGCTGGTCAAAAAAAATCTTAGACCCTCATGTCACAAAATTCCTTAACATCACCTTTATTAGACCCCTCCTTGAAGCAAAGTTTGGTGTCTCAGGTCCATACCTTTATTTCGTCTCACTGGCCGTAGCATCAATAATGTCTAGAATGCCGCGTAGAACCAGTAACGCGCAAAACATATTTGACTTCCAACCCACCAAATTGCTCTGCCACTCACACTACGATCATCTTTTCTCCTAATCCCTCACTTATAAAAAAAAAAACATCAACATTTAGCTCAACTAAAAATATAAATCTTCAGAAGCCCATTTCGCCCATTTCGCCCCTGTCATAACACTTTGAAAAAGTCCACATTCATGCGGTTGCCCTTGGCCAACCTATACATATGTATGTTGGTATACCTATCTTCCTTGGCAGATCTTGATACCATAGTCTTTTGGTCAAGTTGTGTAGAAGTTCCAACATGAAATCCAATTTTCCCACGAAAACAGGTCGATTTGGCAATGCAAGTGCATAAAACTCCGCATCATACCTACGCAAAAAAACCAAGGGTACTAACTATCGACAGAGTTAATTATCAGTTGACAAATCGGATAGACGAGGGAGTGTTATCCTATTCAGGTTTCTAATTTTCCAGGGTAATGTTAGGCCTAGGAATAGTAGAAATTGCTTTAGTTCAAGGTCAGCCTCGGATAACACCATAGATTGTTCCATAGGTCTTTTAAAGTCGCAATGCTTCTAACTCCCACTTTTCATGCATTGGACGGTCTTTTCAGAACAGAACTACACAACAAATTGTCTGAACACTTTCTTCTTACTAAACATCCAACATTTCGTCGGTGTTTTAGGGAGGAAATTCGACCGCAAATAGACTGACCATCGATTAGGTTACAAACTTGTCGCCAAAAACGATCGAGTGAACTCAAGTGTGTTCAGATTCGTGGAAGTATGAATTCCGTAGAAAAAAATTCTGAGCTAAGAACTTTGGTAAAAGTATTTTGAACTGAAAAGTGAAGTGTGTATTGAAGGTCCTTTATGATACAACTTGTCTAGACATCACTAAAAGCAATAAATATGCTTTGACGTATCAGAAAACTGCTCAGTCAAATTTTAAAAGTTTCTCCACGCTTTTCTTTTTCAAAATATGCCGAACTGCCTAATTTGCGTCCTCTTTTCAAGAGTCTCCCCATGGATCAACCCTTCCTAGCCCATTAATCAAGCTCAACCTGTCTCGAAACGTAATAGAATTGCATTGCGTCTACGGAAACTTCCGGTTTATTTTCATTTGATCCAAGCCTATAACTGCCTACCTGTGCTATAGCCACTTAATTTCCGGTATTCGCATGAAGGTATCCTACCTCCTCTCAAACCATCCTGCCAGCTACTTAATGCAACATGCCCCAGGGGGAGAATCGCGAACATCAAAATTCAGCGAATCCAGCATAATCGCAGCCCCATCACAGGTACGAGGGTCAAAATAACCAAAGTGAAGCTCAAAGTCCCGAATTAATTCCATGCCCATCCAATTCCTCCACCCCTACACCTATATGTAGCACTCATCTGCATATCGTTAGCGATATTTTTTATTCTGTTCATTTGTTTATTTATATTTTATTGTGAATATCAAATGAACAAACCACACATACACACGAGATGCTGCCGCCCCAAAACGAAATATATTTACATGCACAGTTCGGTTCAAAAAACTCCTAGCCACCCATCCATCCATCCATCCATGGACCAGTATTACTGCACAGCGAACTTTTTTTTTGTATATCGCATCTCATATAATGTGAACCCTTTACACATGCGATTCATATGTATCTGGATACATTTTTTATTTAAAGTGTGGAGGGGTTGTGGAAAATAATGCACCTATGCGATATTTTTTATGCGCCTCGCTATTTATTGGCATCAGGGTGGTAATGGTGCTGGTGATGCCGAGCAAGAGCAAGAGAGAGAGAGAGAGAGATCGAGAGAACAAGCTTGTGAGTGAAAAGTTCGGCAGAAATATCGATCGAAATTTGTGTGTTCACCCCCGTCATCGGTTAATGGTGGACCACTGTAGAGCCACCCCCAGCCCTAGTGGAGATTTTTATAATGCAAGGTGCATTAAAAAATAACGCTTCGCCGCCCGATTTTATATATATTTTCCCCGTTCGTATCTGTAGGAACGCTGCATGTGTATCCATGGGTGATTTTTACGCGTCCAATGTGGACGTGAATATGCAGCATTCGGAGACTATGGAGGCCTTGCACGAGGTGTCCTCCGCCAATGACCAAGGCTTCTGGTCTGGTGATTGAAGCAGATGCCTGATTTTCGAGTCCGACAATGGGTTGGTGGGCCAATAATGGGCGGGTATTTGAGCTACCAACACCTTTTCGAACTCACATCCCAGGACGAGATTATTACCGAAATTTCAACGTATATTCCCTTTTTTTTGGCGTGATAGATATTTACAAACTGCTTTCGATGCAAAGTCAATACACAAATGTACATATGTACATAGCCCGTTTTTTTACATGATTATGTGCACCGGGGTCGGGTGTGTATCCATCTGTCCGGGCGACTGGAGCTGTACAAATAGCATTTGGTAATTATCCGTGCGGAAATTATTGAAAATGTTGCCACGGTTAATTTTTAATTATTCGCTGGTAAGTCCTTGTTCATGTGTCCAATGTCCATCCCCTTGAGGGAGGCAAATCACAGTGCAATTTTTTTGGGCAAAAAAAAATCAGCAGCCTTAACCATTTGGATAATTGATGATGAAGCTTCAAAAGCGAGATGAAGAATAACGATGCGAGCAGATAGACCGGAAAATTGATGTGTGTGCGTTGCAAAAATTGCGGAGGCTTATTCATAACAGAAGCCACAGCCTGGGGTGGAATGAGCTCATTGGGTAAATGTGCTTGGATTTTGCGTCTAATGAGTGAAACAAGTTTTCCGGTGGTTAAAATTGAAATCGCATCTATCAGGTGTAAAGTAGATTTGGTCGTTTGGACCGCAATAGTTGTGAATCTTTAAGATAAAATATTTAATAAACAACTGTGGTGGTTGATACTTGTTTCGGGGCAATAAGGTGTCCCACTCTCTATGAACTTGTTACAACGACGTTTCTAGTGAGAAGACTGGTTTCGATGCTCAGCAACTGGAAGTGACACTTAATTGGAATGACAACTCGACATACTGGACCATTATGGGATCTTATTTAAGGAGACAGCATAACGTAGATGAAAGTTTTCATCAAAGAAGGTCTGAGCTCTTTGAAGAAGCAACTGCCTCAAGTTTTAGAGTTGTCATGGTGAATAGATGGTCCCTCTTCTCGAGGACTAGTTGAACTACTCTCGCACGCAGCTAAGCAGATCGTGAACTTATTTCCTCTGCTTATAGCTTATATCGTCGCCATTCAGGACGAACGTTGAAAGTTAGTTGTACACAGCCGTTGTTAGACCAATTTTAATATAAGATGCGACGGCTTGCTGGGAATACTTTGAAGAGAAGTGGTACCTTCTTGGATTGACAAAATTTATGACAGCCTGAATTAGACCAATAGCAACGCTAGAGATCATTTTGAAATGCATCGCTCTGTAGCTCTTTATACAGTAAAGCTTGCCAACACCCCACTCAGATTAATACAAGCGGAGTAACCGTTAATATCACCCTAACGCCCTTAATACATTATGTCGCTGTGAAGGGTGTTGGAGAAAAGTGTTGACAACTTGAACTTGATTATTGTCAGTTCAAGAATTTCTTCATTATGTTGACACCCAGGCAACCATTAAGGTTGGAACCGGTGCCGGGGTCTACTGCAAGGCCCTAGGAATAAACCAGAAAAAACGGAGTTTGCAGTGTATTTTGCAGTGCCGAAATCACGGCCATCATCGAGGCCTCGAAAACTATCCGTCAGAAGGATATTGGCGGATGGACGATTACTGTCTACATCGACAGCCAGGCACCCGTTAAGGCTCTGGAATCCGCGATAACTAGATCGAGGCTTGTAAGAATCTGCAAAAAGCATCTAGATGAGATATCGAGAGTCAATAAGGTGATCCTATCTTGATTACCAGGGCATGTGGATATCACAGGTAACGAAAGGCCTGACGAACTTGCACGCAGGGGAGCAGCGCTGCATGCCTCACAGGCTCTCCTCTTTGCGAGGATTCCAATAAGCTCGTTAAAAGGTATATTGACGACGAGGCCATCAGTCCAACCAATATATTGATCCAGCAGGAGACATGTGCAACGTCTAGGAACTTATGGACGGAATATAATAAAGAGATCTCTGTCTCTGGTCAAACTTAGTCGGCAAGGATAGTCCCTGGGATCATTATGGGGCACTACGCCATTGGTACTTATGCGGAACGCCTTGCTATACATTGCAATGTCTATAGCAGAAGTTGTAGGGATGAGAAAGAAATCGAATCTGTCCGTCACCCGCTGTATGAATGTCCTGCCCTTGGCGTTATGGTATTACCTTCAAAAATGTTATTTGTCATGAAAAGCTTCTCAATCTACCACTCGGAGTCAGCCATTAAAACTGTAGAGTACTTCTATTCGTAGCTAGGTAATGGCTCTTTTTGAGCTGCCATGCCGTATATTTCATTATTTTATTTCTGGCATCATCATTGAGTTCTGTACTAAGTGGCTCTGGTTGTCTCACAGCGACTTTTGAAGAAGCTATAGGTATGGAAAAGAAATAAAATCTTTTCCGTATTTGTTTTGCAAGTGACCTGCACTAGTTAATAGAGAAATAAGGACTCAATCAGCGAGACAGTCAGTTCTAGGATGAAATGGAAGACTTGGTAATATTGCTACGAAACCTTCTGGGATTTCTACCTACAAGTCAGGGTTTTTTTTTTTTAATTTCGTGTGAGTACAATAAACATCCAACTGCTGGTCGACGAAAGCAGCCATTTTAATCACAATGCACCTTACCTAGCTAGAACCAATTTTTTAAAGTTTCTTAAGGATGAAGAAATCACTCCAAAATGTCCTAAAATCCACTGTTTTTTGAGTAAAAAGATGGAACCTTGCACAGGCACTAATAACCCGAAATCCATTTGACGATTTCCAGCTTAATCCCCTCCCTTAAGCATTCGCGGACCAATTACATTCCCTCGCGGAACTACTGTTCCCTCGCTGTTCTGCTATGAGTGCTAAGTTTTGCATTATGCATGCTTTTAAGGGCTCAAAGATTCAACGACTTGAAAGGTTAGCATCACTGGGGCTATGGGATCTGGATTCACCGCAGCTTTTGAGCTCTGCACATGTTTGTCAAAAAAGTGGCAGAACCAGTGCAGTAAATCTTATACGCTCGATCGGAAACCTGACAAGTAGACTGCTGGATCAATTTGCGATTGTTTTCGATTATTTTCGAGCTAAAAATGATCAGCATGGCATCAGATTCCGTGCCTAAACCACTCCAATTTGGCAAAAGATTTCAAATCGAGATCCTGAATCGCTTGTCCGGGTAAACCAGGTCTTTTATTTTTTCTCGGCCTTTAGAAGTTACCTAAGGGCCTTGTGAGCGTACCGACCGCTTTTGACAAATTCTCACAAGCACATTCTAAATGTATGTAGTAGGTTAGTCGAGGATCAATTATCACCCCTAGATATTTGATTCTCGTTTCAAGTGCTTTTTAGTGCTGACCATTTGTATTTTGGTTTTGTAGTCCGCAAGTTGCAGCCCGGTTCCAAGAAGCCAACACTTTATTACTCTAATCGTCTCTTTACAGAAGAGTTCTACTTCTCCTAGTCTTGAACGGGGATCTCGACTGCGATGTCATCTTCGAAGTCGATGACTGACGTTTGCCGTGCGAATAGGAGACTTAGAATATCACTTTTCTGAACGCTGCCGAATCTCTCCCTATTCCCCAAACGCGACCAAGCTAAGCAACCGGTGGTGCAGAAAGTGACATTTACTGCAGGTGTTAGAAATTTCGGGTGTGTGCATATCTGATTCTTCGGTTATTTACTTTTTCGCCTTCCGCCGGAATTTCTACCAGAATTTCGCAACAAATCTCATAGCCAAGAACCCACGACCAAGTTTTGTGGCATTAATGTTCTCGTGAAAGTCCAATGCGTAGCTTGCCTCAGCATTACTGGTGTGCTGAGAACTTTTCCTACAGCTGCCTTTCAAACCATGCTCCACATATTGCCAATAGATATCTATGGCATCCAGCAGCCCAGTAACACAGGCCTAAGACTAAGAGAAACCCACCAATGGTGTGTGAAAAATGTGGGACATGACAGGATCCTATCAACAGACACGCTGCCCACCGAAAACGACGTCAACGTGGGCCATTAGCACAAATGCCAGACAGAAGCGTCTGGAGTCAGCGCGAAATCCTCTTTAATGAGTCCATCTCTATCTTTACGAACAGCTCTAAAACAGCTGAGGGAGTCGGTATCGGTGTCTTGTCTCCCCAATCACTGTCATGTCTTCCAAGTGGAAATCACAGCTAGTAATCAAGCTGCCGCTTGGCTGAAGCTTAACCCAAGATCACGCCCAGATATTGTGATCTACATCGACAGCCAGGCTGCGATCAGGTCCCTCTTATCTAACACGATCAAATCTAGGGAAGTGAAGGACTGCCGCGTGTCTCTTAACAAGATCGCTAACCAGTAAAAAGTCAGACTCTGTTGGCTAAACTAGGCTCTCAATGTACAGACGGAAGGAAGTTCGACCATGTCAAAGGGCCTATGTCCTTTGTCAAACACCTGACTTAGACAGACTCTCTGCCGAAAGTAAAACGAAGATGGCAACACCTCGATTATTGCAAAAATGCTAAGCTGAACTGGCCTGTCCTTAATCTGAAGAGATCAAACGCATTAATACGACTTAAAACAGACCAACTTTCAAAACTAATTAACGTCTTCAAGAGGCACTGCATCCTAGGCAGGCATACTCAAAGGCGGGGTATAGCATGTAATGATTTCAGCAGGAGCTGTAGAGGCGAGGAGGACGAAGAGTCCAGTGCACCCTTCCTCTACACGTGTTCCGCCCTTGCCAACATCAGGAAACCCACCTCAGGCCAATACTTCTTTAAGGATCTAAATTATCTGAACACCGCCAGTACGGCCGATCTCAACGTTACGGAATCTAAATGGTTTCAGGAGTAAGCAGGGGTCAAACCCGAGTAGTCAGTGCTATCACACTGGACCTACATTTCTGGTCTAACTGTACCTCTTCTTGAAGGACTAACTACCTAAGCCTTGCGGCTCGTCGTCGGTTATTTGGGTCCACTTGACTACTTCGTAGGAATTGCAGAAGTGAACCTTGATGGATCGAAATAATTTCGAAAAAATGTCCTGTGAAGTCCATTCGACGTAGACAATGCAGAATTCGTTGCCAATTTGCCGAACATGTAAATAGATCTGAAACATCTCAGTGAGCTAGTTTCCTCTTTCCTCGATAAAATGCAAAATCTTGGTACCTTATAGAATAAGAATAATGCTGGAGGATTCCACTGTAATACAAAAAATTTCAACATCGTTGGCCAGGGAACCGTAACGATTTCTCACATAAAAACAACCCACAGCCTTTCTTCAACTATTTCATATCATATCCTTGTATCTTTGTAGTGTCTGTAAGAAGTTCGTTTTAAAAAGGTGAATTGACAGCCTTTAAACGATTGACTGATTGATTTTACTAAAAATTTATAACAAAATGATCTTCAAAAACCGGTGCAGTAATGAGGAAGATTGTACACCTGTATTTCTGTCGCATTCGTCAACAAACTTTTGGGTTTTTCTGAAGTTTATTAAGTACAAAACCAAGCAACCGGTCAACAAACCTACATACTGTCTTTCAACGCCACTGCTACTGCCGCCGTCGTTAACGTTATCTCTACTGCGATCACAATCGTCATCATGTCACCATGCCTTTTTGAAAAGACTTCGCTTACCCTTCTTCCTAATTCACCTTACAGAGGGGCTTAAACCGCTGTAGCCTCAATAAACACATTATTCGCAATCGATGTGTGTGTAAACCTCAGCTTTTGACGCAACCACCAACGTTAAAGTGTCGTTATCTAATCAAAGTCCAGTTCTGCGCTCTAAATAGCCCTGCGCCACCAACGAATATCCACCCAATCTATCCCAACTGGCGTCGCTAATTAAACATTCATCTCAGCTCGCTAAAAAAAACCGGTTGTGAGCTCTGAACTCTAACCACATCCGTCATTTTGTGTAAAAATGGTGAAATACAAGAAAGATATCTAAAATTCCCACCAACTTCAAAACGTTTTATTTGTATGCTCGCAAAGGAACACCAATCTCTTGATTAACAGTAGAACCTATCCCTCCGGACTAGCTAGCTACGTCAACTGCTGTAACCATAAGTAAAACCGAAACAATCAGCGTCATTGAGAAATGCGGGCCAAATGAATAAATTCACGCAAACTTCAGCAAAAAAAAAAATAAAAATTAAAAAATAACAACAATCTCAACAATAACAACGAAAACGGTCAGCTAACTCTCGCCTTCCAATCCACCGCGCGCTTGTATTGTACTGCACCATAGATATACAATACAATGTGTAAATTGCACTTGCGATAACAATACAATTTTAAAAATAGATGGACGGAACAGACAACCGACGACGAACTGGGGACCAAGTATCTGCGAAGCAACCACGATAATTATATAAACAAAGTCGACTGCGATTGGTGTAGTACGACGACGACGATAGCGCGCTAAATTTATTTTCATTCCGCCGTTGCCTTCGTTGTTGTTGTTTACTTACGCAAAAAACTGATAACATAATATGTATTTGTGCAGTTGTATTTGTTACTCTACTCTTGTTCCAGTTTAACAAAAATTCATAAAAAAAAAAAATTAAAAAAATGTGCAACGAATAAAACAAAAGCTTAGCGGCGGCGGCGGCGTGCTCTCCCATCGTTCATTTACCCACAAAAGTCGATCACCCATCAAGCATTTCATTGTCGTCTTCTTCTACACGAAAGCGAGATAAAGAGCATAGAAACATAAAAATAAATAATTACAGCGGGTATATGGATAGATTTAAACGTCAGATAACATGCTCCTCAGATACATTTTTGCACAAAAAGTCAATGAGAAATGCTGGTTGGCGTATACAACGACGATGATGATGATGAGCTTTGCTGGCTTTAGTGTGCGAATGACGTCATTAGCAGATGTTTTTACTCATAAAGCGCACTCAGCATGTTCTTAGAAAATGTACGGATACACACATCTAGATGAGTTCATACACTCGCAGAGATGAAAAGGAAAGAAACAACAAAACGACAGCTGAACGGCAGCAAAAACCATTAGATACACACTCTTAAGATGGATGCCACTGGTAGTCATAAAAAATTTCCAAATGGAATATTTTATGGTTTTTTTTTTACTTCTTGTGCATATATATATATGTATGTGTGTTGTTAAATCCATCTTGCTCTCAGAATCAGAGTATCTTTAGCTACAGTGTTGACAGTGCCGTTTACACGGGGGAGCAGATAGGTATCCCCCTACTGGGAGTAAATAATCTGATCTGAGGTCATGAATTTGAGTTCGTGGCTTATGGAAGTATGGAAAGTTTTCAAATCCACAAGCATTTTCGCTTGGACAATCGGGTGTTCAGTGACCGGTGTCTAGATTTTGTAATACGTTGAGTGTCTTTGAGGAGATTGATGTAACAACCCTCCATTGCCAACGACAAAAAATAATTCAGAACTGATAACGCCAATGACTTTTTTTTTCTATTCATTGGAATTTAATAATTTGTTACGAGTTTCTTGTTAAATCAGTTTTTGAACCTTGTTACCTTTTCAATAAAAATTTTGAAACAGCCAAAGGTGCCGCGTTTGACCCAGTTAGAAACATTTTTGCAGTTTAGGGGTCTTTACGGCCAAACAGAGCGTGGTGCCTCCATCTATCTAGCAAGTAAGCCTGCGTACACAGTCACAATGGACAGATGTTAACAACTTTGTGAATGGCATATACCGCCTTCAACCTTAATCTCTAAACAGGGTTCGCCACTAAAGAAAAGTGCATCTTATAGGAGGAGACTATCATTTTCCGGTTAATAAAACTTTCAAACCAGGGTTCTGGGTTTTAGGACGAAGTTCCAGCCACTGCCGAGCCGCTCTATCCTCATACATTCGAACATATTCCAATCAACTGCAGGGATGAAGAAAAAAAAGGCACTGACTTTATGCCGCGGTCACCGGTGTAGGTGAGGACCGATCTTCTCCTACAGCTGGCTTGGTTGCCAGCTTTGCAAAAGAAACAAAACAGGATCAACCTCAGAACGATTGACAAGGCCAGGTGTGTTTAGAACTTCTTATTAAAGGCGCAAGGCACCAAAACTCAGCCCCAAGGTTGGGAAACACTTATTAATATGTAGAGTGAGAAAAATGTGGGATGTGCCAGAATTCCAATGCTTCTTTGCAGCCTTCTCTATTCTTTCAAGAATATGCCCACTGAAATCAACTTAAATTGAGTTGCAAACAGACACTAAAGGACAGGAGGAGAAAGTTCCATTAAATTATTTTATTTCGAGAGAGTCAAGTTCTTCAATATCGTTAGCCGCTGCATTGTATTTCAGGCTAAGCCACAACACTGTAATTTATGTACAGTCAAACTACGGTCCGAGCCCTTGTATTCACAATAAATTGCCGACTTCGGACGGAGAATTGAGAAGCGTTTTCATGACAAAATGTGCCCTTCGAGGTGCGTCTTTCCCAACAACCGGTGGTGCCGCGAAAAATGTTCAGTGGATATTGCTGCAACTTGAACCCACACAGTCCGACCAGCCGACACATTGCCAGTACCTTAACTATTACATTAGGAAATCTAAATAGTTTCAGGATTTGACTTTGGATTAATCCTAGTTCTGACAGGGGCATCACAATGGAGCTACGTTTAGTGTAAGTATACCTCTTTCTAAAGGACCACTTTGCGCCAATTAAATAACTACATACACGATCTTATTAGGGGCACTATGGACCCAACAGAGAACTCAGTTGCAAGTCACCCACTTACCTAACTCAACAATCCGATGAAATTATATCGTGTTATCGAAAGAGCAAACAGACTTAAGGGCTTCATAAAAAAAATAAAAAATTGCTTTGAACATTATGTGTTCATTGAAAATGATGATGATGATCATGACCACCCAACTGCTTGAACTACCAGCTGCACTGAAACTGCAGCAATTGATTTCCAATGTGATCTCCTAGTTTGATTCGACGTCTCTTAAACATTTGAACTGGGAACAAAATCAACTATAAAGAACTGAAATACTCTTCACTAGAACTGACTAGAAGGTCATGAACTAAAAAATGGTCAGCTGGTTGAGTTACACGCTCAAGGCGCCATTGCCTAGGTCACATTCGTATAGCCTTTGAACGCATGTGGCACAGAACCATATTAAGCAATCGATTCTACAGTGGATTCATCTTGAATATCAAATGAATCTATACGTTTGACAATTAAATTTTTTCCTTAACAAACAATTCTCTAGCACTAGAGTAGATACATCCGCTTTATGCCCGCCTTGAGATTGACTTCTTATTGACATGTTTCCAAAAACTTTCAGTCTCCAAAAGATCTGCAGGCAGCTGGGTGGACTTTTCCAGTCTTATAGCTCAGATGTCAATGTGGTATCGTTACACTTAGGCTTGCTAAAAAATATCGTGGCTGATGCTATTAAACGATTCCTGGAGCTAAGTCATTTCAGATTGAAAATTTACCATTAAAGCCTAGTGACTACAATGAATTGAAAGATTAAAGAGGTGTGCCAAGCGTCCCAAAAAAAGACTGCGATTTTGTCGAAATTTGTCCTTGATTTTGGAAGCGTCTGAAAAATTTGACAAAGATTTTTATCCGCTATAGAACGTTTGTTACGCCTTTTGAATTGCCATCAATTTCGCCAGAAAGACGCTAAATAAACCCAGAAGTCAAATACAAACTTATGTTGTATTATACATATGAAGTACTTCCGCACTTCATATGTATAATACAGTTTGTCAGTCTTTAACATTACTATGTCTCTTTTATTATTTTTCCTCCTTTCATTTCGAGCTGATTAAAAATTCTACGGTAAAAATTTGCCCGAAGTTAAATTTGGGTGTGACGTGGTCAGTACGGGACGCTACTAGATGCCTTTATAGCGAGTCAAGGGTATTGCAGTGATCACAAGGTTTACTAGACCAGCATCTAGGTTCCTTTAGCCTTACTACCTACATACATAATACTAAGGTTTTTATGCGTAGATCTTGAGAGAGAAGGCACAGTAAAACCCTAGGAGGAACATGGCCGCCGGATCTTGAATCGTATTGGAGTTTTTAGAAATTTAGGCTCTACTCAAAGCGTATTTATTTCTCCATTTAACTTAAAGAGGGCCATCTGACTAGTGCCTCTTAAGTGAGAATAGGACATACCTCGACAGTGTACATCCAAGAAGATCATCTTTAGTTGAAGATATCATTTTTTAACATGACCAAAAACTATTCTCAGGTTTTATTGTTCACATGTGGTGATTCTTCATGGCGTTATTTCACAGCAGGTCATGACTCTCAAGGCTCTGTGCCAGCCTAGAACTCTGTTCCATCTGCTCTAGTTCGTGGTTCTGATTGAGCTCGTCCCTGAGATGGATTCCTTATTCTTACCATCGCCATGATTTACTTTATGAGATCATTAGTGTACTTTTGTGACAAAAAATCAATCAGGTTATTTGTGCGTTAAGCAGATTCAACCTTCACTTTTAGGACCAGAGTGAGAGTACGTACAATGTACATATGTCTATTTGTCAATTTATTTTTAGAAGCACCTTCTTCCCCCTGCTATCGCACACCAAACATAAATCGTATCGAAACTACTAAAATCTCAAACTACAACGTCAACACTACTTCATTTGATGTACCCCTTTTTCTAACACTATCTCACAAGCCCCTTCGAAACGTATCTGTATCTAAGCTCTCTCTCTTTCTCTCAATCCATACATCTCCCACGTCCCACTCTCTGCCAAGGCAAAGCTTTGCAGGGGTCAACTCACATATGATAAGATACTTGCATACATAGATACTTTTTTTTTGCTATTTTCTACCCGTCGTTCATGCTCCGCCGTGGGAAAGCTTTGCAATTTAGTTTAGTTAGTGTTTGTTGGGCTTTTTGCGTATACTTTCACTCGCCGTGAGTTTCCGACATTTTCTTCTTTTTTTTTCGGTCTTCTTTGATTT
This sequence comes from Matsumyia berberina, assembly GCA_917880715.2. NCBI lineage: Eukaryota > Metazoa > Arthropoda > Insecta > Diptera > Syrphidae > Matsumyia > Matsumyia berberina. Next base: position 52,685,255 of record OU862870.1, read on the forward strand.
TTTTTTTGCAAAAACAAACCGAACCGACACACAGTGGTTAAACCTAAACGAAAAAAAAAACAACATGAAAAACGGAAAGAAAAATAGAAAACCAAAACCTGAGAGAGAATTGTTTTGTTTACGGATGTGTAAACACTAAAACGGCAGCAGGGAAAAGAAATTAATAAAAAAAAAAAAAATATTATGTGTATCGTGCAATAAGAAAAACAATTTTTCTTTTTTTTCTCGAAAAGAGACACACAGAAGGAAAAGAAAGAAAAAATGGGAAAAAGTTTGCAAATAATGAATAAAAATGCCGGCACCGACTCAATTTGACTTTTTGCGCTTTGTGCATACGTAAGGTGGCGTTTCTATGTGAAGAGAGGGGCAGCTACAACAGCATTTCGATACTAGAACCAATTCGTCATCCACCCACCATTTTGTTTTGGTTTGTGAATGTAGTAAGTTTTAGTTTTCTTATAAAAGAAAATAAAAATGAAAAAAAAAAAAGAAATTTTTTATTTTGATTTGAATCTGGGAGATACGAGGAACCAAAAAAAATAATAAAAACAGAAAAATGTTTGTTTAGCAAAGAAAAACGTGAAACGTGTTTCAGGTGGGGTGGTGGCGCCGCACTAAAGAAAAATATATACCGCCGAACCGACTGACTTAACGACTACCATGTGCTCTGGGTTCAAGAATGTTTTGAATTCCGTTTCTCGTGTATTTGTATCTGCAAGTTTGTGTTTCTTTTCTTTTTAATTATAAAATAAAAAAATTGCAATTCAAAGATACAGTGCATTTGAAAGCAATTGCAAGTGTTATATGGTGGAGAGGTCAAGATCAGATGCAGACAGATGTAGTGGTGAGATGTTGGGTGGAATTTGCAAAACCGATTTCACACACAGGACAGATACATGTTGAGGTTCATACGAATGTAGAGTAGAAAAAAAAAAAGAAGAGAAGAGAGAGAATCTGCGTATCTGGAATTAATTATAGAGGGGTACGTGTGCTCGGGTAGTTGGTTGGTCATTCATTGAACGCGTGCATCTGGTATGGAGGGTCAATTTGCATATGACGGTAACTTGACACATGGACGGGCAATTTAATAGTTTAGCACTGTGATCTGGGGACTACTCGATCATTGATTTTCGATTATGGGATTAACATTTACACTTGGGGGCTCTTTGCGGTCGGTGTCGTCTTGATAATTAATGAGAGTGCGTGACAGTAATTATAACTTGCAGGTACGCAGGGGTGTTATAAATTCGTTACGATGCGATTTAGTTTCAGTTTAATTCTTATTTACGGTCTATAACAGGCTACTGCCGCATGTACACAATCTTTTGAATGAGGAATGCCGTCGGCATTGGTTTAAGGAGCGTGAGTATCCTACCCTGCATCGCAAAGGTGCGTATAGGTATTCAAAGTCAAAGCTTAGGGCTTGACTTTTTTTAGTTTAGACAAATTTATCTATCTGGATTGAGTTGTGATTTCAATTATCTCCATTATGACCCATGTGAACGGTTAGTTTTTTACGTTAAAAAGACTTTGACTTACGTGCTTTAGCGTGACTCTTAAGTTGTGCAGTTTGACGGTTGGCAAATTATTGCATAAAATCGCAACGAATTAATCTTATGTCAACTAGTAATGACGAATCAAACATGACAGTACATACATATGACCATAAATAATAAATGTAGGAGGCTGAAATTTTGGCAAATTACAGAGCACAACTCTCAGGAAGGGGATATCCCAGTCGAATTACGATCTTAATGAAACAGACCGCTATCAAAGCCGTGATACCATAATATCAAAGGCAGTTTCTTATAAATGCAGTGAATTCCTGGGCGAAGTATGCAATATCCACCTTGTTAATCTGCGGTGTGTTCTTGGTCATCATCATAGAAAAGGCAATCAGATAGTAAATTAACTAGCTACGCAAGGATTGGTATTAAGCACATAAGTAAAAGGCACATCGTCAAAGCTTAAGAAATATTTAACATCGTCGTGCTTTTCAAAGGAGATGTTTTTCGCAGAAAGAGCCACAACCAAATGGAAAAAAATCGGTAGCCCATTGACATGGAGAGAAAGTCAATCCTCGTCATGGTAGTAATTGCGCCCGATGGGCTACAAAGGAGACCCTCTATAGAGGTACAAGTCTACCAATACAGCTGACAAGATCTTTTCTATTAGTATTATTATTACGACAACCAAATTACGTGGCTTAAGGCCAGGAAAGTCCAGAAGCGACCTAATATTTACACAAGCAGATTAAGGAGAAAACCCATCAATTTCAAACCGATACTCAGCCCATTTCAATCGATTTTAAGGCCGCGTTTAGAGACGAGCTATACAGAACAATGTCAAGTTTTGGAATCCTTACCAAATTCGTCCGATTCCGTGCAAGATGACAATGAAGAAACCGTGTGAGCTTCTCCATCAAGGGCGGTAAGGACTTCACCGCGAGACTTTTGATGTCAAAAAAGAAGCCGACGCGCTATCACTCGATTTTTGTTTTAACACAGCTATTGAAATATTTGGGCGAGCCTCACACGCACAATCTTGCGTTTTATAACAGAAGTCGCGAAGGTAGATTGAACAGAAACGGTCACCCAACACAAGACCGATCTCTCACACAATGTTCCCCTTGACAGATTCGTTAAAATGGTTAGGGACTTTGGCTACCTAGGCTTCATTATTAATTCAGACAATCGAGGTTAACGACAGAATAACTTCTTTAGTCGCTACTTTTTATTTTTTTTTTTAAAGAGGCAATTCACTAGCTAATCCCACTCTCGAACAACTAAAAATCTTAATCACCCCTGCCTATGACGTTAAATAGAAAGACCTTTTCAAACTTCGATCCCATCTGCATGGACGATGAGGGAGGAGAAGGTTCATACAATGAGGAACTGTGTGTTCTAATCAATACAGTCTAAATACAGTGAACAGCGGTTCAGTCCGGAGAATCTAACTCTTGCTCCCAGCGAATTTTTTACTACATTCATGGTACAAAGCTCCATCGTCGGTCTGAGATAAGACTGCCCGTGGACCTTGGTTAACTATTGGCTCGGTTCTTTGAAAAATGTGTATCAAATGTTGTTCTTTTTTCTGCTCAGGTCTAGCCATTCACAGGAAAAATGCCCGATCCCATACTACACATCTATGGGTTACTTAGACATTCTAGGGCAAAAGAATTAAAGCAGCACGCTCAAACTCATGCCAGAGTTCCTTTCAAGAAGTTTCTGATTCCAGGACTTGCAAACCTACTAAAAACTAAATTGCTAAAGAGACCAATTGGACATGCCGTCATGATAGTATAGCCATGTCCAAGATTAAACAGTTATCAAGCTTAAACGACTTCAAAGCCTAATTCGCCAAAGCAGCTATGTGCATCTGCGCAGTTTGTCAGTGTTCTAAAACCTAGTAGAACTGAGTAATGCAATCGTACGAATGATCCCTGATTTTCCCGAATTATAGGTTTTTAGCACGACTTTCGACTTTTATGGCAAGTGTCTCGTTTTTGGCAGTAGTTTTAAGATTAGCGCTCTACTGCCAAATTCGCCTCGAAGCGGAACAAATTTACACCTATTTAAAAGTACTGTACAAGCATTTTACAGGCACATAATTTTCTACGGCCATTCGAGCAGTTAAGAGGTTAAGACCACAAGCACAAGAACAGTGATACTACTGTCGGTCCACCACTTAACATGAAAGGCATCGTGTAAACTGATATGGGTGATTCACAAATCGATTCTGGCTTTGGCGTCAATGCTGGAAACCACTTGGAGACACGTTCCAGAATTTTCTTGCCATCGAAACGTAATTTTGAATATAAACTTTAACTCAGGCTTTAAAAGCCCTTCACATGTGAACAGTCAAGGTTTTTACAACAAAAGACAGTCTCTGATGGGTAGTGTAGGATGCAGGCATTTAAGATTCTGAAACTTCTCATTACCTAGTCAAAAAAGGTACTTCAAGGACTTACACGGGACCTGAATAAGGCCAGGAGACTTGTGAATATCGTTTTTGGCAACTGCGAACGAAGATATGAGTGAAGCGGGTACCTTAACAAAATGTTTGTGGAGCGTACATTCATATGCAGTATGTAAAAATTTAGTTTGGCCACGGTGTACATATGTTTATAATGGATCCTTGTTTGGTTCAGATATACTTCGATCTAAGTGTGACGGAGGGAAGTTCCCCTTCCCATCGTCAACCTTATAACCTAATCAAACCTTGGTTTAGTTTCAAACCTGTTCTTACAAGTTTGTGGGCTCTTTCATTGCCCTCGATGCTTCTATGCCCTGAGACTCAACAGAGCTAATGTGACCCCTCTTCACAGTTTTTTTTGTTTTTTTTATTGCAGATCGAAGCGCATTCACTAGTGATGGAAAGGTCGATTGAATGTCAAAAGTCTTAAAGTAAAGAGTTAACGTGAGGTCTAGATGGTCTCGAAAATTTCCGTAGTTAGAAAGTTTCATTGATCGGACTTTGGTGATTCCGTCCAGAAACAATATTTATTCATTTTTAAGCTGCTTATAAAAATAGACATGTTGCCTGGTTTGGCGGCACTTTCCTTATTCCGAATACCTATGTATGTACATACTTTACTTGAAAATTGAGGTCGGAGTCACGGAATCACATCAAGTAATAATGGTATTAAGGGCTTAGATTCTTAAAGATGCAGAGACCTCTTTTTTACCATTTCTTCTGCTTAGGTGCATATTTACTAAGGTCAAGAAGTATAATTAAAGGGCTTTTTGGCCGTCGCTCCTAACAGTTAGATACTTAGAGATGTAGGGAACTCTTCTCCACCATTTCTTCTAATTAGGTATATATCTACTTAGGTCGAGAAGTATAATTAAAGATATTCTTTCGAGGTCTTCTGTTTACATCAAAAAACTTTTTGCAAAACTTCCCCTAAACTCAAGCTGATTTCTCTTACTGAACAGTGTTGCATATTCTACGGCAATGTGTCTGTTACAATTCAGCCAAATCCTGGCTTGTTTGACCTTGTATAACCCATTTCAAAGGCTGTGATAAAATGCTTCAGGGTTCTTCCTTAAGTACATCACAACTGACTCTTAAAGACAAATCATCAATGACTATTTCTACCAAGTACAATAAGAGCAAGATAGTGGTGACTAGAAAAGTAGCAATCAGGAAAGTTTTCTCACCATGTAGACGAGAATTCTAAACAGGGAAACTGTATTGTCTTAAGACCTCTAAAATCATCTAACAAAATGTCCTTCTCTCTGCGCCTACAGCACTCAATATGTGTCCCCTACTTTCGAAAGAAACGAATCTCGTATCCATACTGGAAATCCATTCGAAAAAAAAAACGTGACCTTCCCCAAAACAGTCACACGTCTCGTCACAGAATTTAATATTCCACTCACATGCCGACCAACACCAACAACCGCGCCGACGACGGCTTTTGTGCCGAAAATTCCCACATAAAACCGCGCGCGTAATCGAAAAAATCAGATTACGTTATCGTCTGGAAATGTTTTTCTCTTCGATTTCGATTACAAACTCGTTCACTTCTCAGTTTTACTTGTGTTTTTCGGATTCGGTTGGTTGTGTGTATGGAAAGTAATATCCACCGGAAGCTACTACTCGACGTCTTTAAAACATTTAATCGAGTATGAAGCATTTTTACCCCCATGTTGACTCACTCGTTCAAACAAACACTTAACCGGCACCATACCGGTCCTAAGATTGTTTGAATGAATGAAAATTATTTTAATATCTCACTTTGAGATTACAGATACTCGCACAACAGATGAATTGCACTAAATCACATTTGTTTTTGTTTTTTCTTTTTTCAAATTTTTAATCATGTATCTCATGTGTGCTATGTTTTGTTTTGTTCTCTTTTCAGATTTCAGATAGAAGATCTTAAACTTTTAGGCGGAAATTTTTGTTTTCGGTAAGTTTAATGACTCTCGGGTGTACACTATGCCATTTTGGCAGATTCACTTCTTTTCGATTATTTATAGGTGGTAATAAATTTAGAAATTGAAAACGCGCCAAAAATTGCAATAGATTGAAGAAATGTGTCTATAGATACGCGGCGAATGGTATTTAGAGGCATTCGGCGACGGTATCGAGACATGCATTCGTATGGAAGTAGGTTTTTTCCTTTTTTGCATTTTGCACGGGGTCTATTTTTGAACGGCTTTTTAGTCGCGAGTTGTCTTTTGGTAATTGTGTAATTTATTTGTGCATTTTGTTGTTTATGAGGCTGAGCATAAAGGGAATTTGGAAAGAATGTTTGTACTGAATCCCACGAGCTATTTTACAAGGTGCGAGGTACAAGAGAAGGCACAAATTGTTATATTTGTGGTGAAAGTTAGAAATATTCCGAAACGAAATGCATGAACAAATGTACATGAAACTGAATAGCGTGTTGACGTGTTAGAAAACATCCACCACGACAGAATAACAAATTTGTTGAGGGACCAAGTAAGTTGCATTGCGACCAAGATTTATATATTGTGCCCCCTTCCCTGGGGGCTTTGGTCAACGGATACTTGATTTAGAGCCTATTTTTCAATCCAATGGCTCCAAAGATAATCCGATATGTCAGAGTCCTTTTCAAGCATCAATTGGACACAATAAAACGATCTTGGTCGCAATGCTATTTACAGCCTCCGAACACCATCTACAATCTAAATATATAGCAGTTCCAAGGACTGAGGGTGTAGAGTTGGTAGGATCTGGTCAGAAGACGAAAAAGTAGTTGAAATGCTTCTTCGAGACAAACAACTTCTGAGGACTTTTTCTAGGACAAAGAGCAATATTTCCCCACGATCTCAGAAAGGCTTGGTACAAACACAAACACCCTCTTCAGCAACGACTACATATCCTATCAATAGTGCTGGAGAGAATCACCAAAAGGAGCGCATTGAGAATCGCACTTAAAGTGCAAGAAACCATGTCCAAATCAGTGTTTCTCGACTGGTCTAGGGACCATACCAAGCTGTGCAACAATAAATTCGACGAATATTATCTTAAACGACGCAGATCAAGTCGTATAACGACGTATCCGATCCGCAAACAGGAACAGGGATAGGGGTATATGGACCTTGAACTATAAACTAAGAATTTCTAAGAACATTCCCCAGCGCATTCCAAACAGAAGTCCACGCGATTGAAGAATGCGCATCACTCAACCTTGACAGGAACTATCGCGAAAAATACCTCGCTATCCTGACCGACTGCAATTAAGGCACTAACTGGGCCAAACCAATATAGAAATCCTCTGCTGGGTTCTACATAAGAGAATGCACAGGAAAGATGGCTAAGCATTGGGATGAAGTCTCTAATTTGAGGCAAGTCAAGGAATTTCTGCGTAAATACAACCAAAAGAGGAACAAATCTTGCCTAACATTATGAAATTAAGTACAGAATAGGGTAAAAACACCAGCACACCCTCTCATGGAATGCGAAGCTTTAGTTCATAAAAGAAAGAACCACCTGTGAACCTGTGTCTTATCTTGGACTTGAGGAGGTGATCTAAGGCGCGTATTGCATCGATAAGGGGCCACAATAGTCTACTAACTTAGACTTGACCTGTTCTTTCAATTGGAAGTATATATTCTGAATTTTGTGAGAAACCGACTTACTCTGATATCCATTCCCATAAATTCTCGGAAGAGAAATGCTTATGCTGCGGTAGAATGAGCGTAGATGAGTTTCATGACTTGTATCATAGATACAGCGAATGCTGTGAAATTTCCACGAATCCTTACGCCAATCACCTAAGATGTTCGTTAAGTCTACCTTGACACCCTGATGAACCCTCTGAAAATTTCGGTAACGCTGATGAAGACTTGGGAAATAGTTAAACCTGTCTAGCGAGTTCGTCACAGACCAGCTTGTTCGCAGTCGCTTTTGCAAAAATTTATAAAGGAAATCCCTACTTTACTGGTATCTCTGCCTATATACTATTTAGGAATCCCAGTTCTAGATCATCCTTAGACATTTTCTGTTCGTAGCTAAATGTGTGTTTGGTCTGTTTAAACAGAGGCTTGACAATATCTGTTTCGACCAAAGACTGGTTTTGGGTAATGTTTGTCATTTTATGAGTGTGGAAGGGTGGTAACGCTTCTGTATTTCCAGCAAAGTTCCGACAACAACGTCACCTTTTGGGCAGATATCGTCACAGGGCATTTGCTCTTAGAACTGCTTATGTAGTGGCTTACGATGTAATGCTTTCCATAGAAAGTAGGTATCAGTGCAAGTGTCAGAGATGTTAGGGTTTTTTTTTTTGAAACTTTCGACATCGCTACAGCCAGGATACACCAGGATACGATACGTATACGACTAAATTCTGTTAGACTTGAAAATTACTTCTCTATGCACTCTCAAGCGTCCCGGCCAATCGATTCTCAGTCAGACACTCGCATTTGGGTAAATTCTAGAAAAGATAAGCGAAATTCAAGCCGAGCTCTGCTCTCTTTCAGACTCGAATGGTCAGTTTGGGATGTTGAAAACACTGATTCAGTTATGGCTGGTAATTTTAAGAAGCCACTGCTACTTTGATTTAGCAGAAAACAGCTGGTATTAAAGCATCTAACACGAATGACGCTGTCGTCCTTTCGCTTTTGCTGTATACTACCGGGTGCTAGAAGATAATCAGAAAAGCAGAGTAGATACTGGGTTCCTTCGATGTACATATCAATTGAACACGAGGAAAAGCAGTCCTCGAAGCACAGACCTCAGGCTTAAATCGACCAAAAAGGGCGAATATCAGGTCTAAGGATCAAGCCATCTAAGTCTTTGAATGCTGGCACCTAAATCGCCAGTAACGAAGACGAAAGGTTGCTGGCATTAACATGTCCACAGTCTCAAAGACAAAAATGCCCGACATCTAAGGAAGATCGATTCTTATAACTCACATTCGCCATTGGATGATATCGATATCAGTTGGAAGGTTGAAGTAGTGGAATGTCTCAGACAGAGAAATTGCTTAAGATATGTTCAACTAAAAAAGAAGTTCGCGGGGCTTTTATCAAGTTCTGGGCTAAGGAAAAAGCTCGGAGCTCGAAGCCGAAAGAAAGACTGCTCTAGAGGTAGACAAGTGCATTGTGTTACCACTAGTAAGCCCTAGGTTTGGCAACAATTCTTAATCTTGTCTAGATTTGTATTGGACGACGTTTTCACGAATAGAAAGACAATCCTCTTGGAAGCATTAAACTATCTTGGAGTCTTCAACACAAGCTTAAACACAAGACTATAGAATATCAGAGATTTACACCCAGATTATGGGTTAGGTTAGGTTAAAGGGGTGGCGGCTTGATGTTGGGCACCGCCTCACTCGGATCTTCAAGGATCCGTTGGGTTCCCCATTGTGGGACCTACATTCTTGTACCTGTTGGGAAAAGAATGGACGATTGTGGGTTTAAAAGCCACATGTTTCAGACTGTCTACTGGAAGTAGGTTCAATAGTTTTGTTTACCTTAAGCTTGAGCTAAAAATAATGGAAATTCAACTGAATTCAAGATTAGATCTCCTTTCAAGCGGTGCGAGACCAAGCTGAGTCAATAAATATCATAACGTCATTCGACATCATCACACAGTCGATCTAGTAAAAATCGGTTAAAACACTTGCAATTACCCATAAGTGCATTACACAATCCCAACGTTATTGAAACAGTTTTCAGTCTCGTTCAAGGACACCATCATACCCGTACATCTGCCAAGAAATATGGCCGCGTGCATCCATTAGTCTCAAGGGCAAATGCCAACCTCTAGTCGTCTGTTTGAAACTATCAATCTCATGTCAATATCATCTCATCCCATTTGTGTTCTTTTCAAGTTTCGCTTTCCCCTGCTTAACATTCGTCACAACGATTCTATCACAAAAGGAGTGTGTGAACAAAAACAATAGGGGAACACACTGTCAAAGATTCAGCTGAAAAGATTATCCTTCACATAGTTTTTCTTTTCTTTTTTTACTTCCTTTGTTCCACAGAATAAACACAAGTTCTTTTCAGGATGATAGAAGAGAAGAGAAAATGTGAACCCGTTGAACTGCAACCAACGCCCACATTTCGTAGTCCGCCCCCACTGGTACTTCTCCTTTTGTCTCTCGTACTACATTTCTCTTGTGTACTGCAACAATAGACTCATTGAACGAAAAGAAATTGTATCTAGATACACTCGGTCTCCCCATAGATACGATCAGTGGACGCCGAAAATGTCGTTAAACACGTTTGGCCACTGCTACATATATTAAAGGTTAAGCACTCCACTTTAAGGTGAACATTTTCACCAAACAAAAATGTATCTGCAGTTGTGTGGCAAGAGTCACCGCGCGCTATCTATCACCATTTGCCATCAGTTAGATGGAAATGGGGCAGCGTGTGTGTGTGTGATTCTATGAACTCTGACGAGAATCTATTTACCAACACTTGATTAAATGATTGTGTAGCAACGCACACTACTGACACACGATGGGTATTCGCATGCAAATTTCTGGCTAAACTGCACACACATGGGGGGAGCAATGCACACTGTGGTGCGTTGGTTATTCTGAGAAATTCACTTAGCAATCAGTTGCGCTATTTATGGGAGCTATTCTCCTCGTCTCTGTCTGGTTTGGAGTGCGTACAGTGCGATGGATGCTAGACATTTCGATCATAGTTTCGGAATTGCGTGAGCAATACATGGATGGAGAGGCTGAACAGAGAGAGAAAAGGAGGGTAACGCCATTAAACTGCATGGTGCATTCCACTTCTTGGGACAATATTTTCACGATGACTAGACTTTCTTAGTCATTTGCTATTTGAAATTACATGACTTAGCTTAAGATGACAATTCAACGCAGCCAATCTGGAACATTTTCATGCACTGACTTTGGAAAACCCATTCAAAAACCTCCAGCGAGTGTTGAATGCGCTTTGGTTTCATGGAATAGAAAGCTATTCATGGCGTTTCTCTGAAATCCTTTACATTTTGCATCGAGTTCAGGTGGAGAGGATCCTTTTGGTCTTGAATTCTGCCAGTGCCTTGGGAAGTGTAGACACCGATAAAGTGTTTATGTCCCGTACGAGTAATGATGGGACAGTTAGTTTTGGCCGTCTAGGAGAAATCAAAAGAAGTTCGTTGAACGTTTTCTTTACAAGTAAACTATAAGCAGTTGCATGCTTACGGAAAGTCGGGTAGCTTTCGAAAAAGTTAATATCTAGACCGGAATGGTCCAAAACCTAACCTCACGCAACTATTCATTGAATGGAGGGGACCTACAATTTATTAGCAACTCCGAACCGCACAAAGTTGAAAAATAATCGGTTGATAGGTATAGCCGGGACATGAACCTTCTCAAGACAGACTAAGGCTTCAAACGATAAGTTTTCTGAGCTTTTAGCACTTTCGTGCTAAAGCAGATGAGTACTAAGTCTGAGAAAGAGGTCCTTCAGTTACAACCGGTTACAAACGGTTATATGGGAGGTCTGCTGGAGACGTTTTGTCCTCTGCACTCGACAAAATATTCGTACAGAAAGGCAAATCCAGAAAGGATGACAAATACAAGACTCGAATCTCGGGGATCTTGAAAAGATTCGCGATAAAAATATAGACAGATGGATCTATTGTAACCCGTGTATGGTACGGAGGCCGGAGTCTTCTCCCGTCTATCCAATGTAAGGACTACCAGAGGACTGCCGAATCATTGCGGATTTCCAGGTGGAAATCACGTCGGTTGCGGCGTGACTTAATAAATGCCGTAGATGGAAGCACTATAGCAGCTATGAAAGCCTTGGAATCACCGGTAGTACGATGCGAGGTTTCTCTGTATAACTTCCGGACCACCACAGAGCGGACGAGCTGGAAAGCAACCAGAACCTCTCTGGAAACAGGGAGGATTCGTCTCCTCTTATAGAATTGATTAAGTTTCAGTTTGGCATTAAAGCCGGATAGATGGCAAACCGTCTGCTCCCATAGAATTAAGTTTGCATTGACCATATCTTTGGGAAGCAAATGGTAGTCAAAGCAGAATTAAGGCTCAGAGAATCCTCCCAGCTGATCAGCACAGCAATGGGCCACTCTAGGATCCTCAAGGGCAACCGTTCTATCCATAGTAAAACGGACTACGTTGTCCCCTATATTGCCTTCAACGTCAGGTACAAGACTCTGATTTCTAGCAGAAGCTCTTGGGAATCTGGTACAGTTTTAAACAATTCCGCGGATCACAGATGGATCCAAGACAGCGGGTGGTACGGGGCCTGGAGTCGTCTCCAATGCATCTGGCTTAGCCATTACCACGCGACTGCCGGATCACTGTAGTGTGTTTCAAGCAGAAATTAAGGCAGTCTGCGAAGCTACGGGTTGGCTTTCAATTAACGCGATAGATTGTAGCGCTATTGTACTATACGTAGATAGTCAGGCAGCTATTAAAGCGTTGGAATCGCCGACAATACGATCAAGGTTGGTAAAGCAATGTCGCAGATCTCTCAATTAGATTGTAAATAGGTGCGACGTAACCCTGTGCTGAGTCCCAGGACACAGGGACGTTCCATGCAACTGCAGAGCGGACGAGCTGGCAAAAGAGGCTGCAGGACGGCATCTTCCCGAAAACCTTGAGGAACCCCCTGCGCCTATCGAATCGATCAAGTTCCTCCTTGACACGGATGCAAAGAAACTGGCAAACCACGATAGACCAACATCAGTACTTGTCTCCTGTCAAAACAAATCTGGCCTAACCTGGATTTAAAGAACATGGAGAGACTTTTATCCACAAACCGGAAAAATCTAGGTTCACTGCTAGGGGTCCTTACCGGACATTGTTTGATAGGCAGGCATGCACTTAGACTAGGGGTCCAACGATTTCTGTAGAAACTGTAAAGACGAGAACTTTCTATGTTCCAATTCTGTCCTACCATGACTGTGAAGAAAAATTCTAGAAGAGTATTTCACTTCTATCTTAGCGACTTAACCAGGCTCGATATTCACAACATAAAGAGCTCTGGTAGCCTACGTGGTACCACAACCGACCTACAATTGGTCTAAGTGTGCCCGTGCCAAAGTGGGGCTAGCCATGTTACCCAAGGGGGAGTTCTCTTTCCTCCTGTGTAGTCTTAAATTATGGTCCATCTTCACAGATTAGGTTAGAACGCCACTTATATGAGAGAACTTGGGTTCTTCGACCTAAAAAAAACTTGGTCTACAGTTTTTTTAGGTTTTGTAGTTCACCAGACATGATGGCCAGGAAGCACTGTTTTGTAAGGTTATTTGAGGTAATGCTCAGCTTCCGCCTCTTAGGAGCAGAAGCTTTCTGCGGCGTCAATGTGGTTAACAATTGAGAAGATATGCCGAGGCTTGGGCAATCCAAAAGACTATTTAAGCCACAATCCTAGAAGGATATCCTTACCCTAGGAAAATATCCGAAAGTTGGTGGACTCATATGTCATTGGACGATACGAGCTAGAGGTACAGAGTGCTGGTTCTGTCTGGAAGAGGAAAAAGTTTTTTTTTTTTTTTTAAATGTCTGCTCCAACTCAGTTGTCAATTTCTGGTTCTTTAGTACACTAAAATGAAAATGTTCGATGTTGGGATCTTCATTCCTCTAGAAAGTGCGTTCCGAGCTGAGAGAAAGGCATGAAGGCCGTGATGCACACCATTTGGTAAGATTACCACAGATATCCGTAGATTACCAGAATTCAAATTTTTATTCGGATAAAACGATATAAGAGGGCTTTTATCGTTGGTTCCTGCCAAAATAAACGGAAAGTGAAGTCAGACGAGTGCAGTTCAATATTCAATATGTTCTCAGTCGTAGCGGGACAGTGTCTATGGGTCTCATCGTTTGCCTAAGAAGTGACCTTAAAAGATCTTTCGTGATTTCCTTTCATTCTTCCTAAATCTAAACACAAAGACTAAAACAGCAGAAGCGAGCGTGGATGGGGTTTTACTGAGAAGAAGTGAATAGCCGAAACAACCAAGGCGACCGTGAATATTATATGTGCATGTGTCGAAGATTGGAAAGGACAAAACCATTATCACACTTTGTGTTTCGTAGACCACCTCGACTTATATAGTCGTGAGGAGAATATCGTTTCAAGTACGAAATGAAAACACGAAGTTTTGTTTTGACTTTGCGGCGCGCATAGAGAATTCCATTCGTTTTCAGAAGCCCCAGTAAGGCATGATTGTTGGGACCATGAAAGTAAGGGAAGATCTTCTCAACTGTTCTTGAGCATGTCCGTGAAGGCTTTGGATTTTTGGAAAAAAAAAAAAAAGCCTTTTGTCGCGAATAACGAGCAATGCCCAATAACTTTGGAAAGAAAAAAGTTTGCGGAGGGATCTGTTTTCTTTGAAGTTCCACAATTGGATGAAGGACATCTGAATTCAATTTCTACCACAGTACAAAATGTCAGCATTTGATCTTAGTGCTCTGTTGTGACAATACATTGATTTGCGATCGCTTAAACAGAGCCAAATTATTAGATGGCTTTTGATCTAATTTAGGCTAGAGACGTCTGAAGAATTTTTACTTCGTACCATCTTCCCATTCGTGGTTGGTCCTGGTACCGTACAGTTTGGATAGAGAGTGGCATGCCAAAGTCTCATCGTTCCGGCAGAATTCTTGAGGTAGTGCCGTGTAGGACGAGTTCTTCAGCCTTGCAGTTGAATTTGGAATTGCTCTGTCATTTCCATGAGGACGTGGGGGGGGGTTCTAAAATGAGCTTTGAAGGAAATGAGTACGATTCCAGTGACCTCATTTTTGATTTCCGAACCAAAAATGATCTGGATGGCGAAAGGAGATGCTCACATTAAGCTTTTCAAAGAAAAAACACTTACTTGAGTATCTAACCGTCAGTCGCAGAACTTATGCATATTCTGATGAAGCTTACGCGGAATTTTGAGAAATTTTTGGTGCTTTTAGTTGTCAGCGTCACAACTCATGTCATGTTGGATCTGTTTCTGTCTTTTCCAGTTAGGATGGACGTAAACCACCAAACAGATCAAAACGATTTGCATCGGCAGTCACCGCGTATGCATCTGATAACGTGTTCCTTCATCAATTTGCAGCAACAGACACAAAATGAAGACAAAATATTTCACCCATGAAGTTGACTTATCAGAACTTCATACACAAAAGCAACATGACCATCAAAATCTTCCCTTTAGAATATTCTTCGCTGGCTGACTTTAAACTGAATCAAATCCGCACCACGGATGACTAGTTCCAATTTCTATGTACTCCTCACCATGATATTGTCAAAGTCGTGCCGGCAACACTCCCCATCGACGAAACCAACCCTTTTTTTTTCCACGACGACCAACCCATGCATGCTCGCGATTTTTCAAGAACAGAAACCTCCAAATGGAGGTCAGAGTAAACTTCAAAAAATATCCAATCTGACGTCGAGTGACCCTTCACGAGCGAAACAAACAGGAACACAACTGAAAACGCTTTCGACGACGATGACGGTGACGCTGCCTCGATTGCGCGCGGCTGTACAACAAAGTAAGCAAATTGCTCTGGCTCTTCGGCCGGGATGTTGAATCTTGAATGCTGCTCTCATGCTCGTGCGGCTTTGGTTGCCTGTTGCTTATCCGACGCTGGCTATGGCTACGTCTTTGTTTGGTTTTCGATTCGCGTGCACATCGTTTTTTTTTTTTTTTTCCTTAATCGCATTCAGGAATCTGTTCACAGACACAGATACAGAGTATCCGCATACGTGACGGCAAATCATTATCGGTTTTGTCTGTCTGCGATCTCTTAATTCAGAGTTATTGCTCGGGGCGCGCAGCAGGACAGGGATCGCCAATCGTCGTCCACCGCAGCCGTCACCGATTGACCAGGGGTTGGGGGCGTCGTCGAATTGCAAGGAGTTACGCTTTAAGTCCCCCTCAAGGTTTTTGTCCAGTTTTCCTCCTCTCGCCACGCTATTATTGTTGTTTCGTCTTCTTTTGTGTTCTTTGTTCACAGATACTTTGTGTTTTTGTTTGTATGGGACTGTAGGATTGGTTTATTTTTTTTTTTTGTGTCACTTGGAAGCTGCAGGGTGCTTGCTAGAAGCTGCCCGTGTGTGTGAAAGTGGAGTGGAGTTTAAAATCTTCCAGGAATTGACATTATGTGTCATTCAATTTTTTTTTTCTTATTTTTAAACTTGACAATGTGTGCTGTGGGCGGGTTGCGGTGGGAGGGTGACACTTACGTTTAAGTAGTTCGTTATTCATTTCTGGTGATTTGGAAGAATATGTCAGCTTAAATGGACACACAATGAAGTTTTGATAAATGATGGAAACGAAAATGGGTCGATATGCTGCTTTGTACAGCTGACGAGGAGCGGCAGATAGCGTGTGGAATTGGTTTGGGGTTTTCTTTTGACATCTTCGCGTTGGGATTTCTTTCAACATTTTCAGGTTTGACGTCATGGGAATAAAAAGGAAAAGATTGCCGGGAATGTTTGGTTCTATTTATAGAACTCATCACCTCCTGGGAAGAAAAAAATTAGCCCTCTGTGGTAGTGAAAATGTCTAATGAAATCTGAGGCATGACGACACGTGGCCAGGTCGTAGGTCAGGGGTATGTCTTGATGGTTAAGATGGTTATTTAAAGGACACTGCATTTCCTTTATGCAATGTCAGCTTCCTTCAAGATCGTCTTTACATTTTTAAAGTAAAGAAGCCTTTCTGCTTTTTTATTCTCCCTTAGACTGCGTTGGCTTCTGGTATCGTCCTTGTTGGGGGTCATCCTTAATAGATGGTGCGTGTCTGAGCAGTCATTAGAATTCGCAACCAATCAGTGAAAGGCACTGATCCTTAGAGCCGCTCTTCGGTTGGCTTTAGCACCTCTATGCCCTGGTATCCTGGCATTGCAATTCAACTAGAGGACTGTCCATGAAATCGACTTAGCATAGCATGTCACCTAAAATCCTCTGCGAGAATAGCATTGCCTCCGATCTCAGGATGTATGAAACTTTGGGTAAAACTGGTGCAAAACTGGGGCAAAAGCACAGTAAAAGAAGAAGCCAGCTGCCCCTAAGGAAGTACCAGAAATGAATAACACCGAGGAGGTCCTTGCCCAAAAACCCAACTCCAAGTTATGCTCAAGTGAAACACATGCTAACTAGGATCCTAAGGCTTTCTAGCTCTTTGTACCTATGTACAACACACAGTGCCTGGTCTGAGATGCAAATAGTTGAGAGAGCATTCAGTAACGTGGACACACTTTCAATGCAAAATCAATGCTATAAAAAATCCTAACATTTGTGAATCAGTCTGCAGATTAATACACTAAATCCTTAATAGCAGAGTCACCATCGCCTCTTTCAGTAACAGCTCAGCTAGGAAGAATCCATACTGGGGCACACCAAAAGGAGATGTGATATCTCCTCCTCTATGGAATTTTGTCGTCATCCCTGTAATTGGGAGTACCTTCAAACACTGGCAGATGTTTTCTCACCAACAGAATGTCGTCTCCCAGACTCTGCTAGTGTTTTCCAGGCGGAGCTTTTCTTGATTCGAAAGGCCTGCTGCTTGCTAAACAATTTCCAAACATCCAACCAAAATACCGCTATTTTCTCAGATAGCCAAGCCGCTATCAAAGCCATTGATGCGGTTACCATATCATCAAAACTGGTAGAGCAATGCGGGCTTGAAATTAATCAACTGAGTACCCACTCCACAATTACACTCATCTTGATCCCAGGTCATAGCAATCACGAGGGCAATGAGCTTGCCGACGAGCTGGCCAAGAAAGGACCGGCTCTTAACAGTTCTCTTGCGAAAAAGGTCGACATTCCGCTGGGCACTGTTAAGGGCTTTGTACATCTGCACTTCCTCCAGCTTGCTAATCATAGATGGAACAGCCTGTCGAGTTGCGTCATCTCACGAAAGACTTGACCCAATTACAATAAAACTAAGTCAAGAGAACTACTTGGTAAATCAAGACCAGATATTGCCAGAATCGTAGCCATTGCCACAGGCCATTGGCCAGTTAGAGACCATGCGGTCAAGCTTGGTATTCCTCACAACAACTTTTGTAGAAGCTGCAAGGACATTAATGAGAAGAATCTCTACTTCATTTCCTCTGCAGGTGTCCGGCCCTGGCGCACCCTAACGCTAATTGGGCTCAAAAGAGCCGCCGGAAGCTTCTGTGGAGAGACACTATTGCCGAACGCGCCAGGAAGTCCCTGGCAGCACTCCACTCATAGAAAAAAGCAGAAGGTACCAGGGGAACCTTACTTACGCCATGGTTCGGTAGGTGGAGAAAGTTCAAGCTGATGTGAGATAAATGTATGCCCTACATCCTATTATTACATCGCAACCTTCTTAAATTAACTGACACGCTGGCCACTGAAAACGACTTCAACATTCGGTATAGGCACACAAACCGGTCAGAAGCATCAGAAATCAGCGCGAAATCTTCTTTATCTATACGGAGGGCTGAAAAACAGCCTTAAAATCCACTACTCCGTCTGTGTCCCTTATTACTGTAGCGTCTTTCAGCCAAAATCACAGCCATCTATCAAGCCGCCATGTGAAGCCTAACCCAATATCACGCACAGGTATTGTGATCTACATCGGCAGCCAGGATGCGATCAGATGTCTTGTATCCAACACAATGAAGGACTGCGGCGTGTCTCTAAATGCGACATTGTGTTAAGTCCGTCGTCACTGCGATATTCAAGGGAACTGCGTGGCTGACGAATAAGCAAGGTTAGGCTCACAATGTACAGACGATAGAAAGCTCGATCATGTCACAACGCCTATGTCGGTTGACAAACACCTGACTTACACCGGTGTTCTATCGAAAGAAAATCACCGGATCACCGGATGGCAACATCTCGATTATTACAACAATGCTAGGCTGATCTGACATGCTCTTGATTCTAAGAGATCGAAGCATTAATACAATTTTGAAAAAAATCAACTTTCGAAACTGGCCAACGTCCTCACAGGGTCGATCCAAACAGCTACGTTAGGATATCTAAATGGCTTCAGGAGTAAGCTGGGGTCCAATCCTGGTACGCATTGGAGGCACAATAGACCTACTTTCTTAGTCTAAATGTACCTCTTCTCGGAGGACCACTCTATCTAAGTCTTTGCCCTAGGTGTCGGGCACAAATGAAAATTTACGTAAATCAGCAACATGTGTGAAACTAGAGACAAGTTGCCTATGCTGACGCCCTAAACTGTAGCGCCGGCCAAACCTTATATTATTGCCCCTCCCCTGAACTTCATTACTCTTCAGCAACAAAATTGTAAAGAAATTTTGTGTGTATGGTGCCATAAAGAACCCACAACGACAATGGCTGGTATTTAACACCAATTTAGACCTCCCCAGAGGTTAACTACCATTCGTTTGCTTTTTTATAGCTTTCGTTCAACGATTATGTGCTTTCCAAGAAATTGCACCTAACAACTACTAACAACATACCTACACACAGATTGTTAACGATTGACGGTCGCTCACGATCGTTTATTGATCTCTTCGTTCCTGCTGCCGCCCACCTAGAGTGGGCAATTGTTATCTCGTACTCATACCACATCCACCCCCATAATTCAAATACCCGCATGCAGTTCAGACAGAACAAAAACTATCTACGCCGATGACGAATCGCAAATACCGCAGCGCGAGATACAATGCAATCCACACACAGTCGTGCTTAACTATTCTGCGCACAGTTTGCGGGTTTTGTGAGAGATAGCACATGCTATCTATGAGTGCGCAACAGAACCCCCGACAACTGCAACACAGCAGCAAAGAAACAATGAGTTGAGAGCAGGCCACCAGCCAGCACCGCCGCCGCAGACAGCTAATGACACTTTGCAAGGCAAAACACTATTCGGCCCGCAGTCATACCGCCCGCCGCCGCCGTGCACCGTCCCGCTCTCCGGGCGACCGTAAATCGCTTTTCGCAAATTAACAACTTTATTTAAACTTGCTGTACGTTTTGCCTCTGGTTGCTGCAACTGCAACACTTAATCGCCTATGTGTCTACGTCAGCGCATGTACATACACCGTGATCGAGCTGTGTAGTTGTAGGCTGTGCCGTAGAAAAAAGGGTTCAAGGCAGTTTAATCGCTATCGCGTAGCGATTTATATTTCCACTGCCAATTGCACCAACAGACAACAGTTGACGTGAGCAGCCGCGAAGATCTCTGCGATGCGTTTTGCGTTTATGGCGCTTTCAATTAGCAATTTATTTAATGCGTGCATTTTAAATTGTTAATTAAGTTTCGCCGAAGCGTGGGGATTGTTCTGAACAGAAAGAGAAAAAAAAACACGTAAACCGTCATCGGGACAGCAGCGTGCAAAGCAAAATCAGATGGATGATGAAGTGTTTACGGGCAATGTACACTGTTTGCTTGATTAATGAACGGAGGTCAGCGCATGGCTAAGACAAACATCAGCGGTATGCATGGCATATGGTTGTACAGTAGACCACCGCGGTTGAAAATCGCTATGTAAGACTGGCGTAGGCATTAAGTATATGAATCGGACCTTAGTTGGCTTTAGATGGCGCTACTGTCAAGGGTGGATCTCAAGAAACGACCACTGCAGTAAGCTCTGGACTAGAATAGGCTGCACTAGTTAAGCACACGCATTATCTGTTGGATAGGTACTGTCTTAGACCTTTTGACTGTAAATCCTGTTACAGCGATACAGAAGGCTTTAAAGGTGAGCTTCACAGGGATTTTTAGCGTGTCGAGTTCCTGCATTCTAAGACTAGAGAGGTCAAGTCGGCACTTCTTCAGTTCCAAGGGAGCATTATTTGAAATGCGTATGCCATGCCGGTTTCTTAGAAAAAAAAAAAAACAAATAGACAAGGATAAGTAAGATTTCATCCGAAGAACACTTCAACCTGCCGCTCCTTAAAGGCCTGAATGAGAAAAACTGTCAGAAATTAGATGAAAAGTAAAACTTGAGGACGTGGTAACAGCGGCGCATGTACTGTGCCAATGTCTGCCTAGCAAAAAGTGTGGAATTTTTGGCTGTCCTTGTATGAAAACACAAATTTCAATCAATCAAATGGTAGGAAAAAACGAGAAATCAAGATCTTCAATTTGCAGTGGAAGAGCAACGAAAAGTTTCCAATTAAAGTTACCTGATTCCATATCTCTTTGAAAAATATACATATGTATGTACATATGTATATGAGGTGGAAATCTTGGAACACTCCCGCTTTGATTAGAAGCAAACAACACACGATAGTCAATTCATTTCTTAACGACGTAGAAGTGCCAAAGTCAACGAAATAATTCATTATTTGAACTTTGCAGGATGAGTTGAAATAACTGTGGACTTGGCCTAATCTTCTAATCTTCTCTAGTACAACCGTCTCCTTGAAGGTATGGCGATGCTCCAGCCCAACCAGGGTCCACGCTCACAAAGGCGGATTCACCATCTCAACCAACTAACGCACACAAAAACTTAGAGCAGATTGGAAAACATTACTTTGTGCCAGCTACCTTATTCTATGCCCTTAGCCCGGAATTAATTTAACCGCGGAAGACTTTGAGTAAGTCCTTTATCTCTAGCCGCAGGAAACATGGATGTTACCAGAAGCGAATGACGATCCACTTATTTCGAGACAAATAATGTCCAGTTCTGTTTGCAATGACGAAGAAGGAAGAAAAGATATTGGCCCGAAGAATCGCGAATTGACGCCAAACAAAGAAAATTTGGACATGTGTACCCATGCAAATCTTACAGAAAATAGACAGACGGATTTCACCATGCAACTCTGCCCCAAACTCAACATATGTTCTTAGTAGATGGACTAAGAGTAACTCGATTTCTATAGGATATGGAATATTATGGAATAATATAATAAAATATAATAAGAATTTAAAAAAACTAAAAGACTCACCTGAGTAGGCTTGAAGGGTTGAATTCGATCTAGAGATGGTGATGTTACTTTAATATCTATAAGGAAAAGCAGAAACACACAAATAACACTCGCGCACTACCGATAAAAAAAACCGACAAAAGCACTGAATTATATATTTTGTCTAAATTCTAACAACCGCACTGCAGGATTTATTCACGTGAAAACCATCGCGACGGACGTGGATTTTGGTGGGATTTCGACAAGACGAATTGCAAATAAGAAAATTAGACAATCGAATTCTTACAGACCGAAATCATGGGAACGCCCAGGAAGGCGCATATTACGGTTGTTTTCACTTGTTTTAATGGCTGCCGTCGAGTAGTAAAAACATATTTTCAACAACATCTGAAACACGCAATATTAACCGCAAAATACGAGATACTAGGAAAAGTTCTTCACATTTCTAAAAGAAAACTTTTTACATACGGCTTTTCTGCAAGAAATCTTTAAATATGCAAAATTAAACGACTTAAAATTACCCCTCCACATTCGGGGGTTAAAACCATAAACACTTGTCAAAACACACGTTCGGACACAAAACATCGCATAGTTTCGAGGGAAAACTTTAGAAAAATTTACTTCTGTAATGATCTTCTACAAAAAATCTTTAAAAATTTAACTTAAATCGTTTATTTGCGCGCAAAATACAATAAAAAAACCGCGAACAAATAGTCAAGGAAAAACTTACTTTCTTCTACGCACTCACAAGGATTATTTTCCGAACATTGAATTGATTCGATATTTCCAAAGTGTTTTGCGTATGCTAATTGCACATCAAATTGTAATTTTTTCCCAAATTTAGATAATTTTCGACTGGAAATTAAGTTAAATTGAAATCTGCAAGCTTTTTCGGGATCAAATGATTTCTGTTGGGAGAGCGGCTACAATCTGTCATTTGATGTTACATCGATAATGCAGTAATGGTTATGCAGTTTTTGGCATTACTTTTTATTTGTTGGATTCTAATTAGATATATGTTTTACGGGAGCACTTTGAGAAATTAAATGGGAATAGTTAGTTCGTTTGAAGTTAACCTTCATAAAATAGTAGTTTATAACTTATGTTAGGGTGGCTTATTCCATCCTTCCATCCTGCTAATAACAATTAATCTATTCTTTTTTCAGAATTGTTTATTTTTTATCGCATCACTGTCGATGCGCCGACGAGTAACTTTGGAGAAAGTACATTTTTTAATATTTTATGCAATTTTATCATAAAGTACATGTCTCATTCCATTTATTAATTCGATTAACACACAGCATTAAATATTGGCATGATTGTATTTCC
The DNA here is from genome assembly GCA_917880715.2 of Matsumyia berberina. Lineage (NCBI taxonomy): Eukaryota > Metazoa > Arthropoda > Insecta > Diptera > Syrphidae > Matsumyia > Matsumyia berberina. Next base: position 52,708,384 of record OU862870.1, read on the forward strand.
ACCAATACTTCCTTCACCACTGAGATTTTTAAAAATTTGTGAACAAACATGGGGGCAACCTAAAAGTGCAGTGAGTTAATTTATAAACTCGACGCATTTTTCTGTCTATTTATGGAATTTCAAATCTAGCAAAGTTTCCTTTGGGATTTTTGGCTGTTTTTGGATAATATTTCGATTGGAACATAATGAAATGGAGGAAGAGCTGGACTAGATGAACTAGAAAAAAGTAGAATTCAAATGTGCTGTACAACAACCAATTTATTTACGAGGATTAAGCGAAATCTTTCTTCAAAGTAAATTCACATTGAGTTTTTTTCCCCAAAAAGGAGAATAATAGTTCTCTGCTTCTTTTCTTCTGTTTGTCCAGTTTTCCTATATTCGCGTCAAGCTCTAATTGGTTTAATTAGTCCTCAGAGTAGTTCAAGTCAGTAATAGATCTTGAGGTATCGCAACGGACCTCTTGTGATATAAGTATGTCCTGTCTCGGCTTTACTAATCTCAGTAGAACTTGTTGAGCGATGAGGGGTGTTTCTATCGATGGAGGATATAAGGCAGTTCGCAGTCTAAAACCTGAAACAGATGTGCAGCAAAGCAGTGATGCATGCAGTAATGCAGGTGAAACAAACGTGCAGCAAGTTGTTGACATTTCATCGCATTGGTTTGCTATCAATGCCAAATGTAGCAATTGAATCCCGAAAACAAATTTGCTTGCCATGGATTTAGAAAGACGTGTACTATGTTTTCTGGTCGGAAAAGAAACGAAGAATATGAAATGTTAAATCACAAAAATTGTAGTAAATTGTACTATTCTGCTGTTCTACTACTGGAGGTTAGCATCAAGATTAGAAATAGCGACGTCTTGCAGCAATGGCCGTGCAGTAAACACATCTGTTCTTTTACATACAATGAGTTTCATGTTCAAAGGGTTTTAATTCGAATTGAAGAGTCTTCGAGGTAGTTAAGAATTGTATTGACAGTAAGGAAGTCTAAAGACCAATTTACAGTGGGTGTCGAAACAAAAGAGGTGATAACAGGCTTCCTATACCGAACTGGATTCAACCTGCCTGTCCTCTCTTAACAAAACAACTTCATAGTTCCTAGGGCTAATGTCCAATTGCCGAAAGTTTGTTTCAAGTTTGTTTTATACGTAGTAGATGGCACAATTACAAAATGTATTGTTGCCTTACTGACTTAGTCACAATGGACTTACCTTTGGTCGAAGTGGAGTAAACCCCTCAAACCAACCAAGTCCATCTACACATTTCCGTTGCACCATCCGTCATCCTAAATTCCTCTATCAAATCGACATTGTGTCGATTCAGTCGACCGCCATGCATCGTTCTATTTTCTCTCGCCTTAATCAATTCACCTCATCAAAAACGTGACGGAATGGAGCGATGTTTCTCTTTTGTTTTTCCTGTTTCAGGGTTGGGTTTATGATCGATTGTTGATCCTTTTTTCGCCGGACAATGCATCTGACTGTGTGCATACAAATTGACCCATAGCAGGATTTCCCAAAGCAAATTACTCATCACGCCGCCACACCCGCGCACAGACAATCTCGCTTCTTGACTTCTCCTCCATATTTTTTTTAATGTGGAAAACAATAAACTTAATCCCCCGTCACGACTTAACATCGCACAAGCGGTCAAGTGCTCCTCACCCGTGCTCCCAACTTGTTTCAATGACCAGTCAGCGGCACGGCCTTCCAAGTGGGCAATTTACCTGCAAATCATCATCTTCATCATCACCACCATCGTTGTCGTCCTCCGCCAGACATTCCGATTCCGCCGATTGCAATTGCAAACACACATCTAGAAGATACATCGAAGGAGAACACAAGACAAAACAACACCGGCGAGGAAAACCTCAAAACGTTTTTATGGCGTTAACATGACAGCTTTTTTGCTGCCTCGGAGAACACACGTTGGCTACGTGTGCGCCCCGATGATGACAACGTGCCACAGTTCCTCCGGGCCAGACGGAGTCACATCACATACGATACAACACACAAAGGGTAGCGCGCTAGCGCAAAGAAAACATGGGAAATCAAAATGGGGGGAAAATGAATGAATAAACAATGCAATTGGAGGCGAAGGAAGGGAAAAATTGACACTTTGGATGAGGCGTATTGACGCGGGGCATCGGTGATGATGGCAGCAGCGGCAAGATGAATTGATGAATCGTCAGCGACTGACGAGCATTATGCTGGTCATAGAGTGAGTAATTATCTCTGGTGACCAGTCCGGTGTGGATAGAGTGCAATGTGTACACTGTCCGACACAAATGGAATGACAGAAGGAATTCCAAGAACTCTTTTGTCTTTTGATAGATGCACCGTGTGCTGGTGGACGGTGTAGCCTTGAATATTGATTTTACCGCGATTAATGTGACACGTTCAGGATCAACGGTGATTAACATGGTCGTCAAAATTGTTAAACAAGCTCTTGTCTCCTTACGCAGGATACGACAAGCATGCAAAGCATGAGAAATGTCGTCGTGGACAGCCATTTACATATCTGCTAGGAAGTCAACCTACTAGTATAACTCACTTCGGCAAAGATACTCCCACGCTGCTCACGTGAACACCTGAGAAAATACTTAATTGAGATCAGGATGAAGTAAACTTTCCCCAAAGATGGTGGAATGGAACTGTATGTCGAACCTCCAGAGAGATTTGGCGCATGCTTAACCTTATCAGCACTGTAATCGGTGTTATTAATGGTCTCTGTTCCACTAACCTTCATGCCAGAAGGATAGGCTCTTTCTCAAACGATATCTGCAGGCGCCGCATTTCCTCTATTCCAAAGAAGAAGGCTCTATGTAGGGGCCTATCATTTCGATAATTTGGCCGAACTGTCACATACTGACATCTTGAGCATCCTGAGATTCTTCAAGAGCTCCAGCTGATTCCAGATAAATGAGTTATCCTTTAGGATCATAAATCCATGTGATAACACAAAGGGCCTGTGATTTGCATATGTCGGTACCCACTATACCAAATCCCAAAAACCTCTTAAGTCTTACGAAGCCAAATTAGTTCGCTTCAAGATCTGAGGATGAAAAGCTGGTTAGGTTGACGGGTCTAGCATATTTCCTTGGATCCTTAGGGTGCCCCAAATCAAAGCAAAGTTAAAACTTGAAAGTCGACAGAACCTCATATCTCTAGGTATCCTTACTGATTCTCGCTAAAGCTAGGTACTTGGAGTCCTCAAGCGCCCTCGTTTCTGAGTCCTTGTATGCCTTCATTTTCTTCAAGGAGCGGTATGAAAGCTGCTAGACTCTTCTATATTGATTCTGTGCTGGGGGAAGGTAACAAAACAGACACTCAAAGCCGTTCCGCCTGAAAGTCCTATGGTCATCGTTTTATACTAAATGATCTATTCCAAGCCCTATGACTTATGCCGGGGTTTTGAGTGGCATTTCTCGCATCTTAATGGGCTCAGTTGTCTAAAGCACGCGTCTTTCCACATTTTACTGATTTAACTGTGAACACAGGTATACGTCTCGTGTGCTGTACTTGGAGACGGTACATAGTCGTCATGCACAATTGACATCTTCGGGTGAAGAGTATCATCGACGCTTGACTCTTGTCCTTCATCAATTACCAAGCCACTTCAAGAACTGTGCAAACTGCATGAGTCACTTGATTCATGTGGTTGGGATTACGAAGGAGGATACAACCAAACAGGTTCTTCTAACGTGATGGCATTTTTCGATGGCAACATGAGCATCTACACTACAGGAAGCAACTCCGAATCGGGAAATAAGCTTAGTGTCACTTAGTTGCCAGTTTCTATGGACAATGAATCATCTCCACTCGGACTAGTCATGCAATCAATAACCAAAGATGAAACCGAAAAAAAAAAACCAACTTCCCTGACCATAAAAAATTAAGAAGGCTTTACCTTATCAGACCTGAGATTCCTAGAAAAAAACGTCAAGACAGAACAAACTGCCCCTCAATTTGCGTGCGAATGCATCCCATAAACGCACTCCAAAACAATAGCCTTACCGCATTCAACAAGTCAACCTTCGCTAATTGACGCACAATCCCCCTCATTTGGATGACAATGGCTCCGTCCGTCCGTCCATTTCCATTTCTCTTCGTGGAAACGTGACACGAATCATTCATTTTCCATTCGCACTCGTGTAACCAATGTAAATGGTAACACAAATGCAATTGAAATGGTAATCGAATCCCGGGATCCTTTCATATGAAACAATTGTTCGAAGGCACACCAGAGAAACAAGAAGCTAACACACAAAAGCCTCATTATTTCGACAGCAAAACTCCGCTCGAGGATTTATTAGCGCCGTTGTCGTGCCGCTGCTACTGCATCGGGGGGAGCACTCCCAAGCGTATTCACCTCGATTTGAATTCAGCCCGTGCCCGACACAGTACTCTTCCAAAACAATTCCAAATGAGTCAAGCTGCAGGCAGGTTTGAGGTTTTTTTTTTTTTAATTGTGTGTTCGGGTCTGGTGCGTGCCACTTATTAAGCATCCGCACAAATCCGGTAACGAATTGATCATCAGTACGAGTACTTGCATGTGGTGCCAGTAGCTCAATGCGCTTTGCTGTCAATTTTTTGTCATTAAATGTATTGTCCGGTGGAAAATGAAAAAGAGACAGAGAAAGTTCAGTGGAATGTGCCGAGATATGCTTCGATTGGTTTCATAAAGGATATGCACTTGGAGACGTTTTTTGAGATGCAAATTTATGACAAAGGTGACACTGTGACGCTGGTAGTCTGTCATTGATCTGTGGCTGGCATTAGCAAGTGATGGGGTAAATGACACGATGACGAGCAACACGACCTATTGAGAATCTTCTGCCTGACAAATTATACTCTCGGAGATTTGCCATTCACCGTTTGGTAGATATTGCTGTAGTTCGAACTTGCACAAGAGTCCAACGCACTAACCACGATGTCATGGCGATCACGGGTATTTAGTCCTAAGCACTTATGATGTCGCTACAGTTCGGGGTGAATCAGGACCTCAAACAACAATCCTTTCCGGGAGGCATGATCCTAGCCAGCTGTCTCCAGTTGTGCATGCTGCATTGGTTTGATGTACCATCTTTTTCTACACTCCATGGATGATGAGGTCTTCCTCGAGGGAGGAATTAAATTAAAGGGCTCATCGTTTAGGAACAATTTGCACGTATTATCTTCTTAAAAATACTATCTCTCAGATGGTACTTGATATGGCCGCGTTCTATGGCCAACTTTTAAAAGTCCATGGCTTTATTCTTGGATCATTTCTCTTGGTGCAGCCATCAGATGCTTTAATCGCCATTTTGCCTTGTCAACAATTAGGCACGCTGACCATCTTTTCCTGTTTCCAATCCCGCAATTTAGAGCAGCAAAGAATTAGGAATCAAAAACTGCATTTTATAGGTTTCCATTCCATCTAGTCCACCTTTGCGTCCATTTCATCAAGTTTCCAATCGAAAATCCACCCAAAAACAGTCAAAAACCGCAACGAAAACTTCACTTGATTTGAAATTTCATTTGTGTGACACAAAACCGACAGAAAAATGTGTTGAGTTGGTATGTGAACTCACTGCACTTTTTGGCTGTGGACATGTTCGTATTAGATTTTTTTGAAAAATCAGTTTTCCCGTCGAAATATTCTTGGAAATCCAAAACAACACTTGTCCTTATGTGTTAATGGTTCAAATAAATGCAATTACAGTGATATATCTTAAGAAAACTGCATAAATTGTTTAAAGTTTAGTTTTTGTTACTTCTGGTGTGGGACAAAAATAGTGGTGTTAGGTAATACAGTGCATTTTGTTACTAATTTGACAGCCATTGCTGTTTATTCGTTTGATGTTTCCGGAAAAGTGTTTCCGCTGCAGAATTTGGAAAAAGGCGTCTGTGAGGAAAGTGGCGACCAAAAGCGATAACATATTTTTTTTGTTCAGATTGTGGTGGCGCAAACGAAAGGAATGCGTTCAACAGAGAATTTATTGGAATTGCATTTGACAGGACGTTTGGGTTACTTAAGTGTATAGACGGGTTGAAAAAGGTGAACCATTTTTTAGCTACATAAAATCTACTGTGGTGATCCTTTGGTATTCTTAGAAGAGCTTTCTCACTTCAGTTTTTATCGAATCTTGAGCAATTTTAAGAGGTTCTATGATTGTCCATGTCAAAGAATGAGACTGGGATGCTATTACTATAGAAAGTACTGCCCAGTTAATATGCCAGCGATGATTTGAAAGGTCTTTCTGTTTAAGTTATCCAGGAACTTAATATTTGATGCAACTCTGTCACGAAATAGCCTTCCATTTCTCTTTGAGCACAGGCATCTAGTCTTTCTTAATTCATAAGCATCATATAATTATTTTCGACTTTACTTAGCGCTTTGAAGTGCACCTATGTAAATATCAGAGAATATGAATAAGATCTTCCAATGAATGTTCAGGTCCTTTAATCTTTAGGGAAAACGCAAGGGAATAACTTTTCATCTAAGGGGTCTGATTTTCAATCGTTTTTCTACGTTAATGTTACTGACGCCCTCGCAAGGATTATCTATCAAATGAAGTAGCTATCGCTCTGTACTTGACAATATGTTTGACAATATGACACACGTTTTTGCAAATGTTAAGCACCCTGTTTCTAAGCTTGTAGCCGTCTAACGCCACCTTTCCTTGATTTGCAAAACTCGTCCAGGACGTAACTTTTCTAATTGATGGCCGATTACACGCACAATTCGTAGTTAGGTCAAACTGTCAAATGAATCATGTCTTGTGATACTTAGTAACCATTTCTAATTGGTGTCCTAAATTGCTTAAAAATAATAAAATTCCATTGTCAGATTTGTATGTTTGCTCTGCTCAATGCCATCATTGTTTACCTTCTCACAACACAAACACTGACAAAAGAAAACCAGAAACTATCGCTCTCGCTGACATAATTTAAATGCTAATCCGACATCGCTGACTCACCGGTGTAATCGTTGCCACAAAATCGCACCAAAAGCAGTCAAAAGCGCTTACGCCAGTGGATGGCTAGCTCTTAACTTTGTTTCGCTAAATTCTCTACAAAAACATGGCTACAATGCAAATTCGTCGCCATCGTGTCGTTTTGCGGTCAGAAATTCCCCGTGAGTCATCATCTTTTCGCGGTGAGCCCTCGCGTATTTAAAGACGCATTTTGTCGTGTGTGTGGCGGCTTGCCGCGCCCTGCCCCCTGCGTGCGAATAATTAATGCATATCTAATGCTCTCGCGTACACACACATATCGGTTTTGAATTATTCAACAAATGTCAGCAACAAAAGAGCGAGAAGATAAATTATGACCTGATGGCATGTAATTGTGTATACGACATGGCTCCGAGGAAACCGGGAGAAAATTATGCAAATGTCGCTGGCGCGGTACCCATCGACGGACGCGGTGTATATGCATATGCGCCGCCCCGTCATATTGCCATTGTTGGGGTACGTATGCGGGCCTTGCGCCACACCATCATGACAGGGCCCAGTATGTGTTTATGTCATACGCGATGGTTATTTATGACAATTAATTGTAGGGTTTACGGTAAAGCGTTCTATTTGGGGACGAGTTGCCAATTTGAACCGCGAAAGGACGGCCATCCTGTTGGCGAGCACAGATGGCTGGATGGACTGGCATTCCTGGGGTGGGAGTTGCAGCAAAACCCCCATGATGTCAAATCGGAGAACGCGGTAAATCTGCTTTTTGACAGCGCTGCAGTGTCTACTGACAAATGGGACGAGATCAAAATCAGCTTGCGACCCCGCGCCGTTGCGACGCGATCTTATTCAAATATGAAATAAAAAATGCAGACAGCATCGTCGTTCCGGTTAAGGCGACCGACTCGGCTCAGGCTATTAGCCGCGGAAAGCGAGCTTCAAATGCGAGATCGTAAATTGGAAATTACGAAATGATTTATGCAAATGATCGTGATGATCGTCGCCATGCCGCCAATCCCTGCTCATGTATAGGCATGGGGTTGGTGGGTTCGATCTCGCCTGCTGGCGCAGTCCTTGAAGTGATGACGATCGTTTTTTTTTTTTTTTGTATGCACAACAGGTTAATGAGAAGGATTGCCGTGACGTGGCGGGAGAGCGGCAGCTCTTGAGACAAACAATGACGCACAGTGGAAATATGAGGTTTCTTATCGTTTTGTGTCACGGCTGCCGCTCGAATTGTTTAAAAATTTTCGGTCGAAACAAGGTTGGCGTTAGGTTGGAGTGGCCTTCGATGAAGTGCACTTAGACAAAAGTAGATCGAATGTGTTGTTACAGTCTAGATTGCTCAGATCTCCTACTGATACATTGGCTCTTATAACGTGTTTGATTCGGGTCATACAGGCGAATACCAGAGCTTTCTTATCAAGAGCAGGGTTCAGGCTTGCTCATCTTCTGTGGGGATTTTGCAGAAGTCATAATCAATGCCCCAAGTGTATCTCTGTCATAAAGACGAGATCTTTCTTAGTAATACATCCGCAAAGAAGCACTGAGACCATAACCAGGACGATTATACCGTGTGTTTCAAAGAATTAAGGGATCTCGTGCCTTGGTAAGACCTACTCAATGTATGGTGCGAGCTCTCTCTCAAGAGAAATGCGGACAGATTCAGTGAATCCCATAGTAAAGAAGGTTGAGCTTGTCCATCACTCACTATGCTCTAGCTAGAAAAAGATTATGTACTTACTGACTTACTTAAGACGGCGCTACAGTCCGGGGTGGACCTAGGCCTCAAGCAACTAGCGTCTCCTGCCAGCTCGATTTTTAGCCAGAAAAAAAAATACGGTCTTCTTTAGCTGTTCGACGTAAACATTCATGTTTCTCAAGAACACTCTTATCCCTGGGGACATCAGGAGCTTTTCAATAGGTGATAGCCTCAACTTCATTAGAAAAATGAAGGCCCTTCAGTGTTTAACCGTCTCTCGGTACAGTAGATCTTACGGGTCCCAGTGCAACCTGCTTTAAAACTCTCAACGATATTTTTCTTCTCTTTTAGAGCTCACAAGCGCACAATTGGCTTAACTGCTGTTCTAAGTGGGTCGATAACCTTCATATATTTTTCTCAGAGCTCCTCTAACTCTAGTAAACGTTGGAAGTGTAGAATTGGCTGTTAACCCCACTTTCAAAATTATTAAACGTCTTGCTGTAACTAGGAAGGTGGATATTCTGGTGCACCAAGAAGACCCCATTTTCGAGGGTTTTGGAGTCTTAAGCTAAACTTTAACAGGCCCTTATTTTAAAGGATGATCTCATATTTATATAGGACTCTTTCCAGTGTAAACTGATTAGTAGCCCATGTAGAATGGTTTCTGAAAATCATGTCAGTGGCGATAAGAAGTAGACCTTGATGTTTCTTTTGAACTTCGATGGGCGTTTGCATTGGTTTTGAAATTATTTTAAACTTTTTGGGATCTTGGGATCTACGGTCCCTTCGACGTCTGGGTGGGAAACACTTTTTCGAGGCGAATACTTCGTTGCTCTATCCTGGCTTATAACGACGGATCTCCAAGAAGGGACCACAATAGATCAGTAGCTCGCAACCCTGAATTTTCTTATATAGGTTAGGCCTATTGCTCTATCCTGGCTTATAACGACGGATCTCCAAGAAGGGACCACAATAGATCAGTAGCTCGCAACCCTGAATTTTCTTATATAGGTTAGGCCTATTGCATTAGGGGTAGTAAAGGAGGTAGTATCGGCCTTGTCACACCGGTGTGCGGGGAAATAAAAATGCAATGCCTTAGGTAGAGCAAGAGCATGTAGGTCCCCGATTAGCCGTCATTTCATAAGATACTAGGCAATATTTTAATGGATGTAATGATTCATATTAGGAATCTACCAGCCCCTAGACTCAGAACAAAGCTTCAATTTATAGAACAAATGTCAACACTAGACGGACAACAAGACTTTAACACACATAAGCAGAGGAAGTTGTTCGTAGACGTGGTGAACGACAGTAGATTATCTTGAAACACGTTTGTAAATCAAGTGCATATTTCTCTGTTGAAGCCTTGTTTAGATGAAATGCGTTTTGATATCATTTTTTCCAGTATTTTCTAGGGATGCAGTAAGGCAACGAAGGTTTCATACTGTATTCTTTACTGATCGGGAAAGAGTTGTGGCATTATTTGTATTTAATTGTTTTCGATTTCGATTCTCTTATTATCTAAGGCGCAAAGCATTCTATTCAGCTGTATCGTTTGATCTTGACTACCAGGTGATCAGGCTAGTACTGCTTTTCAAGAAAGGAAGACTGAGGTCCATCGGAAATGGTCATGAGGAGTGGAAAACCGTGTCCCAATCTATTAATTGAATTGAATCGTATATTTTCTTTCATTATCCTCTCCCATATTCATGAAAACTTAAATTAAGCTCATTTCCTTTTTCCTTTTTTTTTGTTCCAGTTTGAATTGATATTAGCAAACTTCTGAATGGATCTTAACATTTCTAAAGTAAAAAGCAAAACAACCACAGCAACAACAACAAAAACAAAAGTGCAAAAGAACATCACAAAATATAGTAGATTAAACAGCAATCCAATCCAAAAAAAGAAAACGCAAAGAAATACCAAGAGAATACCAACAGCAACAACAACAACAACAGCAGAATGATCACGTAAAAAGTGCAAAAGGGCTTTTTGAAATTGTTCTACACCGTTATACACAAAAACAATATTTAATTTCTAATGACACACCACAGAGTGATAATCCTTTCTTACAAGCGAAGCAAAAACAAACACAACAGATAGACATCGAGGCGAGAAAGTATCTAAAACATCAACCAAAACTGGAAAGTATTGAGTGATCAATCAAGGAATCAAACAACAGGACGAGGAGGACGAAGAAGGATTAAATTCAAAATTACCGGGAACACAACGCAATGGCGATAAATTTTCCCGCATCATTTGCGGCATGCATAGCAGCTGGTCTCAAAGTGCCACGACAGATAATGTACTGCATATCCCAGGACACGGGTCAGCCGTACGTTCTGTACAAAGATTCTCAAGAGGCGGCCGAACGCAATGCGGCCGCACTGGGTGGAGCGGCAGCACAATGGGGAACAGAGATGTATCCGGCGATACAGCAGAATACACAGACGCATTTAGCAGCGCAAAATGCTCAGAATTCATCACCGCAGATTGCGGCTGCAGCAGCGACTGCGGCAGCGGTAGCCGCCCAGCAGCAGCAGCAGCAACAACAGCAACAGCAACAGCAGCAACAACAACCGCACAGTCCGTCGGGCGATGTCGATCAGTCGCGCGATAATGGTGCTAATGTCCGTCAGCAGCAGCAGGGATCACCGTCGACGAGCCCGTATCCGCAGCGATCGAATGGTGGTGGTGGAGAGGACGATGTGGCCATGAGCCAGGTGAGGATTGAGGTAATTCTTAGACCATTTGCAATTGGTTTTTTTTTTTCTTGCGTGTGCATCAGGATCGATGGAAAGTGGTTGACCACGTTTCAACTGTCCTAGTGTATGCAACAACTCTCATGGCAATTTTAGTTACTCGGTCGCTCTTTTCCTTTTCTTCTCTACACACAGGTGGCTGGGATGCAACAGCAACAGCAGCAAAACGCCGCACAACAACAGAACCCAAACCAAAGTACCAACGATCCACAACCAATATCTGTCGATCCGGCGTCTAACAACCAAGCACAGCAAAGCAATGACCAAACGTTTAATCCACCCCAGGGAGCCGAGCTTGGCTACTATGCCCCCAGACATCCGGGTGGTCCGCAGGGTACAATGCTGGCGCCACCAGGCTTTCCGCCGCTGCACTATCTCAACAAACCAGTCCTGCCCGGAATGACCGGAACGATGGACCAAAATGGTGGCCTTGAAGCGTACGCAATGCCTGATCTCCTACCTGGCGGTGGTGCGGGCGGAGCCGGCACCGGAACCGGTGCTCACGGTGGAATGCATCAAAATGCCACAACAACTCCAGCGCCGAATACACACAAAACGAAGCCTCACAGTGATTTGCGTCTCTTCAAGTGCACAACCTGCGGCAAGGATTTCAAACAAAAATCAACGCTGTTGCAACATGAACGCATCCATACGGACGCCCGGCCGTATCCATGTTCCGAATGCGGCAAACGATTCCGTCAGCAGTCTCACCTCACTCAGCACCTGCGTATCCATGCCAACGAGAAACCATTCTCGTGTGCGTATTGTCCACGCAGCTTCCGGCAACGAGCGATCCTCAATCAGCACATTCGCATCCATTCGGGTGAGAAGCCCTACGCATGCCCAGAGTGCGGCAAGCACTTTCGCCAGAAGGCCATCCTCAATCAACATGTGCGCACCCACCAAGGCGAGCGACAGTTATTGAATCAAAAACAAAAAAAAAAAATCCAAATTCGAAAACTTTCCGAAAAAATAGTCAAAATTTTCAGACCGAACCGATATTTTTTATCAAAATTTTCTCATTTTTTTTACATTTTGTTTGGCAAGAGAAACGGAGCGACATTTTTTTGGTCCTTTCATTTCTATTTCGGAACTCAAGTTCAAAAATTTTATTGAAAATTACGTTTTCGTTTCGCTTTTTGGGTCAAAATGAAATTTTTTTCAAAGACAAGTTGGATTCTTTGTGTCTTTTAAGTCGGGAATACTTCAAGATGGGTACACCACTTTCCATATGAATGGCACTTGCGTCATCGACGAAATCGAAAGACTTTCGAAAGAATATTGAATTCAAAAATGCGGCAAAATATCTGCGTTTCAAACATTGGCAACGTCGACTAGGCCTGATTAAGCCTATTCAAAGCCTGTCAGATATAACGATTCTTTTAAAAATCTAACAACTGAGGAACGATGAATAGTTCTGTATTTCGTTATCTACCAATATGCTGCTTGATCTTCTACGTGTCTCTTCTTAAGAGCCTGTGGTAATCAATGCTTTCCTACGGCTTCCACTCTATTTCTTTGTTCTATCCCAGGATGATATTTACAGGCATTCTATATTTTTTAAGCGACCAATCACAGCTTGTTTGTCGCCTTGGCCAGAGCTTAGTGCGAGGTTTGAATCTCAGCTAAATACAGCCAACGCAGTCTTACTTTGCAGTAGACAACGACCGACCTCCAGACTTTATTCAGAATCTTCTCAATCCTCCATTTGGAGTCGGTAATAGAATTAAGCTTCCATTTTTAAGGAAAAGCACAACCTTGTTTGGAAGAATCTAGACATTGACGTTCTTTAGGTTGCTATCCATCGTTCTCACAAAAGACACATCGAACCACAACTATTCTTAAGACGACCAATCTGGCCTTTACCAAACAACATCTAGAAAACAATTGTTACTTCGACTTTTTACAAAGTAAAATCTTTTCCAAATTTAAAGAAATAATGAAAATCTCTATCACTAACTTCTCTGAACTGCTTAACGCACTTTTTTACACACAAACCTAAGCCAGTCTCTGTCGTCTGTATACTAACAGCTTTCGTTTTTTTTTTTCTTTTTAAATTCAACACTTTTCAGATGTCTCGCCGCATCTCATCTTTAAGAATGGTCCACATCCGACACTGTGGCCACAGGATGTACCATTTCCAGGCGATGAGACTGATACAAAGAATGACATTACTGGCTATCAGGATGATGGCTCACAAGGTACACCCGAGTCGAGAGCATGTTTCTCACCGGATGGCAATGGTGGCATGCACTATCCTTCATACTTCAAAGATGGCAAAGGTAAGTGTGAGTGTTACCTTGTGCTTGTGTGCTTAAGATCCCTTTGAACTAACTCAAACCATACGTCCGATGTAGGGCAAAAAATGCTGCCCGATGTTATACAACATGGTCGTGCAGTCGGTATGCCGTTGTATGTGAGATGTCCGATCTGTGACAAGGAATTCAAACAGAAGACTACACTCCTGCAACATGGTTGCATACACATCGAGTCAAGACCGTACCCGTGCCCGGAATGCGGTAAGAGATTCCGTCAGCAATCGCATTTGACGCAACACTTGCGGATACATACGAATGAGAAGCCATTTGGTTGCTTGTATTGTCCGCGATTTTTCCGCCAGAGGACCATATTGAATCAGGTGAGTTCTTAAGTCATGCAGGCTGGATGTAAATGACGGTATTTTTTACTTGCAGCACATTCGCATCCACACCGGAGAGAAACCATACAAGTGTGCACAATGCGGGAAAGATTTCCGGCAAAAGGCGATACTAGATCAGCACACAAGGACCCACCAGGTAGTTGTAATGTTTAAAATGTGATTAAGGAGGAAAAATAAGTTTATGATAGGCTTACAAGGGTTTGGTAGGTGGTTTTGAATTTATCAACAGCATAGTTCTTGATGGGGCTTATGCATGACTCCGAACGTCAGAGGTCCATGTCTATGCCGTCACGCTTAGACTAGAAGAGATCCATTGTGATACCACAGGATCTATCGCTAAACCAGAGCTACTCTGAGGACTTATTAAACCAATTTGAGTTTCTAATGAATTTAAGACAAATGGACAAACAATTATTCACCTCTTTTGACAGAAAACCTCAAAGTGAACTTACTTTACGCACTCAACGCAGAAACATTTCTTGCAATTCTCGTCAATAAATTGATTTTTTTACACCACTTCTGCATTTCACACGTTTCTAATCCGTCTAGTCCAGCTTTGCCTCCATTTTATCAGGTTTTCAATCGAAAATTCACCCAAAAACCTCAACCAAAACTCCACTAGATTTGAAATTCCATTTGTGTGACACAAAACAGACAGAAAAATGCGTTGAGTTGATATGTAAACTTACTGACGAAATATTCTTGGAAATCCATCGCAACACTTGTTCTTATGTGTTAATGGTTTAAATAAATGCAATTACAGTGATATTCCATCAGAAAACTGCATAAAATATCAAATGTTTAGTTCTCGATACTCTTGGTGTGTGACAAAAGTAGTATTGCAAGGTAATGCAGTGCATTTTGCTACCAATTTGACAGCCATTGCTGTTTATTCGTGTGATGTTTCCGGAAAAGTGTTTCCGCTGTAGAATATTGAAAATGCTTTTGTAAAGACGGAGGCGACCAAAAGGGTTTACATTTATTTTTTGGCCAGATTCAACAGATAATTTATTTGGATTGCATTTAGCAGGATGAGTTTCGACAAACGTATCGGTCATATAAAATCTACTGTGTTGATCTCTTCGTATTCGTAGAAGAGCTTGCTCGCTTCGGAAATTTTTTTAAAATCTGGAGCAATTAAAAGAGGGCTTGGAAAAATATGAAGTATGTGAAGCTATTCCTTTAAAAGGCAGTGTACTAAATGAGGTCGAAGAAACATGTAGTTCAAAGTTTTCTTGATTCAAGTCACTGTATGCAGCATAAGAATTGCCTTACAAGGGCAGGCTTAATGCGTCGTTTGAGTATACAATTCGCCACCTCAACAGAAAGGCTTAACGACCTCCTCTTTGCTTATACAAAAATGTTCCTTTTCTTATATCGGTCTTTTTCTCTTCTAGGGTGATCGACCATTCTGCTGTCCAATGCCAAACTGCAGACGACGGTTTGCCACCGAGGCGGAAGTGAAAAAACACATCGACAACCATATGAACCCGCACTCGTCAAAGTCACGTCGTCAAGTTAATCACATGGCGAATGACGCTAAAAATGTTGCTGCCACCGCCGCTCAATTCCTCACGAATATGGACAACAAAACGAATATAATACCACGCATGGGTCCGGTCAAACATGAACTTTACTTCCCACAATGTTACGGTTCACCGTTCAATCAGTCATTCGGCGCCCAACAACAGGGCCAAGGGCAGCCCGGTCAGCCGCAGCAGCAACAAACTGTCCAACAACAACAAAAACAACCGGGCCAACAGCAACAACCGAATTCAGGGCACAATGGAAATGCGCCACCACCAAATGGAGCTACTGGTGCTGGTGGCACCGTAGTCACCGTGGCAAATTCAGTCGCACCCGGTGTAGTGCAACAGAACACAACAACGGTGGTGGCTCAGTGACATCCCCCCGCTGTGTCGCTAGCTTTACCTCCACCACCGGCAGCGCCACCACCACAGTCTGTGCAATCGGCATCCGTTCATTTGCCAGCACCTCCACCCCAGTCAGCATCTATAGTTCCCGTGCCCTCAGCAGCGATCTCAGCGGCAGCGGCAGCAGCTGCCGCAACTGCTCACACCGTCACATTATCTATATCATTACCGCCCTCAGCATTACCTCAAGGCGCTACAACGAATGGTGTCGGTGGTGGCGGGACACATGTGCTAGCACCACCGCCAACATCCACGACATCGCTTCTTCCACCGCATTCTGTGGCGCCACCTACGACGATATCGCATGCGATTCCCATTCATCCTCACATTCACTCAATATTCGGATCTCTATGATATTAAGATATCGGATTACAAGCCAACACGCATGAAGGATTCAATTTCACCCTAGTTACCCACCCAAGTCTTTAGAAAGGATTTACAAAAGAAAAATTAAACACATAACACCTTGGGGACTCACAAAAAATTTACAAAAAACAGAACAATTTCTAAGAAAAACAAACAAAACCAGAAGGACAACAACAAATCACATTTGCAAGGATTCCAAATCAAATAATTAAAACAAAAATCGTTTAAGAATAAAACAACAGAAAACATAAGGACTCTTGTATACTAAGTTAAGTATAAAACAAAGTAATAATATAAACAAGAAAAAAAAAAACACAAAAACACATATGAATACATTATATAAATATAAATATTAATATTAAACAAAAAACAAAAAAGGAATATAATTAAACTTAAAGAAAACATATTTGATATATGTAGTTTTACGCTAGTCTTTTAGGAAAGGACTTTAAACTTACAATTAACAATGTTTTATTCGTGAATTTTAAATTTCTTTTTCTTTTCTTTCACATCCTTCCTCTTGAATTTTTGTTTTAATTTTCAAAATTTTGTTTTTAATTTAAAGAGAGAATGGAAATATAAATATATATTTTGCAAGGCGTGTTTAAAATGAGAATAAAAAAAACACAGAAAAGAAAACTTTAAGTCAGCACCCCAATCCCTTTCGGTTAAACAAGAATGAAATTTTTGATTTTTCATCGACAAAACGCATATATTTCGTTGTATATGCATCTAAAGTTCTTTCAATGGTATTATAAATCATATTTATACGTTAATTCTATTTTTTAGATTGAAGGGAAATTATTTTCTACATTTAATTGCATATACAGACAGTACAGATTATTATTATTATTATTTTCTTGTTATCGTTTAAGTGAACAAAATAATAAATTTAGTTTTTACTTTGTACTTTTTTCTTAATTAATTTTTTTTTATCCATTTAATTTATGTAAAAGATTTTGTTTTTTAAATTTATTGTTTTCTTTTTTATATGTAGGAAATACTTTTACAAGAAAGCGCAGCTTAAATTGAGTCATTTTTATTTTTATTTTATTTTTTCTATTCATACAAAATAATGAAAGTGAATTAACTGTCGTTTATGACATTTGAGACAAAATGTTTGTTGTGCTGGATTAGAGGAATGGTGATGTTGAGTTAATTTTTTTTCCAAAAGAGAGAGGCGTGGGTCAGGGTTTGCTTCTGAATTCGTTAGGTTGGTTCAATCTGAAAAAGATCTTGTGTGCCGTTTACTGCAGTCAGCATGTGGTCTATAGTATCTCCAACAGCCTCGTAGCTCTTAAAAATTGTAATATCTGTAAGAGTTTCAGTGCGAGGATCACCTCATTGTTAATGAGGTAAGACTTTAAGCAATCTTTGACGGAATAGTGCCCCGCAGTTTGTGATCAGATGGTCTGGCGTTTTGTCTACATAGTTGAAAAATCTACAGGCTCCGTGTTCTTCAAGACCAATTTCTTTTAGGTGTTGTTTTAGCTTACAGTGCCCTGTACGAAATCCTGTTAGTATTTCAGTCCTGTTTTCCTCAAGTTTAGATCCTTACCGACCATAGTTCCTGAGTACAAGTAGTATTGTATTGCCTAACTCTGGAAAATTCTTTCTACAATCCTGCTCTCTTGTCTTTGGCTCCCTCTTTGTAATTTTCTGTAACGTGCGTGTGATCTGGCGAATCTTCCTGTTTCTTTGAGGAAACCCAGGATATTGCCGATTATTATTAATAAGATGTTTCAGGTCCGGTATCCACACAGACCCCGAGGTTTTCTGTCGCTAAAGCAGGGCGGCGGCATCACAGTCCCTACAGATTGTTTCCTTCTCAGTCTATTAACATGCTTATTGAGGTAGAAGTGCCCTGGGTTTAGTTTCACCATCAGCCTTAATTGTTCTCTGAACCTAAAAGCGACAATATCAATGGCATGCTTTTTACCATAAAGTCAATAACCCTCTCTGAAGCCAGTTTTGCTTGTCTGTTTTCATTGCAGGCTTGGTGAACTAGCGAATAGCTATTGTCTTTCTTTGCATTAACGCTTTATAAACCCATTGCTTCACCCTTCGTCTCTTTTCACAGCAGAATTGGGATTTATTTTGCCTTGTCGTCAAAATTTCTGTTGGGGTTCGGCTTGAAGTTTGTTAAAAGATCGCGAGATTCAAGTTCGACGAAGTTTGTTTCAATAATAAGTGTTCAACTCTGATTCCAAGGTCCTTTGATCTCATTTATAGACCTGCTACAGTTCGGCATTGATCAAAGTGAATGTTCTATCACCTCCAAATTTATATTTAAGCTGATTACAAACCAAAAATAATTTTATTTCTTCCTACATGCCTCTTAAAATAAGAGTTCCAGACAACCACAAACACATACTTTCGTCAATTCACAGTGCAAATGTCGTCCTTATCCAAGGTGCCATAAAGTGTAGATAGATATCGTAGGTATTTCATATGTTGAAAAGGACGAATTTGCTTCCACAAAATTTATCCGCTTTCCCATTCCTCGTACCAAGCACAACAATATCACAACGTATACGCATCCTTATAAACTATGAAAAACAAAATCTTAAAAATAAACAAAATTATAAATATATCTCAAGTTTCGGACTTAAAAAACAAAAAAAAAAATTAAAATTTCTTATCGTGATATTTGGAAATAATGAAAAAGTTTACACTTAAACAATTTGATAATTTGTTTAGGAAACTCAATTAGTATACAAGAAATATTTTTTAATTTTTATTTTGTGTGTATTTTTATTATTATCTATAATTAACTATTCTCCTATACATATACATATATACATACATTTTGTAATTTTAATTTTAAACCAACTAAATGTTAAGCAAGTCTCAAATTTAACATTATGATTTTTTTTCCTCTTTATTTTATTTACACTTTAAGCAATACTAACAACAAATTTATATTACAAGTTTTTTTTTCTATAATTTTACGCATTTATGTTATTCTTTTTTTATATTTTATTTAATGAGTAAAGATAAAATATATTATATAATTTTTTTTAATGACGCAAAAAATACTATTATTATTTGTTTTATTATTATTTCTTTGTATAAAAACAAAAAAAGATTAAAAGAAAATATTATAAAATATATATGTAATATATATTTGATTTTTAAATAAAGAAAATTGAAATATTTTAATTTCTATCATTTTGTTTTATTTCTTTTACATTTTGATTTTTTTTCCTTTATAAATGGAGTGAATGAAAAAGGTTCGAATAGGTATAGAGAGGTGGAGAACAAAAAAAATCAAAAGAAAATCGAGCAAATTTATGGTGACAAAGAAAGGGGAAAAGAGAAACTAAGTAAAAATAATGAAAAATAAAAAATGTTTAGGAAAATTTGTTTTCGTTTTTGGAGATTCTAAAGAAAATAAAATTAGTCAAAATTTTTTATAAAACAAAAATTACAACTCATGGAATGGGAAATTTAAAAAATATTTTTGACAAATAATCTAAATTTAAAGAAAAAACAAAATTATGAATATGAAATCGTTGAAAACAAAAAAACACATTTCGGAACGGATGCTTTTATTGGAACTGTATTGGGGGTGGTAGTCATAGAGATAGAGATTAGGACATACATATGTATAGAATATATTTGGCGAGGTAGATGTTTAGGAAAATGGCAAACAAATTCAGAATTTGTTAGCTTATTGTTATAGATTTTAGTTTGTTTTTCTGTTCAATGTATAAATTAAGGAAAAATTCAAAATTTATTCCAAATCTAATTACTTCCTAGGTTTAAATTGTTTTTCTCTTAGAAATTCCCACATTTCCAATAAAAGCCAAATTTTAGACTGAAAGTCTCTGTGATAACAAAATTTAAGCAAACAAAAAATTAACAAAATTAAAAAACAAAAAAAAAAAAAACTTTGCATCTAAATTTAGGAAAGTAAAATTAATCAAAATTTTTATAGGAAAAAAAAAAATAAAATTTGCTAAACATAATGGTTAAGTCGTCGTCGTCGTCGTACATATGAATGAGAGAAATATTTAAAAAAAAAAAAAATTAACAAACAAAATTGAATTCTACTCCGTTTCAGTTCTTTTCAATTATATTTTAATTTTTTTATTTATTTTTGTTTCACATTTATTTTTCCCCCATTTTTTTCGTTTTTAAAAACAAAATTCACATTGTAAATACCAGAAAAATCCTTTTTGATATATAGACTCATCAAAGAAACAAAAATTAAACAAAAAAAAATGCAATTAATATTTTATAAAACTTACTTAAGTAGATTTGTAAAGTATTCACTAAAATATAAAACGAAAAACCAAGAAAAGAAACGATAATTTTCGGCTCCAAAAATATGCAATTCAAAGAAAGAACTTAAAGAAAAATTGAAAGAAACAATTTCGAAAATTCTCCAATTAAACAACGCTGAACGAAATGATCAAAAAGAAGAAAATTACTTAAAAAATGAAACAAAATTGTACTTAAACAATTTAAAAACAAAAAAACCGGAACAACACATCCAAAAATTCATCAAATTTTCGGCCTCTTATAACCATTTTTCATTTATTTTACAAAATCTTTCACCATGTAAATTAGAACCACAACAAAATAGTTAAATTAAAATAAAATAATTAAAAAAATGAAACATTAAATCTATATATAAACACAACAACAACAAAAATAGCCCGAATATGAACAAAGAGTACAAATACATTAAAAAAAGAAAATAAAAGAAATAAAAGAGTAATTGCAAAGAAAACATATTAAATAATTAAATTTAATACCAACCCGAGTGTGGAGAAAATTCGACATTTGTTTAACCAAAAATAAATACGAAATACATTTTATGTTTCTTAAAAGACATCTCTTATAGGTTTTTCTTTTTAATTTTTTCATGAGACACATTATATTGAAAAAAAAAAAATAAACAGAGAGCGAGAGAATGAATCGACCCATCTTTTTGTATAACTAAATTTATGCAAACAACAATTCTTTTCTTTTCATTAAGAACGATAAACTATAAACTATGTACTAATTAAAAAAAGTCTAGCATTAAGTGTAATACTATTCTCAAAAAAAGTAAAAAAAAAAAGTAGAAAAGAATAAGAAATGTACGTCCAAATTGTTTTGGAACAGATTAAAGTCAGAGAGACAAAAATGAAATTGATCAAAAGGCATGGTAATCAACATGATCGTGAAACGAACGTGTTTAATTTTCTTTCTTGTTTTGTCTTAGGAAAGTTAATGACTTTTATATTTGCTGTCTAAATATGAATAATAGTAATGTATTTAAGAAAAAAAAAAGGAAATTCAATAACTCATTCAACAATTACACAAATGTTTGTATAATTCTCGCCAATTTGGGAAAGTTTTTACCATTTCGTTTGTTACTACCTACTAAAACGTGTTTTTGAAGAGTTCAGTTCATGTGCACAAAAACATAAAAATACGTCTTGACTGCTTGCTAGATTGACGAGAGTGTCCCGTGTATGAGTTTACCTACCAACACCAAAACCATTTTATAGTTAATCTCGTGTAAGCTCAGAATCTCTAGTCAAGGCTTCTTTGGAAGGCGAAGAGGGAATTGAATTGTTCATATATTCAGTTAAATCCTTTCACTTCTTGTGATGCGGAGTTCTGCTACTCATTTGTGGAATAACCTCTACCTGTTACTTGGGAAAAAGTTTGAACTGAGTGCTGTCTGAGCCTTGGTCATTCGCAGAGAAATTCTTTATTCTCCCACGTCTATATCACTACAGCCCCTGCGGATGCTTAGGTGCATCCTCCTTAAGTATGCCGTCAGGATGTTGTGGCCTGTGGAGATGCTTATCCCCAGTGGTAAGTGTGATTAATCTGTTGAGCGAGAGTAGTTTTTGTTTCTTTTTGTTGTGTTGCAGGGAAATATTTGTTAATATGCAGCAGGATATGAAGGCGCTTCATCTCTCATCGGCAGGTTTCCATTCCGTTGTCAATGCTAAATTTAAGTATTATATGTCTATTAGCAGTCGACCATTTCTTGGTTTAGTTTTCAAGCTACACTTCCCCTATCATTTCGCCTTATGGTTTTGTTCCGGGACCCAGCAAAGTGCGTCGTTGTGCTGCTTGTAGATACTGAACTCTGACAAAAGAACGTTTTTTATTTAACTCTTTACCTTAAATTTATTTTCAACCTTTTAACACTTTATGTTCTTAACCTCCAAACAAGAAATCCACACTTACAATACACACAAAACAAAAAAAAAAAATGCCTACAAACAAGAACAACAAAAAAAAAATAACCGCATTCTGCAATAGTGATAATAGTTTATAAGACTTACCTACAATTAAAATAAAAACAGAGAAGCAAATGAATAAAATTTAAAATAATTTTTCTTTTGAAATATTAATTAAATTATATTACTTCTTCTATTAAATTGCAATAGTTATTAATTTAAAAATAAAAAAAGGAAAATTTAAACATCAAACATTCATATGCGTGAATGAAAATAAAAAATAAAATGTGTATAATAATATTTTTTAAAGTATATATATCTATGTATGAATATTGTAAATTAAAAAAAATAAAACTAAAACTGCAATTAAACAGAAGAAACCGAATTAAAACAAACAACAACAAAATGCAATAAGCAAACTCCACAAAACAAAAAAAATAGCAACAAATTCAAAATGTATAAACAAGAATATATTATACCGAAACGAAATATATATTATTTTTGTTAACAATAGCCTCAATGAAACAAACCATAAAAAAGACGTTGAATCGACATTTTCTAGTTGAAGTGAAAAGTTGTTTAAAAATAAACTAAAATATTCTCTTTTTCTTTTTAATTATTTGCAAATCGTTATTTAAATGGTTCCTTGTTATACGAAAAAATATTTTAAAAACGAATGCAAATAAAACGGAAAAAAAACTATTTTCTAATTAACCACATAATACAAACGAAGATAAACCGAAAACCTTCTAACTATAAATAATAAATTTAAAAACAGAAAAAAAAGGGATAAATAGCTAATATATAAGCAAGTATCTGTGCTACCTCGTAATAATTAATACAAAACAAAAATGCAAACAAGTGAAATATTATATGTACATAATGAAGCAATTATTTTATATATACAAATTTATTTAATAAGCAGAACAAACAAACAAAAAACCATATATATTGAAATAGCCGTAACGACAAAACAATAAAACAAAGAAAATAGAAAAAGATAATATTTAATTTTTCACCACACACAATCAACAATCAAAAACCAAAAAGCAATTAAAACCAAAAAAACAAACAATAGCAACCAATAGAACAAACAAAACAAAAACAATAGACAAGTGAAATAGGAAAAATAAACAATTTATACAATTCGTTTTTCGTTTTTTATATAATTATTTTGGTTTTAATTTCTTTTGAATATAAATAGTTATTCGCGTATATAGAAGAAAAGAAAATAGAAATATATATAAATGAACAATAGATAATAAATAAATTAATAATTGTATTGTTTGCAATAGGATAAATATTCTAAATCTTAACGAGAATAGTGAACTTTAACATTTAGTTTTAATTGGGTTTTTCTTTTGATTTAAAAAAAAATATTTAAATATTATAAAGATGTGTTCCTACAATTAGTCCTTTTAAAATAATTTTTAGGTAGACATTCTTTGAATTTGACAGACTCTTGAGGTGAAGCAGACCTTTGTTCTCTCCCTCGGTGAGTACGAAACCCCAAGTTTAACGCTCGCCATAAGTCGAAACCATCTGACTATCAAATGTATACTTTGTACACAGAGAAAATCGAATGTCAAGTTACTTTTATTCTGTTTCCCCTAGTGGTGTCGTCCACTGAAATAGATCATAGCGCATTTCAACCTTTATTCATTAAACGCGATCACTTCCAATGTGTAATTGATCCTTTTTCCATACGTTATACTTTCTTTAATACACAGAATGTTTACCTACGATCCGTAGTGTAGAAGAACCGTGGTCTAAGGAGATCGCCACTGTCCTGTAGATATCTGCACAAGTCTTGTTCCTTCTACTTTTGCTGACCCGTCTGTTAAAATTTGACTTCTTTTATGTGAAGCTTGCAGGCAAGAAATGGTGTGAAATATTGTGTGTACGTTTTTTATTAGCTTTGCCAGACTTTCAATGTCCCGTGTTACTTGTTTTCCAGGAGTTGGTTGGCTATAAACGCAGGGCATGCATTCCACCCAGTCTGAGAGTATGGAGTTTATGTTGAGTAGGTCTAGAGCTTGTCTATTGCATCAGATTCCATACTATTGAAAGCTTCTTTCAAGTCCAAAAAACGACTAGCGTGAACTCTTTAAGGTGGAACGTTATTAAAATTATTGGTAGCACTTCATTTCTTGATGTCTCAACCGATCGTCCTTTTGTGTCGGCGTAAGCTTACCTTTTATCTAGGTGCATATCTTTCTGGAGGACCACACTAGCTAACTAATTCCGCCTAGCTATAGAAATCACACTTTTATGGGTCTCAGAGTAAACTACGAGTAATAAAACCATCAATACTAGTAGAATTCGTCACTAATACAGTTTTAAATTATTACATTTCAAACCTCCAAACATATGTTTACTTGTTGTATTTAATTTTGTTCAACTAGTCCTAATTTAAAATGTGATATTATATTCAACTTTTAGTTTAAATAAAATACTTCCCCAATCATTTAATTTTAATTTTAATTACGCTTAAAATATATAAATCGTCTATATAAAGAATACAATTAACAACTTTTCAAATCAACTAACAAAATCGTCTGCATTCAACTCTTTGCAACAATGTGCCATAGAACTATAACTTTAATTATTGTTTTTTATTAAATCTCTTTACCAGTTTCTTTTTTACAAGCAACAGATTACCGAAGAAAAAAAAAAGGAAAACAAACCACAAAAAAATAGCAAAAATCGTAAATTAAACAATTTACACAAAAATAAAAAAAACTAAACCAAACCAAAAAAAAAACCATAAAAATAAAATAAAAAACAAAAAAATCTTTTTTATACAACCATAACAACAAAACAAAAATAGAAATCGAAACTAGAGTTGAAAAACAAAATAGCAAACTTGTTTTATTATTTCTCTCTAAGTTACAGCAAATGTTAATAATTATTAAAGTAAATAAAACAACAATTCTTTTTTTTATATATAAAAGAAAAAACAAAAACACACATAGATCAAATCAATAGTAAGGAATTTATTTATATACAAAGAAAACTTAAATAGAAAACAAAGACGAAAAACAAGTAATAACCGATTGAAATGAAAAACAATAGCAGAGAAATAAAACAAAGAAAATTAATTTTTAATAAACTGTTGAATTATTTTTAATGCAAACCATAAAAAATAACAAGAAAAAAACAAATATTTATATTGTGTATATAATATATTATTAAATTATATATCTTTATATATATATATGGATTCTAAATGGACTACATACATGTAATATGTACGTTTATTGCAATTGATGAAACCAACTACAAGGAAAATAAGAAAACAAAAAAGGTTTTTTTTTTCTAAATAAACATAAAAGTATTTTCTAATTTTAAATATTTAACTAATTTACATATAAAAAAAACAAAGCTTTTATTTACACATATCTCACTCACAATCCAATAGATTTATTTCCTCAAACAAATTTCTTCTTCTGGAACCTCTTTGGCTAAACTATAAAAAAATAAAATAAAAACTGAAATGAAACTTAAAAAGAAATTGCGAAAAAAGTGAGAATTTTTAATATTTACAACAAAATTTTTCTTTTTACTCTTAATTAAATGAAAATTTATTTTTCTAACAAAGTGCAATCAATGTTGTTTTTTGCCTTTCATTTATTTTTCATTAATTTCTGTACAGATCTCAGTAAAACGAAAGAATGCAAGTTTTTATTTTAAATAAACAACAACAAGAAAATAGTACAATTATATATTTAAAACAAAACACAAAAAAAAAAAAACAAAATAAAAAAATAAAACAAAACAATAGTCAATAAATCAATAGTGTAATACCAAAACAAATAATAATTATTAAATATTTTAAAATCTCACTTTTCTAATGAAACAACCAAATCAAACATCAATAAATAAGAACACCATAAAGCGAAGAAAGGGTAAGATAAAATATAAACAAAATAGAAGAAGAAAAAAAGAAACCAAGGAAAAACAACCAATAGAACAATAAATATAAATATAATTTTTTAAACAAATATAACCAAAATGTGAAAATAGAAAATGAATTTTGTTAAGTATACTATACATTCTGTTTTTTTGAGTTTCAACTATTGAAATAATGATTATTACAAGTATTTATTTTTGCAATTTAACAAAAGAACAAAGAGGGAAACACCCATAGATGGGGATGGGTGGCAGCGGTCACCTATCAGTGAAGATATATTAACAGAAAACAAACGTTGGTTCATACATTTTATCAATTTTCAATGGCGAATAAATGCAGATGGGGGCTAAGGGACGTTTCGGTTTGTAAGTTGATGGAAATTTATCGGCAGTTAAAACAACTGTCAACTGTTAGATATCGAGAAGATCGTCCAAGCATTCTGCCGAAAATTAATTTCATTTATGTTTAACCACAAAAAAAAAAAAGGATTTGTCCACCAGAATAATATAGCTAGAGCTGGAATCATCCCAATATCAAGAGAAACTGTTAAAGTGGAAATCACCAACAGCATTCAGTTTTTATTATAAATCGTGTTAAATAGAACATCGGGCTTCAATGCATGGTTGGACGATGTAAATCGGACAAGTTAAGAAGTTCATCAATCCCTCAAAAGTCAAAAAATGCTCGCACTGAACAAGAAGCTAGGCTCCTACAGCAACCTCAGGCTTGAGTCTCTATGTCCATCGATTTGTTTCTTTTGATTTGCAGGCTCTCATAACTATTGTGTAGTTTATCAAAGGCAAATGAAATTTAAACCACAAACGCGTCCAAAAAGTAAAAATTTGTGCATGCCAAAGCAGCTGGAGGTAATAACACTCTGTGTTCTCTGAGTGAGGCACCCTTCTCAAAGCATTACTTTCTTTCTTGCTCAAAATTCTTCAATCCAAGGCATCAGACAATTTATTTCAAAAAAGAAATTTACACAAAATAAATACCAACCTCTTGCAATCCGAAAATTGTCCACAACTCCGATCTGCTTAAATTTTCTTTCTACTAAAATTTAAATTTAAGAATAAGAAAAGAAAACTGGAAAAAAAATCTAAAATCATAAATTTAATCACCCTAATATTTATAATTTTTAATGCGTAATATTGTGTAAGAAACAAATTAAATAACTCTAAGTCTACAACAAAATTCAACACACACCGGCAATGAATACAAGAAAATCTTAAAAATTATATAAAATTAATTTTATTAAATTTTTTTGTTTGAAGAAAAAAAAATGAAGAGGTCATGATGGAAAACAAAATATAACAACAGAAAAAAATATCTAAGCAAAATAAAAAAAAACACATTTCAAATTATAAACATTTAAAATTGACATTTTTGGAGCAAAAAAATAACAAAAAGAAAAAATTATTAAAAAAAAAAACAAAATATCATGAAAACAATTTTTAAAATAAATAAAATTAAACGAAAAAGAATAAAAAAAAACAAACGCATTTTAACAAATTTTAGGATTACATTTAAAGGAAATAAACAACAAAATTCACATTCATTTATAACATTATATATAAGTAAAAAGTAAGTCATGATAAAAAAAAAACAAAACAAATTACACAATTTAAAGAAAGAAAATTCAAAATTTTATTGTTGTAATAATTGTTCCCCCCTATCCCTTAGATACCCCACGAGAAAAATAAAATCAGCCCAAACCCAAAATGATATAAATTTAGAACTTTCCCCCCTCCCATTTAATGAAACAAAAAATAATATCTTCCCCTCGGTTTAGGTTTAAGAAATAAAATTACACACAACCCATTCAGAAATTAATTCTTAAATTTGCAAAAAAAAAAAAATAATAACAAAAAAAAGTATAAAAAGAATAAAAAAATCAACAAAAAATTATTATATATTATATACAAGAAAAGAATGATGAATAAAAATGAATCTTGTAATATAAAAAAAAATGGCGTTTTAATTTTTAGGATATCGCTTGGCGGCTGTCATATTCATTCGTTAAAGGTAGAAAATCTGGATTCGCACAACTGACTTTATGAGAACCATTCCAACACCAGTGCTCGTAATCCTTCTCAAACGACTTCTTGAAAGATTGTTTGTCAAAAAACCAACCCAGGAGTAAATGCTTAATCAAAACGTACTCAATGAGGCTACTAAAGGGTTTTTCAATAGGGACGCTACAAAAGTAGAGCGACAGGGACAGCAAATGACGCCATATTTTTCTTGCGGTTTTTTGACATTTCTCTTCAGTAAGGTTTGCCATTTCATGATGGAAAGATATACGAGCCAACAACGAGTCGAAATTATTAAAATTTACTACCGAAATTCGGAGTCAGTGGCCTCAACGTTAAGAGCGCTACGTCCAATTTATGGTCGTCATAATTTCTGGCTGGATGGCTTCATCAATAAACAAAATATGCGGTATTGGTCAGGCAGCAATCCACACGTACTCCATGAGTCATCATTGCATCCCGAAAAAATTACGGTTTGGTGTGGTTTATGGGCCGGCGGCGTCATTGGGCCGTACTTCTTCTGTGATGATCAAGACCGGCACGTTACTGTGAATGGGGATCGCTACCGTTCAATGATAACAGAATATTTTTGGCCCCAATTGGATGATATGGACTTGGAGGACATGTGGTTCCAACAGGACGGCGCCACAAGCCACACAGCGAATGTCACAATCAATATATTGGAAACCAAGTTTGGAGAACGTGTTATCTCACGAAATGGTCCAGTCGCTGGGCCGCCTCGGTCGTGCGATTTGACGCCGTTAGACTATTTCCTGTGGGGCTACGTCAAGTCTATGGTCTATGCCAACAAGCCAGCGACGATTGATGAACTTCGTACGAATATCGAACGTGAAATTGCAGCAGTATCGGCCGATTTATGCTTGAAAACCGTCGAAAATTGGGTTCAGCGTCTGGACTTCTGCAAGCGTGCCCGTTGTGGCCATGCAAAAGAAATCGAGTTCCATACATAATGGCATCGAACGTTCTTTCACAGGAATAAAGAATTTCATTGATATCCAAAACCGTTTTTGTTTTATTTAAAAAAAACTTTTGTAGCGCTCTTATTGAAAAACCCTGTACTACCACTGAACTTTCTGTAACTGCTTTTCAGCACAGAATCATAGAGAACTACAGAGTCTAGAGAGATGCAATAGTTTGCGCAGGCTTCTTTTTCCAACCGATTACTTACTTTATTCCCATATGTCCTGTTTCCCTTTGTAGGTCCAGTACTACGCCTACTGGCAACTTGTTTAAGCTCTCTTCAACTCCAACTCTCCAATTAACGCGACTCCTCAACTCTGCGTCATGTTTTTTTCGGTCGACCAACTTTCCTCTATCTTGAGTAAGCGGAATCCATAGCATAGCACGATAAGCAATGAAGCTGTCACATTTTAAAGTGTATGACCAACTTATTGCCACTTTCTTGATTGGATGTTTGTGCCTGTTGGATTCTTACACGTTCTCTGGAAAAGATTTGCTAGAGATACGGTTAGACCAGAAAATTCTTAAGATTAAGGAATATCTGCAGCTTTCTCGTCATTTTCCAAGTGGTGTACCTCTATAAGAGCACGGATTTAACTTGAAAATGAAACAGTCGTGGCTTGGTGTTTAGGTTGATTGTATTGCTTCGCCATATTTTGGATAACGTTTTAAACACAGACTTCGCTTTGCAAATTTGACTGACAATATCTTGTTCGGGTTCACCATCAATCGAACCCAACAATACTCCTCTAAAATAGGAAGGTCTCTACTTTCTTTATCGTGAGCCAAGTGATGCTAACTAAAGCTAATGATTTAAATGTTGATGTTTCGAGGTTGATGATTTTGGTTTTTGCAGTTTTAATCTTCAGGCTCACGACCTTGCCTTTCTCTCAAGACCCGCTGTCATTTGGTGGAGGAGGAGGCAAACCTCCAAGAGTACAATCTGCCATGAAAAAGCTTCTCAATTCGCAGTTCGGAGTCGGCATTAAATTACAGGTTTCTTCCATTCGTGCGAAAAATAGAACACGTGCAACATAAATGGTTGCGAGAAGCTAGGACTTGGTTCATTCCGAGCTGTCGCATCAGCTATTTATTTATTTTATCATAAATGAGGATAAGTATCTCAGGAGGTCTTTCATCTCAATGTTGCTGTTAGTCCTCTAGCTCCGTAGAGAAGGAAAGATCATTAACAGTTCACCATAAAAAAACAAATTGAAGGCATCAAATCACAGCTGCGGGAATGGCCAAAACACGTCTCGAGACCAAGATTCAAAGAACTATAAGCGGAGTGCAGGGAATGATTTAGGTGCTGCTGCCTGTCAGTCAAATACTCTTTACGCACTGGGACCCCATTAAGTAAGCCACTAAACTATGAGGTAAACATGAGCCTGGAGATTTTGAGTTTGCAGCTTGAGGGCGTGTGTAAGGTTTTGATTCACCTTTGAATACAGCTTCATCTAAGAATTACGAGATAAATTAAAAATAAAACAAAACATTGTTTCTACATAAATCTTTATTAAATTCTTTTTGGTTTCGTTTTACTTATATTTCATATAGTAATACAATAGTTTTGTTTCTTGCCTTGTATTATTATTTATTTTGTTTTAGTATTAAATATATATATATGTATATGTAAATTATTATGATGAAACATCCGCAAATAGTAGCGTAAAACATCATTTTATTTAATTGGTCAAAATAATTTAGTATATGCAAATATAATTATAGAAATTTTATTTTGTTTCTTTTTATATTTTTTTTTTAAAGAATTATTTATTCAAGGTAAAGTTTACATTAAGGTAATGATATTAGATTTTGTTGTACGAATAATTATTTTTTAAGTTTAGATTTATTATAATTTTTTTATTTTTATATCGTCAACATAGAAGGAATGAAATGTTTTATTTTTACAGTCATAAAAATAAATTTAAATAAGAAAAAAAAAAAGAGAATTAAAAGTAAGCATTAAAATATTAGTTAACATAGAATTAACATTGACTTAGAATTAATAGCACAGATAAGATGAAGGTTTTTGAAAGAAACTTACGAGTAGAGAAGAATAATTAGTGAAAAAAGAAGATTAAATGAAGCAATGGGTTAGTTAATTGTTGGATTAGTTGTGTGCCAATAATTTAATATGTTTCACATTCATTAGTTTTATGTCCTTTATTTCTTTTCCGTATAAAATACACCAAACATTCATTTATTATTTTTTTTTTTTGTATACTTATTGTATTTTTTTATTATTATTTGTTTTGTGATAAATGTCAATGTATAGGTGAGCGATAGTATTTTTTTTTTAATAAATAATGTTTTTTTTTTTTGGTTTTTAATCTTCAGGCTCACGACCTTGCCTTTCTCTCAAGACCCGCTGTCATTTGGTGGAGGAGGAGGCAAACCTCCAAGAGTACAATCTGCCATGAAAAAGCTTCTCAATTCGCAGTTCGGAGTCGGCATTAAATTACAGGTTTCTTCCATTCGTGCGAAAAATAGAACACGTGCAACATAAATGGTTGCGAGAAGCTAGGACTTGGTTCATTCCGAGCTGTCGCATCAGCTATTTATTTATTTTATCATAAATGAGGATAAGTATCTCAGGAGGTCTTTCATCTCAATGTTGCTGTTAGTCCTCTAGCTCCGTAGAGAAGGAAAGATCATTAACAGTTCACCATAAAAAAACAAATTGAAGGCATCAAATCACAGCTGCGGGAATGGCCAAAACACGTCTCGAGACCAAGATTCAAAGAACTATAAGCGGAGTGCAGGGAATGATTTAGGTGCTGCTGCCTGTCAGTCAAATACTCTTTACGCACTGGGACCCCATTAAGTAAGCCACTAAACTATGAGGTAAACATGAGCCTGGAGATTTTGAGTTTGCAGCTTGAGGGCGTGTGTAAGGTTTTGATTCACCTTTGAATACAGCTTCATCTAAGAATTACGAGATAAATTAAAAATAAAACAAAACATTGTTTCTACATAAATCTTTATTAAATTCTTTTTGGTTTCGTTTTACTTATATTTCATATAGTAATACAATAGTTTTGTTTCTTGCCTTGTATTATTATTTATTTTGTTTTAGTATTAAATATATATATATGTATATGTAAATTATTATGATGAAACATCCGCAAATAGTAGCGTAAAACATCATTTTATTTAATTGGTCAAAATAATTTAGTATATGCAAATATAATTATAGAAATTTTATTTTGTTTCTTTTTATATTTTTTTTTTAAAGAATTATTTATTCAAGGTAAAGTTTACATTAAGGTAATGATATTAGATTTTGTTGTACGAATAATTATTTTTTAAGTTTAGATTTATTATAATTTTTTTATTTTTATATCGTCAACATAGAAGGAATGAAATGTTTTATTTTTACAGTCATAAAAATAAATTTAAATAAGAAAAAAAAAAAGAGAATTAAAAGTAAGCATTAAAATATTAGTTAACATAGAATTAACATTGACTTAGAATTAATAGCACAGATAAGATGAAGGTTTTTGAAAGAAACTTACGAGTAGAGAAGAATAATTAGTGAAAAAAGAAGATTAAATGAAGCAATGGGTTAGTTAATTGTTGGATTAGTTGTGTGCCAATAATTTAATATGTTTCACATTCATTAGTTTTATGTCCTTTATTTCTTTTCCGTATAAAATACACCAAACATTCATTTATTATTTTTTTTTTTTGTATACTTATTGTATTTTTTTATTATTATTTGTTTTGTGATAAATGTCAATGTATAGGTGAGCGATAGTATTTTTTTTTTAATAAATAATGTTTTTTTTTTTTGGTTTTTCTTTTGCTTGCCATATATAAATTTAATAAAGACTTATAATACTAATTATTGTTACCATTGTGGATGTGTATGAATTTTCGAAGTGAGAGTAGTACATTAGTTGCATTTATGTAACAAAATTCATTTTAAATAAAATATAAGCAAAGAGGTTAAATTTAGTTGGAAAATTATTTTAAAATATTTCTGGTGAATAAGCGTGGAGGTATTTGGCATTTTGTACTTCTAAAGTAAGTCAAATATGGACACTTGAAGTGAAACTGAGTTGACCTACACCTTAACATTATAATGTTCGTAATGATCATTATCATTCTGAACCGGCTGTTTCACCGTCTGAAAGGAATAATACTCACGATGCAAAAGACACATTTTCTACGTTCAAGGCTTTGTCTCTGTTAACAGATGTTGTCTCCATAATGCATTAAGAAATTAAGCAAGGAGCAGTAGTTTAGACTGGTGCCCTGCATTCATTGATACATGTAGCTTTGAGTCATTGAATCTTTCAGGCTCCTGCGTTCAGCAATTCTAAGAGATTAGGTGCTTATTTATTCAAATATGATGAAAGGTGACAACCGAACACTATGTCTTGAGGATGTTGAGCCAACGGCGCATATATTATGCCAATGTTCAGCTTTGGCTTGCAGAAAGCGTAGGATTTTGGGATGTTCTTAGATGAAAATTTATAGGACAGACAGGACGAATCAAGATTTGAAACGAATAGTGCTGATATTCGAAGGATATCCTGGACTAAGATACTGAGTGGAAGGGAGACGAAAAAAGGACCAATCAAGGTGTCTAGCTTGTTCTCTTAACCACCATACTTTCCAAACGCATACTAAAAAATTTCCTGAGCAACCTTGTCAGTATTAACTTCCTTACTGTGCTATAAAACACACAAAGACTGCAAAACGTGATAGTCTAAGAGCTGGTGAACGTTTTGGTTACGTCATTTGTGCCAAGAAAATTTATATATTTTCAAAAAAGGGACCCGGTTACGTCATATGACCAAGGCTAAATTTGATTTTTAAGAAGTTGACCTAATGACTTGTCATATTTTACCACTGCCAGACATTTTAGCCGGGTCTGGAAGGGTGCCAGATGGGCTATTTTCTACTGGATGTATGAACATTTTGCATATATATTTTTGTTCAAAATTCAATTTCCTCAATTATCGTTTTTATGCATCTTTAAACCCGTCCGGCACCCTTTCAGACCCGGCCAAAATGTCTGGTAGCGGTAAAATATCACAAGTCATTAGGTCAACTTCTCATATATAAAAATTTAGCCTTGGTCGTATGACGTAACCGGGTCCCTTTTTTTGATAAATTTACCCCTCCACCCGCTCCAAACGCACCAGCAGAATACTGCCAGACGTCGATTTTTGTGATCATTAGCTCCAGCTCAACAAAAAATACATAAATTTCCTTGGCACAAATGACGTAACCAAAACGTTCACCACCTCTCCGACTATGATGATAACAGCTGTTTGTACATGCAGAACCAAGTTATTAAATACCAAAGTCAGCGGTTTTAGACTCGGGTAACTCATGTTTCGTGAGCTACGCAGTTTATTATCCATAGAGTTCCAGATATGATATACATAACTATTTGCCCCCCTTCTTTCCTAAAAAATTCTTGATTTTCACAGGTCAAAACGAAAAAGTGTGAAAAATTGCACTGGAAGAAAATATGTTATATACGTCCTGTTAACGCCTCCTTTCCACCATGTTCACCACAAAATATATTCTTAAAAGTAACTGATTGTACACTAACATAAAAATTACATGCAAAAGTTTACATTTTAAGTTGAGAAGAAGAGCTTTTCTAGCTGTGATCTTAAGATGATGATAATACAAAAGTGTCAAAAAGTGAATTTTTATCAAGTGAAAATGACATGATCAGAGAGTGTATGAGCCTGATGTCGATTTTGTTGTTGATGATCTCTACGATTATTACTTCCATTTTTGATTTTTTTTTTCTACATTTTATCCTTCTAAAGATGATATGTGTGATGACTTCGCAAAACTTTATTGTTATATGAATAACAATTGGTTTTTTTTATTTTTTTAAATTTTATATTGTTGAGGGATAATCATTTGTAATAGAGGCAGATGACAAACAAACTAGAATTGGTTTCAAGAAATGTGAAATATTTTTACTTGTTGCTAGACTGGTAAAACTGGACTAGCTCGTACAAAGGAAAAGGTATGAGGAAAAGTCTAAGATAGATACTGGAGAGGTAAGTGGATAAGAATTGGTAAGTGATCACCAATCACGTTTCACCTTCTAAACCCAATTTCTCCATATCACCTGCTTCAAATGTTCTATATTTGAAAGATTTAAAAGGATGGTAAAACCTCATTTGGTACTTGCTGCACAGCTATCTACAATAGTAGCGAACAAAAAATGAGCGTACATATGTATGTATACTAAATCTATCTGTACGTACGTAGCTAAATCCTTGGACATTAAGCCGGCGAGGCATTTCAGAGAATTCAGAAGGAGGAGTGTGATGGGAAAATTCTCTAGACGAAATCAATGACAGTAAGTCAAGTCTTGTCCTAATTGATGGAAGGCATTCGTTTAACGGTCACATGAGCGAAAGTTGACTCTAATCATTTTCTTGTTCCAGCAATATTTTGAGCTCTGCTCTACAATCACAAAAAGCTACGAATCGCTCAGAGAAATAAAACCTTTGTTAGACTCCTGGCGAGCACAAAGTTTGGGATACTTGTCGTCATGTCGGAAGGTGATCAAAAAAAGAAGAAAATCCTGCGTAAAAAGATGTACCCCTAGGATCATGACAGGCTAAGAACAGAATCCTCACTTAAACCAATTCGTTGAAGAGGCCCTACTCCTTTCAATTTAGAAAAGATTGTCAAGATGCGAAAAATTGCTTGAATCGACGATAGTAACTAACGGCTTAAAAGCCGAGCTGTTTTAAATACTTAACTGGGCCAACTACTTAGGTTAGTCTCATTAGCATCGCGAACGAGATCTTAACTACCATATTGCCTGAAACCATTTTTCAATAGCCTGATAACTTTTGGTTGTTACGAAAGAAAAATCTTTCGGGTGATATTTAGTGTCGTTTACACAGACTGCTAATAAGTTTAAATACAACGACTAAGATGCCTAGGACATCTAGAGCACATGAACACGGAGAATCTTTGAACCTAACCCGCAGTAAACTTGGCAGACAGGGACAAGTGCCAAACTAGGGGGTAGGTAACTTGTGATCGAAGGTACTGAAGATGATGATTGGTTTAGGTCCAGGTTCACTCGGACTGTAGTGCCATCACGAGTAAGTTGGTAACGAAAGACCAAAAAGTGCTGGGTCTTCAGAGCAGTATTGATTGCTCTTACCATGCAGTAAGACAAATAAATAGTCATTACAAGACTGTTCGTAGAGGTCCTTGAGTGTGTTTGATGTCAAAAGTCTCTTCCTTCCTCCGAAAGACAATCGTAGAAATAATATATTTACTTGCATTGAAGGAGTGTCTGTGATCGTATTAGCTTTTAAACATGTTTAATTGATTTTCGAAGGTTAGCATCTTCGCAACAGAAAATTCTCGACGAATTTTTTCACTGCCGGTTTGACACTTTTGCTAGGTCCCTACGAATTATGTCTGCCAGGAAATAGGAAGGGAAATGATAAGAATACTCGACTTGGAGTATACCTACATCCTTTCATTTAATTCAAGTGTAGTCCTAGTACATATACATACGTATAAATTAAGTCAAATATACGCGTCAGATTTGACATTTCTTGTAACCAATCGATTTTGTTTGACACTTTACTGTTTTTCACTACTTCAACAGTATGTGGTAATTTATGTTGATTAAACAAAATTGCTTTATTTTTAAACTTTACTTCTATCAACTATTTATCAATTTGAACTATTCTATTTAATTTTGTTTTTGTTTGTATTTGTATCGATGGATATGATGAAATGACAAGGTGAATGATTTCGTGAGTTCTGATGATGAGATTTCTATGAAAAGAAATATTATTTTTTTCTATATTATTTGTTGTTCCACTAATTTAGTTTTAATTAATGGGAATTAACAAAGTTGAAATGGTATTAATTTGAATTAGAAATATATATTGTTGTTGTGTTTTTTTCATAATTTTATTAATAAATGTATTAAAATATTTTTTTTTTTTTAGAAAATTCAATAGTTGAAAACCAGGTTTATTGCTTGCTCTTGATGTTTTTTGTGTTGTTTTCTTTGTTGTTATTAACATATCACTCTTTCATGGTGTTGAATAATTATTTGATTTTTAAATATTTTCTTATAACCCTCGTGCGCGAACAAAATTTATGTGAATTTTGACAAACAACAGAAAGATTGTACAATTGTGCGTGAATTTCTTTTTAAATTTAAAGATTCCAAAAACGAAGTGAACAGAAGTTGTTCTTAAAATTTTTTTAATTAATTCTACCAAAAAGTTTATAGTTCCAATTTTATTAAAAAAGTTCTAATGGGTTTTTTTACTTAGTTGATTTTTAATTTCTTTTGTTTCTGTTATTATTGATTAAAATAACTTGATGCGCTAGAAGATTTTTTTTTTGTTATTTCTTTTTGATGTTTTAAGAAATTTAAATGATTTTCACTTATTTAGTTGATGTTGTAGGTATTTGTTTGCTCGAATTGATGCACTTTTGCAAGTTCCTATGTTTTTTTTTGGTTTAACTTTGGTTTACTCTTGTCTCTATCACCAGCTAAAAAAAACAAATTAGGAAAACGGCGAGGAAATGAAAGGAAATTTCAACGAAAGGAAAGAAAAAGAAAAAGGAAAAAATATTGTTATAGCAACCTTTCTCATAGCACCTTGTTTTAAAGGAAAATAAAGAAACAACCACATGATGTATTTATGTATATGATGACCGAAGTAATGAGATCAAAATTTAAGTCTCTTCACGAATCAAGTTCATAATAAAACAAGTCAAACTTCTTTGCCCTCCATAAAAATACCTTCCCTATTGCGTTTTGTCCTTAAAAAGTAAGTCTCCATACGTATAAAGAAATTTCACTTCTTAAAGTCGAAAAACATGACAGTCAACAATACCACCCGCGTCATCAACTTTCTTATCTTCAATAGACCGAGCATATTCGTATAATTTCACTCTAATTTCACTCCTGTTTTGTTTCACCTTGCCTTGCTTACATCACGGCACACGCGTTAAAACCTTACCGTGGCTCGCTTTTATCTGTTTCGTGTCTACTCCTAATCTTTGTACCCCAGCACTCGAATCTGTTACAATTCTTTCGTCTAAGCTCTAAAGCCTCATCAAAAATGAAACACTATGGCCTCTTTTACTCTTTTACCAACGAAGAGTGGCCTTAAGAAGTCTGTTTCTTCGGTTTCAAAACTCCTAACTCGTATAATAAAATCCCTGCGATCGCTTTAGCAGTTCGTGCATAGTTCTGCAGGGCACGCTAACTCAGAATTTAATTCAGCTTAGCATTAAAAAAATTTAAAGCCAGTGAGCTTAAGGTGTCTAAGATTTCAGACTACAGCTTCTACGAAGATTTTAAAGATTGTCTTCAGCACGGGGTAAATCGAAAAGATAAAAGAAGAGGATATGATTGAATCCTTGAAATCTTTTATCTGCCTTTAACGCGGCCATAAGCCTTCCAATTGTGCTACCCTATCCCGTACCGAATATCAACACTCTTTGATCTAGGCCTTCCCCGCAACACAATTCGATTACTTGACGCCAGACGCCTATTCTTTCGTGGCATTCTGGGTACAACGATTCTGTCCTTACTCTTCAACCCTTTCACCAGCTTAGTACGTTTGTCAAAGAATCTATGTATTAAACAATTTCTTTTATAAAACAACTCTTCAAACAGCTAAATTGTGTCCTTTCATAATCCTCTTCTATTTCTACACTACTCGAATCCTACACACATAAGTGCGTACGTACTTGCATTGTCTTTTCAAATCGGCATCACTGTGCCGGCGAACTTCGTCAGTACGAAAGGTAATACAGTCCATCAAGTTAGATGCTCGCTGTGGTAAACTAGGCAAATTAACCGTTAGCTTCAAAATATTTCGCTCTAAGTGGATATGGCACTTGCTCTTGCAGTCAGTGTCAGTTTTTCGTGTTAGGTGGATCGCCGGCAAGTTGGTTGTTCGTTTGGGGTTTTTTTTTATTCTCTTTTTTCCCATCCAAAATAGCCGATAATTCGTGAATTTGCATACGCATATTTCGCCGGTACGTGTATTAAATATGCGATTCAATGAAATGTTTAAACATATTTTACAGGAAAATATGATCATACGTTTAGAAATATCAAAAAATTAAGTCGATTTCGGTGGTATTCGGGCCAAATTCGTTTAAAGCTTTCCCGACATCTAGTTTCAAAATGTCCGCTTTGGTATTGTTTTAAATTCGCAATTCAAAGGTGTTTCTCCTCTTTTAAATTTCCTCTACATTTGAGTGTTTTTGATTACATTCATCAGTGAAAATCTGTGCTTATGTTTGAAATGATGAAAAAGTGTAAATTACCCAGTTTAATTCTAAATCTAAAATCTAAAATCGGGAAAGCTCGGTCGAAAAGTGTGTGAAGTGTGATAGCAAAATACGGTACGGCATCTCGGCGCGTAATATCCGAACAAATCTGATCTATTCAACCGCAGGTGAGTTAATTTCGCATTGTAGGTATAGGTTAAAATATGCACGACTATGAAAGATAGGTTAAGCAAGAACACCAAGCTAGGTTGTCATAAAACACCACCAAGGGCACAAAGCAAACCCGGAACGTATTATCCATACTTTTGATCCGATCGGGTCAGAATAATTTTTTTTAATATTTCACTTTCCAACGAACAATTTAAAGTTTATTTGAGGAAAATCGAACAGCCTGTTCATGTGCTGTACCTCCGGAGCCGTATGCCTTTTTTCTAGTTCTGCTTAAAGCAAACCCACTGATGTCCTCAACTGCGACCTGCTTAGTTTGAGACTTTCCCTATTTTTGTCCTCAACAACTAGTCCTCTCACGAGTCGCTAGTTTTCCCAAAACTAGTAAATCATCTTACCACAGCAAACCACCAGCATGTCTTTCCTAAGCTCTATAGCATCACTTCAGTGCAACAGCAACAATTTAAAACAGATGAGGCGCTGCCACAGGATTATAGATCAAGACCTGTGAATAACGATCGACACCAGAAGTTATTCCACAATGACTCCACGACATACTGGAGTTATCGCAACCAACTCCAATATACTCTGGGTAGCCACCTATATATAATCTACCCGACCGACAGCATCCGTTTTTTGAATCATAAATCCCTGTCTCATGGCTATTTACACTGAAGGTAACAGGATACCTATTGATATTTTATCTCCGGCCCACCTACATAGTTAAAATATCTTCTTAGATTTGTTTTGCGATGTAGCAATGCCGAGAAAAACCTATCTTCTACTATGTTATTGTTATTATTTAGCAGCAGTTGATACGCTTTCAGAGTATAGACTCCCGAAGAGACTTATTGCATCAGCCCACAAAGTTCTAGATGCAAATGTTTAATCCAAATCCTTCAAGGAAGTTTATCAGTCTATCAGGGTGCGCTTGATAAAACAAGTTCATTGTATAGAGTCCGTTTTCTTATATCTATAAGGACGGAGAATTCTAAGACAATATGTGGAATTGCTTTCTAGGCATAGTCTGCAGGTAGAGTACGATGATAAACCAAGCCTTGGGTCGTGCCTTGTCAAAAGGCAGTGGTCTCTCAAGACACTGGCTAAAGTTTAAAAGTAGTTCAAGTCCAAGTACAGAAAAAAATATAATTTCTTGTGAGATAAAGTACAGAGAAAG
Organism: Matsumyia berberina; assembly: GCA_917880715.2. Taxonomy (NCBI): domain Eukaryota; kingdom Metazoa; phylum Arthropoda; class Insecta; order Diptera; family Syrphidae; genus Matsumyia; species Matsumyia berberina. Next base: position 52,749,499 of record OU862870.1, read on the forward strand.
AATTTAATATCTTTTTTGTTTTGTCGTCCAGATTGCATTGAGCAATGTCTATGCCCCCGTGCCCTACTTCAAATACAAGAGCCTATGCAAGATGGTCTTGCTTCCATTTCTGTCTAAAATTGTACTGGAGATAAGCGGTGAGAGATGAGAGTGTTATCATTTAGATAAATCTGGAGGATAAATTACCGACCAGGATAAAGCCAAGGTACACGCACTGCACTTAGTAGGAGCTGTTTAGTTTTGATCTTTGATCAGGGGCCCTATTCCGCAAGTGTGAGTTTACTGTGTACCCCGAAAAAATAGTGAACACAGGCTATTTTCAAATAGTTTACACTTTTTTTTTGGGTAAACAGAAAACTCATGCTTGCGGAATTGTGCCCCAGTGACCAGTGCAGAAAACTGCATCGCGCCATTGTCGTAAATCGAGTAGATAATGGCCAACCCAATTGTTAATTGAAATAGACTGTCAAAAATTCTGAAAACTTATTGGCCATCAAAAAACTCAAGAGAAAGAAAGCATTTGAGCTTATTGGCATCTCTGCTGACCTACTCTGAGCGGCATTAAAATCAGGCGCAGACCTCTTGAATCTACTAAACTGGGATAATGAAGTTTCTTTGAAGAGTAGAAGGAGGAAGTAGAACGATTATCCGAAGACTAAAGATTATTCGAACGATAAAGTGGCAAAATAATAGCAAAAATGTCTGAGACCTTGTGAATGCTAAGAACTAGCTTGCACTAGACAGTTACTTCTACAGGAGCTTGGTAGCATATACTACATGAAAATCGTTGTTTTGTAGGAAAATCACAAGCTTCGAGGAGTTCAGCCTTTTAGGAAAGTTCGTCAGGGATCGCAATGGTGGCCTGACCTCTGTCTAAGAGCCAATACTCGTTATCGAAGAGCTGGTTTTCCTCCCGAATCGTAGTTGAGATCAGTGCCTTCAACACTATTTTAGACCAATTTTGATCTGAAAAAATCCTGAATAATAATTGCTTATTCAGAAACGACAAAGGATGACCTCTTTGATAGTTAACTGTTGTGCTATATTTTGGATTTAAGGCCAGAAATTGCTAATGGCTGCCTATACGACTCACGAATGTTTGACCTTTTTCTCGTTAAAGCATTTTCAAAGGTGTAGGCCTATACGCCCCTTGTTAATACAATGGCAATGGTCGATTTGACGACTAAGAGTATAAAATATTACAAGCACAACGTTAATGACTGCAAGGCCTTGGCTCAGCCCAAGATGTCCCGCCAACTTTTTATTTTTATTTAAAGGGGTTACGACATCCCTTACACGAGAGGATGGACATTAAGAAAGGAATAGGAGAGACGAGAGAGATACCGATGCATGTTTGTCCTAAATGTTTGTGAGTGAAGCTAGGACAGAATCCCTATATTTGTCAGTATGCCAGCAAGTGTACTTTAGAGTAAGGTGAAGTGTCGCAGAGGTGGAACGCAACTGGTTATTTCAATGGAGCACAGTTTGTTTGTTAAAGAATCGATAAAACAGAGCGAGATGGGAAATATTTCGTTGTGTCTATTGAACACCGGGTCTATTGTCCCTGACACCAATAAGACTTAACGCGCCATTGGATTCTATTCAAAATGTTTTAAGACAGTTTTTGGTGTACAGGTTTAGATATGAGTGTTATATTCGAGAGCTTAAGGCGAATGGATGCCTCGTAAATTGAGCCCAGACCAGAAGGGGTAATGTATTTTTTGAGGAAACCTAGACATTTCGGAACGTAGGTTGTCATTGGCACACATTTGCTTGAGCCAGGCCGACTAACAGATGCACAAACTAATTTCTTAAAATGTAAACGCAGATTAAATCAAAATTCCATTTTTCCTTTCAGTTGGTTCGTCGCAACACGTCACCATCACCTATTAGTCCTCCAAGTAAGTTTTAGTTTAAGCAAACATCGACAGTTAGAAAATAAAACCAAAATTATAAGCCCAGTGCCGACAAAATAAAACCAAAAAAAATTAAATTCAAACTTAAATTTTATTCTCAAACATAAAACCAATTTACATTTTGTATTTATTTTTAACTTAGGATAACTAAAAAAAAAATATTTATCAATACGATCTGACTGACATTGTATTGGTAAGCAAAAACAAACAAAAAATTATATAAAGAGAAACTCAATAATTAAGTGCACAGCAATTAAGAAAGAAAGAAAAAATTACACAAAAATAATAATAAACACGTTGCTTACAATTATATCACAAAAAGAAATCTCCCCTGCTCTACTACTTCTTCTTCGTGTTAAATTCTCTTATGCTGTGTTTTTTGGAAAAAGAAAATAAATATTAGAAAAGTCTCCTCGGAGACTTTCCTATTGTTCATGGTACTTTCTTTGGAGTTTTTTTTTTAACTTCTTTTTACAAACTATTTTTTTGTTAAGTAAAATGTTATGTCGATTGGTTAGGAAAAGATAAGGGATATTCCAATTGAACTTAATTTTGAACTGTTTCTCATTACATTCGGCCGGATGATACAAAGTAAAACTAAAGATTAAAGGAAATTATACGTGAAAACTATTAATAACAATTTAAATCTATTAACCTGCTCTCTCGCTCACTTGTGTATATTTTTTTTTGTAAATTACAAACCAAAGGAGAATTAGAAACTATACCTGAAAAAGGAAAGAAAATAAAAATCAAAATTCTCTTTCATTTCACGTTTCATTGTTTTTCGTTAAAAAAAAACGCAAAATTGCATTCATTTCATACTTTCTCTCTCTTGTTCTCTCTTTGTTTAACTCTCTCCTCACTGCCCTGCCTACCTATGTCTATCTTTTATCTCTCTTTCTAAGGTTAATCATTTTTGAACAATCTTCCAGCGCTTGCGTTTTGTCATACGAAATCCAATTCGTTTCGGGTCTTACAGATCTTTCGTCTCATGCAGCGTTCAAAGCATTTTTTGATCTCGGACACGATGAATACCGTTGACGAGACGCCTATTAAAAAGAGTAAATCGGCACCCGTGAGAGCTTCGGTTTGAAAGATCATCTGCAACGGGGCCCAATAGATCACCAATAGCTGTCCCATAATTGAGAACGCAACAGCGTAGAGGAACATTCTATTCGAGCAGAGACCGATTGTGAAGACGCTCTTTATTTGTGATCGGCAGCTGAGAGCGTTGAACATATCGAAAAATACGAAACAGGTAAATGTCATGGTGGTGTCACGTTTCGTTTTGCCCATTGTGCCGTCGGCCAGTTCTCGCTGGAATACCCAGAGAGTGCCCAAAACGATGATACTGGAACTGAGAAGGACATTCACGATCACCGACTTTGTAATCATCGGTTGTTTGACGTTGCGTGGCTTTTGCTTGAGGACATCACGATCGACTGGTTCGACGCCGAGTGATTGTGCCGGTGGGCCGTCCATGATGATGTTGATCCATAGAATTTGCATGGCATTTAGGGGATTCGCAATGCCCATTAGAGTGGACAGAGCGATCAGCGAGAGCGCTGCGATCGCTGTACTCAATTGGAAACGAATAAAGTTTCGAATGTTGTAAAAGATCGCTTTGCCTTCTTCAATTGCGGCACTGAAAGAGGGAAACCAAAATTAGTAGACGAAGACATCGCATAAAATCACTACTTACATGATCGTGTGAAAATCATCATCGACGAGGATCATGTCGGCTGCTTCTTTGCAGACATCAGTGCCCATCTTGCCCATGGCAATGCCGATGTCAGCTTTTTTGAGAGCAACTCCGTCATTCACACCATCGCCTGTCATACCAACTATGTTGCCGGTTCTTTGGAGGGATTTAACTATGTATAACTTGTGTCGTGGCGTAACTCTGTAGAAAATGCTGACGTTGTGGCAAACTTTGTCCAGTTGATTTTCGCTTAACGTATCCAACTCCTGGCCGGACAGTGTCTGATGGTGGATCGTATCGATTCCAATCATGTTTCCTGCAAGGACAAACCCAATTAGTCAATTGTTGTAAATCATAAATTTAAAATTCTAAAAAAATAGTCCTCCAGTCCCACTTTCCCATTTTCCAGATTCAATTACGTGCACAATTAATTTTGTACGTCCTCTTTTCCATCTCAATGGCCTCACAGCAGGAGTCACCCGTTCGCCTGCCTGTCTTGTCTGACTGATTTTCATCTAGATACTCCATTTGAAGTTCTGGTGTAATTAACCGCACTAGCGGAGAGTTCCTCTTTTGCCAAATGAATTACTGCATTGTATTTGGAGGCTGGATTCTAAGCGAGTGTTTGTGCTTTCCTTCCATGCATACGTCCCAAGTGAATGCAAATGGCACAGGGAAACAGGGAGTGAAGATTGAATTTCTCCTACGCGCACATTCAGGAGTGTGCATCTTTTTTTCTCTCAATTAATTGAATCCCCCTAAATGATATCCAATGGGATTCTTGGGGTTTGATTGAGATTCTGGTTTCGCTGTGTCTCTGAGTGATTGCGTTGTGATTAAGAAGGAACGTGGTAGACGGTTATTCGTGAGAGTGCTGCGCGGAATTTATTCTAGCATCCAGTGTCTCATGTTTTAAGTTTGGAATTAAGCTGCCGTACTTTAATGGAGAACTTAATGTACGAAGTCAGGCGGAAGGAAATTGAAATTGATGCGGCTTAATGGAGTGCGAATGTTTGTAAGTTGATTTAGGTTGGGATTCTGGTGAGAGTAAGGTTCCACGATAGAATTTTTATTCATTCCGCACTAGAGGTGGTGGGATTGATTTTTTTTTCTAGAAAGGAAATCTTGTGATTGAATTTCCGCATAATTTAGAGTGACATTGACGAAGCAGTCGGCTTTTTGACAGTTTTTTTAAGGAGAGGGAGTGACTCTCAAACTGTCTGATAGTGCGAAATACTTAGGTCTTATTACCGATAGGAAGCTTAATTGAAATACTTATATTTAGTATAAGCTCATCGGTCGGCTTTTACTTATTATAGTAGTAAGCTCAGACTAACCCTATTTAGTGTTGGACTGCTGAGCGAGCGGTGTGGGTCCAAGCCTTAGCCATGTCCATCGAACATTTCTCACGGCACCACCTTTCGTCAGGGTATGACAAGCCTCTGGGAGTATAATATATCATGAAAGAGCTTCTCAATTCGCCATTAGGAGTCGGCAATAAATTGTAGGTCCCTTCCATTCGTGGGAAAAATGTAGCACGCACAACATGAATGAATGCAAAAAGTTAGGCCTTGGCTCATCCCGAGCTGTCGGTTACCTCTAAGACCAGCCGTGTGTTAACAGCGTTTTAACTTGGGATCACACTATTAAAGGGCCCTTTCTGCTTCCAAATTCAGGATTCTGTTTCATACTTAGGAACGGATACAAGTTTCACTTAGAGTTGTTAAGGGCCAAAAGCACGAAAGATGCATCAGCTCTAGCACAACCTGGCCTCATACAGCCAAATTATGATAGAAGCAGAGAATTTCTTAGTAAAAATCTAAGAGATTGCCAGAAATCGTGGACTAAAAGTAGGTTTCCACTTCACCACTTAGTGTCGCAGCTGCAAAGATGTAAACGAGACAAAAACCTCGACCATTTTCTGTGCGAATGCCCGTGTTTCGCCAAAACCAGGAAAGCCCTTCTTTGTCAAAATCCCCAACTTCAGTCTAGATCCCCAAGAGCCATGGTATCAAAACAGCACTAATTAGACCTCAAGTATGCTAGCTTGATCACGACTTCCCCTACCTATCTACCTACCGTTATACCCAAATTGGTTTTCTTAAGGACAGCTTAGGGCAATTATATAATTCCTAGTCTGATGTCTGTAAGTATGTACATACGCCGACTAGTGTGTCGATATACTGAATTCTGCTGAATCAAGTAAACTATTTGCCTTCTGTCGCCTGATTTGAGGGCAAGTCTATCTGGCATGTTTGCACGAATGTAACGCCATCGCTTCTCATTACACATTAGTAGTTTTGGTGTAGATTTTATATCTTGCAGTGACTATAAGAATATGGTGTTCCCTTGTTGCAGTGGAAAGTCTCTGTTTGGGGCGGTTTCGCTGATTTGTCTGCTTACCTGGTGTACAAAGTCCGAAAACCCAGCCCGAAATAAAATCGCATCTAGTCGAATTCTCATTCAGAGACTTGCAACAATGCTTGACCAATTCAGATCTTTTTTTCCTCCCGATTCGAGTGGTTTTATGACTGCTTGGAGGTCTGTGTAAATAACAAAGTGGGCTCTTAACACCAAGATCATCAACAATATTTCAGCGGCTATACGGTCATAATCTCTTCCTGCAAAGCACTGCTGTGGTCCAGTAGTCTAAATGACTGTTGTAAGCTAATGGAGATACCAGCACCCAAACCACAGTCCATCTAAGACCGGTCAGAGTAAGTCCAGAATAGTATTTTCATTAGGGAGCCAGTCCAATACTATCGCCTGGCAATATTTGTCTAATCGAGTGCTATTTGAGCGACGACTCGACGAATTAAAAGCAGTGTCGCTTCCATAAATGGAGGATTCACGAATTAAGAGAAAAACTTTTCAAGATTTCTTCCTACACACTTCTCTATCAGCAGCATTGAAGGAGAAGGATTCTTGCCACTTTGTCAAGAGCTTTCTAAAATATTCATAAGGCTTAACATTTACGTCACCAGCAAGCGGCGAGTCCTTTAAAATGTTCCGCCTTGCAGAGAAAGAAAAACTACTTTATCCCTTGGTGAGACCGATAAAAACTCGACATTTTTTCGTCCTGACTGAACAAACTCCCAACTGTACTTGAATTTCAATTCACACAAACATCTTCAATCATTCATGTTCAACTCACATATGGTTGCCCGTTAACTGGACACACAAAAAGTAGTCCTCCACACATGCTGAATGAAGGATAGCATAGGGATGGACGGATGAAAGAAAAAAAGTTCTCCCACAATACTCCCGTCATTGGCAATTTTTTCAACAAAAAAAAATCTCTTATCCTTCACTTTTGCTGATTTTTTTTTTAACCCTGGAAAGGAAGTGTATTTAGAACCTTTTTACGTCCTTTCATCCTAGGGACCGCAATTTGAAAGAATCACAAGCTACTAATCCCAGTTGCTTCACTCTGTGTGTGTGTGTTTGTAACTTAAAGATAGTTTTGTGGCATTTCTCTGTGGTGAAACTTTCTACGGGATCCACCTACAGGAACTTAACTTTAACTTTTCTGGAATACACTCTATCGCCCCTGACATGCACGCTCCCCTCCTCTTCTTGAGACTGTTAAGTTCCGCAGTGATTTTCCAGTGGATAATTTCTGCTGTTAGCCATTTAGAAACTTTTGAAATATTTCATGTGGTTGGCTAGGAAGTTGTAGAAGTAGGCGTAGAACTAAAAAACCAAGGATACTCATTGCTACTTCATTTGAAATTATATTTAAAGGCTCGACCTCATCCTGGACTCTTCAATTAGGTTTCATCATTCTAAGAACAGGGATTTTTTTTCACTTCCTTTCATTTCGTGCACTTTCCACAGTCACTGACAGTGTTGGTGAAATGAAATAACATCCTGATGAGAGCAAGAGAGGATATATTTTTGTAAGGATTCACATTTTACCAACCCCAAGCTTTCTATATATTTTTACCACCGTGACACACAGAAAAGAGGGAACGATGTTTTGGTTTGTTGCGCTTTCTGAATTTGAATGGAAGAGAGATTCCATTCATTTTGGGAAGCACCGAAAACGGATATCCTGTCAGTGCCACCACCCACCACGCAGCAGCCCCATCCTCTGACGATGGAATAATGAAATTAAGAAAAAGAGGAGTTCTGCGGTGGTGTAGAGAATGAAAAATAACGGCGGGATGCTTTATTATCTGTTGTTTCCTTCACGGTTTCGAGCACGCCTCCACTACACGACACACAAAGATGTCGTCACCATAACTACGTCGATTACTCTGATGGCACGAATGGTAATGGAATTTCCCCGCCTTAAAAGGACATGTCGTTCTGTTAATTTGATTTAATTCATTCATTGTGCGACGGGGGAGAATTGGAAAATTCATCAACATCTCTTTGAAGTGGCTATCATCAGCATCAGAGAGAGGAGCCCCCGAGGGCTAATGACTAAAGGACGTAACGAATATTTTGATTTGTAACCGCAAAAATAAATTGAAATGGTTCTGTAATTTAATTTCGGACTTTTATTCCATTAATTTTCCACTAATTGAGCACGTCATCCTGATGGGATGAGGCAAAACAAACAGATTGATAGGATTGCGGTTTGTCGAAGCGAATGCGGTGAGATGTGGTCATTTCCTATCAAAAATTACAGTGTTAGTTGTCTGCAACATAATCAGAGGTCACTTTCGTGCCTACATAACTGTCAACTGGGTCTCTGTTCTAAAACAGGCTGACTCACTAGGTAACTAAATCCCTTTACCTCCGTAGGCCATAAGACGTCAACAGCGTCTAAGCGCCATTTTAGCTCATCAATGGTTCTGCGCTTGAGCGTGAAAATATTCGAAAGCTTTCAGTACCATTTGGCTGGACGGGCTTCGAAGAAGGAGATTCAAGAACGAGTCAGAAAGCATCGTTTGAGATGGCTGGCATATGTAGAGCGAATGGGGACCAACCAAGGCAGAAGGATAACGCAAAAGATGATGCGTACAAGTAAAAATTGAACCGCATCCAGCTAGACGCAATCACTTATGAACGGGGTTTAATTGACAAATAGATGGCGCGACAGCTCGAGGTGAGACAAGGCCTAGTTTTTCGCAATTATTCATGTTGTGCGTATTGTATTGTTCGCCGACTCTGAACGGCAAATAGAGAAGCTTTTTCATAACAAATTGTGCTCTCAGAGGCTTGTAATTCTGATCCACGGCGACCATAACTTGACAACTGGGCAGGTTTATCAATTCGTTGAGATTCATGACCCCACAGTACTGCCTGCGACAATTGGTTAAGGCCACCCATTCTTCTGAGTAAATTCCACTCGCAACGTAATTTTCTTTGGGCTGTAAGGAGTGTTCGCTCCACTTTAGATTCCATCGCTGTATTGTAATGTCTATTGGCTTCTGACTCATTCTTATGGGGAGCTCTTCGTTCGAAATGCTGTTGGGGCGGAAAAACCTAAGTACGGGTAGCCACCGATTTGCTAAGGTTTAGGTTAAGTTATGTTGGTGGAAATAAAAGTTTTACTCCACCACCCTCAGTTTCCATGTTGTGAACCATTCGGTGAAGGCTATACACGTCTGTAAAAGCAGCTTAGATTATATTTATGTTATCTCGGCTTTCCTCGGCATAACCTTATAATAAGACGAAGCCCCAGTTGGGGACGAAGCTAGGTGCCACCTCAGGCGAGATCATCAAATTCGATTTGAAAGCTCTGCGGTCCAGAGCAGTGGTAAATATTTGCTCTTCATGTCCTAGCCTAGATCTGTACCGCTGTACAGCTCATAGAACTCGTCGTTAAATGTTATCCTTCCAAGCCTGCTATCAAAAACGTGACCGAATATCTTACGAAAAACTATTTTCTCGAAACGACCAAGGATATCTTCAGCTGTGCCCTGCTTAAGGGGTTAGGTGAATTTCAAAATTTCAAAAAATGTTTTTTTTTTTCTTTTATCTTATTAAATAGTACAATATGTCTAGAATATTATTCCAACATTTCAAATCGATCAGAGTAAAATTCTAAGAGATAGGCTCTTCAGAAGTTCCGCCCATCAGACCACGTCAGCCTGGCGCGTCGCACTTCAATCCCGTTTTTCTCGAAACTCTATTTTCGAAATCGGTAGTCAAGATTTCTTAAAAAAGTTATGAACCGATCTTGTTGAAATTTTGTACACTTGTTCAGAATAACTTTATCTAGAATTTGGACGAAGGATTTTTATTTTTTTTTATCACAACTTATTTTATGAGGCAAAATGTAGTGAAAATTCGATCAAAAAATGGGTTTTTTTGTTTACAACTCCGCCAAAAATTCTAATTTCAGGTTTTTGTTTTTTCCTTCGTTCAAGTTCAAGCTTTATATATCTACTAACAGAAAAAAATTGATTTTTCAATTTCGGATAAACCAGTCCTGAGTTATCCTGACTACGCCGGGAGACCTTATTTTTTGAGAGGTCAAGGGAAATGAGGTCCCACTGGCTGAATTTTCCAAATTTTTAAATAAAAATTTTTACAAAGTACTTGTTGAATATGTATCTTTGATATGATAAATTGTTTGAATGAAATATTTCATTTGATATATTTAAAAAAAATCAGTGAAAATACGCTTTTTTTTTGCCCTCGAAACCCACCTAACACCTTAAGTTAAGAATATTTCTTGTTTTCCTGCGGTCCAGAGCAGGCCATAGAGCCTTGGATACCCTATGCCCACTTATGTTGGACCATCTCTGATGGATCTGCGCTTTAGCTACACAGGAAGGAGGATCCACGGTGATTTCCCCCTCCATGTGTCGCCACTCTCCACCTAGCCTGGCCAGTTCGCCGGCCTTTTGGTTTCTCTCAATGTCACAATGACCCGGGACCCAACAAAGTCTAATGTGATTTGGCTCGCTCAATGCCTTCAGCATTACGCGACATTTCGAGACTAGTGCAGATCTGACGACATGTGATTTCGATTTTATCCCTAGTGATTCCACAGAGATGAGCACAGACAGAACCTCTGCTTGCGATACGTTAGGGAGTCTTATGGATACTTTGAGGTCTGTCTCGTGGGAATAAATCCCGGAACACGTTCAGTTGGTGGTTTTCGAACAATCCGTGAAGACCGCAATCTCATCCGCTGAGATGACAGCGTTTCTTTGCCAATCTTCTCTCTCAGGATACAACGTGATGTATGGTGTATCGAGTTGTGACGAAGTACAGGGTCTTACTATTCAATTGTCTTCTCAGCCTAAAGTACAGTGATTACCAAGAGTAGGTAGGTGGAGATGGTGGTTGGACTGAACCCAATTAGCACTACGATGTGCCTTTTTTTTATCACGACTCGACTGTGTTGTTGAAAACGCGTGAAACAGCCGGCAGTGCCTAGATCCAACCTGTGGAATTTAGAAATCGAATTAGATCTTGTATCCTTTTACCCGAGATGTTGATGAGGTCGTCGAAGGATGGTTGATTCAGTGTACGCAGTGGACGAGAGTTTCCCTCTCATTTTCATTTCCGCAGCTGCTACAGTGGAGGTTGTATGAAATACCTAGTTTGGCCGCATGGTCTCCAATTGGCCAATGCCACGTGATTACTGCCGTTATTCTGGCTATATTTGGGCGGGTTCTGCTTGGGAGATCCCTTGTTCTAGTCGTATCGTAGGTCGGCCATATCTTTCTTGATATGGCGCAGTTGGTTCATCCCCTCGATTGGAGGTTGGCCTTCTGCAGAAATACCAAGAGTATATTTTCGTTTGATTTTTGAATCTGGTCTGCACAGGAATATTTATACTCATCTTTGGTGGAGAAATTACAGAAAGAACCCAACCCAAAATCAATGGTCTGGCCTTTTAAAAGGCCATAGAGGACCTATAGAGAATGCGAAAAAAGAACTAAACAGACGATCTTTCGATGCGAAACGTAGCGTGGGCTCTATTCAGCGCAATCGAAAACACTAAGCAAGTATATACTCCACCAATGTGCATTGCTTACCAAGCAATTGGACACGAGTGGGAACTAAATTCGATCTCTCTTTGTCTCTAGGTTTTGTTTTCGGTGCATAGGCCCTAGCAGCATTGAAAACTTTTTAGTTCTACAACTTTTTAAAAATTCCAGTTGGTCAAGAACATTAGGTCACTTCAGAAGTTTCTCCTCTAAACACGTGCTCAGCGAAAAAACCAGGGTGACCTCCATTTTGATTTACAACCCAAAAGCACATATCCCCGGTAATTTGCGAGAAAAAAAAAACTTTTTATTCCTTTCCTGTGGTCGGTCGTTAAGAGCTTTATTATCTTTTGCACAATTCTTAACGACAGTACAGAAATCTCCCATCGATGGTCCAGCGAAAGTGGGGCCAAAACAGAAGAAAAGTTTTCCACTCTCAAGATGATGATCATCTCCTTTATTTTTCTCATCAACTTTTCATAATTTCATGAAATGCGTTTACCAAGCAGAGTGCGAGCGATGGGTCCTTTGCACAAATGATAATAATTTCACAAAAGGATGCACATTTCTACACGAAGAACCACCCGATGAGAGTTTCTATCGTCATCATCATCATCGGTACGGTAGATAGTTGTCGTTATTAGAAAATTTCTCTCAAGCACAAACAAACACACCCACACACACAGGAAAAGTGAAATATAAGAATAATGAGACTTTTCCTTCGATGAAAAGGAAGAGAAATTCATGTAACAATGCACCATGCAGTAGTATTCAAGGTATGAGACGACAGTGACACAAGTACAAGTCGATGCTCAAGTGCAAGGACATTGTACTTGTTTTTTGCTGCAGTACAGTCTCATCCTTTCTCTGCCCTTTGCGTTCTCAATTTATTGTCATTTTTCATCTTCATTTACCTGAGAGGACATGTTTTTCTATTTTCTATTCTCTCTATTCCTTGATGATGAAAGTTGAGAAAGAGTGGTACACAAACTGAAAGGAGTTTGGTGGCCTTTTGTTCTTCCCTATCTGTGCCCCACACTAAGATTGTATAGAACGAACCAGGGGGAACTTTTCACTTCAAGTACAAATTAAATTAAAGACTTTTAAGGACTTTTGTTTAAGACAAGTCATACCTACATACCTGAATGGTAGCGTAGGTAAACCTAAGGATGACAATGAAGTTAAACGAAGTCAATGAGTAGGGAACCCTTTTATCAATTCCAAGTTTTGTTAGGGGAAAGATAGAGTTCATAAGTAATTATGATGATGAGTCTTTGTCCTCATTATTCGGTCGCTAACATTTAGGGTTCTGTTGGGGGTCTGAGTAGGGGACATAAATGGCAGTGAACTAGCATCTTAGTCGAAGGTGAGTCATGCAGTTGTATTATCCGCAGCTCAACACCTCATCATCATCATCCTAATAAGGGTCCACTATAAGGGTCGTGGGGTTAGGGTGTTTAAGTGAACTCTCCACATCTCCTGATCTTCCATCATCGACTCTAAATCATCAGGGACTTGGTCCAACCATCTCATCCTAGGCCTACCTGATGGCACGGATTTCATGGCACGTCTTGGAAACCGAGTTGGCGACGTGCGTTGAACGTGCCCAAACCGTCGAAGTATAGACCTTTCCGCTCGAAGAAGTAGCTGATCGACATTGAGTGCCTCGCGTATTCTGGTTTTCCTAACTCAATCTTGGATTCTACTCACCAGTCGAATTATTAACTCAAAGCTGGGTGCCTCATCTGCTAGAAGATCCGTCAGTAGGGGGACTCCACAGGCTTGGGTCCTGTCCCACCTTCTTTGGAATTTGGTGGTAAATGAAATATTAATAATCCTGGAAGCGGGGGGCTGCGAAGTGATCGCTTATGCAGATGACGTTGCTATAGCCGTCTTGGGAAGACACATTGATACCTTTAAGGAACTCCTCCAAAGTGTTCAAAACTAGCTAACCAAATGTGCAGCTGGGTGTGAACCGCCCAAAACTGAGCTGGTACTCTTCACTAGGAAGTATAAGATCCCATATATCGACCCTCCTACCATTGGTGGTACAAGTTTAACTTTCTCCAATGAAGCAAAACACTTGGGTCTTATTTTCGACAGCAAATTAAGCTGTAAACCAAACATTCAAGAGAGAGTAAAGAAAGCTACAGTAGCCATTTTCTCTTGCAAAAACACCATCGGAAATAAAGAGGGTCTGCAACCCCCGATAACGCATTAGCTGTATATTTCAGGAATAATACTGATTTTTACGTACGGGGTGATGGTGGACCGCCTTAGATATACCCATAATCCGCGAGAATTTAAGTAAAGTCCAACGAACAACTTGCATGTGTATCAGGGGAGCTGTTCGCACGACTCCCTCTGCAGCACTGGACATTTTGTTTCATCTATCATCCCTCGACACTTTCGGCTAGTGCAACCATCCGCCTCAAAACAACCGCATAGTGGTCTAGTAAAGATTTTGGCCACGCCTCAGTTTCTCCTAGAAACATAGACTATACCAAACCCAAGCTAAGTTTTGACAAGAACTCCCAGGTCATTCTGGAGCGATGTATTCTCGGAAGACAAGTCGATTCACTTTTACACCGACGACAGACGGTTCAAAAACTAGCAATGGGGTGGGTGGTGGTGTTTTCCGACAGGCTTGACCTCAGCCTAGCGTTTCGTCTTCCAAGTGTGTTCCAGGCGGAAATTATGGCGATTAGAGAAGTCTTATCTTGGCTGAAGAAAAACGTGATATCAGCCACGGATATCCGCATCTTTTCAAACAGTTAAGCGGCATTAAAGTCCTTGGAATCAGTCGCTTCAAATTCACTCATAGCCCTAGATTGCCGATCGTCTCTTATAGAGATGGCGGAGCAATTTAATATTTATCTTTGTTGGGCGTCAGGGCACAGTGACATTCCAGGGAACTGTAAGGCTGATGAACTCGCCAGAAATGGCACAACATAACCTGTTGAGCCTGATAAGGGCACCTTAGGTATACCAATCGCTACTTGCAAACTTAAACCAAAGCTAGATGCTATCGAAAGAACAAATCTAAGGTGGATAAATGGTACATGTCTAGCGATAAAGCAGATTTGGCAAAGCTGGATCTAAACCGCTCTAAGTATTTGATTTCTCTTAATAGATCGCATATCAGCACTATAACAAGTTGAAGCGTCTACGCAAACGACTTCTGCAGAAGCTGTATCGACGAAGAGGAGGAGAAGACTATTCTTCTATTCTAATTAAAGGAGACTCCACTTGGGAGCTTTCTTCTTTACAAACCTGGGCGACCTGATTAACATCGATGTTGGTAGCCTCCTATGCTTCATAAGAAGTTCCAATTGGTTTCAATGAATAGGCAGGAGATCTTTCCGAGATCCTGTTGGTGTTACAACGAACCCTTCATGGGTCTAAGTGTGTTGGCTTTAGCTGGCGGGCACTTCAACCTAACCTAACTTAACTTAACTCGATCTTGACGAGTTACCCCAGCAATACAACAAAGAAATCTCATTTCGACAGCTTGCACCCGCGATGGCTGCGCTATAACAACCAATCCATATACACTATAAGAAGGAGAGGTGACAAAACGCATCCCTGGGGAAATCCAACGGCCACGGCGAAAGGCGTCGATTTAACGATGTTCACCCGACCACAGCTTTTACAATTTGTGTATAGAGATTGAATGGCTCTCAGAAGAGAGCTGTCAATCCATTACTCCTGATAAATTTAGCATACTCCCAGGCCTTCTCAAGTACCAACTCAACACCTACTCGTAGTTATCAAATCCAAAAGCAAAAATACACTTAAACTCACCAATAGCTACGGCAGTCTCCTTTGAATCGCCAGTTACCATCTTTACGCGTACACCGCTCTGCGTCAGTAATTCAATTGATTCTCGCACCAATGTTCGTGGGGGATCGGTTATGCCAACTAACCCACAATACACTAAATCTTGCAGCGATGTACCCTTAGCCAATCCCAGTACTCTCAGTCCCTTCGTGCCAAGTTCGTAAGCCTCAGCCATAAACTCTGCTTCGTTCTGTCTGGATAAGGACACTACCTTTCCGCCATACCAATACTTGGTGCAATGTGGCAAGAGCATCTCCACGGCACCTTTAGCAAAGTATATCTCCTCCCTTGTGTTTTTGTACTTGTGCACACACTTGACCGCCATCATTTTCTGTTCCGACGAAAAGGGAAACTCCTGAAGCCTCACATAATTATCGGCCGTGGCGTACATCCCGTTTTTCATGGCCACGGCAATCAAGGCACCCTCTGTGGGCTTCCCCAGCAGTGTCTCATTGTTGATGTAGGCATTGTTGCATACCACACCGATCTCCAATATGTTTGTTATATTCTGTTTGGCCAATTGGATGTTATTAGTGTTCCGGATGTGAATTTCTCCGTTGTCATTGTAGCCGACGCCGGTGACATCAGCCATGTATCCATCCGAGGTTATTATCACAGTGGCCGTCATCTCGTTTTTGGTCAGTGTGCCGGTCTTGTCGGAACAGATTACGTTTACACAACCCAGTGTCTCCACCGTTGGTAGTTTCTTCACAATGGCCTGGCGTTTAGCCATTCGCATTACGCCAAGCGCCAAAGTGACGGTCACTACGATGGGTAGACCTTCGGGAATAGCTGCTACGGCTAAACTCACACTAATTGTGAACATCTCCTTTACTGGCCTGCCCTGTATCGTCCCGAGGAGCATGATAACGCCGATGATTAAAAACGAATAGAAGCTCAGTTGGGCTCCCAAAGTGTCCATGGACTTCTGCAGTGGAGTCTTGGGCGACTCCTCAGCTTGCATCATTTTGAAAACTTCACCGAATTCACTGCGCTCTCCAGTACTGACAACGATTCCCTACAAAAAAAGAAGTGATAAGAATATGTCTGTCAATTAATGGCGATTCGTTTACCTTTCCGTTGCCGCACCGAACTAGGGTTCCCATAAATGCAATATTTCTCATATCGGTGTAGTCCTTGTTGCCAGTCTTGTTCAACACCAGCTCGGTGGTTTTTCTCGATGGCTCCGTTTCCCCTGTGAAGCTCGATTCATCGATGGACAAATCAATTGCTTCGTAGAGCCTCAAATCGGCCGGTACACGATCGCCCACATTCAAGTGAACCACATCGCCCGGGACCAGTTCTCTGGCCAAAAATGTGTCTAGCTTACCATCTCGCAGGCAATGACACTCTGGTGGTACGAGTTTCTTAAGCTCCTGAAGCGATTTCTCCGATCTGTACTCTTGGACAAATGCCACCGTCACAACGATTATTATCGCAATAGTTATACTGATTGCATCGTCATACTGTCCCATGATGACCGACACTAAGGCCGACGCCAAGAGCAACAGAATCAATGGATTCTTGAACTGTTCAATGTACTTCAACCAGGTGGGTTCGTCGTCGACCACATTCAGCTCGTTCCAGCCAATTATCTTGCCACGATACTTCGCATCGGCCCATTTAAGTCCGGTACGTATGTCAACTTGCAACCGACCAGCTACTTCTTGTGCGGCATAGGTCGATGATTCCGCTGTGCTTAGTAGCATCTCGGGAGTCAACTTGGTGGCACTCGTCTGAAATGAAAAACAAATGAAAAATTAACTAACTTTGTTCTGTGGATGCGGGTTTACTCATGCAAAAGCAGCTGAGTTGAATGAACAGGGTGTTCTATTCCAGACCAGCCCCTCTTGACAAAGTTAAACAATAAACAACGACAACGGCAAAAAAGTATAAAAGTTTTTATCTGAAAAATACTAGGAATGGATATTGTGTGCAGGAGTTTTCGGGACAATGGGGGAACTATTGTCGAGAACAATCAATGGAAATGTGTTCATCGGGGATGGGGGTGCTTTTTTTGTGGTTGGTTTGAGGGTGAAAAGTGTAAAATTCGCCTGCAGTCTCGAAAGGGTGGAACGAACTATTAGTTCTGAATACCAAATGTTGTCGAAAACTTTTATTTTTGTGGTCGTAGTTTGGAAGGTTTTTGTTGTCTCATTTGTTGTGGGTAATTTTCGACATCGTTTGATGATGGACGACAGTCGGGGATGTGATTGAAAGGGTGGGGGGCATTGAAAAGTTTTGTTTACGAGTGTGACCCAAAGTGGGGCTCTGGTGGATGTTGTGAAAGTGTGTCGTTGTGTTTTAGCCTCTCAAGTACTTAAGAGTTTCGTCCAGCGTACAGCACGTTATAAAAGAGAGATGGCAGTTGATTTGCTTACCAGTGGTTGGCTTGGAATCATTCCATGAAGACATTCGAGGGTTTAAAAAAGAAATCTTTTTACCTTATTAATATCCGTCTTGCTACCACCATCACTCTTAGGATCTTTCGACATAGGGCTACATCAACAAATTGTAATAAATTAAATACACGGGCTGTCAGTTCGGCGGCTGACAAACAAATATTTTTTTTTATTTATTCAAAGTGCATTCTCGTCTCGTTTTTTGGCCTAATTTTGTTTTCAACGATTTTCTAAACAGAATTTAGACTTTCGTAGGATTTCGCTTCACTTCAAGGCTGTTATGTGTCAGTTTGCCCACCGTAAGTCAAGTGGGTTATCAATTATCTCTAGAAACGAGCTCTTGATCATTTTTTGCCCATTAGGGAGGTTTGATTCGTTTGATGGCAAGCTGTGTAGCCTGCTCAAAATTTGGTTAGTTTTGAGAACACTCTTTGCGTTGGAATGCTGTGCAAGCCTGCGTGGATTCAACACTAGCCATGTCCACCGAACATTTTTCGCGGCATGAAAGAACTTCTCAATTCGCCATTCGGAGTCGGCAATAAATTGTAGGTCCCTTTCAATCGTGCGAAAAATGTAACAGGCACAGCATGATTGGTTGAGAGAAGCTAAGCCTTCGCTTTTCCCGGGCTGTTGCGCTAGCTTATTTTTATTTTTTTTTTTTGAGTCACAAGAGAATTGGGGCAATGCGACTTCAGATGAGCTAGCCAGGCAAGAAGCCCAATCTGCATTGACAGCCTCATTTCCCTTCTGTGGCTTACCCACCAGATACATCAAATTAGAACTGAGTTCATGGGAGTTCATCCAGGATTTCGCCAATCCAAGAAGTTCATCAGAGAAGCAAAGAAATTATCGCACTGAACAAAAGCGATGCAAACAAAATCGGTAGGGGATTCACCCCCCAAGAAATAATCAATATGCATCCACTAGCACTATCCTGAGGTTCCTCCATGACCTCGATTTTGCTCAGTTAAATGTACGAGAACTTGCTTGACGGCAAAGATCTTTTGGGTCGCTGTGTAATACAGGCCCTCGTTAGTTAGGAGAATAATTTTGGTTACGAATATCAGAATAGGTGCTTTCGGGCTCAGCCCGCGAAGAAATTAATTCACGAATAAAAAAAAAAAGAAAAGAATAAAAGAGGAGGAATTTTCACTTTTTTCGCGGTTTTAATTTTTAATTTCACTCGCTGTGTTTATTAGCACTTGCGACTTCGAGTTTAAAGTTTAGAGACGATTGCTCGCTGCACTCGCTTGAATTGCTGGTTCCAAAAAGTCTCTGATTCATGCATGCTGAGTGCTGCAAAAATAACTGGGCTTCGACATGGATTAGTTTGATTGACATACGCTGTCGCTAGGACGCACCATCTTGGGTCTTTTGCCATGGCGTCATTAGAGAATCTATTCCTCATGTGTGAAGGAAAAGATTAGAATGATAGTAAAAGAGGAAAGCTTATTAATTATTAAGTCGGTCAGAGGAAGAACTGAGCCTTGAGGAACATGCCTGTAACATAGATTCATGGATACGTTGTTGGGTTGGCAGCTTGGCGAATCGCGCCACCTAACTCCATTCTCTGTAGTTTGGTTGAAATTTTATGGCTTTGCGATACCTGTAGAACAAGTTGAATTGGATAGTAGTTCCGAACCTCCGCGAGGCAAGCTGTTACGCAAATTGAATTTTAAAACAGAATTTTGTTAAAGCAATGTTCTCGAGAGCCGTCTTCGTGATCCTGTCGACAGTTGAACACTCGAGGAAAAGTAGGCTGTGCCCTCTTCAGTCTTGATTGGGTCGCAAGTGTGTTGTGGCCTTTTTTCAATTGTACACCAATAGCTTTTGTGAGGTGCGGCATAATAAGAACGTGCTTAATCTATAAAAGCCATCAGTGAGAAGTCTGTGAATGTACATTCTAGCCTTCAGTCTGCCAGTGTATTGTCCTGGCCCGAACCTCTTCTAGCTGATTCATCGACTCCCTCATTACTAAAAATATGTCTACGTATTAGCTCCTTACTAGTTTTTTCTTTATCACTGTGCATGACATGGTTTTAATCGCTCCCTGGATGTCTATGTAAATGTCTATATCCCTTCGCGGAGGTTTTATTAGGGATAGTTTTCAGAAGACCCCTGTAATAGCTATGAATTCCTCTAGTAAAATATTATCGTGATTTGGCCGAAACAGAGATGGGCTGGTCCGAAAGTATTTAACAACCAATGCCCTGTGTCATCTTTGACCCATTTGGGAGAGCGACATTGGTTCTTTAAAAGCACTGAAGTTAAGTCAATGGGCCTGTAGTTAGAAGAGAAGGCTTTATCAAAGGCTATAATCCAAAGAGCGTAGAGATTTGGTCAGGATAACACATTTAAAAAAAATGAGAAAAACCGATCTGCATCGATACAGTTGGGATCTTTTTGAGCTCAAACTTGAATGGTCATAAAATAAAACTCCGTAGAGCTGTTTTGTAACGCTTTTTCTACATGAGTAATCAATCACAGTGTCTACTTTCCTATGAGCGTTAATCGCTATAGCTCAAGTAATTAGTCCATCGGACTGTATTGCACTGTTCGATTCTCATCTAATTCTGTATTGAAAGATTTCGTAATCCGACGCGATAGGTGGGGCGATAGGCCGGGATGGGTCAAGGCCCAGCTTCTCGCAACCATTCATGTTGTACGTGTTACATTTTTTGAATGAATGGAAGGGACCTACAATCATTTGAAGTTGAATTGAGAAGCTTCTTCATATCAAATTATACTTTGGCACGTTTGTCATTTCCAGAAGAGGGGTGGTGTCGTAAAAAATGGTCGGTGGATGCCAACCACAGCAGTCCAATGCTTTAACCACTGAGCCACGGTAACAACTGGCTGGGTCACTTTTTAAAAATGACTAAATAACTAATACGTTGAACTATCAGGACGGCTTGAGTAGGAATGTCAATATAGATTACGATGCCTGTACTTGAAGCTAAGGACGTAAAGCTGTGACTTTGGTCTAAAGACGCTTTGACGATTAGGGCGATCGAAGGAGTGATGGATGTTAAGGTATTTTGATAAATCACTGACACAGACGCCCATGACAATTACAGAGCCGCCCTCGTAAGGCCATAGACTCATTGTAGAAATCTTCATGCTAATTTTTGGGGCTGCTATCTAGTATTGTGACTGAAATCATATTAAGGGCGGATTTCGGAAGCAATAGCAATGGAGAAGTTTTCAGCGCACCCCTGACGCCAAAGCATTGATTTCATTCGTTGGGCTTTCTCAAGCACTTTTATGCTGATTATACGAGTATTTTTCAAAGCCGACCACCAAACCATGATGCCATAAGTGAGAAATCTTACTTAAGCATTTCTAGTCATTTTATTCCACCTCACGGCAGCTGAACCTCATCTGCATAAACCTTTTGTTCTTCTCTATTATGATTCGTTCAAAAGTTTTAATTATGAAAACTCACTTTCACCCATTTACCGACTTTGATTCCTTGAAATGCGAAAGACACTTGCGAAATATTCAAAAGACGTTTTTTTTTTTTGGCATGACACTGGACACATTCAACTTCAAGGCCGCCGTTCACTTCGTAAAAATGTTATCAAATTTTCTTCGACACAACTTTCACCGAAAAACTCAAATTTACCTCACTACTCTCCACTGTGGCATTATCGTAACAACTATCACTGTTCTCCGTCATATTCCCGCATCAACAAATCAAAACAAACTAAATCTCAAAATTTAGATATGTAAGTAGAACCCAATTCTGTGTACGACCGTAAACCCAACAAAACATCGTCAATTGTCTAGAGTCTCGTCGTAAACTAAAGTCATAAACTTCCGTATAATATTCAATTAACCAAATACTTGTACAGTTGACACCAGTCTAGATAATGATCATTCATTAGAAGCGAACAATTAGACAAAAAAGAAAATGTCATCAACAGAAAAATGTTTAATAAATTGTTTATTTTCCGGTTAAATAATTTCAGTTTGTTTTGTTTTTCTCGTCTGTTCAAAAAGTTAAGTGCTGTGCAATTAAGTCTCCAAAAAATGACCCCTTTTCAGTCGTAGAAGGGGGAGTTTACCTCCGCGAGGAGTCCAAACTTCACATGAGTTGAGGTCTGGCAAACAATAATCAATGCCCCCAAAGAACTTCCACAGAAATCAAAATCAAAAGAAAAAAAATTTGCAAATAAAATAACGTGTAACGTATCTACACTCGACGCATACTTAACCTGAAAAAGCGATTCCACACCGCGCCTCGAGTAATCTTGAGGTGGGAACTCAAATTAAAAATGCTTACAACGCGTTCTACGACCCACTCAAGGTGGAGTGTGGCCTCCACACTGATTTACGCAAAAAATATAGACCATGTGAGCTTTGAACGAGACACCTTACAAATTAAATTCTTGATAAGACAGACACCCAAAAAAAAGTAACGCGATAGAGAAAGACGAATTCCGAATCATATGCTAATGCGTTGTCATCCGAGGCAGTGGGTTGCAAAGTTGTAGCCAGCGGGCCGGGAAAAATTTCAACTTATTCCATTTTTATATGGGAATACACCACTGGGATGTGTGGAGCGGTTCCGAAAATACCCAGAAGGTGTGTTCAAAGTAATCAAGGGAAGATAAGAACACTGCGGGCTTGTGAATCAGTATCGAGGTGAATGGGACATAATAATGTTCTGCGAAGCTCTGTAGTTCACATGCTTCGGATAAAACCCCATAAAAGGTCGACCTAACTGGGGGAAGGGAATGAGATAGATCAACTGCGTGCTCTTTTTGGCTCTAGCAACTCTTTCAGCTTAAAAAAATAAATAGCTGTCACGACAGCTCGGGATGAGCCAAGGCCTAGCTTCTCGGAAACATTCATGTTGTGCGTGTTATATTTTTCGCACGAATGGAAGGGACCTACAATTTATTCCCGACTCCGAATGCCGAATTGAGAAACTCTTTCGTGACAGATTATACTCCCGGAGTCTTGTCATTCCCCGACGAGAGGTGGTGCCGCAAAAAATGTTCAGTGGACATGGCTTGGTCAGCAGTCGAAAGGACAAACCACTGACACACCACACTCGTTAACGAGTAACTTGTCATCGAAATGTGAGGATTTGACATTACCGCTCCCAATGAGGTTAATTTATCATTCGATCACGAATAATACTCACTTACTCGTTATCGATTGCGGATAAGTACACTGACTTCTCTTCAGTGTACTTAGAGCCCTTAGAGTCTGTAGGTGCTTAGAGTTCTGTAGGTGAATGGATGCCTGTCTTGTGCTGCTCTCGTAGACCAACAATTGCTTTTGTAAGAACTTACAAAGAGAAAGCACAAAGCTTGAGTCATTCAGATGGAAATCTCAAAAGATTCCGTAGCACAGTATCACGAAAATCTTCTAGATCGTCAAAAGTGTTTGCCAAACGTCCTCATTCTATTGCCATCCAAGCCAAGCCACTCGCAGATTTTTTCTTTTTTGGTCCTTCCAGCTCTAACAGAAGTCATTGCAAAGTAAGACCGTTTTACTCTTAGAACTTTAAAGTAAACCCTGTGTACCCTACCGAGGTCTATCTTAGAACTGTCAGTGTAAAAGACCTGTATGTGACTTTTCAGTTCCTTCAGTCATATCTGTCAGAAATTCTGATGGCGAATCTTCTGTCAAATACCAGTATGGGATCAGTTTCTGTCGACCTATTTTCCGAATCCCATCGAGATAATGAAGAGGCGAAGACGACCACGATCGCCCTACACATTTTGCCGCGATAGTTGCAGTTCTTACTGTTCCCATGATTCCAATGTGGGCTGTCCTCTAGATCAAGGTGAGGTTTGAAAACTGGTATAGCGTTACAAGTAGCTTTCACCAGACTAGCGAACGATGTGATAGAAACGCCGAAACTGGCTATAAGCCAGTATTACTGGACACACTTTTTGCATGCAAATTTATGCCGTGTTTTCGTTTTGTGTTGATCGTGAAAGACTCAATCTTTGGGGGTTTGAAGCTAGTGCTTGATCTCTTTCTAATGAAAAGAACCATCCTCGCGATAACACTTCACAAGCTTTCCAATTTATTTTTTATTTTTTAAATGTTATTCAACATTCAGTTTAGAACTGTGTCCTTTTAGGTTAGTTACAATTCAGAGAGCGGAGGGTTGCCGCAGAGGGCGGACGGACTTCACAAGTGATTTATGTACGTCGCTACAATTACTTTCATAGCCGGCTGACTGTCAATGTAGATCCATATACCATGCCGTGATATTGTTACCATTTGGGCAGCTCTGCTTGGAAAACACAGCTGTGATCGGAATGTTTTATTGAACTGAGCTTAGAGAAAAGGACTCTTTCTATACCGATGTCCATATTTGACCCATCAGCGTGAATAGATTTGGACTCATTATAGAAGACATTTGATGACAGATACGCCTACCTGAAATACCGACAGGAAAATTCACACAAGATGAATCTAACTGCAGATCCAGTTGTTGTCTCCATTTTTAATGGTTAATGGTTGAGAGATACACTTTCGCAGTCTTCCCGGGTAGTTTAACTATTGAGAAGTATTTGTTGACGCAGTAGGATGGGTAGGATGGTGCTACAATGTGTCAAGTAGGGACAGATCACCTCGTTGAGTCGAGGCTGCTTGAGTAAAACAAGCGATGGATGTATAGTTTGGCTTCCATTTGTATGAAGACTTTGGTTGGACAATATGGCATTCGATGCAGTGGTCAGGATGCAAGTCAATGCGATGGAACTTAGCTCGAAAAACATTTAAAAAATTCCAGGATTGGTACAAAGCGTCGAACAAACCTTTGCGTACATCCATTATGGAATCTTTAAGGTCGAGTGCTGTACTCTTATCTCTCCAAGTTGCAAGGTCAAAGAGTTTTTTTTAAACCTTTTGTGAAAGTAATGAGACCTGTACAGGAACTGCCTCTGATAGTTCTTCGGTTTCCAGATAATTGCAGCATATTTCAGGCGCAAGTTATGGCGATTAAGGAAGCCTTGTTCTGGCTTAAATGCAAGTGTTTGTTGTGGATATTAGCATTTTCATACTAAGTGATAAATAAATACCTCGTTTTTCCACTTGCTCTGCATCTGTCTGGCCTGTCGAAAAGAAGACCACTCCATCTGGAAAGCCTCTTCTTCGATGATTTAGACGACTTAGCTTAATTCATCGAAGAAGAGAGCTCCTAGATGAAGTGCTTTTCGACGACTTAGCTGACCATCATCTCAAGTCATTCGTATCCTTGACCTTTTAAAAAGTGTCAGTATCACAAGGGACTAGGTGACTCTGTATGTTTACAGACAGCCACTACAACCTAACCTAAGCCTGTAATAATAACCATCTGACCCCGAGATAATGTTATACAACCTTGTACATAGGTAGAATAGTTTTTTGAGCCATACGAGTATAAATATTGACGTGACATGTTCTATTAAGGGCTTGATGGTAATCAGTTTGATATGACTACTCGAATTGTATCTTTAGAGCGTTCTTCCTAACAAACGACCTCGTCCTCATGGATAGTGACGATGAATTTTTTGTTTGACTGATTCGAGGAGTGTTTGAAAAAAACACAGCCACCAGAGTACATTTCCGAAAGTGGTTTGATGTCCGGAGCTCATAGCATATGCTATTCTTCGTTCAATCAGGGAAAGATTGAAGTCTAAAGAGAAGAGGGGATAAAAAATAGGAATAGATGGGGAATATTGCACTGGTGATTAAAAGCGGTTTGATGAATCTACGAGCAAGGTGGACGACTGTGTAGAAGTCTCAAAGTATTTACTGATTCACACAAATTCAAGAGATTTTGACATGCATAGATCTCGAGTTCAGAAAATGGTTTTGACGAAAACAAAAGCAGGTTTCGATGCTTATCAGTACGACTTCGATTGAATAATGTAGGTTCAGGCGTGAAGCTGGTGAATATTCGTTGAGTGGCGAATATAATAGGAAGTGGTCGATTGGCCTTGATTTTTACTATTTTAAATAACTTTCGAAAAATGTTTTTGACTGTCTTGGCTACGGAAGTTCCCTCCAGAGGTTGGGTTTTTTTTTGATTTACTTTTCACCGCAACAATAGTCGCATTGAGCGGTTGACGTTAGAACAAATCCTGTTTTAAGATAAATGATAGAATCAGTATGCAAAATAAAATAAATTGTTTTTACACTACAATGCATATCATTATACACATGTAGATGCATAACATGAATATAAAATTGTTACAATAAATATTGCTGGGGTTATTTGATTTAATGAGATTATCACACGACACGCAACTGGACTGTTTTTTTTTTTAAATAAGTCCACCTGTGCTTAGCACGTTTGTTGTCTACCTTGACTGGCGTCATTTTCAGGTTCAGATCCACGTGATAATCAAGGGCGATTAATCTATTTGAACTTGTATAAGTTTTTGTACAATGGGGAAACACATGTGGTTAGAAGGCGAAGCCATGAACCCCCTGAAAGAGGAAAGAAGAGTTTTGCCTGTTCTCTTC
Organism: Matsumyia berberina; assembly: GCA_917880715.2. Lineage (NCBI taxonomy): Eukaryota > Metazoa > Arthropoda > Insecta > Diptera > Syrphidae > Matsumyia > Matsumyia berberina. The sequence goes on from OU862870.1 coordinate 52,775,735, forward strand.
AGGAGTCTTGTGTCACCAGGTTATCAGCAACAAACAAACTGATGACAAAGGGAAAGGGATTACAATTGGGTTCGCAGATCAAAAAGGTTAAACAATTTATCAAAAGTTAAATGATCATCCAAAGGATACAAGGCATAAATCGATGTGCCATTGTCTAAGTTCTCTCAGTTATTCATGTTATGCGCGTTACATTTTTTCGCAGGAACGGAAGCGACTTATAGTTTATTGCTGACTCTGAACAGCAAATTGAGAGACTTCTTCATGGCAAATTACACTCTCGGAGGTTTTTCATTCTCCGTCGAGGGGAAATAGCCCCGGGGTCCCGGGGTTAGGGTGCTTAAGTGGACCCTCCATACTTCTCGATCTTCCGCCTTCGACTCCAAATCAACAGGAGCTATTCCCATAAGGGTAGAGGAGAGATTTCAGACTTGGTCTAACCATCTCATCCTTGGCCTACCCAAAATACGCCTACATGATGGCACGGATTTCTTGGCACATCTTGGCAGTCGAGTTGGGGGCCCGCGTTTAAAGTCCCGAAACCATCTAGGCATGCCCTACCCCGTTCGAAGAAGTATCTGCTCAACATTGAGTACCTGGCGTATTCTGGTGTTCCTAGCTCGATCGCAGCGAGTTATCCAATACAATGGAGAAATCTCATATCGTCAGCTTGTATCCGCGATCTAATTCTTTCGATCATTACCCAAACCGCATGAAGGTTGGTGAGAGTCGGGACAAAAACCCAATTAAAAACCGATAGCTTAGCTCCGATGCCAAGTTCGGCCCTCCTGATAAGAGATTGATCAAGCAGAGTACATTGAACAGGCATTCAAGAAACTACCGATTCTCTCCCAATTCTAATCGCTTTTCGACGTAGCAGCGTCGTGAAAAACGTACCACTCGTGAGCTCAACGCTCAGAGTGAAAGGTGATGACTTAATGCTTTTCACCCGAACACAGCTCTTAAGCTTACTTACAGAGATCGAAAGGTCTCCAAACGAGAACCGTCAGTCCCATACTCCAGCAGTATACTTCAGAGTTTACCTCAAGTTACCCGATCATGAGAGTAAATAGCTGACTGGTTGTACTTTTATCCGGACGAAAGCCGTACTGCTCATCTCCCAACATGGACTTGACTACAGCTCTCTCGCACTTTAGCAAAGAAAATGAGTTAAAAAGTAAAAAAAGACTTTTCCGGGAGACTTAAAAGAATAACGAACTTTATTTCCATCAGCCTGACCTAATGTCCGACAAATTTACTGACTTCGATTGAATAAAGCTAAAGTTGTTCAAAACATCAGAGAATTCCGACAAGATGGTGAACTATAAACGCTGTTTCTTTAAAAGGCTCCACCTTCATTTCTTGAAGATGCGGTACCTTTTGAAATGAAAAAAAAAAAAAACGTAAGCCCGGCTTAAACGAACCTCAATATGCAGTACAATTTGTGAGCAAACTAATTACATACATATAAAATAGTTTAGAAAGTCAAAAGGCATATTTGTGATTTAATGAAGTTTGCGTTTCAGAGCCGGGCTGGTCTAACACCATTTCTATGAAAAAATCTCTTCCGAAGTCTGTTTGAAATCCTGAGAATTCGAATGTTAAGAAAGTCAATCCCAGCCTTAAGCGGGACTCAAGGAGTCTATTAGTGGATCAACAATGTCAAGGCTTAAAACTGTTCGATTCTTAGGACAAGTTCAGGCCAGTCGAATCGTCTTTGTATCCTAGTTTAGTCTTTTTTGACGTTAACGGAAGTCAGGCTTACACTGTGTGTTTACTAAAAAAGAACAATTTACTAAGCCAACGGCCGGCTTAATCATTTAATGTCAAAGCTAGGCTTACAACATTCCCATTAAATGCAAACGTGGGCAAGAAAATTCCACTGCAAAAAATACTCCAACCACTCACTAAGCTCGGCATCAGAGTAGGCCGCATTAAAAAAAAATGTGACGCGGATTAATGAAAGAGGAATCAAGGTCGTTGGTATTGAGTTAGAGAGAGTGTCAACGTGTATGCCAAATACAGCGATACAGCGCCCTACACCGCAAGGCGTAAGCAAATAAGTATTTAAATAACTAAAAACGAGTGAATTTCACCTTCTACAGCAATGCAATCACTACACAAATCATTAGATGTTAATCAAAAATAAATTCCAACACATCAGCTTCAGTAATTAGAGGCTCGTTTCTGTTCAGTAATGGCCCCACTGTGTTAAACTCGTTAACAACTTAAAACTCACTTTCCCTGTTTTTTATTTTCCATTTTTAGCACCTTAAATCGTTACTTTCCGTTATTACCGTGTTAGTAGTAGTTATGTACATATCTACAGAACGCCAAAACACATCCCCAAAGAAGCATTAGAAGGTGAATAGGAACAGGAAAAAATTCAGAAATCTCAACTTACATCAGGCAACATCTTGAGTCAGTCGTATGCACAAGAAAAAACCCTTTAGACGTCACAAAACAACAGAAACACAAGCAACATTCAAATTTCCACTACGTCACCACTGTGGATTCAGACGAATCCATGACCCAAGTACCCGTCGTAACGTGAACGATAACGATTTGGACTTTTTTTTTTGTTTTAATTTGTACCACACCACCGAATCGAATCATCGACATCAAGTTATCTGGAATTTGATAACGATGACGTAAAACATTTTCTCGTAGAACTAGAATCTGGAAGCAATTTTTCGAGACTGTGTCATTCAACAAAGCAAGCAAACAACAACACAAGGCAATATGGAAATGTTGTTTGTTGGACACGACAGAGTGACAGAAAACGTGGCGTAGCGCGCGCGGAATACTTCAACGATCTCATCGACGACAACGACTACAACAGCGACGACTTGGAACTGAAATGTGTCGGTGTCACTTGACGATTGGATAGCCAGCTACATGATCGAATATCGAACTTTCACTAGAACTTGAGTTCCCTTTAATTAATCAATTGTCTGGCGGAATTTTCTTTTTATGATTTGGCAAACTAATTGCCGCACACGCAGGCAGACAACAGTCAAGAAGAAAAGTGTTCCATTCTTTCGGATAAGCGGATACACACTTACTAAGGGGGGAGGGCTGTCTGTCTCTTGGAGTGTAAATCGACGTTCACGCCACGATCACTTGAATGCGCGGAATGTCGTGTAACTGACGTATGGGCAGCTTTTGCGGTGTTGTTTCGTTTGGATTTGGTGGGAGTTTTGAACACAAGAGATAGCGAGAGAGCCAATATCAATATGATTCCATAAAAGCTCGGAGTTTTCTCTGAGAGGCGGATGAACACTGAACAGTCGGTGAATAAACTTTCCATAAAATCGCTGATAAGACGAACGAAATCCGGAGCAGTAGGGTCATTAGCGAAACCTTATGTTTGCTGAAGTGGCACATTCATCATGTGTGTTTGCTTTAGCTGACTGTTTGTGACGAATGGAGCGAAGATTGCGGGGTTCCCCGTGGGGTTCTCACGACTGCATCGAGTTTTAAGCGAAAAATGCAATCAAATTGTGGTTAGAAGATACATATGTACATAGCTTTTGACCTGTAATTTGTTAATCTTTTCGTTTGGCCTGTCTTTGGGGTGATCGAATATCGATTTTTTAAGCCGGTGTAGTGTTGAATCCTGCTGCCGCCACGCTTCAAAAGGCTCTGTCAAGGACAGATTGTTGTGATGTGCTTACTGAAAAAGCAGGCTGGTTAGTCCAACACCCACTTTGTCAGACAGAAAAGGAACCCCTTAAAAATCCAACAGGAAAGGCGGGAAGGTAGCTACAGTATATGCAAAGACACAGAGCAATGGCTGAACTTCACTGCCTTACTCTAAAAATAGCAAAAATCAATCATGCCGCTTATCCTTGGAATAATAAGGAGCGGTGATCGCCGTGGATCAGTGGTAAGTGCGTTGGACTGCTGTGCGAGTTGCGGGGTTTCAATCCCCAGTCATGTCCACTGAACATTTTTCGTGGCACCACATCTCGTCGGGAAATGACAAACCTCCGGGAGTATAATTTGTCATAAAAAAGCTTCTCAATTCACCGTTCGGAGTTGGCAATAAATTGTAGGTCTCTTCCATTCGTGCTAAAAATGTAATACGCATAACATGAATGATTGCGAGAAGCTAGGCCTTGGCTCATCGAGAGCTGTCGCGTCAGCTATTTTTTTTTTTTTTATTAAAACTTATGTGTCATCATCATTTTCTATTGATTCGCTTATTTACTATGAGGGCCGCGGGTTTTAAGGTGCTTAAGTGGACTCTTCACATCTCTCGATCTTCCTCCACCCACTCTAAAACATCAGGGCCTGTCCCCATACGGGTAGAGGTGAGATTTCGGACTTGGTCCAGCCATCTCATCCTAGGCCTACCTATGGGACCCCTACCCTACTCTGTTACTTGATGGCAGAAATTGCTGTAATAGCAGCTTGATTGACTACGTACTAACATAAATGTCGATGACTTTCGTGGAAAGTAATTCAATGGGTAATAGTCGGCCCGCTTTGGTGATTCCAAGGCTTGGAACACACTGATGGTCGGAAATCAATTTCGGGTTTTAGAGAGTAGATGCCGGAACCTACGCCTTCTGTTTCTGTCCCGTCTGTGAAAATGAAAATGTTTTTCTGGTCGATGACCTTTCCGTCATCTCTTGACTTTGGCTGGATTTTTGCCAAAGGTTCTGCTTCATGTTGTTAGCTTCTTCTAGTGTTTTGGTGAAATGTCGCCTTATGTCCATTCTAAAGCGACTCCTTATTCTGTGAGCAGGATCTAGTTCTTTATTTCGAGCTCTTTTTATAAGTCTGATGGTTTTGCACTTTATTGACGATCCCCCTGCATTGGGGCCTGATTCTCGAGAGTAGGTACACTATAGCGCTTACAACTGATTCACTGTTGGCATAAATTTTAATCCACATACCAACAAATACCTTTAGTATTTGAAAGACCTCTGCTTTGCACATAATACGAGTATGTCCAGTTCGATCGGTGGGTTAGCACAATAAAAGCCAGCAACGGATTCCTCCATTGTGTTGGATCAGTCTGTGTTCTCATATGTACATCTATCCCATTCTGGTTTCTTGTCATAATTTTGTCCGTAAAAGGCCTCCTGGTGCGAAAACTGTTATCGAATTGTTGGGTCTCAAATAATAATTTCTATAAAAAAGGAGTCAAACCATCGGTCAAAGTTAAAAAAGAATCGATCGCGGTTCAACCTCTTGTCTGATCCGATCCAAACATGGTTCCAAAACAACGTCATCAGGAATGACAAGTGACTTTCTCTGGAAGGCCCGACTTGAATTGTGTAAGAATATCTATGAAACTTCAAGTTATTGCTAACAACACAGGAAACGGTGGAAACATCTCTAGCGATAGCCTATAACACTTGGAAAACACCGACCACACAAAGTCGTATCAAAATGGGTTCAATGGTTCCCGGGTTATATGCGCACAACGAACAGACAGAAATGAGTCTTTCATCAGCTTTGATAGCTTCCGAATCAGCAAGTTTGCATTCGCTGCAAAATTCGGTTAAATTAACTTTCGTTTCTGACCCTTTTAAAGGATCTCCCTTCCTCAAAATGAAGTGGGTACTTCTTTTCCGACACATAGTGGATGCGAATCATTTCTCCGGTGTTCATCCAAGGTCTGGGGAAAAAAGTATTTACTTTGTTCAAGTGGCCATTGCTAACAAAAAAAAAAAAACAACATCTGTAAGTGTAAGTGAATTGGCAATTGTGTAAACGAGCGTAAAAGTAGCAATTTTCTTCGTGTTCACACCACATTCGCACCCAAGAAAACTACCAACATCGAGAAGTTTAATGCCTCTTGACCCCACGGAGGAAACGAATAATAATAAGTGTGCGTCAGCACGTGTACATATAGTATGCCCATCTGTGCACCCATTTGTCCACACACATAATGCCTAGGTAAGCACATCCCTTCCACCAGGGTTATGTGTCCATTCCTCTCGGTAAATTTCCAATTCATCATACAAAAGTAAATTCTGTTGATTGTCCTCCTCTCTACGGATGAACTTCAAGTTCAAATCGTTTTAATGAGGGTCGTCGCTGCATATTATGAATTTGTGTGATCTTGGGGGGATTTGTCTTTCCTCCAGGGGGGCATTAGCTACATTTGTTCGCCTCCGATGAAAACGGATATTTCAAGTGAGAAAATGGAGCGATTTACTTTGTGGCACGCCACAGCGCAAGAAAGTGCATCCAACGGTGCGCTGCCGACAACGTCGTCGATTGCGTGTGCCATGCTATCGATATGGTTTCCCATTTTCATCTCCATTTTCATTTTCTTTCAAACCAGCACTGTGCTACACGCACGCATGGCCATGGGTTTCTTCCGCCACACTCTCATTTCTCTTTCTGTTCTAATAAATTCAATGAAAGTTGGTCACTGCAGCGATATCTTTTTCGGCTCCAAGCAGTTTTGTATCTTGTTTTGCGGTGGCAATCTCACTTGTCATGGCAGCCAACTTATGTGTGTGGGTGGTAATTAGTTGAAGTTGTAAACTTGTGAAGAAATTCAGAGACTTGTCAGCAGTTCTGACAATGCAATTCTGTCATACTCCAACGAATTTGAGGCATTAGGTTGGTGAGGGAATCTCACAGCACATCGTGTTTATGTCCCGATGAAGTGACTCAATTTTTTACAACTTTTCCTCAGTTGTCGGGAGTTTTCCTCGACCGGGAGTTTTGCGCGACGTTTTTCTTGTGAGTTTTCTTCCAAGAGTTAGAGTTTTAGAGCAGGCGACCGATCCATTGTCACTTCGGTCTTGGTGTTAACACTGATTGCACTGCTTTTATAGATTTAACTTGGTTAAAGCAAACTTCTTACTCCCAATTCAATGTTCTTATCGACCGACTTGTAATGTACAAAAAGTTTTACATTCATTAAACTTCTTGATCAGCTTGTGAGGTTGCATGGAAGGCTGAAGTGCGAACTTTAAGGGTGCTTTTGCTTCTCGAATCGGACAACCACAAATGAGTCCTTGTCTGCTCTGGGGATGAACACATCTTTCACTGCTGTTCAGTGCTCTGGTATGGTTGGGACACCACGCTGTTGATTGTTTTTGTTCCGCGTGTAGGAAGTTTCTATAATATGGGATCCCTTAGACAGAGAACTCTGCTGCAGTTCGTAGGCGAAAATGGTAATATCGTATCATCCCGATATCGTCTCTTTGCTGATTTTGGTGCTCAACACCACAGAAGTGCGATACGATGGAAAGCGAAACGAAGCATGGAAAACTGTGACATCGATCGCACTGTGGCATCTATTCGAATGCGGATTTATCTACGCAGGAAATCAAACTCGCTCAAGGTTTGGCGTTACTAAAGAGAGACAAACACAAACTTCTGTACACAAAAATAGAGCACAAAGTACAATTTAATAGAAAACAGTTACAGCAGGGATGACTTAGGAAGACGTTTTCAAAGAGATTTATCATTTCTTTTCAATGTAGAATCTGTCTGCAAGGAAGCTATTAAGGATCTACGTGCGTCTGGCTCTTTCGTCGACTTTCTCGTTTCCCTCTAAATTCTAGGCCAGAAGAAAACGACTTCTTAAAATGCGAGTTTGTTTCGACAGTATAAGAGAAGTGGTGTTCGAAGAAATTGCCTTAATGGTTTCTCAGCCCAGGCAGAACATGTCTTGTATGTTAGCGCCCCTCTTGCGGGCAGACACAGAGAAAATGCACGAGGCTCTCTTCCTCGTCCTCGCATCTCGGACAAGTTGTAGATTTCACCAGTCCCAGTCTAGTTTAACTAACTTAACGGGCACTCTAAATTAAACTTAACTCTCTTAAAACTATAAGTAGTCCGTTTTTTGTTGCTTTCTATTAAGCTTAAGAGCCCTCCTTGCTAGACACGAGCATGGGTGCTTTATCATGGAATTGGTCACTGTGCTGGTTTGTGAAGTCTTGTCCATGAAATTTCGTGGTGTTTTGCAAAAGACAAAAACGAGCACCGAACGGTTGCAATCGTGGGGATCTCCCGCCTCCTTCCTCACAGTTTTGTTTCCTGGTATATTACTAGTATATCCAGAGCAGGTTGACCTATGTAGGTGGAGTTTGGCATGTTTTTTTTTTCTTGGGTTTGCGAGTACCGTTAAAGCTGCCTGACTGAGCAGATATTAGTGTTGTTTCCATTTCCATTGATTCGGGTAAAAAGAAGTACCTATAGTTCCACTCCCTTGAATATCGCGAAAATTTCTGCCTGAAACACAGTCACGAATTGTTCCAAATGGATAAGGACATTGAAAGGCGGCGGTCGGCAGAAACCCGCCGATTTTCTATCGAAAGTATACACTTTCTGTTCAGCTCCGTTGTGGATTGACAGTGGCCTGTTGCCATTCCTTTCGTTTGGGGAATCAAAATCGTAGCTGACCACAGGGTCTGCATTGCCAGTAGAGCTTATCAGGCAGAATCTTCTGCCCTGATAAGGTTAAATGGGCAGTGAACTCGTTCAAACCATTTAAAGCCCCTGGTGGTGACGGTATATTCCTGGCACACTCCTACAAACGTTGATCGATTGTATTCTTCCGGCAATAATCGCCTTATTTAGAGCAAGTTACAACTGGGGATACATCCCACTGTCGTGGAGACAAGTAAATATGATTTTGATTCCCAAACCCAGCAATAGGCCAGGCGAGCTGTCAGTCGTAGCCAGGCAGTCTAGCATCTTTTATCTTGAAAACTATGGAAAGACTAATAGATGTTCATATCAGAGGTCAGCTAGAGAAGTCTACCACTCTGCACTCGAGTCAATATGCGTACAGGAAAGGCAAATCCGTGTTGAGTGCCCTCCACTATCCACAGATGGAAAATGCAGGCCGCTGCAAGGAAATAGCCCAGTGTGCCTTTCTAGACATTGAGGATGCTTTCGATAATACCGGCTACGACTCGATAGCAAGGGCAATCAGTAGTAGAGGAATCGAAGACTCGACCAATCAATGGATAAGGGCCATGTTGGAAAGTCGTATAATAACTTCTTCTTCAGAAGGAGTGTCAGTGTTTGTAACCGCAGTAAAAGGATGCTCACAAGGGGTAGTTCTCTCTTCTCTTTAGTAATTGACAATCTTTTAGTCGATCTCCACAGATTGGGCTACAAAGCTATTGGTTATGCTGATGACTGGTAAACATGACATGACGCTCTCCAACGTCATGCAAAGTGCTTCACTAAATGTTTCAGATTGGTGCAACATTGAAAGACTCTCCATCAATCCTTGAAAGACTGTTCTAGTGCCCTTTACGAATAGAAGATTGATTAATTTTGGACCTATCGTCCACTGTAGGCTATTCCAACGAGGTGAAATACCTCGGTGTTGTCTTAGACAGACGCTTAAATTGGAAAGCACGTATCAGGTTCGCGGTTGATCGTGGCACTAGAGCCTCGTGGGCTACTCGGCGTCTCTATTGCTGAATTCATGGTCTGAGTCCCAAAATGATACATTGGTTGTACATTCCGATAGTTAGACCCATAAAAACATACGCGGCCATAGTTTGGTGGCCAAAAGTACTTGAACGAACGACGGCAATGAAGCTACAAAGAATTGCCTGTCTCGGTATCGCAGATGCTATACGCACCTGCCTTACTTCAGCCATAGAGGCTGTCGTAGAGCTCACACCACTACATATCTTTACTAGGAAGACCGCTATCCTTTGTGCTATAAAGCTGCACCTAGAAACCTCTGAGCACGTTCTCTGTTCAGCACTGTACTGGCTTTGTAGACGGATCTTTCATAGAGAATGCTGTTCGTTGGCGGAGTTAAGAAACTCGGCTACTAATAACATATAAGAGCAGGTTCTTAAAAAAAAAAGTTGCAGATTGTCTTCATGGCCACTGTGGAGGTGCTGGCTTGTGATGCAGATATCCCCAGGCAAGCCATCCGTTCGGTGTACGAAAGAAGTGCGAGAACACCCCGTAGAGTAAAGTAGGCCTGACTATGCAAGTGTGAATCCATTGTGTTTAGGTACATGGTGGTAGATACTCAAGCAGTTCCTTCTATTTTGAATCAGTTTATCGCATTTTACTCACAGATGCCCTGAGAGTCTCATTTACCAGGTCTAGCTGAAAATGATGTACCAAGGGGACCGCACCTTTTAGTTTCGGCGAATTAAGGAGAATGTCTTTTGCTAGTGAAGAACTCTCCCAAGTTGAGGCATTTCTTCGTTTGATTTTCTTGTGAGTCCCAGCAGAAATATGCCTTCAGCCACCCTTTTCCGTTTTTTTTTTTGTTTTAAAAGATCTTATTAAAGCATGTTGGAAGTTTTTTCGCATTCAAGACTAACTTCAGGGCATATCTTAGTATCATGATGACAATCCTGCTTATAACTTCATGGCCTCGTAATCCCTTAGGAATTTTAAACATTTTCACCCTAAGGCTACAACCCAGGTTACGTTGTTTACTACCAATGACAAACCTTCAAAGAGTAAAACCCGAAATTTCGATTGAACGAACTGGTGCAGGGAAATAACTCCACGGGAATTTGCTTCACCTGGGAATTTACTCCACCACAAGTGGAAAATTATTCCACTTTCTTGTGGGAAATTACTCCACATTTTTGAGGTGGAGTAGGGTGGAGTAGTAGGTATTTCACTGTTTGTTTTCCAAATGCTGTTCCAAACTTGAGGTTTGGGGTAAATGCCTTCCATTCAACCACATTTTCGTGTTAAGCAATTTCCCACTGCCACATTCGAAAAGTGGAGTAATTTACCACTTGTGTTGGAGTAAATTCCTAGGTAGAGCAAATTCCTGTGGAGTTATTTCCCTGCACCGAACGAACTTAGTGATAACCTTACCCATGAGCAAATCATTCACCAGAGGTCAACTGCAAGCGCAAAGCTCCTTACAGCGATCAATGAACTCAAACTTCTTCTTATATCATCTCAACTGTCTAACCTACATCTAAAGCAGTTTTTTTTTCAACCTTCTACCTCCTCTTGGTGGCAAAGTTTTACCGTCCTCCTCGTAGAATGAGGTCCACCTTCTCCGTTGCCAGCTAAAGACAATACCTACTTATCGATTCATTGCACTTTCCTGTGGCAAAATTTTCAACCATCGACTATCTGTCTCCTGACGGTTCCTATAAAAATGCACGTCATTCAGCTGTATGCAGTGCAATTTCCGTCGCTTTTTCCCTTATAGCTATCGCTTCGCCATCCATTATCCTTGAACATTACAAAAAAAAAGTGCATATCAACCATGAAAAGGACACACGGAAGCAGAAAAAAAAATTGGTAAACTTTCCATAAATTATTAAAGTTTTGGAAACTTCTTCCACCCACTTCCTGGACCTCCTCTCGATGCTTTAAAGTTGATGATAGCCTTTAATTTGCATTTTCTATGTGCAAGCAGAGAGCAAGTAAGGACCGATAGGTCAATATTATCGGATTTCAATTCACCGTTCACCTCAGAGGGCCAAAACCCAAACAAGTCTCCCTTACTCTCTCTCTCTCTGTCTAATCCCTGAGCCAGCACCACCAATAGGTGTCTGTCGGTTGGCAAAGGACCGAAATGATTTTCGGTGATCCTGTGGTCTATACTGCTGCTGCTGCTACTGCATCAATGGAGATAACGTACACTCATCCCAGAAGAACAAGAGAAAATGGTTAAAAATAATTCAATCGGAAGAGGTTTTTACCGGACCACCACACACCCCATAATCGACATTCGCCTAGCTGTGTCGATTCAAAAGGATGTGTTTGGTGTGCGGTTTGGTCGTCATTTGTCTGTCACAGACCGTCCCTCTGTGTGTGTTTTCAGTCTCACACCATGTGAGAGTGTAATTACATTAGAATTGTCACAATCAGAGTTCACATCCCTGGTCACATCCTGGTGTCAACTCGGGGTAAAAATAAAAAAGCGTGGTCTCCGCTGTTTTCACACTCGAAGGCGATAGGGAGTTGGAAAATTGAAAAATGAATTCGACGTTGAGCCATGTGCGCTCCCGGGCTTCCGTCCGATATCAATATGAAATTAATTTTGATTTAAGATGGCGGTAGTGACAACGACGACGGCGACGCCATAATGCATTTACAACAGTTTGCACTTTATTACCAGCATACCAAGCTTGGTCGGTAGTGCAGGCGGCGGCCATGGGAGGAAATTCATTTGGTGGCGATAATATCGTAAATATCTGGAATTTACGGAGAACTCCTGAAACCCTGAAACTGGAAAGCGGAGATATGATGGAGATTACAGCCGTTGTGGCAGAGGGTGGCTATTTGTTTAGTTATTGGTTGGGTTTTGATTTAGAGATGATGCTGGGATGACTAAGGAAGGACTTATGTGTTCAAAAATGGAAGTAGACTAGGACCCGACTGTTAATTTAGGAAGTTGGCTATGATTTAGACTCCACTTCATACAGAAACGAGGAGCAGCATCCATTTAAGTTCGGTTTCGGTTGTTGACCATGGTCGAAGTGTGGATTTGGATGCGAGGGTGATGCAAAAGTCTGTCCTTCTAGTTTTAGAAAGTCCTCGAGGTGAGAAGTCAACCTTTTACGACAAAGAAGGAGATTCTATTGTCGCAATTAGTGCGATGGTGTTGTCCCGAACTAGAGGGAGGCTCGACAAGTGTTAACCCGTAAGCACATGCCCACTTTCATGAGTCGGTCGACGTCGCAAGTAAGTTTGCACAGACTACGATTTGTGATCAATAGTGCAAGCTCTGAAAGGATCCAAAACAATGGTACGTACATATATACGTAGAAGACGCGATTCAAGGAACCCAAGCATTAGCATTAAGACGCGTCTCTATGCTACCACATCCTGGTTGATGATGTGCATTGTTGATGAAAGGAGGAGAGTAAAACAGCCTAGATCCATCCTGTGGAGTTAAGAAAGCAGATTAGGTCTCGTATCTTTTTACTCGAGATTGTGTTGAGGTCGTTGGAAAACGATTTGTTGAGGGTACGCAGTCTGACCCTTGCAATTACAGTTCCCTGGAATGCCTCTGTCGCCTGAGACCTACATAGGATGAATGTTGAATCTGGAGCGACCTTTGGTGTGAATGAAAGCGATTCCAGGCACTGTCTGTGAAAATACAAATATTCAAGGCAGATATTAGGTTAGGTTAGGTAGATGGTTTGGCGAGTGGAAACAAGGCCCCTGCGCCACACTCAGGTCAGTAGAGACCCATTGTGATGCCCATTTTTTGAGGGAAATGTGCCCTTTACTCGTGGAGCAATACCCAAAAGCATTCTTCTATTGCCCCAGGCTTTCGAACCCTTTTGAAGCCATAATGAATTTCCAGATGTCCCTGATAGGTTTGTCCCTTAGCTCTTCGGTATTCTGGAAGAAGTGCCTTCCAGAGGATCTATGTCTGAGATGGCAGAGACCTGGACAGTGGCAGAGAAAGTGGGTTGTGTCCTCATTCCTCGTCTCCGCAAGCCCTGGAAAGGTCGTCCTCACTTAGCCTTAGATTTTTCATGTAATTACTCCTACAAGGATGAAGAGAGTTTTTTCCTGTCCTACATCAGAGTATTAGTTCTGGCACCATTGTACTGTGGCCTTATTTTTTTAGTTATCGCTTCCGCTAGAATTCTGATCCATGCTTCATGTTTGAGTTTACATGGCGAGACTTTCACTGACTGATCAGGCAGATATTACATTACACTTCAGCGAGGACAAGGCTTCCTTAATCGCCATATTTTCCCCTTGAAATTCGATACAGTGATCAGGGAGGGAGAAAGCTCACAGTGTTCTCTTTGGATGACACTTCTACCCGCTCCTCTATGGATTTTAGGGTCATCTGCATAGACCGGAACATAGTCAACATTCATTGGAACACTATTCTTCCATTCGTTGCATGGGGGAATTTTTGTTACGTCGAAGCAGAGTTTCAAAGGGGTGTTGTCGGTGTTTTCGGAAGTGAAGATTTGTACAGAAAGAAATGTGGAACTTTACCACGAGTAAATCGCGTAGAGCTAAGCCCCTGCCTGGCCAGTTCATCCGCACTTTTCTTTTATATCGCTGTACCTGGAACCCAGAGCAGTGTGACCCTAAATCGAACAACCAGGCGGACAATCTTGTTCCGGCACTTTTGGACCAGTTTGGAGGATGAGACAGCCGAGCAGTGTTCTATTTATGCGCTGTGTCACACTAGAGTTGCGTGCAAGCCTCTCGGCATGGCCGTAATTCAGCCTGGAAGACGCTGGCAAAATTCGGAAGCTGGAATGATCTTGATAATTTCATTGATTCCAACTAGACACCGGCACCGAAGCCCCAGTTTACCCTTGATCCATTGGTGTAGATGACGTGTCGAAGTCCTTCACCACCTCATCTTTGTTCCACTGTGCCCGGGAGAAAACTGAACGTTTTTTTCTGAAGTTTAGTTTGGGGATACTGTAGTCGGTTGGTGACGTAACCATACAGTTTGGTGGCCAGTCCAGGGACCGAATTGCCGCAATCGAGTGAGTGGGACTCGTGATCGAATAATCCATAAACTTTATTAGGAGCGGTAATGCCAAATCCTCACATTTCAATGACGAGTTAATCGTTAACGAGTGTGGTACTTCGGCCCCAGAATATTGCTCTGGTCGTAGAGCTTTGCAGTCCAGCAGGCAGATTCTTTGAGTCTAACTGCGCTGCACAATACGAAGTTTTTTTATATCTAAGTCAAGAGATAACAGCTGTAAGACCACAGTAAGGACATCTACCGTAGCCGATGACCCTATGGACCCTTTTGAGATTAGTTAGGCAGTAGTCTGTGCTCAACGTGGGTTTGCCATACCAGTGACCCGTAGGTGAGGATTGGACGGACTTTGGTTGTGTACGTCCGCAAAGCAATTTTTTGGTTGAATTGGTGACAGAAGTGCTCTCGACATTGACAGCCACTTATTAGGTTTCAATTGTTCGCAAGATGGCTTCGGCTCTTGCAGCAAACCAGTGTCTATGATTCGGTTTAGAGAGCCTTGAAGATCCGGTCTCTTGAAGGGACTATTTAGATCTAAAGGGTGTAAAGGGCCTACGAATCATCACTTAACTTTGTGTTTTAAAATCGACGCAGTAAGCGAGAGTTAAGCTTGAAGAGACCGTTTAAATTAAGTGTAAAGAGCGTTGGAGCCCATCGCAGGAATCGACTGTTTGGATCCTGTGCAAAGAGCTTTGTAAGCTCCCCCTTCTCCTGTACCGTCATCCAAGTGAAAACGAAATAAGACAAACTACGGATCTATTCATTCGGAAGGGATATCTCCCTTTTTCGTTGAATATCGACGATTTCAAAGCTTGAAACGATCCGAAACTCGCCGTGACGGTGTAAGGACAAAAGAACGCTGTAGCGCACAACCCTTTGTAACACAATTCCAATATCGGTTGACTTTAAGTAGCTACCCGTGTGTAGCATGTCAGCATGCTTGTTATCCTAGATAATGTTCATCCCTTCATCCAACAGAATCGAGAAGCAACCCACCCCTTCCCCCTTTCCCCCGGCGAGCTTTCCAACTTCGGCTTTCGACTACGGTTTTCATAAATTTTTTATCTTCGTGAATGCACAATCTGTGTTCTCTGTCTGTGTTTGTCTGTTTTTATTTTTTATGTGAAAATTGGTAGGCGGTGAGGGGTTGGAAATTTATTCCATGTCCTTATTGTGTCATATGCACTGTATGTCGCTAGGGGGGGACGACTTAATGTGGCGTTTGAAATATGTGCCAAGAGAGGAGAAGCCTAGAAGTTGACAGAGGGATGTATGGAGTCTGCTATTTTTTTTTTCCTTCTGATTGATTAATCAATAAATGGTTTTTTTTTGCTTTTGTCCTGCCCTCGTCCTGCAGGTTGTTTTTTTCTAATTCGTTAGCGTTTTTTTTATCCGCAAGAAACCGATCCAAATGGATGATTTTTCAGCACGAAGTTGGCATTTTTTTTGTGAGATAAGGACAAGCTAAATGTGATGATATTTGGATCTCTCTACTCCCAAATTCAATTTCCTTGTAAGAAATTGTGTTCTTTTGTATTCTTGAAGGTAAATGTCGGTTTGTGCTCTGTGAAATGGAAGAGAACGAACAATGTGACTCCTTTTAGACTGCAGTTGGAGCAAAGTCAATTTGTTTTTCGGAACTAAAGCATGGGGCAAGACGACTCTCAGTTTAAACAGATTTATGACAGCTGGGAGAAGCATCTTTAGATCAGATTTGATATAGCGAATGTACATAGAACAGGACTGATTTAGCTGACGACTTTGCCAATGTTTCGCTTTGAGAAATTGTTGTCTTGTTCCGAATAGGATTTAGTTTATCTCTTCTGATCGAGATCTATTGCTTTGTTTTGTCTACAGACGATGGCTGGAGAAAACGGCAAGTGGCTCAGGGAACTTTCTGAAGGTGAGTTTGGTATATATCATAGTGCACTATAGACACTCTCTCATCTCTTGTTGCTCATCTCTGCAGCTCCTGGTTAAACTATACGAAAGACTATACCCAGTCGATGGCAGTGAATGCCTAGGAAGCAGTGTTCTGTAATGACATCGGTTATTTTTGTACCTTCTGAATCGAGTTAACGCTGTTGACGGTTTAATATCGAGAATAGGCCAAATGAGACTAGCATCGGTGCTTTGACATAATCGAGATCCCTTCTAGTACTTAGAGAGGCTTGTGTTGCGTCGGGCACACAGTTTCCCAGGAATCAGTCGTGACCTGGGATCCAGCAAAGTGTTACGTTCAAAGACACGCGGCAGTGCTTCACTACTCAAAATTTTAATGTACTGGATATAAGGGCTCTGATCGCGGCTTGACTGTCGATATAAATCGCATGCTATTAGGCTAATCTTCAGCCAAGAAATACGCTGCAGTGTGACTTAAGGAGTGGTGGATGCCAAGGTGTTTTGAAGAGGCACTTGTCTTGACTGCCTCGGTTGTTTTGGAGTAAGAATAGAGATGAACCATTCAATAGGACTTAAAACCGACTCCAACTTCTTCCGTGGGGTTAAATTAGGCAGGCTGCGAGAAAACATTCGGATTCTGACACATAGCCTGCTACATGCCATAAATATCTATTGGCAGCAAGTGTAGCCTTCTTTGGACCGCAGCAGTTAGGAAAATTCTAACCGCGCCCGGCCCATTAGCGGATTTAGAGATTTTTCGTCTAAGTCTATCCTAGTACCATTTGGGTGCATTAGGATGCTCGGCATAGATGACGTTTTAAAACGAATTTTTTTCCTCTGGAAGATTCTGTTGTTGAATTAATCTTCTCGCAGAAATTGGGCTAACTTCTACATTGAGATTTACAGACTTCCCTGCTAAAGAGCTTCAGGGTGATTGAGTGTGTTTTTAGCATCGCGACTCTTAAGATTTATTGTGATGAAAGCCACATAGACAAGGAGGTCTTCAATCTTACTAATGATGTTGAGGTTATCAATGCCATGTCAAGTTTAATGCATAGGGCAGATAATCCTGTCGCTTGACTATGTAGATCTACCAATCATGTCGATCCACGTGAGTTTTGCTAGATTGCACTTTGACCTATTTTTCCATCGAAGAGCCTGAAGTTTAGCGTATCACCAGTATGGGCGTTTGCCATTCCTAACTAGGGGAGAGGATTTAGTAAAGAAGTGAGAACCATATTTAGGTTATCAAGCTTGGATTGCATGTTAGATAGTTCAGAGTCTAAATTGACAAATGCAATGGGCCCAGCTCTTTACGCATGCGAAACGATTTTGGCAGGTATGACGCCAATAGAATCAGATTGGATTGCAACTTTTTTTTATCCTATTGTGCTATCCCTGGAAAAGTTCAAAGTAGTTTCTTAACTCCGAAAGACAGTCATGAAGTCAAGTATTTTCTCTGGATTGAAATTTGTGTAGGTATTCAGAGAAGATCAAGTGCAATACTTGGCAAACGCTCCTTGTGGGCTACACGCCGCAATTTAAGTGGTGTGATCAACCCAACGGCGGAAGAAATTCTCGCATTGAACAAGAGTGACGCTAAGCTCTTCACGGACTTTCTTATTGAACATTGTTCACTCAACTACCATCTTAAAAAGTCCGTCTGACATGTGCCGACTGAGCTCAAGAAACTGCAGAGGTCCGCTCCTCCACGATTTCCTCAGTTTACTTGACCGAGAAGAGTTTTTAAGTTTTAGATCATCACCGGGCATCGCCAGTGGAGCATAAGGCCACACAGAACATAATTTTTCATTCAAATACCAGGAAAGGTGCCTTCTTGCTCAGTCCGAGAACAAGTCAATTTAAGAATAATATTTTTTCTAGATAGATGCGATGTTACCTACCAGGACGACTTCGCCACTGAAAATATGCTTTCTAATGTGAAAGACGGTTGGGCAATCTGTGAAAATACGAAGACAGATTGCTTCATCCTCGAGACACATTCTGCAGAGCAGATCAAATCAAGGTTTCATTCGACATTTGTATTTTTTTTTGGGAAGTAGTGGCTGCTGATTGTGTTTGTTATGATGTCTAGGATTGATGCCAATAGATATCCTGGCAAAAGAGCAGCAATGTACTCGAAAATCAGAAAAATTCGTAAAGTAATGGGATCAACGTAGGGATCAAACTGAGGGAACAATGAAAGAAATAACCCAAGTTAAATTCTAGCCTTTCTTTTGGTTCCAGACACTAAGAGCTATGACTTCAGAAAGAAGTGGAAGGAAGTGGGCAAATGTACACACTTAAGGGGACCCGGTGGTCTAGAATTTTCAAAAATTAGATTTTTTTTTAGTATTTCGGAAGTATAGTCTTTCGAGAATATACTGTTAAATTTTTGTAATGATATTGACAATAGTTTAGGTTCTACAGCCTAGCGAACGAGTGGCCCGCCTCATGAATGGCCGCATACTTGAAACTTTAAATTCATTTATCTCGAAACCACTTTTTTCTGCACGGCGGGATGTAGGAAAAGAAAACTATCCATCTGAATGATCTCAAATTTTAATATGTTATTCAGAAGACCAGTGGCTATGGCCGGGACCTCCAAAGGTTTTATCTTCATAACTTCTTATTTTTAACGTAAAAAAAATAGTGAAAAACTAGGCTGATTTCGATATTAAAATCTTTAAGAGCGCGCCATTTTGTCAAAAATATTTTATTTTTTTTTCTTTTTGTTCCGGCCATAGCGACACTCGTATAGATTAATAATCTATTCCACTTTTATTTTTCCGATGAGGGATGGAGCCAGAATTTTACCCGCCAACCAGGTACTTTCTTTTAAAAGGGCCATCTTCAGCGCCATTTTTTTAATACTTAATTTCTTTTTCAATTATTATAAAATCTTTTTT
Organism: Matsumyia berberina; assembly: GCA_917880715.2. Taxonomy (NCBI): domain Eukaryota; kingdom Metazoa; phylum Arthropoda; class Insecta; order Diptera; family Syrphidae; genus Matsumyia; species Matsumyia berberina. The sequence continues at coordinate 52,794,956 of OU862870.1, forward strand.
GGTTGCTTCTTAACTGTTATAATATGCCTACAAAGTTAGGACCACCGGGTCCCCTTAATCACTTGAACTGTTCTGTATAAAAAAAGGAGTAAACGAATAAATGGTCGCCGTGATCGCCGTGGCTCAGTGGTTAGTGCGTTGAACTGCAGAACGAGCGATGTGGGTTCCAGTCCCAGCCAGATACACCGAACATTTTTCGTGGCACCACCTCGCGTCGGGGAATGACAAGCCTCCGGGTATATAATCTGTCATGAAAGAGCTTCTCAATTCGCCGTTCGGAGTTGGCAATAAATTGTAAGTCCCTCCTTTTTACAAGCACAACATGAATGGTTGCGAGAAGCTAAGCCTTGGATCATCCCGAGCTGTCGCGCCAGCTATTTTTTTTTTTTTTTTACGAATAAATCCTTTTCAAGCCATGTAATCTCGTCTTGTTTGGTTGGATTCGATAATCATTTTGAAGGCTTGATCTAGGTTTTCTCTGATTTTTTAATTTTGTTGCCAAATTCGATTGGCTGTCGCTATCCGATTCATGACGCTGTTTGTGTGCCAACTGTGTGTCAGTTGGGCAAAATCCTTAAAATATATCCCGCAGATGTACTGTTTTTTGTACTTCTTTTGAATGCAGGCTTGAGTGTTGGATTAGATTATGTTTTCGGGGGAAGGCAGCCTGACAGACCTCACAAATGGTCAAAAGTGTGGGTGTTCATATCTTCTCGTAGTACTTAGAGGTGCACTGCACTTGTGTTTTTTCTTTTGAGTATAACGTTTCTGGTGGTCTGTACAATACATCGGATGTCTTGAATTCATTCTCGGAGCACTCACAAAGAAATGTTCGTTCAGTTGTTTGTTTTTGGCGATGAATATTCAATTCGGTTTAAGTCTCACTGCGTGACTCATTGTGTGAGACAGTTCCTAAAAAAAATTTAATTTTATTCAGTTCGATTCGGTCTCTCACTTTTCGCCAATATTTCGACAGACGTAGGCACCCATGTTCGAAATCAGAGTCATCCGGAAGCCACATACGAATATGCGTTTGGTTTCATTTAGTTTGGGGCGATTTTTGAAATCTTGAGGACAGTGAGGACATTTAATAAGCGGCGTTGATAATGGTGTAGGGGCGATGAACACATCTGGAATGGGACTTGCAGAGCGGGTTCTTTTTGGTTCCGATTGTGTGGTTGCGGGCAAGGTCCTGTCGGTTGTGGTCTTCTTTCTTTCGATAAGACCCTCGAAAGGTTGTCCCTACACTCCTCGAGTATGTTTATCAAAAAATTAATAAAAAATAGGTTTACTTTCGGTCAATGACTAGCGTCTTATCGTTCACCGCGTGACTCCAAATAATTTTGTAAAAATGTTTGTGTGTCTTCAAGTACGAGGCCAAACCTGGCTTGTTGCACTTGTACTGCCTGGAACCGAAGTGTCACTTCAGGTACTGCAGCAAAGTCTTTTGCTGGGTAAACGATTCATAGCACACTTTCCAAATAGGCGCTCGCTCTCAAATATGCAACACTATGTGTCTCTTCAGAAGACCACTGTCGAAAAATGACGCACAGTCTACACTTGTGCAGATGAAAGCTAGTGTGGCGCTTTTCGACCTTATTCAGGGACCCCGACATCGCATGTTTTTAGCCACAAATCTTGCAATGTGTGGTTTTACCCCAGTGTGAGATCGCGTGTTCGCCTTCACCTCGTTTCTTGCGCTGAATTTTTTGTTGCATCGCTTGCAGATTGAATTCCTCTGTAAAAGCGAAATCACAGATGTTGCATCTGTGTGTTTTGATGATTCTTTGTGTGCAAATGGAGCCTTTCTCTCATCTAAAAACTTCGCATTGACAGTCTGTCTGTCTGAATTATAGGCGCTGGAATTTGACTCCTTATCTCCCACTTGGTCGTTGAATTAGAGGTCACTATCTTTGTCAAGACATGGAAAGACATTGTTAAGGGATGTTACCGGTCTGTGCTAAGGGCTCAAAATAATCCATTATTATTGTGTGACCAAAGACTAAGAAATCGTACCATGAACGTAGAAGCTTTAGCTTTGTAAAGCCAACTTTAAATTGGATTAAGAAATCCATTCCAAGACATGGAAACAACAATGAAATCTCTTCGGCAAACCTTTTAATCCATTAAATTTTTATTTTTCTCTCTGTCAAATGACATCTGCTTCAGCTGTCCTAAGACGGAGAGCATCTGCACTTAGTTGGAAAACTGTCATTCCGTCTTGGACAATACAATTCATCTTCACACAAAAGCTGGCTCTCTAAATAATTTTCCAACACACCTCACAGCAGTAGGTGAGTGAGATACTACATCTCCATCTCCATCTGCATCTTCAACTTCCATTTGATGGGGTTTTTGTCCCAAATCTTTCCTCTTCTCAAAATTTCTTTAAAAAAAAAGTAAAAAAACCCTTGTAGAGCAAGCAACAATGTCCTCCAGCAATAGCACGTCCTCATTTTTATTTCACAACAAATGAGTGAAAAGAAAGGAAAAGAAAAAAAACTCACATCTTCATTCCACGATATGAATGTATTCCTTTGTCCTATTACCCACACAACGACTGTCTTTATGTCACAAATGGTGACACTAATGCTACAACGAATCATTGCTTCTTCGAGGCGACTGTGCGGAGATGGTGGCATCATCCTAAGAAAATAACACAGAGAAGGCGGTGGCGACGACAGTAAGCAGCAACAGCCCATCCACCATAACAGACAGAAAGACATTTACTTTGTCTCCTCTATATAATGACAGCAACATGTGTCTTGTTTTTTTCTTCGATGAGATGGTAGTGTATCATTCACCCCGATCTCTGCATGACGTCACGCATCCTTCAAGTCAGTCACTTCACACCAATTTCTTGGGCCCCTCTTTGATAGGAATCCACTCTCTAATCCGGTTTCAAGGGAATTTGTTTGCATATAATCCTTGCACATAGCCACATACATATGCCTAACACTTGAACTCAATATTGAACTTGGCAACGTCATAGCCAGGATGCGACGGCGCTTAAAATGCACAAACGACGGCAAAAAAAAGTCGACTAAAGGCAAATGCAAATAAGTTTCCATGCCACACACAAAGAAATGGGTGTGGCAACAGTGTATGCGTGTATGTGTCAATTTGTTGCACAAAAGGTTGAGTTTGAGAACCGAGAGGAAGAGCAATCCTGCCCAGAGGCTGTTTTACCTGCCTATTTGGATGCGCTATACGTTACGTATCCTTGTGGGTTTCGGATAGTGTCCTTAGAGCCACAATGGAGGCGAGAAGAAGACTGACTGTGAAATAGGGCTTCGTGTAAGAAAAAAAACTCCATGGTGTGGATGGGAAAAGTAAACCTAATCCTTTGCACTTTGTAACAATAGCAACGCGCACAGTGTGTCACTCCAAGTAGACTGACTGGAGGAGTTTTATTAATCCGGTTGACAGGAATCAAATTTTTTTAGTTGGGAAAAGCTGTCTACAGAACGTACATGGACAGTCGTGGGTTGGAAGTTGTGCCGGATATGATCTGCGGCAATACCTGTTCAGATTAAGCCTAAGACGTTTGCCAACATCTGACACGAAAAACATCTCTTTGGAGCTAAAAAGTGGTTATAATCAGAGTCCTGCATCGTGTGCTTCAAGTTTCCACTATTATATCGCTGTAATTCTCAGAAGTCTTTCCACTGAAGGCAAGGTTATACAGTGGACGTAATGAAGCGGTCAAGACGATATATGTTTGTACGGAAAGATTCAATAAATATGTATAGAACCATCCAAAATGAATTGAAAAAGGACTTAAAGACGGGAAACAATATTTGGGTTCTGTAGTAGAAGGACTTCAAGAAGATCGGTCAACTCAGTGTGGCTTCAGGTCAGGAAAGTCCACCATCGACCAAATATTCACACTGCGGCAGATCTTGGAAAAAACCCAGGAACTTCAAATCGATACTCACCACCTTTTCATCGATTTTAGAACCGCATATGACAGCATCTATAAAGACGAGCTATACAGAGCAATGTCTAGTTTTGACATCCCTGCCAAACTCGTCCGTTTGTGACGATGACGGTGGACGATGGAGAATGCACGCTGCTCCATTAAAGTCGGTATAGACCTCACCGAGACCTTTGATGTCACAAAAGGATTTAGGCAAGGCGACGCGCTGTCTTGCGACTTTTCTAACATCGTTCTTAAAAGAGTTGTGCAAAACTCACGCGCCAATCGGAAGAACGCAGCGTGATCTCACTGGTGCGTTCGTGAGTATTGAGACCGAGGTGACGACACCAGGGCCGAGATCAAACAAATAATAACTCTTGTCAATCGCTGTTTCTTTGGGCTAAGAAGGTAACTGAGTAGCTAAGCTCACTCTTAAACGACTAAAGTGACCTTATAAGGCCTTAATCGTTCCAGTCCTACCTAAGCCGTAGACTTAGAGGCATAGACTTTGTCAAAAGCGGATAAGGTTGCTCTTGGCTATTTCTTTCTTCGGGTGATTTTCGGTCCCGTCTGGATAGACGGTGAATGGTGGAGGAGATATAATGACGAACTGTACGGGCTGTTTAGCGACATCGACTTCACAAGAAGAGTAAAGCTCCAACGACTGAGGTGGCTGGGCCATGTAGAGCGGATGGACACCAATGCTCCGGCCCGGAAAATCTTCGAATCCACATCCGAGGGACGACGGAGGAAGACCGCGACTCAGGTGGCACACACAAGTGGAAGAAGAGAAGCTTATTGGTTGAGGCCCAGGTCCACCCCGGACTATAGCGCCACCTTAAGTAAGTAGAAGGAACTACAAGGTGGGAACCTCTTAAGATCACCCTATGAGTGAAGAAGGTCTACTTTACGAGTATAACACATTTTTTGACCAAGATGGTGGCAAAAGAACGCGGACAAGATGGAGGGAATAAGTTTAAACCGGGACCATGACTATCAAAGTCACGTCTCTATAAATTCTGTCATAGATGTCCTTGAATGCTTCCATATGGCTACCTTAACTACATTCGTTCAGATGTACGGAATTATTTGTTTACATCATTCCAAGCTTTGTGGCCTTAACACGTTCTGGTAAAACTTTCTAATCTCATTCCTACAAAACGATCTTTCTACTTCCTCGATCGAGCGCTTCTCATGCTCCTTTTTGAACACCCAGAGTCCGTCCTTTCTTTTCTCCTCTTACAGGTCGCAAGTAGCTCTGGTCTTTCTAAACAACGCTGGTATGTATATCTCCTCTTTTGCTTAAATCAGTGGTTCCCACGTTGTCATTAAAAGAAGCCCCACAGATCAGAAGAATCATCTTTGATGGTTTTTTTAGTGAATTCGTTAGGTTCAGGGACACCAGATTAGAAATGGATCTTGCAATTGTCCTGACAGTGCCTAGTTGCTTCAACGATGTTGAAATATTCACCTTGGTTTGGCTTAAACTGAGTGAAGGGTGGTGGTCTGGGTGAATGGTCGTAGTACATCGTGCTGAAGAAGTGCATTGCGTCAATAGATATGTGGCCAACATTGTTGACAATTGATTGGTCGTGTTTGTTTTTTAAATTCAAAATAAGGGAGTTGCGTGTTATCTACGACAGGGAGAGCTTTTCTCATCTTTTCACTGCGATTTTATTTAAATCCTATTGTACCATTACTTTGAGAGCCTTGAGTAGTTTGTTTACTCCAAAGGCTCTCAGAAAGTCTTGTTTCTTCTTTGGAGAGATGACTGCAAAGTTTTTCAGCAGGACCCCTTCGCTACAGAAATAAGGGTACACATTTCTATTCAATTGTCCTCTGACCGCACCCTTTGGTCTATAAGGATCGGTGGACTTGGCAGTTAAGTTTTCCATTCTATGAAGGGCCTGCAATAAAATACTGCTTGCTTCGTACTTTGCCCAGGATAATCAGAGCAGAAAGATGAGTTATCGTGTAAAACTCGGTGCAGGTATGTACTTGCGATAGCCGCCATGACTAGGCAAAATCTCTGCACTCGGTTTTTCCAGATCACAAATATCATATGATCAACTTGTAGCGTTATTCTTGGTTTCAAACTAAACTGGGAGGAGAACATTGATTGATGAGCGCATCAAGAAGATATGCGTAGCCTTCAATTAGTGCACTGGCTGTCCAGCGCGGTTGTGAGACCTATTCTAACATACGGCTTACTAGTCCAGAAGAGGTTTTTTTTTAGCTTCGTTAAGGCTTCTAGCCTTAGTCCGCCTTCAACGAAAAATCCACTACTTTTGTTACTTTTCCATTTCTAATAGAATAGCAAGTGTCTAAAGGTCACTCATCACCTTAACAAACTAAAGCTCTGTTCAGATACAGAGTGTCGATTCTGTTTGGAAGAGGAAGAAACTACTGAGCATATTTTCTGTGAATGTCCGGCACTATACTGGCTACGTAGACGGATTTTCATAGGATATTATAGCGGAGCCTATAAATTCGGCTAATGACATTCTCACCTTTGTTAGGAAGGTAGTCGACCTATTAGGCTAAGTAAGCCGGAGACACAATAGGTCTTGCTAGGTCACAGTGTCAGCGATAAGGTCAGGTTCTTTCAAAAAAAAAAAAAAAGTGTCTTAAGGTTCTAGATATCAACCTGTGGCCAAACATCACCAAGAACACAATTTCTCAAAGCAAATTCCGGAAGTTATCCTCCCTTTTCGAATGCCCCCCTTTTACCAGCACACACTGTAGCCATCTTTCTAGTCAAAAGCACAGCACAGAAAAGTAATTCCTGAATTTTCTTCCTCATTAACTGCATAGCTCTCCAGTTTTGCCGTTGTAAACTGCTCCATAATAGTCATTAAAGGATCAAAGTAAAAGAAAGAGTAAACGCAACTACCATTTTTGGATGCCTGCTGCAGATAAGAAGGATAAAGAAATTTTCCCGAGGTCGGTAGAAGAGTGGGGAAAAGAAAAAAACTATCGTAGACGTTGCAATTATGAAAGCGACTTTTATGTATTTCGCATCGCTCGAAGGAAGTGCAATTTTCATAATTTTTGCAAGGATCTCCGTTGTGCACTGGTGTACAAGAAGTGCAAGAAAGTACAATTAAACGATTTTTCGTAGAATTTTCACACAGGATATCCCTGTTCCGTTTTCTCCTCACTTCCTTAACTGATAATTACAGTGAAATTCTTCTTCCATCTTGAACCAGAGAGAGAGACTGTTCGTGAATGTGCAGAAAAAGGGCTGCCTGCAACAGAATATACTCGTTGTACTCCGGGACGTCTCTTCTCGTCTAATGGCAACGAAGGAGAATTAATTACCACCTTCATGGCAGCCGAGATTGGTGCAAGTGAGAGGTTTCGTTGTGTTTCTTTTGTTTTGCAGTGTGTTTCCTTCTTCGGCTTCAAGTTTCTTTAGAACTCATTTGACCTCGACGTTTATTTTTAGATCCTCTTGTGCTGTGTCCATGCCAGGATGTCGTAATTTAATACCTATAAGGTTGTGTTGGAGGTGATTAAGTGGATGATGAGACACTGTACAACTGAGGTTTTTGTATATATCGACCGACTGTCTACGGCAAGTCAAGTAATGTTTAATTAAGAATATCGATCGAAGGATAAATTAATTATCCTCGGTCAAAGGAATGCGAATATTGAGCTTTATAGCGTCTAATTGTGTTCAACTTTAGAGTAAAAAACGTATGTTTTGATCGGATGTTGGTAGTTTCTGTTTACTCAATGCCTGAACTAAACGTATATGGACACGATTTCATGATCTCAGCTAGGATATTTGTATGGTTATGGACATGCAAAGTCATTCTGCCACAGAGGATAGGAAACGCGCATTGGTCATCACCTAACAAGAATTTTGGTGTCATAAAAGTTAGGATCTACAGAAGAATTCAGGAGGCATCCTTCCAGAAAACATGGAAATCTAAAAATCTGCCTAAAGCAGGTGCTAACAGGCCATGGTGGCTTCAGGGCCTACCCCCACAGGTTTTCGAAAGGACGAAACCCCCATTTTCAACGGTGCAGAGATGCAGAACACGTCATGCTCCATTGTTCTCGACATGAAAAACAGCTGTATCTTCTAGAAGGCAGCCCTAGACAACCTAACCAGGCAGAATATGTACCAGCGACGATCTGGTAGCCATAATCAAATGCAGTTCATCAGTCTATAAATTTCTGCGTTCGACTCCTAGGTTAGGTTAGGTGGCTGTCCCCGCTTAGGCAGGGACCCACTTAGACCAGATTGGCCCATTGTGAAACCACGATGAAGAACCAGCTTACCAGCACCAGGCACCAGAGTATGTAACAAAAAGTTGAACTATTTCGTCCTAGAGATGAAGTTTCTTATCTTCTTGAGGTTGAGTTTGGCTAGATCGTTAAGATCATCGTAGAAGTATTCCCTGAGGGTTTTCCTTCTTAGCGTCGCAGAAGAGCAGGACATGTAAACAGTAGGCTGGTTGTAGTTTCCTCTTCCTCCTCGTCCCAGCATCTTCTTTTGCCAGCTCGTCCGCTCTGCAGTTGCCTGGAACGTCTCTGTGTCCTGGGACCCAGCACAGGGTTACGTCGCACCTATCTGCAATCTCGTTAAGAGATCTGCGGCATTGCTTTACCAACCTTCATTGCATTGTTGGCGATTCCAAGGTTTTAAAAGCTGCCTGACTACCTACGTATAGAAATCTTAGCCGCAGCTTCGTAGACTGCCGTGATTTCCGCTTGAAACACACTACAGTGATCCGGCAGCCACATGGTAATGACTTAGCCAGGTGGGTTGGAGAAGACTCCTGCCCCCGTATCACCCGCTGTTTTAGATCCGTCTGTGAATATTTCAAGCGCGGAATCGCTCAAAACTGTAAAAGACTCCCAAGAGCTTCTGCTAGGAATCCGAGTTTTGTACCCGACGTTGAAGTCGATATGGGGGACAACGTAGTTCGGCTCCTAAGGGCTCTGCCATGCAATGAGCGGCAAGCGGCAAAGCAGGAGAAAATATGCTCAGAAATGACGCTTGCCGCTCAAAGACTGTGTGGCCACAACCATACGTTTTAATTCTGCCGCTTGCCGCTCTTTGCGTGGCCTTGGCCTAAGGCAGAGAACCTTCTCGGGATGAAATAGTTCAAGCCATTACCGCAACGAAAAGGACAGAATATGGGAAAGTGGTTCTAGGCGGTATAAACTCGACATGTTGTTGAACTGGTTCTTCAGTATAATTATTTACAAGATTACTTTTTAATCGAAAAAAACTCTTTGAAGGCAAGCACTTGTATAAAGGATCAGTTGCGCTCCTGAGTTCTACGGGACAAAAAGAATGGAAGTACACTTGGTATAGGCAGAAGGAAAGGGTATCCTCATTTTTTGAAGACAACTGTCGCTATCAAACATGGAAACATGGTTCCAGAAGGACGATGAGGCCAGTCCCTATTATCTTCCGTTTTGGCGATTTGTCATAGCCAATTGCACACTTTTTCCTCTGTCAATTCATTATGATGACACAAAACATTCGACAGAAGATTAACAACAGGCGAGTCCAATTGTCCCCCCCAAAAAAAGTTCCACATACGCCAGAGTGTATACAAGGAAATACAAAATTTTCCGGAGGAATTTTCTACACCATTAATTACAACAAACATCGCAATCAGTTCTTTCAATTTCAATCACCATTCCATTGGCGTGCAACCACATACGTTTTCTCATTTTCTTTGCGATTATCTCACCGAAATCACTCCACAAAACCATCGAAGAAAACTCAATTAAAACGCCAAGAGAGCAATTACTTACTACAGCGAAAAAAAAAAACAAAAACCTTGTATGTCTTCATATCCTTGCGACAGGATCAATCAAATTCTCTATTCTCTTGAAAGCAATTTCCAATTTTTCCATACGAAAATCGAAAATGGTGATATACCCATGCATCCGTATCCTTTCTGCTCCTGTTCTCAGCCAATCGATGCAATCCGAGAATACTTGAGGGATAACTATTGCATACGTATCCTGTTCGCTTCGGCTGGGGTGTGAGATGGTGAATCAACAGCAATTGAGTCCTTTTGAATAATTCATCCTTTAACAAGGAATATGTATATATTTTTTTATTGATGTATTTTTTTGTGCAGGATAACTATTTCTCATTTTTCAACTAACAAAGCAGAGAATAAAATCCTTTCGTAGTGTATGAGAGTTTATATCCAAATGAAATTCAATGCAAAGGACTCTCAGCGAAGGATTGTGCTGTGCTATGTTTTTTTTACTGTGTATTCATGTGTGCGTGTCTTGTTTGAAAACGGAGCTTAAATTTTATGCTTGGGCAAATAAAAGGAATCAAGGATCTGCCACGAACAAAAACATGGCTAATAAAAAACGGAAAAGACCGAAAAAAATCTGCATCTCCTGTTTTCCTTATTTTTTTTCGGTGTCTTCCACGTATGGGAACTTTCAGTGGTTGGTGCTGTAAGTAGGCACGGATACGGATGTAAGGATCGTGGGGATAGTTTCTACAATGTAATTCCTTCCTGTTGCATGAAATTAGTCGTCTCCTTGTTTGTTTTTTTTTTTCTCGGAAGAGAATTAAAGTGGTAGGAAGGACTAAAAATGTGAACATGTCTACAGAGAGTCCTCATGAAGGAATAAGGACTGTGCAGAGCTTACATTTTCGCATATATGGTGCATCTGTCTTTGGGTATATGCGCTCGGCTCTGAAGAGCATCTCTCTCTCTCCCTCTTTCTATTTCTCAGAACCCTTGTGTGTTTTTCTTTAATTTTAAATTTTGAAGTTGTTAAGTTGCGAAGTTTTTTCCTTCTCATTGGGACAGCGTGGGAGAGTGAGAGTTCTTCAAGTTTTCTTCTTCAAAACATGGACGAGTTTCCACTTGAGTTTAATTATGTAGAGTTGTAGAGATAGTCCTTCGGGAAGGAAGTTAATGAAGAGTACTTAGTTGGAAGGGTTTGCAGCGTTTACGGATGACAAAATATAGCCCGCAGAGGCGTTTATGGAGATTGCGACCGTATGCATGTCGTAGGACGTTTCTTTAAATCTATTCAAAGTACAAGGTGGCACAGAAGTTGTCATCCGATGTTCTTCGGCTGTAATTTTTTTTATAAATGAAAACTTCGGTTCTGCTTTTGGGTTATGTTTATTTGATGTCTTAAATTTTTTTCCATTAAGTCGAGAAAGCCCCCCCTCATGCAGCTGACCTCCTCGCGTTGGGGGCGGGTAACATGCCTGAGAAGTGCGGATGGAATAGCTTAAGCTGATCTATCTGTACAACCGAGTCATGGCTAACGAAGCGCAACCCCAATGATGACAAGACGGATTAGAATGACCTCGGACATTGCCAAGCCTGCTACGCCAGGGCGCCCTTCGGAGCCAGGCCCAGAGGGTGTCAGCATGCGAGCGTCTGGTGGTCGGCTTGTCCCGCTCGGCAGCCGGCCGGATTCAATCCGAAACGGCTACGAGGTTCCCGGCAATGGTCTCGCATACCATTATGGTGGTCAAAGGGGAGATACGCTATGCTCCGATGGGGGCATAAGTGGACTTTCGGCTTTTCGACAATGGCATCGAGGATAGGCACATAGAACATTTCTTCGCTCACAGGAAAAGACCTTGAGCTTATTGTGGAGGCTACTAAATATCGACTAAATATAGTTGGTATCTCCCCAACAAAGCAAAGGGGTTCTAGAACTGTAGACCTTTTGGATGTGTGGAAGTTCTTTTTGTCAGGAGTAGCACCTTCAATGTTTGCTCAGGCGGGAGTGAGGATACTCACAAGTAAAGTGGATTCTATTAGGAGGGAGAGCTGCGATCTTAAAACTAAAGCTTGAAATGTCAACTCTGGCTTTGGTGCAGATCTAGGCGCTGAATCTTGAGTCGGAGTATGCAGCTTTCTCGGATAAAGTAGATGCTGCCTTGAAACAAGTGGATTCTTATGTCCTGATGGGTAACTTCAATGCTCACGTGGGTGTGGTCGTAATGACATGGGGAAGTGTGATCGGAAGGAACGCTGACCCGAATCAGAATGCAAACGGAGAGAAACTGCTGGACTTTTGCTGAGCAAACGGGATGTCCATTATGAAAACCTTCTTTCCGCACCAAGACATCCACAAATAAACATGGTACCGTCAGAGTCTTTGGACTTCCCCAGGGGTGCGTTCTGTCACCTCTGGTTTTCATAGTGCATATGGATTGGATGTAACAGTGCAGCCGTGGTGAGGAACAGTTCGAATTGGGAGACTTAAGGATGAGTCATCTGCTTTTCCCTGATGACTTGGTCATCCTTACGTCTACCCAGACCGAACTTCAGCGCGCACTAGATAGGTTCGTCGCCGTCTGTGTTGAAGCTGGGATGAAGGTAAACGTGAACAAATCAGAGGTAATGGTAGGTAATTTCTCGAACGCCTGCTCAATGCACTCTGCATGTTAGTGGAGTTCCATTAATACAGGTGGAGAAGTTTAAGTATCTCGGGGTCTTATTCACGAGTGATGGAAGGAGCAACACAGAGTTATTCTGTAGGATTGGTTAGCAATTTTGCAGACAGCTTGGTCAATCTATTATTAGGAGGACTGAACTTGGCATGGGAGCTAAGCTATCGGTCCTTAATTCAGTGTTTGTTTCGACCCTCACCTATGCTCAAGAGGTTTAGGTAGTGACCGAAAGAATAAGACCAAAGATACAAGCTTCGTTGTATTGCTGGGGTAACTCGTCAAGATCGAGTTACGAACACCAGAATACGCGAGGCACTCAATGCCGAGCACCTACTTCTTCGAGCGGAAAGTCCATACTTCGATGGTTTGGGCACGTTAAACGCATGTCCCGAACTCGGCTTCCAAGACGTGCCATGGAATCTGTGCCGTCAGGTAGGCGTTCCCTGGGTAGGCCTAGGATGAGATGGCTGGACCAAGTCCAAAATCTCACCTCTACCCGTATGGGGATAGCTCCTGATGTTTAAGAGTCGATGGTGGAAGATCGGGGGATGTGGTAGGTCTACTTAAGCACTCTAACCATGCGGCCCTCATAGAGGATAAGCGGATCATTGAAAATGATGATGATGATGATGATAAATTAAGCCCCGCTTGGACGAGCTTAACGGGAATCGCAGTTATCATCTCTTTGTTTCTTGGAATTTGAATTTCTAACGGCTTATGCCTTGTGTTGACAAGACAGTATAACAAAGCCCACTTTCTCATATTTATCGATTTGTTTTTCCTTCCAACCGGAGAAAAAAACTTCACTTAATTCAATTGCTTGTTGTTCGCTTTTCGTCCTTAAATTGAAAATAATTTCATAAATATTATATCCACCTTTGAGAACACCCTCACACATTCTCTCCCCTTCTCCTCCTACTTTTCTTCGGAAAGAGGGAGCAACACAAAAAAATATGTTATTGAAACCAAAAGAGGGTGTACATTAAAATTACCCAAGGCTGCCACTTTCAGGACCCAAAGTAAATAGGAATAATTTTCTCAAAAGCCCACCGTGCCGCCTTAAGCTGTCCCCCATTAATACTTCAAACTTTGCCCGTCTAAGGTTGTTTGAGGTTAAACGAAATTCAAATCATGTTACACAGGAAGAGGAACATTACTTTTACATTAAACCAAGGTTAACCAGGTGGTGATGCATGGAGCTAGGGAATTGTCCCAATTTTAAGGTTTTTTTTTTTTTTTTTGCAAGCCCTTCCATCCGTTAAAAGTGACTTTTATGGTATGTACTTGGTTGTTTCTCATAAAGACACCAAGGGTGGGATAACATTATCTTATCGAAGCCCCATGTGTGCAATTTCTCAATAATCGCGAACGTGAGTGCTCACGCGGCTTGAGATAAACAAAAAACACACAAGTGTTCTGATTGCAGCTGAATCGGTGGCGATGGTAAGAAGCTTAAGTCTCTCGATGAGAATAGATATGACACTGATTGTCAGAGTGACAGACGTCATAAAAGACAGTAAAAAAATTATTTGATTGTTTTCACTTCCTCTGTTGGTATTTCGTAACCATTTGGTCCGAGGGATTACGACTTGACAATTGGTACTATGGTTTCTCCAGTGACAGTCCTTGTGTACAAAATGATAAGGTAACAGGTAGGTGACACCGAACTATGTCAACCTCCTTGAATTGTCGATGACAATTTGTTGTGCTTTGATACGATTCAAGTGAGACATTATACTTGTGTCGTAGTTCTTGTTGACGCCTTTTCCCAGCACGTCCAACCAAAGTTTAACCAAGCAACTTTCATAGAAAACGCAATTAAAGTCTGACCACGTTGCCAAGAGGCACTTTGTATTCAAATACATAATTGCCTTCACATTCCCATTCGTTCCAAATAGCCCACTTAACGCAAAAAAACAATAACAACACAAAAAAAAAAAAACACACAAAGAAGAACATCGATTCCTGTCAAATATGATTATGTCCAAAATGGGGCATGTCCCCGGGTGTGTTCAAGTGGTGAGATGATTTCAATGAGTCATCGGCCATGTGGTTAATTGTTTTGAGCTTATTTTGTTGTCTGTTGTGTATTTATTTAACACTCCTGCCTATCTCTCGGTATAAAGGACAGGACAAGCATTGTTATTATCCATCACAGAGGGAAACAAATGAGGTCCAATTTATTTTGCACTTATTGGTCATTTACCGCATCGTTCCCTCCTGAGAGGAGGATAACACTCACTCCACCTGGCTTGATGTTTTACGGAAAGATGAGCGGTAATATTGTTGTTCATCATTGTTTTCGTTTTTTTTTTTTTCCCGTGTTTGACAAGATGGCCTACGGTGATGACAACATGGATGCTGATGGTTTATTGTGTATTTTGTAATTTTTTTTTGTTGAATGTCCTGCGGTAATAGGGTGGGGTAGGTGAACTCCGATTTGCTGTTGGTAGGATATACAGATTTCCCCAAGAACACTGGTTTAGGGGGATTTTTTCTGATACTACCGAGGACTAATCAGGTGCTTGTAAACAGAGAGATCAGTGGTGCCAAATTCAGTGATTTTGTTTGCAGTACAGTTTAAAGTGAAAAACTTGGGACTCTGGCAACAAGCTTTGAGCTGGTTGATACACTTTCTACTTGCGCACGTTAGATCCTCACGGGTGGATTCAAAGGCTCTTTGAACTGGAATATCTGTGTCTATTCGTAGTACATGAGCTGGGCACTTTGGATATTTGTTCACATATTTTTTTGAACACGTTGATTGTCGTCCTTGTTTTGGGCAAAACAATCCATACTTCCATACTTATATTATAAATGCGAAAGTGTCTCTGTCTGCTACGTTTTCACGGCTAAACCACTTTACCGATTTCGATGAAATTTGGTACAGAAATAACAGAAGCCTAGGGAATGAACATAGGCTAAACATTTTCGAAATTATCCCACTGCCACGGCTGCAATTTTCCATTGAATTTTGATACGCCATGAACTTCAATAAGTTACAGGGAAGGAGCTTGAACGCCGAAAATGTGGATCTGAAGAGTGACTGTTTCTCCCATAGTGCGCTCAGAGTCAATACACCTGACAGCCTGGTTATTTTCGATCCAGAAATAAAACCAAGAATATTGTTTACTGCGACGCCTTATAGAATTAATATGAGGAATTGAAAGTCTGTACCTACTCATCAATGATTTGAAACCCGGAGAAGGATATAGTGTATAACGTGATGTGTTTCCACGCGGACGTAGTCGCGGGTATCAGCTAGTTCTTCATAAAATATTCGCTCTCGTCTGCGTTGACGGGCTTTGGAGGAGGTGATTCAACTACGAACTATGTATATTAGGTGTACAGCGAAATCAAAGAAGGCGCGTTGGGATGACTAGGACATGTAGAGTGAATGGACATCAACACTCCGGCTTCCAGAGTCTTCGAACCTAAGCCAGAGGGACAACCCAGTAGAGGTACAGTCGAAGGGAATCTCAGGGTAGAGCACAAGTAGAAGTGGACCTCAACCAACTTAGAGTGTGCAAGTGGAGGCCTTTAGCTAAGGACCGGACTAACTGGAAAGGCTTGTTGGTTGAGACCAAGCTTCACCTCGAACTGTAACACCACCTAAGAAAGTAAGATATTGCCGTATATGTATTTACAGCTGGCCTTTGCCATTGTTCTATGGTTGGTGCGTTCGACTGTTGTGCAAACTGTGTGGGTTCGAGCTCAACCCTAAGGTTGTCAGTTTCTTGTAGTATTTCCTTCATATGACTTGTTAAATAGCCGGTTGGAAAGTTTTAGTAGCAACAGCAACAAGTTATTTTTTAAGTTCCCTAGGATTTTCAACTTTTCAAGATCAGAATCAAATCCATCTCCTGAGATGACAAAACAGAGTTAATCACCTCGACAACACATTTTCGTAAAACTCCAAGTTACACGTTTCAGTGCAAAACCAAATTGAGTAAAGCATTCCTTGTGGTTGGTTTACATCTGTCACCATCGGTATTTTCACAGGCACTTAGCATAAATTTTTGATACAACAATGTCCGCCGCTACAATCGCGCACTTAATTTGAATACGCAAATGACTCGTTCAACTATATTACATCCTCTCATGCAATATAGTAAGTGCGCGGAGAGAATATAAAACGCCCACTTAACGTACCGTCATTTGCAATCCTAAAGCCCATCCAACACAGTTCCGCTGTATTCGGCTGCCATCAAGGCGTTTAAGAGAGCAATCGAGAACTCAATTGAGCATTGAAATCACATTGAATGGCAGCGATGAAGAAAATGCGAGAATGAACAACGTATAATGAGTCAAAGGATCGACATTTCTTTCTTTCTCTTCTGTTTGTCCTTATCCTTAGGTTGTGCAGCATGGAAGACATTTTTACCCACCGCTGTGCGAAGGTCTCCTACTTTGTGCAAATTAATTTATGGCACGAACAAATGGATATGAGATATGAATGAACGGAAGGACCTTTATTTCCTTGGCAATAATTCCCTCTGAGAATTTTTTTTTCGCTCCGAAAAAAGGAAACCCTCGTAAGAGGCATAAACATCCTCTTAAGCGAAAAATGAAACTCCAACGCGGTGTGAGGAAAATTTTTATCGTAGTCAGCCATTCCGCCAAGAAGAGGCAAATTAATGGAAGGTAATTTATTTTGGATTTCTAGTCGTTGTCACTCAACGGTAAAAAAAAAAAGGAAATCATAATGATATGGCTTACAGGAAGCTAAGGATACATACACACACGTACACGCGACGTTTGCAGTAATCCTCTTAAAAGGAGAGTTGTTGTGTAGGGAGCAGGGCAGAGCAGAGGTTCAACAAGTGATTTAATTGTGGAACCCATTCGAAAGGGGATCAATAAATGGGAAATAAGCACTCAAAGGCGGCCAATTGTTCATATACACATTTCATTTTGTCAAAGGATGGAGTAGCAGCTTATGTGTATGGGGTTGGGTTTGATATGTACATATATCTTGAACAACGAGGAGTTAATTGACAACTGAAAATTCGTTTAACGAAGTTAAATTGAGTTTTGTTGAGAGACACAGAACAAATGGAAGCTGATAAGACCTGTCCAAAAGTTGTTGATAGCTGGGGAGATTATCTTCTCTGATCCAAAGTACATAAGCAAGTTGAATTCAAACTTAACTGATGAAAACGACGAACCTGCACCAACATCTTGTCATACAGTCAGGCAGAACTAAGGGCCGCTCAATCTTACATGGTAGGGTCAAGTCTCGTCCGGAACTGTCTCAATCTCCTAGAAGATCGAGCCTCCACAAATAATGTTACTGTGGCCTATTTTCCAGGATTCGAAGATAATAACAGTCCGCCCGACCGTCGAGAAGAGTCACTCGGCGCCCACTCGTTGGTCCTGAGCCCTATTTTGGGCTGCCATACAGTAGTGTCCATTAAGAAATAAACCAATCGAAAGCCGACAAGCTGTCTGAACATCGGACAAACCTACAGGGCCTGAGGCGAGCAAAAAAACTTCATTAACCCCTATAAGAATAGGGCAAACAAATTACTTGAACACGGATGATTTGAGGACCTTAACGGGCTACTTAACTCGGCATTGTCCACTCAAGTATCATCCGCATTAAATGAAACTTTCAGATACAGACATATGTCGACTCTGCGGAGACCAAAAAGAGGCCACAGAGGCATCTTTGGTGTAGAATGAGGAGGCATGAACTACCCTCGTCCGCGAATATGCCACTATCGTCTTCATCTACACCAAAAATTTTCGTGTTTCATGCCTGGTACATATTTCTTGTGAGTGGCCAGGGCCTGAGAGAAAAAGATTATTGCACACCATCATACCACATGTTCATAGCAAAAACAAGTACTTCGGGCCACCAAACTATGGCCGAGTAGCCCACAAGGCTCTAGTGGCACGACCAACCGCGAACCTGATATGTGCTTTCCAAGTTAAGCGTCTGCCTAAGGCAACACCGAGGTACTTTACCTCATTGGTGCCTTTGACGATGAAAGGTTCAAGATTGATCAATCTTCTTTTCATAAAATGTACTAGAATAGTTTTTTAAGGATTGATGGAGAGTCCTTCAATGTTTCACCTGATGGCATACCACGTTGTATTTGTTCGTCAGAGAAGATGTGTTTCTGAAAAAAATTCTACGCACAGGCCAGTATAGCCTTGGTGGCAAAAACAGCTTTGACACTATTCCCTCGCTGACAGAGATCAGGTTCAGACAACTTTGCACTACAGCACAGGCTAAATCATTTCCGACCACTATCCCTGGAGTAACGACAGAGCTTGTGTTCCTGTTTTAAAACATTAATTTCATAATTAATTTCCCGATGAAACCGAAAGCATTAGCCCTACCGTACCGTGCCCCCAACGATGTAAATGACTCATAATTTTATGTCATTTAGTTGTGCGTGTCCATTAAAAACGAATTTGCAACCAAAAGTTGCGGAAATAAATTTCAGAATTTTCCCATTTCAGAAGCTGCACATGCACATGTGTGCGCCATGCGCTGCCACTAAATATAATTTAAACTCGAAACGTATGTGTTTTCCAAACACACAGACACAAACTGAAATAAATTGCAATTTCATTTCATGCCGCCCACCCCCTTATTATATATGCACCCGATGCTGTGGTTGTCGGCACGTTCAGATACCCAAGCACACATGAGCTTAAGTGCATCTAAACTGCACCAACACTGGAATTGAATGGTATTTTCCGAAACACAGTCATTTGTTGGCAGGAGCACACATGCAATTACTGCCAGCGAAGGCGGATGCAGTCTGTGATATGAATTGACACAAAATTACAATTGAGTTCCCATTGTATTCTACAATTTCTTTGTAAAAAAAAAAATGCATTCCAGTAGCCAGTGTAGGCAATATTTTCATGGAAAATTTGAGAATATACTCAATAAAACCGCACGGAAACTTCTGGAATTAATACGGGCGTATTGGCTTTCAATGGCTGTGAATTCGTCTAGACATAACACGCGGCCATCTTTGATTTATTGACAACTGATTGTGGCCATTTTTATTTTAGACAGAAATAATGGTCTGGAAATATCTGCCCCCGACTTATCGGACAGCCAGCCGACCATAATGGAGCAGCGAACATTCTCGTCAATTCAGGCCAATACTAGAAATGGCTCTGTATAGCTCTCTAGCCGGCCTGTCACAAGCGGCCTTAAAGTCCTTAAAGAGATGGTTAGTATCGACTTGCATTACTTACGTTTTCTCTTTTTGTAGATTGTGATCTTTCCCAGTTAAGGAATCTCCTTTGTAGAACGTAAGTGCTGTATTAAGTCGACGGTAGGTAGGGTGGCTGTCTGAGCGATGCACAGACACACGTAGGCCAGGAATGTCCTTGGTGATACCACTTGGATCTAAACCATGAAAACGATATTTACGTCGGCACGTGGTACTATTCCTCCATCTTTGGTTTGTCTTGCTGATCGCGTCGGATTCTAAGAGTACTTTACATGTAGCGAGTGGAATACCCAGACTCCTCCGTTACGGTACGACGTCCAGAGCAGTATCACGTTTGGCGAGTTCATCGGCCTTACAGTTCCCTGGAGTGTCCCTATAACCGGATAGGAAACCCAACATAGGTGAATGTTAAAATGTTCTGCCATCTCCATGAAAGATGAGCGACAATCTGAAGCAGCTTTTGATGCACATGCTACCGATTGCAGAGATTTTATAGCAGCCTGACTATCGGTAAAGATTGTGATGTCCTTGAGGTTGAAGACACTACTCCTTACCAATGGGTTTTTTGCAGAAGTATAGCACTGCAGTATCTTTTTTTTAACGCGTTCAATAGTATTGGCTTTCCAGTAGAATTTACTGTCCAGAATGAGACCCAGAAATTTGGCTCTCTTAGCAAAGCACAGGCGGGTGCTGTTTAGAGATGGAGGGTCTTTTGGAGGAATTTTATATTTCCTGGTGAAAAGGACTAGTTCGGTCTCTCCGTGGGTAATACCCAGGCCGCTTTTAGCTCATCTTGAGAGGATAGAAATGGCCTTTTGAAGAAGTTCACTAAGTGTGTTTGGGTATCTACCGGAGACAGCTATCGCAACATCATCTGCAAAAGCAATCACTTCACATCCAGCCCTTTCCAGGTCGAGCAGCAGCCTATTGACCTCATGGATCTGCGGGCCGAGGCATTGCCCAGCTTGTTACTAATTTTTCTGCCTATGAGCAGTTTTACAATTTAAAGTCTGAGCGAGGCATCAACTCGATCGTTTCGGAACTCACTAAGTCTTGTCCACGAAAAATGAGATCTCCAATGAACTTGCTTGACAAATTGGGTTGGGTCTAGTTGTCTTTTCGGTCAGAGCGTCCACAGAGAGTTGGGTTTTGTGTGAAAAGAAGTGTATATGGCATGAATCTTAAGAATACAGACACATCAAGCAACATTTTTTAGTGCCCCAGCAGAAAAGTTTGCAGATTCCAAGGTGTCGTAGCGTGACCCTACAATACTACGTAAGTTAAGCACTACAGCCATTTCTATGGAAAACAACAAAATTTCAGCAAATACAGCCGGTCCGAATTCCATCACTATCAGAAGCACAGCTGTTGATTATCTGCTACCAATTTCTCTAAGCCATGTTTGCAATGACTCATTGCTTCATTTATTCATCAAATAATTTGTTAAAGGGGGCGAGACAATACCGAGAGGTTCCTTTAGCTATCGCAAGTTGCCTTAGAAACACAAGTTAGCGAAGCAAACTCCTTCCGATCTTTTTAAATGTTGATACAGCGCCAACTGTGTCTGCCTTCGGACGTCATTCCATTATTTTCATTCTGTTGGTTCAGCTTGTTCAACCGGAATTGGAGGTTTCCAAGTTAAATTCGCTGTGCACTCAAACTCAACTTTCTTATGTAATACAAAAACAAAGCACCACTCACTCAGTCGTATACGCAACATATGATACGATGGTAACCATGTTGTATCTGAGAAAGTCAGGCACACGCTTCTTCACCAATTGTCGTTTTGTTCCGTTCTGCTGTAGAATAAATTTTATAATTAAATTAATCACGAAATACAAACATCACGTTAGTTATAGTTTCGTTAACCCAAACAATGCACTGCGTACCCCTCTGTGTGCTGCATGTTGCCGTAGCCTTAGCGAGCTGTCCTCGGGTCCCCAGCACGCGCATTGTTTTGTTATTAACACTCCAATTCACCAATTCTTCTCGGTCGTTCTCTATTCGCATGCTGAGAGCTGCACTGTGTGCGAATTAACTGTACAGCATAACTTTTGCTACCCCCATTGTTGAATTGCTCACCAGTGTGTGTGTGGGGGGGTTTGTAAGAGCCATGGAAACCTTAAGTGGGAGTTTTGTACTATGCCACTGTTGCATCGTTCAGATAAGTAGGGGGTTGAAGTTGATAGCTGTGGATCAACCGAGGGTGCAGACGGATGGCGGATTGTCTGCACTTTCTTTCGTGCCCAGGCAATTATCTTTAGGTGCACGTTTTGTGTACGCTGCTCTAGTCCGGCAATGGAGGGATGATTAATTACAACTTGAAAATTAATTGAAATTGATGATAATTCTGTCGAGAGCCCGGGTGTATCCGAATAACAATGGCGGCTGGTTGTGGAATAATTGCATTTTTGATACGCGAGAGAGAGAGTTGAATTTAATTTAATTCGTAGAATGGACACATATACGGGATGGGATTATGGCAGTCGGAAGGACTCACATACGCAAATCTGTGAAGTTGGTTTAATGGAATCAAATTAAGTTTCAGATTAGAATGAGTTTGTCAACCGTGGGATTTCGAGTGAGAGATCGATACCCACTGAGTTGGGACAAATTAGCTGGATTTCTGAAGGGAGCTCTTTTAAAGCAGAGACGGCCATCGGCTATACGGAGCAGCAACGCCGCATAATTGTGAAAACGCATACAAATTGTAACGTTCATGCGATTTTTGTCCGACCATTTGAAAAAACGGGGTTAGTTATGAAGCCAAGAATTCATGTACCTATGTATATTCATATTTGTCCTTCCGGTCAATGCAAAGGTTAGGCGGGCTATGTGTACAATAGAAAGGTATAATTTAACCCGGAGGCCATTTGGCTCATCGCGATTGTCTTGGAGTGAAAGGACATGCATCTTTGTCTGATCACTCAAGCTATGGAAAAACTTGATACTTAAACAGATTATTCGTCGTTTTAACAAAGCAGGGGATAGGGAAGAGGAAATGTTTTAGAGATTCTAGTTCTTCCCTTCGTCCCTACAGCTTCTGCAGAAGTCGTGTATCCATATGCCTAATCTTCTCGTTTCATGGTTTCCTCGAAACAGCGCCTAGTTATTACATGAGAAGTGTTCGAATGTGGCTTCTTCCGAGAGGTAGTAGGTTCGCTGTTATTCCTTTATCGAGTATTCGCCACGACCTGCTGGCTCTAGCACCACTACTTATGTGTTGTTATTGTTCCTCCGGCAATTTTACATTGACTTTGTCTAGACTTGAAGGCATTCTTTTGCATTCTTGCACTCTTTGAATTCTTTTGCATTCTTTGCATTAATTTTTATTGATTTGCAAAGAATGCAAAAGAGTGCAAAAGAGTGCAAAAGAATGCAAGAGTGCAAAAGAATGGAAAGAATGCAAAAGAGTGCAAAGAATGCAAATGAGTGTAAAAGAATTCATGATTTCTTAAGTGAGCGCATTCAATGAGTGCATTCAATTGAATGGTAGAGGAAATGAATGCAATCTTTTGAATGGTAAATGAATGGTGATTGCACTCTTTTTCTTGAAGTCTCAAAATGAATTCAAAGAATGCAGTCATAAAAGTGAACTCATTAAAGAGTGCATTCAAAAATGAATGCATTCTTTTACAACCCTGATACCTAGGATATTTCTTTTAACGGAGAATTCTACTGTATTGATAAAAGATAGAAGTTTTTGTTTGCCTTAGGTCACTGTTATCATTGAAGTAATAGTGACCCTAACGTCTTTGACAAGAAAATAGGAAAAGTCATGTGGTGACAGGTCGACAGGTTGCAATAAAATCCAACATTGCAAAGACCTGCAGACGAATACTATACTCAAAGAGTAAATTCAAGGCCCCTACAAAAATCAAACTGCGTTTGAATCTATAAGCAGAAAGTTACCTATTGATCTGGCTGGATACGTTAATTGATTGGGGCCCAAGTTCACCCTGAACTGTAGGACCATCTTGGCCGTGCCAACTCACTTAAAGTCGACATGAAGATCTTGCGATTTGAGGAATTTCAACTTCATTTTGTGGGATCTTAAACCAGAAATAACTCCTGGGTTCAAGGTACGAATGGTACGAATATGCTCTGTGCAAACGTCATTGAAATTTCATCAAAACGACACAGCATCAGAGTTGTGGAAGACTCTTGGTGGACACTTTGCTTAGAAATTTATCGCAGTTTGTTTACTTGGCAATAAAACCATCAGCACTCACTGAACAAAAGAGACATTTTGCTGTAAAATGTAATTATGGTTTTTTATGGGACACTTTTTACCAAAAGCAAAAGGCGAAGGAAACAAAAGCCGTGTAGTTACGCACAATTTCCAGGACCATATTTTGGAAATCAAAGTCCTCCGACAGCTTAGAACATTCATTTGAGTGTTCACTCTTGAACCCCATCGACAACCACAGAAAAACATTAAGAACTATTCAAAACTCCCTAGTGTGTCCGGATGGACGATCCTTCCTTTCCCAGAAGATAAGCCCACCCCTCTTCAAGTCTTTCATTCATCATGCACGCGTTTGCATATAATTGGAATTTAAAATGCCCACCCCATTCCAACAAATGAAAAACATAATACACCTACTATATGCAAAAATTGCTCTCCTGCTGTCCACCATTGGCCAAAACAAACAACCAAAAACCTCGCTTCAGATTAAATCTCCCCACAGTTCCATGGGAATTTTAATCGCGCACCATCACACAAAAACATCGTTTTCCAACTCATGCGGTGGAATTTTCAATTTCGAAAATATGTCTGCCAACAAACAGTCCCCACAGACTCCAGGGAAGGCATAGCTGCCACTCATTTACACGTATAAAAAAAAAAAAGGATACACCCTCCCCCGAAAATAAAAACCGGATATGAAAATATTCCACTGAAAAACTTATCAAATTCCATTACCGGGTGGCATGGACAGAACCCTTCAACTTCACTGCGACCGACCCTCCTGGTTGGCACACGAGTGTGTATTGTTTTCCAAAAACGCCCACCGCATCACCATCGTGCCATCACCATCATCATCGCCCCAGTTGTCCGACCGAAAATGTGGGCAAACAAACAACTTATGGTACTCATATCACCGCAATCTATCCTCCATTTGGTTCGAGCCCCTTCGTCCTGGCCGAGGAGCGACTAAAAAAACCCAGTTTTGCCATTATCATGCCATTTCGGGGAATTTACATACCCCTACGGTCGAGAACTGGTAGTCAAATGGTTTATTGTGAGCACACACTACTGCCGGGCTTAAACTATTTTCAGACATATGGACTCGGGACCAGGGGTGGACAAGACAATGATTTCTATGCACACGAGTGTATGATGAGTATCTCTTGTGAGTCCTAGAGGATCGTTGAGCGCTGACAGGATGACAATAGTTTCCGAAAATGGTCAGTTGAGTTGAGTTGGCCGCTCTTTTGGTTGAATTATGAAAGCCCTCCGCACATACGGTCAAGGGAGGTATTAATCGCACGATGAAGACAAAGGAGGCACGTGCACGTGTGTCACGATAACGAATGTCATATCGTTTAATTTTATGAAGGTACTCCTCATAGTTCTCATTCAAAGTCTTCAGTCTTTATCAAACCAATTGTGTTGTGTCTAGCAGCACTCATATTCAGGGGGAAAAGGATATTTTTTGTGTCCTTTTTGAAGGAATTGAAATCAATTGGTATTGCGCTCGTTGAAAATGATTTTGTAATCCTGTTTTGACAATTCTATTATCTACCGTCTATCAAGAAGGATTTTTCCTCTGCTCTTTCCTCATATAAATAAGGTTCACAAGAGGTCAGGGAAGGATTGGGAATTGTAAATGGAGTTTCCTATTTGTATTTACTGAGTAGGGAGGACTTTTTTCGGATACGGAAAATGGGGAAAAGTTTTTTTTTTAACGTCAATCATGTGTTGTGTTTTGGAGGGGAATGAATGTATTTTTGGCACAACAATAAAGGAGGAACTGACTGAATAGGAAATAAACGAGAGCTTCAAGTTTAAATGGCAGCTAGACATCTGTACGTGAAGAGAAAGGGAATACATGTAGAGGAGAGCGTTTAACAAAGCAAACATGGGCTAAGTTCATTTTTAAAGACAAAATATGTACCTTAAAGGTTTCTTGATGTTAAGTGTCTCGATTCATTGGACTTATTCGAAAAAGTTAGGAACGTTGGAGAGATGACTACATCCTATATGATGCAGACTTCACTCAGATCTCTACGAATCCATTGTGTTCCCCAGGAATATCCAATATAAAGAGAAGCCGAACAAGGACAAAAGGTTTTTGTTAGTTTTCTGATGGTTATTAGGCCTCACAGAACCATCCAGTGAAGTTTAAAACGATTTTTGGTGGCTTCTTGGGCGGACCGCCCGAGTTCTTGAAATATTGTTCTTCGATAGCTGACGCGACAGCTTGGGATGAGCCAAGGCCTATGTAGCTTCTCGCAACTATTCATGTTGTGCGTGTTTCATTTTTGGCACGAATGGAAGGGACCTACAATTTATTGCCGACTCCGAACGGCAAGAGCTTGAGAAGCTCTTTCATGACAGATTATACTCCTGGAGGCTTGTCATTCTCGGACGAGAGGTCGTGCCGCGAAAAATGTTCGGTGGATATGGCTGGGGCTTGAACCCACGGCGCTCGGTCACCAGTCCAACGCACTAGCCACGGCCACCATTTTCCATTTACTATGAGGGTTGCGTGTTTTGGGGTGCTTAAGTGGACTCTCCACATCTCCCGATCTTCCGCCATCAACTCTGAACCATCAGGGGCTATCCCCATACGGGTAGAAGTGAGATTTCGTTCTGGGTCCAACCATTTCATCCTGAGGATGACTACCTGATGGCACGGATTTCATGGCACGTCTTGCAAGCCGAGTTGGGGGCATGCGTTTAATGTAGCCAAACCATCGAAGTATGGACCTTTCTGTTAGAAGAAGTCGCTGCCCGACATTGAGTATCTCGCGTATTCTTGTGTTCCTAACACGACCTCGACGAGTTACCCCGAAAATACAACGATGACATCATATTTCGGCAGCTTGTATCCTCGATATTCTTCTTTCTGTCACTACCCAAATAATATTGACAGAAGCCGAGACCCCGAGATACTTAAACTTCTCCACCTGTTTCAATGGGACTCTACTAACATGCAGAGCGCATTGAACAGGTGTTCGAGAAATTACCATCACTTCTGATCACCCCTGTTTGCCAAACGCTAGGTGTTTCACCGTATTTCCTTTTCACCGCTTCTTTACCCAAAGCCTTGAGTATTTCTGGCCGGATTTCATCCACACCAGCAGATTTGCCGACTTTTAGCGCTTTAATCGCCAAAGTCATCTTCTCTACTGTGGGACTATTCTCCGCCCTACTCAAAAACATGGGTCTGCCATCCTCAGTGTACTCGGGATTGAAAAGTGCTCACCCCATCTGCGCAAGATATCCTTCTAATTATTGAACTTCCTTCCTCTGAGACGGCGGATGGTATGCCAGAATACCTTGTTTGCAGATCTGTGATCACGGTCAAACTCCTTCTAAGACTGCTTCTTACCTGCTTTAACAGCCAGGTTGCAAGTTCTTCGCGTCTCCATTTACCGGTTGCGAGAAGCTGAATTCCTCAAGTGTATCCACACCTCAAAGGCTTTTTTCTTCTCTCTGATGGCTTCTTGAACTCCGGGTGTTTTCAACCACGCAGTTCTTTTCTCACCGCCAGCCGCTACACCGATCCGCTTCACTTTGCAAACACCTCCTGCAGAGGCAATGACTGCTTCTGTAAACAACTGCCACTCTTCCTCTACATTTGTGGGAACAGTTGGAATTTGTTCAAACCTTTCGGATACCTGTCGTGCAAACTCCTCCCGTTTCTCATTATTCTGCAAACTCTCTCACGGTATATGTGTAACCGTTGAGATAAAGTTTGCACAGCACGAGGTGGTGATCAGTTGACAGTTCAGCGCCTCTCACAACACGAACATCACAAACCATTCTTTTAACACACGATGGTACCACAAAGAAGTCTATCAGCGATTTCTACTGAAGACTCTGACGGTACAATGTTTATTTGTGGATGACTTTGTGCGGAAAGAAGGTGTTCACAATGCCGTTTGCACAGCAAAAGACCAACAGCTTCTCTCCGTTCGCATTCTGTTCCACACCTACGTGAGCATTGAAGTCACCCATCAGGACATAAGAAGCCATATCAACCACCCGTTCCAAGGCGGCATTTACTTCATCCGAGAAAGCTGCATACTCCGACTCCAGACTTAGCGCATAGACCTACACCAGAGACAGAGTTGACCTTTCAGCTTTTTAGCTTTAAGATCGTAGTTCTCCATCCTAAAGGAATCCATTTCAATACTCTGCCCTCCAACCGCTGATCTGTGAGTATCCCCACTCCCGCCTGAGCAGACATTGAAGGTGCTACTCCTGACAGGAAGAGCTTCCACACATCTGTAAGCTCCACAGTTCTAGAGCCTCTTTGCTTTGTTATTGAATATAACTAATTTCCAAAAAGCATTTCCACACACTGCTAAGTAATCTGATGCCAAGAAAGAATGCCATTTATGTCACTCTATATCAAACCCAAAAGACATCATCATCAACATTGTTGAACACACACCCACATTCATTAAATGAACTTTGTTCTCTCCCATCTCTTGAAAAGATGTCTCCCTTCTGCTTTAATTTCCAATTTGTGTTTTTTCTCCCTTCTTATCAGCCAATGTCCCCTTAATTCTCATTCTACACAAAAAAAAATTAAATAAATAAATGAAATTGCGCATATAACCATACACCACTCCCCCACCGGTGTAATGCGTCGTGCCCATGTAAACAACACGTAAACTACCCCCCAAACAATTACCTGGAAAATCGCATAAAATTTAATGGCGCAAATATTGCAGATACATTTTTTTACGAAGACGCAGGCCAAAGCAAATCGCCAAATAAAAGAGAGAAACCCCCAAAAGAATCTCATTAAAAGGGCGAACGGGACTACATACACAAGTGGCGCGGTTAGAATATCCCAAAGCAACAGACCGTCGTCGATGGATTTTCCCCAGGAATGGAATTAAATTACATTTACCCCGCAAGACCGTAAGCCAAACGGCAAAATAGAAAATCAGTCACCTTTTGTCCGACAGACAACAATAGCTGGGGGATGGGCCACCACCGAGAAGGTTGTAGGCCAATTCCACAAGGGTTATTCCCAACGAATAGCTCCACCATGCTCCGCCGCTGGCTACCACTTCCGCCACGAATTGTCAAATTGGATTACTATTCGTGTGGAAGAGATTGCTGGTTCCACTTCTATTCTATCTTCTTGTCAATTTCCGGCCGCCCTTGAGCGGACTCCGAAAGAGATAGAGGAAGTGAAACGATTAAATTCTGACATCTGGCTAGTTCGCGGATTATGAAAATAATTGAGCGCACTTGGCCTTGGTTTTCCAATTCAAATTCGGAGATGATAAGTTTCCCCCAAAGCAGTGTGCGTGTACATCTCTTGCTGGCGAATTGAAAATGCCAATTAGGTGAAGACATCTTGACTTCACAAACGGGTCGATGATAAACTGATTTTGAAGGAAGGAAAAGTTGTCCCATCCGTGGGGAGGGATGCAGCTAAAGGCGCCATGATTCAGTGCGAATGTGTTCGAATCAGAAAAGTCATTCGCCATAAATATTTACTTTTTATGGTTTTCGAACGTGGAGGCCATGTTGGGAAGTGCTTAGCGGGATATTGCCATCCCTATGCCCTAGGGATTGGTGGTTAGGGGGAATGTCTAACGTTAACATGCAGATCTGCAGGATAATGGTTAATAACTTGTATTTTATGAGGTTTTATATGTTCTTCGAGGGCTGCAACTGAATTTTGTAGCAGGGGCTGTCAAGTTGGGTACAGTGTGGTTCGGGAGTTTTTCGACGGAAATCTAGATTCACTGCTCCATCATCGATTCGACAAGGGACTTATATTAATCCAATGGTCATTCAATTTTCCAGCACAAAACTTTTTCGCCCAGGTTTGAAATTTGAAAACTCTCCGTGCGACATACAAGTACATAGTTCAACCATTTCTATCGGAGTCTTGAATTCACCTAAGCTAAGATCCCAAAAGCCCCATGCAATATCGCTCTAGCCACTTTATTTTCGTGATGGAGCAACGATGACCTATTGAGCGGTCCATGTTACCTTCTGAATCCGTTTTTTGTGACCATCCTCATGACAGCCTGTTCTACAAATGGACAAGATCAAAGAGTTTTTTCCCGGCATGGAACTCAGCCTCAAGTTTTGTGCGAAAGGAATGTAACTAATTTCACCACACTGTGACACATTTTAATTTGTCGCCCTTCGAGGGTTCACCAACTTCCTAAATGAATTCGAGAACTCTATGGGCACTGCGTTAACAAAAACAACAACATTGCAGCCTCTTTCCCAGCTAGCACCATCAAATTGAAAGCACTTTTTATGTGGAAGTCATATACTTCTACAGAGGTCAGGCGACAGGGAGACTTTTTCTCGTAAATCACAGCAAAGAGGTTGTCATCTATTTCACGGAGAATGCATCGCTCAACTCCTCGGTGTGATCTAACCTATTTTTCTTGTTCTGGAAACCGATCTACTTTTCTATATAGGAGTCCCATAAGGGACCACTTAGACTCTCGGTATTTATTAAGGACCATTCATGTTATTGACGGGGTTAGCTATATGGTTAACAATCGACACCTTCTATACAACTTCACTTTTGAACAGCTCGTCAAGAATCGCATCTTACCGGCCATAACGCACTCAGTTCATCCAGGTTGCCCACAAACTTCTGTATCTTCCACCTGGCATAACGCAGAACGCGTCTTGATAGACATTCTACGTCATATCTTTTCGATTGAAGGTGAGGGACTCTGAAGTTGTTGCTACCGAGGTTCACAAGGAAATTGCAGTTCTTCTGTCCAGGTGTAGAGATTAGCACCTTGTTCCAGTAAAGAGTTTCCAAACCTCCTGACAAAAAAAAAATATTCGTCTTGGGGTGTTTTCTCAGACTCTAGATGAAAGAACTGAAAATGTTTTGCTGATTCCACAAAAGAGTTCAGGGGAGATGAAAGATTTGGCGGCGAAGATCTATTTGCCTGGAATTTCAAAGAGCGTTTGCCAAGGCTGACCAAGAAGTTCGCACAATGTAATGCTCGAAAAATCGCGGATCCTTCTCCTGTCTTTATTTTGGATTCAGCCGTGCTGTTTTGAGTTGAGTTAGTAAAGGGAAGTATTTTCGATCCGAACTTCAAATGTGTGTCTCAGTCTAGCGCTTGATGGTGATCAAAAGCAGTACGAACTTTACGAATTGTTGCCGCCACTACTACGAAAAGTTGTGCGAATGTATATCGATCCATACTTAATAACCTCCTAGTTTTACTTATCAAAAGTCATCGCAATGGTACGGAATTTAAAATGACACCTGTTTTTGAATGACCCTATACATACATATTGTCGTGCCATGTGATATAGAACTGACATTGACTCTAAGGAGGGGCATGCTTTAAATCAATTGGTTATATATTTGTAATTCTGGAACAGTGTTTGTTCTTTTTGGAAAATAATTTGAACAGTTTTCTTCTCTCCAGCGTAAGATTTTTACCAAGTCTTAGTTCACGGATCTGGTCGCATCTTTGGTCATCAACGGGTATGTGGTTTGTAAAAGATGATATAAGGATACTGCCGTCGGCGAAGCTTCAGATTTTGTTGATTGTTGAAGAATTTACAGCTTCTTGAGGTTTTTCCGCACTTATATGAAAGATTTCCGAAGTACCTCAATGCTTCAAAAAAAGAGGTGACCTTTTCAAAAGGCTTTTGTGTCGAAGTTGTTTCAAAATGCAAGTTTCTGGCTAATGAAATGCCTGCCTATCGTATCTACCTACTTACTAGAACCTTGTTCCTAGAACGAAATGAACTGACTTTATCTAATAACGTCTTCTTTTTTCTTTTTCATTTCAGGTAAGTGGATTTTAAGCATGCCTTAGATAGATTAAGTCTCATTCTACGTTATACGTAAGTCTCATTATAAGTCTCATTTTTACATGAATCGACGACCAAAGTGTTCTGCTTGTGGACTTAATGTCTATTTATCAGATTCCATAATTTATGGGGGAAAGAAGGGAATTAAAGGGGTGTAGATGTTTCCTTGAAGCTCATCTACATATACTCTCATGTCCTGAAATATTATTGGGCTTTGATAAATAGCATGGTGTTTGTAGACTTTATTAGATTACGTACTTTACATAATTTTTGATGCTTGGAAAACGGCTTGGAATACATACATTCAGCCATTTTCGACACCAAATAAGCGGTCTGTATCTAGTGCCTCGCAGAAAGAGTCACATGTGGCGATAGAACTAGGTATTCCCTGAGGTGCTTCTCTGTTGATTTTTTTTGCTACGTCTGCTAAGGTCGGGTGAATTTTTCGCAACCACAGCATAAATCCAAAGCAGTCATAGAGTTCAGCTATTGTGCAGACAGACGCAAAGGATGACATCTATGTTTATGTTGTTGGTGAAGCAGAGAGTGAATTATTCATGCTGCAGAAATACTTTAACCATCTCAATATCTTGGTCTCAATAAGTATTTATCTACAATCAAACGACTATTAAGCGTTCATCATTCATCATCATCATTATTTTCCAATGAACCGCTTATCCACTATGAGGGTCGCCTGTTTAGGGTGCTTAAGTTGACTCTCCACATCTACCGATCTTCTGCCATCGACTCTAAATCATCAGGACCTATCCCCATACGAGTAGAGGTGAGATTTCAGACTTGGTCAAACCATCTCATCCTGGGCCTACCCAGGGGACGCCTACCTGATGGCACGGATTCCATGGTAAGTCTTGGTATCTCTTGCTTTATAACTTCTATAGGGGTCAGAACCGTGTGATCGACCACTATTTGGTTCAGTTCCGATCCTTTTCTTGCCAGTTCATCTGACTTTTCATTGCCATCGGTGTCATGTGATCCAGCAGAGTGATGCACTATGTCTTGAGCCTAGGATCCTAACCTCGCTGCGACAAATCTTTACTTGGGAGCCGAGTTTGGGGCATGCGTTTAACGTGCCCAAAACCATCCAAGTATGGACCTTACCGTTCGAACAAGTAACTGCTCGACATTGTGTGCCTTGCGTGTTCTGGTGTTGCTAACTCGATCTCGACGAGTTACCCCAGCAAAACAACGAAGAAATCTCATATTAGGGATTTTATTCTTTCGGGCGGCGTATAGCGGTGATGTTGTTCAATTAATCTCATCAATAAAATAATTGAAAGTATCTACCCTCCAGTCTGGCATGTGTAGACAGTCCACGGATACCTTTATAAACAACAGGAAGAGAGTGCTTGACAAAAGGTCGAGAGTTTGTTTGTTTGAATATGTAAGTCAATAAATCAAGCTTCTATCGATTCTTCTAATGAAAGTCATTGGCGATGAAGATTCAACTAGTACCGAGTTTATCTTCGTAACCAATATAGTGCCAGACATTCACCGAGAATATGTTCAGAGATTGCCTCCTCTTCTAAACAGAAACAGCTTTCTGTATCTGAACAATGTTTTAGTTTGCAGAAAAGGTGTCTCAATGACCAGTAAGGAAGCCCACCAGCTGCCTCATGCTTTTCTTGTCAAGGTTTACAATGTTCTTATAGAAACAGGATTTGAAAATCTTTTGGATTCCCTAAGCTCGAGTACATTTTTCCAATAGGGGAAGTTGTGGGAACACCAATCATATGGGGTAACCCAATCAATGCTACAGAAGGGTTCTAGTTCTAGCCAGTTCATTCGCAGATTCATTGGCTACAACGTCCTGGTGGCGAGGTACCCAATCATGTACTGCGAAAATTCGACCTGACAGTGTTAAGTCGCAAATTAAGGAATACGTAGCAATGTTTTATCGATGACGAAGTGGAGGTTTAATTGTACCGTCCGCTAGCTCTGGTTATAGGGTTGATCCCTTCCTGACTAGTTCGTCAGCAGTCTCGTTTCCTGGCACACCACAATGGCCGAGGATCCAGCAGAGTTTTACGTTATACCGCGTGCCAAGAACACTCAGCTCTTCGCGGCAGCACTTTACAAGCTTGGATGTAATATGAGTACCAGCTGCTGCTTTTATAGCCGCCTGGCTGTCTATGAAGATCGTGATATCCTCCCGTGATACCGTGGCCATTGACGCCAATTTGGAAGCTCTGGTCACTGCTAGAACCTCTGCCTGGAAAACACTACTGTTTTCAAGGAGTCTTATTGAGCTGCTGAGTCCTAGCTCCTCAGAGAAGACACCAGCAGCCGAACCTATGCCCATCTTGGAGCCATTCATGTGGATGGACTTTGTCTCATTAAGAGTTTCTTTGTTCTCCCACTGTTCTCTACTTGGAAGGATGCAGGAGCAAGGTTTGATGAGGTCCAGATACGGACTCATGTAATCAGATTCGATACTTGTGCCCGGATATTTGTGCAATATCTCACCGCACACCCTTACATCATTAAGTCTGCTTTCGGTTGAACAGTGAGACAAAGAAGATCAGAACACAACACGTCTATGAAACAATCTGCCCTCCACAATATTTCCAGAAACTTATAACATGCAAAGGTTCAAAATTAACGCGCATCATCACCTCACTATCTTGCCTCTCATCTCTTGTCTCTAACACTTCCTTTTCTGTGTTGTTAAAGTTTTGTGCAATGTTCAATAGTTTGTTTAAAGGTACAAGCCGATTCACAACACAAGCAGGCTTTGCTAGGCGCCAGCCAAAAGACATTTTACAAGGGTTATTCTATTCGACAAATGTGTGAAAAAGAAAACTCCTCGAAAACCTATACATTTTACTGAAAAAGACCCAGAAAATAGATCGAAATTTACGAATTTTTCAATACCACTAGCCCAAGACATAAGAGCACGTGCCCTTTGAAAACCTCAGCACAAAAAAGTTGATGAGTGTGTCTGCAGATAGGAAAGGACTGTAGGCAGCTGAACGTTAGTGACACTGATTATAGACATGTTTCCTATCCTTGCAAACTGACGTGACAACTCACACCCATTAATTGCGTTCTTCCTTCAAGACGCTCCAAAGTAATAGAAGCGCATATCGTATACACAGCCTCGAGCAACCCCTTCTTGTAGTCGCCATGTTTTGAAATTAAAATCGATTCAATTATGTCTCCCTGTTATGTTTTGACACGTTCCATCAGGTTAACCATGATTTCCATTCCAACCCCTACCCTAGTTTCTCACCAAGTCCTTACAACAACGTCAGACTAATTCACTTGCTGGCTCCGAAATTTAACCCCCTGTTGACAAATTTGAAAACCAAATGCAATATCCTTAATGCCCGCCATTTCCAACACTTAATGCGAGCGCATCCCTGTGGAAAAATATGCAGTTTTAATCTTTAACAGCAAGGAACCACCCCCGCTAGAGTACCACCACCACAAGCAGCGACCAAGGAACGTACACGGAGAGTGCTGCCATTAAATTAGTGCGGTTATCGACTAAAACACTGGCCAAGGGGCGAATAGAACATCACCAGCGCGTAATCCTTTCAAATTACAATTTGTCTGTCTGCACTTTCTGCAAGAGATACCCCACACACTACCGACTGTGTAGCTGCACGAGTGTGTGTTTTAGTACAACAGATGGGGGCACCGTGATAAGCGAACACATGAAGTTCTATTGATTTTTCCCCACCGCTGCAGAGCGCAGTAAATGAGTCCTCTCCTTCCATTCCTAGGAGGAGGGTCGAGTTGAGTTGAATCGAGTCGGGTTCGGGTCTTTCCTTTTTATGTTCGGGATGCCTTCTCGGATTCCGTCCATCCCTCGCTAAGTGCTTTTTGGAACACGTATGTGTACACCGTGTATCGCGGCAAGCACCGCTCCGCACCAGCAACAGTAGCAATAGTAAAGTTTATTTTTACACGGCCTGACCTCCTTTGCCAGCTGCAATTGCACGGAAAATATAACAGCGAATGTGAGGCAGTTCTTCGTTTCTATTATGCTCCCCCTTTTCATTCGGCTTTTTTTTTTCGTTGTATCAACTCCTTTCGTTTCTTTTGCGCGCTTTCGTCTTGTTTTTATTGACCATTTGCAGGAGCACTAAACTTGGAGGCACTCGCACTCTTCCACTTTTCGTAGTTTTAATGGGGCAACGAAGAAGGAACTGTGAGTTTGTCGAGGAGTCTCTTTCTCTCCCATACTTCGTGACACAGTTGGATTGGAATAGTGGTGCAAGCAATTTACTATTTTTTGACATCCATTTGGGGAAGGTACATGTGCCAAGTGGGAGAAAGGGAATTGTGACATATTTTTGTGGATTTTTCGTTCACAGGACAGAGGAAGCAGAGGTCTTTGTAGGGCGAAGGGCTTTATCAATACATTCAAAGGATACTTGTCAGTTATTTGTCATGGAAGTGTGACAGGGGTCGGGTAACCAAAAAAAAAAAAACTTTTTTGATTATTTTAATTGCAAAGGTGAAATCAAGATTAATGACATACATTTTGGTAAGAAAATGGACTGAGAAAAAACATATGCAAACCTGGGGAGTGTTCACAGGTTTTGGGGAGGGGAATTCCCCAATCTAAATGGGTTGTGAACAATGACTGACGTGAATAGGACAAGTTGCGGCCCACATCAGTTCTTTCGGATTGAGCAGAATTTCGTTGTTTCACTATTAATTCTAGAATCAGAGGGCTATTACTAGTACATCCACTTATGAATTAGAAGAATCTGTCAAGGATTGCGAGATATGTGCTCGGTAACGATTTCTTGAGACATAAGGTATCTTCTTTGTGAAAATTGTAAGCACGTTTGACCAACAGCTTTTCGACACTGCTAGAGAATTATCAGAGCTCGAATGAATTTAATATTAGAGTGTGCGAATCAAGTTCGGAAGTTCGTTCCTTAAGCACGGATTCTCGACCTTATCTTTTTCACCTGCAGCCCATTCTCGATCAATGTGTACTGATATCTAGGTACGTCGAAGTAGAGGTTTAAGAACAGTATGGCCGAGTCCCAATAAGCACTTTTGGGCAGGAGCCGTTTCGATTATTTGGAACCCAATTATTGAAAACGCGAGTGAAGTTGGAAATTTAAAGAAGGATAGTGTAAAAAATATATAAATAACTGGGGCGACAGCTCGGGATGAGCCAAGGCCTAGCTTCTCGCAACCATTCATGTTGTGCGTGTTAAATTTTTTTGCACGAATGAAAGAGACCTACAATTTATTGCCCATTTCGAACGGCGAATTGAGAGGCTCCTTCATGACAAATTATACTCCCGGGGGCTTGTGATTCCCCGACGAGAGGTGGTGCCGCGAAAAATGTTCGATGGATATGGCTAGGGCTTGAACCCACGCCGCTCGGTTAGCAGTCCAACGCACTAACGACGGTCACCTCCAGAAGTATAGTGTATCAGAGATATTTTTCTCGAAGATCATTGAAGAAGGGTTTGCCTAATGGACGATGTCTGATTCTGACGAGAGTTGGAAGTTTGCAAATTAAATGGTCGAGGGTTTCTGTCTCGTTTACAACTTGCCAGCCAGTGTTGATGGGGATACCGGATACCTTATCATCTTGTATTATTATCGGCAGTCCAGCGACTCGTGCCTGTTGGCCGCAAGCCGAAAAACATTCCTTCAGTTTTCACTTAGTAGGTTTCTGGCTCTAATTTGGCCATATTGTCCTAGAGATGGTGCAACTATCTAGCCCGACGTATGGTCGCACCCAACTTTGATGGAAATAAGCGTCCTTAATCGCATCCTTGCCCCAATGTCCTGATACCCAGATTAGAATGAAAGATTTGCAAGTTCCATACGACAATGTTTCAGTACACAGTTTGGAGGATACGATTTCAAAACGTATGACCTTGGCTACCCGAGTACAATGTTACGTTTCGCTAGGGAGTTAAATGGTTTTTGATCTCGATGCATGCGTTTGGAATCGCCAATGTTTCCGCCTGGAAAAGACTTATTGATATCTAAAGTATGAAGGTAAATCTGGGCGGTTTGGTTGGTCAAGGCTGTAACTACTCAACGGTTCATTGAAAACTGCGCAAACAATTCAGCTCATGTGCAGCGTGCATCTCCGGTGTACGGCTGTCTAAACAAATCAGCAACTTTTTTTTCCGAAGCTTTGTGTGGGACGTTATACAAAGGTTTTCGCAGGGTATTGCTGTAGCCAAGGTAGGATACGTGCAGAGCTCAAGAATTATTATTTTCCGATACTAAGTAGCTTAAACTCTCTGAAGATATGAAGCGGCATGAACTTTCCTTTCACCAAGAGTAAAGAACTTCAACAGGCTTACACCTTTTATAAATCGTAAAACAGGGATCATCGAGCCATAAGAATTCTTCAAGACTAAAAATCTTGCCGATCCATTTCCTTAAGGATGAGTCTCTGATTTCAAGCGGGAAAGTACAGTCTCTGCTGAAACGCTTGAATCTGTAACGATCCGTTGTGACAAAATGTACTCGATAGCTTCCTGATGTTCAAGACAAAGTCGTCTGACAAAATTTCAACAATCTAGTAAACGTGATTATTTTGTGGGCAGTGACGGTCTAAGGCTACACACACAGTGAAGTGATAAAGCGATGCGATGCGAGAAGCGAAAAGCGTGCGCTAAAACTGTTTACTTGTATTCTTATGTATGTGCGCACAGTGAAGCGATAAGAATTCATGTGAAAAGTTTTATCGCATGCTTCTCGCTTCTCGCATCGCATCGCTTTATCGCATCACTGTATGCGTAGCCTAAGTCTCTAAAATGTCAGTCGTTTCGCGAACTGCCCCGTTCCACCCGTGGATTCATTGTGCTTTCCTTTTGTTGTTTTAATTGGCTAGTTTAGGTTAAACAGGCTGTCTTTGTATAGATAGATGCCGACAAACTTAGACCAGGAGTAAGTCTATTGTGATACCTCGGGATCTAGATATAGGAGGAATTCGCCTTTCTAATCGTTGAACCAATGAAGGCTTTTGATAAAGCGAACTAGGCTACCGACATCTTGTTGTGCTAGGTCGCTAAGACTGTCAAAAAAGAAGGCACCAAGATGGTTTCGTCTTTTACGAGAGAACTCTAGACGGTAACAGAGAAGATGTGTTGGGATACATGTAGAAGAAATGGGATTGATACCTAGTTTGTGGCCTCCTTGAACGATCTAAAATCCCTCAAGTCCTTGAAGAAATGTTCTCCCAGGGCCTGTCTGCACAGAGAAATGTGTCACATTGCACTGCATGACATTTTGGAATAATAACATATCCAGTCTTGCATCGTACATCAGGTGCAGCTTAAGGTTTTTCCCCAGAAAGATGGATCAGAGTCGGAAAAGCACAGCCTATTTCCCACTCATTGACAGTCCGCTGAGAACTGTGGGGTTAAATATTCCCACTATCATCAACCCCCACTTCACAATAAACAATAAACAACGATAGTACATAATTATTACCCCGATAACACGAACAACGAACAATTCTAATCGAATAGCTCAGTCATTTGCTTTGAAAAAAAAAGAACACGTCATCCATCCTACATGCAATAGGTACACGTCATTCCATTACGACTACTCCTACACTCTAAATGATTTGTTGGCCCAAATTACACTTCACAATACCCCTCCCCCCACGTCCATATGAAATTTTCTAAGGTAAATAAAATCGATCACGTCCCCATTGTCCACAGATACAGAATC
This sequence comes from Matsumyia berberina, assembly GCA_917880715.2. Lineage (NCBI taxonomy): Eukaryota > Metazoa > Arthropoda > Insecta > Diptera > Syrphidae > Matsumyia > Matsumyia berberina. The sequence continues at coordinate 52,834,195 of OU862870.1, forward strand.
ACTATAAGAGACATTGCGCAGTACACAACCGTATAGTGAAGCTATAAATAAATATGAATATCCTGATGGCTCCATTGTAGAGTGTCCTCCGCCCTCGAACACATATCGATTCAATTGAAAACTTAATTTATTAATAAAGAAAGGGTCTTATCAACATTCCGGCCCAGATACTTTCTCCATAGTTTCCACACTGAACAAAGGGATCCCCGAACTCCAGCCAGGACTGGCTCTGCCTTCGAAAGGATTTACACAAATCCTTTCAACCCCAATGGGTAACTTGACAGTAATCCGATTATAATGGTGTTCCTCCGCCCACTTCAAAACTGCTGGAGTAAAACGTAAGACGAGAAAAAAAAAACATTTAATGTCCCATTAGTCAATCTGACCGTTTGGCTTGTCAAAGTTTTCTCCTCCATGTTGTTCTATTCTCTCATCCGATCAGGATGTCATCTTAGATTCTCTGGGAATCTTCGGTAGAAGAAAACTTTTTACCTCCTTCGCACAGGCAAGATGTCAAACGATAGACGAGGACGCTTGCAACAATGTCAAGCAAAGTATCGATATATCGATTGATAGGAGGGTGTGCTTGCGGATCCAGAGAAAGCAAGTCCCTACAGCCATTTGTCATAGTCTAAAAAACAACCCCCTCCCGTACACCTTCGCAGCAAGTAGGTACTACATTGTGGGCCACGACCACGAAACTGTCGAAGACCGCCATTAATTTTTAATTTATTTACTCCTGCGGTAGATTGGTTGTGGTGAACATTAACTGCAGTCGTTTCCTCTTGTGTGTCCTGTGTGTCGAAGCGCAAAGGAAAACTTGTGTATCGAGGTGTATTTAGATAGTTTTCCCAGGCAATTTGTTTCTTTGTGCGACCGGAACCAGCAGTAGAAGCTTCGGTATAAGAGTTTTTGATGAGAAATGTGTGCAGATAGTGGTTTTGTTTGCATGTGTTTCGACTCGAGTCCTGAGGCGAAAGCAAATGGCAGGTCTGGTGACAGTTCATTAGTTTTTTTCTTTTCGTCTTCTGTCATGGTGACATGTAATTGGTTTTGTGTGTATAGTTTCTGTTCGATTGTGGGGAAGACAGAAAGCAGTTGAGTTAATTATGCAGATTTTATTGGATAGTGGGTGTATACTTCATTGGAGATGAAAGGGATAGACACACGTAGTTTTGGGGTTAATTTGTGGAAAAACTAAGGATGTTCTTTCAGAAGCTATTACTACTTTGGTTACATACATATGTCGCCCGATCTAATTAGTTTTAATTGTTGAAACACTGTGAACTATCGCAAAGAGCTCTAAAAACACTTAAGCTTTGGATGATGTCCATGGTCAGAAAGTACCTCTTGAGATCTATGGTGGAGTCAAATATATGGCTCTCGACTGGATAAAGAGTGTAGGGAGGACTACAAAGACAAGAAAATTCAACCGAACCGAAAAGTCATCCTATGGATGTTAACAGCGACGGCGACACAACTGAGAAGAATACACTGGTGCAGTGTCAGTTGCAAACTTGAACCAACGACGGAGCTGGAAACTACTTGTTATGTGCACGAATTTTTTTTTTCGGGTTAGCAAATTCTCCACTGGAGGACTTAGGCCCAACTGGTTTATTCCACTACAAGGAAGCAGGGCCCAGTTTACTGAAATTTTCTCGACTTCTCAGAGAAGGCACTCACCACATCAGTACTGAAGATCTACTACCTCATGCATAAGCATTGCACATTGAGATACTTAACAAAAGCGAAATGTCAAACGCTAATAATTTGTCTACAGTTGTTTCTGCTGAGTGACAGCAGGAATGCCTCAGATTTCTTACAAATATTCGGGAACATTCGTTTAGTCTGCCAGCATCCACACAACACTGCCACACACGATTGTATTCGTAAGAAATCCAATCGCCAATGGAAGCCCTGGCCGAGGACCCGTGAAGTCCTTCTGAGCCTTGTCTAGCAATCTCATCGTAGATCTCATTGCCAGAGATCGTAGTGCGATTTAAGACCCAGACAAGGGTCAAAGCTAAACTCTTTGACTCTTGCGAACAAATTTAGAAAGTTCTTCCATTCTTTTACTATTTTTGGAATCGGTTAATGAGTTGGGCAAGGCTTTAAGCGCAGCCTGGCTATCGCTACGTACGTAAATGCTGTGACTCCGCCACTTATTCTTTACAATATATAACGTCTCTGCTTAGAAAACGAAGGCATGCTCTCCAAATAAGTAGTGCAGTCTAGTGTTGTCGTTCTCCATAAAGACACCAGCACCGGGACTCATGACTGGTTTTGGGACCAACTGTCAAAATTCAACTACAGTCCAGGCTTAGAACCTGGCCAAAGCCAGTCCTAAATGCAAGGAAAGTCGCGCAAAGTCATCGAAACTCCAGAGCGGATGATACCAAAAGGTGTCCAACTTAGACGATAGATTCCTTTGCATAATCAAGCAATGCATCTAGAGCACACTTCGTCGTTGAAGTTTAGTGCCGAAGGCAGACACAAACGTATGCGAAAACACCCTCCATTAAACAACCGATACATAGGCAAGAAACCGTCTTATATGTCATGTCTTGCCAAAAGCAGCCTGAAACTCCCAGAAAACAGAGAGCGCTTTGGCTGTCTTCGACTTGACATGTTTTGCTTAATTTCTATCCAGAATCACATTTAGAAGCTTGGAGATCTAGGTACTGACGGCCCTTGCCACTGGCTGAGTCAAACCGGTAACAAGCCCCTTCTTGTAAAGAGGACAACTTAAGTTTTCAGAGGTTTGACCGAGAGCCATAGGCATGACCTGACAGACAGTATGACAACATCATCAGTATTCACCTGAGCGTAGACGTTAGAACAATTAAGAGTATGTAACAGAAAGTCAATCACTCCCCACCATAGCTGCAGAGACAGAACGCGACGTTGAAAACTGCCTCTGTTTACCACAGTCCGCATCTACAATCAAAGCTGTATTCATCAGCGTTGCTCTAATCCACGATACCACGGTCACATCTATAACGTGTAGTCTAACAGAGTCATGAAGTCGTTCATACATATGTCAATGAAAATTCTCAAGGCGTATATTTTCCTATTCAGTGCGCGTTTAATTCTAGCAACTAGATTTTGATAGAGTGCATCCTCAGAGCAACTCTACGCACGTGAATCTCGATCAGCCTCTCCTTGCTTTTCAGCAGAAAGGGAAACAGAAGACAGGTCTCTCAACCTGAAGGTTGGTAGCTGCTTTGACTATTATAAATGTATAAATAGCCGGCGCGACAGCTCGGAATGGGCCAAGGCCTAGCTTCTCGCAACCATTCATGTTGTGCGTGTTGCATTTTTCACGAATGGAAGGGACCTACAATTTATTGCCGACTTTTTTCATGACAAGTTATACTCTCGGAGGCTTGTCATTCCCTGACGGGAGCTGAAAAATGTTCGGTGAACATGGCTGGGGCTTGAACCTACACAGGCTTGCGCAGCAGTCCAACGCACTAACCACTGAGCCACGGCGACAATGTTGACTATTCCACAGAGCAAATACTTAAAAGCAGACCTATCCATGTTAATCTTGGAACAAAAGGTCGGTCTACAGGGGTTCTACGGTAGATGAAGTGTTAACCTGCCTCGAACAGTATCCAATGCTAGCTGGACGTGGCATAATGGATAACAGAGCAAGGTTCATCCACGAATCAACAACCAGATAACAATAAATGTTATGTTTCGCCAGCTTCTCTCTGCCATAAAAGTTCGTCCTGTCATGTAAATAAATTCGCATAATCCCAACAAGTCGGAATTTATATCCTGTTTTCCCAGGAATAACAAAGTTATAGCCCAATAAAATTGTTTTCCTAAATAAATATTCAAAAGGATTGGAATAAACAAAAATCTCCCAAAGCACATGAGAATCCTGTGATGAACATTTCCACAGGACTCTGCCTGTGTGTACATCTGCAAACATAATTCCACTGTCGGAAATATGTATCCCCTTCGGGCACGCTTTGGAAGTCGATAGCACAAATCTGGTTCCGTACACGCACGTACATATGCCAGGACTCGACTTAAAAGCCAAATAGGCCACCGTGCTCGAATGCGATTCGAATTTCTGTTCCGCAAATTTGATTTGCTTGCGAATGACGTCGCTATCTGACACGACAGGTAAAGCAAACTGGCAGGCAAAGAGGCTCCTGTGGTAGTAAAGTCTGCGGCTTCAAAGAGTTGAAATTTTGGGCGAAGGTTGGGTGGCGCGCACAAAACCTCAAAGAAATTCCCTCACTGATGAATATCTTTCCGCATTCCATTGAGGATTCTTTTTTATTTCTTGTAACGAAATCAAAGTAATTTATTGAAACAAAAAGGATACATCTGATACTGGCTCCATTAAATCATCGCTATGGTTACCATGTCCCTTGTCATAGTAGAAAATTCCAATTCGCAGTGTGGTTACGGTGAAAAAATATCCTCAGGGATGCCAAACAATATCCCTCCAGCATAGCACAACATAACAAGGGTGAAAAACACTCATACTTCCCCAATGTCCTGAGGCAAAACTACTTGGATCAGAATCAAAGGATATTAAATTTTACAAAACCGATACGAAACGGAGATTCCTCTCGTCGTCGTCGTCGTCCTGCCACCCTGTGCGTCTCGTCGTCAACCCCGAAAATTTGATTGATGGGGAACGATTGAAAGGATCTCTGTATAACAGATAAATGGCGGATGCTTCAGGATGGATACCAACGACGATGATTATGATGATGATGATGATGATGCTGATGGAGATTTAGGGGGTTTATAGTGAAATTCTCAATTAGCACCCCGGAAACAGTACACTCAATTCTATCGCTCACTCACTGTTTGTTTGTTTGCGGCTCAAATCGGGAGGCATGGGTACAACGAACCTGGGCGTTCTGAGAAAATTTAATTGAATCTGCCACCGCTGCTGTTGCGTTTAACGATAACGATTATGAAATTCGCCCAGAGTAGCTCCCACTTATGTATGTATACCCGTTTAGGGATTTGAATGCCAAATCAATAATTCATAACTACCCCGTGCAAAAGTTTCTGTCGTTCATTTCGGATTCGTGGAGTTTTGTGTTAGTTTAGGCCTGAATGTGATTATTTTATAAAACTTACGCAGGCATAACAAAGGGGAGGGAAGGACTTCCGTGGTGACGTGCCATCACCCAATTTCGGGTTAATTTCGGTCGATTGTTCGGCAACAAGGGTGAGGACAATAAAATCGGATTGTGTCGGTTTAAATTAGTTAGTATGTGCTGTTAATATATATTTGAATGAATGGAAGGAATAATGCGAGATAATGACATTCTAGCATGTGTTTGAATTTATGCGTGAGATGAGCCACAGCCAGGGGCTTGGCGTGAGCCCTTTCGGAACTGAGCGTGAAATGAATATGCTAAAACTTCATGAATTTCTTCATCGCTAACCTTCCTCCCTTGTTGGCATCGGAATCGGGACATTTTGGAACTTGTGACATTGGCTATAAACTAGTAGTTGTCTTATCTCTACAGCTAACATGTCTGTTCAGTGGTTAGTGCGTTGGACTGCTGTGCGAGCGGCGTGATTCAAGTCCCAACCATGTCCACCGAACATTTCGCGTCACCACCTCTCGCCGGGGAATGACAATACTCCGAAGTCAGCAAACAATTGTAGGTCCTTTCCATTCGTGCGAAAAATGTAACACGCACAACATGAATGGTTGCGAGAAGCTAGGCTTTGGTTCATTCCGAGCTGTCGCGCCAGCTGTTTATTTATTTATTTTATTCAAAATGCCTGCTTTATGTATGGACTTGCTAAATGAAACTTGAGACGCCACCTTTAAAAAATTTTTTTTACCGCCAGCACCAATGACTAAGGTCTACCTTACATCGGGGCAAAAATAGACAAAATATTGTAAAATCTGGGACGTTGCCCTTTCGCTTTGTTTTGAAATGTTCTTTCGCTTACTTTAATCGGAATCCAGAGAAACCCAACAAGTCGGAGTTTCAAATACAGTTCTTCGGACCTGGACCTGACTTACCATTAACGTTGAATTGCTCTCACCCACTTTGCCTGAGAGCCTCATTGGTTGGTTGAAGTGGCTGTTTCAGCCGATTCGCTCAAGACTCAGATAGTACTAGATTGCCGGGTTTTGTCACCATAATTCTCGAGACATGATGTTTAAGATCAATATACTCGGATGTGGGAGCTGCGCCCGTTTGCTTTGGCCCAGACTGTGGATTAAAAAGTGAGCAGTACGTTACCATTTCTTCTCCCAAAAGTTGGTTCAGGTTGTCGCAGAAGGGTTTTCCCAAAAAACGATTCCTTACTTAAGCCCGGTCAGAGCATCTTCTATTTCTATTTCGTAGAATTTCTGTGCAGCCTCTGCTAAAGAGATCGTTTGTTATTTTTAGCTGTATGTGCACCATGTCTTTTTGGAAATGAAGCAAACATGTGTCTAATCTGCTCCAACATTGCTTAGCTTGTGATAGACAGTGTGAAAACATACGCTTCCCTTGACAGCTTTATCACGAAAAGTGTTTACACTTCATTTTGAGCTGTCCTGGATTGATTTTAGCATGGCTAGTTCATTCGAGACGCGAGTTCATTTCGACACTATAACTCTGATTTAGAACGATGCTGTGTTTAAGTGTTGGGTCGCATAAGAACACTATACGCGTGGCGGATTTCCAGCAGCTTAAAAACAGTGCGGAATTAAGTAACCTGTAGGACCTTGATATCTCCAAGGTTTTTTTTAAAGGGAATTTCCAAATCCCGGGAGCACTTAGGCTCGTTATCGAGTCCATTGTACTTCCAGGAAAAAATCTCTTTTTGGTACAGTGGTTTGTTTTGTTTCGGTGGGTGTAGTTTTTGCTGTTCCCCGATCGTGCTCGAACCTGCACAGTTCGGGTCACAGCAAACACACTACCCACTACACTGTGCCACCTTTATCTCCAAGGTTGCAGAAAAGGTTCTCCTATAACATTGGAGAAATCGCATCGCAGCTATCCATACCTGGATGCGGACACATTTGGATTAAAAGTGGTTCATTGGAATACCACAGGTTCTTTCTAATCCAGAAGTACTTCGAGGACTATTTGAACCAACTAGAGCGTTTTGTTAAGCGGGGGATACTTTTAACGTGAAAATTTGCAGTGTCGGGAGCGAGGTCATCGAAAGAAGGAGCCTCCATACGGACAAATTTTATTTTTTTATTTTCTACTGAGTTTGAGGGGTACAAGGGAAATGGAGAATAATTACCTTCTCCTCTTTATCCCTACAGCTTCTGCAGAAAATGTTTAAGAAGACGTCTTGCCTCTTGGCGTGAACAGATTTGTGTGAGGACACCGACACGGATACTGATTTGCAATCACTTTAGCAGGACCCATTTATTTGATCAATTTTGATCAAGTCTGCGCCTGAGTCGCACCTTACGTTCAGTTCTCGTGACTGTCCCCAGTTTAGGGACATGTTTACATATAGCGAGAGGTATACACCGTTCCCTTTATTTCGGCAGGATTCTTGGCTTACAACGGTATCTAGCGAGCTTTCGTCACCCTTTGGCCCAGCTTAAAGCGTACGTGAATGCGGAATTGATCTGCCATAAATAGGGCCAGCGACAATCTCAGGTGACTTTTGAAGTTAGAACGAATTCAGGGAATTATTTGCCGCTCGGTTGTCTGTTAACAGCTCGGAAACGTAAGAGAATACTGTCCTTTGTTCGTTGTGTTCCATCGATAGGTTTAGGTTATTAGCACTCATCACTTCAGCCCCAAGATTCTGCCACCTAATACGAGCAAAGGCAGGGCAATCAAATGGAAAGTATTTTTGCAGTGTCTTCGCCCTGCCTACAAGCATTACAGACAGTGGTGCCACTTAAGCTTATAGACGTCAGCAAGTATTCGGTTACTCTACCTTTTCCTTGGGAAGTAATACCAAACACAGTTTGAATCAAGAGGATATGAATATACTTTTAATGTTATACACACACCGCGAGCAAGGTACAGTGGTTGGAAACTCAGGTAGTGTTAGGTTTCATTGGCGTCCAAGGGTGGTGTCCAGGCTAGCTGGGGAAATTGGTGGTGTTTATCATTACTATAATTCACAAAAATTTGTTCGAATCTCCTGATGTCATAATCAGTGTCAGCTTAATCGACTCTTCATGCCATGACACTCTACTGCCAGTGTTATGCCTTCGCAGGAGAGTCGCGGGCAGCTTTCAGAGTTAATCGATTTTATTTATTTAAGAAATAAATGTTTTTCCTACATCAGGAGTTAAACCCTTTAAGCGTGACAAGCGATTATGCTAACCACTGCACCATGGCCACCTAACAGATGCCTTTATTGAAGCTTTTTAAAGGCCAAAAGGGCTTACAAAGTGCTGAGTTCTGATACAGCACTTCCTTCCACTCTATTCGATATTTGTAGCATTACTTCCAGTTCGCAAAATTGAGTTTCTATCATTTCTGTTCAGTCTTTTTTTTTATTGAGGTTCAACACTTTCGGTTGCTTTAGATAGGAAAACTGGGTTTTAGCTGGCTGTTTGAATGGCAATGTTTTAAATTTACTCGTTGCCTCTGAGCCAGTATTGAGACTGTGGACAAGCTTTTCGACTACATCCACAGCTTATACAGTATTGTTTTTTTTATTATCACTTCTTGACTTAATCTTTGAAAGTAGTCCAACACTTGCTCTTTCTGATTGTTGTCGCAAAGCAAAACTGACCATAGCATCAAACCCAGGACTTTTGTTAAACCAAAGTATCCCGTTTAAAACATGGACTCTAAAGACTACCAATAGATTCGACGGCATTTTCATAGAAAGACGAAAGTCTTATCTCTCATGTGAATTTTCTCAACCGTTTGTGTGCGCCTGACTCTACTTGTGGCATCCATAAAGTTTGACGTGAATTACGTGTAGACAGTTTCTAGCTGTTCTAGGTATACACCGATCCCTATCTTTCTCTAGAGACATCATCTTTATTCGCAATTCATCTACGTATGCACGTGTATTCATTGTAATTACTTTCACCTTGTAGACATGCCTGGTAGATACCGCAGGAAATTACAAAGCCCAACCACAGGCTTCTCATACCCGTTTTTTTAATTAAATTAATAACGTGTTTGAATCGTTAACTCTTCAGTGTCATAGATGTCGTCAGAATCATGACAAAACTCAGATACACACCCAAACCAGGAAAACCGCCAAACCGCACAAAACAAACAGCAGCAAATTACCGCGGTCCTGACGGAAAAAAAAAATCGTAGCGAGCTCCGAAATCCTTTCCCATCTTCATGAATATTCATTAGGACGATGGGGAAAAAAAACACACAAAGCTCCAACGTTTCTGGAGAGATCTATACTCAGTGGTACAACGTACACCACCTCCAGCTAAGGAGGAATAAAATACATTTCAGGATGTAAGGTTAGAAGATGAAACTCATCTCGTTTAACAAATTCGTATCCTGCTTTATAATTTAGTAAGCTCCGCGTAAAATTTATTTAAAGGATTATGACAGCGGGAAAGTAATTGTGTTACACGTTTTGCCACACATTTACACCTTTGCCCCGGTTACCGGGAGAACACTCACTCTATCCGTCATGTAAGGTTCCTCCACAGAGGGTGCATAAAGTTTCTTGAAATTCACTTTTGGCAAACGTGTGAAAGTGCGCAGCCAACATATTGTAGCGGCATGTGAAGGTTTCGTGGAAAAAAGGACGATTTATGACCAAAACCATCGTCAGAAGGAGATGAAATTTCCTGTCAAGGCAGGCGAAAGGAGTGTAAACGGAGATGAAATTGAACTGGACATCTGCACAATGGGACTTACACAAGCGTTCGGTGTGGGTGCTGAAGGTTGTAACTAACTTTGTGACAGTTGAAATATGAATTCGGTTCTCATGTGACACGAAAGGGAATAATAATTTCCGGGAACTTACCAATGTGTATGGTTGCGTTCTTTCCTCTTTTTTTTTTTTGGTCATGTAATGGAATGGAAAAAGGAAATTTCATCAAAATGTAACAGTTGTATGCGTTGCAATTTAAGTTAGGCATTGCCAATGGGTTTGTGTCCCAAAGTTAAGGAAATCGGAAATCCAATTAGGGAAGGCATACATTTTTTATTTTAAAGTTTTAAGTGGTGATTTAATGACAGGTGACGTTTGAGGCTTTGGTTCTTGTCTTTAAATTGTCTAGTAAATCGTTGTACGGTAACGACTCACAGAGGTCTAGTGTAAGTTGCGTCTCTGGGTGGATGCTGGTTCGATAAATTGCACAGCACCGCCTCTCGTCGGGGAATGACAAACCTCCGAGTATAATTTGACATAAAAAAGCTTCTCAATTCACGGTTCGGAATAAATTGTAGGTCCCTTCCACTCGTGTAAAAAATGTAACACGCACAACAAGAATAGTTGCGAGAAGCTAGGCCTTGGCTCATCCTGAATTGTCGCGCCAGCTATTTATTTTAGAGGCTTTACATGTGAAAGCTCTGTAAGTGAGCGCAACTCTACACATATCTGTGGGGTTCTCTGGGAATTTTTATAGATTTTACGCAATGGAGAGGACGAATGGAAAAATGCATGCATGCAATCTCCTTTCTCTAAATCCTTTGACGTCCTAAGCCAGTGTGAGTTTATTCTAACTTGCATCGAACTTCATCAGCACACATTCCATCGTTTATGTTTATGGCAGCAGAGCTCTCATAGTCTTAATGCACTGAGCTGTTCGCCGTACAGCAAAGTGAGCACGAATCCTTCAAAGATGTGTCGACTGTGTATGGAGAATCAAGGAGCTGGTGAGCATATACTGTCCAATAGCCCTTCCATTGACAGAAGTATTTGAGAACAGGCTCCATGGGTGGGTCTACTGTTTCTGACTGTGGCAGGATGCTTCCAAAGAAAGTACATGATAGACTTCTTTTCTTTATGTTTGCAATTTCTGCGGAAATCGTCTAGGATGCAGTGTTCGGTAAGCGGCACCCAGGAACCTAATTTTGGTAAGTTTAGAGATGACTTCCGGCTTAAGCTTAGAAATTTTTCGGTGAAGGCTGTGTCTGTGAAAAATACATACATATCATACCTATATAACATACATCATAAGCCCGTCGAGAAATGTGACTTTGCCACATCGGACTGATCCTCTACTGGATTTTCGTGATACCTTTCGGTAGCAGACTCTAATCTCGTTTTCTTAGAATTCCAAGATCTTTCTATGTTCATATATGGTACCGAGGCGGTTTCATTGCTGTGGTTGTAGCAGATTTAAGAATATGTCGATGTGGAGCGTATTGTACCCATAACTCCTGCATATGCTTCCGTCGAGTCCAGTCCAAATTCGGGTTTTTAATTTTTTAGTGATTGTTTGTGTCACTAGACACCCGAGGCATGTGTGATAATGATTTTACTTCTACCTATCATCACCATCATTGGAAGTCGGTCTCCAATGTCGTTTTAAAAAAATTTCCATTACTGAACTTTGATTGACATTTACTATCACCTCATTTAATGCAAACTGGCCAAACAGTCGACGGTGGCTTCGATAATTAGATATTCCTGCAGAAAAGATTCTAGGTAGCACGATTTGAACAAATTATCATTACATAAGGAGGTTGGGACTTCCCGAGAAACGATTCGTCAATCTTTGTTAAAGATAAGATATTAATAATTTTCAGAGATTCGCGTTAATAGATCCGAGACACTCGGGAAGATCTCCATTGGTAATGAGTTACCGTAGCTTGTAGTTGTTTACGACCATTGTCTGTCATTGCATCCAAGCCGGTCATTATCTCTGCTGGTATGGTAATTATTTTCAGTTACCTAAAGCCGGTGATAGCACCACCAGCTCCATTTCGCAACACTCTTTGTGGTTCATCGTGATTGTGTAAACCGGACAGTTTCTTGTCAAGAAGCTGGGGTCAGCTTGAATATTCATTGTCTACAGCGTAGTTTCATCAAGTCTTTTCGCTCAGGAGCAAACAACCCAAAAACCATTAGACAACTTAAAAAAAACTGTAAAAAGCAATTCGCCGGCACTTTAACGACCGACAAGTGATAACCTTGGGAACGAGCAGAAACCCAGACAAAAAAGTCACCGAAACAGCAGCCTAACATAACAAGTCCTCTTGAGAGCCAAAACCAGTTTTTCCACAAACATTTCTCAAACAATTCCAAGAACGACGCCGCATTCAGTTTGGGGTACTCAAATTTAAAATCCCTTTCCCACACGCTTTGTTGTCTACTTACCAAAATCGATGCGAGATCGTCACTGTCACTGCCCAGACCCTTTATCGCTGGATACTTGTATGGACTATGTCCACCGGGGTCGCCGCCTCCGCCGTCTCCTGGTCCGATCAGCGCCTGATGCTGCTCGTAACCACCACCGCTGTCGTTCTGTTGCTGATCTAAGTTGAAGCTTAAGTCTAAATCCTGTGGCAGCTTCTCATATCTATTTTGTTTCATATTTTTTGTTATGACCATTTATGCACACAAAGAACCGAAACCGACAAAAATAATCGAATCGTGTGGACTGAGCCGGGAGCGAGAAAATCGATTTCTCCGCCTGTGAAGGCCAACAGGTCTCCTCTAAGCCACCGAACGATGAAGGGGTGTACTGCAACCGATTGCACTACCGCTCTCACAGGACACCACCTAATTATTTGTTGAATTTTTAATAATTGCACTCCCACAGGAATCCCTCCCCGAATGGCACAAGGAGATTGTGAATCATCCGTACATCACCACCGTACAATGAATTGATTTTTCCCAAGCAACCTCGGAATGCAAAAACAAAATTTAAAGACGGCACTGTAAACACAACTTCGTATCGGATTGAAGCTCAAGTCAAGAATTCTGGAATTTTCCGCTTTTAAACCCCGACATGGTCAGCAGCGATTGATTTTGTTTCTGGCTTCCAGAAATTGGACAAAAAATTAATTGAAACCGAAAACAAAAAGATGCCGCGACGATCCGACCGGTTGGACGATTCCTCTGCGTTTGACAGCCGTGAGGACTGGATGCGGAAAATGGAACAGGCACGAAGGCTTTCTAGACAAATCGTCCGATAGTTTCGTTTTTGTTTCGTTCTATAGGTTTTTTATTGAGAAATGAAGTAGAGAGCAATATTTTCCGTCGACTGGCGCAGTATGAAACCAGAAACAAGCGCCTGCGACCCTGTGAGTGGGTGAGTTTGGATTTCTTTTTGTTTTGCATTTCTTGTTGTTGTTTTGAGGTAGAAATGTCAAAATGTTGGCATGAAAAACTAGAATCTATTACAATTTCGGATGGACTCTGAGATTCATTTTATGGCGAGGGTACATTACGGTTCAATAAAAATTTAACCCATGAACGGTTTTCGCCTTAAAATTTGTTTATCCCTTCATCTTTGAATCGGTATTTATACGTTGTCAAGAAATAACCGGTTGCGTACCTAAGAGCGACATGGAGATGCAAATGTCAAGATGTGGTAAAAACTAGTAAGCAAAGGTGGGGTTCTAAGAAGCAATGGTTGTGTAAGATTCATCCCATTTCATAAGCAAAACCTTAAAGCTGGTAGAGAGACATCCTTTACGGTAATAGAAAAATCATTTTAAAGCTGGTAGAGAAACCCTTTGATCCGATAAAGTGTCCACCGCAGAACTGTGCAGAGTCTACCTTACGGTTGGTAGTGGTAGAGCGCCCGGCTTACAGCTGGTAGACAGTCCGCTTTACACCTGGTGAAGATACCATTTTGAAGCTGGTAAAGACACCGTCTTGAAGCGGGTAGAGGGACCACCTAGAAGCAGGGAGAAAGAGCACCTTGAAATAAGGAGAAAACGCACACTGAAGGACGCAGAAAGATCTCGCTGAAACTGGGGTAAACTCTACCATACAGCTGGTAGAGAGATTACCTTTCATTACAGTGTAGAGACAACAGAAACAAACCACATTTGTTACGAGACAGCTAGAAACATTTATTCTAAGAGCTAATGATAGGGTAGACATCAATTACGGAACGAGAGTCAAGGAAATTATGTCTATGTACAAGGTCTATTCATCATCTGCTCCTTCAGCTGACTCGCTGCTGCTGTTCTCCATTGGAATCCCCAGCTATACGTCACTGTTCTCGGGCGGAAAGCAATCCATGTCGAACCATCATGTCTGTGTATGAGTCGACTGAAAGCTCTCAATGAAGTCATTGTCCGGTTCAAGGAATAATCCATCCATCAGCGTGTGACAAGTTTGGGTGTACTGAGTGCTGCATGAATCCAACAAACATTGGGTGAAACTTGTCTGCGTCTCGGCCGACACCATTAACTCGTGATATTCACGATAATCGTCCGTCGTTGAGAAGAGGTCCTTTCCATTACTGCCCCGTTCCTCTGCCTCAGCCATCGTAGACCAGTTGGTTTGCGTCTCGGTGTCAGAAAAACCGAGCTCTGACAACATCGAATAACAGATTCCCGAATCGAAGTTTAACTCAGTCTGCGTTTCGATGTCGCACAGTGATGTCTCATGGAAGTGGTTCACTTCTGGAGAAATTGCGACTTTCATTCGTTTTTTCGGAGGAAGTGGAATGCAGACGGTATTGTCTTCTGTTTGTGTTTCTCGATCTGTTGATTTCGTCACAGTGGCTGTAATCTTTTCTTTCAGTTGAGGTATCGCTATTTTTTCGGGCTTTTCCTCTGCTATTCTTTTGACTTGATGTCCCTTTCGCTTGGCATGGGTTAATAGAGCCTCAGAGGAGTCATATGACCAGTCACAATGGGTACAGATGTAATCCTTTCCGCAGTTCTTCTCATGATAAACTAACATTGACTGTGTAGCAAAACTTTTGGGACACTTGGAACAACTAAAGCACTTTTCTGCATGTACCTTCTGATAATGTTGACGTAGGTACTTCAGACATTTGAAGTTCTTTCCGGTTGATGACTTCTCGTGGTACGTGCAACCGAGCTCGGGACAAAAGAACATCTTCGTCGAGGTGTCTTTGTTGATGCCAGTGGGTAGTTTATGGTGCTTCTCCAGATGCATTTGAAGGTTGCTGGAGTTTTTGAATATAGACTGACAACCAGCGATGGTGCACAGTATTTGGGTATTTCCAAGAAGATCCTCAGGATTGGGAGTTATACGGGTTATGGTTGAAATTAATGGTGTAGCCATGTTACGATTTTTTTGAAAGAATTTCTAAGATTCCGGGCGAAACAAAACGATTTTAACAAATAAACAAAAGCCAAATCAGCTGTCTATATGTGGAAGGCATCATTGGGTGTGTTCGAAAAGGGGGTAAAAATAACTTTTAGGTGGTAGATAAAAGTTAATTGGAAAACAAATTGGTGGTTCACATTCTCTACGAACATATGATCCAACAGCAAAAGAAAGGTGTGTGCCTGTGTTACCTCGTTTTTTTCCCGCGATAAAACTATGAACAGTTGACGTCTTTTGCTTAGAAAGATGAACGGATATCATTCAGCAAAATGATGGTTACAAAGACTTAACGAGATCCGGACAATTAGTCAACAAATTTCGTTCTTATTTCCTTATCGCGAGAGATGGTCAACGCACGTGAGTTTAAGCAAGAAAGTGATTCAGTTGATCTTGCTTGAATTTTTAACCGTGAAAGTGATTAGAATTACAATTTCATATCAGTGCTTGATGATTTTAATAGAATCAACGAACACAACCCGCCATCATATGTATTGCATTCTCCCACTATAAACCCAGCAATTACAGTCCACAACTACTGTCAACTTGCTCTTTTGTCATTCATTTTTCTGTCAAAAGCAACAAAAAAAAAAAAGGAAAACGAAAAAAGGAGACGAAGCAGAATTTTTCTTTTCAAATTAAATTTTCACAATTTTTACAAAATTTTCCTACACAACTTCAGCTGAGATTTACAAACTGATTTAATCTTAGAGGATAGGACCATCTTACCCGGGCTAGCAGTGGAACTATGGCTAATGAAAACGAAGAAATTCTCCAGAATAACAACGAGACAGAAAATGACCAACAGACGATTGGAGGAAAATCAGGAAAGGCTACGTTGCTGCTTGGGAGCACCGGCGGAGTGGTCACGACGAATGGTGACGCCACAGATAACAGACAACAAACGACGTATACAGCAGGGACGGGAGGAGGAATGGGTGACTACAAGAATATTCGAGCGACAACAATCAGTGGTAAGGGTGTGCGGGAGCAATACGCGACGGAATGAAAATTGTTGTGAATTTGGGAATTTTTTCTTAGCAATCCACAGTGAACAACCTCAACCGCAGCAACAGCCGCCAGTGAGGAGGGAGGAGAACCCATTCTCGTTTAAACATTTCCTAAACAGAGAGCCAACGTCGAGTTGTAGCAGCAGTAGTAGCAGCTTCGTCATCAATAGTACGACGTTGGCAGGAGATTCTGCGGCAAATAACAATGAGACGGGCAACACAGGGACAACATCCACGTCTCAGTCCACTGCAACGTATCAGACGTCGACAGGGGCGCGGCCAAAAGTTCCTCAATCGTCGTCATCATCATTAATTGGCAACAGTGGTGGAGGTGGCAACGGCAATAGTAACACAGCTGCGCAAGCAGAATCTTCAAAGATGAAACGATCTCCACGATTCTCTTCCTTCGACTCGCAGGCGAGTCTGGCAGAATACGCCGCCACCGGGAGTGGTGTTCTCAGCGGAGCTGGTTCCTCGTCATCTGCCGGAATTAATACACGTTCCTCGCCGAGTTTCCGCATCAGTCAGAATAATGAAGATGAAGTGACTAGTAGCTCTGGAGGTGCGTCACAGCGAGAGGACCTCTTTGCCGGCGATCACGATCGTCAGCAGTTTGTGCCACGCCGTTCGTATTCCAACTACGACATTGAAGTGCACCCCTCACCACGACGAAGAGTGCCAGAGGCAGCACGTCCGGCGCGTGCTTTCCCAAAGCCACAGATGAATACACACCATCATCATCACAGCTCCACGAGTAATCCCAGCGCAAGTGGCCAGCGTCCACAGAATGCAGAATTCGCAGCAGCAGCGGCTCTTCCAGATTTTGTCAAAGACCACTGGATGGAATCATGGCACTGCAACGAGATGAGTCTGAATTCACCGCCCAATTCCCCAAACTCACCGATAGATTTTGTGGAAGATATAACAGGCGGAGCAGCGAATGCAGCTACAGCGGGCAACAACGCCGGCAATACGCCTGACACCAAATGCCAGACCTTGCCCGACTTCCTTTCCGATGGTCCGATAATTCATTCGTCACAGAGGTTGGCTGACGTCGCTGCTGGGCTGCCCTCTGCGGTGAATTGGTCTAACCTTGACTCACCGGAGGATGACTCGCCCAGTTTGCAGCTATCGCGGTTGAGGCTAGAGAATGAGCGTCTCTGCTTTGAGCTGAATGAGACGCGACAGGCTCTGGGCGAACAAACAAGGCGAGCCAATGAATTGGAAAGATCTCTGGAACAGACGCGAAACATGGAATCAGCGTACAACCGAACAATGGCGCAGAATATCGGGCTAGTCGAGGAGAACCTAGACCAAAGCAAGAAGCGCACAGCGGCGGCACAGAATCAAGTGGCCAAGTTGAATTTGCAAGTCAAGCAGTTAACGGTGAGTGGATGAGGACATAGGTTTCCCTTCAGTGGAGTTCACTTAGTTTTTCCTTTTAGGCCGAGGTAAACTCACTGCGTCGGGAAAATGAATCGCTAAGGGATGGTGATGGAGCTGTTGGCGGCAGTAGCAATAGTGACAGACCCACATCGTCCGGTGCCGCGCGAAATAGACCGTTCAGATCAAATCAAATTTCAAGAGAACTACTCAGAGCAGCTTCCACTGCTGAAAGTAATTTAAGGTGAGTTTTACAAAAAAAACCGTTCATCAACGGCTGTGAAACTTCATGCTGCCATACTCTCCCATTTCTATTTTCCAGGCAACTCCTAACCGGTGTCGATAACCTCCGTCAGTTGGCTGCCAATATTGAGACAACAGAAAATCGTTTTGACTACGATGACTTTTACAATTCTGCATATCCACCGATGACTGACGACTTCCTCGATGGTTGCGATGATTACGATGAGTATACCGGTGGCCCCGCGTTGTAATAAATGTTAAACTATGCACCTACTCACCTTCCCCCCACAGAGACCCACTCATAACAAAAAAACGAGATAAATACTTCTGTTAGCTGTTATCTAATGAAACAAAAACAAAAACTAAACTTGTTTTTAATTTGCTCCGTACGCGGCCAGCTTAAGAGTCCAAAATGAAAGAGAATATGGGAAGCAACAAGCACAGTGCGCACAGCACGTGAAAGTGTTTTATTTAGTGAAGACCGCCGTTACAAACCCATTAAACGTTCGAATTCTTCTGTTTTAATATTAATTTATAACTAAATTAATGCGTTCTTAATGTTGTACTGTTTCTATGTTTAAATAATTTCATTTTAATTCTTCAGTTCTTTTTTTTTTTTGTTATTGTAAGACGTCTTAACGACTTGTACGCTCAATGGAGTGTACTTGGCTTGAGACTTAAAAACAAAAAACACGAGTGATAGAGGAATGAAGAGAAACATTAAATATTTATTGTGAAAGCGAATATATATACGTATACTTATTACAGAGGCAAACATTTGAAGGTCCACGCGAAGTACTTGTCGCCTTTTGTTTCTTTTTTTTTTACCCAAAACAAACAGGACGACGCACGCGACGTGTTCAAGACGAAGGCTTAAGTGGAATATTAAATGTTTAAATTAATTAATATTATTATTGCTACCTACCTATTGATAACCTATGGCTTGTGTTGATACAACTGAAAGTAAATACATATATATATAGATGCGTATGTGTCTGTGGCCACAAGATATAACAGCCTAAGTCTGAAAATTAAATTTTCGGAATAAACACCTTGAAACTTCATTCTCGGTTCGGAAAAGAATGCACAGATTTAACCTATTCACAGTCTGAAGGTCCATCTTACGTTATTTGAAATTTCTTTAAATGTGTAAATTAAAAAAAAAATATTTCATTTATGTCTTAAGTCGACTTAAGCGGTTCTGCCTTGTGGCCACAGATACATATAAATATATTTTAAACAAGAAAACTACTTATGGCGAAAAAGTGATTGCAAGTAAAAGAAACAAAACGTGAACAAAATAAAAAGAAAAGCACTTAAAATGAATAAAAAAAAATTGATAAATATTATAAATAAATAAACAGGAACCATAATTATGTTACTTGGTTTTCTATTTGATTGGGATTAGGAGGTTTTCTATAGGGTTTTCCAATATGGACGGGTAGATCTTGACAGTTCATGGCGGCCATGTTGTTAGTTTTCCCGATTTGTATTTTGCAGACACTAAAGACAAATCAGTTACAGCGTCGAGCAATACATGCAAATAATAAAACTTCTGGGTTCTGGAGCAGTTGGAAAGCGGACCCCGATTTTAGCAAAAAAATCATTTTCAGCGACGAGGTCCATTTTTGGATGAACGTGTACGTCAACAAGCATAATTGCCGGATTTGGGACGATGCCAATCCACACGAGGTCCACCAAGTGGCAATGCATCCGCAGAAAGTCACTGTTTGATGTGGATTATGGGCTTGCGGCATCACCGGTCCGTACTTCTTCGAAAACTACGAAGGCATTGCCATCACCATCAACGGAGAGCGCTGTCGATCGACGATAACCAATTTTTTGCCCAAATTTTATGATAGGCATGTGAACGGCATGTCGTTCCAACAGGACGGCGCTACGTGCCACTCAGCTGATGCCACAATTGACATTTTGCACGAGCGATTGGTGGGCATGGTTATCTCACGCCGAGGCGACAAGAACTGTCCACCGAGATCTTGCGATTTGACCCCGTTAGACTTTTTTTTGTGGGGTTTCCTTAAGTCGCCGGTCTATGCCAATAAGACCCAAACGACCAGTGCCCTCAAATTCAACATAGGTTAGGGTTAGGGTAGTGGGCAGCCGAAAGGAAGAACCATTCGCCACACTCAGGGCAATTCAGGTCCATTGTGATACCCATTGGGGGAAGAGAGTGTCCCTTTCCCTTTAAGAACGCTACCCAATAGTTAGTTCAATACATAAATGTATATTATTAGTAGAACCTGATCAACTTACTGCGTCTGTGATACAAACCACCCTGTGGATCTGATGAATCTCATAATTTGGTCCACCGGTGTATCGGATAATTCTTCATTGTCCTCGAAAAAGTGCCGTCCGAGGAACTTATTTCTTAGATGGCAGATACTAGGGCAGTGGGAGAGGAAGTGAGTTGTATCCTCATGGACCTCCTCGTCGCCACACCCCCTGCAAAGGTCTCTTTCTGTAATACGAAGCTTTTTCATATGGTACCGCAGAGTATTGTAAAAAAATTCAACATAACCCGTGCCATCCCTCAAATTCAGCCTGATCTATGCGCCAGAGTCATCAAAAATTGTGCCTCTCGGATGAGCGCCACCACCCAACTTGTTTTATTCAATTTTAATATCTACCCTAGTGAAAAACCCCTTACAATCTATGTGCCTTGACAAAGGAGATGGATGCTACCATAACCATTGTTCAAACAAAAAAACATAGAGCTTACGTTTGAGTTAGCTGAAAAGTCCAAAATTCCTTTTAAAAAAGAGGAGCATTTACGGGTGTCAGTAGCCTGGATGCAGCCAACAACAAGTGCTACCCCTTTCAGAGATACTGAATGTATGGCAAGTCTCATCTCTTGCTCAGAAAGTCTTAGCCGGTGGAACGCTGCAATAGGAAGTCAAGAAGCCAAAAATCACTAATACAACACTGACATACCCATAGCTTTATTGAAAACTAGCTAGGCTAGGCACACCCATACCCATATCAACGGGGGTCCCAAACAAAAAAACTTACTAACTTATCGGAAATCATAAAACTTTCGCCATATTGAATTTATGATGACTTTACAGTCGCTGTATTTTTTGTCAGATTTCATATTATTTCTCTGCCAAATTTCACCAAAATCGGTTCACTAGTTTTCGAGATTACCTCTTCCAAACAAACAAACTTTCACTGATAAAGGAACTTATTACTTCTTCTTACTAACGCTGATAACGTCACAACCTCAACGTTTCATCAGGGGCCCATGTTAAATAGAAGATATCCTCTGCTGAACAATTTTTACGAAAAAAAGCTCGCCAACTTCAAGTTGAAAATTCTCTCTCTATCTCTCTCCCTCAGTCTTCTGAATGTATGACTGACTTGTCCTTTCTTTCGAGGTAACAACAACCCCTGCTCTAGCTTTCAGACGTCTGAAAAATTAGTGCAAGACCGAGACAATGATCACTAGCACCTGTCTGTCAGGCATGCATTGCAAGTCCTTTCACTGGTTTTATTCGCCTGCATATATGGCAAGTCTAACTCTCCCCCACACCCGCCCCCGAGCAATAGGTCTCCACTTCCTCACATGGTCAGCTTTAGGAATACATTTCTTCAGCTTTTTACGAAATGTGGAAAAGGTTTGTGTGTCGACTATTCGTCAATGCTGGTTAGGCTTCGAAGGAAGTGCTATTTCTTGTGTCAATCTTGGCAATCGGTGGAACCTACACTCCACACCAAGCTGTCTGTGATTCATTCTGCATGTATGGCAAATCCTCTGCTTTTATGAGCTTTGTTCCCCTCTATGGAAGTAACAATTGTCCTACATGTATAGCAAGTCCTCTGCTTTCATAGGTTTTGTTCCTCTCTATGGAGGTAACAATCCCACTTTGTTTTAGCTCCCAATTGTCTGGGGAAGCGAGGAGCTTACAGCAAGATCAAAAAGTTACCAACACATCTGTGTCATGCATTTTGGATGAAGTTAAAGTAAAATTGGCAAAACTCTCCAACACAATGTCACCCTAGCCTCACTCGTCAAAGAGTCTAACCCGCCCACTTACTCCCTTTTTATAGATTACGCGATTTTTGGATTTTTTTTCTGTAATCTGGCCATTTGCCTTGATGTAACTGTGTATGTTTTGTTCTCCTTTTTGCATTGATTGCCCTTAACCAACAATCTCCACCATTGTTGGTTGACAATCTTCTGCTTTAGCTAAAAACTCACACACATACTTAAGCAATAAATCTTCACTTTCTCACACGGTCAGCGTTAGAACAGCGTAGAAGTATTATTTCTTCTGCTTCTTATTAAATATGGAAAAGGTTCGTATGTAGATATTTCGTCTATGCTGTGGACGTGCAATTTCTTGTATCAATTTTGGCTACGAATGTGTCGGTGTCATGCAGAGGAATCTTTACTCCACTCGGAGCTGCACCAGAAATGCTTAATTCCCGTCACTTTGTAGATGCCTTGAGCTGGCTAAAGTACAGGGGGACTGAACAAACCTATCTTCGACAACCTAAACGACTGCTCAGAGGATGAAAATTGGTGACAAACTGCTCTTGTGTAAGTTCATAGGCTGGAACACATGCGTATGGTACATTGTACATACATCAACGAACCAATCCTCCTCAAATCAGAGTTATGACCGACCAACGAACTTCGACATGTAAGCTACATACATCTGTCAAAGACCAGACAAAAATCTGCTTACTGTCTCTCGATATCCCGCACTCTTCATCGCGTTTCTGTGTCCGATTCCGTGATTTCTTCTCTTCTTGGTTTGGCTGTGTGCAACCCTCCCAATAATTCTAGTCCTACATTGTCTACGAATAGGACAATACGAACCAAGTGTAAAACTAAGAGCTCAAAAAGTCTCTAGTTTCAATGCCAGAGAAGACCTATACATACGAACCCAGCAGATAGCGTCTGCTGGATTTTTCCGAAAAATAAAAATCGTCCCTCCCTCAAATATGATATCCACCCTATCATCTATCCCCAACTAACACTCATTTTCCGCTCAGCACATAATTTTCCACTCAAACTCGTTTCTTTTATCAGAGCCTCACTCATTATCACTCCGGCATCCAGTACACGTACTTGTTGCACCAACGTGGCGAGACGATAGCGTCAAACACTGTTTACAATTACGCACCCACTTTCCACTGTCCATATCCACTGACATCAAACCAAACGAATCTATTAAGCTCATAGCTTCATCCAATTTAACTTTAAGAATTGAATCGCCTAGACTGTTCAGTTGTTTATAAGAATTCCAATAGAACGGTTGTTCTTCCATTCCGGTGGTTAGCTTGCCTTGAATTTGTGATCTTGCTGCCGCCACAATAGAAGCCGCAGAAGTGCTCTAGGGTGGATACTTCGCCTGCACTGTGTAAATTATAATAATTGAAAGTGATTGATACTCATACGCAGTGGTTTATGTAAATTTGTTTTGATTTTTTTTATTTTTAAATTAATTCACTAGAGTTGTGGAATAAATTGTGTTATTAATAAAAAACAAAAACAAAAAAGTTAAATAGACATTTAAAAACAGCACAATGGCTCCAAGAAAAATATTAGGTAAGAGTCCGATACCTAGTGTGTAGGCTTTGTTTTTAGACGCCTGTGCAATCTTAGTGTTAAAATTCTGATGGCAAAGTTGCGGTCTCCTGGTGAAGAGTAAAGAAAGGACTTTAAAAATGTGTTCGATCAATTCACCTAGTGGGTAAATCTATTTTTCAGTTAGAAGTTGGATCTTGGCTTTAGGTTGCTGCTACATTTCGATGCCACGAAATCAATTTATACGAGACCTGATCTCTTGATCCAGTGGAAGCGTCGGATTTGCCTAGAATAAGGAGTTTTATCTTGGTGTCTCTTTCTTTTCGGGTACAGCAATGTGTTAGTGGCTATTACTGATCGCTGTGAGTCTGGCAATCTTTGCCGGCCTTCTCTTGATTAACTATTTTGATCTTATTAAATGAACCAAACCCTCTGAAAATCTACACTGGCCCAATAATTTTAGGTGGAGGGGAGATACCCTTTGCTTGTGGAGCAGTACCCAAAGCATTCTCCAGGCTTTCGAACCATTTTGAAGCCTTAATGAACCTCCAGATGTCCCTGATAGGTTCGTCCCTTAGTTCTTCGGTATCCTGGAAAACGTGCCTTCCAAAGGATTTACATATGTCTGAGGTGGCAAAGACCTGGGCAGTGGCAGAGGAAGTGCGTTGTGTTCTCATTGACTTCCTCGTCTCCGCGACCCCTGCAAAGGTCGACCTCACTTAGCCTTAGCTTTTGCATGTGCTGGGCAGAGTATTATGACCTGTAATTACTCCCACAAAGATGGAGAGGTCTCATGGGTAGCAATTGTCGCTGCTAGGACCTCCGCCTGGAAAACGCTGCTGTGGTCCGGGAGTCTAACTGATTTAAAGAGGCTAAGTTTGTCTGAAAATATAACTGCACCCACGCCACTGTTCATTTTGGACCAATCAATATAGATAGCAGTGTTCCCCTTGTCCATTCTTCTCTGCTTGGGAATGAGCAAGAGAACGGTAATTTTAAGTCTAGGTAGGGCACCGTATAATTAATGGTTGCTACATTGCCCATGTACGAGTACTTAGTTAAAATCTGAGCATTTCCCGTCGTGCTTGACCTCCAGCCATTCGTTTGGCTGATTCTCAGGGCACTTCTGGCCGCAGATTCCTGTATAAACAGGTCTAGTGGAAGCAGGTTGAGAATAGCCTCTAGTTCTGCTGTTGGCGTGTTTCGCGTGGCACTAGTAGCTGCTATGCATGCTAGTCTCTGTGTTTTCGTCCACACAACGCTGCCATAGGTAAGTATATGCCTCATAATAGCCGTGTACATCCATAGAATGTTTTTAGGATTGAGTTTCTAGTCAGATAAGTAACAAGTGCGATTGTATGGTCAAAACCTCTGTGCAAGGAGTAACTTTGACTAAAACTTAAAGATCGAATCTTATACATCCATTTCTCTTTGGTAAACCAATCTTTTTGGAAATTACTATTACTTGACTATTTCTTACCTGTGGTCGCCGTAGTTCAGTGGTTGCGTTTGATTGCTGTGCCATTGCGGTACGACCTTTCGTTAGAGAATGATCGAGATTTTAAATTGCCCCGAAGAAGCTTCTTAATTCGGCAATGAATTATAGAACTCTTTCAATCGTGCGAAAAATGCAATACGCACAGCATGAATGGTTGCTAGACCTTATTATATATTTTGTTTTGTCGGTCGCTTCAATCTGGCCCCTTGACGCTTTGCATTCTGTCTCCCCTTGTAGGTTGTAGGACTTTCAATATGCTTACACGCTGTCGTATAGGCAATATGTCCTCATTTTCTCCAACTCTTACCCAATTGCCGAGACTTCTCAATTCTTCGTCATGTAGTTCTGGTTCGACCGACTTTTCTGCCATCAAGCGGATTTCATTGCATTCTGAAATGTAAGACTAATTCAACACCACATTCGTCGTTAAAGGATTGTACCTATTCGTCTCTGGCTCGTTAGAGATATGGTTAGGCCCTAAGAAGTTATTATCGTTATCGGGCAGGTTCTTTTCTAAGTTGGACAATTCCCAACTAGGAAGGAAATGTATACTAAAAAATTGTCTCAGTCTTTTGGTACAGAAATGATCCTCTTGAAGTACTGCGCGTACTATGCCCCTTTGAGCTGTTTAATTACTAGCTGTTCAAAAATGGACATAACCTCTATTAGACAGTGGCTTCCTGTGAACCGACTGATCATCATCGTACGATTATTTTAGTTTGAGGAATTTCGAGCACTGATTTGTGGTTTCCTATGACACGCCAATCATTAAATGTCTGCATTACCAACTCCGCGAAGTTGAGCTTCTATTAATGTCCTTGGGTTTCTGTTTCATTCCAAATGTTGGCAATTCGAATCCTTACAAAGATGGAAGATGTCCTTTCCTTCTCACACCTTGATAGAGATTGTATTCACTCTTCAAGTTAGTCATATCCAATTTTTTTAAGGTAGGGTTCACCTAAATTCCGGAGTAGTTGTTCCAAAAAGTGGGAGACAATGTCCTTCATCGTGGACTAAAACTCACCCCGATTCTCATTTCGAAGAAGCCTTCTGGCAGGAAATGTCCAGATTCAAACAGTGTTTTCATACTTCACTAATTTATTTATTTATTTTTTTTTTTCTTTTTTTGCAAAGATAAGCTAAAACGAAAAAAGCTTCCCTAATGCACACGTTACACTTATTTGTTGTCAAGACCGATGGGGAATTATTCTTCTTCGTGATAATGGCAACAGTAAGCCCACTCCTCTAAGTAACCTAAGTATGCTTAGTTTATAAATAGAACTCTTACGAGATATGCACTATCAGACCCCCGGCACAGCTAAAAGTTATCACTTTACCATAATATTTATAGCAGTCTTTATCCCGATAAGCCTTATCGACTCTAAACAGTCTATACAAGATTAAAAGTTTAGTATTGACGCAGCTAATTTGATTTTAATTTAGTAAAAGGTCACGACGGGCCGGCTTTGATGGTAGATTGCAAGCAGAGGATTTAATAGAGAGTTGGAAATTTAAATTAGATGCCTCAACAAATAATTTGTAGACGTGGTATGGTTTGTTGTCTATGGTATATGTTAGGTTAGGTTAGGTGGCTCAGACAGGGACACATTTAGATCAGGGCCGGTTTATCAGCCCGTAATTTACGCTTGAAAGACACTACTGTGATCTAGCAGTCGCGTGGTAATGACTAAGCCAGGTGCGATGGAGAAGACTCCAGCCCCCGTACCACCCGCTGTCTTGGATCCGTTTGTGAATATTTCTAGCGCGGAATTACCGAAAATTGTACCAGAGTACCAAGAGCTTCTTCTAGGAAGGGGGGGACAACGTAATCCGTTCTAAATAAATAAATAGCTGGGCGACAGCTCGGAATAAGCCAAGGCCTAGCTTCTCGCAACCATTCATGTTGTGTGTGTTGTATTGTTTGCACGAATGGAAGGGACCTACAATTTATTGCCGACTCCGAACGGCGAGGTGAGAAGCTTTTTCATGACAGATTATACTCCCGGAGGCTTGTCATTCTCCGACGAGAGGTGGTGCCGCGAAAAATGTTTGGTGTTTTCCTGGCTGGGGCTTGAACCCACGACGCTCGGTCAGCAGTCCAACGCACTAACCACCGACCCACGACGGTAGTAGTCCGTTCTACTAGGGTAGTAAGCTAAGCTAAGAAGACACTCAGCTAAGAAGAACCTGCAGTAATCCGGAAATCTGTTTGAATCGTTTATATTTAATGAACTACTGTACACTCCTGTTCCAGTACATTCCTCCATATTAGAACCATCAGCCTAGATTTGGATTGCTTGTTCTCCCGTTAGCGGAGTAGTCTTAACCAAAATCTAAATATGGTGTGATATAGTCCGTTTTTCTGTCGAGATGAACATATCCGTTAAGGTAAAGTATGAACTTGTGACCGTAGGAGCTGTACCTACAGGAGACTGGCTCTCTCAGCCTGAGAGCTTTTGTCGCTGTGCTCTCTGCGTAGTGGTCTAATGGGGGCACATGCAACATAACTTCTAACCCTATTTGGAGTGTTGATCTGATCACTCCAGTTACTCCTAAGCATGCTAATCTCTGTAGTGGTGATTGAGATTGGTTCGAGTTTTTCCTAAACAATCTGAAACACTACTCAACAGAATGTATCTAGCTTAGGTTTAGCTGCACCTTATTTCTGGTTTATAAGTAAACTCTGACCGAGAAGGAGCTATGCAGAGGATACGGGGATGAGGAGGTGCATGAGGACATAACCCATTTTCTCCGCTATTGCGCAGATACCTCTTCGATAACATCAAGGAGCTATCCGATGGTTCACTGTCGGATCTGCTCAAGTTTGCAAGGACAGTCAACTGGCTGTCATCAGGTATATAGAATCACGCGGTCTGGTTAATTACATGGGTACCGCAATGGGTCTACATAGACTTAAGTCAGATGAAGCGGGTTTCATCATCTTCATCGGCCCGCTAACCTAACCTAACCTAAGCTCATGAAACTGACATAAGCATTGTTTCAAGGGCGGTGGTTGTGATGTTTTTAATGGCATGTGTTACGCCTATGCGTTCCAGGTTTTGGGTTTTTATTAGTCTGCCACCAGATATTCGTATGTAGGATGGACCTTACAAAAGCTACAAAGCTATGCCGAGTATACGACGGCTAGTTTGGGCTTTCAGGAATTCTATGGCATGTGTATATTCATTCTTGGAATGTTTTCTTTCTTACGTACCAGCAATTGAACGAAAAAAAAAATACCGCATAAGAAGACGCCACTGCTCCTAGAATGACTGTGAAATACGTGAGCATTTGCAGAGCATTATCAGCTCATTCTAAAATAGAATTCATTAAATAAATACCCATATTATTTTATAGATGAAAATGTATTTAAAAACTGTTTATGTTATGACCTCCCTTTATCAGCGCCATTATCAAGGGTTAAACGAGTTCAAAACGTGACGCGCACACTTTTAACTGCAATCGGTTATTTTCTTTACGAATGTAATGGCTGATAAGAGAACGTAAACAAAGGCTGTCGAGAAGGAAACACGTGATTGACTAAATGCAAGGCAGAGAATTGGTGTACGAAGGCTACACTGGCAGGGCTTATCGGAAATTCTAAATGGAAAAGTTAAATTGTATACAAAAAATAGACGATTTCAGAGAATTCACATGACACTGAGAAAATTCTGTTAAACCCTATTTTGATATCGAAGGTCTTGAAATCGATCGATCTCTTGCAGAAATCGTTACATGCTATACCCAGGCGTTAAACATGCAGGGATGCAGGGCCCCCTAAGGACGTTGGTTAGTTTGTGAGGACGTTGGTCTTTTTTAAGTCGTATTAATACAAAAAAGACAAATGAGTATAGTTTGGCTTTTCTTTATAAACGCTATCATCAACAGTCTTAAAATCGACGAATAAGAAGGTGGGGTTTGATATGAACGTCCCGGATTGTCTCCAAGATTTGCCGCAGAATAAATGTATGGTCAATTTTAATCTTTTCAGCCTGAAACCACACAGATACCGCCCGATTAAGTTGTCCATTAAAGGCTTTAGGTGTTCATGCAATACAGGTGCTCATACAATACATGAGTGATTGGATCTAGATGTATCGGCCAATATGAGTACGGGGGAGCACAATAGATCTATACAGGTCGCAGTGCGTATACACCCCAACTTTAAACATCTAGCATCTACTTAACATCCATGCAATACAGCGGTGAAGACTTTCTTAAGAAAAGTCATGCTTCTGATTCTGATTCGGCTGCGAGAGTTTCCTTTTATGAAGATCGGGCAAACGTTTCGGAGAACCATCAGGCATATTCTCATCTGCAGATCTCTAGTGTTTTTGCAGATTTTCGCTGCATAAAAATGTAGTTCAGCTGCTGGACAATCGGATTTGGCAATTTTCTTCGACTTAAGTTGAGATAGTGCTCTTTTCACCTCTTTTTGGTCAGATAGACAGGAATATTGACCATCATCTTCCATGTTGCATGGTCCAATCGTACGTAGTTCAGCGGGTTTCTTTAAATAACTTTTTTGTTCGAGGCCTTAACCCAAGTTTACTAAGACCATTATCGAAATACGGGAACGGAAATATGGCCGTGCCGGGTAGGACTGGTTTCTTAATTGAACTCTGTGTTTGATATTTCATCTACCAACCGTCTTATTTATTTTTGCCCTCAGACGTCGATCTTTAAGGTGAAAACTAACTCCTAACCTACACAACATTGACTATAGGGTGTTGCATACACAGTTTTCACAAATTTCTCGCCATGTTTTTGCATTGTGTCGCGTTTTCATTTTGCCTTATGCTTCATTCATTGGAATAAATGCATGTGATTTGCATGTTGAGTTGCTCAAGTCGCGACTGACGCTTAGAAGTCATTGCTATCTAACAATTGGACGTGTATATATTTTCTACTTAGGTGTATGTTAGTGTCAGCTGCACAACAAATGAGTGGGATGTATGTTTGCATATAAACTGCGCATGAGACTCTTTTCCGCATTTTCTATTTGCTACATAACCTGTACCGGAAAAACTGTGTAGACAAGTGCGCTCAGTGAGGGAACTGTTTTAATTGCAAAGCTAATTCAATATGGAAAAAAGTAGACACTAACAAATTGATTATGCATGAAGGACAGTCGGGTAAATACAACAGAGTGGCATTCGTGACCTTGACATTCTGAGTGTGCATTTAAGGGGTGCTATGCTGGTTAGGGGTTAATTGATGAATTAGTCAGAGTTTGCCAAATGGGTCGTTAAATAGGTAAACTGGTGGGCACGAGAATTTGAACAGTTTCCACCTTCCATCGAAAAGTTTCTAACGAGCATATTCAGTTGCTGCCAGTGAGGCAGTATGGTTGGACTTAGGGTTACCATTTGCTGTGATTTAACTTGAAATGTCGGGCATGTTTTTTCAAGTTGACTCCTCCTCGTGTTATTTCACGTTTTCTTGGATGACACATTCTTCTTCAATCTTGGGCTGGCGGTCTCCATTACATGGCTTTGGTCTTGCTTCCGTTGAAATTTACCAAATAAGTTGTGGTTCTTCAAAGAATTTCACGGCAGTAACTTGCCTATTGTTGTCTTCATTTCCTCATAGATGCTAGAGAGGCGGTAGAGAGTGTCCTTCGTCGGTCATTAATTGATCAAATAGCTTCGCATCGTGTCTATTCTGTGTCAGTTTTTTTTTTAAGGTTTTGTAGATTATATGAAAACTTCACGCTATTTTGGTTTAAACTTAGGCTAGGTTAGGTTTCGTAGGGTGTGTAATGGATAGGCATCATCACTTTCACTCGGAGACCTGGAGGTCCATTGTGAGTACCCTATTACTGCTGTGGGAATAGCAATATGGTTCCCGGGACAACCTAAGGACATATCATATTGTTGGCTGTTCTGTGAACCAGTTAGTACTCTTTAAGAATCTGAGTAGGTCCGTTAACTGTAAGTTTGTTACCTCTGCTATGCTTGCAAAGAACTTTGATCGTAATGCGCGTAAACGTCGTTCTTGAAGGGCGGGGCAGTGGCACAGCAGATGTTGGATTAATTCTACTTCCAGTGAGCATGAGCAAATAAATAAATAGCTTGTTCTAGCTTCATTTTATTTCGGCCATATCGTCCGAGAGGTGGCGCAATCCTCTCTGGCTGAATAAGAGGAACTAGCTTCTTTTTCTATTATCCTGTCTATTATCCCACGCAATCTCCCTATCGGTGGCATTACAGATGTGCCTGCTTTGCTAATGTTCATAGCAAACCTCAATCTTGCCAATTGATCAGCGTTTTCGTTTGCTTCTATGTCCTTATATACAGGAATCCAGCAGAGTTTGACAGTACGGTGCCTTGTGGTGATCACCGTGTCTTCACATTTCTTGACAGCCTTTGATTTGATTGTATTGGATTTTATCGAGTTTAATGCTGCTTCACTGTCAACGAAGATGGTTAAATCCGATAAGAGGAGGTGACAATCTCTTATGCAGCCTGCAGCCTGCAGCTTTTTCTATTGCCAAGATCTCGGTGATTCCTGTTTCTGTAGAGTTTCTGAGTAGAATTCGGCTCCTGTTTCCCTTTTTGAGCAGTCAGTGTAAATCGCGATTTCGTAGTCTTTGATTACATTGTTCGACTTCCAGTCCTCTCGGGTTGGGAATAGAACAGGAACAGTGTTAAAGTCATTATAGGGGGTCAGATAGTTCGATTTGGCTGTGAGGGTTTCGGAATAAACAGTTTCAACTTAAGATGTCGTCTTTTTGAATATAACGTACAAAGTGTCACAGTTTATCACTTTTGACCTAAGGTCGGTCGTTCTTATGACGTTAAAGACTGACATAGACAAAGTTCAAGAAGTTCAAAAGAAATTTTAAAGATGCTCGTGAATTTATTTGCTGATTTGGTTGAACCCTCAGCAAGTGTTTAACGCTATTTGAGGTCAATTCTAAATAAAGCTCTAAGCTCCGACTAGAACCAGATAATAATATTGCCAAGCATGACCCATGTCGCGCGTCACTTTGCTTCAATTAACCCGTAGCAGTTTGTTGTTAATTTGAAATCCATATCAGTCAGCTTCCTATCGATGGTTTTATGTGGAGTCGGACACACAAAGTGAGAGCAGTCATCAAATTGTATAATTATTAGCGAGATAGTTGCTGCTTTTAACTCCAGCTAATGGGGCTTTATGGTGTTTTATTTTCTTTTGGTGGGTATGCCGCTTCATACCAAACGTGGATTTAGGGATTTTGTGACAGGTTTTCAAACCAAGATCTTCCAACTGCTGTGTATAGGTAGAGATTTAGAATAAATGTTTATCTCTAGTTGGAAAAATTCACAATTAAAACGAATCTTTTCTACTGTTACTGCCAGCGTGACTAATCCATTATATAACCAATGTCGCCAATCCAATGTCACTGCAGCTAATTCACTATTGAGAGCGATTCCCACGTGCGTTCAAAGCCGATTTAGTCAATCCATCATTTTATTTAAAACTTTGCCTTATTCTGTAGGGAAATCAAATTCTTTCAGAAAATGGTTTAGATTTTGTCAATTTTGGTTTCAGATGGATCGCGATGGGACCACTATGGGACTCATGCAAGCGCTGGCTGCATACCGCTACTCAACTTAACCTAACCACAACCTTACCGGCTATTTTGTTTCACTAATCATCAGAAAAAGTCTCAAATTTTCAAGGTCTTTCTAAAAGTGGCATTGGACAGCTTACTATCTAGCATATATCTGGCATACCAAGGCCTAGCTTCTTGCAAACATTCATATTGGGTTGTCTTCCGAGCGAGTGGCATACTCGTCGAAGTCGAGAGTACAAACCTCTTCAACACAGTTCTTGGTCACTGCTAAGAATGATGGGTTCCTTGATAACAGGAGATCGTCCCTTAAAAGCAATCGTGGAGTAGGACCTGGAATAAGGACCGTAAAAGAGTAGACCGTTCGACAGTAACCAGAGTAGTCAACCCGAACTAAGAGAATGCCCTGCCACTACCTCCAAACTAGATTTTACACCAAAACGGTCGAGATTTTAAGATAACGTCTCCAAATCATAAAGTAGACAAGGAATACAAAGCCTGTGCTTAGATCCTTCAATGAGGTAGCGACGGATCATCTGGCCTATTGTATTTGCGATCATAGCAACTGAAAAGGCAGAAGAATAGTGGGTAGAACTGAAGAATCTTCAAAGCACAGGTGTATTCCTAGCGCATGCTGTGTTTTGGTCACTCATATGCTCAGCACCGACCACCCTGCAGTCAAAACTACTTAAAGGAAGCAATAGCATCTCTATAAAGTTCTTAAACTAAATCGGTTTCCCTACAACATCTTGTTCTTAGAATTTCGCAGATATGCCGCATGCTCTATAGTCACTTAAACCCACACCTCATGTAAGGCCCGCTGTGCTTCGATCCGTCTAAATGTAACTCTGTTATTTCAGAGTTGTGTAGTTTGAAGGGAGATATGAGGTATCAGCAGATGGGGATTCTGTATCTACAATGGTCCATCTGATCAATTTTCTGTTCGAATTTAGAATATGTATCTGGCCAATAAGGTTCTTTTGCACAACGACGATGTGAACACATAGCGTTGATTTACAAACGGTACTTAATTAATGGAGCAATTTCTTCCTTTTCTCTTAGACGTTTTTAGTCTTGCTATCCAGGAGGGCCTTCCGTTTACAGCCTTGTGTAACTTTAACTTTTCAATTTACAGCCCCATTAAAGCTGAATCAAGCTTTCCGCTCGTTGTCTAGCCTTCATCCAACAGCGAAGCCTGCTGTTTCGAATGAAATGCCAGAATGTGACTACCTGCCTCCACCGTACCAGGGTCCGAGCTATGAACAAGTCACCGATATTCGTAAAAAGCATCTCACGCCGAATATAGTGTCCTATTACAAGAAGCCATTGCTAATCCATAGTGGCCACATGCAGTGGCTGTTCGATCACGATGGAAGGAGATACCTGGATATGTTTGGTGGTATTGTGACCGTCTCCGTGGGACATTGCCATCCGTAAGTTCATCCAGAGACATCTTCCAAACATTCCTTATGAAAATATTTTCCTTCTAGCAAAGTGAATAAAGCACTGGAGGAGCAAATTAAGACTCTGTGGCACACCACCAACATCTACATGCATCCAAAGATCCATGAATACGCCCAGAGATTGACGGATATACTTCCAGGTGACTTGAAACAAGTCTACTTCGTCAATTCTGGCTCAGAGGCCAATGATCTAGCCATGTTGATGGCACGTCTTCATACGAAAAACTACGATATCCTTACATTCAGAAACTGTTATCACGGAATGTCACCATACACGATGGGGCTGACGGCTCACTCGACTTGGAGATTCCCATTGCCTGGCATCAGCAATGGCATCCATCATGTCATGAATCCCGATCCATACTTAGGTATTTGGGGAGGCTCAGCTTGTCGAGACTCACCATGTCAAGCGGATCGACAATGTGAATGTAACTCAGACACTGGTTGTATGGCTGGAAGCGAGTACTACAAACAGTTGGAGCAGGTCTTCAAATTCTCACTGCCACGAGGTAAAGTTGCTGCTATGTTCGCGGAATCCATCCAGGGTGTCGGCGGAACTGTGCAATTCCCAAAGGGCTACATCAAAAAAGCAGCTGAAATGGTTCGGGCAAACGGAGGAGTCTTTGTGTCCGATGAAGTTCAGACTGGATTTGGCAGGACTGGAGAACATTTTTGGGGATTTGAGGGACATGAAATCATCCCGGATATAGTGACCATGGCAAAGGGTTTGTTTTGAGTCGGAACTTTATTGCTTTTATTTCATATACTTCGCCTTTTAGGTATCGGAAATGGTTTTCCACTGGCCGCTGTTGTTACGACACCGAAAATCGCTGAATCTCTCGGACTGGCATTGCACTTTAACACATACGGAGGCAATCCACTCGCCAGTTCAGTTGGTCTCGCTGTTTTGGATGTCATCAAAGAGGAGAATCTTCAGCAGAGGGCTCTAGAGGTCGGTACTTACATGCTAAAGGCCCTCGAAGACCTGAAACAGCGCTATGATATTATTGGTGATGTTCGTGGCAAAGGACTGATGATTGGCATAGAATTTGTATCAGATCGTGTTGCCAAGACTCCACTAAGTGTACCACATGTTCTTGAAATCTGGGAAACATGCAAAGATCTTGGAGTTCTGTTCGGTCGTGGTGGCATCAATGGAAATGTAAGTTAATTACCATTCCCAAGGCATCCCATTTACTAACCAAACTTACAGGTGTTCCGTATTAAGCCACCCTTGTGTGTAACAAAGTCTGATGTAAAATTTGCTGTGGACGTTCTCGATAGGGTTCTGTC
This sequence comes from Matsumyia berberina, assembly GCA_917880715.2. Taxonomy (NCBI): domain Eukaryota; kingdom Metazoa; phylum Arthropoda; class Insecta; order Diptera; family Syrphidae; genus Matsumyia; species Matsumyia berberina. The sequence continues at coordinate 52,869,353 of OU862870.1, forward strand.
GGATTATTACGCAAAGGGTTCGTAAATATTTGGGCGTTGGAAAGTGGTGTTGAGTTCCTTAGCAGTTTCTATTAGAAATTGTGCCGGAAATGCGTTTAAGTCTACCTCACTTGTATGCATTTATTTTTAATTCTCGTGGTTGTGATCGGGGTTATTCATTAACAATGATCACAGGTTCCTCGTTAATTGTATTCCTTGATAAAGTCTTTTATACACAAAATTTTTAGAGGTTAAGTTCTACCGAATAAAGAATTCAAGTTTTTCAATTGGCATTTTTCTTTCAAATTTTTAAAAGAATGTTTTAAACACGCAAGTATTTCTTGAAGTCTTCTGAAGAACTGTGATAATTGTGCACCGCTCTTAATCTTTGTTCCCATTTCTCTAATGCCGAACTTAATCCAGCTTATTCTAATAAAAGTACGCAAAATCGTTTATTTACTTCAGGCCCTCTAGTTACGGGAATCGTTTTTTCCTAAGACCATGTAAACCGCGGACATATTACTTCAGGATACAATTACGGTTTCGACTTGAAATTTATCAATCTTTTTCATGATCTGTCTTAGTTTGATGGTTTAATGTGCATCTACAGCGGTCTGTGATGCGAAATCTCTTCTGATGTTCACATATTTTTTTAAAGAGTCTCATCATGTTTAAGGAGAATCATACTTTTGGTGAATTAGAATTAGAGACTATTGATATTCCTGAACTAGTCTGCCTAGACATGTCTGGAAGAAGAATTGCTATCTGCAACACCAGTTCAATAACATTGGTGTGGTGTGTAGACTTTTCTTAACATGGAAAAAATGTTTCTGTAAGTCATGCTTCTTCTTCTGTTTGCCCTACTTTAGAAGGCTCTACAGCTTAGTATACACTTGCAAGAGTTGTATTAGGTGTAAGGGTGGTAGTGCTGTAAAAGCGTCATACGAATCCCATCTTGTGGTGTTGAGATGCCTGAAAAACCTTCCTGAACCCTGTGAAATCTAAACCGATTTTTAGGCGGCTTTGTCGTTTTTAGGTGCCCAAATCGTTGAGAAAATGTTTTGCGATGGCCCTAATGCTAGTCCTGCGAAGGCTTGCAGACAAAATGAGTTACTCCCTCTTCTACGTCTATACATATCACCGCAGCGTCTGCATAGGTCTGTGGTATTTAGGTGCATTCTGGTCAGGTGGGCTGCTAGAGAGTTGTAACCTGTAATGATGGCTATTACGAGTTTGGGGCATGGTTTGTTCAACGCGAGCAGATCTTCTCTGTTCCTTCTGCTATAATGAGTCCATTGGCTTCGTGCGGTGCGAAAAATAAGGAGCGCTTTCCTTCAGTAATTGGTCCTTTTTAGGAAGTCTGTGTTCATGCTAGCTTGAAGAAGTTCCATTAGAGTTAAAACTGAGTGAGGAAGAAGAAGAGGTGTTTTCTTTGTGCATCCTTCCTCCAAGTTACCACCTAAAACTTGGCCAACGACTGTATGACCTCTTTAAAATGTCATTTATTTATTACTAACAAAAGTATGTACGATACACTTGTGCCTTTTTTAAAAAATTTTAAAAAATTTCCCAAACTCTTTCAGGTAATGCGAATAAAACCACCACTTTGTGTGACCTATGAAGATGTCGATTTCGCTGTTAATGTCCTCGAATCGGTTTTGGCTGATCATCATGTGAAGAAGCGTCGCAGTTGGCATCGTAATGTGCGTAAATGAAATGCATACAAGCACAAGCCGTAGAAATGACATTAAAATACATAACCTACCAGCCGGCTTCAAGGATTGAGAATCGACTCCTATACACGAGGGTGCATTCTGAACGGAATTTGATTGATTCACACTGGAAAATTGGCGGAGAGAACTTGAAAAAATTAAAATTGTAACATAAATGCTTTAGGTGGCACATGGTAATAAAGGACAAGCAACTATTATAGGCAGCCTTTATATATGTATATGCTGTATCATATGTATCTATGTTTCACTTGATCTTTTCTTTTCATATAAACATTTTTCAGCACAACTTTTTCTAAAACTCGTCAAAGGACTTAAGGAAGCCCAGGGCTGAAAATGTTGGGAGGCATTTTTGTGCGCCCAAGGTCACTGTGAGGACCCTGAAATTTTCATAGCATGTACCGTAAAGCGATAACACGTCAAACCGTGGACAAATAAGGGTATCGCGCACAGTTTTTTTTACCTCCGTGGGCCCTGACTTAAAAAAAACGCAATTTTGTGTCCTTAAAAATCGTTCTACAAGATGGCATCCCCAGAACCTGCAAGACATGTATTGTTATGCGGTGAGACATCAAAAAATTAAAAGTTTCTGAGAACATTTTTATTTCAAACACCTTAAAGAGGTTTAAGAAAGGTTGGGGCTGATAAAAATGGCCTGCAATTTGGGCGCCCAAGGTCATCCTACAAAATGGCGTCCTTTTAAATCTTGTAGCGTGTACTGTTAGGCGCTGGCATGTCAAAATATGAAATAAACACGATAAACGTTAAGCTTTCATAAATGAAAAGACAGTTGTTTGATATTTTGAGTGAATATTTTATTTCTCGTGCCTCTGGATACAGCTTTTATAGCAATTTTGTAAATCTAGTTCTTCAGAAGCAGGGAGCAATAAAAGATGTGTTGATTTCTTCGAGCACAAGTGGGTAATTCGATTAGATATCTTGAGTTAAAGCGGTTTTTTATAGTACGTTGCTGATCCTTTATGATGGATGGTTTCCGAAGTTGACAGTGGAATGGCTGCCGTATTCAAACGAAATCGGTGATGATGAGCCTGCATGCTGTGTTTTTCTATCTGCCTAAGAGTGAGCGAATGCTTTAAACACCTCGATTGAATCCGACAAGTGTCACGGCGCAGTGTCCACAGCAGCAACACAAGTAAAGATATGCACATTTTTTCAAAAAAAAAAAAAAAAAAAACTTTAAAACAGTCTTGATGGACAAGTCATTTGTTCATGGAAACCAATATGATAAAACTCTGTTGAATGTTAAATATTTTTCATCAAATATAACTTTCATTTAATTGCTTCATTCATTATATCTTAACATTCCTTCATTCACAATATAAATTACATATATAAATTAAAAGATTTGTTTTTTGTTTTCTTTTTAGGCACACTTAGCAGTAGAGCAACTTAGAATTAGTTTCTCGAAAGTGAGCAATTTCTCTTGGACGTTTTCGTAAGTGTGTTGGTATGGTTTTCTTTGTTGTGGCGTTAAATCAATAAACATAAACAATAACAATATTCAAATTCAAAAAAATAAAAACAATACGAAAAACTATGTATGTATAAATGTTAACTTTTACAAAAGAACTTATAAAAAAACTTTTTTTTTTGTTCACAATATTAGTCTTCTTCCTTCTTGTCTCCGATTCGATTTCACCAGTTTCTTTGTAAGATTTTCCTTTTTTTTGTTAGAAAAATATCTTTCTTAAACGAAAAACATCTTGGTTATACGCTTTTTTTTGGAATTAAAAATTACAATAAAAAATGCTCTGACTTAGATTAATACGTTATATTGTACGAGTAATCGTACATTTGTTATGAAAATATACTTATATTTTTTAATGTAACACTTAAAACTACACTTGAATGTCCGTGAGTTTGCTCTCACTGCCAGAGTACTCGGAAAGCAGGGTCTGAGAGAGCTCCTTGCGGGCCTTTTGTACCACCCAGATCATGAGACCGATTCCAATGAGAACCTGAAATTAATATTAAACATGTTACATCATTTATTTATATATCACATATCACTCAATCTTAAGAGGTAAGCAATTGAAATTCCTGCAAGTACAAAGCGAAGCTCTCAAATTGTAGGACCTCGAAAAAAAATCCATCAACCTTTTAAAAAAACAGAATTGAAAGAATTCTCGCACTAGGCAAACTTGATGCTTAGCTCCCAGGGGACATCCTCATTGGACAGTGGTTTTGACTGATAGGTCCCACACACGACACAAGTCGGAATCGGTCATATTCTAGCTCAAACCATTATTCTTGTCTGTCAAAACAATAGCCAACACTTTTCTTCTTCAAAGATGTCAGTCTAAAGAAGTGGTTGCTTGTACTCGTGTTTGATGCTGACTTCCTAAACTCTCCTTTCCCGCATCCATATTCGATGTTTTCTGCCTAAAACCTTATACACAACAGCCCTGTGGAGCCAACAGCTTGCGTGATTTCAAAAAAATTTGATATTGCTCAAACATTTGGCACAACCACTTAAGCAGCCCCACACACACTCAAAATACTTGCGCAAACAGTGTTGGTTTAAGCATGCTTGTGTCGCGTATGGGGCCTTTAAGTTGAAAGCGACTGCTCATTCTCCAAGCAGGCATAATAATGTCAGAAGGAATATGCAAATCAGATCAACTGCCTCTCTGTCACTTTAACCTGGACTTTAGGGCATAGGATTAAAGATGGTAACGAAGAGCCAAATAAAGTTCAACTCAGGCGAAATTCAACTCATGACAGGTCTCTCGCGCAAAGAATTCGCATTCTACGTGGATCTGTCAAGGGTAAATTATTCTTAGACAAACTTTATAAAAATGGCTAACGCAAGGTAGCGACATCATCTCTATGACGAAACTGGAACCGAAGAACTCCTGCAGTTGCAAAGATGTTAAAGGGGTAACAAACCTCGACCACTTCCTTTGTAAATTTCGGGGTCTCGTCAAAAGCAACCATCGTACATTAAGCAAAAGTTTCTTCAACAACATTAAAAACCTAGCGATGAAAGATATTTCTGATACGCCTACTGGTTACAAGAACAACCGAACGATGACCCCGCTCACGTTTTTCAACCAAATCAGATTCTCAACCCAACAGTCGTGGCATTAAAACGCTAATTCTTACACGTGCCAGCCTGATCACCGTCACTTTTATCTACTGTCACTTCTAATCTACTTCTGACCAAAGCTCATAGCAGCAGACAAAACTAATTCGACTGGAGGTTCACATCCCTGGCCTAAGTCAATCGTCCGCAAGCAAAATTCGGAGGTTCCTCCATGACTTTGAACCCTGCGTAGCACAAACATTTTCTACATAATATACGCCTACAAATCCCAAAAACGGGCGTCTTCCGGCCTTCCCAAAATATACTGGAACTATTCGGTAAGATAACATTATTTTAAGTGCCAAAGGTCTGAAAAACAGAAGTAACCAACATCTACTCTTCGCCCCTAAGCAACAGCAACGTCAGTAAATGAAGAGAAATGTAGGAAAAAGAAAATAGGGATTCCAATAGAATCGATTCAGTGCTTAGTTGAACTGCTGTGTGAGCGCCTTGGGTTCAAGCCCCAGCCATGTCCACCAAACATTTTTCGCGGCACCACCTCTCGTCGGGGAATGACAAGCCTCCGGGAGTATAATCTGTCATAAAAAAGCTTCTCAATTCGCTGTTCGGAGTAAATATTGCGGTTCGGCAATAAATTGAAGGACCTTTCCATGCGTGTGGAAAATGTAACACGCATAACATGAGTGGTTGCAAGAAGATAGGCCTTGGCTCATCCCGAGCTGTCACGCCAGTTATTTTAATAGAATCGATTAAGTTTCGTCTAGATACCGACCCCAGAAGAATAGCAAACACCAAAAGGAATAATATCAGCACATGCCCCAAAATCTTAAAAGAAAGGGGAGACTTTCGTCTATTAACAGATAATACCTAAGCTTAACATTCGTAGCCCTCACGGAGCATTGCTTGCAAGGTAGACATACCATAGGAATATTTCAATGGAAGAAATAACAATCCACCTTCTATGATTTATCATTCAAGGTTCCAGGTGCTGATATTCCGGCCCTCAACGTGGTATCACAATAAAAGTACACTTGGTCTAGGTGTAACCATTTAAAGCAAATGTCGAAAAGGTGATTCTAGCAGCACATGGATACAATTCTCTGTAGTTAGGTGAAGTCTTTTAATGATGTTCTTCCGGAAATTCTTTCGATTAAAGGAATCATCAAGACCAGAGGCAAACCGAATCACAATTGAAACCTGTTGCATGCATGAGAAAAAAATGTCCAAGTAGATGTACTCTTGGTCCACAAAGTACGTACAGCACATTTGTTCTGCCATCATCAAGTGGGTGGACGCTAAAAGATAACTGGAAGATGATTCAAAAGCAGTTGTTACTAAGCGTTAGCAATATCCCCTCTGACTCTTCATTGGATAAACGATAGCACGTATTATACTTTGAAATACACAAAGCTTCATATGTATCTGCCTTCAGCACCACGAATAGCCAGAATCAGTGTGTAGTGACCTGGAGCCCCAAAGAGCGAGTTCTTTCCCAAACAAACACATGATTATCATGGGGATGAACAGCCCTACAGTACAAGACAAATTATTAACCACAAGACAATATCAAAAAGTAACAATTCACAAGCATACTTCTAGGCTTCTTAAAAACAACCATACGATTCATGTCTTATCTAGAACTCAACACACTTTGTTTCAAAGCTTACTTACCTCAACTGCAAAGCTTATATACCCCGTCACAGCAGTCCCATGATTATTTAACACCTCGTGCATCGATCTCAGCGTCGATCCCAAATACACGTTTATCGTTTGAGCTGGCAACAATCCCAAAAATGTTGCCGTATGGTAAGTGCGTGAGTTAATTGAGCTGACCTGCAACAATGAACACAAAGAAAAACACGACCATAAATAGGAATGCAAATAAAATTTAAAATAATCGTAGCTCCGGCACGATGCAGAGGGGAGACGCACATATGGTCGCACGGTCTATCGACTTAGTACAGTGGAGCTCATGGAGCTCATTAAAACCGACAAAGGGTGGGAGCGTAAAATGTGGCACATAAACATTCATGTTTTTTCCTCTTTAGTTTTATGGGTCAGAGTGGGGCACTATTGGGGGAAACTAACCACTCGGAGAGTACCTACAATCCTCCCATGTTCGGTGGACGAGTATCTGAGCAAAGCAATCTTTTGTATACAGCAAACTCTCGCATGATGTGAATATATAATTTGATTTTTTTATTCTGATTGGAGCGGGTTGTAAGAGGGGTGGCATCACCGCCGACAGGAAGGGTTCATAAACGAAGTTTCTATGCCATTTATAGAGCTCACGCGTTCGGCTGTGTTGCAGTCAATTGAACTCACAACTCACAAGTCAAGTGAGAGTGATTTGTGCGATTATTTGCTTCGGTTTGTTTCTTCTTTGTTCGCTTGCCTCACTGTTTCGATGCGCGAAAAAGTTTTAAGTATTCATGAGGAGGAGGCGGCAATTGGATAAATGTATCCAAATGAAATAAAATTCAAATTTGGTCAAAGTCTATAAAATTAAGAAGAATGAGTGGATGGATAAGGAGTGGCGGACGGATCTGGGTAACATGTCTCAAAAAACATACTGAGTCGAAGTGATAAGCAGTTCAAGGTCTTGTCGGTCGGCTGGCAGAGTTTTGCACTAAGTATTGGTAGAGATAGCAAAAATCCAAAGACAGATGGACTAAAAGCACCTACAAAGTCATTTTCTTGGTTTTCTTTAGATGGCACAGTCCAAGGCAGAACTGGACCTGAACCAACAAACCTCTCTAGGAGAGCCAGAAGAAGCGTTTGTAGTTACTCTTTTAGTACATCAGGTTGGCTAAAGTCATCCCTCCGAGCTGGGTTTGAAGGTTCTTTAGATCGAATTAATGAAAGTACATATCGCAGTCATTTAATGGCATGAATTCTAGTGTTGCCAGAAAGCACCTTTTACGTGTACGTGCCACCACGTGCAAGGTCTTACTCACCTTTCTCTACTTTACCAGAAAAGGCTCAAACTGTTACTTTATGTACAATCTGGTACGTCCGGTTTCGAAAGTGTCACAACTCACAGGAAGGCGGCGATCGCTTGGGGTGAGAAAAACAACAGAAGAGGAATAAATGTTTGCGCCTGTAGTGAGTTCGGTTCAAGGTCCAGATTTGCTAAGTGTAAGGGTTCGCGAACATAACAGAAAATGAGATATCTTATGAACCGAAAAGGCAGGGCTTAGAAGGGAACTTCTTTCGTCCTAAACATACACTTGGTTCATCTTCGGTTAGGGCCTTTTTCACTTCAGTGTGCTAGGCTAAAGTAAAATCACTATCTGAGAGGTTTGTGGAGAGACGGACGGCACAGCGTAGTTAGTAAGAAGTGGTCCTCCAAGAGGAGGTGCACTAAGACCAGAAAGGAGATCCATTGTGATACTACTGAGTACTGAGGTATGCCCTGCTTACTCCTGAAATCATTTAGATTCACTAACGTAGCTGTTAAGATCGGTCGTGCTGGCAGAGTTCAGATCATTTAGATCGTTGAAGAAGTATTGGCCTAGGGTGGCTTTCCTGATGTTAAGAGGAAGTGTGCATTGGAATCCTTCTCCTCGTCTCTGCAGCTCTTGCAGAAATCGTTACATGCTTTACCCTCCAGTTGAGCATGCCTGCCTACGCTGCAGTGCCCCGTGAGGACGTTGATTAGTTTTGAAAGTTGGTCTCTTTTAACCCGTATTAATGCTTTTGATCTTTTCAGATCCAGGACAGACCAGGTCAGCTTGGCATTGTTGCAATAATCGTGGTGTTGCCATCTACGATTTCCTTTCGACAGAGCGTCGGTGTGAGTCAAGTGTTTAACAACGACATAGGCGCTTTGACATGATCGAGCTTCCTGCCGTTCGTACATTGAGAGCCTAGTCTAGCTAATTCGTCAGCCGCACAGTTCTCCTGAATGTCACAGTGACCAGGGATCCAACAGAGTGTGGCGGTATACTGGCTAGCAATCTCGTTTAGAGGCACGCAGCAGTCCTTCACTGCCCTAGATTTTATTGATTTGGATACGAGGGACCTGATCGCAGCCTAGCTGTCGATGTAAATCGCAATATCCATCAGCCAAGCGGCGGCTTGATTTATAGCTGTGACTTCGGCTTGCAAGACACTACAATGGTTGGGGAGACTGACGGAGTAGTGGATGTCCAGGTCTTCCAAAAAGACACCGGCACCGACTCCTTCGATTGTTTTAGAGCCGTCCGTAAAGATAGAGATGGACTCATTAAAAAGGACTTCACGCTGACTACAGGGGGTTTTGTCCGGTAGCTTGTGTTTATAGCCCAAGTTAAAGTCGTTTTCGGTGGGCAGCGTGTGTGTTTATTTGGGAAGGCTGCGGTGAGTTGATAGGATTTTGGTATGTCCCACATTTTTCTTACACCATTGGTGGGTATCTCTCAGTCTTAGGGCCGTGTTTGTGGCCTGCTGCATGCCATAGATATCTATTGGCAATAAGCATGGTCTGAAGGGCAGCCATAGGAGAATTTCTCAGCGGACCAGTAATACTGAGGCAAGCCACACGTCGGACTATCTCAATAACTTGTCAGCTTTTCCAGAACCGGCCACCACCGGCCAGAATCGGTCTCACCGTAACGCTTCTTACGTGATCGTTTTGTCTTCGCTTGCATTGGGTGACAGAATTTTGGACCTAGTGCGGTAAGCTGATTATAATTTAAACTCATACTCGCTTTTTCCAAAATAGGAAGGATTTTGGTAAACTGATGGTAAGAAAGTACCCGCCATGTTTGATAGGCTTGGTAGACGTAGACGGATAGACCTCTTCTCAAACAAATTTTGCAGAAGCTGCACAATCGTTTGAGCTTATCCGGCTTTCTCAAACAGGAGACGGCAGAAGTTTCGTTCCCCCTGAATAACTACTATCGGCAGCCACTCGATTCTAAGTTGATCTTCCAGGAGTTTGCCATCACACAAAATGGCATCACAGTCACTTCCCAACACAGTTTTGATAATCAACTTCAAGGGGCATCATCGAATTGCACTTTATCCTCTAGACACAAGGAACAAAGTGCTCAAGTATCAAGTATCGTTATCATATCACTTTTTAAACAGCTTCAATTAAACTGTTAATATAACCCCTGAATTGATATTTGCTACCCACTTCTGGATAACTATATTGGCCAACTGTTATCGAAAAATCAGACCTCACTTAGCTTATCGCCCACAGAAGTGTGCAATTTGTCAACGGGCTGAAGCAATCAAAGTCAACCGATAAGCCAACGAAACACCAATTACTCCATCAGGGGTTAATAATTACCCGAGCCTGATTGAAATATAACCGCCTTGTCATTAGGGAATTAAAGCACCAACGACTGTGTCCATTTGTGTAAACTTAATTACATGCAACCTCACACACAGCCGCCGCCCGATTGACGAGACCAAGAGTTCCTCTTCTAGAGCTATGACGCGGTTCTCATTTGCGGGGCGCGGTAATTAACCAACGCAACCCCGTCATCATATGTGATCCACAATTAAAAAAAAAAACCACGATACCACAGACATGATATACATAGTTAAGCAGTTGCTTAGGCATAAAGTTTAAATGTGTACAACTGGACGGAGTGCTGATGGAGGCGCATTAATAAATAAGGAACACTTGCGGGCGGTCACGGGTTGGGAAACTATTTTTTTGACGGCTTCCATCGATGGTGTATGATTGACCGCAGGTGCCTGGGTGTGAAAATGTTGAATATTTTATGAAGTGGAGCCATAACAAGGTAATGGATCCATTATTTAGTAGCAAAACTACCAGTTAAATGATTGAGCTAATATCCGTAATTGTGTTTGATGTTTGATCTTATCCCAAAGTCACCTCCCACCACCGCTCCATGGCGCCAACGCATGGAGACCTTTAAGGACAAATTACAGTTTGGCACTTCAACTATTTAAATGGGTTATTGGTGATTTTCTATCAGGAGTGTCAGGTGTGGATTGTATTCTGTCACCAACGAATCAATGGCGAATGGCACTAGCGTCGCACAACTTCTTAAGATTCTTTTGGAACTGTCATAGAAGATTTAATGACGAATTATACTAGGTGTACACTTAGAGGGTTAGGAGCCGATTGGTTTTTTGAATTCAACCAAGAGGGACAACGTGTGCAAGAGGAGCCAACCAACTTGTTTATATAATTAAAGGGGGCTAGCTAAGCTCAGGTCCACTCCGGACTGTAGCTCCATTAAAAGTTAGTAAGTATGCAAAAGTTTGACTCAGAATATCTCAGACCTTGATAGGGTATTCGTTCTGGGACTACTGAACTAATGGAAACCATGCCCTCACTGAACGGATTCCATTTCTAACCAAAGCCAAACATTGACCATGTTGTTCGTTAGCACGTAATAATTACACTGCCGAAACAGAGATTACATAACTCCATTCGATTTTAATGATATCACTCATCGAAACCTGTTTTCCGTTAAAGCTCACTCCTCACCTCATTTAACAAATAATTAACACAGCAAAGTACAACTCGTTTGGGGTACAAAGAAAATGACGACACCACAGCGCTGCTCTAGAACTGTTCCCATCACTAAGCCAAGCAGATGCTTCTTGTTTATCTGGTTGTACCCTGCCAATAAGTATCTGTGTTTATAAAAGCCAAACACTATTTATATCATAATTTACCCAACGAGTTATGTATCGTCGAACGTCATTTCACTTAAATTTTATTTTCTCTCCCCCATCGGTTACCTAAATACATACATATGTTCGTCTTCTCTATCCGCCTATTTTTACCCCCGTCGAACGTCGGACTGTTCTCCAAATATTTGACACATTTTTCTTGTCAACATGTAAACAAGCGCCAAACAATGAATCTCCATAGATGCGATAACTTACCCCGAAAATTGCGTTCTGCATTCCGAATGGAATCGGTGTGAGCCGGGTGAATAGAACGACTTTGAACGCTCTTGGTCCAGAAATGACTCGAAGAATGGCACGGCCAGTCTCGTTCTTAATTAATCTATAAATAGAAGGCAAAATGAAAGCACAAGAAAATAAATAAACAAATGTGAGACAGAATTGGAACAGAGACAAAAACGAACAGATAAAAATCTGCACCCAATTAATGAGGTAATGGATAAAAACGAAAATAAAAAAAATCTCAAGTCCCAGTGGTTCTGTGGACGTTTTAATTGTTTCTGGCGGGGGCGTATTCTCAGTTCATGCTGCGACAGACAGTTAAACGGTTCAATTGATGGTCGATCTCTTCGAATCCAGTTCGAAGTCTTGTGGCCGACGACCAGCGACTATGCGACGGTGGCAACCTCGAGCGTGCTTACAAATGCGTGTCAGCAATTCTATTCCAAATGAAAACGAAATCACATCGTTTGGAGCAGGAGTTGATTCCGGGGGCAAAATTTGATTAAGTCAGCATTGCTTCTGCAGTTGGATTATACAAATCATACCATTAGTGCCTTCCTGTAAATAGCAGGAGAAATGATTTCCAGGCAATAAATGGCTGCAAATGGCCTGTTCCCTACGACGTACTCACAATAGCATACATTTTACAAGAATATAAAAGTATCAGCAAAAAAAGCAAGACTTACATACGAGTACGATGTTCATTGGGGCCCTTGATAGAGTCCTTTTAAAAATCACTCAGTTCCCGAAACGTCTTCGTGGTGTACATCAATTTCATCAAAGACATGTGCCGACAATGTACAACAGCTGTAAAGACTGCATAAGGGCTCACGACACCACCTTCCTCGTGGAAGTTAGCGTGCATCAAGGGTCAGCTCACAGTCCGTCTCTACTCAAAGTAGTAATGGGCATGTTAACAGCAGGCATTCAGAAAGAACTTCCATGGAATAGGTGGACAAAATGTGGAAACAAACTAGACCTAGAGGAACTCCGCATAAAAGAGAAAGGACTCGACCAAAAGCACCATTAAACCGAACATGAGGAGAACCAATTAGATGAGGAGTCGACAAAGATCGTGCCCAGATAATCTGAGAAAAACTAAAAAATAAGTTGAAGTAAGTGACGGAGGATTTCAAGGCAATTAGCTTACCTACTTTCGTGATCAAAACGCTAAAGCGCGTTTGAGATACACACATCCGAAATAGCATATCGAGAAAGATCACCATTATCCAAATCTCATCACGCTTGTTCGAAGGGAAGTTATGCAGAGATAGCTTAACATAAGATGGTGCGAGAGAGATGTAAGAGAGTGTCAGTGATGTTCCACTCCATGATGAACGACATAAAGAAGAAGATACCGGTTGTCTGCCTCAGTGACAATGCTCCGACTTAGCATTACAACGATTGGATAGGCAATACGTCTCACTATCATATTCTGCCAAGCATCTGGGCGTCTGGACCTCGATACAGAACTCATTTGAAAGGCTGACGTAAATCAGCAGGTCACAAAGGCATGCACAGCCTTCTATGCCTGCGACAGAAACTTTGATAAGATGTAGGGACTCCAACCGAACAGGGTGATACCCTGTGGATGTACGTAGTCTTAGGATGATCTATCATTGGCCAGTCTAGTAAGCCGCGGTAAAGAAATGTTACATTAATTAACTTAACCAGGTCCAGAGAACTGCGGTCATAGGCAACACAGGTGTACAACGGTTGTAGCGGAGTACGGTGGACAAAGACTCAGAGAATCTGAGTGCTGGACTGCTAAGTACGTGACTATAATGGGTGATGTGAATAAAAACAGAGAGAACACTTTGAACAAACCCTCTTGAAGGGAAGTGTTTCTGATACTTGACGAAACTAATTTTTTTTTAATTTAAATTGAGTGTTTTATCAAAAAAAAAAAAAAAAAGTTGAGGGAAAAATCTGCCTCAGTTTTTATTCACACCACCCAATATCTTCGATATGTTACTGCAAGAGATGGTATCATTTTCTTAAGATTATCTTAACCCCAGATTAAACTTCAGCAAAGATTTCGTTGTTTGAGAGATGAATGAAAGGATAGATGGGTGATAAAAGACTACAACACACCGATGGAATTGTAGGCTTGGTAATATTTTCTGCTTTACAGTAGTGGAAGTCGCACAGAACACCGAACTTGACTAGTGTTTTTTTTTGACGGAACTGCTAATGACTCCCAAGACTTGCCAGCGAAAACATGAAAACGCGATACATATGTATGTAAATATTTACACTGGCAGTCAGACAGTTGGTGAAACAGTGTCGAAACTAACTCTTATCTGTCTCCATTGCTTCTCCGTCGCTTAGGTCATAGGGGCATAGATAGAAACGAAGAAGCTTACGAACTAGCCAGGTGAGGGTTGGCCTTCGCTCTCTTATACAGAAAATCTACACTCTACTTGGAGCTGTCAAAAGGAGTATATTTTCAAATGGTTTATCATAAGCTAAGCAAATGTGAAGAGAGTGTTGTTATCTCCAGGAAAATCATGACCCACATATGCATAACCCAAAAAGAACATAAGACTTACTCAGCAAAACCTACATCAATTGTCTCAACTTGTACATATAGGCAATTGGGCAGTAGGAATGCACGCAGCTTAACTTGGTTTTCCATTTACCACTCACTGCCGTAGTTGAATGAATAAGCGCGAGACATTTGATCATTATCTCTCTGTTTTACCCTTCTTCTAAAAATGGTGAGAAACCATTTGTTTCAAAATCCACAGGCTGGATCTAAGGCCAACGGCCCGCAATACATTTAAACCGCAATTAAACGGCATAATACAGCGTTTAGAGTGCCACTTCAACCAAACCAACTAACCAGTTCCTTACTAGGGGCGAAAATCATATCAAAACCTTTACCATCCTCTAGTTAGAATTTACTTACACACCAGATGAGGTCTTTTAGGTTGCCAAATCAGTCGTGTGTTATCAGACTATTGATTGTCGAATCAATACCCATTTCCATAACCTTTGTGAAACGACTTTGAGTCTTACGCACGCACTAGCAGTTATTTGCTCGGGTGTAAGGGGTGTATGGTGAAGCAAAATGTCCATAGCTGCAACGGGTGTTGTCTCCATTCACCCACAGACAAACTGATCTTTAGACTTTCCAAATTTAGTCTTTCTAATATCATTTGGACTTTGGAGTATCCACACCCATGCCTAAATACAAATTTCATGTCCCATACGAAACTTAAACTCAAACGATATCACCACCACTCCTAGTATTTGCTCCCTATAATTACTGTTTGTCCCGCCAATCGGAAAAACGGAATGTCGCCGTTCTTTCCAATAGTAATTTTCCTCGTAAATCATGCAAAACGAATTCTCAAGGTCAACAAGAGAAGCCAAACACCATAAATCTAAAGATACTTTTCATTACCCCCAAGATGAGCCCACCACAACCGTCGCTGCTGCCTGTTGCAATGCAACAGTAATTGAAGACCTACAACTGTCGGGAAGTGAACTTATTTGCCGGACTATATACTTCAATTGGAGGTTATTAGACGACAAATAGATTGAAATTATTAATTTCAATGAAAATCACAAGTCCAAGCACAAGCCAGAGATACTTGATCAGCGATAGAATGGCTTGTAGTACCCCGCGGCAATTGGTGTATCGTGACAGTAGAAGCTCTAGAGCGACAATTCTGAATCATTTAAGTAATAGAATTCTGAATTGTTTATGAACTACGCGAATTACCTGCGACTCTGAGTGGAAAAAAAACACGATACCCCTGAACTGGGAATACCCCAAGAGCTTTTCTGTTGTCTTCATGCGAAACACGGGGTATTGATTCCTTTCCTTCCGTTAAATTAGCTAGTTTGTTGCAATGTGCTTGTAGTTATGTTTTGAAAGTGTATCCGACCGTTGCTAGGCTAGCAACTACATATAGCCTTTCATAGACAAGTGATTTATTGAAGACTACTAACCCAGTAAACAACCAAATAATAATCACTTAACACGCTGTGCATAACCTTCGGCTGTGTTAATGAATCGATGGTGTACACCAACGATGATATGTATATCAAAAAGAATCCCGCCGCCGCCTCTCAAATCAACTGATATAACTAAGGAGAACGTGTTTCGGAGTCTCACGTTTAAAAGGTCACTTGTACCCGGATAACCGATGGCCCCATCGGACCGGTATAAAGCAGTCAGCTCGGATTGGGTTTTAACAGGAAAAAGAGGGAAACAGATTTTGCGATCACAAACGTCAAAAAGGGATGATTCGGTCAGTTCTGGGAATACCCAGCCTGCGCTGTCTAATTCAGATTGCTTGAACTTTCGGTTCGCCTAACTTCAAAGAGTCAGTTCAACTTTAACGAACAAGTGCCTCCAGTCATCTGGATCCTTAGCCAGAAATCAACTATGTATATCTATCTACTGTTTTAGATCTTCACTTGTTGCCCTGCCCGTTGATCATGTGCCAATAATCTAAGGCTGATCAATGCTTCGTAAAGGCGTCCTAGCTTTCGATTTCTTCGACAGCACGTTCTCTGGGTGCCCTAACACTTAATCGGAGCTGCGGCAGGCCAATTGTATTCTTAAAAATGGAGCCCATGGAAATCCATAAGGGGATGTTTCATTTGTTAGCCGAAGAAGCCGCAAATAGGTGCGACAGCAGAACTGTATAAAGAATCGCAGAGCTGATAGGTGATCGCAGCTCTCCAACATTTAACAATGGTTCCCTGTACGTTTTGGATAAAAACCGGTTGAATGGAGGGAGCACTTTTTTGGGAATCACATTATAGATAGAAATTTGCCTCAAGTTGCCCCACAATTTTTAGCTGAGAAAATGACTGATCTACCGCTGATCTCTCGTTCCAGCTTCTATGACTACAGAAGTTTTCTAATTGTTTCTGCCGCTTCCAATTAGAAATTACATTCCGCCTCCCATACAAAGCGGCGCTGCATAGAAAGACCAGAGCTGCTCACGAGCTCTACGAGCAGAAGAAAAGAGACGAGCTCCGACTTCTCAGGAGGAAAAAGAAAGGCTACAGAGCCTGAACCGAAGCCTGCAAGGATGAAGAAGGGAACATCGTAGTATAATCGCAGTCGATGCTGAGAATAGGGAAGAACTACTTCTGCAGACTGTTTAACGGCGACGACGAACCAAATGAATGAACTTTCAACCTGGACGACGAAGACCAACAGTTTCGACCACCCGACCTGGACGAAGTAAGATAGCCATATCTAAGTTTAAGTCCAACAAAGTTGCTGATGCCGACGGCCTAGCTGCCGAGCTGTTCAAACAGCAGGCGATGACTTGGTAAGGAGTATGCACCAACTCATCTGTAAAATATGGTCGGAGGAAGTATGCCCAATGAATAGAATCTCAGCATCGTTTGCCCGATCCTCAAGAAAGGAGTCCCTCTGAACTGCGCCAACTACAGAGGCATCAGTCTTCTGTGTGAGCGCCGGAAGCCGTTCGTCAATAAACTGATCGGTCCATATCAGTGTCAATGAGGGAAAGACCAAGTATATGCTGTCAACAAGAAAGGACACCCAACACCGACATCTCAGACAGAACGTCACTATAGATAGGTAGTCAAGGACTTTATCTACCTAGGCTCCACTATTAATTCAGACAACCACACCGGCGCTGAGATCAAACGAAGGATAACTCTTGCCAATCGCTGCTTCTTTGGGCTAAGATGGCAATTCAGTAGCAAAGCCATCTCTCGAACGACTAAAGTGACCCTGAATAAGATCTTAATCATCCCAGTCCTGCTCTACGAGCAGAGGTATGTTCTCTGTCAAAAGCGAATGAGGTTGGTCTTGGCTTTTTCGAGAGGAAAATTTTTCGTGTGATTTTCGGTCCCATAGAGGGTGAGTGGAGGAGGAGATACAACGACGAACTGTACGGGCTGTACAGCGACATCGGCTTAGCAACAAGAGTGAAGGTCCAACAACTGAGGTGGGTCATTTAGAGCGTATGGACACCAATGTTCCAGCCCGGAAAATCTTGGAATCCACACCCGAGGAAGTGGAAGGGGAACTCAATCAACTTGGCGTGCAAAACTGGAAGCAGCCTGTTGGCTGAAGACGCTTGTTGGTTGAGGCCCAGGTCCACCCCAGACTGTAGCGCCACCTTAAGTAAATAAGTAAGTTCTGCTGCTTTCTTAAAAAGCACATCATACTTAAAGTTCTTCTTTGTCACACAAGATCTTTGAACCTCTGTCATTGTAGTTAGCTCCTTAAGTGTTCGTCAGGTTCCGACCTTCATCGGTTGAAAATGAAAATAGCAGAGCAACCGATTCATTAATGTTCTCTACGTGCTTGGAAGGACTCAATTCACACTCGCCTCTCGCTTAAATGTTCAAAATGATCGACTATTTCACATGAAATTTTCCACTTTATCGCTAACAAAGTTATTTTCAGGCACAAAGCGGTCGAAACCGCACAAGTTCATCGCATTATCATTTGCCCGTAAACTGCAGCTCACTTAAAAATGTGGGAAAATCCCCACAACCACACTTGGGGGAACAGGAATTACGTATATCAAGCGACCCACCTCTTGATAAGAAATTTCACAATACATTATAATTTCCCCACAACACAAATACACACATAAATCATCGAAACAGTGCTGGTTGATAAGATTCCAGCGGTCAATGGGTAAACAACTCAAGAATCAATATGCTTCCTCTTACAAAAAACGTTTCCGTACACCCGAACCCAGTTGGAGAAGACAAGAAAATTCTCTTATCGACTAGATGCGTAGATAAACTTGAATAACTTACTTGTGAATAGGCAATCGATGCCTCAAACTTCTCAGCGTCACATGGGCAATGGCAATGCCCAGATTCGCACCCAATATCACAGTCAGGAAGCCCTTTATACACCCAAACAAATATCCACTGCTGATCATGAGGACAAAGTATCCGACCACTATCGGAAAGCTCACCACGATGAACAGACACATAAAAATCCCAAAGATCAACCATGGATTCTGCGTCTCCGTCCAGTAGAGTAGATGCCTGGCGTAGTCCCGCATCAAGTAGGCCACTACCACGAGAGCGATTACGATCGTCAGTGGCACCAAGTAGCTCAGGTACCAATGGTCTGAGATGAAACTGTGTACCCGTAGGCATACTGATTGACCGCGTCTTCGGCTTTTGGAATTGGTCAGTGTGTCGCATTCGTCACGTTCACAGCCACTGTCACTATCAGTCGTGAGGCTGGTGTTGATTTTGCCATTACTCTCGTGGACTATCAGTGAAACTGGAGGTTTAGATTTCACTGTCGAATCATCTTGGAATCTCGTTGTCATGTCCATGTCTAGAATCATCATTTTGGTCACGGCTTCGGCTACTGTTGTTGTTGCCACATTTGCGACAGATGCAGTAGCACTTGCAGATGTTTCTGTTGTCGTCGTTTTAGTTGTTGTTGCTGATGACATTTATTGAAGATGAAGAAGGGAACATCGTAGTATAATCGCAGTCGATGCTGAGAATAGGGAAGAACTACTTCTGCAGACTGTTTAACGGCGACGACGAACCAAATGAATGAACTTTCAACCTGGACGACGAAGACCAACAGTTTCGACCACCCGACCTGGACGAAGTAAGATAGCCATATCTAAGTTTAAGTCCAACAAAGTTGCTGATGCCGACGGCCTAGCTGCCGAGCTGTTCAAACAGCAGGCGATGACTTGGTAAGGAGTATGCACCAACTCATCTGTAAAATATGGTCGGAGGAAGTATGCCCAATGAATAGAATCTCAGCATCGT
This sequence comes from Matsumyia berberina, assembly GCA_917880715.2. NCBI lineage: Eukaryota > Metazoa > Arthropoda > Insecta > Diptera > Syrphidae > Matsumyia > Matsumyia berberina. The sequence goes on from OU862870.1 coordinate 52,888,775, forward strand.
TTGCCCGATCCTCAAGAAAGGAGTCCCTCTGAACTGCGCCAACTACAGAGGCATCAGTCTTCTGTGTGAGCGCCGGAAGCCGTTCGTCAATAAACTGATCGGTCCATATCAGTGTCAATGAGGGAAAGACCAAGTATATGCTGTCAACAAGAAAGGACACCCAACACCGACATCTCAGACAGAACGTCACTATAGATAGGTAGTCAAGGACTTTATCTACCTAGGCTCCACTATTAATTCAGACAACCACACCGGCGCTGAGATCAAACGAAGGATAACTCTTGCCAATCGCTGCTTCTTTGGGCTAAGATGGCAATTCAGTAGCAAAGCCATCTCTCGAACGACTAAAGTGACCCTGAATAAGATCTTAATCATCCCAGTCCTGCTCTACGAGCAGAGGTATGTTCTCTGTCAAAAGCGAATGAGGTTGGTCTTGGCTTTTTCGAGAGGAAAATTTTTCGTGTGATTTTCGGTCCCATAGAGGGTGAGTGGAGGAGGAGATACAACGACGAACTGTACGGGCTGTACAGCGACATCGGCTTAGCAACAAGAGTGAAGGTCCAACAACTGAGGTGGGTCATTTAGAGCGTATGGACACCAATGTTCCAGCCCGGAAAATCTTGGAATCCACACCCGAGGAAGTGGAAGGGGAACTCAATCAACTTGGCGTGCAAAACTGGAAGCAGCCTGTTGGCTGAAGACGCTTGTTGGTTGAGGCCCAGGTCCACCCCAGACTGTAGCGCCACCTTAAGTAAATAAGTAAGTTCTGCTGCTTTCTTAAAAAGCACATCATACTTAAAGTTCTTCTTTGTCACACAAGATCTTTGAACCTCTGTCATTGTAGTTAGCTCCTTAAGTGTTCGTCAGGTTCCGACCTTCATCGGTTGAAAATGAAAATAGCAGAGCAACCGATTCATTAATGTTCTCTACGTGCTTGGAAGGACTCAATTCACACTCGCCTCTCGCTTAAATGTTCAAAATGATCGACTATTTCACATGAAATTTTCCACTTTATCGCTAACAAAGTTATTTTCAGGCACAAAGCGGTCGAAACCGCACAAGTTCATCGCATTATCATTTGCCCGTAAACTGCAGCTCACTTAAAAATGTGGGAAAATCCCCACAACCACACTTGGGGGAACAGGAATTACGTATATCAAGCGACCCACCTCTTGATAAGAAATTTCACAATACATTATAATTTCCCCACAACACAAATACACACATAAATCATCGAAACAGTGCTGGTTGATAAGATTCCAGCGGTCAATGGGTAAACAACTCAAGAATCAATATGCTTCCTCTTACAAAAAACGTTTCCGTACACCCGAACCCAGTTGGAGAAGACAAGAAAATTCTCTTATCGACTAGATGCGTAGATAAACTTGAATAACTTACTTGTGAATAGGCAATCGATGCCTCAAACTTCTCAGCGTCACATGGGCAATGGCAATGCCCAGATTCGCACCCAATATCACAGTCAGGAAGCCCTTTATACACCCAAACAAATATCCACTGCTGATCATGAGGACAAAGTATCCGACCACTATCGGAAAGCTCACCACGATGAACAGACACATAAAAATCCCAAAGATCAACCATGGATTCTGCGTCTCCGTCCAGTAGAGTAGATGCCTGGCGTAGTCCCGCATCAAGTAGGCCACTACCACGAGAGCGATTACGATCGTCAGTGGCACCAAGTAGCTCAGGTACCAATGGTCTGAGATGAAACTGTGTACCCGTAGGCATACTGATTGACCGCGTCTTCGGCTTTTGGAATTGGTCAGTGTGTCGCATTCGTCACGTTCACAGCCACTGTCACTATCAGTCGTGAGGCTGGTGTTGATTTTGCCATTACTCTCGTGGACTATCAGTGAAACTGGAGGTTTAGATTTCACTGTCGAATCATCTTGGAATCTCGTTGTCATGTCCATGTCTAGAATCATCATTTTGGTCACGGCTTCGGCTACTGTTGTTGTTGCCACATTTGCGACAGATGCAGTAGCACTTGCAGATGTTTCTGTTGTCGTCGTTTTAGTTGTTGTTGCTGATGACATTTATTGAAGATGAAGAAGGGAACATCGTAGTATAATCGCAGTCGATGCTGAGAATAGGGAAGAACTACTTCTGCAGACTGTTTAACGGCGACGACGAACCAAATGAATGAACTTTCAACCTGGACGACGAAGACCAACAGTTTCGACCACCCGACCTGGACGAAGTAAGATAGCCATATCTAAGTTTAAGTCCAACAAAGTTGCTGATGCCGACGGCCTAGCTGCCGAGCTGTTCAAACAGCAGGCGATGACTTGGTAAGGAGTATGCACCAACTCATCTGTAAAATATGGTCGGAGGAAGTATGCCCAATGAATAGAATCTCAGCATCGTTTGCCCGATCCTCAAGAAAGGAGTCCCTCTGAACTGCGCCAACTACAGAGGCATCAGTCTTCTGTGTGAGCGCCGGAAGCCGTTCGTCAATAAACTGATCGGTCCATATCAGTGTCAATGAGGGAAAGACCAAGTATATGCTGTCAACAAGAAAGGACACCCAACACCGACATCTCAGACAGAACGTCACTATAGATAGGTAGTCAAGGACTTTATCTACCTAGGCTCCACTATTAATTCAGACAACCACACCGGCGCTGAGATCAAACGAAGGATAACTCTTGCCAATCGCTGCTTCTTTGGGCTAAGATGGCAATTCAGTAGCAAAGCCATCTCTCGAACGACTAAAGTGACCCTGAATAAGATCTTAATCATCCCAGTCCTGCTCTACGAGCAGAGGTATGTTCTCTGTCAAAAGCGAATGAGGTTGGTCTTGGCTTTTTCGAGAGGAAAATTTTTCGTGTGATTTTCGGTCCCATAGAGGGTGAGTGGAGGAGGAGATACAACGACGAACTGTACGGGCTGTACAGCGACATCGGCTTAGCAACAAGAGTGAAGGTCCAACAACTGAGGTGGGTCATTTAGAGCGTATGGACACCAATGTTCCAGCCCGGAAAATCTTGGAATCCACACCCGAGGAAGTGGAAGGGGAACTCAATCAACTTGGCGTGCAAAACTGGAAGCAGCCTGTTGGCTGAAGACGCTTGTTGGTTGAGGCCCAGGTCCACCCCAGACTGTAGCGCCACCTTAAGTAAATAAGTAAGTTCTGCTGCTTTCTTAAAAAGCACATCATACTTAAAGTTCTTCTTTGTCACACAAGATCTTTGAACCTCTGTCATTGTAGTTAGCTCCTTAAGTGTTCGTCAGGTTCCGACCTTCATCGGTTGAAAATGAAAATAGCAGAGCAACCGATTCATTAATGTTCTCTACGTGCTTGGAAGGACTCAATTCACACTCGCCTCTCGCTTAAATGTTCAAAATGATCGACTATTTCACATGAAATTTTCCACTTTATCGCTAACAAAGTTATTTTCAGGCACAAAGCGGTCGAAACCGCACAAGTTCATCGCATTATCATTTGCCCGTAAACTGCAGCTCACTTAAAAATGTGGGAAAATCCCCACAACCACACTTGGGGGAACAGGAATTACGTATATCAAGCGACCCACCTCTTGATAAGAAATTTCACAATACATTATAATTTCCCCACAACACAAATACACACATAAATCATCGAAACAGTGCTGGTTGATAAGATTCCAGCGGTCAATGGGTAAACAACTCAAGAATCAATATGCTTCCTCTTACAAAAAACGTTTCCGTACACCCGAACCCAGTTGGAGAAGACAAGAAAATTCTCTTATCGACTAGATGCGTAGATAAACTTGAATAACTTACTTGTGAATAGGCAATCGATGCCTCAAACTTCTCAGCGTCACATGGGCAATGGCAATGCCCAGATTCGCACCCAATATCACAGTCAGGAAGCCCTTTATACACCCAAACAAATATCCACTGCTGATCATGAGGACAAAGTATCCGACCACTATCGGAAAGCTCACCACGATGAACAGACACATAAAAATCCCAAAGATCAACCATGGATTCTGCGTCTCCGTCCAGTAGAGTAGATGCCTGGCGTAGTCCCGCATCAAGTAGGCCACTACCACGAGAGCGATTACGATCGTCAGTGGCACCAAGTAGCTCAGGTACCAATGGTCTGAGATGAAACTGTGTACCCGTAGGCATACTGATTGACCGCGTCTTCGGCTTTTGGAATTGGTCAGTGTGTCGCATTCGTCACGTTCACAGCCACTGTCACTATCAGTCGTGAGGCTGGTGTTGATTTTGCCATTACTCTCGTGGACTATCAGTGAAACTGGAGGTTTAGATTTCACTGTCGAATCATCTTGGAATCTCGTTGTCATGTCCATGTCTAGAATCATCATTTTGGTCACGGCTTCGGCTACTGTTGTTGTTGCCACATTTGCGACAGATGCAGTAGCACTTGCAGATGTTTCTGTTGTCGTCGTTTTAGTTGTTGTTGCTGATGACATTTATTGTGATTGCTTCTACTGGAGGGCTTCACATATCACTTGCAGAACACCTTAATCAGTGGATTATGGCAACACCAACTAAACGGCAATGGTGCGGCTCGGTACGGATTGTTTTTGTCGGCAGAGAAAGGTATAGAAATAGAAAGTTCATAATCCAATTTTACTGGAGGTGGGGGCGAAGAGCATGTTTTACTTTTTCATTCCACTTGCTTCGTTGTGTAATCGCATTGGAAGGGGGCACAGGAAGACTTATAATACCAAACAGGCAAAAAAAAACTTGGAACTCTGAAAACTGGTTTATATTCTTCGCGATCTTACTACGTTCTTAAACGGCCCAGTGGAGGCAATAATTAGTTTAATTTTCACTTATTTCGGGGAGTTTTTGATGTGCGTTCTTTTTTCTTGTCACAAAGGAAGGGGAGCAAACACTTGCAAACACTTGGCGTTGAGAAAACGAACGATATCCACCGAACTCCACCTGGCGCCACAGGAAACTGTACGACTGAGACCGAGAGAAAATTTTTATGTTTTGTCTGGCGCAGTTAAGCACCGAAAATGAAGACCAAAAGAGAACCAAGTGACAGCGGATGTCATAACAAAAAACAGCTGTTTGCATGAAAAGTGGCATACGAAGTTGGATTAGCGAGATGTTGATGAAGAATTGGTGGAAACATTGGACAGTGCGGTGATTCAGTGGTTAAAAATGGAATTGAAACATCATTTGTGTGCCTTTTGGACCTGGACAAGAAAGGAAAATGACTTAAAGAAGAACGATGCTTTCGCTAAGAAGTTGTCCAAGTCAATCCTTGAACTTTAATCAATTTTGCCGCTTAGCGCAAATGCATATATGTGCTTAAGAACATGTTGCCAGCGATTTATAACGAAAAAAATTTGTGATACCCTTCCAGCTGGTCCTATTTGACAGATTACTAAAACGGTTGGTTGTCTTGCTTGTAATAATAGAAAAAATAACAAATTTGGCTCTTTTTACGTTTGTTTTTATAGAATTCCCATCAATTTCTTTGAATTTATCATCAAAGAAATCAACTCAATGTTTTTAAAAATATCACAAACAATAAAATCGTTCAGTTTGCCCGGGTTAATCGCCCGAAATTCAGCGAGAAAATGTTCTTCCACACAACAAACACCAATCAATACCTCTTTCAACTTTAGCGAAGATCAGATAAATCGAATTTTAGGAATTATCAATGCCAAATCTGGAGAAAACTTGGCAAGGTAACACAACCCAACACTCACTGGATCCATTTCTAAGCTAATCCAATTCCTTTCTAGTTACGATATATCAAAGACGAAACTAAACAAACTAGAAGCATGGAGGTCGAAAAATGGAAACTTTAACAATCTCGACGAAATCCTCCACCTCGATGGTTTCTCTACGAAAATAGTTGAGAAATTCTGTAAAAGCTTGCTCAATGAAGTGAAACGATCACCACGGAAAGCGGCTGCCTTTGTGACTCCAGCGATTTCAGAAAGTCAAATAGGAGAAATCAATTCTAGTGTCTCTATAAATGTTGGTGTTTCAAATATTTTCTGGTCACGATTAGAGTTACATAAAGATGGACCCTGTGAGCTGACACACTGGCAACAACACGATATGAAAGAAAAAAAACTCCATCTAAATGATTTGATACATCGTTGTCTATACGTTGACTATTTGATTCCTCAAGCTGACTGTTATATCTTCGAGAATCCACAAATCGCACAGAGTACGACACCGGGAAATGCTGAACAAGTGAACATCAACGTGCAACGTGCACAATTGACAGCGATATTGGGATTCGCACTGGCCAAACGAAATACATCAGCAGAGCAGACGAAACCAAATGTTTTCTATCTAAAAAAATTCCTGGCAGCACGATTATTCCAGCATTTGATTGGAACCGAACGAGTTTCCGCCGAGAAGACAATTCTAAGCTTGATGCGCACTTACTATAATGTCGCCGATATGTCTGATACCGAAGAAGAAGTTGTTGACAAAGATCCACTTTCTAGTCGGGGAAATGTAACTTTTTCCAGCGAATTGCGGTCAATGTACAAAGAAGCCGAACCCTATCAACGTGAGTTTCTTGGACAGACTCTTCTGTTGAACTTAACATTTATTCGACTGGTTCTGTTGCGGGACGCGAAGTCTAGAGCGATGGTAAGCCGCAATGTCAAGGCGGCTGAACACGAATAAATGTGAAGTTTGATAAAAGTCGTTTTATGTGTTTTCATATGCTCTGTTGAGAAAGAAGGCACATGTCTTATAATTCTACACACAGATCTCTTTGTGAATGATATCAGTCCTCATTAGGTTCGACCGTCTGTTTTATTTCGCTCACAAAGCGTACACTCTAACATAATCAACATGCAACCCTTTATTGTCTCCCTTCCAAGTTGAATACCAGTTGTTCCGATCCTTCCAAAAGAACAACTCGGCCTTAGGATCCCTATTTAACCAGGGCTTTGTAGTGCGTGCAGCTCCATTGCGACAATTATCGGGAAAATCTGCATGTCCACCAGCCGATACACCAAGTGTCAAAAAGAACTGAAAAACACAATTGTCCTTTACAATCCACGAATAGGTAAAAATGACAAACCTCTCTATCAAATGGTGCCATCTTATGGTCACTAATCGTGGATCCATGATACTTCTTCTGTGTCTGCAAGAAGTTTTCTTTAATAACCGCAAAGTCGTCGCCATCAATTCCTAACACCAATTGATCCTCAGTCCACGTTAGTGTATAGATATGGAAGTTGCTGCTCAAGTCTAATTGCGTATTTTTTCCGCGTAGGTAACTTCCACGGAATTTTTCAGCATTGGACATCACAACTCCTCCAGACAGCCACTTGTTGGAAATGTCTCTGGCGTTTTCATCTATCAGGATCTCATTACCTCGGTTAAATGCGATCCTTATCTGTCCCGATGCATAATCCTTTATTCCATAATAGTTTTCTAGAGGTTCCAGCAACACCACTGAAAATAGTTATTTATCCGTGAATTTAATCATATGCTTTACATGAGAACTTACATGGAAACAGCCAATCGCCTTTGGGTAACTTTGCCTTAATCTCAACCTTTCCAAAACGGAAGCTAAACGAGCTCTTGGTCCGAATCCTCGCCGAAACGATGGGTGGCAGGATTTGGAAAAATTGTGCTCTTTTTTTGCACTCCAGCGATCTGTCCTCAATTGCTGTGCATCTGCAAAGTGTTCAAAGTGAGCGTGTGTAACATAAGGATTTAGTGTTGCTTACTGTGCTTCCAGATTTAAAGTTCCAGACCTTACCCCTTCGGCTGCTGTGGACAGAAAAGTCGGCACAATATGTAATACACCGTTGCTAACATAACAGTTTTCCGGTCGGCTTTGGAACGATACAAATTGACCATCGTCAGGAGCAAGCGGTATACGAACTTCACGATTCCATTTCTTCCAATCCAGACTGTCGAATGTGTCCTCGAAGACAAGCTGACCTTTACACATAGATTTCCCACCGACTGTGGTCACCGATGACTCGCAATCAGGTTTTTCCGTAGCTGTACACTGTTGCTTGACTGATTCTCCTGCTTTGGGACAGAAATCCAATAACACAATAGTTTCTGTAGAGTCAGATATATCTGCGGTTCCAACATCTCGAATGTGTGTCCCTACGCCTCCGAATTGCACATAAATCCAATAATAGATGCGACTGCCAGGCTGAACGTTCGTATTGATGTTGTCAAACGCCCAAACGTCATTTGTAAGCTCTGTAACGACGGCAGCAAAGTCACCCGGCTGATAGAGGGCTATGCTTCGGTTGATCTTTATGTTAAATGATACCTCTGTGATGCCTTCTTCATCTGGAATCAAAAAGAAAAACAAAACAGTATTAGTGATTTGGAATGCAATTGAGTAGTATGTCTTGGTATGCCTTCAAATTCTGGGTTCTAGCAGGTCAGGACTGTTTGTTAGCAGAACCGTGAGCAAGCCATCAGGAACATCGTGATTGACATGATCGGTTTCACCCCTCCACCTGCGAAAAACTGCTTATTTGAAGCTAAAAAACACCGGCAAACTCGGATAGCTACCGGTGCTGCAAAGAAAAACGGGAATCGCTTGTCAGGTTACGATAAGTAACGAAAAGCAAAGACCAAAAGCACGTACTTAAACGCGGTCATCCAGCAGGGCAGGTCATCCGCAATTTGTGGAAAAGGGTAAAGAGGCCAACCCGAGTTTTAGCTGAAGCCTGGAATAACGAAGTAACCAAGTTGACGCAGCCATAGCTCGGCTTAAATCATACAAGGCCTTAGGCCTTGATGGCCTAAGAGCTGATCTGTTCGAAGCTGCAGGAGATGCGGGCTTGAACCCACGCCGCTTGGTCAGCAGTCCAACGCACTAACAACTGAGCTTCGGCGACCGGTGTGAATAGATGTCTAGTGCAAAACTCAGCACACTCGCCGCTCCATTTAGGGCGGAAAAAGATTAACCAAAATCTTCAATAGCACTAGAGGTTTTAGACAGGGTGACACAGTATAATGCAGTACGTAACTCTCAAGTCAGTTAAGAAGACGACATGTTGAAAGGGTAGTAGCTCCTGGCTTGTAAAGGGTTTTTCAATAGGGACGCTACAAAAGTAGAGCGACAGGGACAGCAAACGACGCCATATTTTTCTTGCGGTTTTTTGACATTTCTCTTCAGTAAGGTTTGCCATTCCATGATGGAAAGATATACGAGCCAACAACGAGTCGAAATTATTAAAATTTACTACCGAAATTCGGAGTCAGTGGCCTCAACGTTAAGAGCGCTACGTCCAATTTATGGTCGTCATAATTTCTGGCTGGATGGCTTCGTCAATAAACAAAATATGCGGTATTGGTCAGGCAGCAATCCACACGTACTCAATGAGTCATCATTGCATCCCGAAAAAATTACGGTTTGGTGTGGTTTATGGGCCGGCGGCGTCATTGGGCCGTACTTCTTCCGTGATGATCAAGACCGGCACGTTACTGTGAATGGGGATCGCTACCGTTCAATGATAACCGAATATTTTTGGCCCCAATTGGATGATATGGACTTGGAGGACATGTGGTTCCAACAGGACGGCGCCACAAGCCACACAGCGAATGTCACAATCAAGTTATTGGAAACCAAGTTTGGAGAACGTGTTATCTCACGAAATGGTCCAGTCGCTTGCCGGCTCGGTCGTGCGATTTGACGCCGTTAGACTATTTTCTGTGGGGCTACGTCAAGTCTATGGTCTATGCCAACAAGCCAGCGACGATTGATGAACTTCGTACGAATATCGAACGTGAAATTGCAGCGGTATCGGCCGATTTATGCTTGAAAACCGTCGAAAATTGGGTTCAGCGTCTGGACTTCTGCAAGCGTGCCCGTGGTGGTCATACAAAAGAAATCGAGTTCCATACATAATGGCATCGAACGTACTTTCACAGGAATAAAGAATTTCATTGATATCCAAAACCGTTTTTGTTTTATTTAAAAAAACTTTTGTAGGGCTCTTATTGAAAAACCCTGTATAAGGAAATCAGGAGGCTTCAACCGATCACACGTACATTTGCGTCCATCCATCATTGTACCCACTTTTCCTTCCCAACACACACACATCTCAAAGCTGATCTTTTCCTAAAGTGCCAACGGAAAAAAAAGGGGAACACCCGACTAAGGCATAAGTGAAGAGGATCCTTTTCGCCCCATAGCACGATTGAAGCTTGGTAATGAGAGCGCTTTGTAACAAAAATGCTAACGATTTTGCCACGTCTGGGGCGAAAATGGCGCATTTCAAATGCTAACATCTGCAAACGCCTTGTGCTGTACATGAGAAAAATTACTCACCATCCTCCACAAAAGATGTGCAAAGCCAGTTCCATTATCTGACGTCATGAGATTCATGATTATCACAGAAATTGAATTTTGATTATCGTCTGGGAAAAAACCTGTTTGTCTGCTTGGGCCATTAAATTTCTCCGTACACAGACGAATGTCAAGATCGTTTCGCTAAAAAAAAAAAAAAAGGCATAAACACCAACTAGTCTTGTAGTGCTTAGAAGGAGTAACTCACGTGACTTAGTACGCTTGACTTGACTTTCACTTCAATGATAACCACGTTGAACGTTGAAATGAAACACCGAGACGGTGTGGGCACAAACGGTCGAATATTTTCGTTTATTTGATTTTTTTTGGGCATTTCCGCAAATAGAAGTGATAACCCCAGACACTTGTTAATGTTTTCCTACAACATATTCGTACGAAATTTTTCCGAGAAATGGTGGGCATAACAACGTCATTGGTCACTGGTTTTACTCTATACGTACACTGACAAGAAACAGGTAATCAGCTGAAATCTGCATTTCACATCGAAATGAAGTATTCGAAACCTGTTCTGTGAATCTACAGGGTGTTTTGCCCGTTGGACTGTTTAAAATAATCTTTTGTTCCACCAACATTACGGAGGTTGCTAATTAGATTTCCCAAAAAGAAAACTTGTTTTGGTCCTATAGATCAAAAACCAAATTCGGAAATTTCTTGATTGTTTAGGAATTAGCTTCAAAGTACGATCATTTATTTCGGCTTTACTGGCACAAACCGAATTTTCTTTTTGTGATTGTGTTGAGAAACCACAGCTCCTGCCTGGAAATTCTTTAAATCTTGCCCGACGATCAAGACTGGTAGAAAATCCGGTTCGTTAAGGCCCAATTCCAATTCCAATTCCGGCCACTTCCGAAATGCTCGCCAAGTCATCTGATAACTTATCTGGAACATGTAAACTAGACTGACGCAATCGGCGCTAAAACAACTATGTTGCGAAGTTCATACATATGTAGGTCAAGGAATTGAATTCTCTCAACCACGCAAGCGAAAAAAGACAGGTCACTAAGAATAAGCTGGAAGGAGCGCGTAAGTGTTGTTGCCCCACGAGGGATGAATGGATATACACAATTCAGTATAGAAGTGTCTGTCAAGGAATTTATATCTGAAATGACGGAGGAATGAACAGTGGCAGAACAAGTAGGATGTGTCCTCATTGACTTTTTCGTCTCCGCTGCCCCAGCAAAGATTATCATCAACTAGCCATGGCTTTTTCATATGATAATGACGAAGTATTATGCTCTGTAATCACTGATACAACTGTGAAAAAGGTTTTATTGCCTTTCTGGCTTATACGTATTGGTTCTGGCCTTGTTGTACACTGATCACACCTTTCTGGTTGTTTTACAAGAGCTCAAAAGGCTCCTATCTCCTATCTGCTTAGAAAATAACAGGATAATGCTTTTTTAAAAGTCTAGTAAGGTCATTGTATAGCCAGGCTACAGCTACATTGCCTTGGGAATTAAATAGGATCTGGGTATATACCTTTCGACTTCCAGCCATCTGTTTGGTCGATCATCAGGACACATCTGACCGCAGATTCCTGTATGGCAGCTCTAATGAAAGCATGTTAAGAATAGCTTCTAGTCGACCTCAATTCAGCGAAGTGGGTGCCTATAGTATATTTCCAATAAACCGAATTAAGGGAAATAATTTCGGAGGACAGTTGACAGTTCCTGATACTCTTTCCAGGCATGGTTCGACTCTTGAAAGCAGAACTTCTGCAAAACTAGTACAAAACCGACTTGGAATTGTCAAGGTAGGACTATTCTCACACTTCCTAAAAATAGCCTGGATAGCTGCATCGCCTCTAGGATGATATAGCTTGTCATACAACTTAACTAGAACCAAAGATCACAAACACCGAAGGACATTCCTCGGCCTGTAGAAGTATGCACGGATCACTGCAGTGCCGGACACCATACAGCAAGATGAACTATCAAATACATATGTGAACAAACAATACATATGTGAACAAGGCAGAAAACCCACGCCTAAATCCTCTACAAATGGCCAATTCTTGCCAGAATTAGGCATCGTACCTTAGGCAAACGCTTCAACAACCTCAGTGACATTTCGGGAAGAAATATCTCTGATATTCTGTCTTTCCTTAAATCCGCAGAGTGGATACCAAAACCACCGAAGAAACTATTGGTAAGGAGAATGGCAGCAACGCTCGAATCTTTCCCCTAAAAACGGCGATGGATCTACCGTTTAATTCCAAATAATGAAACCTGGATAAACCGCTGACATGATGAAGTGAACTCCTATGCTCCGCAGATGCTTATACGACATTTCCGGTAATATGTGCACGATTTTGACTCCCTCAACTATTCATTCTGCAATGGTATTCCCGTAAACGTAGAGCATGTAATCTTTTACTGATCACGCTTTCACATCCAAAGGGAAACATTGGAAATAGAAAACAAAGTAACACCAACTCCAAATAATATAGTAAGACACATACTAGAATCAGTGGACTGCAGAGAGTAACTATGCCCGTGTCTAATGCACGGAATTAAGCCGTTATAGTAGGCAAATTGAAGAAAATGAAAATAACGTGCGCAATCCCCTCCCCGGAAGAAATGCGCTGTGATGGTCGCGTAAGGAATAAGGAAAGAGCAATGGGAGGTGGGTTTAGTGGATGCAAGTTGCACACTTCTACTGAGTGCGGGCTTAGATTCGTTTTTAAAAAATTCCCCCCTCTCAAATCCAAACAAAAATTACTCACGCTCTAATCAACAATGTTCCCCAGAGCCGTGGTATCAAAAGAGCGCCAATTGATCACCGCCACTCCTAAGTTAACATTTAAAATTCGATGGTGAAGTTTTACAATTTAGAGCATTTCACTTGATAATCTACAATAGTTCAGTCGAAACTTTGTCACTCTTGAAGCATTTCCTCTTACAATCCTTGCTCAACAGATAGTCTGTTAAAGATCAATCCGCACTTATTTTTTCACTCACTTTCGAGCCACCCTGTTCAATATTTTTCAAGAATATCATAATCAAACACCGATTATAATTAAAAAAACATTTAATTAGTCATAACATACGTGGTATTGATAGTCGAAATCCTTTTGGTTTAATATGCTGTGCAATGGCCTCGGGAATTTTGTAGGACACAACACTCACGATTAAGTTTGCAATTATCGCCCCGGGAACTAATAACTTCATTTCGTCTTCGAAAGGCGTCTGCTTAGCAATTTAACACTCACTGTTATTTAATCGCTTGTTGTTTATGGAAATCTAAAACAGCATTTCTTTTTCGTTTTCAAAACAACAACTTTAGACGACAAACACATTCGGTTTTGAGAGACGCGCACACATTTGAACCAGTGGACAAACTCGTCTCGACTGATTGTCTCAGTTTGTTTCAAGCGGAATCTTTAAGCTGAAATGGAGATTTCTTTTGTGGAACTCTTTAGAGTTTTCGTTAAGCCAAAGTGATGATTCTCTTTATTGCTAGAATTGTTTTTTTTTCGTCTTTCAGTGAGGATGAATCGAGGGTCAAGACCTGCAAAGCTCTAATGCGTTTAGCTTCGTTGCAGTCCGACTCTCCACCTCCATGTGAGATTTATGGAGGGATTATGTACTCGTATTTGTTTCTTGATAATCGGTGTGGACGATTGTGTACGTCATTGCGCTCGGGGATGTACTGATGCGAGAACACTTAAGTAGATAGAAGTTGCATTCCTTTATATTTCTCTCAGCAGTCAATTTTCGAGATAAAACTTTTAAGCTGTCTGTGGTACCACCGCAGAGATCAATACCTATGTTCATTGACAAGGTATTCCCCCAAAGCGACTCTCCTAGTCCGTACTAGACGAGGGGTAGAGAACGCAAATAATGATCGTGCCTCCTCCTGTTAAATATATTTTTTCAACGTGTAAAGAAGTGGTTTGTTATGGCATTTGCCTACTGATTTCTATTTATTATTATAGTCCGTTCATTCTCCAGGACTTAATATCAAAACAGCACTGGTTTGGTATAAGACTTGATGTTTATATCACAGTCCATACATGAGTTAGTAAAGAAACGATTCAAAGATAGACGTGGACATTGTTGCTGAAGACTTTGAACGCAATTCTGTAGATGTACATAATCCGGTCCTCCTTTAACCCTAACCCCTTGTCGAAATTTTGTCTCTGGTTTCATCTTCCTCTGCTTCGGAAATTGTCTCCATTACTTTATCCCTAGCGGATCCTTTTGTCGAATTCCAGTTGTTTAAAATTTTCCTGGGCCTTCCTCTCCTATTTTTCCCTTCAGTTCTTGCGTCTCAATTTTTGTTTAACTTGCCTGTTGTCTTCCATCTTCACTAGGTGTCCACACCATCTAAGATATTAATCCTTCATAACTTTTTTAACCGATTTCAGATTTTGCTTCTTTCGGATGTCTTCATTTCTTTTTTTGTCCATTTTTTTTGTTACTTTCCCTCCTTGAAGGTGGGGAACGCAATTCCAAAACATCCAGTTACGATACCACAGACATTTGATGGAATTATCCACGAGATGTAGTAAGACATGGACCGGGAGCTGGGTCCATTGGGATCTCACCCAGAGATCTGCAAAGAGGGCCGAGTTTACTTCTGGAATTTTGTAGCACAGAAAGTGACTACATGACATTGGACTCACTTTGGTTCCACTGGGCCATTTCTTTTTCATCGACCCTGAAGCAAGAATTTACTGGATGACAGGGACATCAGCGCTAAGATGCTGAAAGTTAATAGACTGATAAGGTCACATTTGAAAGCAGTTGCCCGCAAAATGGAGTTATTTCGCTTGCATGGTGCTCTGTCATTGATTTCCTGTATGCGGAAGTATGTAAGTTTAGGATTCCATACGCAATACGATATCTATCTGCTAATTTCGGGACATATTTACCTACAAAATACTGATATTTGAAATTCTTTCTGTTTCTTACCTGTATGTTAACCTCAATATGAGAATTAGGGTTGAAAATATCACACAGAAAAACAATTCTATTTCGTCTTGGTATTATAATGGCTACTTCGGCCTTATAAAATGTTATAAGTTAAAAATAACATTATCACTGCGATTAAAAAAGAAGAAAAAAAGATCTAGACAATATTTTGAGCAATTTTGATTTAATTGTTGCTGAATCTAAGGCCCTAATCACCGCTTAACTGTGCTGCAGGCAGTCATTGGATACTTACCTGGTCATGTTTATGTAGTACCTGCCGTCTCGCAGGAAGGCCAGCTCTGGAGTCAATCTCTATTTTGGACATTTGGTGTAGAAGTCTAGCTCTGATTTGCCAACTACCCCATTCGTCCATTCGTGTCAGTCAGGCATTATAGTATGACATCAGTTGATTCAAATGATTTTCCCCATCCGCTTGGTATAGAAGCACGGCCGAACATTATAAACGACCAACCCCGTGCCTCACTAAGTATAAGTGCAATTTTTTCTGTACTGCATGGAGAGTACAAATCCAAAAAGAATAACGTGTAGCATAATTTCTATCACTACCGTGGATGTCGATCTTAGGAAACTTGCTTTCACCAACTTCGTCAGAGTTGTTTTTCACTCAAAACAGGTTTACACTCCACAATTGATCCATACGTGCCTCAAAACCACTCTATTCAGCCAGTTTTCCAAGTTCCAAACCCGTTTGTATGAGCAGAAAGCAATGCATCGTTTTTTTATGCGATCGTTGATATTATCTTTCGTAGCAGCTCTAACTCTGGCTTGACCAAGTTTTGATGTTTTACTCAACCAGCGAATAAGAAAAGTGGAAGAAAACGAAAAGTAAGGTCCTTACAAACTTCAGTTTATTTATAAGGCATACACACGAATATAGTCAACATGCAAACCAGCATTTTCTCCATCCCAAGTCTTGAACCAACGTGCACGATCATTCCAGAATTTCAATGTCGCCTTCGGATCACCATTTTCCCACGGTTTTTCCGATCGATCTGGCCCACTTCGGCTACCATCAGGGAAGTCGGAATGTCCACCAGCCGACACGCCAAGTGTCAAATAGAACTGTGAGTCAGAATATTTTCGATACAGCAATGTCTATGCATCCCAAAGCCAAAAACTTACTTCTCTGTCAAACGGTGCCATATAATTACCATTTTCCCAATGCCTCGCATAAGGCTTCATATTTCGAATCCGCCGTGAAAAGCCCCCTTGGAGGACTGTGTATCGGTTCCCATCAACTTCAAGAGAAATCGAATCTTCTGTCCATTTCAGCGTGTAGATATGAAAGTCATTTCCCAAATGTGATCTCTCAAGCGAACTTTTCAACCAAGTATCGCGCAAGCGTCTGTCAGTTGCCAATACAGCTCCACCAGCGACTCGTTTCCCAGAAATATCAGTACCCTGGAGATCTTCCAGAAATTCATTTCCTCGAATCATCGCGACTCTCATTTGACCGGATGCATAGCCTGAGAGCCCGTAATAATTCTCAAGAGGTTCCAACAGAATCACTACAAGAAAACCCACATTTAGTTGTCACTTCCACAAAGAATTTGTTGATACAGGAACTTACGCGGAAAAAGCCAATCACCTTTGGGCAACTTTGCCCTAACCTCAACCGTTCCATAGCGAAAACTAAAAAAGTGTCTCGTTCGAGCTCGCGCCGATACCACTGGCGGTAGGATTTGTGCGTTCATTGCCGTCTTAGAACACTCTTTTTGAATATCCACGATTCCTGTGCAACTGAAAGAAATAAACAACACTCAGCAAGGCCGGTCGAGATCGCCTTCGAACTACTCACAATTGTTGCAGGTCCAGTCTTCCACTAAAAATGCTTCGATCATTGAATCCTGGCACATCGGGCAACAAGCTCGGCACAATATGCAACTGACCTTGTCTCACGTAAAAATTCTCCGATCTTCTTTGAAATGACACAAACTCCGCATCGTCCACGTCGAGTGGTATCCGAATTTCCCGATTCCATTTGGACCAATCCAAACTGTCAAAATCGTCCTCGAAAACCAATTCGCCTTGGCATACCGGATTTCCGCGTACTGTGGTCACAGACCTTCGACAACCAGACGGTAGGGTGAGATTAGCAGGACTATCTTCCTTGTCAATAGAAATGTCCATGTAAGCACCGGAAACAATCGCCATGCCACCCTTTTCGACATTATCTGATCCAAAGCTAATTTCAATCAAATAATACACTTTAGAGCTATAAAACACGTCGGCTGTTAAATTCTCCAGCACCCAACGACCATTGAAGGGCTCCGAAACGACAGCATTGAAGTCCCCTATATTGTTGTCGCCTAAGGGTCGGTCGATATTGATGTTAAAGGTGACTTGGGTGATGCCATTTCGATCTGAAAAAAAGTATGAATAGGTCGTTAGTAAAAGATTGGGACAAGAGTCATACCGCGACACAGGCTCAGATTTCTTGTACGAATTGAAAAAACCAGGAGAATGAAGCGAACATTGTGTTTAGCCCCCTGTCTTTAAAAAAAAGGTGTGAGGTACGCAGTACTCTTGGGAATCGATGCGAAAATATGTGAGTTGTTTATTACCACAAGTGAAATAAATATGTATGTATGTAAACAAGGCCCTTTCGCGATCAGGTACTATGTAGTGAAGGTAAAACAAATTCCCTTATGGCGCAAGACTCCTAAGTGCTAGAGAAAGTTCAAGGCTAAATATAGAGCATAAGAAGGCAATGATAGCTTTAAGGTGTCACATTACATCTATCCAGGGGCCTTGACAGTCACCGAGTCACCACGAAATTCTACAATATAATCGTCTCCTGGAAAGAGAAAGCGTTCAACAGTTTGTGGATGATGGATTACTTCTTTTCTCATCCTCCATCCAGTCGCTGGGCATGTCTCCTTAAGATGCTTAGTCCTTTAATGGCATTGGTGAGTTTTGAAAAGTTATCGCTTTTCAACAGAAGTTATACTTTTGATCTTTTAGTACAAAAGAGACTGTCCTAGATTTTCGTGTGCAAGGATCTAGTCCACTTTGACGTACAGTTGCGATTTCGGCTTTAAGGGTGCTTCAGACGTGACTAAGACTGCAAGACTGGTGGATGCCAACGTTTTTTTGAAAAAAAAAAAAAAAAACCTGGCTGTTTTGAAGCCTTTTGTAAAGATCAAGATGGAGTCACTAAAAAGGACTTTTCGTTGACTCCAGACGCTTCTCTCAGGCGATGTCTGCTTATTTAAAGACTGTAGAAGAACACCAAATGACAGGAGATGCTGAAGATGAACACTGCCAAAATTAAAATCACCAGCCTCGGAACGAACTTATCAGTTCAAGTTATCATCGCTGGACAAACGGTAGAGACAGGGGAGAGCATCCAATATCTTGAGAGTACAGTCTAAACTGATGATGGAATCGATTAAGGGATTGCTAGCTGTATCGGCAAAGAAAATTCTGTGACCTCGGTGTTATCTGTGATAAAAGGATTGAACGGTTTGTGTTCTCACATGTATCACATTATACTGGTAACCAGAGCCAACTCTATTGTACTATTGGGTTCATAATGTGCTGAACAGAGGATTCGCTACAAAATCCCTTTACATTATACAATACCCCTTACGCTTACAAACGAAGTCATCCAGTTCATCCATCTCGGTTTACGCAGATTTAGAATTTCTCATCGCCTGAATCTGCACTAGGTCAAGATTCGATCAACAGTTCTATGACTCTTCAGGGTGTGGGAAAACCAAGTGATCTACGAGTATTATCACTTTGCAGTCGCACAAACTGAAAACCTTTTCCGATAATCTATTATCAGGATCCGAAAACGGAGTATCTCTAGTATTCTTGGTGATAACCTCAATAAAACGTGTTCTACTTATCTTCCCAGATTTTCCCCATCCGTCTCTTAACATCACCCAGTCAATATTTACATTAAAATTAAATTTCAGATGGAACATGCGCTTAATTTGTTTAAAAAAAAAATTGTTTTAATTGCTCAAAATAAACCGGTCTCTTGGTCAACCTTCCAAAATTCATCGCAAAACCAAGAGATAAACTCTAGCAAAACAACAA
Source organism: Matsumyia berberina (assembly GCA_917880715.2). Lineage (NCBI taxonomy): Eukaryota > Metazoa > Arthropoda > Insecta > Diptera > Syrphidae > Matsumyia > Matsumyia berberina. The sequence goes on from OU862870.1 coordinate 52,908,074, forward strand.
AGAATCACAAATAACAAACAACAAACAAAAAATAGCAAACGTAGATTTTTGGACAATTCAAAACAAATAAACAGAGTCTTACGTGGAACAGCAACGCGAAATCCTGTAGGAAGAAGGATTTCAAGTTTGATCGGTGGAAATGTCTGAGTAAACACTGTAAGGATGAGCTGAAGGAGCAAACACGCGGTCAGCAAGAGATGCATTTAATGTTCTACACTCTGGACTGCGGCTTCGGAAAGACAACTTCTCGACTTGAAAAATTTAAAATCAAAACTATTTCACTGATAAATTTTTTGAAAAACTCGCACGACTACAGCACGTCCGCTTCGTATTGATAGCTTCACTCGAGTGACAGTGGATTGGTTTTAGATTTAACTCAATGGATCCAGAGTCTCCCTGGCAGTCAAGTCGACTTGACGTAGACATCAGGTTTTCTCTTCGATGGACTTTGGCTTTGTGATACGTTCGAGTTGGGTGCGTCGTACTTAGCCGCACACGTTTGAGCGTTTCAGCGGCACATGCTCTTAAAATGCGATCTGTCAAGACTAGGTCGTTAATTCTTCTCCTAATTCTATCATAGCACTCTAGCGTTTCACATTTCCGTCTCGTAAGATAAATGCCGAGGTCAGAAATGCGTTGCAAGTCCACAAGTATTGAATTACGTCACGAGTCACTCAAGCAGATTGGAATTTTTCTGCAGCTGTGTTGAATGCATCACGCATGCAGCTGAAGTTAAAGTGACGTAGTAGATCGAGTAGCAAGACTTTGGTTAATATTCCCTAGGTTTCACTGTTCTCTCTTTTGAACTATTTTTTACTTTGACAGACTCCCGAACCGTGAAGAGTTCTCACCGCATCTTGCATTTAAGGCAGCGGACGATAACCAGACATGCCGGTAGGAATACGCGTGGTAGGATGCTGACATCTTGAGCATTGAAGCACTTTGGTTACACCTCCCAGTACATCTCGAAACAAGAAGACACGGCTGCAAGACTGAAAGCCCTCGGATACTTCGACATATCACCAAACAGTGGGCATCGAACAATTATCAGAATGATCACACCGCTCATCAAAGTAATTTTGGAGCCAAACAAGCCAACTTTGTCCCTCGAGGCATTCTTGAGTTCGAACTCATGAAACAAGGAACCATGATGGGGTATCTATTGTATATTCGTGGACAGCTCTCTGGGGCTGGTATATACAACAGCAACCCACCGGTAGAACTTGCGATCCACTTAGATTCCTTCGCTACAGTCTTTCAAGTAGAAGTCGTTTCGTTTCAAGACGAGCTGAAACATAACAGCCAAAGCAGGATATAGAAATTCGTTCGGCGAGTCAAGCAGGACCTAAAGTCATCACAAATCCAACTTTTAGAATGTAAAAAAAGCTAAATCTGCTTGCCAGCCACAACGACCTCCAAATTGTCTCGGTACTGGGTCATGAAAATGTCACACACGCAAAGTGGCAAGATCACTCGTAAAGAAATCAAACAATCTGCTCACCAAAAGGCTTCTCTGTTTAAGCAGAAAGCGATTGGGGCTTATTATGGGACTCATCACAAGATGCTTGAACCCACGCCGCTTGGTCAGCAGTCTAACGCACTAGACACTGAGCCACGGCGACCACGGCTTAGCGATAAAGCGGCAGAAAACCTTGCGATCTGTGTGCATACCTGACCTGAAATATCTCATTAATAAACAATTGACGGCATCCTGAGCCAGCACTGCGTAATATTGAAACTTCTTAGTTTGATTAGTATAAGCAAGGAAATATTGAGGACCATTTTTTTCCCTGACACTTCCTTGAAATCTTGCAATTCGCGTAAATAATTTGTTTTTTCCACCACCTACATGCAGCTTATGGAATGATCCTTAAGCAACTTCAAATTTATAAATCATTTCCATTTCGTTCCATATGAAGAGGACATCGCACTGGTTTGATATCATTGACAATCTGATAGGACTGAATCAACCCGGCGAGCGTTCTGCAGATATCACCAAGCCCACTAACGGTCGCTGGACATATGACAATCAACAGACTTCAGTTAATATGGTGAATAAAGTCAATTACTGGATCCATGTTCAACTTGGACAGCAGGGTTCCTGAAAATTGGAAATTGCATCTGTAAAACCGGTCGTGGGGTTGAGAAGGTCTACCTTGTCTAGCTTGCGACTTCGAACACTTTCTCGGCTACATAGTCCATCGTCAGGGTCATTCCAGTGTAGGTGCAAGTCAATTTCCATTAGTAGCTCCAAGGATTCCTGTCCGTACTTCTGTCCTAAGCCAAAAGGTCTATTGTTATATGCAGCGACATCCTGTCCGGCCACTGTCTTCTCAGGAAGCATGCTAAAAGATTAGGGCTCTCAGTCACAGATGTCTGCAGATACTGAAACGTCCTATGGTATGCGCCGCTGAGGCCATAACACACATGTTATGTGAATGTCAGGGAATTGCCATGACTCACATGAAACTTCTCGGCAACTATTTCTTTAGTAATCTAGAGGAGCTAGCTAGAGAAGCAGCTATAGGAAAATAGTAAAATTCTGTAGGAAAATCAAATACTTTCAGGAAATGGTTTAGATTTTGCCTTTTTGATCACACAGGGATCGCGATGGATCCACTATGGTGCCTAGTGTCTTATGCAAGCGCTGGCTGCATAACCCTATTCTACCTTACCTAACCTACATGCAGCGACACTAGGAACTTTGTAGTAACGCAGTTGTGTGTCGATTTGAAAACGCAAACACAGCCCTTAACTTCGAGGTGCAAGGCTATAACAAAAGCGATAGAAAGCTCTACAGGCTACCATTCTTTATTATCAGTCTATTGGTCACAAATCTCACAAAGCATACACCCTAACATAGTCCACATGAAGGCCAGAATTTGCCCCATTCCAAGTCTTAAGCCAATTCGCACGATCATTCCAGAATTGCAACTCTGCCTTCGGATGACCATTTCTCCAGGGTTTCGATCTTCGTTCGGGTCCATTGACGGATCCATCTGGAAAGTCCGAATGGCCACCAACTGACACTCCCAGTGTCAAAAAGAACTAGAAACAAAAACCAGAACCAAATCAGTATAAGAAACCGCGTATTCCAATTCAAGACAAACCTCCCGGTCGAATGGAGCCATAGCATCACCATTATCCCAAAGTTTCGCATGTTGGAGATTATGCGTCTGAAATAATCGGGAGAAGCCTCCGCGTATAGTCGCATATTCATTGCCATCGATCTCTAGCGAGATTGAATCCGGCCTCCATGTAAGGGTGTACGTGTGAAAATCATCTCCCATGTGCTTTCGACCGATGCTTCCCTTTAATCCAACATCGCGTAGGGCTTCCTTTGTGGCCAAGACAACTCCACCGGCAATCCGGTGGCCAGATATTTCATTGCCATCACGATCGTCCAGGTAATCATTTCCTCTTGTGAATGCGACTCTCATCTGTCCCGAGGCATACCCTGTGAAACCGTAGTAGTTCTCCACCGGCTCCAACAAGATCACTATAAAAGAAAACAAAAAAGTTAGCACGACGGTTACCTCTCACGGAAGGAACGACTTACGTGGGAACAACCAATCGCCTTTAGGCAATTTCGCACGCACTTCGACTTTTCCAAAGCGGAAGCAAAAGATATCCTTGGTCCGAATCCTCGCCGATACCACCGGTGGAAGGATTTGCGAGAATTGTGCTTGCCTCGTGCACTCCTGCGATATTTGAATAATTCCTGTGCACCTGCAAAGGTCACCAAAGAAATCGATCTTGGCCTTCAGAGTATATGTCGTTCAAGTACTTACTCAGCTCCGAGATCCAGTTTTCCAGTTTTGATAATTGACTCACTAAATCCGGGCACTTCCGACAGTAAATTCGGTACAATGTGCAACTGACCATTGTTTACGTAACAGTTCTCATCTCTGCTCTGGAATGACACAAACTCGGCATCATCCGCGTCCATTGGAATTCGAACTTCTCGCTTCCATTTTGTCCAGTTGAGAGTTTTGAAATTATCCTCAAAGATGAGCTGTCCCTTGCAGACTGGCTGACGGTCAACTGTGGTTATCGACTGCTCACAATCTGGTGTAGGCTCAGGTCGGACTGTACCAGAATCCCCGCTGGACGTAGGCGGATCCACTGAAGGATCTGCCGTAAGGTTTACAGCATCGCCAGATGCTGTTTCACTTCCCATCTTACGAAATGCGTAGTTTCCATACTGAACGTGAACCCAGTAATTTATTTTAGTGCCAGGATCAACGTAGGTCCTTGTGTTGTCAAAGATCCATCTTCCATTTGTTGGCTCTGTGATATCGGCAGCATATTCCCCCGGTTGATTGAGGCCTATCGGCTTGTCGATGTTTACATGGAATGCAACAAGGGCGATTCCATTTTCATCTGAAAATTAAGACAGTCGTGTGATTATTTAATTGAAATAAAAAGAAGAAAAAATCCAAGAAAAATCAAGGCGGAGGAACAAGCGTTCAACGATAAAAGTGACAAAGGATTGGTCACACATTTCGAAAAGAAAACAGTTCCATCAGTAATCACACAATGCAATTGAATCCAATGGCAGAAGAGTAGGTCGACCGAGTAATACACAGCGCAAAGAAGAGGAAAAGTGGACAAGCATTGCCAAAAAACCATACACGATGGCACTCTAGGTTCTAGGAGCCAAAAACGGATGCAGGACATATATTTCTCGAAATGGAACTTAAACTAAGCACATGTCCTATAGCAGCACTGGAAGTGATATTGGATTCAGAGATCAGCAAACCTAAGTCCTGCTTTACGGCGCAGAAGCTTCGAAAGGATTTTTTATTTTTTATATTCTGTCTGTCTAATTAAAAAAAACAAGTTCAAGTAGTACACGGACGGGATAGGTGTACATATATGGACCGAGGACGAGACACTCGGAATCCTTAGGAACTCAATTTAACATCAACAGAAAGTATCAAGAGGCGAGTATCGCGATTCTATCGGACAGCCAGGCAGCCATTACATCATTTTGCTCCTTTTTATAAAATAGGATGGGACTAGTTACTCTCGACAAGGTACCAGGTCACGCTGGGATCGAGGGTAAAGAGATGCACTACCAACGAAAGACTCGGAATGGCAACCAATGGAACGAGAATCCTTTTTTGCTCTGGGACTAAGCATAAGCATAAGTGAAAAATTAAGAGAAAAAGAGGAGCAGAAAGCACAAGGTCATGGACTGAATTTCCCAGTCTCCGACAGTCTAAAAACTCATCTATAACCGAAAGAGATGGAACACTGGCATCAACATGACCAAGAATAATCTGCAGATTTAGCAAAATAGATCTTACAGGTGGCAGTGCATCTGGACCTCTGGGCATCGTAAGAAAGCTGCATATACTGACAAGATTCGCAAAAAAGCATATGAGCAGACTGATTTTAGAAAGTAATGGAAACTGCAGATTCTGCGACGAAGATGAAGAGACCGCAACAGATCTTCGTAAGGACTATATGGAACTAAAGATTTACTTTTGCTTAGTTCACTAACGGCCAATTTATTTGGTCTAAATCTAGCATCCATCGACCAGAGTTTCTGGAGCACAAAGAGTCTGTCTTGGTTGCGGTGCTACTTACAGCCCTCAAACACCATCTACAATGTACGAAGTTGGCGCATAGAAGGGGAAGAAAGCCTCGATTAAAGCCCTAAGTAATTAAGTCAATCACCCAGTTAAGTCAGATGTCTTTGAATAGTACAGTGTCCGCCAAAGATGTTGCCCGTCTGTCCTTAACTAATTCTTTTCACCTTTCAGGTTTCATAACAGACCACGGATGCTTTGCGGTTTGGCATTACCCCTGTGGCTTTCATTGTTTTTCACAGGATGAAACATCGGGTGGAGAACCTTATGGACTCAATTTCAGAACCCACCGGATGTCAAACAGCTTTTACAAATGTAAGTCCCCAAAACTTTACCTAACTCAACATTTTTTTCTAAACCGCAACAAATGAAATGAAAAATCATTAATGTCGCGGGGGAACTCCCCAAGCGAAAAGAAGAACACAGCGCCAAATCCATGCTATGCCGCATAGCACATGTCATAAATTTAAACATAATGTGCATGTCACCACTCAAGCACTCAACAATAATCGTTTTCTTTGCAAAATATCTATCAAGCCCGACATTCGCAAACTTCAAATTGATTTATTCCGCAGCTCTCACTTGCACTAATAGATAACCCCACGAAAAAAACCATGAACGCTTTTGCACAAATTATCGCAAACACTCAAGCATGCGAGGGCTTATAATAAAAATCGAACTGTAAATACATTTTGACACACGTACGGGTATAGCTACACATCACAAATACTCGATCCAGATAGGTGTCCGCATCAACATATGTAGTTACGTCACCAAATTGATTCACCCAATATTTACAGGAAACAAAAGGTACATGTAGATACTCATCTGCTTTTGGGATGTGTTTCGTGCAATTTCCCACCCAAAAGATGAATTCATTAGTCAAAGACCGGTTTTTTCGTTGTTCAATCGAAAACGAATTATTTTGTCCCTGATAAGCGGTACGAAAACAAAATAAAAATCCCCCAACCCCACAAAAATTCCCAAAAGCAAACGCGGGTTCAAAAACTGTTAAGCACTTACGTGGAATTGAGATTCTCACTCCTTTGGGGCTTAGAATTTCCACTTTAGGATCAGGAATGGTATAAGTCAATGCACCGACGACGAGGTGTAAAAATAGATACAGGTAAACGCAGAGATGCATTTTTCGATTGGTGTGGAAGATCCGAACTAAGAAAGATGTTTTCCTTCCAAAGAATAACAAGTATCTGAAGTACGAAACAATTAAATCCCGAAGATAGACTCGATGGAGTACCGTGCGCGTGCGTCTGAATTGTATCACAAACTCGGCTCGACTGATTGCGCTTCAGTCCAGCTGACTTGAATGGAGAACTCGACCTGAGTTCTTGATTTGCATGTAGCTCTCTTAGTTGTTTTGTTTATGTGAAGTACCTCGTGTGGCTCTGTCAAAAATGGACGGTTTCTCTTTCGACCGATTAAGAGGGCTATCTTTGAATTAATCACTGGTCAGTGCTCAGTATATTGACCTATCAATTCCTGATAGGGAGGGTGGGCCTCTTTCTACTTATAAACGTATTAATAATTATCATTCCTCTAGCGATATCCTTTAACGCATCAGAATTCTACTAAGCGAGACCAGCCTTGCCTGCTCCCGATATCCCCAAATTTACTTAGACAGCGTTACAATTCAGAGTGAACCTGGTCCTCAACCAATAAGCCTCTTCAGTTAGCGCGATCCCTAGGTAACTGCCTCAAATTCAACACGTCAAGTCTTGATGTCAACCATTTCGTATAATGAGATCATTGAGCTTAGACGCACCGTGACACTCTTTGAATTTAATCGCACAGTTCAGAGCATCCACTCACCGCAGATAGCAGCAGATAGAAGAATACGGCATTTGGGATCATCATCACCGATATTAGTTGAATAAGACAGCAACCATCAACTGTAGAAATCATTCATCAGAAACTACCAGCTACGCCACATTAGAAAAAGACTTCAACTCAAGAATTCCCATTACCCACTTGCGCTTGAAGAACTCAACACATTTCTGATGTCTCCTTGCTCCTGGAGCACTAGATTTAAAAAATAACCATAAAAATTGTAACCAGAGACATACAAAGTAAAATACTCACACAAATGTTAAATCACTATCTTTTATTTGTTCGAGTTTTTTTTTTTTACAGGACACCATTTGATTTGAACGGTACATGTTATGAAACTTCTGGGGACGCCATTTTATAGAGCGACCTTGGGCGCATAAAACTGCATCTCAAAATTTTCAGCCCCTGCCCTCCTTATCCGTCTTTAGAACGTTTGAAAAAAATAGGCGGTGCTGGGTTTCATTGTTCCTCACAGGATGAAACATCGGGTGGAGAACCTTATGGAATCAATTTGAGAACCCACCGGATGTCAAACAGCTTTTACAAATGTAAGTCCCCAAAACTTTACCTAACTCAACATTTTTTTCTAAACCGCTACAAATGAAGTGAAAAATCATTAATGTCGCGGGGGAACTCCCAAAGCGAAAAGAAGAACACAGCGCCACATCCATGCTATGCCGCATAGCACATGTCATAAATTTAAACATAATGTGCATGTCACCACTCAAGCACTCAACAATAATCGTTTTCTTTGCTAAATGTCTATCAAGCCCGACATTCGCAAAAAATAGGCGGTGCTGGGATTGGCCAAAAACTTTTCGTATTAGACCCTTTTCAGGCGTCTGAAAACTCGGAAATTTCATTAAAATGACCTACGTCACCGCACGTGTGAATTTTTTTTCACCCCGAGACCACTGGGCTGGGATTTTTCAAAGATTTTAGCACGTTTTGATGTGTCACCGCATAACGGTACATGCCACGAAAATGTCAGGGATCTCATTTTGTAGATCGACCTTGGGAGCACAAAATTGCATCCTTACTTTTTCAGCCCCGGCCTTCCTTAAACTACTTTTGGACTTTTGAAAAAAAATTGACAGGGCTGGGATTGGTCAAAAACTTTGCGAATTCTGATGTCTCGTCCCATAAAGGTACACGTTATAAAATTTCTGAGGACGCCATCTTGTCGAGCGACCTTGGGCGCACAAAACTGCATCATTACATTTTCAGCCTTGGCCTTCCTTAAGTCTTTTTGAAGTATTTCAGAGAAATATGACGTTAAAAAACTGGGCGGGATGCCTACTACTAATTCTGGGCGCCTAGTACTTCAGAAAAATTTTTGTATGAAAACTCGCAGTTCGGCTGGGGTGCTTTTACCAACGACCGTGGAGTATGCCCAATTTTTTTCACGCAGAAATTGCCTGCCATACGGCAGAAATGATTTTACCAACGACCGTGGGGTATGCCCCATTATTTTCACGCAGAGATTGCCTGCCACACGGCTGAGATCATTCTATCTACGGCCATAGGGTATCCCCCATTTTTTTTTGGTGCAGATATTGCCTACCACACGGCTGAGATGATTTTATCAACGACCATGGGGTATGCCCAAATATTTTTTTTTAACAGAAATGAGAACATAGGTTTTTTTTTTTAATATGTACATAACATACATATATGCATTTTAATGTGTCAAATGATGTGTATAATTTTTGGTTATTTAGAGCTAAGGGATAAGTTAAACTAGGACTTGAAGGATAAGTGATCTGAGCGTTTGTAGATAGGGTTGGAAGAAACTCTGTAATGGCCAATTGGTACGATGACGAGAAGAAGAGCTGCTGAACAGTGATGTCCATAAGTGTCAACTGCTGGTTTTGTTTGTGTAAGCGGAGGGTGTATTGTGCTGTGGAAGTTGATGCGCTGATTGCTACTGGTATCGGAGGTCTGCCTTTGCCGGGGTGATTGATCATTTTGGATTGAAGATGACAAGTATGTGGAAAAGGATGAAGTGAAATAATTAATTACAGAAGTAACTGATGATTGCAAAATACTATAACGAGCAGCGGTGTTGCCAAATGGAAAAGTTAATGATTTGCTTCGGTGTATAGAATTTTTGTGACTGGAATGCTGATAATTTTAATGATGTGACAAGGATTTCAGACCTGTATGCAAAGAGAATGTAAGAATGTAGGCAACATGTAAGTAAGAAGGGTGGGGATTCTACGGTTTCCGAGGCGCCAAGGTTTGAAAACGCCATTTTGTAGATCTCGGTGAAAAAAACACAAAATATAAAGTAAAAAAAATTGATTAATCGCTTAGTTTAGGAGATATCGAGACTTGAAAATGCATTTTTCCCTATGAAAATTCTACTGAATTCCATTGAAATTCCATTGAAATTAATTCATTTTTGCCTCGGCACAAAAAAAATTTTGCATACATTTAGAGGTAAACAATCCTTCAAAACAAAAATAATTCATACTTTTAGGTGGTTCGACTTAAAATATATTTGAATGAAGGACTGGTTATGCATTTAGGAGTTATCAGTTTCCCAGGTATTTATGTGTGTGTATTCGAATTGCCTTACACAATTCGATTTTTTTGGAGATTACAATGTCATTTTTCAATTGGCAAAAATTTTTTTTCCGACTTTTTCTTGAATCTATGTGGTAAATACATAAGTACATATGATATGGGTAAAAATTGAAATATGTAGTGCAAATTTTGCAAAGGTTATGATGTCCCGTGCAACAAGATTTTTTGATAAATTGTTATAACTTGAACATTCGAGTGACTTAAGCTCTAGGCGCCTGCCTGACAGTTGTTAACATACCCATAGCGGAGCGACGAAGTCGCGTGAGCGGCTAAAACAGGCGGAGAAAAAGGTTAAATCCCTTTAACCCGCGAAGCGGGCCACCCAAGGTACTGTTTGATGCTCCTCTAATTTTCATTTTCCAGACTTTTGTTGGCCCATTCATTCATTAAACCACTTTCGACATGAAAAAGACGGCAAAAAAATGGTTTTGCCAAAGGGAAATGACATCGTAATCTCCAGGAAAATCCAATTGTGTAAGATAAGGCAATTCAAATACACGCACACCTGGGAAACTGATAACTCCTAAATGCATAACCAGTCCCTCATTCAAATATATTTTAAGTCGAACCACCTAAAAGTAGGAATTATTTTTGTTTTGAAGGATTGTTTACCTCTAAATGTATGCAACATTTTTTTTTGTGCCGAGGCAAAAATGAATTAATTTCAATGGAATTCCAATGGAATTCAATAGAATTTTCATAGGGAAAAATGCATTTTCAAGTCTCGATATCTCCTAAACTAAGCGATTAATCAATTTTTTTTACTTTATATTTTGTGTTTTTTTCACCGAGATCTACAAAATGGCGTTTTCAAACCTTGGCGCCTCGGAAACCGTAGACGTGCCAGAAGGGTAAAATGAAAAACAAAATACCTGATTCACTGTAGATCCTTAATAGTCCACGGAGAAACTACATCGTTTGCCACAGCTCACGCCTCACGGTACTGTCCGATACGAAGTTGCGTCCATTTTCTGTTCCTGTTGATCATCACTTCACCACCAGTCATCCTAAGAAAATACCAAAATGAATAGACATATATGTATGTATGTATTATTAGGCATCTTTTGCAAAACAAAGTAAAGCTTAGGCTAACACCACACAATGAGTGGCAATCGGCAACGCCGCAAAATGCTGAACAGCAAAAGTGTGGCCGCTTGCCGCTTAGTGCGTGGCCTTGGACTTACACAATAATGCAATCTAAAGCAGATTGGTTTGCAGACGTCATGAATTAATTGGTACCTTCCAGAGCTGCGCAAACAGGGGTGTTGTTCATATTATTCCTAATTGATGATTGCAGATCGCCTTGGGAATGGAGAAGATATGAATTAGCGAATGTATGGTTAAGATGTTAGCAGAGAAAAAAAAAACCATGCATGCTCTACAAATTGGTAAGGCGTGCTCAGAAGCAATTAGGTACTTCTTTTGCCACGCCAGGGATATATGTATGTATGTACCCCTTTCATTTCAATAGCTTCCTTACGCATATAAAGTGTTTCATGTTAGGAATGGCAACAGGAATATTCGACTCTGAAACTTGGAAGATATTGAAGTCGTTTGGCTACTAAATTTTGCAAACGTTTTCCAGGAGGAAACCCCAGCAATTCTCGATGTATGCCTTAAACTTAAAACCTGCTTAAAACCTACACAACTCCTAAATGAAGGCATTGCCATGGACACCGAAAGAACATAGTAACGAAAAAGCCGATGAACTGGCCATACGAAGCTGGTTCGCGGAACGAGTTCTCATTTCACTTGGATCTGTCAAGGATAAACTAGAAAGATAGGTCGAACATCTCCGGGCGGTGCAATTCACAAACAGCTCTTCTGAACCTTTCTTTATATAAACCGGATTTCGACGAGGAGATGTGGTAGATATCTATGAAAAAGGCTGACACTCTAGGGGAGATTCAATTTCCTGTAGGAAACCACTGCTATTTCGGTTTGGCGAATTAAATAGGTTCACATCTCCTAACTCGGAAGACGATGTGCATGCTTTATAAAACATTGAGCCTGCCGGTTTCGCTATTTGGTGCCAAGTTTTGGAAAAAAAGCAGTAGATATTGAACACTTTCAAGAGAAAAATCCTTCGTCATTTATGTGGTCTCGCATGTGAGTAGGGCAAATGGAGGAAAAGATAAGACCACGAAATCTATGAGCTGCGTCAAGATGTGGATGTAGTCCTAAAAGTTAAAACACGCTGACTGCACTAGCTCGGCCACATTGAGCGAATAGACAATAGAAGGTAGACCGAATCTCCAGTTTAAGAGCAAATCTGTCGCGGTTGCCAGAATGGTGGGTTTGGATAATCGGAAGCAGGGTGCCCACAATCGAAGAGAATGGAACGCTGCTGTGTCTCAGGTTCGAAACAATCAAAACGTCTTTCGGTAGCTTAAGTCCAAGTACGTACTTCATCAGTTCAGAATCCCCGTACCATCGTTAGAAATAAAGAATTCCACAGCGCCCCAAACATTTACGGAATCACATTTTGGAGAAGTCGAAACCACGACCACAGTTTAGAACCGTCAGTTATTTGAAAAACGTGGATTGCTGGTTTCTCTCTCTTTGGAGAGGAGCGTGTTGTCGGTAAATGGAGACGAGGCAATGCGTTGTTTGGCGAAGCTACTTGTACGTGACATTCCACTCCTTTGGACGTCCAAGAAGGAAACCCAATCAGCCACACATCCAGTGTGTAGATAAAGCTTTCTAGCCACTTGGACACTAGACACAGATCAGGTATAACTTGAAGGCCTCATTGGTTTTTACTTAGCTCCTTCACAAGTTTAGCAAACTTGAAAGGTTACTAAACTTAAAATACGACGTCTGTCTACATGAATTTCCACGTCTTTGGAGGTCCAAGATGGAAGATCTAACCAGTCACAGGTTCAGTTTGTCGCAGAAGCTGGTTTACCCATTACGTAGGTCTGAGCAAGCTTGTGTCATTCCCATCCTTGATGGCGAGTTTGGTCAAAAGAAAGTCATTTCTGTCAATAATTCACCAACCAACGATGCCATTTGGTTCAAGTTCACAAAACTCCCCTCCGAAACAAATTCCGAAACTAGTTTAAAAAAAAATTACCACCACTTGAGAGATTAAACCAATGCCTCCATCATAAAATTACCACATGTCCTAGCAAACAAATTACGTTCCACACAAAATGAAATACCTTCCACTTTCACGAGAAATACGAGTAATATCTCCAAATGTATTTTCACAAAATCGATTTTAAGCAAAAAAAAAACTCAAAAATACATCAAATATCCACTTCTCTAACTACTTCGTTTCAGAAATCGTTTCCAATTGCTTCTCCACATCCTTGATGTACTTCTCGGGCAAGTTGGCATCCCTCATCGATGCCAACTTGGACTGGATCACCGCCCTAACATTCTTTTCGCGTTGTTTCTCTCGTTCCTTCCATTCGAAGGCCTCAGCCTGGTCCCGCTCTATTCGGGCGCGTCTTGCGTGCTCCTTTTCGTTCATCTGGCGTATAATGTCGTCCCGATAACGATCACGATTTTTGAGACGTTCCTCGTGCAGTTTAGCCTGTTTGTCTTCTTCGCGCTTGAGAGTTTCCACAATCTTTTTGAAGTCGTCTTCGTTGTGAGAAATGTGAAGGGCCTCGCGCAGCTTGGCTTCGTGAAGCTGTGCCATACGGGCCTCGTGGAGAGCCTTTTCCAGTTCCTTCTTGCGGATGGCTGCCTCCATCTCCTTGCGCCGATACTCGCGTTCAATGTTTTCCTGTTGGCGAATAAGAGCCATTTCTTCACGTTGACTCTTGGACTCCAGCTTCTTCGCTTGCAAATCGAACAGACGCTGTTGTTTACGTTCGAAGTCCTGTTTGGCTAGCTTTCTCTCGACGGCTAGTGTCCGTTCGCGTTGCTCTTTTTCCTTCATGTACGCGAGGATGCGCATTTCAGCTTGGCGTTCCTGGTCGAACAGCATCTTCTTAAACAGATTCGACATTTCACAGATTTTATTGAGTTCCGAGCGCAGTTGCTCGCGTCGTTCACGGTTTAGGCGGAGTCGTCGTTCTTCGTCCTTTTTAACAGCTTCGTTGGCCAGTGCCAGGATCTTGGCTTCCTCTTCAATAACTTCGGTCTCGATGAATCGCTGATTTTCGCGTTCCCTCAATTGTTTCTTTATTTCGGCAGCATATTTTTGCTTCTTTACTTGTTCCCTCTTGAAATCCTCGTCCTCGCGGTTCAACGACTCCTTCGCACGGTCGTTCATGATCTTTTCTAAGCGGCTTTCCTCCAGTCTCAGCTCTTTGGTCAGTTCTGCCTTCTCCTGAATTTGGGCGTCTCGGACAGCGTGACATTTGGCATTCAACATAATTCGGTTAACTCGTTTCACTTCCTCCTCTTGCTCGTGCCTGGCTATAAACGATTGCTCCAGAATTTTTACCCTGTCCTCGCCAAAGAAGTCTTCTGTCGCATCTGTTTCCTCGGCTGCTCTCTTGGCATCATCGATTTGCTTGTACTGTTGTTTCTTCTGTTCGGCATGCTCCTCCATTTTTTTGGTTTCCATTTGTTGTTGCAACTCAGCTTCTATCTTTGAGTCGACGGTGATAACTTTTGCTGCATCCCGCAGTCTTTCTAACTCCTTCTTTGGCAGTGTTGTAGGTTTGTTGGAAATGGTAAGGCGACTGGTAAACTTTCGTCCTAGAGGTCTGTGTCCGCCCGATGGTGTGGGTGGATCTCGAGCTTTCTTCTTTGCCGCATTTGGGTTCTCGTGGACAATTGCGCGTGGTCTTGCCGAACTGATTTCAGCCGATGGACCTAACTTTGTGGCCGATGTGCACTCGCACTGCATTTTCAAACAGATGACGGAAAGGATATGAGAAGAAAAACGTTTTACAAATGCGAACTGATTTGTCTAAATGAAATTAAAGGCAAACTTATCGATCAAACGGGTATTTAGTTCGAGTGTTAATTGAGGTTTGCTTTCAGCTGAGGACATCTATGGATACGGAATTGGTTTGTTGTTAGCAACTGGTTGAGGGTAGGTTTGCAGTTAATAAAAGGGGAAAGGACTCTTAAATGAATCAAGCACGAGACTGTTGAGGGTCTTGTCAATAAATGGTAACGAATTAATAGAAAACTTTCAGCTCAAGGTTAACAACAGCGTTTAATTGATTTGTTACATTCTATTCTGGTTTAGGTTATTGCTAGTCAGGTGGTTTACAGCGGGTGATTTCTAGTCACTTTAGCATGGCATTGTCTTATACTGTTATGTCTTGGTTATGACACCGAATGCAAATAGAAGTCTTAATCCTACAAATCTTACATTACATTTTGACGGCCGGATTCAGGACAAAGAGACTACAATTCAGTGTTACGCACCAACGAACGCAACTGAGGTAGAGAAAGACTACTCGTACAACCAACTAAGAACCTCCTATTGTTCTACACCAAGCACTTACATCGTCATTTTGTTGGGATTATAATGCAAAGGTGCGTCCGAAACGACAACGACGAACGCTTTGTAGACTTTTGCAGCAGCAATAGCCTTGCTTATGAATCCAAGGTGAGTCATAGTCAGTTGGATTTCCACTGCCTTGTAGAAGCATACATTCACAACTGCATTCATTCGAAACAAAGGAATCCTCCGAGGAGGCAGGTATCATGTAACACTGACAGAGCTGTGCTGCTGCAGGAAAAAGATGCTTAAAGTTCGAGGGGTAGTAAGTATCTGCCTCACGAGAAGGAGGGTTGTGACCGGTCTGATACAGCCAGTGCTAAAGGGTGTCACTGCGATGAAGCCAAATATCTAGGAGTGATCCTGGACAAGAAATTTATTTGGGCAAAGTATGTCAAGTCGAAGTAATCCAAGTCGCTCTCAGTTTTCTGGCAGTGAAAGGGTACTTTTGGGAAGACATGAGGGTTATGACCAAAAAAGGTCTTTCGGATCTATACGGCTATGATAAGCTTATGCGTTGGTTGTTTGGTGGAATAGGCTTTCGCGTAAGTCTATGACTGCCTACTGCACTTAACTTCAAGAAACGAGTACGCCTGGCTCTGCTTTAGACGTTCTGCTTGATCTACCTCCCCTTGATACTTATATCATAGGCTGTACTTTCAAAACAATCTATGGTCTTAGACGGGGCGACTTTTGGTATGATCCGCACTAGAGTTTTGATGACCTTACGCGACAATTATCCTACGACTATCGTTGCATGGATATGCCGTCTGATACAGTGACACCAGAACTGCGTTGCTATGCAAATTTAAAATTGACTTTCCTTGCCTTCAGGACTTGCTTCGGCCAGAGTCTGAGTCTGAAAGGGTCTGTAGTTGAATCTTCACGGATGGCATCAAAATCATGGGCCCGGTGCTGGTGTCTTCGTTTTTTTTTTTTTTTTTTGCCCACTACTCGTTGGGCAAACATTGTTAAGAATAAGTGGAAGGGGTGGAGCATCTGCGTCTGTAGCGAGTCAGGCTGTCCCCAAGGCGTTGCTTAACCCTTTAACTAGTTCCAAAATAGTGCGTGAATGCAAGAACTCTCTGAATTCGTTCGCAAGGCTGAAGTCTTTTACTCTTGTCTGGGTCCCAGTTCACACTGGGATCTCTGGAAATGAGATCTCCGATGAGTTTGCTAGACAAGGCTCAGAGGATGTTTTTTCAGGACCTGAACCTGCGTTGGGTCTACCCGCGTCGTCTTTCAGGGCCTTCATTGACGATTGGGTTTCCTACAAACACAGTTGTGTGTGGCACGGCTCTCCAGGATGCAGACAGACTAAACGAATGCTCCCGAAAGCTTGTAAGAAATCAGCGGCATTCTTGCTGTCACTCAGCATTAGAAACTGTAGACAACTTATTGGCGTTCTAACGAGATACTTCGCTTTTGCCAAGCATCTTTGTGTGTTAGGCTTAAGTGCAACAACTGTCTGTGACGCCTGTGGAGAGGGCGACGATACTTCCGTTAATTTCCTTTGAGATTGTCCTGCCTTTGTTCGGATCAGGTGGCATATTTTCGGTGCTGATGTGGTGAGTGCTGATATTGTAAGTTCCTCATCATTGAAGTGCCTTCTCGGCTTTCTCCGAAAGTCGAGGAAATTCCAGTAAAATGGATAAAAACTGGATCCTGTTTTCTGGTACATAGTACAATGGACTAGTTGCGTCTGAGTGCTCCAGTATAGCATTTCCAAACCCGACAAAAAATAAAAGTATGTGTCTCACCCACTGACTGAATACAACAGTGTCTTTTAAGCTCAGATTTTCCGTTTATGGGAGCATCTTTGCGTCGAAAGTCACCTTATGTGGACGGTCAGACAGCACTCTTTACGTGAATGAATGCGCCATGGCATTAGGAGCAACACAAAGTTTTGCTCTGCTGCGAATTGGGGACATAAAAAATGGATCAAATATCCAAAGTAAGCTCGAGCGTGAATATATAATACTGGCACGGACAGCCTAAAACATAGTTAAACGTTTCACAGATCAGGCCTCTGTAAAACAGGCTGAGAAACAATGGAAACACATCAATGGTTGCATGGCTGCAACTTGTGTACGGTAGACTTTCATACTCAGTCCAGAACCTAAGCAGGTCATGCATGTGTAGGTGCATTAAGAGCTAGAAGTAGACAATCTGGATCACTGTAACCTGTGCCCAAAACAGACAGTTCTGAAAAAGTTTCAGGTGCAGGTATCGGGAAGATTCAATAGTATAATTCTTCTGCGAATACCTTTGCTTATGTACTTATGTTCAGTCAAGTCTGTCAAAAAACACCAGGACATGTGTGTTTCAGCTTGCTATTCTACACACAACAGTACATTGTAAGAGTCTGCCCTTCTAACCTTTGATCTAAGAATTACCTCAGCAAACGACAGAAAACCCTTTACATCTTCTAAGTTAACCCAGCCTGTGAAGATATTTGAATAGCGATCTACAGGGAAAAATTGGGAGTTAGAGAGCCATACCTATGTAAGTCTAAAGAGTTTGCAAAGCATTTCCAGAAGTTCTTATTTCAAATCCATACTGCCTTGATCCGACAGAGTCACGGCGACTTTGGCTCTAACCAAAGAAAAATAACAGCCTCTGGAGAAAACAAACTACTCTAGAAACAGGGTTGGGTGGAACCGCGGTGCTAGAGCGGACCAACTGTTCCCCAATAAAAAAAAAAGGAAACTATGACGGGTCGTCTGTGACCTTAAGTGAAAAAGGTCGTTGTGCGTTTTATACTTTTTATCATCTCGCTTCACAGAAAAAACAACTACCTAACTTTCAATTTGCAAATGGCAACGCCTTATTCTGTACCACATTCAATTAAATTCCGTTTCATTGCACACTTTTTCCGATGCAAATCCACTGCTCTCGCTCACTCATTACCGCTTCAATATAACAACAGAATAGACAACACAACCAGCTACGTGTTCGTTTGTTGTTCGTTCGTTTGTCCCGAAAACAACAACACCCAACCGAATAACCCGTTCCGATTCCAATTAATTTCATCTACCGTAAGCATCCACATACCGTACCTACAGCTGTACTCCTTTCGAGCACATCTGCGCCAGACATCCAGTCAGCAGCGGGAAAGAGTTCGCATCATTGCGCACCTTCATCCATTCCAGTTCAATCACAAAAAGAAATTCCGTACCAAGTCTGCCGATTATTTTCCTTTTAATTCTCAACGTGTCAGCACCGGCGGAGGAAGGAACATCCGTAAATTATTATTTTTTTTTACACATTAGCCTAAGTACTAGCGAATAAATTAGAAATTCGACATAACCAGCAACAAAAATGAAGTTATTCTTGTGCGCGTTACTTGTGATTGCCGCCGCGGCGACCCAAACCGTTTTCGCTGACGAAATCAAATTGGAAGATGGTGTTTTAGTTTTAACCAACGACAATTTTAAATCCGCCATCGCCGACAACGAGTTCATTTTAGTTGAATTCTGTAAGTACCCCTCAAACATTTTTTTTGTTGCGAATTACATTTCACTTGTATTTGTCTTGCATCTTCATCTGAATTTGAAAAAAAAAGAAAAGAAATAATTTGCACTTGCCATCCGGTCAATAATCTCTACAAAGAAAAGAAAGAAAAATTTCTTTGCGAAAAAAAATTCACCCGTCGGAGATAGAGAAACAAAAGAGACAACTGTCGGTAGCAACATGTGTTTGACACTGTGTGCAAGTGAAACAAGTGTACCGGCCCGTATATATAAAACGGTGGTTTGAAAGTCTCCAAATGATGCTTGTGACGTGTCACTTGGCTAAAGGTGATTTTCCCATGAAAATGTATGATTTCCCAATTGGTTTTCATTTGAAAATGTCGGAAAACCATGACACATCGTCGGGGATAGTAGTTTTCCTTTGATTTCACTAACCAATCGATGGGAATTTGAGGAAACATGCATTGGAACAAGTCTCCAAATGGACAGAAGTGATAAATGTCAAGGTTCGTCATGGTTGCCAATTATTTTCCCAATACCCCCAATTTTGGGTCAATTGTTTATTTTTTAAACAAAAAATCCGTCTCGTCGGTAGCGTGTAATTCGACTTAATTGATTTTCAAGCCATCACATGGAAGAGAGCGGTGTGCGACGTGCTAACCGCTTGATACGCACACGAAACGGAATCGAAGATTCTTTTGCTTGCGTGTCAACTTTTTTTTTTTGTCTTTACACGTTTCTTGTGTATTCTCTTTCGCTTTGTTTATGGGGTTTTTGTCTTTTTAATTTCTTTACGGAAATAGCTTTTGTTTAGATAATGGTTAATTTTCTTTTTTTTGTGTTTAAAAACAATGACAGGGTGCAGGAGACTGTTCGGAGCTTGAAAACCTAGACTTGTTGCTTAGACGCACTTGGGGCGTGGTGTACAGAGAGAGAACAGATGGGAAAACGTGGGTTTTCATATTCACCCCCGTCTTTCGAATGAAATGACGCTAGAAAATTTGAATTTTAAATGAACAAAAGAAGAACTAAGAATTGTACAGGTGGTGGAGCGACAATGGTAAACATACTCCATTGTCGTCAGAGAGATGATGAAAGTAAATTTGCATAAAATGGTATTCTAACCATTAGAGCAGACCATATGGGTAAACTTCAATCACTTTAAAACGTTCGTGTGGCACCACGCAAGACGAAAGACAGTAGCTCGCACTTGGGTTGGAGTTCTGTAGTATTCCTGATGGATACTAAAACAAACACATGAGTTGTGAAGATGGTGAACCTGCCACATCGCAGGTGAGTTTCTTTGTGTTGGGCGATCGATATCATCCTACTCTGCGGCTAGATGGAGAATCGACGTGTGCCATCTGGTATTGGTTGATGAGCCGTCAAACATTAAGATAACCTTTCTTCTGCTTTCAACAGATTGTAGATTGCGAAAAACTTGCTTTCATAAAACAGGAATGTTCACATTTAGACGATCATTGGCCTCACATTATGCATTCAATTTGCTATTCGCAAAGCCAGATTGACGGTTGTGTCTAAGCCTTGTTTCTTAGTTGAAGAGATTTTAATTGCTAGGTTCTTAGTTTTCTTTGCTATCGATGAGATTTTGAATCACTATTTCGGTCCTTACGATAAGTAGACCAAATTGCGCTTCTTGAATTGATGTGTAAATTGCAAAGCTTCACTACGTTCTCACCTTTTTATTTTTACGCAAATTTCAAAAATAAATGAGTGTCTCATATTACTCTGTTGAGAACCAAACAATTTTTTTTACCAATTTGTCAAGGAAAAGTTAGGTAGAAGTTCCACTATCTAAGGTTCTGCTTCCAATTCTTATCATTCTCTTGAACATATAGACGAAACTCTTCTAAAAAAAACACCGTCAGGCAGTGAATGTACATAAGTCATTCTCGCATAGCTTGTAGTTTTTAGCACTTCAGCTGTGTATATCGGCTTTGAAGCGCTACAAGGTCTGGATTGAGTTTGTTCTTCAGAATACGTGTCGTGGCTGCAAAAAGTCACAAGCTCTGAGTTCTTTTCATTTACATTCGTTGCGCTGTCCTCGCAATATTCAACGACGTTATGGTCTGCTTTCGTTTAACTGGTCGGTGATTGACCGGTAGGATTTGCTTCGTAAAACAGACAAATACAGTCGCAGCCGACATCTGGCATCTGCAGGTCAAACGACACAAATCATTTTTCACCGAAATGATGCGTAATAAGTTGAGAAAGACCACGTACAGTGTCAGACGATTGCTTTGTGTCGCACGTTATCCAAAACCGTTCATTTAGATAGCTGAGGTTCGATGTCTGCTGATTGTGCGATTGTTCTTTTGATGAACTCTTGACTGTCACATGTCTGTCTAACAGTGAGATCACATCATGTTTAATTTTTCGAACGGACGTCTTTTGAGGTTGATGTGAAGAGGTAAGGACTCGACTTCCGAAAGCGCGCGTGTTATAGTTTTCGAACTATTAGAACAGCCTACAGGTTTTTTGCCTACATACAATAATTTCCTACAACGAGGCGAAAAAATTGTTGGGTGTTGGGCTGAGATTAGGACTAGTGTGGCCTCGCTTAGCAGTCCTACATACTCATCGCTAAGGCACAGTAACCACGTCAGACTTAAAGTTGACCTTAAAACGCGTAGTTTTAAGTTTCTCAGTTTTATTAGGAGAAAGTAAACTTTTATTTGCAACATCATTCCAAGTTGATAAAGGTTACAAATAATTTCCCTTCTACCTGATTTCACTAAAAAAAAAATCTTCATCTCCAAACTTGATTACAATCGCATCTCTACACGAGTTCCAACGAATACACCGCACAAAGATCATTAACCTCTTGCGGATTCAATAGTCTCCGGTTAAGCCACTCGTCAAGAGTCGCCCCTCATAAATATAGCAAACAAAAGACCGGCTCACGAGCACAACACCTAAACCGAACGTGCAAATGAAACAGTAAATATAAACGCGAATAAGCGTAGGCAACGCACAAACGAAAAACCCAATTTCAATTTGCTTTCCCTTGACATTGATCGTCAAAGGCAACACAAGAAACAATTTCCAAGCGCTTTAGCAGCCGGTAAATAATAAATGAAAAGCTTGTAGAGTTCTTCGTATGTAAATTCATAGTGATTTCATAATTATGTTGATTTCTTGACAATAATTGTGTAATCGTTTGAAAATTTCGTCTCAAAAAGTGTGATGCTGTAGGGGGTTTGGGGGGCCTTCTCCCTTGCAAAACATTTGCATTTCATTGGGCCACGTTGGTTTGCACGTACCCCACGCTATGCACGGATGGTAGTCATCCATGTGTCACTGATTAAAAATTAAATCTGAACATCTTATCGGAAATAATTTAAGGCGAAGTAAATGTGCGCCTCCTCGTACGATAAGAGGGAGGATAAGGCACTCTATACCCCATATGCGTGGTGTACGACGACCACGTAGTGCCTACGTTTCACTTTAAAGCTTATCGACATTTTTAATTATTTATAATTGTTGAGTGTTGGCTTAGCCACGTTGTGCATGGCATGGTGATTGTTTTGGTCTTATCTGTACCGGAATAATGGAAGATGGAGAGTGAAAGAAAATGAACACTCCTCCATTGACGTGTCGTGTGCAGTTCTATTTCAATTAGGGTCATCTCTAAGGAGCACCGGAACTAAACCACTTATGCATAATCTGATTTTTCTTATTATAGATGCTCCATGGTGTGGACATTGCAAGGCTTTAGCACCCGAATATGCTAAGGCTGCACAAAAGCTGGCCGAACAAGAATCACCAATTAAATTAGGTAAAGTCGATGTCACCGAAGATGGTACGCTCGCTGAGGAATATCAAGTGCGAGGCTATCCAACGTTGAAATTCTTCCGTAACGGTGTTGCCGTTGAGTATGGTGGTGGACGTCAAGCTGATGAAATTGTTGCATGGGTCACCAAGAAGACTGGACCACCAGCTAAAGAATTGGAATCCGTTGAGGAGGCTGAGAAATTCTTGAAGGATAATGAGGTAAGTGATGATGGCTTTTCTTTTATTTTCCTACCTGCTGCATCTACCTGACCTATGATATCGGATGAACAGGTTTGTCATGCTATTGTTGGGGAGCAATGATTTACGGTGCATTCTCTGGGATTTTTTCCCTTTTACTTTCGTTTTATCTTTTCGTCGATGAGAGTGTGGATTAATGTGGAAATGGATTTCGTTTGTTGGGTCGAAATTTATTGAGAGGCTATTTGATTCCTTTTACTTTTAATATGCGTCGTGGGGATGGTCACATAAATTGTTATAAACTCGAAAGGGAGACGTCGTTGATTTTTATTCGATTATGGTAATCAGGAAGGGTCAAAATAAATCTAGTCGCAAGCTGGTGCCGGTTGTAAACGATAAGGAATGAGTAACATCGAGGGAAAACGACTGTTTGAAGGTATAATATTTTTGGAAATTTCGAGAGCCGTTTGTGATGGTGATGGTGATCCTTCTGCGGCCACCTGACGCATGTTTTTCATGAAATTTGAAGATTTCCAGCTCAAAATGAACACGTGTTTATCCACAAGAACTATGAACTCAGCGCGTTAAAAGCCCCCTGACATATAGAAATAATAAACGGGATCGCCAGTCTCCCTCTTCTGTCAATAAACCAGATAAAGTCATAATAGGATAGGCGAGGTGATGCTTTTTGGTAGCCAGAGTCTGTGCGTTTTCTATGGACATGATTTGTGAGTTTCTCAGCAGATATTTTGCATCATACTCTGTGCAAACATGGCAACAAATGAAGAAGACGTCGACCTAATTCTCAACGCATAATCAAGAACGAAACAGGGTGTAAATCAGTCATAAATTAACGCCCAAAAAGCTTAGACAAACTTCATCTGATACAAGCAGACGCGTTGACGGTTTTAGCATTGTGAAACAAAAATGGGAACAATACACTTTGCTTAAGATATGGATATAACTGGGACATAAAAAACGAGACCCTCCCTGACAATTTATGGCTTCACAACTTCATAAAATAAATCAAATAAAGAGAGAACTGAATTATTCGGTAAATTCTTTCGGCACAAACTTTCAAAAGGTGACAAGTTGATAACACCTATTCCTGGCACAAAGTTTTTGAAATACCATTATCTACAATTTGCGCAATAGAGCAAACAATTCACGGTCATTACCATTCCATCAGTGTATTATTATCTACACATAGGGAATCGAGCAATTAATAGATTTTTCAAGTGCACCACTAGCCACATTAGCATGAGCATCAGTTATCAGGTTAATGAGCTAATTAGTGCAAATTTCCCCCCACAACTGCGGTAAGGTGCACGGAAATGGAATAATGATCTAAATTCAAATGTGACAAAGTAAATTATGCGTGAATGAGTAATGTTATACGGTCACCATGACGTTGATTGCGGGTCTTTAAAACATATTATGTAAGCAGTGACAATAAGTGGGAATTGAATTTTTAAAATGCATGTGCACATGACTGCAATTACTTTGAGTGCTTTCTTTCCACTTGAAGAGGTTCGGATTTTCAATTACATACTTCGACTCTTCTGGTCACGGTTTTCAGTGTACAACTTTAGTTCTCTGAAAACCCTTCAATGAAAATTTGCTTCTGTTGACACCTTTTTCATCGAATGAAGGCTAATACTTGTATGATACAATGGATTCTTGTACTTCCCTATAGGGAAAGATTAATTTTCATTCCAAAGTCTGCATTGAAGTCGTTTAAGAACCAATATAATGGGCCCAGCAAGAAGTGTATTGCATTTTGAGTCTAAGGAGTCAAGCGGCCTATGCTAAATGTGCTTTCTTGTGGTTCTATCGCCGCAGAGTACTTAGAAAATAACATAACCGCTTCCCTTGAAACGCTGTTCAACCTTCATACTGTGGGTAGCATTAGGAAATTGTTGTCTGAAAAAGTAGCATCAAGACTAAGGGAATTTCAGCGTTTTAGTTGATAGTCTGTTGTCAGCTGATTGCCGAATTCAAAAACAGAATTCCTAGTCTTTTCGAAATTCACTAAAATAAAAATTGCGACAAGGCCGTCCGATTACTGTAACCTACTTTAGATGAAAACCCAAAAAGCAGCGGTGGCGCTTTAAATGCACATTTCAGACGGAAATCATGGCAAACCAAGAAGCAGCAGCAGCTTGGCTTTCAATGTAGATAATACAAGGTTTTGCTGTCATGTTATAAGTAGACAGGCAGCACTAAAATCCTTGCAAACTACTGGTAGATGGAACTTCATAAGGAGAAATCAATTCATCTCAACCGGTAGAAAAAGCTTACGCCCTACAAATGGAACGCTTACAGGGCACAGTCTGTTAGGCCGACATGCAAGAAGACTGCGAGTACCTATGTACCAAGCGATTTCTGCAGAAACTGTAGAGACGAGAAGGAGAGGAAGACGATCTCATCTTGACACTTGCCCTGTTCTGACTAAAAAAAAAATTAAATAAATAGCTGGCGCGACAGCTCGGGCTGAGCCAAGGCCTAGCTTCTCACATTCATGTTGTGCATGTTACATATTTTGCAGAAATGGAAGGGACCTACAGTTTATTGCCGACTCCGAACGGCGAAGTGAGAAGCTCTTTCATGACAGATTATACTCCCGGAGGCTTGTCATTCCCCGACGAGAGGTTGTGCCGCGAAAAATGTTCGGTGTTTTCCTGGCTGGGGTTTGAACCCACGCCGCTCGGTCAGCAATCCAACGCACTAACCACCGACCCACAGCGACCAACCTGTTCTGACTATCTTAAGAAAAAAAAAAACCTTGGGCAAATACTTTTTCAATGACCTAAACGGCTTCTCTGCACCTTTAGTAGACAGAAGGTGACAAAGGTTCGAATCCAACAAAATCAACTAAACAAGCAATGATAGAGAGTATAATTTGTTAATTCGTTGCTCGGAGTCGGAAGAGTGACGAAAAGGTAGGCCGGTCGGTACCGCAGCTTGGGCCATTCAACCTTCCCGCCGCCAAAAATTGTTAGTTATTTCAAGACTTTTTGCATCGCTTCACCTTGTGGAATTTTTTTCTTATAATCTTTCACCTTGCATCTGCCCAAACTATGTAAATGTTTTCTTTTTCTTTATAGATTGTGATTGTTGGTTACTTTACCGATCGCGAATCTGAAGCCGCTAAGGAATTCCTTGCCACTGCCAATGCTCTTGATAGCTTTGTTTTCGGTATTACCAGCAACGAAGATGTCATCACCAAACACGAAGCTAAGGAAAATGATGTTGTCCTCTTCAAACCATTCGATGATAAGAAATCAGTTTTCACTGGAGAACTCAACCAAGAGGCTCTTAAGAAATTCGCTCAAATTTACTCCCTGCCACTGATTGTTGATTTCAATCATCAATCAGCGTCGAAAATCTTCGGAGGTGCTGTCAAATCCCATCTGTTGTTCTTTGTCTCCAAGGAAAACGGTCACATTGAGAAATACGTTGACCCATTGAAGGAAGTTGCTGCTTTGTTCCGCGATGAAGTTCTTTTTGTTACCATTAGTGCCGATGAGGATGATCATGCACGCATCTTTGAATTCTTCGGTATGTCCAAGGATGAAATCCCAACTATTCGTCTAATCAAATTGGAAGAAGATATGGCCAAATACAAGCCACCAAACGCTGACTTGAGCCCCGAAGCTATCAAGGCCTTTGTACAGAACTTCTTGGATGGTAAACTGAAGCAACATTTGTTGAGTCAAGAATTGCCAGAGGATTGGGATAAAACACCAGTGAAGGTGCTTGTTGCCACTAACTTTGACGAGGTTGCATTAGATGCTACCAAGGATGTGCTTGTGGAATTCTATGCTCCATGGTAAGCTACCGAAAACCCTATACCGTTGATCAATTTGTCTAAAATTTGTTTGTTTTCTGTTTAGGTGCGGTCACTGCAAACAATTGGCACCCATCTATGACAAATTGGGTGAGAAATACAAGGATCATCCAACCATTGTCATTGCTAAGATGGATTCCACTGCCAACGAGTTGGAACACACTAAAATCTCATCCTTCCCAACGCTGAAATACTACCGCAAGGGTGACAACCAAGTCATTGATTACAACTTGGACCGAACCCTTGATGATTTTATTAAGTTCTTGGATGCCGGTGGTGAAGTTGCAGCCCCTGTAAGTTTAAATAAATTTCCTCACACCAATCTGTTCTTATTGCTATCTTACTTGTTTTAGGGTGAAATCAACGTCGACGATGTTGTTGAAGAAACCAAGGATGAAGAACCTGTCGAAGAGAAGAAAGAAAAGGATGAGTTGTAAATTTCCAACTTCGTCCAGCAAAACAGCAATAGCAACAGTTAATAGCCACTTTTTTCACACATACAATCCAAACTTCTGTTCATTCTAAAACAAATAGGATCCACAAACGAGGATAAACGAAAAAATTCAAATATGTAACTTGTTTTCCGATTACACTGATATTCTGTTACTGTAAGAGAAAACGCTTTCTTTTTTTAGTTCTAAATAAGTTTTTTTTATAATTAAAGTAAAATATATGTAACTGTAGTAGAAAGGGGAAGGAGAAGTAAGAGAATTAAACATAAAAAAACTAAAAAACTTCCATAATTAAATGTTTATTTGTAATACTTAAAAAAAACAAATACTTTCTGTGAAAAGAACTGATAAGAAAAAATAAAACACACTAATAAAGAAAAAAACTTTTTCTAAAAACAACTTTTTTTTTTTTTTGTTTAAAACAATAAACCTCGGCTTTTGTTCTTAACTACACTTGTGCTTAGTTGGTTCATTCAAGGATATTTCTTTCTTGTGGAAGGAGGTGTGAATACTTTAATATATTTTGTAGACGGATATTTGTATTATGGAAATATTTTCTTAAAATTTAAAATGTAAACAAAAAACAGAACGAAAACCTATACATATAAGTTTTGTGATTTCTATTAAGGACATAGAGAGTGAAAAAAATAAATTATGTATTATGGAAAATTTAAACTTTTTCTTATCGCATGCGATGAAAGTGAACCAAAACTGTTCGAAACCACCCAAGCGAGCGTAATAGGATCATATAAATTTCAGAAATCTTAATAGAAGAGAGTACATACAATCAATAAAAAGCTCGCCCGTTCAACCTTATCGAAGTGAAATTTGAACCTGGATCACAATCAACAAGCTTCTCCAGTTAGCCCTTAGCTACTTCCTTTATTTGCGAAATCCATGTTGTTTGGTGTCCTCTTTAAGCCATGCGCGTAATCTGAACCTAGTTCTTAGTGCGACAGTAGTCCTACAAGTTGTGTCAACTCACTTGGTAGAGTAATCACTTACTTTCTCAGGCTCCATTTATTTCCCCTCATTTCGGCCATTAACTGGGAAAAAGAGCACTGTCACAATTACAAACCAACTTATCGAATGCTCCCCTCCTCCCTCATCACTCGTTAGGTTTCAGGTAACGAAACGATGTGGCCGATGAACTACCCAGGTGAGGGTTGGTCCTCGGCAGCTCACTTGCAATAGAAATTCTTATCTCACTATGAGCTGTCAAGAAAGTCAAACACAGGTGGGACAACCTTACCAGCAGCATCATATCCAGAAAGACTTGACCAACACACCACCATAAGACAACAAATGATTTTCTTGGCAGAACCCGAACAGACGGTACATATAGTTGTCTATATGGACAACTGGCCAGCAGAAAGTCATGCAGCTAAGCATGGTATCCCTTTTCATTTACATTGCTGTAGCTGCGAAAACCTAAACGAGAAGGAAACCCCCGCTAACTTCCTTTGCAGGTGCCCGACACTTGTCAAAACAAGACATCGTGCGTTGAGTAGACCTTTTCTTGACAAGAAATGTTTGACATGCTAGGTACGCTTCCTTAGGACCACAGAATGCGTTTAAGACTAGCAGGTATGGCTGTCCGAGGAAAGCATGCATCTGTTTGGAGTGTCCTCCAATTTTAATGTCTCTTGGAACAAGCACATATTTATCACAAAAACTGCAGAGCAGATACTTCTTCTTAAGAAACCACAAGTTAGACCGGGACTCAACATCTGGAGTTCAGCCCAAAAACACCTTCATTTATTTCAATCAAGTGAGTGGCGCGGTTCAGGGTATAGATCCATGTGGTATCACAAAGAGCCTTCTTTGCCTACGTGTGTCCGTGATTCGCACAGACAGAAACCCCACCTACCTACCTACCTACTCCACATAATCTAGAAAAGAGCAATTTGGCTATAGATGACCCTTTACTAACGTCAAATCTTCAATCTCTGAACCATTGAAGACCTATGCCATTATCACAAATATTAACACTGTACTGTGGTCGCCGGAGCTCAGTGGTTAGTGCGTTGGATTGGTGAGCGAGCGGCGTAAGTTCAAGCCATGTCCACAGAACACTTCGCGGCACCAACTCTCGTCGGGAAATGACATGCCTCTGGGAGTACAATCCGTCATGAAAGAGCTTCTCAATTCGCCATTCGGAGTCGCTAATAAATTGTAGGTGCCTTCCATTCGTGCGAAAAAGGTAACACGGACAACATGAATGGTCGTGAGAAGATAGGCCTTGGCTCATCCCCAGATTTCGCGCCAGTTTTTTTTCTTTTTAACTCTACTCATAAACGCAGTATTCAAACGCCCATCTATGTATGTATGTAAACACTCTGCATCTTTATATGAAAATACATAGCTACTGTACGGCTTTACCCCTATCTCCAACAGTTTAAAAGCAGAATCTACCTCAGAGCGCTATATAAGCGTTATAAATTTGCCTTTCCCGAGAAAAAAGTATATAGTATATTTACATACATATAAAAAGGTCTCTTTTCCTTTTCTCTTTTGCCTAATAGGACTATCCTATTGTGGATCGTCAGTTGACAGGTAAAACTCACAAAATGCAAATTTGAACAAAAATGACTTTAATCACCAAATACCGTGTTTTTCAGTAATCTATCGCTAGAAAAAGTCATTATGTCCATTAAACGATCCAAAACACCAGTTTCATATTCTTAAACTTCATAAGCTTTAATTTTGTAGGTTCTTACGGCAGGAAAAAATCATGAAAAATCATTATCTCCAATTAGCTCTAAATGCACTTAATGAGTTTTGCCTGTCAACCGACGGGATAGATAGTTACATAATCTGCACTGATTAACACTGACTACAGGGAAAAATCTAACAGCACACTCTTAACTTAAGCAAACAAAAAAAAAATCCCTAGTCGTTACCTAGTTCCGACTTTTGAGCTTCTCCCGAACTCCAGTGATTTTCGAATCCGGTCACAATCTGATTGTAAGAAGTAGAACTTCGGACTCTATAAGCATATGGTACATTCACAGTGCTTAAAATGCGAAAAGATTAAGAAAAAAAAATTACATCCAAAAAGATAAGTTATATTCCAAACAATGGAAACTGGGAAACGCAAATTAACACCCATTGTAGATTCTCTACGTTTTTGACATTGATATAACACGTCATAGACGGCAGTCTACACTGATGTTTATTATATCCGTTAGAGATTAGAACATAAATCAGAGATAAACAATCTCCACCACATGGGCACTCCGATTTGAAAACAATTTGCTGAAAGTGTGTCAATACCGTGGTGTTTTACATCAAAACAATGACGCAGCGCTACAAAAATAATAGAAAATATCGCTCAGGTCACGTGTGAAATGAACAAAATTAATAAACAATCCACTACTTTGCAATTAAAACAACAAAATAGATGTCAACACTACACACTCACGTAACAAACAATGTCCAATGATTTATAAGGAAAATAACAAATAAATTGCAAATGCAAACATTATGAAATCATTTGTCATTCTGTTTCATTAATTAGGTGAGGAACTACCGACATAAACCACCTACTTGGAAGTTGTCTTATTTACTTTCATGGTGTCAACTAATTACGATTCTATACAACGTATCTGTCTGTGCTGAATCCTATCTCTCTTTAGTGAGCCTTCATTGAGGGATTTTCTTATTAATTAACACAATCAAAAACATGAATCATTCCTCTTCACAACACAAAGTTATTAAACGTGTTGAAAAGTAATTTGGGTACACATTCCAACACCACTAACAACAATGTATGTATACCCGAAAAAATCTAATTTAATTAACTGTGCTATGAAAATGCTATCGGCACTCATTGTACACACATATGTACATACATCTCAGCATGCGTACTGCAAGGGAAAGCCTGTGGAGACGATCAAAGGCGATAAGTGCGAGTAGTAAGGCTCTATCCCAAAAAACTAAGGAGACTCTGTATAAGACCTTGATCATCTCAGTCCTGCTTTATGGCACTGGAGCATAGATTCTATCGAAAGCGGATAAAGAAGATATCCCTGGTTGCTCCGAGAAAAAAATTCTTCGTAAAATATCCGGTCGCGTTTGCTTTGACGGGTTATGGAGGAGAAGATTCAACGATGAACTTAACGAGTTGTACAGCAAATTCGCCCTAGTCAAGAGGATACGAATCCATCGGTTGAGATGTTTGGGGCATGTAGAACGAATAGAAACAAATGCTCCAGTTCGCAGTCTTCGAATTTAACCCGGAGGGACACCGCAGTGGAGGAAGACCTCACCTAAGGTGGCGCGCACAATTGGAAGGGGACTTCAACCAAATTGGAGTACGCAACTGGAGGCAGTTAGCTAAGAACCGGGCTAACTGAAGAGGCTTGTTGGTTGAGGCCCAGGTTCACCCCGAACTGTAGATCCACCTAAGTAAGTAAGTAAGTATTAAAGCCGATTACTAAGGCCTTAATAAACTTGAATATAGAGCTATCAGTACAATCACTAAGTGAGTTGGTTAATTGAATGCTGACTAATTAGTAGGACTATCAACACTACTGTAACTGGCATCTTTTCCGGCCACTGTGTTCTGAGGAATCATGCTAACAGATTAGTGCTCTTAGCTACAGATGTTTGCAGGTACTGCAACGAGCTATGCCCCTTTGTGGACATTACACGCATGAAACTTCTCGGCAGCTATTTCTTTAGTAAATCTAGACGAGCTATGTTATAACAGCTATAAAATCATGGTAAAATTCTATAGGGAAATCAAATACTTTTAGGAAATTGTTTTGGTTTTGCAAATGTTGGTTTTACAAGGATCGCGATGGACCCACTATGGTGCCCAGTGTCTTATGCAAGCACTGGCTGGATAACACTACTCTACTTAACCTAACCTAACCTAAGCTTCTGATAGAGAGTTTGTCAACAGAGGCATTCCGCAAGGTGGTATTTTATCTTTTTTTTAAAACTTATGTAAATGTAAATTCAACTCTACAAATCCTGGAAAGGGAGGACTCCAAGGTGATCGCTTATATGGACGACGTTACTATTGTAAAAAATAAAAATAGATGGCGCGACAGCTTAGGATGAACCAAAGCCTAGATTATCGCAAACATCCATATTGTGAATGGAAGGGACCTACAATTTATTGTCGACTCCGAAGTAAACAGTTTTTTCATGGAGAATTATACTCTACTGATGTTTGTCATTTACCGACAAGAGATTGCCACACGAAAAATGTTCGGTGGATATGGACCCACTCAACTCTCACAGCAATCCAACGTACTAACCACTGAGCTACAGCGACGCTGCTATTGTAGTCTGTAGAAAATATCTCTTTCTTGTAGAGATGGCAGACGACAACGCTGTCTTATTAACGCCCGACATATCGTTTACAATTTATCTGCATAGTTTTACAAGCCTAGATTTTTTTTATGTTGACTGCAAAGCCTTTCATCTTGCCTAGCTGTCAACATATTCAGTAATAATTTTCTTAGTTACATATCTACATATACTGTCAACTTTAACTATCTTCGCAGCCAGGAAAATGGCAGTGATCTTGGCTTGAATGGTACTGAACCTGTTTTTTATTCTGAAGAAGCGAGTTATGACTGGAAACTCACAGAAGATACCAACTCCCGTTCCAATAACCATTCTAAATCCTATTAAAGTCTTTCGTTAGGCTGATGGTGAGACTCCAATTGTCGTGTTTGATTCTTTATACTTTCGTTTGAGCAAGGAACCTCGGTTTCGTTATCATCTTGTCATATTTCCAATTTCTTCTAGGCCTCCCATGCTTCATGGTTTTTCCCTCTGCTTTTGCTTTCTGGGTGGGAACCTTTCGACCTAACCCAAAAACACAGAACACCAGTCCATTTAATTCTCATAGAATTGCGACTGGATTTCCGTAATTGAACTCGCTATCGGCCGACTTCTTGAAAGCTTCAGAGTCTTTAGTATCAGTCCGATTCCGGTGTGTTAGTCCAAAGCCCTCACTGGAGTACATTCTTGGATTTCCAAAGCTTCGTTTAGACGCCCAAGGTGTCAAATGTTTGACGGAAAATTACCAAGAACTCCCATCAAAGCGGGTTTTACAAGGCACTTTCAACTCAAAAAAACACTTTCCAAGTCCAAAACTCACTTGTCAGCCCATAATGCTCCCATAAATTTCACCAAGTGCCCAACATCTGACAGCTTTACCCTACAAACAAACGCTTGCAGTAAAAATCAAGGAACACCGACAAGCAATTTGTCACCCAACATTTTGATTTATGGCTCCGTACACAGACACTGGATCCACTTGATCCACTTCATCCACTTGATCCACTTCACTTATTGCGCTAGACGCTTCTGCGGGCCTGTTGAATGTGTCTCTTTTGTCACAACAACGCTTGATGTTCATGCGTCTACCGGATAATTGATTCAATTGGCGTTTGATTGGTTGTAATTGCCGCTCAATGAGTATTTTCGTCACGTTTCCATGGAGAGGAAGTCAACAAAAAAGTTTTGGAAAATTTCGGAAATCGAATGCGTGGACCTCCCCTTGAATTGTGTTGTATAAGGTCGTGGTCACGGTGATCGAACATCAAACCGATCGATGATGGGCCTATGCGCGATTTTTTTCGCTGGCCATCACCATAATTTCAAATTAGACTTTCTGATCTGAGTGTGTGCGTCAGACTGGCATAAGCAAACCAGCTGCCAATGCCTGGACACAGCAAGAACCACTACATGTTGTTTGGCACCAAACAGTTTGCGAACGCATAACCAGCGAATGAGCCATGGAATTTCTAATTAATGACTCAGATCGTGGGGCTGGCTGTTTCCATGTGGTGTTATAATTTTAATCAGTCGATCGCAGCGCAAACATGGGACCGTTCGGCGCATGGAAGGTCTAAGTTAAGTGAGCGCCGATGACCTTGTTTTGCCAAATAACAACAATTGACTGATCGAAGATCATCACATGTAATCGAGGGGAGGCATTAGTTGCCGATTAGATTTGGATTGCCTTAGCGTTCGTACGTAACATTTGAGTGTTGCAGCAGATAGCGACTAAGAAAACGAGATTGGACACAAGTCAACGATCTCTCACTCGGTACGTGAGCAAGGGTAACGACATTTCACACCGCATTGTGTGAGCACATCGCGTAGGTGATCATTGCACGGACTACATGTGTGGAGTTGTTTCGTTTTAACACACACTTGTGTGTGTACACCTTCAGGATGATAGATTCGAGAAAAAAAGATGAATGACTGCGGGACCTTGGCATGATTTTTTGAGTAGGTGG
The DNA here is from genome assembly GCA_917880715.2 of Matsumyia berberina. Lineage (NCBI taxonomy): Eukaryota > Metazoa > Arthropoda > Insecta > Diptera > Syrphidae > Matsumyia > Matsumyia berberina. Next base: position 52,942,557 of record OU862870.1, read on the forward strand.
GGGAGCTTGATCAATGGGGGATTGTTCTACAACAGATGCTACGTGATTCGCTGTAGACTGCGCCGGTTGATTCTACCAGATGTCGTTGTGCTGCATTATTTTTTTTCCAGAAATTTAACGTCAGCGAAAAGTTTGACGTGTGGTAAGAGTTGGTACAGGATCCATTTGAATCTGCGACACTTTCAGTTCTATAATTGTATCTTTTCGGAGAGGTGCGCGGTTAGACTTAATAAAAGAAAAAGCAAGTCTACATTCAGAGTTTAAAGCTGTCTTTCAACCAGCCACGAGGTTTTGAGTAGTTCGCCAAACAAAAGTTTTGATATGGGCGATCGCTTAAGTTTTTAAAAGGAGAGATTCAGATTCCATTTTAGATGCCAACTTGGACGATGGAAATCATTGAACATCTTTGTTGAATTTGTCCTTCTGAATCGCTATCTTGTCGGACTAAGCCGGAACAGACCTACTTCGGGGTTACACACAACTCGGCTCTGAGAGGGATTTCTACCTACACTGATTGAGGCCAAGTAGCACCTCCTCCTAAAACGTAACTGAAGCCAAGTTTAGTTATTTTACAACTGGGAAAATATTGTGATCCAGATACAAATAGATGGAAGTCACGGGAAACCCTTTACATTTATAAACATGCCCCCGGGGTAGTTAATTTCTACCTCACATAATTTCTTACCGAACACGGGCCTTCAACGACTACACAAGATGGCGAACACAGAACTAGTATGGCGATACGACTCAAAGCAACGCAAAAAAACACAATTTTCGAATGCCGCAAATGGCTTCATGGGGGATGAAAACTAGAAACGGAGGTGTTCGGAATCGCCCCGGGACAATATTGTTGTGGCAACTGAGAAATTACTACACAGGACCAGCTTAAAGACATCACCGTTGTGTGAGTTGTTTTTCTTACAGAGGTTAAGGATGGTAGGAGGTCTTCTCAACACATGACAGGGAATGGGTGCTTTAACGAATACCTAAACAGCGACCCCTCAGAAGGCAATGCTAGTCAAGGTTAGGTTAAGTAACGTAGGCAACGTTCTTGCAGTTAATCCAGATAAGTAATGATTACAGGAACCGAGTATGCTCCATACATTAAAGAAAGTGCTGAAAACGAGGAAGAGGTTTCCGATCTGTAAGAGCTGTTCAGCGACATCGATCTGGGGCTAAATCGCCTCGTTTTTACGTGTCGAATTATGTGATCATGGATGAGACAATTTCACAAATTTTGCGCCAACTTGAAGAATCTTTAGTTCTGTTCTCAAGGAGCTACGTGCACGTGTGAGGAAAATTGGAATCGAGGGTGCTCTTACATTGAGAAAGTGCTGACGGTGAAGAAAAGTTCAGCCAAGGCCATAGAAGATTGGAGCCCCATAAAAGCTAGGAAACATGGCACCACCCTAAATTAATGCAAGAAGCAGTTCCGGAATTGGATTTCTCTGAATGTGAAGAGGGTTCAGTCAGTCAGACTTTGAGACGTTGATGGAACTTGGTCACCACTGAAGGTGTATAAAGCACATTTCACTCAAAAATGGGATATCAGAAACCACCTCTTTACATGAATTCAAATAAAGCAGATATGATCATTTTCACCAAGAAGAGGATAAATCTGGTACCTGGAAATCAAGTTGTCCGAAAAAGTCAAGGGATGAGGAATATTCCGAAGGGAAGAGGACATTGTAACAGTTTAAAAGAAGAGGGCATATCACCGAGGTCGGCATACTTGATTTACACTATGATGGTTAGACCCTTTATCTCGTATTCTTCAATGGAATGGTGGCATAAAAACTCACACATTATTATCAAGAAGAGGCATCTGGCAAGGGTACCACGAATAGGTTCTGTTGGAATAATAGGCGCATTTTGAACCCCATCAAGATGTATGTTGAAAGTGTTGTTGGGGATAATGCCATTGGTATAACTACAGCACAATTGGCGTAGAATCATAATAAATAGCAGGCATAAACGCCAGGCTTGGGCCGAGGCCTAGGTTCCAGAAACCATCCATATTGTTCGAGGGCACCTACAATTCATTGTCGATTTTGAACCAACGGAAGGTTATGAACCTAGCTACTGAAAGGTATCATCTCTAATCAGAAATCAATCGCTGTTTTTCTGATGGATCGCTAGTGGATGGCAGAGTGCAAGCAGTTGTCTTTACAAAGGAACTTAATCTAGCTTGCCATCTCAGTCTGGGAATGGAAACTTCAGTGGATAAGTCTGATCCATTAGGCATAGGCAAGTCTTAGATCGGTGATCAGGCCAATGTTTCAGACTATAATTCAGTCATATCATCACTGGCGATGGAGTTTGTCCAAAAATTTATTACAATTGCAGTACAAAATGAATTGAACCTGGATTGGGTTAAAGGACCGGAAGGAATCGAAGGAAACGAAAAAGCAGATGTCCCAGCGAAGCAGGGGTCAACTTTAAAGTTTCGCGGTCTCGAACAGTTTGCTGCCATAATCTGTGAATTAGTAAGGGATGTGACCAAAATGGACAACAAATAACACTAAAAAAGGTGGGCAAGTGAAGCAAATCCTGCCAGCTTCATCAAGAGGTAAGTTCTAAGTCTCTGCAGACTGCCGACTATACCTTGAGGATGTGGAGACAGAATTATAGCACACAAGGTAAGACATTTTGGACTGTGTTGGATGAAAACTAATAAAATGTGTACATACGTCGAATTTAAATCAACCAAATCGAAACTGAGTCAAACCCGGACAAAAATGGGCCCAATTTAGGTGGCCTGGGTCGTTATCGTTTAGAAATCGTGTAGCCTATGTATTTGAAAAAAGATGTCATCTGATAAACAACATCACCAAATGAAACAGTAATAGAATGCATCCTTGTGGCATTCCAATTTTATATTCGTGAAAACCCACGATCCAATAGCACATGCACAATAATTTGGGTTCTAATGTCAACTTCGTCTTTAAATTTCGAAACGTGGACGTATACATCTTTTATTATGCTTCTTCGTACGAGAAGAACGCTTATCATTCACAGCAGCTTGGAATAACATCCTATTCTTAGCACTCTGCTCAGGATATGGATAAATAAGCACTTGGAAGCATTCGATATATTTTCCAGTTCCACCCAAAAAAGGCAGTTTAAGTGCACAGCACGACATTTGCATAAGGAATTACCTCGGGAATACATTCTTTTTTTTTTTTTTGCTTTGTAAATGTTATTATGCCCGGGTGAATCAACTGACGTCAGTCGATTTGGTTATTCATAATTTATCGCAACAATGAGCACATTAAGTTACGTCAATTGAAATGGGATTTATTAAAAAAAAAAAGTCTAAATAATGGATAAAAACTATGGAGTCTACGCGACATAAGTGGAATGAATTGGGCTATTTATTAGCGAGTGGGCTATTAGAACAATTTATTGTAAATATCGATCTGAGGCAAGGTTGTAATTCAAACCCATTACTGTTCTCGACCTTTATTGATGGCATTGTGGATATTCTACCGGGAGAAACGACCAGGACGTACATATACTGACAGCATACTGCGACATGGGCACTACACTTGGTATCGACTTCCAGAATTATTACAAGAGTTGCAACGACATAAGGGAGAAAGGAGACCATCGAACATACTGTTTAAATGTCCAAATCTCAAAAACCATCGACTTCGCTATATTTGTTTGACCAAGGACGAGGCATCTAGCATTTGCGGCAGGACAATGTCTCGTCATAGACCTATGTAAGTGTGATGCAGAGGATAGAATACGTCTTCGTCAAATCACAATTCTAGGTAATAAGGTAACTGTGAGACAAGGAAAAAAGCACTACAAATTCATAGGCTAACTTTTCACCAACACCAATGTACAATATGCAGCTGATGAGGCGGCAACGGCACTCCTGACTAGAGTTGCTGCATTAATCCTCTCATCCTCATCAATATTATCATTTTCGCAATACCCGCTTACCCACTATGAGGGTCGCGAATTAGGGTGCTTTAGTGGATCCTACATACCTCTCGATTTTCCGCCACCGACCAAATCATTATAGAGATGAGATTTCGAACTTGGTCCAATTATCTTATTCTGGGCCTACCCAAGGGACGCCTATCTGATGCCGCCGATTCAATAACTCGTCTTGGAACCCGAGTTAGGAGCATGTATTTAGCGTGCCCAAACCATAGAAGCATTCGATTTCGGCGAGTTACCCCAGCAATAGGTAAGGTTAGGTTAAGGTGGCTCCCAAGGTAGATCCCAAGTAATACAACGAAGAAATATAATTTCGGCACCTTGCATCCGCTCTTATTCTTTCGGTTATTACCCAAACCTCATTACCATTGGTGAGGGTCGGAACAAATTAAAGACCGATAGCTTAGCTCCGATGCCAAGTTTAGCTCTCCTGATAACAGATTGATCAAGCTGTCTCAAAATTGCTCCAGCCTGACAAATCCTACAGGGTAAGAAAATATTGCTCCTTTCATCACTGGTGAATAGGACCCCGAGATACTTAAACGCTCCACCTGTTTCAATGGGCATCGAGAAATAACCAACACTGATAACCAACTGATTTGTTCACGATTACCTTCATCCCAGATTCCACACAGATGGCTACGAACCTTTGAAATGCGCGCGGGAATTCAGTCTGGGTGGACCAAAAGATGACCATGTCAGTGTCTCCCAATTTGAAATCGATTAGTCCTACACGGATCTTAAATCTGTGATAATGCCATAGCAGTCAAAATCTACACGAAGCGGAAACGGTTTACAGGACCAAAGCACAAAGAACTAAGAGCGCCTCTCGCACAATGTCGTATAATGCGTCTTGTGTGGTAGCCGCCATGATGCCGATTGACATGTTAGCTAAGAAAACCCAAAGGAAGTTTAAAACCGAAATGATAGCAATATGTAATTTCATCAGATGGTAGCCGGCCACAACCAAGAGCGGCCACTCTAATTGAATGGCAACGAAAATAGGATTGCTCGGACAAAGGAAGATGGACTTACAAAATCATAGGCATCGAGATGTGGATAAACAGACAAAATTGGAAGTTGGTCGTCTACATAACCTAGGTGTTAACAGACCATGGGTGCTTCAGAGCATATTTGCACAAGTTCACACACGACAACAATCCCTATTGCCTTAGCTATACAGACACTGTTAAAGATGCGTCAGATCCGAAATGCATCAACGGGGGAGTAATTAGGAACGGCTTTAGCACCGGAAAGACAACAAGGCAGATGGTTAAGTCTCAGGGAAGTAAGAAGCGAAACTATAGTTAGTTATACAAAGATAAAGAACAGAGCAGCAGTGGAATCTGAATGCGAAGGAGTTGGGGTGGGTTTAGTGAGTGGAAATCACTTTTGTCATTAAAAGATGCCCACCTTCCAAAACCACAGGCCCCTGGGGATGTAAACTTAAGAATTCCCTCGCCCTTATAGCTTAACCAAAACTTTACCTTATCATAAAGTCTCCGTGCACGAAATCCTAAAATATGATTGACTATGATATTCTCCGCAGAGAGTGGAGCACAAAATTGGAGAGTGACATCTACAAAATCAGTGTGCGAAACTAGAATCAGCCAGTTAGGGCACGAGCTGGCTGGAGGGGCATGTTGGTTGAGGGTGTTTATATTTATGATGACTTTGCAAACATTTACAAACTTATTGGTTGGCTTTCTGAACAGGTCATTGAGAATAATTTTGCTGATGGTGGGTTCATCAGCTTAACAAACTCTTAGTATTTCCTGACTACCATCGGAATTTGATGTCGTGAGCAGTCGGTCTGGCATTTCATCCAAGTTTGGGATGATTTTGTTGAGAACAAGGAGGCAGCGACCTAAGTTCTGTATTGGCTCATCACCGACGCACAATAAAGCGAAAAGTCTACGTGTTTGTTGCCACCCGCTTGCTACAAGGAATATTTTCAAAACGCAGAGTAGATAGGTACGAGTATGTATTCAAGATGCATACTTTTAAGTGGTGTACTTCTCTCTTTTATTTGTCTCTGCAGCTTCTGCAGAATGTTATGTATATTTTGTCCAACAGCTTAATGTTTTTACCGCCTAATGACAATGACTTCCGCTTTTTATATTCTCAACACAGACTTTCACGACTCAGCATACTGTTTTGGTCAAAACTGCACTAAATTGGGAATTGTTCCACGTATTTTCGTCATAAACATGTTTTGCTCTCAAGAATCAAATTAAAGGGGAAAACTATTAACACTTGTTCGAATTCTTTCGGGAAATACGAGCTAATGATGTCATTTGTTTACAAGTCTTAAAAAAACAGTAGAACAGGTTTTAACCCTCTCCTTCCAAGGCAATCTTAATTGTCGGCTTAATTGGGGATTATCGCTTCTTTGAACTCCTAAATAAGTTATATCGACTCATCAGTCGATAACTTTTCGATATCAAAGAAAGAAGTTGGGTGATTACCTCAAGCAGAGTGTGCGACAAATTTCTTGGAAACAAAGTGGGATATTGTCAACTTTGAATTGTGGATCTTGGAAGCACGCACACACTTGTGTCGAACAACAGCTAAAGCCTAATCTAATGATCATTTGGGTTCTTTGCCATGCATGGGCAGTGTGGCAGACAACTGCTAATTGCCAATGGCAACAACATTTTTCGGTTGAAATCTTAATAGAAAATTGGCAGGTGACACATAATTGAATTGCTTTCGATTTCAGATTGAATTTATCTACCAGCTCTTTGCAATCCTATAGACTTTGGTGTCAATTGGGAAAAAAAGAAATGAAGAACACCTTCTCACAGCTTCTTTCCTTTGCCAGTTCGTCCGCTCTGCTGTTGCGCAGAACGTCCCTGTGTGCTGTAACCCAGCACAAGGAAACATAGCACCTGCAATTGATCTCATTTCGAGGTCTGAGCCATGGAGGCTTTTATCGCTGAAAGCCAAGTCGCAGCTTCTCGGACTTCCGTAATTTTCGCAAAAAATACACCACATTGATCCGGCAGTCGTCTGGTAATGTTCACATTAGGTACACTGGACAAGTTTCCTGCCCTTATACGCTTTTTTGGATTTACTTGTGTACCGTCAATTCGTTCAAAAACAACCAGATTCCCAAACGCTTCTAGTAGGAATTTTGTTCTTGTATTTGAGATTAAAGATTGTAGTGTTTTACCAGGAAGGGAATTATTGCCGTAGAGGCTCCTGGAGCGGTTCTAATTGTGAGGATTCCCTAAGACTTAATGCTGCTTTAGCTGCCATACATATCAGTAGGAAGCAAGTGGAGTAGGTATTGTCTTGAGCGCAGAGATAGTTGTTCTTTCGGGCCCAAAGTCCTGCAACAGGAATAAAAGGCAACCGAGGTCTTACTGTAAATTCAGTTTCAATTTTATTCGTCAAGAATGACCTTGCAGTATATCAAGAATGACTTAGCAGATGAACCAGTAAGTTAATATTAGTCGAAATCTAAATAAACCGACTACACGAGGACTGGAACTATCATAACCTCTGGTTATGGAAACTATCGCGAATATTTACAACGATTTGGAGAAGACAGCTCACCTTTGTACCATATTATCAAGACCAGGAGGAAGATACGAAGTACACAGTGTTTCATTGCAGACGCTTTACAGAATGGAGAATTACCCTGCCAAACTCAATGCTGCTCGGTGTAGCCCGGGCTTTTGGCATCTATAATGATTCCACATCCATTGAAGCTCGCGAGCATCTCATGACTATAAATTCCCTTGCACGTAAGGATATAAAAGCCGTGTAGGATTGTGTTTCAAGCCGCATGTTTGGGATGCCTGCAGTAAAAATTGTGGAGGATACCTTAACCTTAGCTCCCTGCGGTTTAGCAGATTTCACGATAAAACAGGAAAGAATCGGAATGTGAAGACTGCATCCTACTTGTAATTCATCGTGGATGCAAACGACATTGTCATCGTGGAAAATGACATATGTTGAAGAGAATGGGGTTGATGAGGATGGTTGATAAAAGCAAAATGATGTGGTTCTTTTTTTGTATTAATTGACATCATCGGCTGAGCAAAGTGGGCTGTCACCGGTATATTCGCACCGTTGGAAATACTAACACTTCAGCCTGCAGTCTTTAAATTTTAGTAGATATGAAGTTATGTGACCTCTTCGAAAAGTTGAATGTTGTTTTTGTGTGCTTCAGGTCAGCAAATAAAAGTAAACAAATATTTTTACATTAACGACGTTTCGTCCATGCCTATGGACATCATCAGGTTTTTTATTCTGTTTTTATAAAGATATAAATATGGTACACATACAGTTTGCTTCGATTAAACATTCTAGACTTACAAGTGTTTTATCACATTCGGAACATAGGCATGGACGAAACGTCGTTAATGTAAAAATATTTGTTTACTTTTATTTGCTGACCTAAAGCCCACAAAAACAACATTCGTCTTTAAATTTTGCCTAATGGGAAGCCCGCAAGTATAAGGTGACTTCAACCAACTTAAATTGGAGGCTAGTAGCTAAAAACCGAGTCAACTGCGGAGTCTTGTTTGTTGAAGCCCAGGTCGAACCCGAACTCAAGCGTCACCTAAGTAAAGGCATGTGGATTGTGTTGTTAATTCCGATAAAGCCGATTACACTGTCTTATTCTCCTCAAATCAATAGTCTACTTAATGTGCAAAAAAAACATTCTTGATATGGAACTTGACCTAGTCACTGCAAACTTCTTATCAATATTCGGAAGCTGCTGGGCCGCACATCTTTGTGAAACAATTCGTTGTTTACGATTGTTGTTTCCACAAGTCAGACGAGCTCTTTTCTGATTTTTTTCTTATCGCTTAGTTGAACCAGTTAAGGTTGAAGAATTTTTAAAATCCACAAATGCATTTTGGGATTTTCGTTTTACTGCCCAAGATAAAACAACATTCGTCTGCTTAGGTGGCAATATACCCCAATCAGCTCAAAACATCAACCTTGCTAACCTACACTGATAACATCACAACTTCAGGCTCCGATAATTATTCTACTACGATACTCTATCTCACGTTTATTCCATTTTATCTCAACTGGCTGTGACGACAGCTTTTTAGTACACCTACAATTTGGATTTCTGTTGCTAGTGCACACCGCCATTCACCAATTTTGATGTCATCCACCATGTTGTGGATCCATAAACAACTACACCCATTAATTTATTACATTTCCGCGAACGCATATGTGTATTGCCCTTGAGCTTCTCCCAACGACCGAACTGACCGATAAGAATGACACTCGCAACAGCCCAGTGACTCATCTAGCATCTAGCACCGCAAACAACAAAGTCTAATCGCCAGTAACAGAAGGCTGCAATGAAACAAAAACAGCTGATGTTTTGGAGAGAACAAACCAGTTCCAAGCGTTATTACATAAAGTAAATGAAAACAACTCACAATTAATTAGTACAATAGGCAACAATGTTTGTATATTTGTGTGTAAATACTTTGCGTACTTAAATAAGGAAACAAAATCTACAAAAAATAATAATAATAAATCAAGAGAAATGTATATTTCTGTTAAATACTTTGCATTTTTCAACTTATCCCGAGGAAAGAAAAAAAAATTCTACAAAAATGTGTAAAAATGAGTCTCTCTCTACCCATGTCGCGCTGTTTAGGCGTCCTCCTCGAGGAGTCCACCTACTACTTCCGGACTCGGGTCGTCATTGTCTTTGGGGTCCTTTTTCCGGATGAACGGCATGAAGCCCCACAGGCTGGCGCCCGCTAGAAGAATTATGCCCAGCGTGTGAAACAGCGGGCTGTACGTTTTTGTGCTCTCAAACCATAAGCCACACAGTGGCGGACCAATTAACTGCAGTATGCCGTTGACAAACAGACTGATGCCATAGGAAGACGTTAGCCGCTCGGTACCGAGCATATCGGCCATGATGACAGCGGTTATTCCTACATACACGCCTGAGGCCAGGCCGAACACTGCACACCAGAAGCTGGTCATGCCGTAGGTTTTGGTGAAGGGCAACACCGCTAGAGAGATGCCCGATATTGCAAGGCCACCAATGAAGTACCACGTCTTCGGTATGAGGTTCAGGTCGGACAGTGCTGATCCTCCAATGCGGCCGATAAGGTCTGTTGTCGATACGATGGAAATTAAGTACGCAGCCAGGGATCGATTGAATCCCAGTGCCACACCATAGGCGGGCAGTAATATGATGAAGTTTGTGTAGCCGATGGCGTTCGTTGAGTTCGAAATGAGAATCACCAAATAGACGGGGTCCTTCAAGAGACTCAAGTCGAAGAACTTGGTTTTCATCGACGGTTCCTCCTTTTCGCCCTCGATTGTGTCTTCGTGCAGTGCTCCGCCACTGCCTAGGGACTTCAGCGATAGGTGCGAGGAGAACTCCTTGGGCTGGAAGGACAGCGTGCTCCCGTGGTACGGTGTGCTAATATATTGAAAACTACTAGTGGAAGGCGAATGCCTGGACAGACGGTGTCTAGAGCTATTCCGTAAGGCTAAGTTACGATCTAGCCTACTGTGCGATGTGCCGCGCTCAGGCACGGCGTACAATGAAGACTGCGAGTTCATCTGGCCAGGCGTGAACGTTTGGTTGCGTTGCGGCACTGTGCCATACGAAGGTGTGCTAATTTTTCGACTCCTAGTGTTTGTGCTGTACTCGTCTTGGCTTTTATTAAACGTCTGCACCACGGCCGCTGAGGCACTTCGTCCAAATTGTTTGTCTGCTCCGTTACTCGCCAGGTATAGCATGTCTGGTGATTGCTTAGCATCGACATGATCATCGGCCGGTGTTAGAGCCTTCAACTCTGGGTTGGCGTCGTCAACACTCTCGAATTTAAGCACTATACCCACGTCCTCCTCCTCGATATCCTCGAGGGCTTTCTTGGTCCTAGGCACACGAATCATGTGATTTTCCACTGGCTCGTAGAATATTGCAGCCACAAAGACATTCAACGTGACTCCTCCCATTATAAGTACTGCTCCACGATATCCATAGGTTTCCAGCAGAAACCTCAATAAAGGCGGCAGGACGATCGAACCCAGTGCACTGCCCGATATGCAGAGGCCGTTTGCGAGTCCCCGCAACTTCACAAAATACGACGTCACAATATAAACAGTCGGCGGGAACGACAATCCCGCACCAATGCCCACCAGCACACCATAGCTCACATACAAAAATGTCACGGATGTTGCCCAAAACGAAATTATCATTCCAATGGCCGCCGAAGCGCCTCCCAACAGCGTCACTGTTCTATACGAATACTTCACCGATAAAATACTCGAGACCGGGCCCAGTGAACTGTACAAAAAGTAGCAGAGTGCCGGAATCCATGCTGCCGTCGCTGGTGATGCATTAAACGCGTCCAAAAACTCCAGAAAGAGCACACCAAAACTTTTTATTGTTCCTGGTATCAGAATGTTCACCATCATCGATCCGGCTAGCACCAGCCAACCCCAGCCTCCATCCGGTGGCACCAAATCATATTCCTCTGCGGGTGCTTTCGTGCGCGGCTTGATCAGGCTCGCGGACGGCTTGGTGGCGTTACTCTCGATCTGCTTGAACTGTTCTCCATTTAATTTCGTCACATTCGAATTCGGATTCGGATTGGCACTGGTCCTATCGGCTACCTTACATTTGTCCACCATTATTAGGCTGGTTTTCTGCAGACGAACAAGAAAAAAATACTGTTTTCCAATTCTGTTCACATTTCAATTAGCAAAAACCAGGCATTTACCGAGTCATTTAGCAATGGAAAACACGAATTCACATAACAAACAAAGGAAATTAATTGAACAGAAAATAAATATGTAAAGGAAAAAAAAGAAGAAAAACGCACAATGAGTGCGATGCCACACACGGAAACTGTCACTTCACGTTTTGTCGAGAGGTGCGGCGGCGCTTTCGTGTCCTCGTTATCCAAGAAACTGAAACTGTTTTCTGTTTCTTGGTCTCGTTCGGTCTCCACGGCTCCACAAGAAAAAAAAAACCCACAAAATCCACTTGCGTGGTGTAGAAAAAAAACTGTCAGTTTGTACAGTGTATTTGACAGTTATGAAGGTGTGGGTGTGTTTGTGAGGTGGAAGGGTTGTCAACAAGTCATCGCCAAAGTTGATTACTGTTGAAGTTACGACATATTTACCATTTGCAAAATTCTAAAATTAAATTCTATTAAAATTGCCGCTTCTCCTGCTCAGCAGATGAATGATTTTCAATCAACCAGGATGTGTGAATTCGAAGGGGGCTTCCCTCGCTCACATGCTAAACTATGGAAACACTTGGCGAAATAATTTTAGAAACATTAGTCACTTGTCGAGTGGCCTTTTACTTTTTATTAGAAATGTGTTTATTTTGATCTGATTTCCGGTTTACAAATAAATAAAACACACAATGGTGGGTATGTTCAACAGAGAAACGACGGAATGAGTTGCCAATTTTTGCAGCTAGTCGTTTAAATGTAACAAGGGAACCAAGAATTGTCATTTAGACATTTAGACATTTAGACAACTGATGGAAATTGTTGGTAAACTCATGTGAGGTCTCCGTCTACCGCACGTTCCCTCTTAGTTTTGATAGGATGGCAGGTATCTTTTCGGACTCTGAGTTTTCCCCACGATCTACTTTGCTTGGAACCGAAAAGATTGAATGGCTACGGTGTCTTTCATCGAATTTTTACTGATTACTAGCTTGTTTACCTGGTATGTAATATGGAAGTATACAAGTGCATTAAATTGATAATAGAAAATCAAGAAATTCAAATTGTTAATTTTAAAAAAGTAATTGTTTGGCGTAACAAATTATCCATTCTTAGTGTACAAGTCATGGAATTGATAAAAATTTGACATATTCCGCACGTGTCCTTCCCAACTGTCATCATCCGCCGATGTATATGCTCGACTTTGTTTAGATTTTATTATTTTCTACAAGTTTTTCTTATTAACAACACAGTTAAAAATGCCTGGAGAAGAGGAAAAACCACAAGATGAACTAGCCTATACCCAACGCAATGAATTTACTTCAGAAATTTATAAAATCGAAGTGAGAAACTTGGGCATTTTCGGCATCGGAGTGAGTAGACACCATGAAAATCTGGGAGGCAAAATTTTACAAATATGTAAAATGTATTTCCAATTGGATTTGTAGGAATTCAAAAAGCTGCTGAAGAACACATTAAATCTTGATGCGAGTAAAATTAAATCACCAAACCAACGAGATTTTGCATTCATTTGCTTTCGAAGTCAGGAGGATCAGGAAAAGGCTATATCGGTGTTGAATGGTTACAAATGGAAGGGGAAGGTTCTAACTGCAACGGTGGGTATACGACATTTTCCCCATCACCCAGAGATTGCTTGTAAATGAATCTTTGTTTTTAGCAAGCAAAAGCATCAGCAGATCCTTTGATAAAACGTCGAAATGAAGGTAATCGACGGCGCCACGATAAAGCAAAGAAACAGAAAACTTCAACAGAGGCAACATGTCCACTTGCTGGTTTGCCTTACGAGGAGCAACTTAAACAAAAGCGTTCAGAAATGGAAGAGCTTCTCAAGAATTTCGGCAAAGAACTGGTCAAATTTAATTCGGAAGCGAAAAAGATTTGTTTTTCATCGGGTTCTGATCTACCGTGTGAATTTCTTGGGATTAAGGAGTCTCCCGTCGTCAATGGCTATCGCAATAAGTCAGAGTTCACAATTGGGAAGAACTCTGAAGGTGAAATTGTAGTCGGTTTTCGTTTAGGAGCCTACGCCGATGGTTCGGTTGAGGTTTCCACCGTTGATGATCTCCCCCATTTGCCAGATCGAGCTAAACTCGCTGCTACGACATTCCAGGAGTATGTAAGGCAATCAAAATTCGCACCGTTCAATCCAGAGCACAATTCTGGCCATTTCCGTCAACTCACGGTGAGAACTTCTGAGGAGACAGGCGAAATCATGTTGGTTGCTGGAGTTTATTCCTCAAATTTAACAGAAGAACAGATTCCTGAACTCAAAAAGGAGCTAATTGACTTCTATTCGAGCTATGATAAGGAAAAATTCAATTGTTCAAGTCTGTATTATCAAGATCTGAAGCGGCGGGAGCCGGGTCAGACGCATAACCCAGTGGAACATCTCTCGGGAACGACACATATCACAGATGTAATTCTAGGCTTGAAATTCCGCATCAGTCCACTGGCGTTCTTTCAAATCAACTCGAAGGGAGCAGAAGTGTTGTACCAGGAAGCAATCAATTTGATATCTCCCAAGGAGCAGACAACACTGTTGGATATTTGCTGTGGAACAGGAACGATTACTCTTTGCTTTGCCAAGCACTGTAAGAAGGTTCTTGGTGTGGAAATCATTGCAGAAGCCATCAAGGATGCTGAATTCAATGCCAAAGAGAATGGAGTGGAGAATTGTAAATTTTTCGCTGGAAACGCGGATGATTACATTCAGTCAATGGTCAGGGAAACTGTCTATGGGGCTGGAATTCACAAGGATCAACTGGATTTGGTTGCCGTTGTTGATCCTCCGAGAGCTGGATTGCGTAAGTAGTTTGAATTGTAAGCTTTTCCTATGCTGACGTCTGCATTTGTTGTGTTGTTGCGTTAAACTTTTGTGGCTTGGGTGGTACACATGATTTCTAGGATTGCGATGGCCTCTGATCTGGCTATAAAACCCCATAAGGCTCTTTTTTCCAATAGGTCCAATCGGCAAAACAGGACCACTTTCCCTACGCGTATGCTCGAATTGTGACAGGGAAAGAGCACGATTGCAAGAGAACATCACGAGAAAATTACTGGTGTTGCTTGCCTCGGGCTACATGCCTCTGGTGGCACAATGACTGCTAGTGAACATTTGGCACGACAAGCCTTGTTGATTGCGAGAACCTTCGCTTGAAGAACACTGATGAAGTTCTGTAGTCTGTGGGACCTAGATCTCGTCGTGGAAAATATTTCCAAAAATGTAACGAGCCCAGCACATGAATTATCTGAATCTACACATTCATTTCGCTTATCACAAAGGAGAACATCCCTGATACTATAATTCGGACATTGCCCGTATACATCCCTTCTCCGTCCAACCTCGCCAATATTTGGTTCATACCCCCTATCCAAAGCAGGAAGAAGTGACTTTAACCTGGAGAGTTTGGTTTGATGGGTGTTTCCTAGTGGTGTATGAATAATTCTTGCTTTGGCATGGACTATATCCATCTACGAAGATAATCCTCCACATCAAATGTCGTTCTGGTTTGTCTTCGGAATTGTTTTTGCTCATGTAGTCCGTGCATATGGCCTGTTACGATTCGTCGTAAGCATTTCGACAATGATCGCGATCGCAAAGAATGGCCGACTTGAACCTGAGTTTCCAAAAGAAACCATTGAATCTAAAAAGTTTCACCTTTGCCCTGAAACACGTCGACAATCTGACATTCAAACTGAGTCACAAAAACACGACACTTAAAAAAACTCATACAAGTTCACCATCAAACCGTTTTCCTTCGTTCAAGCAACGAATAGTCTTATCGCCTGTGAAAGCAAATGAGGTCTACAAATGCCCTACTCTACTCGAAACCAAGCACTTGCCCAGTTATCATCCTAAGCCGACGACATGGTTCTCACGGATGGGTACTCGTATATGTCAGTAGTAGCTTCAGTTTGTCTAACAATGCAATCAACAAGTGGAGGGTCGTTTTATTTCTTATCTTCACCGTGTTCACTTGTATGAATTAATTTTATTTTATTTTCAGATAACAAATCCATTGCTGCCATTCGAAGTGCCTATCATCTAAAGCGACTTGTTTACATTTCATGTAATCCCAAGTATTCACAACGTAATTGGCTTGATTTAGCTCGTATCGAGTCGAAAAACTACAAAGGTAGTCCGTTTTTCCCAACCAAAGCTGTAGCTGTTGATATGTTTCCACATACAGCACATACAGAAATGGCTATACTCTTTGAACGGCGGCAAGAGGAAGTCGAAGTAAAGGAATCAAAAGAGCTGGATGAGACGAAAGATGAAAAAGCAGCTGACAAGGAAGTTGAAACTACAGAAGGGTGATATGTAAAATAGGAATAACTTACAGTCGAAAGTGATCCAGAGCGCATTATATTGCCCAAATCACTTTTGTTTTTTTAAATGAAATGAAAATAAGTAAAACTTAGCATTTAAATAAATCACAGTGCAACTCATTATCATTTACTGTCTAATCCATCACTTTACTTTTATCTGCATCATGAGAGAGCAGCTAGGGTAGTAACTAATCAGTAACGTGACACTAACGTAATAACTCACAAGTGCACTTCTGCACTAATTCGCTGTTTAATAAATTAGATCAGATAAATTAGGTTGTTAGTAAGTTTAAGAGTCGTTAGCTTAAAAGTCATGATGGCATGACTGCAATATACGAGTACATGGTTGCCAGTGCTCTTCGGATAGTACATGTGATACTATAGGACTGTTCCCAAGTTAGAGAAAGTTATTGCAATTGAAAACACTCTCTGTTGGGATCATCTTCCTTAGGATTTCTGACAGTGCAAGATGAACTGGAAACGAAAGAATTAAGAAGGATAGCTTTATTCGTGCAGCTGAATATTTCAAAAAATCTGGGGACCAAGTGCTAAAAATATTCTATGAATATACACGACTATTGTAGGGGTTATACAAGCAAGCTGCTAGGAAAACCATCAACTTCAAGGCCATTACAAAAATACAGAGACAACAGCATTGTAGCTACTAGTGGTATGAGAACCGCACCAACATGCCTATTAGACCTGTTTATGCATGAATTTGTATAAAGTCTCTCAAACACTAGTCAAACAGATCGCTTAAAGTTGCGGACGACGGAACATGCCCCGGTTCTTATACCCAGGTAATGTACCAATCACTGACTACACAGTGCCCTACCTTCTGCTTCTATGCAGAGAGTGGTGAGTAAATGCCAAATACGCAAACCAAAGCCATCTGAACTAATAGATCGAACATGGACGTTGGAGTAGATGCAGGCATATTTTCTGACAAACTTAGCCTGTTGAAGTCAGTCAGGCCCACAAATCAGTGCAGCGTTTTTCAAGCGGAGGTTCTAGCAGTGGTACTTGCTGCCCGTAAAACTGCGATGAAGGCAACACCAGGCGATGATATCACCTTTATTATCGACAGTCACGCAGCAATAAAAGCGATTTGTGCTATAGAATTAAAATTGAAGCTTGTGTAATGCTAGCGGAAAAACAGCTTAGCGTGCTTGGCACACAGAATGAGGTAAAACCATGTAGGACTTGAGGGCATATCAGGGAATGAGAAGCTGCTGCCCTAGGCCTAGAGCAAGCTGATTATTCAGTAAAAGTCTCAGTACGTATGTAAGTTTAAACACGAAGCAGGGAAAGCGAGCAGCAGTTGGAGTCTTTGAACACCTATTAAAAAACGAGAAAGGCATAGCTTATATACGACAAGTCCAGAACTAAAGCACAGATGCAGAAAAATCCGTTCAAACCTCGTAGGAGTGAAGTGTGTCCGATGAATGACACCTCAGCATTTTTTGCCCGATTATCAAGAAAGGAGGCCCTGTGCACTGCGCCAACTACAGAGGCATCAGTCTTCTTAACATCGCCTACAAGATCTTATCTGTCGTGTTGTGTGAGGGCCTGAAGTCGTTGGTCCACAACCTGATCGGTCCATATTAGTGTGGCTTCAGGCCAGGAAAGTCCACCACCGACCAAATATTCACACTGTGGCAGATCTTGGAGAAAACCCAGGAACTTCAAATCGATACTCACTACCTTTTCAACGATTTTAAGGCCGCGTATGACAGCATCTATGTATAAAGACGAGCTATGTCTTGTTTTGGCATCCCTACCAAACTCGTCCGGTTGTGCAGGAAGACGGTGGAGAATGCACGCTGCTCCATCAAGGTCGGTCAAGACCTCACCGAGAACTTTGATGTCAAAAAAGGATTTAGACAAGGCGACGCGCTGTCATGTGACTTCTTCAACATCGTTCTTGAAAGAGTTGTGCAAAACTCACGCGCCAACACCAGAGGCACCATCTTTTAAAAGTTCGTCCAATTACTCGGATATGCCGACGATATAGACATAATCGGAAGAACGCAGCAGACGCAGACGGAAGCGGCGAAAATGGGTTTAGCGGTCAATGAGGGCAAGCCCAAGTATATGTTTTTAACAAGAAAGATATGTTTTCAACACCGACGTCTCGAACAGAACGTCACTATATACAGATATAACTTTGAAGTAGTTAACAACTTTATCTACCGAGGCTCCGCTACCAATTCAGACAACGACACCCAACGAAAAATAACTCTTGCCAATCGCTTACTCTTTGGGGTAAGAAGGCAATTAAAGCCCTCTGTCGAACGACTAAAGTGACCCTTTACAAGGCCTTAATCGCCGCAGTCCTGAATGAAACTAGCAACAATGGAAACAACCATATGTGTGGAGAGTCAAGTATCTCTCAAAGCGCTAGACTCTATTTCAGTTCAGTTCTTGAGTTTCAGAATACGATGGAGTGGAAGGGAAGGAAAAAGCAGATGTGTTGGCCAGGAAAGGCTCGAGGGCGGTGCTACCCATTTTCAACGCAGAGAAATTGCAGCACATTAGTGGTTGCGTCATACCCCGGAGCTAATGGTCAATGATCGACATAAAAAGAGCAACTACCCTTCCATTTCTCGGAAGAAACTACACCCACCCACGGATTGGTTTAATTCGAAGTACATACATATGTATGTTGATTGTTCATGCTACAGTGCTCCTGACTTTACCTCACCTAGACTTAGTCCAAGGCTATAATAGCCCGTCAAGTTTCGAAGTGACATCTGTTGATAGGTGCTAATTTAAACGATGCTATCACGTCTTAGTGTCCATTTGAAATGAGACAACTAAGATCACTGATCTTTGAACTCACAGATCATAACAATTGAAATTCTTCGTCTTATGAATGTTGGCACGCATTTGCCAATTTACTACTTAAGGAGACGCACATTTCTTTCTTATCGAAAAGAAGTCCAATCATTGTCATACGCAGTGTCTTTCAATTAAAGCGTCTTGTTAACATATGAAATCATCGTCATTTAATTCAAGCGAGTTGAAGACAATGGTTGTACTCAGTCAATGCAATGGAAGCAGATAATTTGCGAACCGGAAAAGGACACTACGTTTACGATTTGGAACCAAATTGAACTAGAACGCTCTGCCATCTATAGCGTGAAACTCTATTACGCGACCCAGCTGAGCTGAGCAACCAAATTGATTTAATTTAATCTCTCCAATGGATTATAACGTGAGAGAGAGCATTGAGATAATAGAATAATTGCAATCCATGCCCCCAGTTGGGACTGTTTTTAGTTGTCTCGTCTTTGTTTGTATATTCTGTCAGTCAACACAATCCATTGTAGTGGGAGACACTTGAAAGTAGAGCGCTTGCCTTTGGACAGTCATTTAGGGAATTTCGGGCCGAGCAGTTGAATTTTCAAAAAAATGGACGTTGAAAACTTTTCAACCCGAACTGAAGTAAGAAGTCATTTTAATTAATTTGCCTTAGCCTTTGGGTATGTGATTCATTTCGATCGGTTGAGTTGGTTGAGCGCGCAGTGCGAAGCTTATCTGCATATTTGGGTGATAAATAGCAAAATATGTTGTAAACGAACGTGACTGTAATCTAATTCGTGGAATCTGTTGTTTTACAAGTGCCAGACGTGGGAGATATAGTATAAACGTGTCTTAAGTGATTCTCGAGTTATGAACATTTGGTTTGTGCAGTTATTTCTTGAATTACAAAGTACACAGGACAACTGATACTACTTCCCACTTTTGCTAGACTAAAACGAACGTTTTTCGTTCCAGTGTTGACTATGTTCTAGAAGTGTAAAGATACACTGGCCTTGTATAGGTTCGGGTTGATGAATTTTTTCGCTTGTCTAAGGCCCTGGAGGTTGGCCCAGGAGTTGGCGTTTTTGTTGACCTTCCATTGTGTTATCTTGGAGTAGGGACTGTTGGGTGGTACCCCAAAATACCACCAAGCAAAGCGGCAAGCGCCTCTTCTTGCCATGCAGCCAGGCTACAATAACCTTATTTATTTGAGACAATCCCAGACAAGCTTGGACGGTACTGTATAGGATTTAAGGGCTAATAGTGCTGCTTGACTGTCTGAAGATATGTAGAACAGAAAGAGAGAAGCTCGGGACTTCGTCTTCTGTTGGACATCTGGACCTTTTTTCTTTAGGATAGGGCTGGACAGGTATAGGAGAAATGAAGGATTGTTTCTTCCTTCTCTTCTCCTGAAGTCGTTTAAGAAAATGACCATCTTTCTAGCATGAGGACTAATAGGACAGGGACCGATAATAATACAAATTACGATGCTGATAAGCGAGCTTCTAAAAAAGATCAAACTCTTAAATCGAGTGAAGTTTAGCATGAGCAATATCTCTCTGGAGCTGCGGCATGTACCTATTCTCATTCCCCCATTTTTGGTTTGTCTTACTGATCACAGAGATCAAGGAGATGCTCAGGTTAAGCATTTCGCAAAAAAACACTTCCTTCCACTCTGCTCTCGGTTTTGGAACTGTCAATGTACATATAAGTGAGTGAAGTTCTTCGCACGATTAACTAGGAACTAAGTTCTTATCTCCTATCGATACAATTTCTTATGTTGAACACTAGAGATTGAGGTCATTGAAGTGTTTGTAGGTTCGGATAATATGTACATTTCAAGATTTTGCAGTCAATTATTCTACATTAAAGCAGGTAAACATCATCAGCATAGTTAAGATGTTCGTGAATTTGTCTGCTGTATGCCTACAGTGGTCACGGTGGTTCAGTGCGTTGGGCTATTGAGCGAGCTGACGATTTTTGCGACACCACCTCCCGACGGGCAATGATACAAACCCAAGAGTATACATAGCTTGTCTTAAAGAAACTGTTCAATTGGCCTTTTGAAATTGGCAATACAAACTTTCATTCGCGCCAATACTGCACCGAAAACCATAAAATAGTGGTGCCAGTCTGTAATCCTCTCGTACTCTGCTTTAAATTTCAAAGTGTTCTGACATCTCATCTTTAGATTAAGCAAAATATATCACTTGGCACTCGCATATGTACTTTTAGACCCTGTTCACACAGGAGCAACGGACTGGATTTTTTTTGAGGTTTACAGGCGAGGGGGGAAGCGGAGAGGTGACATGTTACGCCACTCCGGATTTTTAGACTTTTTAAAATTCTTGGATTTTTTTTGACGTTTGTAGATATCAATCGGCAGTCACTCGACAAAAGTGTAAAAAAAATTGTTTTCGTGAATAAAACAATGCGTATTTTGGGCTGGAGGCTGATCGCATTTGTGTTATTTATTTAAATTGTTCTAAGTTTCGTGAAATAAGCACGAAAATCAAATCAATTTGGTCGACACTGACAATAAATATGTCAAGAAAAGTCCGCGGAAGTGTTCAGACAGGACTATAAATGTGAAGACGAAAGGTCAAAAAAAAATCCAGTCCGTTGCTCCTGTGTGAACAGGACCTTATATACATAGCTTTCGAGTCTGCCTGGGATTTTCTTTTACTCAAGGTCTTCCGAAGTACCCAAGGCATTTCTTCTGATCGACAAGTTGATGAAGTGGTCTATACAAAAAGATTCGAAACGTAAACCCGGCTTTTCTACATTGAGTGTTTAGTTACACGACATTAGGCTAGAGAGAGAGAGAGAGAGAGAGAGAGAGAGAGAGAGAGAGAGAGAGACGGTGAGATCATAGCTCAACTTGTATGTTGTATTTAGGATTGAGGCTAACAAAAGAAGGTGTAGCTAAGCCACTAAAATTCAAAAATTAAACAAGCATAGGCCCCAGCCAGGAACACTGAACATTTTTCGCGGCACCACCTCTCGTCGGGGAATGACAAGCCTCCGGGAGTACAATCTGTCATGAAAGAGCTTCTCACTTCGCCGTTCGGAGTCGGCAAGAAATTGTAGGTCCCTTCCATTCGTGTAAATACAACACGCAACATGAATGGTTGCGAGAAGCTAGGCCTTGGCTCTCTCCGAGCTGTTGCGCCAACTATTTATTTTTAAATAGTTGGTTATGACTTAAAAGACGGAGACACAAATATGCAAAACTGAGTTCATCAAAGACTTTCCTAGACTAAGAGATGTCATGTCAAAGACAACCCTTCCCAATACACGAAAGTATGTAACGCCTTAAATACGTTATTTAAACCTGTGTTTCTGCTATTCCACTCTATTTCCAATCTTTTTTCTCGATTTTTAAATTCTTAAATCTTTATCCTGTGGTTTTCTGTCAGATTTTAGCCTGCAAATGAGATTTTCTGATCTGATTCTCGAATTATTTTCGTTAACCCACCATTCACCCCAATATAATTTGAATAAAAACGACCGGAAACAAGTAACCTTTCCTGTTCAAAATAAAAAAAATAATAAACCACCTATCGCTCGCTAGATGTGGCTACAAACTGCTTGCGTCAACTTCTCACTGAACTCTAACTCACGTGCCACGGTCATTAATCGCTTTCAACCTCATTCCCACCAACAAAACACATGCCATTCTTCGATTCGCTACGTTTACCTACCACGAAGTCGTCATCATGACCTTGATAGCCACGTAAACAGACAACGCAGTGGGACAAAGAACACGAGTTCTCTTTGCCTCCAACACAAATGCACATTTTTACAACACACCAAACCAAAAACAGCAACAACCATCAACCACCCTCAACCATTCATATCCGCAAATCGGAATTTGAACGTATCGCGTGTCGTGTGCCTTCACCAAAATCCCCTCCGTGAGAGAGAGTGGTGAAACTACAGTATCAGTACGAGACACAGTGGATGGCAATGGTGTGATACACCAGTGACCAGACAGTGGTGTGGTGAGCGGGTGAGCCCCCTTTTTTCAAAATCGCTCTACCACACGACCCACATTTGTCGATTGTTTGTTGACTCGAACTGTCACTGTAGCAACTTGTGGTTTATATCTATTATTATTGTTCCTGTGAAAACTGTACAAAACATTTTCTTTTCGATTGAAAAAGTTTAATCCGAACGATAATTGAACGCAAAATGAACAACGACTCACCCCCAAAGACAAGGAAAACCAAAACTAAAATTAATAAACAATTGAATCGGTTCAAAAGTGTTTTATAATCGACACACGACTGTCGCATAAAAAACAACACACGGTCGATAAATTAGTAGTTATGCTGTTCGATTCTTAAATCAAAAATATATTGTAAATAGTATTCATTTCTAATTTTAATCGTAAATAATATTCTTGCTTAACTCTAGTCAATTTATTTTGTTTCGGTCTAATCTGTGATGATGATTTGTTATTGATTTCTGGGAAGAAGCGGTTTTACCTAGAAATATACACTTCACGGGTGAAATTCGTAAAAAAAAAATTTTAAATTTTTGTAAATTTTCTTTTGAAAATACAAAAATTAATTTACATCGGTTTTGAAGGAGGAAGTTTTCGTTGAAAATATCGCAAAAATGTCAGTGCCAATGGTGTTGAGTGTTTTGGATTCTACGTCGCCAACTGTACCTGTGGTGGATGAGCACACCGAGCATGTAATTACATTTGATTTTATTTTTTGCCTCTATTTGCAATATTTGCATTTGCTTGTTTTTATATAATTTTTTTTTGGGATTTGTTGTTGATGTTGGAAACATAACCTTGGGAGTGAGACCTTCCCCTTAACTTGGGAATTGATTTTTTTTTGCAAAATTGGCATACAAAACTGGTGACAGGTGCATTTGGTAGGAGCGTTGCCAGAACGGCAGAAAAATTTGACATTGGTTTCAACTTTCATGTGCGATGTGGCTTTGCACAGTTCGTTCACCAGGACTTGTTCTTGTCGTGCATTTTTTGTACGTAACATGAGCTGGACAAATTTTCTGTTGCGCTATGCAAAGGTCGATCGAGAGCTTGCCATGGGAAATACAATAAAAAGTGAACGACCTATAAACCCCTTACATTTCCTGTGTGCAGATTCGACTGGGAATAGAAGAGTCAGCGATAGAGCTATGGATGACATAGTCTTGGTACACTGTTTATCAGACATATGTTGGGCTAAGAAATTTTTAGAAACACTAGGCACCACAATGGGCTTATCGCGATTCCTTGGAAAACCTTTGAAAAGTACTGAAGAACGTTTTTTCTTCGCCCAGAGAGAATGTTTGATACCCCTTCACTGGTCAAGAGAACGACTAGCTCGTACACTGTTCGCTTGGAGCTCGGCTCCACCTCTGAACAGACCATGGTAAACCTTCGGGAGCATCTTTGCTATAAAAAAGCGTCTTAATGCCCACAACATGCATGGTTTCGAGAAGCTAAGCCTTGGTGTCATTCAAGCTGTCGCGCTAGCTGTTTATTTCTGAGGACAAGGGGGCAATTTACTTATACAAAGCCTCAAGATGTTCTGATCATGTTGCAAATAACTAAAGAACATAAGAACTGTGTTCTTCATTTAAAATGATTAGCTAAAGGGGTCTAACCTTGCAGAAACCTTACTCTTGATTAGGTCAGTGTGATAAGTGAGGAACTGTTCGAAGGTTTCGTTTTAACTATAGAGGCCGTAGCCCAATATCTACTTACACTTCTCGCTATAGGAGCTATCGAAGTGGTAGACCGGTTTTCGAACGACATTTCGCCTTTAAACTTAGATTAGATGGCTTCTTATGAAGCATACCAAGTTACCAAGCATGAAGCATTGGTAACTTTACGGACACGGTTTCTTAAACTCCCATTTCACATTTTTCTCCTATATTACGGGAATGGCAAAATATTGGAAACCAAAAGAAAGCCACGAATAAGTTTAAAATCAGACCATAGTCACACCTACAAATATGGGAGGCCTATGTTTAACGTGACGATAAGCCCAGTATCATTCACAGACTGGGGGAATACTCTGAGCAAACCCCTTTGGAGAGAAGTGTTTTCGGAAACTAGACGAAACTCATTTTAATTTAACTCAAGTGGATTGTTTTATCAAAAAAGTTGAGGGAACACTCTAATTCATTCCACCCATTGTGATTTATATAGACAGCCCAGCTGTCGTGGCTCTCGATCTTGAGAGTTCGAAAGCGTTAATTCAACTAAGAAGGGAAACTAACTAACGTTCTAATTGGGCACAGCATCCTGGTCAGACGTGCTCATGCGATTGGGCGTAGTTTGTAACGATTTTTGCAGGAGCTACAGATATGAGGAAGAGGAGGAATGCATCGTGCACTTCGTATACACATATCCTCGTTTTGCCAATATTAGAAAAGTTTAGAAATAATCAAACCTGATCTGAACATTGCGAGTAATGTGTGATCTGAACTGTTACCTTAGGAAGGCTAGGTGGTAGGAGTAGATTTTGAGTTTTCCACCCCAGCACTCACAATGGACGTACCTAAGTCTAAGTCTACTTCTTTTCTAGAGGACCACCACTTATACATTCTTTGGATTCATAAGGCCTCATTGCGCTTAAAACTGAAGGCAGGTTATAAAATGATTTTAATGTTTACAGCGTTGAAGATGGCATTGTCTTAGGCCCCTGCCATGCAATGAGCGGCAAGTGGCAAAGCAGCAGAGCGGCAAAATTAAAACGGCAAGCGTCATTTCTGAGCATATTTTCTGCCACTTTGCCGCTCATTACTTGGCAGCGCCCTTAGGGTTAACTATTCGCCTCAAGATGTGCTCTTAAAAGTTTTGACTGACCTATGTACCCATCATTGGCGAATTGACGAGTAGGATATTCTAGCTCTAGCTTTATGCTTTACTTTGGATATAAAAAGAACCAGGAGAATCCTGAAAATTATTAGGAGTCACGCGAAAAGACTCAGCATTACACACTCATCACACGCGTACATAAATTAGGTCTAGACTAAACCATTTAGGGAGTTCCTTCTGCAGTATGTTAGGGGATATAAAATGTTAGTAGATTGGCTTTCACGCAAACTGTCAAATTCTGCAGGGAATTCAAATGCCTTGTGGAAAGTGGGTTCGTCATTGAAATTTTCTTCAGGGATCACGATGCTCCCTTCGGGTGCCTAGTATTTGTGTCGGCATTGCTAAACGACTCTGCCTAATTCAATCTAACCTACCCACACTTATTTTGTCACTAAATTCCTGGTAAAATACCAGACAGTCACCACTTGAACTTTAAATCGAATGTATGTAGCCTTTTGCGTGACCACTGAGTTTTCTCACAAAACACGAAATTCTTTTGGGATTTCTTAGAAAATTGTCATTCGAACTCATAGTTGCTGTTAAAACCAGTTTAGCAGGTTATTTCATTATTAATGGCGCACTGAAATTTGAAGCATGGTTAGTTTTAACGGGGAAATTGAGGTGAAAAGTGTCTTATAACTTTGCAGGACACTCACAGAATGTTCGGCAGTTTTTTTTCCTCTTCTAAGCAGAGGCCAGAGTCTCATTACTATTTCATTGTGACCAGTTAGCTGGTACAGGGTGTTCATACAGTTCTAGAAAAGCTTAGATCAAAATAAGGGTTTTTATAGCAACTTGACTGTCAGAGAAGATGTTTATGTTGGCGTTGCGCCAGATACATTACACGATTCATACATTTATAGCATATATTTCTGCTTAAGAAATAGGTGCGGATAGTCCTAAAGGAACTACTGGCTCTTAGTTGGGTCTATAGATTGTCGTATGCTACGGTATCGGTGATGGTTTGGGTGGACCTATAGAAATTGTAAACTTCAAGCTTAGAATTGCGTTCAATTGTTAGTCAATGTTAGTATCAAATAGACGTTTTTCGTCTTCGTGATGAACAAATCAACAAATTTCCGACTACAGCTTGATCCTTAGTTCTTGAGTTACAAGCACTTCCTCAACTTCCTCTTAAACGCCTTCTGGGATTGACGCCTACAAAGTAAAAGGCTAATTTTATGTTGGAGTTCTGTGGGCGGCTAAGTTTCCAGACAGATGAGAATTGATCGGCCAACTAGTTCTAATCATTTCCCTACAGACGCAAACACTAGTCGTTTAATTTCACGCCCTCTTCTTCAATATAGAGTCGCGAGGAGGAAAAAAGGGTTGAAAACATACTCGTGACGTAAGCAAAGAGCAAAGTTTCGCTTAAAAGAAAACGTGAAGAAATATGCGCTCAAATTGGCACAAATTTCTCCGTCGTGTCTTTGCTTCTCAGCTTCAATGTATTTTTTCAGATTAAAAATGTGGTTTAGAAACAAGTTATTGCAACTCGTGAAATTGCTGTTTTATGCCTATGTTCCTAGAACCTAAAGCTCAAAGAGGCCGTTAAATTAAAAATAACCACACAGAGGCACATGCTACGCCTGGTAAACATTGCAAGATGTGAAGTTTGCTTTTCACAGTGGAGTTTCTACTCTGGTGTATCTTATCTTATTCCACATATCGACATTCTGAAAGTCTCTCAACTAGCTTCTATTGCAATTTCACATGAGGTTTGCAATACTTGCCCAGTGACTGAGTAAAATTTATTTTTAGTATCACGATCTAGTGTTTCTTTCTCCTTTCACCTTGTTACTACTTTTTCTGCTTCTTAATCGAGTAGTTCAGTCAAGTCATATACGCTTCTTTGTAAGTATGTGGAAAGCATCGAAAGCCTCAATGTGTGACTGTAGTCCACTAAAACCGCCTTTTAATTAATAGTATCATGGCAACACTGTTTAGTATGTGAAATGCAAGAAATTTGGGTTTTTTATTTAAATGTTTGTACTTAAATTATAAAAATAATTTCCCAACTACTGGCAGCACTGTAAGGATGTGTCAACTTCGTGATCCACCCCTTGGGCTTTCACTACTCATCCACCAAAATGATGCCAAGTTGTTGTTCACTTAAATTACAAAGAACATCGTCCCACTTACTGTCAACAACATTCTGTGTAAAAGTTAAACAGTGGCGCATTGTTTTTCAATTAATTTTACAAGAAACAACAATCTCATTGCCGACACGTCATTGAAACATGTATCTACTTAAACTATAGTGCACATTTTTCCTTGTTACACTTCTGTTGTGTTTGCAAGTGCCAATTACTTATTTTTTCTTTGTTACGCCATAGATTTTCTTTGTTTACTATTTACATATTTTCGATAACAAAACGCGCTGTTGTTGTTTATTACATACATTCGCTCAACTATTCCCTGATTGTGTCATTAAACGTGATAAAATGTTGAACTTTGGTCCATAGTTAATGGAATTATGTATGTTTGCCTGGGGTTTTTGAAAAATCGATAAAGTTGTTGCGAGTTGTTTCGATTGCCATCAAGTTTGTTGACAATCTTTGTACTTCAGTGACGCATTTTTGGCCTCTTTGATGGATGCCAAAACATCCGGTTTGCAAATAAGTTTTCTGAGCTTTATTTGGTTTAAACCGAAAATCGTATCTTAATTTTCGAAAAAAAAAAAATGGGGAACAACATTGTTTGATAAGATAACAAATTTGTGTTTGCCTTGGCAACTGGATTTACGAATGTTTTTCCTTTGTTTCTTGGAATCAGTCGTATGATTTATTTTAGAAAGTTGTTTTCAGAAGTGTGTGTGCGTGCTTTGTTTGTCGTTAGGCTTTTTCTGATGAGACGTCATAAAGTTTAATAAAAATTTAATGTGAACATTCCACCCAATCATCAAATAATTGCCAGTAAGATGATTAACTTTGTCCAAAGTCCAATGCTGGGAAGTCGGTTTTTAGTTATTCATGTGATAATCAACGATAATCGTTAGGTACACGGCACATTTTCACATGGAAGTGCTTTAACTTTTGTCTTGTGTATTTTTGCTGAGCTTGACTGCCAAGTCATTGTTTGGATTGAAGTGTTATCAGAAGGATTCCAGTTTCACTGTTTGAGCGTGTTGTTGCAAGAGGTGAATAACCTTTTTGAAAGATAAGACGGGATGCTGCAGTGTTTATATTGATTTTGAGGAAGACTCATGCCTTGCTGTGCGTTTTTATTTGTAAATTAGAGGTTCAAGAAACATCAAGAGAGGGTTATGGAGCGAATTACTTAAAAAAAATTACCATAACGGTAGCAAAGGTAGGAATAGTAAATATGAAATCGCTTCAAACGAGCTCCTGGGAACTTTTTACTTTTAAAGGTCGAAGCTTTAATGCAAGTGAAAGTTAGGTTTAGCACTCTTGGACAATTTTGACGCTCTCGTCGTCACAGGCAGAAAAATACAAAAAAACTTACGAAGTTAGGAAAAAAGCAGAAAAGAATAAAGGCACATTACCAGTAACCAAAGGGACATAAGGTCTAAGCTAAGAGAGTTTAGTATAATGTTTGAATTTAGACTGATCGGTGATCAATTAATCATTAAACCCATCAAAAGGTACACCACCCAGCACAGGTCGATAAGTTTGACCCCTCTTCTATTAAAAATCCTGGAGATAATGCTTGCCATCCATGTGAAGAACACTTCCGATTGCAGGAGTCTATCCAAATCAGAGTACGCCTATTAAAGAGGTGCGCTTTCTCCTCTTTTGGGGAATTTAGTTCTCAACGAATTACTTCTGGATTTAGAGAATGCGTGGTACAGTCTGACTGGGTACACGGAGGATGTTTAAACAAGCTAATCTCTTGGATGAAAAGTTCTAACCTAATCGTCAATCCCTCTAAGATGGAACTGATCCTCTCTTTGAGGTAACCACGAAGAAAATTCCAAGAACATTTAAACCCAAGCAAAATTCGCAGACAGTGCCAAATATCTAGGACTAATCTTAGACAGGACCACATGGATATATCAGGTAATGAGAGGGCGGATGAACTTGCTAGAGGGGGTGCAGAACTAGATGCTGCAAATACCCTTCCAATCGCGAAGTCATCCATTAGCACTGTTTAGGGGGATATAGATGAGGAAACCATGATCAGTGCTAATACGCGATGGTGTCACATGGACACATGTGCAATAGCCAGATTACTATGGCCAGCCTTCGATAAGAAGAATTCCAAAAATCTTGTACTACAACTTGATCGAAGGGAAATAAGAATCGTCTCTGGTGTCCTCACAGGACACTGCGGAATAGGAATCCATGCAGAGCGTCTTGGATTGCCCTACAACGACTACTGCAGAAGCTGCAGGGACGAACGGGAAATAGAATCCATCCAGCACCTGCTATGCGAATATCCCGCACTGGTCACCAGAACATTGTGTACTCTTGGTAGTAGCTTCTTCCATGGGCTGGAGGACCTCAATATCGCTGATTTTAGGAAACTCCTGAGCGTTTACCCTTTCTGGGTGGTTTTCGGATTAGCCAACCCTCCTATCCCTTGGTTTGACTCCCATGAGTATACTTTTTATGGGTAAAATGGACCCGCTTGAGGTTTAAATAAGTTTTTAGGACACCCACTAAACCAACCAACCAATCTTAGACAGGAAGGTTTCGTGGAGAGAAAATATTGCCGATTGTGCTAGCAATTTTCTAGTGATACTTAACTAGTGCAAAAAAGGCGCAGGTGGGGCTGGAAGGCAAAAAGCATACACTGGGTTTATACCGCATTCGTCGGCCACCTATGCCAGCTTTGGAAAAAGAACAACAAGCCACTTACTTCTTTTTCCTAAAAGGAAATTCTAAACCTTGACAAGAAAAGGATGAGCAAGCTGGCGAGCTTCCTTACTGCGTATTCCGGACTAAGATACCATTTTAACAAATTAGACCTTTACTGAGATACAGAAAGCCGTTTCTATCTGGAAGAGGAGGAAACCCCAAACACATTCTTTGAGAATGTCCGGCACTATACTAGTGATGAAGACGGATCTTTTAGAAGGAAATTCGTTCCCTAGTGGATTAAAGGAAGACATACACATCTTCATAAGAGAGGTAATGGATCCATTAGGACAATTGTACTAGGGTGGAGTGTCAGTATTTAGGAACACAAAATACAGTCAAAATCGGTCCTTCAAGGGACCGATGAATTTGGTCGTTACAAGCGAAAGGTTGCTATAACAGATATCAAGGTTGGTTAATGGAGTTCAGGCGGGACCTAAAAATTTGGTCGGTATAACCGATGTCGTTGTAAGCGATTTTGACTGTAGTAATAGAAAACTTACACTGATCGATGATAAGTCGATTAGCACCTACATTTTTTCATTCGAGGATTACCGGAATATTGAATGTTCAACAGTCCTCTACAGCTTCTTTCGCAACAGCTGTTCGAATGTAATACACAAATGTTTTGCTGCAATCGGGGCGGTGAAAATTAAGAAAATTCTCCCATAGTTACACTAAACGAATATAAATTGCTTTCTTCAACAAAGGGATTCATGCGCTACACAAATAAACAAAAAGGGATTCCAAGATTGATGTCAACGATGAAACGGAAATGCAGTTTTACAGGGCAGACATTGTAGATATGTATAATTGTAGATATGTTTACATGAACACATGTTTTCAGACATTAAAATTGAAGCGAAAAAGGCGGAAAGGTTTCTAAATTCAATTTCTTAAGCATATTACATACCTGGTCCTTCACATGTGAAATTGTTGTCGTCAAATCGTCATCTAGAAAAAAAAAATAAAGGAAAACATTAATGATTTCAGACAGCCGTGTACTTTTATTTGTAGTATGTTGAGCTGCATAACTTTAGTCCAGAGAAGAGAATGGAAGTTGACTAATAAATTGCGGCATGAAGGTTTTGCGTTAGCTAAGGAATAAATTAAATAATTCTACCCCGCAGCTTTTAAGACGAATTTCAAGACTAATTTCTACTGCCGTCTTGGCACTGACTTGTATAACAACACCCTGAGGAACAGTTAGTTTGGGTCCTATTCCAAACATGGATATCCACTCCCTAAAAGTTGAAAATCGTCTGCCTTCATTTCTTCTATAAAGCATGGAAAGAAAGGGTTGTTGAGCTGTATCTGTACGTTGCGGCACGCATCTTTTTATTATCCCTGTCTGCTACAAAACGCAGTCTTACCTAAATTCTAGGATTCATCAGGAGGCTGGAGATCCATCAAGTGCAAGTACAAATATTGTGACAACTAGACTGCGGTCAGATTAACTCTATGACAGTAGAAGACTAAACTGCATCGCTAAACAGTACAAATCCACACCCTGCTGGGTCCAACGTCATTATGATACATATCTTTGGGAACTGCATGTATTGAACTACAAAAACAAAGCTCACTAGGTACTAATACACTTATCGGCACAATCGCTCAACTTGCATATGCTCGTAATTATGTTAACTAGACGGCTAATGAGTGCTTCCATTCACGAAAGACTCAAGAACATTAAGTGGTCCAGACAGTCGCCACTGGAGTTGCAATAAAAAGTTTGCCTTGTGTGCTTTTGTGGTATAGTCTGATAAAAAAATAAAAGGATACGCGAGATTGGCGGTGAAATGTGTCGTTGCGTGAAGTCAATATTTAAACTACGCTAAACGCCCCACATCTGATTCCACCGATGGTCTGTCGACAGCTAATCGTAGAAGGTTTTATCTGGTCTCATTTGGCCTGTTCTTCTTAGCAAGGGATCTAAATCGTTAATTCAACTAAGAACCCCTTTTTCGAAATATAACAGGGCACTGTACCCTAAGCAGAAATGGTCAGCTATTTAGCAAATTCCATAATACTTTCTACAAGAGCTTGAAAAGATGCCCGTGGTCTCGTTTAAGGATAGTCATAATCCCTTTAGAAGAAAAGGGGGTGTTGCTCTTATGCCATTGCCACACTATGGAAATACCCCTGTGATGATCTAAAATCTGAACACTGCCAGTTTGGCGATCTTAACTCTAAATGGTTTTGGGTTTTCAACTTTAGCACTTACGGTGGCATATCTCATTTCGAGAATAACTACAAAATATTAACTACGGAGTTAATTTTTTTGTTATCTCACTCAAAACTCAATAAACCGATTTATTTAGTTTATCTGAAGTTTGTTGGCGAGTTCGATTTATAAATAGACTTGTTGTCATTCTTTGGCCATAGGTGACTGTGTTTGCCATCGAACAAGGCTGGTGTAAGCCCCATAAGGTATCAACCATAACGCAAATGTGGAACAATTTGCATAGCATCACTACAACCCGCTCCACCTGAGTCACGGTCTTCCTCTGGTGTGGATTCGAAGATTTTTTGTGAGCATTGGTGCTCATCGCCTCTACATGACCTAGTCGTTAGACCATCATTCTTCTGGCTAAGCCTATGTCGCTGTATAGACCGCACGGTTCGTCATTGTATCACCTCCTCCACTCACCGTCTATGCAGACGGGACTGAAATTTACTCGAAGGATTTTCCTCTCGAAACAGTCAAAAGCAACCTCATCCACTTTTGACAGAGTTCATACCTTTGCGCCGTAGAGCAGGACTGGGATGATTAAGGTCGTATACACGGTCACTTTAGTTGCACGAAAGAGGGCTTGGCTACTCAATTGCCTTTTGAGTCCAAAGAAACTGCGATTGGCAAGAGTTATTTTTCGTTTGATCTCTGCGCTGGTGTCATTGTCTGAAATTATTGTTTATCTTAGGTAGACAAAGTCCTTAACTACCTCAAAGTTATAACTGTCTATTGTGACGTTCTGTCCGAGACGTCGGTGTTGAGTGTCCTTTCTGGTTGACAGCATATACTTCGTTTTGCCCTCATTGACCGCTAAACCCGTCTTTGCCGCCTTCGTTTCAATACTCACGAAAGCACCAGTGAAATCACGCTGCGTTCTTCCGATTATGTCAATATCATCGGCGTATGCGAGTAATTGGACACGTGAGTTTTTCACAACTCTTTCAAGAACGATGTTGAAGAAGTCGCATGACAGCGCGTCGCCTTGTCTAAATTCTTTATTGACATCAAAAGTCTCGATGAGGTCTTCACCGACCTTGATGGAACAGCGAGCATTCTTCATCATCATTCTGGCATCCCTACCAACGGACGAGTTTGGTAGGGATGCCAGAACTAGACATGGCTCTGTAAAGCTCGTCTCTATAGATGCTGTCATAAGCGGCCTTAAAATCGATAAAAAGATGGTGAGTATCGATTTGAAGTTTCTGGGTTTTTTCCAAGATCTGCCGCAGTGGGAATATTTTGGCGATGGTAGACTTTTCTGGCCTGAAACCCCATTGACATGGGCCGATCAGGTTGTTGACGAACGGCTTCAAGCGTTCACATAACACAGTAGATAAGATCTTGTAGGCGATGTTAAAAAGGTTGATACCTCTGTTGGCGTAGTTAAGAGGGTCTCCTTTGTTGAGGATCGGGCAAACAATGCTGACGTTCCATTCATTGGGCATACTTTCCTCTGACCATATTTTGCAGTTGAGTTGGTAGAGTTATTAAGTCATCGTCTGCCGCTTTTAACAGCTCGACAGCTAGCAGCAGCTTTGTTGGACTTCAGCTTAGATATGGCTATCTTCACTTCGTCCAGGTCAGGTGGACGGAATTGTTGGTTTTCATCGTCCAAGTTGAATGGTTCATGCTGCCTGACAGCAGGAGCCAAACACCAGCCAGAAAAATCGAGGTCAAGTAGAGGCCAGTGAAGAGATCCAGAGGGTGTGTGTAATTGAGATTACTCGTGTAAGGGGAACGAAAAAGCACCGAACAAGGTGGTTTATTTGACAATATCTCTTTAATTCAGGCAGCATTTTCACGTTTGACTCTTTTCGAATTGAGTTGATATTGTCTAGTGAAAGACTCAAAACTATTCCACCCTATTGCAGGTAGTGTCTAAGTACTAACACTCTATGTACACTATCAAGTACCAATTGTTTATGGACCACTTAGCTTCCAAGTGTCGCTTGTGTAAATAAGTTTATTCCATGTCAATGACAATGCTAATTGCTTGCCTCAAACCATTCACGAAAATCACACCACTCGAGTGGTAGTGACTAGCCGAAAATTATTTAAATTAGTTTCCTCCTCTGCACTTCCAGTGCTGGCTGGTTTTTATCTATTCAAAATCGGTTCTTACTTACTATATCCCTCTGCGAGGTTTAAAAATTTGAAAATCCATCTGTTTTGGAAAAGATTTACTTGTTTTTTTTATGTCGTAAACATTTTGTAATTCATTTTCCTCCTTGTGATCCGAGTAAACAAAATGTTTTGGCACTCTTTTCGAACAACTAGCACGTGCCAAAAGTGGGCTATCAAAACAGAGACCACAAGTGTACAAGGCGAGAAAAGCTTCACCAATGTATGAAATAAAATGGGAAACGTGACTAAACGTTTAAATATAATTTTCACGGAATAAATCGTTTTGCGCATGGTGTCTACACAAATTGCAAATACTAGCTACCTACGGCGCGGCGGCGGTCTCTCCAAATGTAGAATATTTTTCGTTCAGTTGTCAATGTATTTTTGTTCAATTTGCTGATTTTGTTTGCTCATTTTGACATGTGACCGTTGGCAATTACCAATTTGGTTATAAATTAATTTTAATTAACGAAAAAAGTCAGTGGTCGCCCAAATGCGAGTAATTATTTCGCGGTTAAATGTGACTAGAATGTGCCGCAAGGTTCAAAATTTGTTATATAAACGCTATTCAGTTGGAAAGTTGACAGAAGCGCTTGACGTCAGATTAGCTGCTCAGGTAAATTAGTTGGCGATTAATTTATTTTTGCAAATGCTGTCTGAGGTAGATTGCTATTAATGCAGGAAGAGAAATATCTATCATCACCTCCGAGAATGACGCTTTTGTAGAGGTGACGCAGTTTAAATACTTTTCTCACGTTAGATGATGTTGACCTCAGTTGTGTTGTTAATTAATTTGACGTATACAAAAGACGTAGTTCCTTGACCGTAAAAAAATTCTGGGATTTGGAAAAGTCTAAATAAATATAATAAAACTTTTTTATCAGGGAATTTTGACGACTTGATTAAAGTCTTGTGTATCTAGAGTTTTACTGCTACCAGTAGAAAGCTTCTGTGGATCGTGCTTAGCCTAAAAAAAAAAAACAAGTAAACAGAAGGTGCGACCTACTGCACTTCAAATCACCAGGACTTGACAACAATCTTAAAACAATCCGTTGAATTGGTCCTCCCTTCGATAAAAAATCATTGTCCGTATCTTGTTCACATCCCTTAAGTCTAGATCGTCGTAATAGACGCTGTTTTCATGCCTTAAGCAGGAAAAAGTTCGCGCATTAAGCCAATAGATCCTCGAGTCATCAGTCTTTCTTTCGTTTTTGTAAAAAAAAGCTAAAGAGATCGATTGATATTCGTTACAATGCCAGCGTCAAGTTGCTGGGGTCCTAACATGTTTATTGCAAAGGCAAATCGGGTAATACGACCTTACACTCATTCGTACGTACCATCGAAAGATCACCTACATATGTCAAGGAGATTTTTTTGAAAATGAGAGACCTTCTAAAAGTTTAAAATCAAAACCAATCCGCTTGGAATGCTGACCACTCTAATGCCGATAGGCAGAATTATCAACACAAACTGGGCGAATTATTGCCTCGAAGAATTCTTACTTTAAGATGTATCTATTCTTACCTATGTAGGTCCCATGGCACAGCAAACAACTGACAAACCGACCAGGCTGGTACGTCAACCCTTTATGGCTCACTTATTATTATTATTAGTGGGGAGCAATTTGTCCACTCTAGCATTGCGGTCTCATATAGAGGCCAATTGTGCTGTCCCATGTGTTTAGAGCAGTTTGTCTTTTCCAGAGACTGTCAGGAAGCTAATCAGCCTCTCTGGATGGAGCGTGGCAAGCACCGTTGGTAAGACGAGTTCACTGCCTAGGGTCCGCTTTCTCACATGAATGAGGGCGGGACATTCTGTGACTATGTGAAGAGAGCTTTCATCGCTCTCCCAGCACAGTCTGCAGGTAGGGTCCGGTGACCGGCCAAGCTTGTGTAGACGCCATTTTAGTCGGAAGTGGCCACTTAGGATGGCGGTTAGAATTCGAAGGTGGTTCCTGCTCAGATTTAAAAGAAACTTGGATTTCTTTTGCGATACATTGGGAAAGAAGTGTTTGGTACACTTCTGTTCTACACTTTCCATCCAAATTGTGTTGGATTTGAGCAGGGATTGCTCCCTCATGAAGTTTTTAAAAATGGATTTTTGCTGAATGAGGCAATATTTTGCTAAGAGCTGTTAAGGGTCACATTCACCATAATTTTTTTAATGTTGGTCAACTACTTGAATAGGGCTTGCTAATTGTGTCATATCTAGAAAGATTTGCCCCAGATAGAACAAACAAGAATCAAACGAGATACTAAGCATCAGTTAGCACAGGCCGTTGGCCAATAGGTGCCCATGTTGTCCGATTAGGTATTCTCCATAACACCTTCTGCCGCGGTTACACGGATGACTGCAGAAGGGAATCTCTTTATCTTTGTCATTCCTTCGTAAGCCGAAAGAGCGACTTGAGCGATGTGAGTAGGAGGACAACGTTGATGGTCTTAAAAAAAATAAAAATAAATAGCTGGTGCGACAGCTCGGGATGAGCCAAGGCCATGGTCTTCCGGTCACAAAAAAAAGTTGGCAACACGTATTTCATACAGAAGCAGTGGGAGGTGATAAAACTTAAGTGAATGGCGTTCACTACGAGTATTTCCAGTGCATTATCTTTCCTCACTCCGGGTTAAGCTTTACCACCCATTCTTTTCTTGATCCGATTTACGATTCTCTTGTTCTTCCATACTAAGTATGATAAAATCTCGGCGTATAGACAGAAAACTTCTTGTAAAGTTATTCAAAATTTAGAGGAAGCCAGGATTGTTGTTCGAGAAGTATTGTTGGCTTTATCAGACAAGTTATTCGAATTGAAATACGTATACTCGCTGATCATTCTCCCAGTGGACAGGGAGATGAACTAACACATAAAACTAGGTTACATGGCACCATGTAGCTGACATTCGTCCAATTCAGATTTTTTGAGTCGAAAAATAGCACAAGAACATAAAAATACGGGAGTACAGTGGCCGAATTACCACACTCGTTAACGAGTAACTCGTCATCGAAATGTGAAAATTTGGCATTACTGCTCCCAATGAGGTTAATCGGTCATCCGATCACGAGTTCACTCACTCACTCTTTATTGACTGCAGTAATTCGGGCCCAGATTTCGACTTTCGAGTGAAATTGTGCCAGAGCCTATGACTGATGCTGATATTTTTCAAAACACCGAGTGAATTTGTTCCCGTTAAACTCAAAAAAAAAAAAAATCCGATTGTTGTTTAATATTCTCATCTATACACATGTTTATATATTCAAAGTTCAATAAACACAAGAAGTATTTTTAGCCTCTTAATGACGATATAGTGAGTTTTCATACGTAGTTCTATAGTCACGTGGTTGTTTATTTTATTCTTTGAAAAATAAGAATTCACGGTGAAAAACAAAAGTTGAAAATTTACGGGCCTGTCAGTTCAAAAGAGGTGTATTCAATGGAGAACAATTTTGAGAATTACATACATAAATATACATATGCGGACTACGTGGAATGTTGCAATCATCTAGTGGATTTTCTAGAGTGTGGTGTGGTCAGTACATCAGAAATCATTGATGGGATTTGTCTTTGAAACATAGCATTGCATTTTTTCGTCTTAGAAAACCATAACAGCTGGCATGAGCTTACCTAAACTTCCGTCGTTTTCTAATCCCTATAACTGGGCAATTGTTTAAACATTTAAAAGATCTTTAAGAGAATGACAAATTCCGGGATCGCAAGAACGTGGTTATTCCCGCAATTTCTATTATGAGGGTCGCGGGGTTAGGGTGCTAAAGTGGACTCTCTACATCTCCCGATTTTCCGCAATCGACACTAAATCATCAGAAACTATCCCAATACGGGTAGAGTTGAGATTTCGGACTTGGTCCAACCATCTCATCCTGGGCCTACCGAGAGGACGCCTACCTGATGGCACGAATTCCGTGGCACGTCTTAGAAGCCGAGTTGGCGACATACGTTGAATGCGCCCAAATCATCGAAGTATTGACCTTTCCGTTCGAACAAGTAGCTGCTCGACATTGAGTGCCCCGCGTACTCTGGTGTTTCTAAACCGATCTCGAGCAAGATCTGCGATCTTATTCTTTCGGTCATTATCCAAACCTCATGACCTTAGGTGAGGGTCGGAACAAACACTGAATTGAAGACCGATAGCTTGGCTCCGATGCCAAGTTCAGCCCTCCTGATAACAGATTGACCAAGCTGTCTCAAAGTTGTTCCAGCCTGACCAATCCTACAGGATAACTCAGTATTGCTCCTTCCGTCACTCGTGAATAAAACACCAAGATACTTAAACTTCTCCGCCTGTTTCAATGGGACTCCACTAGCATGCAGAGTGCAGTGAACAGGCATTCGGGAAATTACCATAATCTCTGATTTGTTCACGTTTACCTTCATCCCAGCTTCAACACAGACGGCGACGAACCTATCTAGTGTGCGCTGAAGATAAGTCTGGGTGGACAT
The DNA here is from genome assembly GCA_917880715.2 of Matsumyia berberina. Lineage (NCBI taxonomy): Eukaryota > Metazoa > Arthropoda > Insecta > Diptera > Syrphidae > Matsumyia > Matsumyia berberina. Next base: position 52,981,828 of record OU862870.1, read on the forward strand.
AAGGATGAGCAAGTCATCAACGAAAAGCAGATGACTTATCCTCAAGTCTCCCAATTCGAACCGTTCCTCACCAAGGCTGCACTGTAACATCCAATCCATATCAATTTAACGCTCTCCACCCGAACACAGCTCTTACAGTTTGTGTATAGAGATAGAATGGCCCTCAGAAGAGAACCGTCAATCCCATTCTCCAGAGTTTACCTCGGGGGACCACAAAACACTTAGTTATATTTCTATGTAGGTATATTCGATGGAGGTAGTTTTTTGGGTTTAATGATCCATTCTGCGTCCACTGGTCTGGAATCTGAACGACTCGTCACAGGAAACGTGTTTCTAGAGTCATTTTTGATTCATCTGTTAAGAAATCCATCTCATTTCCAATGAAGATGAAGCAGTTCATCTTCTGTTCTGTTCTGAGTTCTGTTCTTGAAAAAAAAATTAGAGTTGAACTATTCGTCTTATTGAAACCTAACGCAGGATTCAGTCGCTAACTTTTTGGATCCAGAATCATTCGTGGTCCTACATAAAGAAATGTTAAAGGACATGGTCGTCAAGTAGTCTACGAATGAGGACTTGGGGATGTAAGACAGCTTGGCTAAATGCAGACAGCAAAAAAAAACGGGAATTGAAATGTCTTAATGGTCTTGTCGACAGAACACAAACACTTCAGGAACCATCTGAAGTAGATGGGTAGTCTAGAAGGCTCTATTAAGAGGACGAGATCAGATGAGTTTTTGCTAAGAAAACAGTTTGTTGACATGAAGTCTGCTTCAGTAACGAGGATACATCTACACGTATAGCGCGCGAGTGTCCAACAGTGATTAGTAGAAGAAAAGGCATTTTCTGCTGACAACGGATTCAATTCCAGGGGATAACCCAAAAAGGAATCGATGTTAGGAAAGAAGTGCAGTAAAATCGATAGAGTATCTCTGACTGAGACGACTCATGAAACAGAAACAAAACGAGTCCCAAGGTGGTCTGTTTGTGAAGGGGACTCGACATTCACATTAGAATTCATAAAGCGTTCAACGGCTCTATTGTCAAAGTCGTAAAGCGTCAAATTGGATCCGTCTTATCAATAAGTTTTCTGACAAGTTTTGGTGTACTTCACAACTCTTGGTCAAGATTTTTTGTTTCATCTCTGACACGGTCGTTGATACTTTCGCGTTATGGTGAAGATAATTTCTCATTTTTCCTTTCTTTAGCGAGTATTTTGTAGCAAAGAAAGGGATATTTTGCGCTGATGTCTGTAAAATCTTTTTCTATCTGATTTCTCTTCAGAGAAATGCTTGAATTGTTGTTGTGAGGTGGAAATCTTCTGAAGCACTTGTACTGGTGCCCTCTGAAGTATTCCTGCTCAGAGAATGCCCCACAAATTGTATGAAAACTATTGCGTATGTACTTTGTCCAAGTAAAGTGCAGATCTCCGGGCGCGTTTTATACTGATGCCCTTGTAGCAAACCCATTACTTCATCCAAGTGAAAGTTAAAACCTCCAAAGTAACCCCAATATGGAAAATATTTGTGCAGAAAACTTTCCCCAAAATTGCAAAACATACACCGAATTCTCCACGTTCCCCCAACTGAACAGTTTGAAAACCCCTGGACGTGCTTTCTGTTGAATACATTTACCCTCCAACTATGCAACATTTTTTCTTTAAATGACAATGGCACAGTGGACAGGTGTTTTTTTGTGGTGGTGGTTCACCTTTGTGACTCTTTAAGCAATAAAAAAAAACCCGACCTTGTCTCAACAGCTGGCAATGGTTTATCGCATTGTTTTTACGTTTTTCTTCCACGTTTACTCTTTCATTTGTTTCAATTGAAACTGGCCTGACAGTAATAAATTCGATTGCTAATCACGAACTCAGTGATTGAATTTATTGCACAGCACTCTGACGAATCTTATCTGGGAATTGGGCGACCACACAACGAAAAGATTATGCCCTGCCTCTTCCAGACGTCCCTTGTTTAGGTAAATACAATAAATCGTCAAATTATCCGCCGTAGAGAGCGCGATTGTTGTATTTCAATCTAGATTATGATTGAAGCGACTTTAGTTGCTGTGGGGTTTCATTTGCGTGAGGTTCTCACTTGAACGGTCTTGCGGGCTTAGATAGTACTTAGACGTGATGGTTTCGAACGTATTTATTAATTTGTGTTTTTTGTTTCTCGCCCTACAGTGCAATGCTGTCGCTAACAATGTCATCCAACGGGCCGGAGAACCATCCGTCGTGACATCGCCCACAGAGGAGTGCTTTCCCTCGCCAAGGACATTTACGGTGCAGTTGAAGCGGCCACTGGAATCCAATGAGCACATGGGATTAACTGGTGACTCTTTTGAGTTGGGAGCATGGGATCCGTTGAGAAGTGTTCAGCTGACAGCGGCAGCGCCTAACATCTGGACTGGTGTGGTCAGTCTTTGCAGTCCCGGAAAGGTCCAATATCGCTATTTTGTGTACACACTGGACTCTCTAGGACGCATTCAGATCAAACGATGGGAATCCTACGTCGAGCCGAGGAATATGAGGACTTGCAGCCATGGGTGCATGAGGATGGACAAATTCGGTTCCATCGACGAGAATAACCAGATATCCAGAGGGTGGTTGACCAATGAAACCGTCGTGCAGTTCAAGTTCCTGAACGAGGTTTTCTCTTTTGAGGGGACAACTCCAGAGAGGGTGTATCTTAAGCTGGTGTCGCTAGAAAATAACACCGACTTGCCAAACTACAACGAAAGTCTCGACAATGTAGATGTCGTGAACATGAAATACGGGCGTAGCAACCTCGAGCGTCAATCGGACATGGGGGTTCTCTACAAGACCGGTGACATTGTGATATTCCAATTGGCTATTCCGCAGGGATCAGAAAATAGTTCATACGCCTTGGTTGTGCACTCAGAAGACCGCCGGCCTTTGGGACATGCTGTGATTGTAACCTCATCTCTCCAAGAGAACGATGGAAAATTGGATTTGAATGTCACGACTAATGATGCCAATAAAACCATCGCCAGTGCTAAGATATCGTATGTGGTCATACGACCACTGCCAGGAGTAAGGCTCAACTTCCGCACAAGTTACGCATACACTTGGCAGCAAAAATGGGACAAACTGCTGGTTGGACACAGGGGTGATGGTATTAGCTTCCGACCCAATGGAGCACCTGTGATCGAGAACACCATAGCGTCGTACAAGCAGGCGTATGACTCCAAAGCCGACATGATCGAACTGGATGTCCACATCACTCAGGACCTCGTGCCGGTGATCTATCATGATTATAAAATATTCACCGCCCCCAATGGAACGAAACCAAACTCCGTAAAGGACTTGATTCAGGTCTTCATAAAAGACGTGCGGTACAGTCAACTTCAAGATATGCGGGTCTTTCGTGTGATTGACAATGAAGTTCGTGAATTTCCCTCACACAACGAAGAGGAACGCCCCGATCATCGCCTGTTCCCGACTCTGGAGGAGGTTTTCCAAGAGCTACCCTTAGGCCTTGGCATCAATATTGAAATCAAATGGCCACAGGCCTTACACGACGGTACCCTCGAGGCCGAACAAGTGTTGGACAAAAATCTCTTTGTCGACATGATTGTAATGACCACCCTGCGCCACGGCTGCGGGCGAATGCTGCTGTTCTCCTCCTTTGACGCTGACATTTGCACCATGGTTCGCCTGAAGCAGAATATGCTGCCTGTGATGTTTTTGACCCAGGGTGCCACCAAAAAATGGCCATCCTATGAGGATCCACGCTGCAATAGCATTGAAGCGGCCGTCAACACCGCCCAGACGTTCGAATTCGTCGGAGTGGCGCCGCACGCCGAGGACATCCTCAATCAGCCGCAATTGGCCCGCTTGGCCACTAATCTCGGACAAAAAGTTTTTCTCTGGGGCGACGATATCAACTCGCTGGAACGAGTACGATTTTTCGAAGAGGCCGGGGTTACAGCCAACATTTTCGATCGTGTAGACCTCATCATCCCGAAGGAGAAACCCGCCGGATTGTATGACAATACTGAGACAATAGAGTATTTTAGAGGACAGTGTCCGCTGTGAAACCGCTTGTTTCTTTTAAACCTAACTTTCTTTTTATAATATGTATCGACTAATCACTTGGTTACATGTATCTTGTCAGTTTTTTCTGCTCTTGACGCAAAACCAGTTAGTAAATTTGTTTTCTCCGTGCTTAATGCCAAAATGTCAAAGTTGATCGTAATAGTAAATTTTTTCTCTTTACAATGCACGTACAAAAGATAATAATTAAATTTAAACAAAAGAAGAGAATGTTTTTCTAAATATTTAACAATAAGCAATTGAAATTAACGATTTTTGTTTTGGTAACGGGATAATAAATGAAAAAGCTTCACTTTGACAACTTTCCTATAAACGATATTAATTTATTTTTAAAAATAAAAAAAAGACGCTATAGATTACAGATGACCGTTGTTTTCTCTTTTGCGAATCTTACAGCGGGGACTTTACCTGCCATTTTAATTTAATTTTTAGCACAGGTACGTGGAAATTAAGGCAAATTGTGTTTTAATGGTTCGGTGGGTATGGTGGTTTTTTTCTTTTAAATTACAATTGGACGTGCATCGATGACGGTAGCAGACTCAAATGGCACTTAGGCTCATTGAATTAGAATAACAAGTGTCATTAGAGCGGATTGCTCTTAATGGGATTAAAAGCTGCCGCTGATTGGCGTTGAATATTTATTGTGGTCAGTATCTAGGTCAGGTAGTTGTAGGACGTGTTTTGACATCTAATGAGAGTACCAGAGCTGTGATACTTTATCGGACCATTGTTGGATATATATTGTACCTTCTGATTGCAAAAAAGCAGCCGAGACAAAATTCTGTAGTCAAAAGCACAAGTAACCCCAGGACAAAAAAGTCATCATCTACTGGGTACCAGGTTATGTAGGGATAGAGGGAAATAAGACCCCCGATGAACTGGCAAAGAAAGGGTCAGAAACACCATTCTTTAGGCCCGAGCCATTCTGCGGGCTGGGATCGCATCAAATCCAAGACGAACTGCGAAGAGAGGAAGAGTGCAAAAGAAGAAAACTACGGGGAGCACTCCCAGGACTAAGGCAGCCAAAGGTACTCTTCGGGAACTACGACCGAAGGAAGAGCAAAGCCTGCCTAGGTACCAGGAAAAACGAGCTTCGCATTTTAACGGGTTTCATAACGGGCCATTGCAGACTTAGGGAACATCTCAAAAAAATGGGAATGGAAGCAAACGGAAACTGCAGATTCTGCAGCAATGCCGAGGAGACCGCGTCACGTCTCCTTATGGACTGTGGAGCATTGATCCACAAAAGAAGGAGCACACCTGAGCGAACCTGAGAGCTTCTTGTTCTGTGATGGATATAATTAAAAAAAAAAATCTCCTCGGGGTCCAGTGCAGGATCACTTTCACCTGCGTCCAAATCATAGTAAAATTGACGGCAACGAAAAAGCCGATGAACTGGCAAGTCGGGGATCGGCCCTAAACAAATCACTGGGGGAAGTTGTTACTATCCCGCTAGAAGCCATTAAGGGCAATCTTTAACACCACTTTTTGAAGAGGGCCAACCAAGCGTGGAATAGGCTTAGCAACTGCGTCATATCAAGGAAGACCTGGTCCGGTTACAACAAACAGAAAACAAACGAGCTACTAAGTAGATCAAGACAAGATATTGCGAGAATCGTAGCCGCTAATACAGGCCACTGGCCAAGCTAGGTATCCCCAACAACACTTCCTGCCGTAGTTGCAAGGATAACAGCGAGAAAGAATCTCTGCAGCATTTCCTGTATAAATGCCCAGCCCTAGCGAGGATCAGGCAACGCACTCTAGGCAAATCCTTCTTCGACAACCTCAAAGTTATTTCCATTATTTCCAAGAAAAGGATTGGTGAACTAATCCTTTTCCTTAACTCCACAGGTTGGATTTAAATATCTTCATTCATCAACCTATAACACCCGCCAACAACCAGGTCAAAGGTTTCAGAACGGCGCATCCCAGCGCTAATTGAGTTCTTTTAGAACCGCCATCTCTACCTACCTACCTACAGCCATGTGTCGCAAATATGAAGGGAAGATAGGTTCATTTTCATACCCATCCTCAAAACGAGACACATATGGTCAGACCTAAAAGAATGCCAATTATCCCCTTTAACTTCCTGGAGGTCCCGGCAATGCAGAAGCCTATCAGAATTGCTTTGGATCTTAGTAATAAATGAGATGTAAATTAACCTAAAAAACAGTAATGTAAGGGTCTTTGCCTATGCCGATGACGTAGATAGCACATATCTGCTACAGATTCAACGTTGGCTTGTTTGAATACCACAAATGCGAGTAGAACAACACTGACTGCAGCTCTCGAATGCTAATACCTGTCAGCTTTTATACAAAGGTAGAAGCCGTGAAAAGTACCCTGTGCCTTCTGTAATTCAACCTTTAAGGGAATTGAGACAGTAAAAAAGGGACCGATAGGTAGGTAGTTGAACTAACGAGAAGAGAGGAAACCATCTCCGCCATACTAAGGTCAGTAAAGACACATTGTGATGCCCATTGGGGGGAAATGCCCCCTGCTCGTGGAGCAATCCCTAACGCACTCTCCCATTTCTCCTGGGTTTCGAACCTTGACAGATGTCCTTGCTAGGCCTGCCACTTATCCCTTCGATATCGTGGAAGCAGTGTCATGTGATGGCATAAGCCTGAACAGTGGCTAGAAATGTGAGGTGTATCCTCATTGACTTCGTTCTCTCTGCAGTCCCTGCAGATGCCATCTTAAGGGTCTGAGAAGTCACCTAGCAATCACTATCACACCAAAAATTAATTTTTTAGCAATAAATCACTGAATGCAGCCTCTAGGCTGCATCGATCTCTAGATCGAAATCAAATTTCCCTCTAGAAAGAGCCGGACGGCAGAAGAGATCATAAACCCCATCCATGTATCAGTTTTCACGGATCGAAAATATACATATGTGGGCGTCGGATCTAGGTTCTTCGCATTAGAGCCAGAAGTCGCTCAGTCGATGAGACTTTTGAATTAGGGCAGCGTGTTCGAAGCGAATGTTCTAGTAATCATCGACGCCTCCCGAGCACTATCGTAGCCGACATTCTCAAGAAGGAGCACCAACATCTTCGATCGTAGCTGGAGATACCAACTTCAAATAAGTTGGAATATACCCCCTGTATATACCAACTTATTTCAAAAATTTGATGATCAGATGAGTGTATCCCTGATGAATGGATTCCGAGCATCCCTTGCCCGATCCACAAGAAAGGGGCACCAATTAACTGCGCAAATTACGGAGGTGCCAATCGGCTCACCATCGCGTAACATATCCCATCCGTCATTTTGCAAGAATGCCTGAAACATTTTATCAGCAACCTAATGGACTCCTTTCAGTGTACATAGTTTCAGCCCAGGAAAGTCCGCAATGGACAAAATGTTCACTCTTCGGTAGATTCCATCTCTTTATCAATTTTAGGTCGCTTTTGAAAGTATTTATAGAGGCGTCACATGACGATGCGGGCGAAAACGTGTCGTTATGTGACCCACTTATCCTGTCACCAGAGCTGTGTTTTCAGAAAGTAAAAGACCCGTCGAAAAACAGGTTAAAGATCTAAATCACGTCGGTCGTGGATGTCACGAGTCGGCCATGAAAGGAAAAACATCTACTGATGAAAACAACACGAGTGCCGAATAGAAGGACAAAATGTACGTTTCCAAACAGACTGCATGCAACCAACGAATTACCAGAGATCCTCAAATGTTAAAAAACGGATATAACCGCTCTTCAGGAAGTGCATTTGCATTGATCAAGTGTCCAGAAAACAAGTACCTGCGGTATCTACTGAGGTGAAACCGCTGTTGTGAGTAGAGACAGCGGCCGTTTGGAAATGGTGTTGCTATCCGAAGTAGACTTAGACTTCAGCTTCTGCACTGTAAGTGAGGAGTAATGACGGTCTACATACTACGACAAAGTTCGATTTCCTAACATCAGTCCCAGTAAGAAAGACGATTCCACCAAAGATTATTTTTAAGAAATCCTTGTGAAGACCTACGGCCCGTAGGCTACGGGTAATATCTAAGATATGATGTAAAGGTCGTCCTTGGAGTTCGCCAAGATCGGAATGGTCACATCTTTGGTAGGGCCATTGGAAGACATACACAGTCTGCATGAATCGAACTCTGGAGCCTGGAAGGACGAAACGGAAACATCTCGGTGGATAAGTAGCTAAAAAAATAAAATAGCTGGCGCGACAGCTCGGGATGAGTCAAGGTCTAGCTTCTCGCAACCATTCATCTTGTGCGTGTTACATTTTTCTCACGAATGGAAGGACCTACAATTTATTCCCGACTCCGAGCGGCGAATTGAGAAGCTCTTTCATGACAGATTATACACGAGAGGTGGTGCTGCGAAAAATGTTCGATGGACATGGCTGAGGTTTGAACCCACACCGCTCGCTCAGCAGTTCAACGCTTATAGTCAACCACCGAGTCACGACGACCATGGCGAGAAGTAGCTGGTTCTGCATATATAAAAACTGTTAAATGTCGAAGGAAGTCAAAATTGCCTGGTCAGGCAGTCTCAATCTTTTCAACCACCGGACCTAAACAAAGTTAAAGCAGATATAACTCTGCTTAGATCATGCACGATCGGAGGTCCGCATAGCCTAAGATCTGAGCTACTCAAGGCAGCAGGAGATGACGTGGTACATGTTTTTCAAAATAAAACTGCTTTGGAGTGCAAAAGCGACTAGAAACCAACTCGATAAGCTGTTTAAAAATGATGCTTCACCATTTACCGTTTTAGACTTCTTCAATTCCATCGATTGACGAAAAATTGTTAACTCACTTGTTACCACAAGCTCCATCCGACTAGTAACGCTTAGTTTTACCCTTTGTGGCCTAGGGATGGAAAAAAAACAGAGCTTTTTAAGAACCTCATCCTTAAGAATTCTAGACGATTTCTTCAAGGTAAAGTGATCAGTATCTAGAAAACTTTTCATAGAAGATGTGGGGGTCTATCTACAAGCTGTTACTTTGGGCCTTGGCAAAACTCAGGGTTTTGAATTTAAGTGTCAAGTTTGAAAGTGACGGCCCATCAGTTCTCTAGCCAGATATGTTTTAGTTTGACTGTCGATGTCAGAGAAGCACAATGAGTTTCAGTATGTAACAAGCTCCAAGCTGTTCATTATAAAAAGGAATCAAAAAAATTTCCTTCATCGGAGTAATTTGTATGGACACACCAACAGCACCAAGGGTTTACATTCTAGTCTCGTTCAATCAAATGTCGTCGCCTATTAGTCGTTGAATGAAAGTGGAAAAAGGCACCACCTCGGTAGAACCCATTTGGTGCTGTAGAAAAAATGTTCAAGGGTCTAACCCCGGAATCCTGCTTGGCCTGAAGCCGATATTTTTTTCTACAAGAATGTGAGTGAATATGTAAACGAAACAACAAGCGAAGCAATTTACCTTGTTACACTTGCTGCGGAAGAACCCAATAAAAATATCACTTTCCTTGACAAACACGTAAGTGTCTGTCGACACCAGAGGCGGCATTAAAAGAATCCTGTCAATCCTTCAAAGCCCCATGTCAATGGCTCCCAATTTAATTGCATTTTGCCAACAATAAACATCTGTCAGAGTCGGCTCGTGCTTCGATATTAAGCCTCAATGCCTGCATTGTCATTCCTCCCACAACAAGGTGGCAACCAAATATGTGTCAAATAACATCACCCAACATTCGAATCAATCATTTGGCATTCATTGCACGGGACAGAATCCTTTTACCGAGACGCACCCTTTTTTTTTCGTCAGAATACCAATTTTTGGTCCATTGAACCTTGCCACGTTCCGAGCAGTTCCCGAAACCAATCCATCGACAATTGGTTCGACAAACAACCCAAACCTCTTATCATATGGGAGACAGAGAGGCGGAGGCAGGGGTGGTAAAAATTAATGTCATCGCATAACACATTCATTTTGTTCGTGAACAAGAACACCAATGGCATGTTGTGCCTTTTGTTGGAAGGACACCAGCTATCAGATCACCTAAGGCAACAACAAACTCACGAGCTTGTACTTAACGCAGCGAACTAGCATCCGTACGTGTTTGCTCCATTGAGGATGTTAATCCCCGATGGTATTGTGCGGAAACGGAACCCCCAAATGTGTGCCTTCAACAGTGTTTTTGCATAAATCAACTACACAAGTGGTGCCTACAGTGTGTTGGACAAGAGTGGGGGAAAATTGTCTCTGATTTTTAGGCGCAGCGATTCCATGGTGGAAAAAAAATTTATTTTCGAGTAGTTTTTCGGGTCTGTCAAGTCCCCAAAAATTCAAGCTTCTTCATATCCCCAGGTAGGCCCACCCGTCTTCTGTCATCGGATTTGACAGTCAGGTCCAAGACAGTATCAACATACCCCCTAACCTTTGCTTGATTTTGAATAAACTGACATAGAGGAAGACAAGCAAGTAAGGAATTGACCAATCGGTGCCGAAAATGAACACATTGGAGGCTGACAAGACACTGGCGTACTGAAAGATAGGGAGATAAAGGGATGCGGTTAGAGTGAAAAGTCCATTTTGACCAAATATACCAAAATCTTCAACTCAACAAAATCATAGGACAAGGTACCTAAAAACCCTCTTCCTGTGACCAAGCCTAGGTTAGGTTAATTACTTAGGTGTTCCGCAGGGCACTCACTTATGACGGAGAATTTTTTTAGATCAAGACTTAGCAAGTTGAGTTCATGATGAGGTAGCAAGAAACAATGGAGTATGAATCCGACTAACAACATACAATCCAGTGGCATACGGACGGATTCAAATCGCAAACAGGAACAGGTACAGGCGTGTATGGACCTAGAACTTAGAAACCGGAATCTCTGGGTTTGTACGATACCTCTGATAAATTCCACAGAAAGAAAAGGTCACTGCCGGAGCAGCACAAAGCCCAATCCAAGTACATTGCTTTGAAAATATCCGCTAGTATGGCATTCTCCGTATGCAGATGGAAGGGTATTTCAATGACATCGGTTCGGTGATTACAAAAAGAGATATCGAAGGTGCATAGATAAAACTAAATCAAATAGATAAAGGCAGGCGATTCAATCCGACGAAGGCTTTTCACGTCAATCACATATGTATGTCATTCTTGTGTATGGTTAAAAGAAGTCCGGGAAGCAGAGGGCCGCATTACAGAGACATAGAGCACCTTGAGTAGCAAGTTTTTATCGAACGGTAGCAGACAGGACAAAAAGTTCATTTACGAACATAAGGCAAAAATAGGAGTGGAAATCGCAACTGTAGAGGAGAAGGGGCTCCCCAGGCTACAGTGGCAAGGGCGTTGAATGTCAGAAACAATAGAAAGATAAACTGCAAGATTGCTCAGGGTCGTTGCTGAATAGTCGAAGTGAAGTTACCTTTAAAAAAAATGGATATTTCAACGCGTACCTTCAAAAAATTAGAATGGTAGGGAGCTCGACCTGCCGGTATAGCCCCTCCTCAGAAGATGACACAGAGACAAATGGAACCAAATAGGCTCCTCTCCTCCTCCTCTCAATTTACAGAAGGACTAAAGCGATATCATAACTATGTAAGTAATAAATCTTCACTTGCAAAACGTATGCTCCAAAGATTGACAAAAACAAATTTTGTATACAAAGACTGATCGAAAAAACTATCTATTCATCGAGGTTATAAGAATATATTGATAGTCTTACACATGATTGTCAAATGAATGTGTTACAGGAAGACAAAGAGGCAGAGACTCTAATGGCAATAAAAAGATCTTTACCCATTTTACCCAGAGGAAACACAACTTTGAATTAGTGTTTCGACAAAAAAGGAAAAAAAAATTAAAGAGAAAAATCCACTGATAGTGCGATTGCAGTTACGCAATCTAATCGATTTATTGGAATATCAATGATTGATTGATCTTTCCCAAATAGCTTAACCTAGGACTTGATTCAAAAGGGCCGAACTCAAACCTCTCAAAAATGCTTCAATTGACTTGTTATTTGATGCTCAAAACTTAGCTAAATCTTTGAAATATATTTCCGCAGAGCTTGAAAAAACGAAAAAGTTCTGTCCGAGCACAGCACAATGTTTTAATGTGTTCCACCAGCCAACTTAGAACCCAACAGTTAAATTTAAATATTTGAACTTCCCCCACAAATATGTACGAGTATGTATACTCACCACTTTCAGAGCAAAATCAACTTTGCCAAATAAGCTCACAGCTTGCAACAACCAACAACACCAAACGACACCGGACACAGAGAAACGAGCGTATAGCGAGCACTACCTTTACTTGAAGAAACCAAAGAAACAGAAATTTGCAAAATGAAAACTTTGAAAACACACGAAGTAAATTCAACACACATTTTGTAAGAAAACATTAATTTATCAGCTATTGAAATATTAATTTTAATTTTTTTCACTAATGCGACCGCTAACCGCAACCGACAACGAACCACTCGCGCAGAACATGGGACTTTAACTGAGACTGAGTCAAATTCCGCGGAAGAGATGCAGGTTTCCTATTTTCGCCTAGATTTTCCTTCATATGCTTGCACTCTTAGGTCTCAGCTCTCACTCTATCACTTGTTGAAGTGAAAGGAAAGCTATTCTTTGCCAATTTTGCCCACTTTGGCTAAATGGCTCTTTTTCTGTGCAAAGGCAACTTTGAAAGTCTTTCTTCAAAATGGATTTTTGTGAGTTGAGAAGAAATATAAGAAGATGGACGTCGTGGAGAATCGTATAGTGATCCGAAAATAAACAATTTACGATGAACATTTTAAAGGAATCTCTTTTGATGGTATTGGAGATCTACATATGGATTTAAAGACGTTAAAAGGAATAAGAAATGAAGATATGAGCCAGGCATTGGGATGAGGCAGCCCAAGGAAAAGGAACAAAACAAAACCGGTTTTGCATTTTTTCAGGCATTGTAAGAGGTCACTGTAGGCTCAAGGAGCACCTCACTCTGTTTACAATAAGATGGGCACTGCCGATTCTGCAGGCATCTCTAATCTTCAATCATCAAAGGCAAGACACCTGTCAAGGAGGAAGCGTGCACTTTCACAGCAAGACGGGCACATCGGACGATGCTTAGAAGCTGAAGACAGTTCACGGTGACTCAAACGACGAATTTCTTGTTGCACCGATTAAAGAGCAGAAGGGCTGTGGTCGTTTTATCAACAGTCAATGGAAAAACATTGAGAAGAAGAGTATCTCGTTGATGAAAAAACTCCGACAGGGAGATTCGACGGGAGGACAATATGCTGGGTGCCTGCTCATTGTAGGGAATTGCAGGGAATGAACTGGCTGATGAACTTTCAAGGAAGAGCGAAAATACGGGTACCACACAGCTCTTAGAGGTAAAACCGCCTCCATATGTTCAAAGGGCTATTAGTTGGCCAATCAGCGCTGATAGGCCACTGAGTACATTGCGTACCTAAAGGTTTACAATTCAGAGTCAGGGCAAGCCTAAAAGCAGGACTGGACTGCTTCGCAATCCTACCTAACCCAACAAGTCGAGTTCTAAACACAATTAAAAAGTCTCAACAAGTCATTTCTTTAAGCTCTTTCCTGTCAGTCACACTGTAACGTAAACATTCTCACGCTCCTGCAAGAGGGCGCTTACCAAACCATAGATCAACTCGAGTGTAAAATTGCAAACATTGTAGAAAATTATTATGCGGCATCACACATACGTACGTTAGTTGGTGGCGTATTCCTTCCTCGCTCTCTCTCTTTCATTTCATTGCAAAAATTTGAATCCTGTTTCTTTGGGGCATCAGGTGGGTTGGGCATTGGCAATGACATATGCTCGTCGTTGCAGAAAAAAAGGGTTCAGCATTTGGAAAAGGATTTTGTATCTCTTGTTTTATTTATTTCGGAAGTCCTGTGCTGGGCGTGTGGGTGTGACTTATACATACGGGCGAGATAAATTCGAGCAAAAAAATATCCTTTTCAGAATGAGAGAAATCAGATTAATTTAAACACATGCAAGTGTGTATAGGTATAACAATTGTAATGAAGTTTATGTTTTAATTAAAATGAATGAAATGAAAAAGGACACTATAGCCGAGACGCACGTTGGCATGCAAGCTGAATGCCAGTGGAAAATGGCTGTGTCTGTGTCGGAAACGCATGAGGAATTGAGAATATTTGTTATTTTTTTCTGAAAAAATGAAATGATGTGTTTTGTTTGGTTTGGTTTGGAAAGTGGATTGGCCGTAAAACTCTGGAAGCTTAGTGGGAATATTGAAATTTTATATCAGATGTCGGATTATGTGTGGTGTTTGCGTTAAGCCAGATTTAGATAGTTGAATGGAGGTAGTTTAGCGGTAATTCGGGATTATGCAATTGTTTCATTTGCTTATAACAACAAACAGTTGTTATACATTAAGAGGATTTCATCATACTTTGGTCAACAAAGTGATTAACATATGTACGTAAGTACATATACTCGTATGTAATCGCGCAACATCGAGCAGTCACCATCATTTCAGACAGTAGAGAGCTTTGCAGTACCAAAAACGTCTTCAGAGCACTGCAGCAGTATTATTTTGGAAAAGTTTTTCTTACAATAGGCGGGTTTTTTTGAAACCTAGCCAGTCAGTAGTTGCTAGCAAAGTCAAATTTTATAAGTAAAGCAAATACCAACTGGCTACAACAACCCAGTCAAAAGCAACTGGCTAGGAATTTTACGATATCCCATTGGCAGGGGGCGCCGAAAGCGATGCTTTTCATTTATAGCGTTGGTATCACTGCCAAATTGTTCTGTTCTCTTGACATTTGACCGGTGTCTGAGTACGAAGATGGAAGATGTTATGATTTCATACCTCTTTTTGTAAACTATCCATTGAATAAATTCTCTAAATTATGGTTTTCACAACAAATTGAAAAAAAAAACAATTTGGTTTAATGACGAATACTTTGACAGTTTGACAGCCGATGTCATAGGAACGAAATCACACGTACCAACTTGGCAGTATAAAAAATCGACTGGGTTTGGCTGGCTGAGAATCGCCTAAATGAACGACTGGCCAGCTAGGTTTAAAAAAAACACGCCTAATGATGCAGACTGTTACAGGACAATGATGCACAGGGTTCTGGTGTCATATTGGTCGTCTCCAAAATGATCAAGATAAACACATGTAATCACCGTTTTTAACAGTGTTATTGTTCATGAAAAAACACCAAAGGCCTATGGTAGAACACGAATAGTAAAAATAAGTCCACAAGTGGAAGACCGTAGCGTGATGTCATTGGTGCGTTCGTGAGTATTTAGACGGAGGCGGCGAAAATGGGTTTAGCGGCCAATGAGGGCAAAACCAAGTATATGCTGGCAACAAGTAAGGACATCCAACACCGGCGTCTCGAATAGAACGTCACAATAGACAGCTATAACTTTGAGGTAATTAAGGACTTTGTCTACCTAGGCTCCGTTATCAATTTAGACAACGACACCAGTGCTGAGATCAAACGAAGAATAACACTTGTCAATCGCTGCTTCTTTAGGCTGAGAAGATTGAGTAGCAAAGCTCTCTCTCGAACGACTAAAATGACCCTGTACAAGACCTTCATCATCCCAGTCCTGCTCTACAGCGCAGAGGCAAAAATGGATGAGGTTGGTCTTGGCTTCTTCGAGAGAAACATTTTTCGGGTCATTTTCGGTTCTATCTTCATAGAGGATGAACGGAGAAGGAGATACAACGACGAAATTTACGGGCTGTACAGCGACACCGACTTAGCCAGAAGAGTGAAGGTCCAACGACTGAGGTGGTTGGGTCATGTAGAGCGAATGGACATCAGTGCTCCGGCCCGGAAAATCTTCGAATCCACACCCGAGGGACGACGCAGTAGAGGAAGACCGCGAGTGGAAGGAGACCTTAGCCAACTTGTCGTGCTGCGTAAAACTTGAATGTAAGTGCCTACTATATTTGTAAGTGCGTTCCCCCTATTCAGTGGAAATTCCCTCTAAGTCTACTTAAGTCGGCATATTCTTCCATCCGTCATCTAAAATAGATACCATAAGATCCCTTAGCTCCAGAATGGAAATATTACCAACAGCATTTCGCTGAAGTAAATGTTGAAAATTGTAGTTGCGCTAAATTTCAATTCGAAGAAATAACAAACCGGCGAATAACACTTGGAGTAGACAGAGACTATAGGACGAGTCTAAACGCGCGACGCGAAAAACTGCAGAATGCTTTGACATACAATGAAGCACCAACATCACAAGAGGTGATATAAGCCTTTTGAGGTTGTTAACCAACTCCGAGGAAGAGCAGCCCATTGTATGATGAGGGAACTTTGAAAAAATGGACTAGTCACACAAGGAAATTCTGCCGAAGAAGATGTGCAGGAAGAATTTAATTTACACCCGAAGATTCTATAAGGCGACAGAGACTTGAGGCAGTGGGTAATGCTCGAGGCTTCAAAAACTGTCCGCGAGAAGAGTATCATCGCAAGGAGAGTTACGGTCTACATCGACAGCTAGGCAGCTGTCAATGCTCTGGAGTCCGCGATAACTAGATCGAGACTTGTGGGAATTTGCAAAAAACAGATAAGATATCGAGAGCCAAAACGGTGACCCTATGTTAAGTACCAGGGCATATGGATATCGCAGGTAACGAAAGGGCTGACAAACTTGCACGAAGGCTCTCCCATTTGCGAAGATTCCAATAATCTCGTTAAAAAGGTATATTGAAGACGAGGCCATCAGTCGAGTCAATACACGTTGGATCCAGCTAGACCCATGTGCAACAGCTAGAAACTTATGGACGGGTTATAATAAGAAGAGATCTTTGTCTCCGGTCAAACGTAGTCATCCCGAAGCAAGGATAGTTTCCGGCATCATTATTGGTCACTGCGTCATTGGTACTCATGCATAGTTACTCGGTATATATCACAACGACTACTGCAGAAGTTGTAGGAACGAGGAACAAATCGAATATGTCCGTCACCTGCTGTGACCGAGGACAAAACCATGTATTTTGTATTTAATAAGAAGGGACACCCCAACATCGACGAATCGGACAGGGTGGGTGTGGCGACGAAATGGTTTGCAACTGCCCAGGTCTCTATCATCTTAGAATTAAATTCTTCTTTCATGACGTTAAAGATCTATAAAAGCTTTACAGCACTGTGCTAGAGCGAGTTATGAGTAAGTAACTGGCGGGACAGCTCGGGATGAGCCAGGGCCTAGCTTCTCGCAACCATTCATGTTGTGCGTGTAACATTGTTCGCACGAATTGAAGGGACCTACAATTTATTGCCAACTCCAAACGGCGAATTGAGAAGCTTTTTTTATGACAAATTATATTCCCGAAGATTTGGCATTCCCCGACGAGAGGTGGTGCCGCGAAAAATGGCCTGTGGATATGGCGGGGACATGAACCCATGCAACTCGCACAGCAGTACGACCCACTTACCACTGTGCCATGGCCCGCCCGAGTTATGCCTCATATTAAAATACTATGGTGCAAGTGCTCTAGGAACCGTCAATGTGGGCGAGACCTGGCCAAATCCAAACTTCGCCCTTTTTAGCTCTTGTACAGATATTCTGGAAAAAGTTCGTTACTATTCTCATGAAGAGCTTCCGAGTCGAAGTAAGAAAAATTCTGGTAGAGGTAACAGTCAGCAGTCCGTGGCATTCAACAGGTCGAATGTTTCCACTGACGTTCTCGGTGGCGCCTAAGTAGGAAACAAACCCGTACGGATTGGAGCATGGAAATAACTTATCATAATGCGAAAAGGACACACTACATCCTAACGCGATGGCAAAAATGAAATTCTGTTTAGATCAAGAGACAGACAAGGTTTTTGCTCATATCGAGTGAATTTTTTTTATAATCCACTCGCACTTCAAAGGGTTATGAATACTCTAATGATGTTATTCCCACAGCGTGAGCGAGGTGCAGTGGTTTGAAACTCAGATAGTATCAGTTTTTAATTGCACTCGAGGGTGGTGTCCAGGCTAGCTGGGGGGCATTTGTGGTGTTTGTCATTGCTATAATTCACGGGAATTTTTTCGAATCTCCTGATGTTATCATCATAGTCAGCTAAATCAACTCTTCAAGCCAAGTCATTTTAGAGCCTCAAGTTGGCTACATACTACATCGCTACCTTAGTGAGTTGGTAAAATTCTCCCATACTGGCTTTACTGTACCCACAAGCGATCCTTTCAAAAGTTTTCGATCAAACGCAGTTTTATACCCCAAATTGGATTGGCATTCCAAATCACCCGGACGTTTTTCTGCAAGATAAAGGTCAACGACAAGTGTCCTGCAAATCACAGAGATCGGTGAGACCCTTACAGGTTTCCATCAGTCCCTTGCAACAAATTTCATGGAATTCCTCCCAATCGACTAAAGACCACATTATCTGCTTTATGTTCCACTTACACTTTAGGTCCTAGCAATATCCTTCTCCGCCCCCTCTCTTCCAAGTTATGTTCAATAATTTGGCCTATCAACTCTATCTATCCCGATGACTATCAACACAGCACTTACAATTTGATGACAAAAGGAGAAGAAAAAACCAAACGACATCGTCCATCCGAGACCCAGAGAGAGATGTGTATTTTCCACTTAAAAGCAACGCAATCTCATTGAACGGTCCTCGTAAGCCAGCGAGCCAGCGTAAATCAGGACATTTTCCTCTCATAAAACTTTTTCTTTCGTTTTGCCTTGTTTTGACCTTTTTTTTTGCTTCTTTGTGCTCCCTTTTGCCTGGTTATCCATCCGTGACTAAAGTTGGAGGATATTTTTCTTCTTGAAGGAGAATACCTTCACGATGATTGCGCCAAAAAAAAAAAAAGAATTCGTAACGTAACGCAACGCAACGTGTGTCGTAACCTAACAAAGGCAATTGCCAATGATGGTAGTCACTTGGTCATAAACTAAAGGAGCAGCACAAGAATCCCCCCCAAGCAGCACGAACTTCTCGAAGCAGCAAAAAACATTTTCGAGAAAGTCAAACCCCTCCGAGGGGCGAAAACCCAAGACGGAAACAAGGACAACAATGTTCTTGTCAACACGCAGCATAAAGGCGACAGCGTCATTTCGATTAAATCAGGATATGCGACATCCCGAATAGTTACCTTTTTTTTACTTTTGTGTCGGTTGTTGGATTCCTGAAAGGACGAAGCTTTTCAATTTCAATTCGAAGCCCAATTTAACGTTTTTATTTTCTGTTCTTAAGGAATTCGGTAGTTCCCTGTGACGTGTTCGTCCTTGCCTCGAGGATTATTATTTTGCCAATGATGGTGGGAGCTGCCTTCTTCTTTTTTTTCCAATTCAATTGAAAGCCAGCTGAGGGCAGAAGGGACCAGCAATGACGCGTCAGCAGTGATGATAGTGGCGTTATCGGGAAATATTATCGCATGTCGCACAACGAGCAGCAGGAGTGGAGTACTGTTGGGAGTTCACTCAAAAATTTGCTCAGCAAAGAAGGATGAGGCTGGTTTTGGAATGAAGTGAAGCGTTGAAGTGATAATGCTGGTTGTATCGTCGTTTGGGCGTTTTGTCCTTTTTGGGTATTTTTTTTTTGCTGTTGCTCTCCGCTCCCTTATCTGACGCAGTTTGCAAATTGATAGGGGAACCCGGGCGCCATTAACTCTAGATGGTGAAGTGTTTAAGTGAAAAGCTTGATATGGCAGGAAAAAAAATAAATTGAATTAGGTTTCGACGGAGTGTGGCATTTTGGGGGGAAACTCTGTTCACTTGAAACTGATGTTCTTGGGGAAAAAAAAAGATTGCGATTAGGAGGGGAGAGATGTAGATGAGATGTTGGATAAATACAAGATTCCTGAACTCGTCTAAGCAGGAATTTCTAGTTTTTTCTTACAGGGGATCTTTGTGTTGGCATTGAGAAAGTGTACAACAGAGGGGGCGGAGTTGATAAGATGTGATGATGTAATGGACAGTAAAATCTAAAATGATTTCTACGCGTAAATTGTCCTTGTGAACTTAGTAGAGAGTTGAGTAGAAGGAAAATAATACGTTTTCCCAGAACCTATCTTCGATTGGAGGATTAAGCTTGATCTAGGGTTGAATCCATGTCTGGAAGGAGCTGAGGCTAGGTTGCTGGCTAGGTTGGGTTAGTTTGAAATGGCTGCCAGCTAAAACATTTAGACCCATGTGGGGTCCATTGTGTACCACAAGGATCTCGGAAAGATCTCCTGCCTACTCATTAAACCAATGGGAGCTCCTTATGAACCGTAGGAAGCAACTAACATCCAGCTGGATAGGTGCAATGAAGATAGAGAATAGTCTTCTCCTCTTGCTCGTCCATATAGCTTCTGCAGAAGTAATCTGCATAGACCTTAAGTCTTGTTGCATGCTTGCCTATTAGACGGTGTCTACTAATACCACCTATTAGAGTGCTAATATGCGATATTAAGAGAAATCAAATACTTAGAGCGTTTCAGATCCAGCTTTGGCCAAATCTGCTTTGTCGCTAGACATGTTGTACCACTTGTCCACCTCAGATTTGTGCTTTCGATAGCATCTAGCTTTAGTTTAAATTTACAAGTAGCGATTGGTAAACCTAAGGCGCCCTTATCAGGCGGAATACACTGATTTGAAAGACGGAACGCTAGGCTGAGATTAACCCTGTCGGAGAAAACACCATCACCTACCCCGTTGCTAGTTTTTGAACCGTCAAGACTGTGTTAAAGTGAATCGACTTGTCTTCTGAGAGTACATCGTCCCAGAATGATCTGGTAAGGATGGGTACCTCGAAGTTCTTGTCAAAATCTAACTTGGATGTAGTGTGGTATGTGTCTGCGAGAAATTTTAACATTTCTCAAAATGGAGGCGTGGCCAAAATCTTTACTAGACCACTGTGAGCTTGCTCTGAGGCGGATGACTGCACAGAGGGTGTCGTGCGAAGAGCTCCGCTGTTACACATATAAGTTGTTCGGTTAATGGCTATATCCAAGGCGGTCCACACCACACCATCAGCCCGTACGTAAGTATCGGTCTTATTACCGAAATATAGAGCCAATGCGTTATGCGGTGCTGCAGACCCCATTTATATCCGATGGCCTTTTGGCAAGAGAAAAGGGCGACTGTTGCTTTTTTTACTCTCTCTTGAATGTTTGCTTTCCAGCTTCATTTTCTGTCTAAAATAAGCCACCAATGGTATGAGGGTCAATTAATAGGATCTTATACTTCCTAATGAAAAGTACCAGCTCAGTTTTGTGGGGGTTCACATCCAAACCTCTCCGAGCTGCCCATTTGGTCTGTCGGCATTCTCCCATCGAGACAGTACGGAGGCGTCACCGTGAGAAGGACGACAGTGGACACCGGCTGTCGTCCTTCTCCTAGTCTCTTATGTTTAGCTGTCGTGTTGCTACAGTGCCGGTGGTCCGTGTCGGCCATGTTGGTCCGCCAGGAACTGGTAAAACCAGTACTATCCAAGCTGCCACCCGTCAGATCTTTGGTGATATGTTCAAGGAACGAATTCTCGTACTCAATGCATCCGAAGAGCGTGGCATCAATGTAGTGCAAACGAAAATGAAGAACTTTGCACAGTTGACTGCGAGTGCAGTTCGTCCGGACGGAAAACCATGTCCACCATTCAAAATCATCATCTTGGATGATACAGATTCTATGACACACGTTGCCCAGGCGGCTTTGCGTCGTACGATGGAGATTCTGTTTGGTTTGCAATTATGTGTCAAGAATCATCGATCCGATTACGCTGCAGTCCTGCTATCGACTGAAGGGGGTCACGAGAACAATAACCACCGAGGACCTGCTCGGGATCTCTGCAATCATTTCTCAAAAGTATTTGGTAGACTTTCTAATGGTTTGCCGCTCCGGCAACTACGCGAAGCTAGAAGATTTCGTGCGGAGGCTGACTTACGAAGCATACAGCGTTGGTCAGATGATGGAGCAACTCAATGATGAATACCAATGCTCCAGCCTGAAGAATCTTCGATTCTTCCCTTTGAGGAACTAGGACGACGTGCGCAGGTAGAGGGTGACAGCTGCCTAAGAACAGCTGCTGAGACCCTGGTTCACTCCAAACTGTCGTCAAAATAAATAAGTACGACATGGATTTAGGATCACTCTTAAGGAGCTTGCAAATTCAATTCAATTTCAAATGCATAATTATCCTTTGAATAAGAAAATTTCCTATTTTAAAACAGTTCCCAAAATCCCAACAACAAGACAGTATTTCGCAAACTTTTACTCTCCTCGCAAAGGTTCTTTTCATTGAAATTATAAAAGCAACCTATAACAACTTCTCCAAAAAATGTTAACAGAAGTGTGAGAGAGTCTTGAAGATTGAAAGATACGGATAAAGAGGAGAAGGTGTCACGACGTTAAGATGTTTCAATGTCCTTATGAATAAATGATAAAGGCTTCGTCATCTGGTTGCCTAGTTTTACTGTTTAAAGAACATTTCTCGCAAGGATTTCCTGGAACACATTGAATTTAAGGAGAAGCATGAATTCGTAATTAAAGAGAGTTTTGAGTAGAACACTTTCTTGTTTAAAACGAAACCTTTTAATTAAAAGTCCTGTGAAGGTTGTACTTCACAACAACAAAAAAAAAAAAAAAACCTTAGAAAGTCGGAAAAGTTGGTCGGCAGGAAGAGGCCTTGAGTTAAAGGATTGATTCAATAAGGATTGAGAATTCGATTGTAAATTTATAAGCATTTCAAGGGCTATGGATTGGGAAAGATGGAATAATACTGGAAAGTATTACGAGACAAATGAATACTGATTCTGTTTTTGAAAAACGCTGGAATGATAGTCCACCACCTGCCTACCACTAGTCGTTTTATCAAGATCGGAATAATATCATCGAACAGTTCTAGATGTGTTACGCAAAGCGTCCCTTTGGCATGTGCTGTAATCAAATTTTGGAAGCATGGTACGAACTTCTCTTTGGATTTAAGGATAAGACTGACATCACTGAGGTACCGAATTGGGTATATACCTATAAGCGTTCTTATAAGCATTGAACGAAAAGCTTTTAGCTTTTAGCTAAAAGGGACAGAGACGAGATGCACTGCAGAAGGCCAAAGAATAATCGAATTGTTGATGTCTAAGGATATTCTCACTACTGGAAAAGATGGAACCTTTTCAATGGATGTCCCTGGCTTCATTCAATCTTTAGGAGTGAGTGTCTCATATTTTGCGCCTAGTTGCTAGAAGAGGTTCAAAGCTGTCTGCACACCGATAAGATATCACAAAGGTTTCCTAAAGACTTCCGTCCAATCGGGGTATTTTGGAAGAGTAGATTGACATCCAAATTCTGTCTACCAACTCCTACTCTCACACGCCAGGGGTGAACGTTGGGTGCCTAGTACCTCAACTGAAGAAAGGGTGCAAACCCTTGTGGAAGGTACTCTCCTTGCGTCCAGCAGGCACTCTCCTTGCTGCGGCTATTTGGGTGTTGATTCGTCATTGGAGGCAGACTAAGGCAAGAAGTCTTAAGCTTTAGGTATATGAGCGAACGCCTCACGACAATTACCATCAAAGCTAAATTCGCCAACATAAGTCTGATATGCGCGCATGCCCCAACAGAAGAGAAAGACGACGACACCAAAGACAGGTTATACGACCCTTGGGCAAGACTTACGAGCAATGCCCTAGCTATGACGTAAAAATTGTCCCAGGCGATTTTAACGCAAAGCTAGGAAGTGGGGGCATATTTGGTAGTACGGTCGGAAAGTAGAGCCTACACGACACCACCTCCGATAACGGATTTAGGCTGATCGACCTTGCTGCGGGGCGAAATGTTGTCGTAGCTTGTACGTGGTTCCCACATTTCGATATTCCCAAAGGAACATGGAGATCTCCTGATCAACAACCGTCAACCAGATTGACCACATTGCGATCGACGCAAGGCGCTCCTCCAGTATTATGGATGTCCGAACGTTTCGAGGGGCCAATATTGACTCGGACCACTACCTCGATGTAGCCAAAATACGGCTGCGGATATTCCGAACACCGCCAAGACAAGGAAATACTGTGAGGAAGTTTGACGTCGGACGGCTTCAATCGCAAGAGATCACCAGGTTCTTTCCGATCGAGTCTCTCTCAATCTCTCAAAAGGTCCTATGCTGCCAGCATCAAGTATTGAAGACCAGTGGCAACATTGCCAAAAATCCATCAGAGATGCCGCCTCTGACATGCGGGGTTTCACTCAGCCAACCCAACGAAACCCCTTGTTTGACGATAAGTGCCGGCAACCACATGCAGCGAAACAAGAGGCATACAAAGCGGCGCTGCATAGAAAGACCAGAGCTGCTCGCGAGCTCTACGGGCAGAAGAGGAGAGACGAACACAAGCTTTTCAGGAGGAAAAAGAAAGAGCATGAGAAGCGCGCGATCGAGGAAATAGAGATATGTTACTGCAGGAATGATATTCGGAAGTTTTACGAAAGGATAAAAAGAACCTATCAAGGCTACAGACAGGGCCGGATAGGCCATATGTGTAATGTGTGTAAATGGACAGGGCGCTGAACCGCCTGGGCGCCTCGTTAAAGCTAGTGAAATTGACAACATAACATTCTTCTTCTTTAGCACTGTGGTTGTTATTTCCACTCACCACTGTAGGAGTTTCAAATACTTAGAGTTAATGGATTTCAACATTTTAATCCATCTCCACGCCTATATTGTGTGTGGATATAGATATCAATGTCAATGAGAGGCGCAAATTGGGCTCAGGCCGCTCCTGTATAGAACCCGAACCGAAGTTTGCAAGGATGAACAAGGTTAGATCGTAGTATGTAGAAGTCTTCTTCGGTGTACCTAATGTGAGGATATCCAGACGACAGCTGGATCACTAAGAGTGTTGCGGCAGTCTGAGAAGCTAACAAGAAAAGTAAAGCAATGCCTCAGATCTTTGAACAAGATTGCTGGCAGGTACGACGTTTCCCAATGTTGGGTGCCAAGGCAAAGAGACGTGCCAGGCAACTGCAGAGCGGACGAGCTTGATTCTAAAGCCAGAAGAATGGAGAAAATGGCTATCTCGTGAAATAATTAAACATCGAAGCAGATCTGGCCTCTACTTGGATCAGCTCCTAAAATCAATAGAAGGAGCCCCCATAAGGCTTTGCTTGATAGGAAGAAATGCTATAAGAATGGGTGTCTCTTTCAACGATTTCTGCAGAAGCTATAGAGAGAAGGAGAAGAAAGAAACAACAGACCACATCTACAATATAAAGCTCTCTCCGATCAGGACCAAAACTAAGGCAAACCTTTAAAGCGCCATTTAAGCTGGAAACTGATTTGACGAAGGCTGGCGAGGAAAATTCAAGCCCGAAACTCTGGCTGCACATTTAGGTAAAAATAAGAAAAACAATTCTTCAGCAATCTCAACCAACTTGATATACAACATGGTTGAGATAGGAGGTGTCCTGCCTCAAGTAAAATGGACCGTCTGTCTCTCTCTCTACCTAGCTCTGCTCGGGCCGTACTACGCATAAAACGAATCCGAATCATGCACCTCACCTCATTCACCAATCGAAGTATTTGTATCCAAGACGGGCGAGAAAAATATTCGAATTATGACCGCCAGAGCACACAAAACCTCATAAATAATTCAGTTGGGATATCTGTCATATTTCTCATTGCGATGCCACGCCGCTAACAAACACGTTACCGCAGCCACCAGCCACCGCCTGCCAATGTCTAACTCGGTTTCACTCCCTGGCGAACGCGGAGGATACTTCTGGGAATAGATTGGATTGGAAATATACGTTTGTGTATCCATTCGCCTTTGGCATATCTTTTATGAATAGAAGTTAATTTTCCGTGGAATCGTGAAGTATCCGAGGATGTGTCTGTCGGGAGATAGAGCACAGCTTCTGATGAAGAACAATCTGCCGTCGATTCATGGCAAGCGAACACTTAATTTAATTTTATTCGAGAGTGTGCTTTGACAAAGCACATGGCACGGGATCCTCAATTGCATCCATTCAACGTGCGCCAAAGGATCCAAGTTCGGGGTAATATACTGAAACTGAAGTTTATCGAGCTGAAGGATATTATTGAATTATGCCATTGAAAGGCGACGGAGCTCTGCAGGGAATACTGAGGGAAATTTAGTGAAAATTTATTTGTCAACAGGGTGGAGGGGGAGTTGATTCGGTGGTGTGGATGGGCGAACGATTTATGGAAATCAAAAATTAGTTACGCAGCTCTGGGGATGTTCATAGTTGAACGATGGTTGCTTTATACTCGACGTTTTTGAACACGAGTGTTTGCAGCTGAACACAAGCTCCTAAGTGGATTTGATGGTGAATGCAATTCAATTCATGAAATTATCGAGGCAAGTGAAGTGGACGTATTGACAAGGAGTTGTTGGTTGGACATACATACATATGTATTTAGGTTGGGTTAGGTAGATGGGCTGGCGAGGGGAAATAAGCCATCTACGCCACACTCAGGTCAGAAGAGACTCATTTTGGGGGGAGAAGGTACCACTTGCTCGTGGAGAAGTACCCAAAGCATTCTCCTATCGCCCCAGGCTTTCGAACCATTTTGAAGCCTTAATGAACCTCCAGATGTCCGTGATGGGTACGTTCTTTAATACCTTCTAAAGGATTTATGTCTAAAATGGCAAAAACCTGGAGAGTGGCAGAGAAAGTGGGTCAATGTGTTCTCATTGACTTCCTCGTCTCCACAACCCCTGCAAAGGTCGTCCTCACTCAGCCTTAGCTTTTTAATTTGATAACGCAGAGTATTATGACCTGTAATCGCTCCTACAAGGATGGAGAGGGTTTTCCCTTCCTTCTGCATCAAAGTATAAGTTCTGGCACCATTGTACCTTGGCCATCGTTTTCTAGCATTTTTACAGGAGTCCAAAGAGCTCCATCTTTTATTCGCTTCCGCTAGAATTCTTTGAGTTTACATGGCGGGACTTTCACGGACTGATTAGCCTGCTCGAGGTCTAGCGTGAATTTCTTCCTTTCCAATTCATCAGCCTTCTCATTCTCTGGTATGCACCTCATGTCCAGGGACTCAGTATAATTGTACCTCATTCTGTGTTGCAAGAGCACTAAGCTTTTCGCGACAGCACTTCACAAGCTTCGATTTTATTTCAGAGCAGAAATCGCTTTTAGTGCTGTCGATGAAAAAGGTGATATCATCACGTGGTATTTCCTTCATCGCAGTCTCACGGGCAGCAATTGTCACTGCTAGGACCTCTAACTGATTTGAAGAGTTTAAAATGAAAACATACCCTCACCCACGTCAATGTTAATTTTGGACCCATCAGTATAGATGGCTTTGGTTCGCGGGTTTGGTATTGTTTCCCTTGTCCATCCTTCTCTGATTGGGAATGAGCACGAGAACAGTAATTTGAAGTCTAAGTAGGGTACTGTATAATCAGTGGTAACTACATTGTTCATGTACTTACTTAGAATCTGAGCATGCTTGACCTCCCGCTGATTTTCAGGGCACTTCTGACCGCAGATTCCGGTGTAAACAGGTCTAGTGGAAGCTGGTTCAGAAAGCCTCTAGTCCTGCTGTTGGCATGGTTCTCATGGTACTAGTAGCTGCTATGCATACCAGTCTCTGTAATTTCGTGATGGCCTTGATTTTAATTGCAGCTTGCCACCACACAACGCTGCCATAGGGAAGTATAGCCGTATACATCCATAGGATGTTTCTAGAACTTGGTCGCCAGGTTTTACCATATATATTTACTTTGGACTGGGGTTTGTCGGTGCAGTACTGACCGCGCAAAACATGGTTTGAGCCAGTAGCGTCCTTACGAGTAGGTTTTTACTTCCCACCTTGGTAAGGGAAGTATTGTAATCGGTCCGATCAAAATGTTTCGAGATATGAACAGGGCTTGACATTACTATATACTAGAAACCGTTTGCACCCATTTTCGGAATGATGTCTGTGTGTGTGTGTGTGTGTGTGACAATATTTTCCTCCTACGATATCTGGAGAACGAAACAACGTAGGACCATGCGGTTTTTTTTGTTTTATTTGTCAGCGTAAAACTTAGAGCTGATTAGATTTTGAGCAGAATCGGTCTAGCGGATGCTGAGGAAATTTAAGAAACGTTTTTTTTTTTTTTTCAAGTTCGTGCAACAACTCTTTGTGGAACAATATTAAACAGTGTGTCTTCAAATTTTCAGCTCTCTATGCATGTTTTCTTTAATTATTAAATAAATAACAATATCACTGTTTTTGATATAACATAATATGAGGTGGGATGTATAGGACTGGCTCCCCAGTAGAATTATTTTTTTTTTTTAAATAAGCGCGCACCCTTAAACGAGAGCATGAAAATTAACCTCCCTAACGTCCATGCTCTCATTTAAGAGTGCGCGTTGATGGGGAAAACAGAGTGGGTTAGCGTTTTGCGTTCCCGAAATAACTGCTTTCGATACAATTACCGTGCCTCAGAGAGGGACCGCAGCTGGTTGACCTATCGTACCCTGATAAACGTCGGATTTCCGAGTGTAAAAATCCTTCTTGACTTGGGAAACGAGGGCTATATAAACGCCAGATTCCATTAATGAGAAAACAAATTCATATGGTACAACCTTGAAAGGAAAATCTATCGAAACGGCTCTTCATGGGGTGGTGAGTAAGATTGAGATAACCATTCACAAAAAAAAATTCACTTTAGCAATCTTCCTAGGCATAATTCATTCAATAACGTACATACAGAAGCCATTCAAGCTTCTCTGAACTCCTTAGGCTTAGATGAATTCTTGGAAAGATGGATCGTATCCATGCTGAGAATCAGAGTCATCCAATCTACTCTAGGCAACAGCCATCAAATAATTTATGTAAACAGAGGAACTCCTCAGGGTGGGGTTATCTCACCTCTGCTTTGACTTTGGCTGATGGTTATGAACACATTTCTAACGACGCGGATGACGTTGTGATTTTAGTATCAGGTATGTTTCCCTCCGTGATGGAGAGTGCACTAAGAAAGCTTAGCACCTGGGCAACAAGCCTTAGTGGCATTAGTATTAACCCCACAAAAACTGAACTGATGCTTTTCACGACAAAAAACAAAGTACCCAACTTTACCCTACAGCGTCTTAATGATCAAGAACACTCGCTTACGTTCAGTGCCAAATATTTGTGCATTATTCTCGATCCCAAACTAAATTCGAAATCAAACATAGAGCAAAGTGCCAAAAACGGCATGCATAGCCTTTTATGACTGTAAAAGAATCTTTTGGAAGAAGTGTGGACTTAACCCCGTAGAGGCCATACGGGTCTTGGGTCTGGTGGCCCGCATTGAATAAAGGATACAACATCACTAAACTAAATCGAATCCAGAGAACCCCTAGTGTAGGTACCACAGGTGCAATACGTTCATTTCCGACTAATGCACTAACGGTTTTTCTAAACCTCCTACTCGATCTCGATCTTCTCAGGCGGTAACATCACCCACAGACTACCTTACCCTCCGAATTATGCCCAGCAAAGACTTCGCCGTGCGTATTCCATCAAGAGCGGAATGGGACAGCGAGTTGGTCACGAAAGATTACGACACATCAGTTTTCACGGCTGGCTCGAAGATGGAAGGCGAGGGTGCATTCGGGTATATTTTCAGCAGCCTTGAAAATATCGAATTAATTGGGATTCCTAAAATATTCGCAATCTACGAGACGTGTCGTGCACTTAACAACGACACCACCCCCAAACGAAATGTCACAATTTTCTCCCAGAGTCAGGTATCCATCAAGGCTCTTGTCTTCACAACCACCTCATCAAAGCTCGTAGCACAATGAAGAACCGGGCTGATGAGCTTGCCAGGCAGGGGACGGCTCTTGACAGCTTACATTGGGTACTGTCAAGGGAAAAATCAACCTACGCTACTTCTCTGTAGCCAAACACAAATGGAACAACCTTGCGAACTGCGCCATATCCAGAAAGACTTGGCCAATATACATACAACTAAAGGAAAACGGGCGACCTCCTTAGAAGAACACGAAAAGACTTTGCGGGCGTGGTCGCCATTTGTACGGGTCACTGGACAGTGGGTACCCAGGTGGCCAAGCTTGACATCTCTTTTAATCCCTACTGCCGCAGCTGCAAAGACATAAATGATAGGGAAACCCTAGAACACTTTCTCTATAGCAAGACTCAATGCGCTAGATAAACCCTTCGACAACCTCGGCGAACTTTCAGAGAAGAAAATCCCTAACATTCTACTAAATAGCGAATCCTTAAGTGAAAAAACAATTTAAGCACCTAAAGGACCTGATAGAACTAAGAAGAATCGAAGTCTAGGGATTGCCTGACACAAGATAGTTGTAGAACATCCACATCGACATACCATTATTTCAACACGTCAACTTCTTCAATTACCCTTAAGTTTACCCCTACACCAGTCCAGCGGGACTTTCGCGATACACGATTTCCAGGGATGAGAAAAAAAAAAAAACCAAAACAAATTGACCTCAATTCAATTTTGTTTTATATTTGCGTCTGCTTGTGGGTTCGTGGGTTCCACCACTGGTTTGAGTTGGATGAAGCCTTAAAAGGCTGCGGGATAATGAAGGAATAAGGGAGGAACGAGGAACGTAAAATAAAAACCATGTAATGAAAGTAAAAAGGAAAAAAAAAACCCAATGAAACATGATTCTAACAACATTTCTTCCTCCCTCCCCTGCGCCATGCTTGTCCTGAAAAATGGCGGTGAAATCTGTTCATTTTTTTTTTTTTTTGTCTTGCTAGGTAAAATGGAGAAATGGTACCCTGTGGGCATCCTTTTACATCAGGTTACTCAGCTGTGATTGCGTATTTAAATGAAACTGGCAGCGTGTAACAAAAGGGAAGAAACAAAATTTTACTTAATCCAACGAGATAAAAGGTGAGCATGGCGGCGGTAAGTGGATTGCATTGAAGAATCCTTGATGAAATACAGTTTAAAGAGATTTACATTGTGGAGGGCCTTTGAGGATTTACTCAACTGTGGGGTTGTATTCATGTGAAAGTGCCTTGTAGACTATGAACAGACAAGGATTATGTATGGAACAAGGAAGTATAGATGTGAACTCCGGAGTGGTAGAGACCTAAAGAACACCAAAAACACCCTACAGCTACGAGAGGTATACAGAGGAGAATGAGTCCGGATGAAGGCAATGATTAAGACCATCAAGCTGCAAAGTTTTAGGGAACTCGGCGACCAATTTAATGATGATGTATGGAGTGAGGCGTAAAACATTGTTACCACGGGACTAATAAGGTCCCTTATGCAATGGCCTACTTCATTAGTGTTGCTTTGCAAAATAATAGAAATCCTGTTTCTTTGTTTAGAAAATGAGTTACTCTCTAAACAAAATGGTGTGAAGGAAACACAACCTCAAACAAGTTTCACTGGAAAACACTCCTATTGATAACTTCACTGTCCGGTGAAGCAAAGTACCTTGGAGTAATTCTTGACAAATCGCTTACCTGGAACACGCATCTTAACATGCTTACCAAAAAGGCGACTAGAGCAATGTTCATGTGCTAACGCCTGTACGGCAAAACTTGGGGACTGAAACCCAACGCACAACGCCATAACCAAACCAATGATCACCTACGTGTCATAAGTATGGTGGTCAAAAACCCTTCAAACCACAACGCAGAAAAAGCTGAGCCAAATCTATCGCTTAGCCTGCGTAGGATTCACCGGAGCGATGAGAACGTGCCCAACGGCAGTTATAGGAGCAGTGCTTAACCTCACGCCGACACATCTGGCAATACAAAAAGAAGCTATGCTTAGTGCTCTAAAGCTGCCTCAGATACTGGCCCTTAAAGTCGGTGACTTTACAGGTCGTCTGAGAATACCAGAATACATTCATTGTTACCCAATTCCTAAGATTCCAGATACCATGCTCAAGAGATATTGTTTCTACGTTGTGCCGAAATTGTTATATACGTCCGCAGCGAATGGAGAAATGAAGGCCCTATTACACTACCAAATTGCCAAATCTAGTATTCAGATGGTTCAAAATTGGAAACGGCAGCACAGGTGCTGGGGTTCATGGTCCAACGCGCGACAGCGCTTGCGATGCCTCCAATCGAAAGTTAAAATCCGTCGTGTGAACTCAACCTAAAATGCTTGTGGTTGACAACCCGTGCCTTCAAGAAGTATCCCTGAAAGTATCCACAACTAGTGCTGCTACCGAAATGAAACAAGTCACCGATCGAGCCCTCTGCATGCTCCACACGATGGGAAAAAATCCTCGAACGAGTAATATAGAGAAGGCTTCAGCCTGCCGTAAGTAAGATGGGAACAAGCGGAAGCCAAGGAAGCTTTAGGGGGCAAACATTGTAGAGGAGGCACTAGAAAATACAGCGTCGCCGTAGTAACACTAGAAGTGCAAAAAGCGTTATCCGCGTCGAATGGATGTACCACCATACATTTTGAGCTTGCCAACAGCATTCTCTTCTATGACTCCGACACACGGAGTCAAGAAGTTCCAAGTAACCGGCGGTATGCTAAAAAGATTAGTCCTAGGTACCCTGTTATGGAACGGGATATACGACACACGACGATATCCTACTTTTACCAAGACAGCAAGCAGTATTCATCGGCTTCGCGGATGCCATCGTAGTCGAGGTTGCTGGCAAATTCTTGTAGAAGTAAAAGTTGTCTCATTGGCATGGATTCCATGGCACGTCTTGGAAGCCGAGTTAAGGGCATGCATTGAACGTGCCCAAACCATCGAAGCATGGACCTTTCCGTTTGAAGTAGCAGCTGCTCGACATTGACTAATGCGATGGAGAAACGACTTTCAAGAGCGAGTAAGGTTTTTTTGACAGAGTAAGGCTGATGGATGGGATACGTATTGAGAGAAGACAGCCAGCAATCATCACCTATTAGCTAGTGGCGGTTCTACTACATCATCAGTTATCGTCTAAGCCGTCAAGTGCAGACAACGTGTCAATCATGTACGTGATGATCTCGAGATGAGCCAAGATGAGCTCGGGATGCGCCAAGGCCTAGCTTCTCGCAACTATTCATGTTGTCCGTGCTAAATTTATCGCACGAATGGTAGGGTCCTACAATTTATTGCCGACTCCGAACGGCGAATTGAGAAGCTCTTTCATGACAAATTATACTCCCGGAGGATTGTCATTTCCCGACGAGAGGTGGTACCACGAAAAATGTTCGGTGGACATGGCTAAACCCACGCCACTCTCACAGCAGTCCAACGTACTAACTACTGAGCTACGCCGACCACAGCGAGAACAGCAGTTGCCAATCCGACAAATCTCAAGGAAGTTTTGCTTAGAGGGCGCAACAGCTCCTGCATCGTTTGTAAGTAAGTAGGAGGTCTTTGACGTTGGGTAAACGTTGGCGCCTCTAAGTTTGTAGGTCCTCAATCTTTCGCTACACTAGGTGGAACGATGGAATGGAATGGTGGACGACATTATAAACCAAGTGAACATCTAAGAGGGTGAGCCAAAGTGGGAAAAAATTGTCTGCCGACACACCAAGTTCTTGAAGCGCTGCCAGAAGGTCTGCTTGTCGAAAAGTCTCATCGTGCGACCTCTCTGAAAGTTCCCAAGAGTTAATTTTCAGCCTTATACCTATGTTCGGTGAGAAGGCTACAAAAAGGCAGTGAAGCAATAAAGAAAGGTTAAGCCCTTTGTTTGGCAAGCTCAGCTTAGAGCTCTCGTTGCTCTTGATACTTTCTTCACAGGGAACCAGGCAGTCAGGCAATCCTAGAAAAGTTTAGATAAACATGTGCAAATTGAAAGAACGTGAGGGTTCTACCGTTTCTTAAGCTTCGTCTGAAGCAGTTTTTAACACACAACTGGATTGCTTGACTTCTGATTAAAAAAACGAATTTAAACGACCAAGGACAGACTATTGGTAAAAGTTGGGACCAAGAATAGTCTTACATGCTTAGGAGTAAATGAGGGAGGTTATAGCAAACGCCGCAGAACCGCAAACTGAATTCAGACTCTAATCCCAGGCTACGAGTATTTACTGCACCACTGCAATGCAGCAGGTTACTCCGTCGCCAGTCAACAACGACATAACTACATCTGCCATCAACAAATCACGGAAATTGCTACCAGTCATTTGAGGTCTTCCTTAATCATTCGTTGGCACAACACAGAGCAATCAAACAATCAAGCACACCTTGTGCCACACGCCTCTTTGTGCAAACGAACGCCTTCAACATACAGGACATCACCTCCCCACAAAACATCACCACACACATGAGAAATGCAAATTTAAATAAATAATTGCCATTGCCACGAGCATGTGTTACCACGAGTCTGCATTCATTTATTCATGCAACATGCAACGTGTTCTCGCCAAGGGTTCGCAGCATATCCTACAGGTGTCCTCCTCAGCCATAGTTGCCGTCGTCGTTACGAAACACAAACTACTCATTATAAAGCAGAAAA
Organism: Matsumyia berberina; assembly: GCA_917880715.2. Taxonomy (NCBI): domain Eukaryota; kingdom Metazoa; phylum Arthropoda; class Insecta; order Diptera; family Syrphidae; genus Matsumyia; species Matsumyia berberina. Next base: position 53,016,206 of record OU862870.1, read on the forward strand.
TTGCGTGCAATTTTCCAGTAATTTAGCTTCATCCTGGGGGTGGAGTTGGATGAGCTCCATTTTCATTTTTTTTTCGTTTTAATCCACCGCGAGGTTATAAAAAGGACGAAACCCGAACCGATCACAGTTCACGATGCAGTTTGTCCTTTTCGTCTCAATTGCTGGCGGAGTTCTTTTTGCTGTCGCATCAACTTCTGGAATTCGGCCAAGTGAGGAGCAACAGTTATCCTGGTGGAATGAAGCCAACTTGCCACTCTACAGCGATTACTTTCGCTTCCACGGAGTGAGGAGTGTAACTCTGGTGGTTTGCTCCGAGGATGTCGGTGTAAGAGGTCAGAAGCAAAATGTGATTCGGATTGGAAAAGTTGTACGTGGCCTTTTGGAACGAGAGTTCTACGTGCATGTGTTCCATGATAGCGAGAATGTGCAGTTCACCTTGGAGTCGTTGGGCTATAAGACGGGAATAATTGTTAATTTGGAAGGATCCTGTGCCCTGCGAATTTTGCAGTCAGCCGAGCAGGAAATTCTTTTTACGACCAATCGCTTTTGGCTGCTCATTCGCGGTGAAGAACGAGCTGTTCCTGATGTATTTATACCGCCGGATGGGGAGGTGCGGATTCTGTCCTTGGGAGGGATGAAGAGTCTGGTGGATGTGTATAAGGTGGCTCCATCGAAGCCAATGAAAGTGCGAGAGATTGGTCGGAATATAATGTCTATCCAGGATATGGTGGGAAGTTTACAAAGATTCGGGTCAGCGATATCGTATAGGGAGGACTTGGAAGGGTTGGAGTTCAGGACGGGCTTAGTCATTGCGTTTCCCGATACATTTACAGACATCGAGGATGTGACAATGAGGCACATTGATACCATCACCAAAGTAAACTATCCCCTCATTCGATCGCTGAGTGCTAAGCTGAACATGACGTAAGTTTACGCTGAAGCTGATGAACTGAATTGCAGCTTCCCTTTCCTTTTTTATAGTTTCAACACCCACCAAATGGACAACTGGGGCTGGAAAAAGCCCAATGGCAGCTTTGATGGATTGGTGGGACGGTTTCAACGCTATGAACTTGACTTTGCCCAAAATGGCATCTTTATGCGTTTAGACCGCGTGGCAGTGGTCCATTTTGTTGCGGAGACTTTTCGGATACGGGCCGGGCTTATGTTTCGACAGCCTCCCCTCTCGGCTGTGGCCAACATCTTCGCGATGCCGTTCAACAGCGACGTGTGGATCTCGATTTTGATTTTCATGATTTTCACCGCGGGTGTCATGATGGTGGAGTTAGCATTGTCCCCCCTCCTCGTCGGAATGGATTTTCTTGATTCTCTAGTCTTTGTTTGGGGTGCCATGTGCCAGCAAGGATTGTATGCATCGATTCCGAATAGGTCGGCTCGGATTTTGGTCTTCACAACGTTCATCACCTCATTGTTTCTGTTTACGTCGTTCTCGGCGAATATTGTGGCACTCTTGCAGAGCCCCAGTGAGGCCATCAGTTCTTTGAGTGATTTGGGAATATCGCCATTGGAAATTGGGGTACAAGACACGGTTTACAACAAAGTTTTCTTCAACGTAAGTGTCCTTATCACACAGGCTGTATGTAATAAAGTTTCTTCCAGGAATCAACGGATCCCATCACCAAGACCTTGTTTCTGAAGAAAATTCAACCGAAGGGGGATCGTGTATACATGCGTCCCGACAAGGGTATGGAGAAAGTTCGTTCCGGCTTGTTTGCATATCAAGTGGAACTTCAAGCTGGGTATCAACTAATCAGTGACACATTCGAGGAACCAGAAAAGTGTGGCCTAAAGGAATTAGAACCGTTTAAGCTGCCGATTTTGGCTGTTCCTGTGAGGAAGAATTTTCCCTACACGGAACTCTTTCGGAGGGAGTAAGTTAAACGAAGTCGAATGAATGAAATGAATTTCAGTGGAATTTTCTTTTGCAGGATTCGTTGGCAACGAGAGGTGGGTTTGATGAATCGTGAAGAGCTCAAGTGGTTTCCACAGAAACCAAAGTGCGAGAGCAGTGTTGGTGGATTTGCTTCGATTGGTATCACAGAGTGTCGGTATGCATTCGCTATGTTTGGCTGTGGATTGCTGGGAGCTGTGGCAGTGATGTTTGTTGAGATTTTGTTCAAGAGGATGTTAATGTGGTTTTGGTTAAATAGGCATTTGAATGTGTCTGTGAAATAAAGTGAGACAATCTTTGTCAATTGAGCAAACTCAAGGCCTGTGGGATTGGTTGATGATGAAGATTGAATAGATTTGAAAAAAATAAATCGTGAAGACCAAACTAGGGGTCTAGCGTCGTATTTGGGATCTGCTCGCTTGATGGTTACAAAATCTCACTGAACATGAGCCAACTGTAACCTCATTTTTCACGTTAGATAAGGTTCAGGAGAAGTATGAACCAATCATTCGGAAAAGATCGAGCAGACCTGTGAGAGAGCCCAACGTCAGTATGGAACTCTCAAGTGATTTCTAAACGCATCAAGCTGAGAATTTTTGAAAGCTCGGTAAAATCTGCGCCCTAAAGGCCTGGTAAGCGTAGAAAGTCAACATTACAACCACAAGTAGGTAGGTAGGTAGGTAAGGTGGCGAAGACACGTAGGGCAAGGAAGGCCCTTTGTGATACCACTGGGATCTACACCCTAGGTGCCACTCCAGCTAATGAAACTATTTGGAGCTCTTGATAAAGCCACAAGTAGGATAAAGGTATTCGTGAACCACTTGAGGATGTGATTGTCATAAAAACTATGGTTTGTAATGAGACAACAGTTTGTAGGCGACAAAATCAGGCAAAAGAAGAAACCTGGAATTGATCACACGTTGAGGAAACCAACAAAATCAGTGTGAACCTCAGGCGGCAAGAAACAAGCGATACATGCATTGTAAATGGATTGCTCCGAACACGTTCCTTATGTTACACTCTATCTGTTTTCTTTCATCTTCCTTGATGCTTTTTTTTAGGTTAGGTAAGGTTTGCGGACCGATAAGAGTTACCCCATCACACTAAGGTCTATGTAGACCCATTATGATACCCATGATATTTCTTACTGCGGTTTTAGTTTTTTGGTGCCAACCATGCGATGGCTCTTGCAAATTTGAGAAGTTTTGACGGTGAACCATAAAATAGTTCGTCGATGTGATCGAAGAAGAATTTGCCAAGGGTTCTATTTCTTAGCTGACAGAGAAAATAGACTGTGTCTTCATGGACCACATCCCCTTCATATATTGTCGTGATTCAGGCGTAATTTGTTTGTGTGATATCTTAGCATGTTGTGGCCAGTAAGCGCTCCCACCAGCATCGACAGTCATTTTTTGTCTTTTTGTAAAATCTGGCAGGTTTTTGCCTTGTCATATTTTGGCCACAACCTTTTAGATATTTCACAGGTGGTTAGATACTTCCACATGTTATTTGCTTCTATTAAGGTTTTTTGTGCAATTTTCGCCCTTAGGTTGCAGAGTGGCGGTCTGACCGTACAGTCCGCTTGCTCTCGAGCTAGGGTTGAACCCATTCTTGGTAGTTCATCAGCTTTTTCATTACCTGATACCTGGCTATGACCAGAGACCCAGCAGAGCTTAACATTGGCTAATTCTGAGAGCATTCGTTGCTGCAGTCTCCTGCATGCAAAGGTCTTGAGGCAAAAGGTTAGGAATTTTCTTCATTTTCACTCATCGCACTGGTTGCTTCAGTGCATGCCACTCTCTGTAATATTATCATTTCTTCGAGGTTGGCGGTTTTGGAGGCAGCACGCCACCAGACCAGTACTCCGTGTGTGAGTATCGGTCTAGGTTAGGTTAGATTAGGTGGCTGTCTCCGCTTAGGCAGGGACACACTTAGACCAGATTGGCCCGTTGTGATACCACGGTGAAGAAAACCGACTTACCGGCAGCAGGGAACCAGAATATGTAGCATAAGTACAACGAAGGTGGGCAACCGTAGCGGTGTTAACCCTAAGATTTGAACCATTTCGTCCCAGAGATGAAGTTTCTTATTTTCTGGATATCGAGTTCAGCTAGATCGTTAAGATCATCATAGAAGTATTTCCCGAGGGTTCTTCTTCTTAGGGTTGTAAAAGCAGGACATGAACACTATTTTAACCCTCTTCCAGGATCAAGGGGTGTAACCAAAGATTAAGAAGCTCTTAAATATTACAGATAACCAGAGGTCCAGGACGACCAAACCTTCCTGCAGTTCCATTGGGGCTATCTCGTCCGCCCCCTGTGATTAATCGGTTTAACGATAGTTGAATACATCCAAAGGGTTATTCTGGGTCTGGGTCCCCAGTTTTTACCGAAGAATCTACTTAATGCATATGCTTTGTCTTGATCTAATGCCTTGTAGTAAGTTCACATGGAATTAAAGTTCGAAGCGAAACTGGGCCTCTCAAGTAATAAATCTCTCCACTTAGCTCGGTCCTTAGTTTTTTAAGGTTCAGTTCTACTTGTGCCCGATTCCCTTCTACTTAAGCAGACTCTGTAATCACTATAGAAATTCTTCGTGATGGAATTTGCATGTGAAGACGGCAACTCTGTCAAAATTCTGAGTTCCAAAGCAAGTAGCCTCCGAAACTCATAAATCAAAGGCGTTGAAGTTCGCAAATGGTACTTTCAACATGTTTCGTACAAAAGCATTCCATTATCCTTGATTTCCCGTGTGAAAATGGTAATGACATGAACATTAGTGCACACCGGTTACCCCTGACCGCATTGTCCAATAACTCATAATTCCCCGCTCTCCCATCATTATGCTCTGCAAATCCGACAAACCCGATTTTCATTTTCAAAAACATCTGCTGCCAGAGCAGTAAGAATTTCAATTTCAAAATCCAATAACGCACAGACCTTCGTCTTGCTGCTGCAATCAAGCGCAGACCAGGGAGGAAGTAAAAAGCGTCACCTACCAATCGTCAAAGTCAAATGAAATTCCCCCATTCAAATTTGTCATCTGGCAAAACGTAAGAGTCCTGCACAGGCTCCAACTATGTGTGGCTTTCTTACTCATACCGTATCCCCTGCAGAAATGTTTTTTATTAGGAATATCCTCGCTCAATATGCGACCGAAAAAAAAATTGACCACGTCATCCCTCTCTGCTCGACGATGAAAAGAGGAAATCAATCAGTGATACGGTTTTGATGGCAAATCAAGGATACGTATACGCACGACGCGTAGGAAAAACCCCCAAAATCTAATAAACTCACAGAGTACGACGAACTTGAGATGAAATTTACTCCGTTGTTCCATCTGTGTTTTGACTGGATACGACCAAGTCGTATGTTTCCCCATTGTATCGTCGTCGTCATCATTTGTAGTCCGCATTCGTTTGTCGCATGTCGCAGGACATATTCATTCGCAAATCAAAGGGAGCCAACACCAGCAAATACTGTGTCCGATTTCTGTAAGGACATTTACGAGAGGTCTCCTAACTTGCAAGGAATCAGATGTCACACGAACATCTTTCAAACAAACATTCTCAAAGCGATAGCATTCAAAGGAAGGTTAAACACGAGTGTCCTTAGGGCGGGAGACCGGGAGCGCGGGAGGAGGATTCGAAAGGATGATAAATGGAAATATCATGATCGATATTATTATTATTGCTGAACGAGAGGAGAGACACTGAAATTGGAATAATCATCGAGGGATAATACGTGACTGCTGTGCTTAATGGGAATTTGATTATTATCCTTGAGTGAGGAGGAAATAATTCCTGAATAAATTATAATTCACGGCTGACGGGCAAGAGGGCGGGCGTCTACATTTCTTTCTGGAGTGTGGATGGCTTTTGTCGTCTCATAGTCTGGGAGGGGGAAAAATACTGGCATTTCACTGCTTGCGACTAAAATTTTGACATCTGTCAGCCACAGCTGAGCGACTAGTGCCAACCTAAACGGGTAATTACACGTATTCATGGTGGTAAATTGGTAGATTGGATTTGTTTGATAGGCAATCGTTGGCTAATTAACACTTGATGTTTATTAATGATGCGAGCCACTGGTCTGGAATGGATTTTGATTTTATGACAAGTCAAGGTCGGAGGTCGGTTCCTTGAAATAGTCGCGGGCAGTTGTCTTTAGGTTGAGAGCTTTACTTTGACGTTGACTTAGCCTACTGGAAAGTATAGCGTTGAACTAGTGTCTGAGTTGCAAATTTGCAAAAAAAGTTTTAGAAAGCATTTCGGATTATCTTTCAGAGGATTACGGGCACAGTAAATTCTATGAGACGATTCGGACTGAAGATTAGATGTTGTTGCCATGTCGAACTACAAATTCCTTATTTTATAAAATTCTTAGAGCAGACGCACCCCTTATCGCTAGTGCAGCGCTCCGAGTTCTCTACAGGTGTTTGTTGACTTTCCCAGATAATCATCTGTGATTTGGTTTCGAAGTTTAATTATTTTGCAACAAAATGAGTTCCAAGGTTGCAAGGACTTGCCTAATTCAACGAGCAACTATCGAATTTCTAGAAATTCTTCAGAGCATTTGCAATGGTAGTGTCAGTTACCTGACTCTGATGGCCCTTTTGGCTATCTTCAAATTGAACCTTTACCAAGAAGCCTCTTCAATTACCTCAATTATTAGTTAAGATTGCACCTATAGTTCCACACACCACTACTTATACAACCTAAAGTACGATCTTTATTTGCCTTCTTGTCCATCCAGAGTAGAGCAGAAGACTCTATGCACAGTAGTGCTTATATCCTAGACATCTAAGGGGATGTGTCCTGATTTTTCTAACAAGGTCGATGTCCCCACATAAATATGTTAATTCGTCATAAGATCTTCTCATTTTCGTGGTTTCGTGGTCCAAACAGACCAAGAGGCAGTCAATGTAATTTTCTCTCAAATCAGCAAAGGTAACGCCCGTTGTTAGGCTAGGTTGTCAAAAATCCAATTTCTCTGAGAATGCACATTTAATACTTTTGCACCTTACATACATTGCAAAAGCGACTAAAGTAAGAACTGACATCACAACAAACATCGGCAAAAATGTTCCACATACGCCACCGTATTTTAGGTTTAGCGATTCCCGATGAGAAATACTTAGACGAAAAGGAGCGAATTTTTCTGCAACTGAAAGGATCCTTTGTGAAATGCCACGTTGGACGTTTAGAACATTGCGGAAGCGAGTTAAGGCCGAAAACGTTTAAAATGTTCCACATACGCCACAGCAGAAAAATTCTCTATGCTGGAATCCTTGGTAAGTAGAACAAGAACAATTCTTGATTCTTTGCGTCATGTAGTTTGGTTCTTTATACCCTTTGATTTCAATCACTTGGGGTTTCGAAGACTTTTCTTAAATTGAATATCCAGGTCTAAACCACCTATAAGGACCAGAATTAGCAGACAAATTGGTATGCCACAGTGGACAGGGAAAATATCAAAAACCCTCTAGCCTTGGTCAAAAAAAAACGTGAGAACTGATTGAGGTCGAGCCGCGACAGCTCGGTATGAGCCAAAACTTAGCTTCACAAAACCATATACGAATTGAAAGGCCCTCCAAACTTAGATTACCAAATGACCTTGAAACATCCACATTCTATGGAGGGTCCAATAAATTATTATGGACCTGCTATAACTACCATTGCAGCTTGATTGCCTAGTCCTTGTCGTGGTGTGATCAATTTATTTTTTTTGGCGACTAAGAATGCACCTCTCAGAGTTGGTGCATATCACAGTTAAACGAATTTCAGCATGGAAATCACTATGACACTTTCCCAGTGGTATCGAGACGAGTTTTGTGTCTCAAGATGCTAATTTTCGGTTGCATGGAACTGTTATATTAGGGGTCACGTAAGCCATCACCATCAGAGGGTTCTAATCAAAAATATCGCACTATCAAGAGGTGGGAAAGAACTTCTGACTCTAAACAGAAGAAGAGCGATGGCGCACGGATTTACCAAACCATCTTCACAATTAATAATCGCTCCATCAAACGACTCAAGATAAGGTTGCTTATCGATTCGGTCACCGATTTGTGTTTCCCGAGAATCTTCCCATCAGAAAAGGCATGCAATTTACGTCCAAAGAGTGAAGTATCATCCTAACGTAAACTCCGAAGAAAAGTGAGCGAAAGGCATGGACTTTCAAAGAATCCAGAACGCTCTGACACTCAAGTGCGACTTTGGTTTCTCTAAGGAAATTACAAACACTGCCCTACTTTTCCTTCTATTGCTGCTCAAGATAATATATTAACAGGATCGTCTGGTATGTCAGTGGCTTACCGGCGGAGCTACTCAAAGCAGCTAGAGATGACTTCGAAGAGAGCTTTTAGACCAAAGAGCTTGCTAGACTCACAAGACTTGGTCAGAGTGTGTGCCTGATGAATCGAATTTCAACATCGTTTGCATGAACCACAACAAAGGAGTTCTCCTCAAGTGCGTCAACTGCATATGTATCAGTCTTCTCGTACAAGATCTAATCTATTGTGTGAACGTCTCAAACTAACAACATGACTGGCCCCCTTCACTGCGGTTTCAGGTCAAGAAAGCTCACCACCGACCAAAAGTTCACACTTAAACAAATCCTGGAGAAAATCCAAGAAGTCCTAATCGATATCCGTCATCTCTTTGAGGGAGATTTAACCACGATTTATGACCTGTACAGCGACATAAATCTAGTAGCTCCGCATTGGACGTTTGAGATGGCTAGGACATGACGAGCGAATGAACACCAGCGATTTAGCCCACGGAGTCTTTTAATCTAATCCGGTGACAGTAGAGAAGACCTCGCCTAAGGTGGTGCACACAAGTGGAATTAAACCTCAACCAACATGGTATGGCATCTTGACAAACGACTTCTGTAGAAGCCGTATGGATGAAGAGCAAACAGAGTCTGGAGAACATTTCTTATGCCACTTCCCAGCTCTCCAGCAACGATGACGACATGCAAAAACGATTCATCCAGAGGACTGAGTGATTGACATTTATATACTTAATACTGAAGGATAATCACAATGGGTGGATCTTGTAGTAATAGAGTAAACTCTGATTGGTATCAACTTGGCGATGCTCAGTGTTGTAACACATCAATTGTGCTGATAAGAAGAAAAAAGGGTACAGAGCCCGAACCGAATCCCATAAGGATAAACTAGGGAACGTCGTAGTAGAATCGCAGTCGACGCTGAGGATATGGAAAAACTACTTCTGAAATAAAAATATGGTCGGAGGAAAGTATGCCCGATGAATGGAACCTCGGCATTGTTTGCTCGATCCTCAAGAAAGGAGACTCTCTGAACTGCGCCAACTACAGAGGCATCGGTCTTCTTAACAGTCTTCTGCTGTGTTGTGTGAGCTCTTGAAGCCGTTCGTCAACAACCTGATCGGTTCATATCAGTGTGGTTTCAGGCCAGGAAAGTCCACCATCAACCAAATATTCACACTTCGGCAGATCTTGAAAAAACCCAGGAACTTCAAATCGATACCCACCACCTCTTCATCGATTTAAAGGCCGCGCATGACAGCATCTATAGAGACGAGCTACGCAGAGCCATGTCTAGTTTTGGTTTCATTGGCAAACTCGTGCGCTTGTGCAAGATAACCATGGAGAATGCTCGCTGCTCCATCAATGTTGGTCAAGACATCGCCAAGACCTTTGATGTCAAGAAAGGATTTAGGCAAGGCGACGCGCTGTCATGCGACTTCTTCAACATCGTTCTTGAAAGAATAGTGTAAAACTCACGCCCCAACACCAGAGGCACAATCTTTCGAAAGTCCGTCCAATAACTCGCATACGCCGACGACATTGACATAAACGGAAGAACGCAGCGTGATTTCACTGGTGCTTTCGTGAGTATTGAAACGAAGGCGGCACAGACGGGTTTAGCGGTCAATGAGGGCAAAACGAAGTATATGCTGTCAACCAGAAAGGACACTCAACACCGACGTCTCGGATAGAACTTCACTATAGACAGTTATAACTTCGAGGTAGTATTAAAATTAAAAATTATTTACACTTTAACCTGATATACATATGTACATACATAACTCCCTCTCTCTCTTGCTACTTGTGAACTCAATTTTCCCACGAAAGCGTATGCAACCTGCATTTTCCCAAGGTATCAAGAGAAACATACGTAACGTACTATGTATTTCCTGCATAACCATCAATCAATTAAGGCTGCCCCAGGGAAAGTACAATGCTCCATCGGAACACTCCTGAAAGTTCGTCCTAATTGCTGTGCTGCATGGTCAACTATTGGTCCACCCAATTTCATTTGGTTTCTCAATTAAACGAAGACCTATTCCTGCGGCGCATTTGCTCCGTCGACGTTCCCCGAATTTTTTTCAGGTCCTCCATTGTTTTGCAACACAATACCATCGCGCCCTAACCAGCTGCCATTGTTTTATTTTTGTTCACATCCGAGCCTCGTCAGGTCTCACTATGGCCTTGACCACAGTTTCTATACCTCCGCATGACAGTCATTTTCTGTTGAAAAGTATCGAAACAAAACACTAAACTAGCAACGGCTAGGATGAGATAAATTTTTTGTTTTCATTGTCAAAACAATGTCGTGGATGTGCAGGGTCGAATTTTAAACGAGCTCGACGACAGGATATCGCAGCCGGTTTGTGGGTTGAGAGAGGGTGGTGGTGAAGCCTGAAAATTCGCCGTGCGGAATAAACATTTTCGTAAGCAGTCAAGTGTGCCAAAAATGTTTGTTCTGCTTACTTTGCTTCCTTGAAGGAGATCTCCAAAGAGGATGCAAAGGATGGCTGCGTTGCTGGTTTTTTCTTGGGCTGACGTAGCAAGATTGGCACACATAAACTTTAATAAACTTCAACGGTTTTTGGGTAATCAAGGACCAAAGGAATAGCACCAACACAGCAGATTTCTCTTCGTTCATGGTTAGTTAGTTCATGGTTTTATAAAAAAAAAAGGATATATGCCAGGATACACGGCGATTCCGCTTAGTTTCGTTTGCTTTTATCTTTCGCGAGGTGAAAATAAAAGTTTATTTCCCTGAGTGGAGGAGTTCACTATAGTTAGCATGCGATTACCATTCAAGGAGCAAATAATTTAGTTGTTCCACACACACACCCAGAAAGAGAGGAAAAGAAAACAAAAAATGTGTTAGTCAAGAGGTCAGCTCGAGGAGGTCCTTCTTGTTTGGGTCATGAGTAAAAGTTTGAAAAAAATTTAAAAAAAAAAATTTTAAGGTGGAAAGTTTGTGGAGGAAACGAAGAAAAATCGTAAAATTAGACCGGAAGATGGTATAATTAAGTGGGAGGCTCTGTGGCTGGTGGCAGTTGCTGGGAGGACGTTGGGGTAAAAGATTGCAATTAAACTCGCAATTAACTCACCAGACGCTTAAGGTTTAGATCCAATCAATGAGTTCAGTAATCCATGAAACTACATAAAACGATCAAAGGCTGTAATTACCAACTTTCGGGGGAATGGTAACCTTTTTGGTTGGACTTTGACTGGGCTTTGACTTTATGGCTACGTTCATCATTGAAGGTTAGGAGAAATGAGAAGTTATGAGTTCATCTATCGCAGGTACTTCAAATTTCATTGGAATTCCAGTCAGAAATTTGAAACACTCGCATTAACCTTATCGCGTTGACAGTCAGTAGACGGGGAAATCATTTTGGAGAATCTCTCTCTAATAGGAGGCGTAGATGGTAATGAAGATGGCGAATTTAGTGGCGCTTACCATTCAATACCCATAAAGTTAAGGAAAAATCCAAAATGGACACCGGTGTGGGGGTAGGTATGTTTTCCGAAAGGCTGAGCATCTCCAAGTCCGCCCGTCTTCCGGACCACAAGCGGAAGTCCTAGCAGTGACACTACCTGCCCGTGAAACTGCGATGAGAGGAATATCACGAGAAGATATCAAATTTTTCATTGACAGCCCGGCAACAATAAAAGCCGAAATAAAGTCGAAGCTTGTGAGGTGCTGTTGGTAAGAGCTCAAGGTTCTTGACATGTCCCTGGACATGAGGGAATACCAGGAAACGAGACTGCTGACGAACTGGCGAGAAACGGCTCGGCAACAAGCCCGGAACAAGCCGAGACTTTGGTGAACATCCCGCCTTGCGCAGGGAGACTAACAGCAGAAGGATCTCTCTAAACACTTGCGCAACCACAAGGAAGATAAGGCCAAAGTTCGTTAGGGCTAGGATCGAAGACTTCTGCAGATCGACAGAGTATCCCTATGTACCCTTAAAGGAATGATCAAAGGGCATAATACGCCACGCTACCATATGAAAAACCTTCGACATGTGTGACGATAAGGAGGTCAACTTCCTTTGCCATTGCCCTAGTCTCTGCCATTTAAGAAACAAGTCCCTCGGACGGCACTTTTTCGAAGAACTATCCGATACACCGGTGGATTCATCAAATCTACAGCGTGGTTTGTATCACAGACGCAGTAAGTTGGTCATGTTTTACTGATATATATATATATGTATGAAGCTGTAACTATTGGATAGCGTTCCTACGGGTAGGGAACACTCTCTTCCCCCAACGGGTATCACAATGGGTCTGAACTGACCTGAGTGTGGCCTATCCACGAACCTAACCTAACCTAAGGAGAAATTTTAGGAAATGGGTTGTGATTGATTGGGAAACTATTGACCGTTCAAAGCCCGGTTTCGGCCAGTAGCATAACAATCAAGTTAGGCATCACATGTCCTTGAACATGAAAGCTGAACGGTGCGAACGGTCAATCGGTTCTAGGTAATATGGCATTCTGCGTTACTGAAATACTCACCTAAGGAAGTTCATAAAGAACCTCGAATATAAAATTGATCCCACGTTGAACACTTTTGGCTATTTTACTCTGACTTAGATTGGTTTCTGGAATGTGAGGAGCGAAAAACCTCAAAATGCCAGGTTATTATAACTTGAGCGAGAATTGGACATTTTAGGACTTAGGGAAGTGAGATGATGAGATGCGGGATACGTAACACTGTATGGATTACTTTATTCACATAGACCATTCAGAAATTCAAGGGAATCACACGGGGACATGATTTTGATGGTCAGACTTGTGACTAGAGTACGGCGCGTCGCCATTATAAAGTGTCTGCTGAAGAGGAGACTTTCTATGACCAGCCGATATTAACGTATGAAGGTTAAGTCTGGTGGCAAGCTGCAACTTAAGCCACTAACCACAAAGCCTTGACCAAGATACAAAGGCCAGTACACTATGATCAAATCGGACAAGTTTGGAGACAATTCTCAATCTGCTACCCATGATACCTACCTGCAAGATCCTTTTCCGGTCGAGTTTCTCACAATCTTTCAAGAGGTCCTATGCCGCCTCTGACTTGCTGGGTTTCACTCGGCCAACCCAACGAAACCCCTTGTTTGCCGACAAGTGCAGGCAAGCACATGCAGCGAAACAAGAGGCACACAAGTCGGCACTGCACAGAAGGACAAGAGCTGCTCGCGAGCTCTAAGAGCAGAAGAGGAGAGACGAACATCGGGTTCTAACCTCAAGAAAGAGCATGAGAAACGCGCGATCGAGGAAATAGAGAGATCTTACTGTAGGAATGAGGTTCGTAAGTTCTACCAAACGGTAAAGGCTGCAGACTTCGAACCAAAGCCTGCAAGGATGAACAAGAGAACATCGTAGTAGAATCGCAGTCGATGCTGACGATATGGAAGAACTACTTCTGCAGACTGTTTAACGGCGGCAACGAATCAAATCCTGCTGTCAGGCAGAATGAACCATTCAACCTGGATGACGAAGACCAACATTTTCGTCCACCCGACCCTGGATGAAGTAAGCTCAAGTCCAATTAAGCTGCTAGTACAGACAGTGTTGGGCGTAATCACTAAATTTTTCAATCAATTGATTAAGTCACTAAAAATTTAGTCAAACTAACTTAGTCATGATTGAAATAATCAGATTGAAAAAATTAGTTTCAATCATAACTAAATCGAGTAATTTTTAGTCATCAATTTCAATTTTGACTAAAACTAATATTGAAAAAATATGAGAACGAATCATGTATGACAAAAATTCGAATGCATTTTAATGAATAGGCGCATTTTGAGTTGAAGTTGTTGTTAAAATATGTATTTTAGCTTGATATTGAAGCGATACAATACATGTTTGGACTAAGTACAATGTATGTAGAGTAATGTAGAGTATTCTGAGAAATGGTTAACTATAAATTGTTGAGTGCGTTAAAACTAATTTATGATTGCCAATCGATACCAACATCGGAAAAACCCTTGACCTTTAGGTAGAAGTGGTGGCTTTAGCAATCCTGATGCTGAAACTTAATTAGCGCTTTAGCGTCTTTACCCTTTAATGACTAACTTCCTTGTAAAGAATTTTCTTTAAAAATAACTCATTTTTGAATACTGAAAATATGTGCACGCGACATAAAGCAATTTTTTAGGTGGATTTCATAGAAATACCACCTATTGCAGAGGTCCTCATGACGCGACTTTAAAAAAATTTTTATGTCTCAAACGGTACAATTCACAACTCAAATAAATCCCAAGCTCCGGTTCTGATTTTTTAGTAATATAGTAGATAACAGTGAACAGAATCCGCCCGCTACCAATTTGAGCGCCATCTTGGATCCGCTATCTTGAAATTCTTTAAAATTGATTGGATTTCGTTGAAATTGAAAATCCTTACAAATTTCGAGGTATTTCGTACAAATTCGTTGTTAAAGTGGAAATGTTTGTCCGCCATTTTGTTCCCACCATCAGAATAGATGACATAAGAAATCCACCTACCTCTTGTGGCGCTTGCCGGAAGGTTCTTTTTTTAGTTTGTTACGGCTAGTGCTGATAGTGCTTAGACGTTTTTGTATTTTGGCTGCAACGCGAAAAGGATATATTCAATAATTGAATCCAGCTGTTAACGAGATTTTAATGGCATCGAATTTTCTCAATAAGCCGGTGAAAAGTGACTTTTTATCAATTACTCTAAAAGTAATTTAATATTGAAGACTGGCTGTCGACTAAAGCCAATACTTATATTGTGAATTTTATAAAACTAAGAAAATGTCGAAAAAGAACATATTTAATCTAAAAAAATTAAATATAATCTATTGTACGAAATCATCTGTTTAATTTTAATTTCAAGACGTAATATTTGTATTTTGTAAAAGAGCACAGTTGTTTTTTTAAAGCTCATTTGTTATTTTTATCTGCATACAGACATAATAAAAATAAAAGAAATTTTGCACTTTCCAAATATGTGTTCAATTTTTAATTTGATAAGAACAAAAACTTTACTAATGAAATTTAGTCATGACTAAAAAACTAAAACTAAAACTAAAACTAAATACGTCATTAGTCAGCCCCACATGATTAAAATTGATTAGTCATTAGTCATTTAGTCATGATTGAATTCGTTAGTTTTAGTTTTCAATCATTAGTCAAACTAAATTTTGCCCAACACTGAGTACAGACGGCCCAGCTGCCGAGCCTTTCACAGCAGCAGGCGATGACTGGCTAAAGATCGAGCTGGCTGGAGACCCTTGTTGGTTGAGGCCCAGGTCCATCGCGGACTGTAACGCCACCTTAAGTAAGTAATAGACGAAATCGTGATACACATTATCAATTCAACGGACTAAAATTGACGCTGACCTTCATTTTAAGGGAGTGCTACCGTATCTCCATTAATTTTCAATACTCGGGTGAAACTCCTAGAACGTAGAAGAACAACTTACAAGCAGCAACAGACAACTGGGTGACAGGGAAAATTGCATCAATCTGTGTAATCCAATTGGAGACACATCCGCACCATCATCATTATCTCGAGCAACTACTGCATCATCTCATCATCCTCATCGTCATCATCATCACACACTGGAACGCTCTCATATAATCTATTATTTATAGCCTTCCTTTTGCCATCCGCTCTGCATCATCAGCACGAGGATGATTTGCCCTTAAGGATGCATCCAATCATTCGCTCCCAATATGGTCGACATATCTGCAGCATTGTCCTCGTTGTTATCCTTTGGAAGACGAGTTTACCTTACAACCTTGTTGAAACCATGAAAATGGAAAATTATTGATAATCGAACTAATTTGGTACCTCAGAGAGGGTGGCGGCAGACTGTCGGATGAGAAGTGAAGCCCCCGGTAAACTGTAAATGACTTTGAATTCGAGGTGAAGGTAGGATGCATTGCTGCATGCTGGGGAGAAGGTCACACAACATAGGACACAGCTATGCACAGATTAAAATAAATCGATTGTGCATATGGTGCACCTGATTTGAATGTCCTGTTGTAGATAAAAGGAACAAAGGCTGATGTGGATGTGGATGTGTGGATGCTGTCTCGGTTGGCCTCCTTTGAATTTCCTCTCGAACAGAAGCTCGGCCGATTATTGATTCAGATTATAGAGGGGAAATAATTGGAATCACCTCTGTCGTTGTTCACAACAACACACGCGTGAAATCACAAGCATCGCACCCGAAGGATGCTTACCAATTGTAAGTATTTTCTCTTGTACAATCTGAGCGGAAAGTATCTTACTTTTATGTGCGTGTATTATCATTGTTTCCTTCCAAGTTTAAGTATCCGAACGTAATGAGCCTTATCCTGGTTTTCTTGGTTCCATTCGTTTTGTGCCTTTATGGCTCCTTTCTCTATGGCATGGATACACCTTGAATGGAGCCGACAATTTAGGAAATAGGCTTTCGAGAGGAAGATAATAAAAATGGCAGACAAATATTCTCATCTTTCCAGAGGTCTACCTTTGTCTAATTCAGGTTTCTTTGCTTCTCGCTTGGAGACGTTGTCCTTGTGTTTGGATAAGCGATTCCTTCTTTTTTTTGTTGCCTTTATAACTTTTTTTTTTTATCTAAGTAGAGTCGAGGAGACCCACAAGGATATCCATCCCATCGTTTCATCTATCGTTTGAAGTCGAACGGAGAAGAAAGGAAATGTAGTATATGCAATCGTTACTGTGCTTGGGAGTCTTCGAAGGTAACGACGACGGTTCCTTTTGCTTAGGTAATGTGAAAAGGGATTTCAAGTGAGGGTAAGGATTTGATTTTATTGCTTTTTTTTTCTGCCTTTAAGCTGGAACAAAAAAAAAGATGGAAAAATCACTCGAGATGAGGAAAGTTAATGAGGGCAACGGGTCCGTGTTGAAATTGGGAGACGACAGGGGTATATCCGGTGGATGTGTGGTGAATTTTCAAAATTTTCCAAGACCACCAACATCCTGTATACACAGGATGTTCACTGTAACCTCTGTCAGACAGTATAGTGCTTAGCTTATGGTGCTATTGCCTGTAAGTTGAAAGTTTTTTAAACGTAAACAGAGCATTATGCTTGCATACGAAACGATGTGAGGAATAAAGAATGCTCGTGGTGGTTCTACTTGTCATACCATCTCTACATCTCTTTATGGAGAGTGAAGTCGTAAAGGCGATTGAGAGAACCCAATTTCAAGTTGAGGGAAGGCGAACCTTTTGAACTCTACTTCACAATTTGAAGTGCACAATCGAATTTGCATGCGGTGATGTGTATTTGCTAAGGTGTTGGAAGCGCGTTCCAGAGCTGTGGTCGAGTCTAGGTTGGGCGATGAGCAGTGCGTCTTTCGTCCACGAAGAAGCACAACCGACCAGCTATTCACTCTCAGAACGGTACTTGAGAAGGCCTGACAGTATGCCAAACCTATCTCCAGTTGTTCTGTGGATTTTGAGAAAGCATATGATCGCGTCCCTCGAGCTTAACTCTGGGGTGTATTGCAGGAGTATGAGATTGACGGTTCTCTTCTGAGGGCCATTCAATCTCTATACGCAAACTGTAAAAATTGTGTTCGGGTGAACGGCGTTAAGTCGACACCTTTCACTGTGGGCGTTGAACTTCGCCAGGGGTGCGTTTTGTCACCTCTTCTTTTCATAGTGTACATACATGGATTGGATGTTACGTTCAGCCTTGGTGAGGAACGGTTCGGAGTGGGAGACTTAAGGATAAGCCGTCTGCTTTTCGCTGATGATTTGGTCATCCTTACGTCCACCCAGACCGAACTTCAACGCGCACTAGATAGCTTCGTCGTCGTCTGTGTTGAAGCTAAACGTGAACAAATCAGAGGTTTTAGTAATTTCCCGAATGCCTGTTCAATGCAATCTGCATGTTAGTGGAGTCCCATTGAAACAGGTGGAGAAGTTTAAATACCTCAGGGGTCTTTTCACAAGTGATGGAAGGAGTTATCCTTTAGGATTGGTCAGCCTGGAGCAATTTTGAGACAGCTTGGGAAGCTGAGTTATCGGTCTTCAATTCAGTGTTTGTTCCGACCCTCACCGATAGTCATGAGGTTTGGGTAATGACCTAAAGAATAAGATTGCGAATACAAGATGCCGAAATGAGATTTCTTCGTTGTATTGCGGGAGTAGCTCGTCGAGATCGGGTTAGGAATACCAGAATACGCGAGAAACTCAATGTCGAGGACCTACTTCTTCGAGCGGAAAGGTCCGTACATCGATGGTTTGGACGCCATGGAATCAGTGTCATCGGGTAGGCCTAGGATGAGATGGCTGAACCAATCCGAAATCGCACCTCTACCCGTATGGGGATAGTTCCTGATGATTAAGAGTCGATAGCGGAAGATCGGGAGATGTGGAGAGTCTACTTAAGCACCCTAACCCCGCGACCCTCATAGTGGATAAGCGTGTCATTGAAAATGATGATGATGATGATTGCGCCCAAAACAATGCAAGAGAAGATCAGATGGGTGAACCGGGCGTAAGAACATTCAATAAAAAGAGCGCAAAGAAAACGGAAGTGTTTTAATTAGTCTAACAATATTAGGGGATGACTTTAGGTAGTAATATCATAAATAAGGAACGAACCGACGGATGAATATGTTAATAGACGTCCAAGAGACAACAGTACCGTGTATAAACCCAGATCATATACGAAAGGCAGCCCGAAATTCTTTTTTAGATTAAGAAAATCGCTATATCAGCTTCCTCTTCTAGGCCCAGGCCCGCTAAAGGCAGTCGTTTTCAGTAAAACATTTCTGCTGGGTCCAATTTGGTACTATCTCTAAGGTCTGTGAAATGTGTGGCCCTAAAAACCAAGAAACAGTAGGGCTGGATTTATCGATTGCAAGATTTTTCCACCAGATGTCTATGTAAGGTACCAGCGCATACATACCAGATTGTAAAATTCAGCGAGACTGTGCTTCAGAAACTAGTGGCTTGCTAGGAAAAAATACGCCCTAGAAGCCGCTCTCGACACTTGACTGCATGTGTAGTTCTGTTAGATAACACGGAGTAAAGGAGTCGTTGATGTTGTGGATCGGGTAACAGAGGCTGTTCGCATTGATCATGCCAAGTTGAAGACATCTAAGGCCCCCTCAGTTTTCTGGAAGTTTAAGGGAGCTTTTGGAAAGAAATGGGCTTATCACCGAAAAAGGTCCAGTGGATCTATACGTCCATTATACTTCAATTTCTAGCTTACGTACCGGTCGTTTGGTGGAGGGAACTTTCGCGAAAGTATGCGACTGCTTTCTGTATTCAATTCTATAAAATCGCGTGTCTTGGCTGTGAGGAAGCTTTACCGAGTACGCCTGGCGGTTCTCTAGATGTTCTGCTTAATATACATACCCCCCTTTCATAGCCATATCTTGGACTGAACTATCACAGCAACATATCGCTTTAGACTGGGGGGTTTTTAGTTTGATATTTTCCACACTGGAGTTTTGATGATCATTCACGATACTGATGCATCTGATGTATTGACACCAACACTTCGGCTGCCAATTTAAACTTGACTTTCCTTACGTTGAGGGCTGGATTTGACCAGGTTCTGAGCGTGAACTTGGCTTTAGTAGCTGAATGGTTCCGAAACCACTCATGTGTCCAATGCTGGGGTCTTCGTGAAGACCAACGACACTGGGCTTCTGGCTAATGTCAAGAAACTATGTACACACACACCTATATTGTGATGAGTGGTGGAGTCGTCGAAGCATCTGCCTTTAACTAGTTCCAAAATAGTTCGAGAATGCAAGAACTCTCTGAATTTGGTCGCTAGGCTGAACTTTTTGACTCTTGTCTAGGTCCCAGGTAACACTGGGATCTCTGGAAATTAGATCTCCGATGAGATTTCTAGACAAGGCTCAGATGATGTTTTCTCAGGACTTGAACCTACGTTCGGTCTTTCCCAATCTTCGGTCAGGGTTTCAGTTGACGATTGGGTTTCTTAGAAACACAGTTCTGTGGCACGGCTCTCTAGAGTGAAGGCAGACTAAGTGCATACTCCCAAACGTCTGTAAGAAATCAACGGCCGCGTTTCTAAACTCGTCTAACGAACAGAATTCCCTATGAAAGATCCGTCTGCATAGCCAGTATAGTGCGGGACATTCACAGAGAATGAGCTCAGAGGTTTCTTCGTCTTTCAAACAGAACCGACACTCTGTATCTAAACAAAGGTTTAGTTTGTTGAGATGGTATCTTAGGCCTCAATGGCTGGTAAGGAAGCCCACTAGCTTCTTCATGCTATTCCTGTTAAGGTTTAGAATTTCCTTTCAGGAAAAGGGCTTGATAAGTCTATTGGATTGCCTAAGCCCGGGGGCATTTTACCAATGGGCTAGGTGAAGTTGGTGTTCCCAATTGTTCAACAAAGCTGTGACTGTAGTCCAATTAACGCCACAGAAGGGGTTCGGCCCAAAAGCGCGGAAGCCGAATCGGCCCTAGCCAGCTCATCCGCAGTTTGTTGTAGATTCCACGAAGTGGGATGTCAATGCTTTAAGCGTTGCCCGACTAAACTTAAGTGACACTCATGTTTGTGACGGTGGTGGAATGGGCGACGATGCTTCGGCCTTTGCTCAGATTCGGTGGAAGATCTTCGGTCTTTTTGATGGTTCAAGAAAATTCCAGTAAAATGGGTAAGACTGGGTCTCGCTTCCTGATAGTACAATGGACCAGTTGGATCTGAGTGCTCCAGTGAAGTGTTTCCTTACTCGACCAAAAAAAGACACACGCCCCAGAAAAAATAAAATTGACAAAATAATGGACCGCCCGATTCCATTTAGACCAAACGTGCGACACTTCCTAAGGAGCGTAGACACAGACGAAGAATTTCTCCTTCCTTGTCTTATATCCTGCCACGCGCTTACCGACTCAGACAGAAAAGGGGCTGCCCTAAGTAAACGTGTCGCAGATTAGTAAAAAAGCAATCCAGCATCCAGGACCTTGGGGATGATTTAGTGAGAGAGCTGAAACGCGTTGCATAACCAAAAACAAGAAGACCCGCCGGGGTTGCTGATGGCATATACTTTTCAAGGGGTGGATGGGAGTAAAAAGGGGAAAATCAACAGACTTATTCAATTTGCTTTGCTTCGTAGGAGACCAAACGCTCCTCACTCCCCTAACCACACTTCATTGAGTCCTCTGAAATCTTTCATGGAAACAATAGGTAGAAATAGGTAAAAAGTTCTGGTCAAGCAAGAGTCAACTCGTCAGAGATTCTTCGCGAAAGTAATACACGTTCCGATGGGTACCTACTGTGTGGGTAAAATTATCTCACTAGGTAAAGACACAACTGTGGCTTGTCTAGAAACTCCAAAACAGAGTTCAGACAGAAACCATTAAGAATGTGGCGATCTGCACGGAACTCTAGCTAAAATGGACTCATGAGGTTAAAGTCAGTATTCCCTTCAATATGAACTGTCAAGTTACGCAATATCAAGTTTTGCTTGTATCGAATCTATTTTTCTTGTTAGAGTTGTTCAAGGACTTGCGGGTGGACTCTATGCTGCCAAAAGGAGAGAAAGGCGTAATTGAACTTAAAGCATATCTCACCCCAATTTATCCTTGGACACTGTTTTCACCCTATAGTCGTCACAATTAAATTTCCATTGTCACCCTTTCCAAAAGGCCAACCAATTGCACTTGAAGGGTTTCCAGCCATAATGACATCCACGAACTCCCATTAAGCATCCATTCGTATAAAAGGATGTAGATATCGCTGAATCAATGTCATTGCAAGTCAGAACGCTGTCGCGGGCAAAAACAACTCCAATCGTCTCACACATAAACCAAACGCACAAAGACAGGAAGGAGTAAACACAAGAGAAAAAGAACGCAAAAATGAAGCTAACCATCGCGTCTCTGGCAATCTACGTGACCCTCGCTCTGGTCACCCATCAGCCCAACACTGCCGTAGGGCATATTCTCGATCTGCCTCCGGAATTCCTGCACGACGCCTCGTCGAATCTCCTCGAAATGGAAGCGATTGCCGCCATGGGCAAGGGGCGACCCATCGCTGGTGTGGAGCTCGACGGTGGCCGCAAAGCCCGCCATTGTAGCGTCGAGATGAAAATGCGGATCCCCGGCAAGTGCAAGTACATGGGACGTGCCGGTGTCGCCTGTGTGGCCGGCGAGTACATGGACCTCGTCAACGAGGAGTGCATGATGTAAGGACAAGAAAACAAAAACCCACCCAACCCATAGAGAGATCAACAAATTGCATTTTGTTTACCGCCATCCTTTTCCGTTGTTGTCGCGAGCGAGGCAACTTTATTTCCGCATCCTTCGGTGAACAGTCTTTTCTATATGTACGTGTGAAATTTTAATGTATCTATTTATCTATTGGAGAGCTGAAGTATGGGCGCTTGGTTATTTCGTTTATTTCCCACGCGAGGCGATGCGATAAAACGAAAACAAAATTTAGTGCCTTGTCTGGAGTGCTCGGTTTCGGTATCGGTTTTTGGTGTTTTCGTTTGCTCTCGTTATTCCTTGATGTATTATCCCTGAGAAAGGACATGCGAAGAATAACAGCGTGAACCTATTTTATCGTGTGCTCCGTTCTCCTTATTTGTTTTTCTTTGGTCTGAGGTATTTGTTTACCGTCGTCGTTCACTCGTTTTTATCGCAAATCGTTTCTGGCATCAATTTTACGTGATGGCATGCACTTAGGGCTCGACATTTGGAATGTATAAGTGTATACCCACCCACCCATCTGGAGTATATAAGAGTTGTTTCTTGCAAAATGTCGGTATCAATCTTAGGTTTTTTTTTTGCTTTATGAAAATACTTG
The DNA here is from genome assembly GCA_917880715.2 of Matsumyia berberina. NCBI lineage: Eukaryota > Metazoa > Arthropoda > Insecta > Diptera > Syrphidae > Matsumyia > Matsumyia berberina. Next base: position 53,039,183 of record OU862870.1, read on the forward strand.
TAAGAAGCCAACAATTTAATAATAAAAAACAAAAAAATAAAAAAATAAAATTTTATATACGAAATAAAAATGTAAACGGAGTTTGTTTTCAATAAATTGTTCAGTGCCCCCACTGGCGGTGGTATGGGAGGAGACATGAATAAAATTTCAATTGCTGCGGGGAATTTATTTATATTTTGGTTTGCAAGTTCAATATGTAGCCTTGGCAAATCTAGGTATAGTTTCAGTCAGGATGAATGTTGTATTTGTTTCGCATACCTATGTAAAAATAATTTCCCGGGTCATAGCAATCATGAGGGCAATAAGCATGCCGACGAGCAGGCCAGGAGAGGATTGGCCCTTAACAGTTCTCTTGCGAAAGTGTCGTTATTTCGCTTGGCACTGTTAAAGGGCTATATACATCTTCACTTCCTCCAGTTTGCCACTCATAGATGGACCAGCCTGTCCAGCTGCGTCATTTCAGGAAAGACATTACCAAGAAAAATATTACCAATTACAGCGAACCTAAGTGGTCGACGTGGTTCAGTGTTTAGTGCGCTGGATTACTGTGCAAGCCTGCGTGGGTTCTCAAGCTCCAGCCACGTCCGCCGAATATTTTTCGGGAGTATAATTAGTCATGAAAGAGCTTCTCAATGAGCTTCTGTGTGAGCGACTGACGCAGATCGTCAACAACCTGATCGGTCCTCACCAGTGTGGCTTCAGACCAGGAAAGTTCACCACCGACCAAATATTCACAATGCGGCAGATCTTGAAGAAAACCCAGGAACTTCAAATCGATACCCACCGCCTTTTCATCGATTTTCAGGCCGCCTATGACAGCATCTATAGAGACGAGCTACACAGAGCCATGTCTAGTTTTGGCTTCCCTACCAAACTCGTCCGTCTGTGCAGGATGACGATGGAGAATGCACGCTGCTCCATCAAGGTCGGTCAAGACCTCACCGAGACCTTTGAGGTCAAGAAAGGATTTAGACAAGGCGACGCGCTGTCATGACTTCTTCAACATCGTTCTTGAACGAGTTGTGCAAAACTCACGCGCCAACACTGGACCCACAATCTTTTAAAAGTCCGTCCAATTACTCGGATGCGCCGACGATATTGACATAATCAAAAGAACGCAGCGTGATGTGTTCGTGAGTATTGAGATGCAGGCGGTGAAGATGGGTTTAGCGGTCATTGAGGGCAAAACCAAGTACTTATTACTGTCAACAAGACATGACACTCAACACCGACGACTCGGACAGAACGTCACTATAGACAGTTATAACTTCATGGTAGTTAAGGACTTTGTCTACCTAGGCTCCGCTATAAATTCAGAATACGACACCAGAGCTGAGATCAAATGAAGAATAACTGGCACCAATCGCTGTTTCTTTGGGCTAAGAAGGCAATTGAGTAGCAAAGGCTTCTCTAGAGCAACTAAGTTGACCCTGTATAAGACCCTAATCGTCCCAGTCCTGCTCTACGGCGCAGAGGCATGTACTCTGTCTAAAGTGGATGAGGTTGCTCTTGGCTGTTTCGAGAGGAAAATTCTTCGGGTGATTTTTGATCCCGTCTGCATAGACGGAGAGTGGAGGAGGAGATACAACGATGAACTGAACGGGCTGTACGGCGGCATCGACTTAGCCAGAAGAGGGAAGGTCCAACGACTGAGGTGGCTGGGTCATGTAGAGCGGATGGACACCAATGCTCCAGCTCGGAAAATCTTAGAATCCACACCCGAGGGTCAGCGCAGTAGAGGAAGATCGCGACTCAGGTGGCGGGCGCACGCAAATGGAAGAGGACCTTAACCAACTTGGCGTACGAAACTGGAGGCAGCTGGCTAAAGATCGTGCTGGCTGGATACGGGTGTTGGTTGTGGTCCAGCTCCACTACGGACTGTAACGCCACCTTAAGTAAGTAAGTAAGTAAGACATAATCAGGCAAATGGGAAAGTCTCAGAAAAGTCGGGACGCAATCAGCGAAAGACGAGCCATATGAAAAGAAGAAGCAGATAGACAAACAGCAAAGAAGCAGCGGAATCACAATGTGAGTGAAACGTGACATACATAATGTTTGACAGCAGTGCCGCGAGAGTCAGGAGTGTAAACTGGGGTGGATTTAGTGGGGGGAAGGAGGCGCATTTTCGTGTTTTAAAAAAAAACATCTCAATCCTTAGAGCTCGAAACCATTGATTTGAATAAGAAAAGAAAACCTTTCGAAACAAACGTTTTAAGAAGCTACTGCATCCTAGGCAGCCATTCTGCATGATTGGATAGAGCCTGTAACGATGTTTTGCAAGAGTTCCGGAGATGAGGATGAGGAAGAAAAAATTGTACACAGCACACCTTCAAAGCGACTGACTAGATATAGAGTCTGAGCAAAAAAAATAAATCTAGTGGAAAATTAAGTGGATAACTCTGATGAAGATGACTTATAGAGGTTTTCACATTGCTTGTCATCAACGCAAGGACCTTCCCTTCTGATCTCTTATTTTCGTTTCTTTAAGTGATTGAGCCATACCACTGTATTTCCATTTTCAGCACAATTTTATGCTAGAAGTGGTGGTAGTAGCTCCTTGAATTTCAACCAATTACTCTACTCCAATCCTTGCAACACCAAAACCTTCAATCTCCCACTCAAAAAACACTGCTAATGACATCCGCCCGCCTCAACGTTCTTATCCTTTGCAAAAAAAACCGAGAATACAAAAAGTGTCCACAAAAAAAAATCAGCCATCAGCTCTCTGTAATACTCTGGTAGCATCTTTCGTCAGAGGAGCCCAACGATTAATTAGTTTCTCTGATAAATCATTTTCTTGCTGGGTGTCGTCCCTCCATTCACCGTCCGACACAACCAAACAACACATGCAAACTGTCAGCAATCTTCCAGCAGCTACACTACAGTCCTGTCATGTTGAAACTTTCCTCCATTAAAATTCCATCGATCAAGGCTCCATTAAGGGAATTCCTTCAGGAAGGAGTCAAACACCAGCGCACACGGACGAAAAAAAAAAACAAAAGAAAACGAATAAAAGCACCCCCCAGGAGTGTGGCGGTTGCAACAAGTTTTATTGATTGGAAAACTTCCTTTGTTTAGTCAGCAGTCTTTGGAAAAAAGGGATAATCCACTACAACACACCACTACAACAATAAAAACATCACTTTAATCTATTTTCTCTCTCTTGCCGAAGAAGCCTTACAAAACGGTCTCTCGAAGATGGTCGCAAAAGCCAAACCCAATTAAGCCTTGCATTGCGTCGTTATTCGTTTGTATGGCTTGGCACAGGATTGACGGGACAAGACCACGAATTGCAATTTTCTACGAGATGATTCTAATGAGGTTGTTCGGATCTGTAGTGGGCGGGGGGTAATCACTGCGCAGAGAAGTCCTTCCAATACAATGGGCTTTCATTCGATTCAAGAGGATTGTCCAGTGAGGCAGGATAACCTGGTGCTCTCTCCCACTGTGATCTTATTACTGCCGTCAAGCCCATGTGCAACCGGACGGAACCACTACGTGGGTGAAATTTCAATAATCCCTAGAATTTTACAGAAAACAGATAGAAAAATCCTCGAGGCATACCTTGAGTCGGGTTGAACATTTTCAACTGCGGATTCAAATGACGGACGAACGGGGAAGTGAAAGAGAAATAGAATACAAAACCCCAGTGTAGTTGTTATCCTTTTGCTCGATCCGGTGGTTTTTCGACCAATTCCTCTGCTGTCCGAGTCATGCCTCACAAAAGGAAAACAGCCAGAGAGACCGGAGAACGGCGCTGTGATGTGGTCAGTTGGGGGATAAGCCCCTTAACGACGTTGTTAGGATGAAAGCACTCTTGTATGTAGTTGGAAATAGTCTCTCGTTCCCCGTACTCATCCGGCTCTCTCTTGAAACGACAGAGGATTATTTTTCAAACTGCGGTTTTTTTCGGCGCATACAAGTGTGAAGTCCTGCCGGCAGGACTGTGTGTGGTGCGGGCCAAAGTTGTTTTGCTATTTTGTTTAAGTTTTCTCTTTTTCTATTTACAGTTCGAGGACAAATCCAATTTATAAAACGAAAGCATAAGTGTGTGTGACGCTGTAAATTTGTTCGAGTGGAACGATTTTATTGGCAAAAAAAAAAGGATTCTAGGACCCGGATGGTTAACTGGGGTGGCAAAGTGATTGGCAAATAGTTTTATGTTGATGGGATGACCAAAAGTATTTGGTGGAAGTCTGTTTGGTCCCTACGATTCGGTTGTTTTTATAATGTGGAACACGTGTGGGCCATTTGAATCAATAGCGAATGACTGCTCGAGGATTTGATTAAACTTCAAGGATATTTGGCCAATCGACTGGAATTTGCGGTCAAACTTTAAATGGATATTTGTATTCCTATACTATTGACCGCTCAGTGTGTGTTTATTTACTCTTGATAGCCTTTAAGACATTCCACAGATCAAAGTGCAAGGCTACCAGCGAGATGAGATACAAAGTTTCTTTTAAATAAGTCAAGCGGCAGGATTCCCAGTATCAATTTTGTCGTACATAGCATAGCATACCAACAGTACCAGCTGGCACTGATGAGTTTATTTTCAAAACTATCACAGATTAGCTACGCAAAAAGAGACAGAGGTGATCGTTGAAGTGGACAGACCCCCTCACATCAAGGCGACAACTCGTCGCTATCCGAGAAATTAGCAAACAAAAGGTCTCCCTCAACATGTTTCAACTTCAATAAAAGTTGTGGAAGGGGTCATTAAAGAGGACATTATCTTCCTTCATGAGCCTACCCTCGTCCACTGTGGCCTTGTTCATTATTCTCATTTCAACGGGCATTCCATCAAAATGGGTTTATCTCACCATACCCTGGGGTGTGATTCAACCTTGAAAAGACAAATTAAGTCACTGGCCCATCCCCAAAATTCTCGACAGAGTGTCCTTATCTTTTATTTAATGTACTTTCCACAACAAAAAAAAAAGGTGTCCTTCATTCTAAATTTACATCCCATCCCAAACGACCTTTTACTGCCAAACACAATCACCAAAATATTGTGTTATGTGCATCCCACATCCCCCCACATCCCAAGGACGACAGCACACTAAACCGGGAAGCTGTTCCACCCAAAAATTATCCTTTTCACTCACACCCATAATTTAACCAGTCACCCAAACCCATTATCATCCCCTATCTATCCATCGTCCCTCATAGCCGGAATATCATAATAAAACTAAAGGATGATTCCGCCTGCAGGAAAAAAAAACGACTCGTCTGTGCTCATCATGAAGTAATTGCCAAATTTAATGATGTAATTATAATTCAAGAGAAATGAAGCTAGCGGTAGACCATTGCGGATGCTGTCGTTGTCATCATCATCATCATCATCATCATCGTCGTCCTGGTGGAGCTCCCTATTCGGTTGATTCTACCGATGAGATGTCTTCTGGTGGATGACTACCGTCTTTTTTTTTTTGTGCTGATCCCCTTTCCTCGCTGTAGAGTGCGTACGAATTTAATTAAATTTTCATCGTATAAAACTAACTGCACGATTGAAGGTGGTGGCGGGGTCACAGGAAGACACACTGGGACGGGGTCCTGACGATGACGTGTATAGCTCTCATCCATTATGGATTATTAATTTTAATTTAATTCTCATTGGCAGGAACGACTGGTTGACTGGCTGGCTCGGGATGTCCGTATGAAGGAATTAAATTGTTATTACCGGGATGATGGTACGCACGGACGCATAAACACGAGCGGAGCGACCATTTCGGCGGCTAGGGAGTGCTGGTCCCCCATTTAAAATTCTGATCACATGGAGCGATTCTAAATCATAGAGTGGAATGGGTCTGGTGGGATGTGTGGGTAGTATCGCTTCCATGTCAACGGATCTCTATTGTTAGAGGACAGTTCCTTCAAATGGGCTTGGGAGTACGTGTTGCAGTCATGCTGGAGTTGTGCCAAAACCTCCAGCAGACAAGTAGTGGTTCATTCTTATGGAATAAGGACGTATTTTAAGATCCTCATTGGGGAATTGGAACTCGAGCACTTTATGAGAGTGCTCCTAGAAGGTTTCACATATTGGGATCAGGGATTGGCTGCAGTGTCATTCGAACGTATATCGTTATTCTAAGAGCATGTAGCATCTGCGAGAAAGACACTCAGCTTGACCTACCTCCCCTTGATACTTATATCATGGGCTGTACTATCAAAGCAATCTATCGTCATAAACAGAGTGGTTTTTGGTATCATCCGCACTGGAGTTTTGATGACCTTGTCCCACACTTATCCTATGACCCTAGTTTCATGGATATGCCGTCTGATGCAATGACACCAGAACTTCAGGACTGACTTCGGTCAGAGTCTGTGCCTGGACGGGGCTGTAGTCGAATCTTCACGGATGGCTTCAAAACTAGTCATGGCTCCGGTGCTGGTGTCTACGTGGAGGTCGATAAAACCAGATTTCACTACTCGTTGGGCAAGCATGCCCCTGTTTTTCAAGCAGAGACCTTTGCTGTCCTAATGGCAACGAACTATATTTTTCAGAATAGGCGGAAGGGTCGATGCATCTGTATCGATAGCCAGGCTACGCTTAAAGCCTTGCTCAATCCTTTAACCAGTTCAAAAATAATGCGGAATGCAAGAACTCTCTGAATTCGGGATCGCTGGAAATGAGATCTCAGATGAGATTGTTAAAAAAGGCTCAGAGGATATTTTCTCAGGACCTGAACCTGCGTTGGGTCTTCCCCGATCCTCGGTCAGGGTCTCCTACGAACACAACTGTGTGTGGTACGAATGCTTACGAAAGTTTGTAAGAAATCAGTGGGATTCTTGCTGTCACTCAGCGGAAGAGATTGTAGACAAGTTTTTGGCGTTCTATCGGGACACTTCGCTTTTGCCAAGCATCTTAGCGTGTTAGGCGACGGCTGTGGAGAGGGCGACGATACTTCGGATCATTTCCTTTGCAATTGTTCTGCCTTTACTCGGCTTTCTCCGAAAGTCGAGGAAATTCCAGTAAAATGGGTAAAAACTGGGTCCCGCTTTCTGGTAGTACAATGGACCAGTTGTGTCTGAGTGCTCCAGAATAGCGTTTCCAAACCCGACAAAAAAAAAAACTGTGAGGAAGAAGAAGTAGACCTCGAACACTTCCTATGCCACTGCCCAGCACCGATACCATGAAGTTGAAGAAAGAAAACAGATATGGCCTACCTACTCAACGCATTGGGAGCCAGTATCGACTCCTGGGCAAAATCCAACAATCCGACGTTCATGGTGGCTGGCATAGTATCTACCACCTAACCTTTTTCCACAAAAGTACAGGAACTACGCGCTCATAACGACAACCAGTCAACAAGCCTAGGTAATTGTCACGGCAGAGATGGGACAATAGAAGATCGCTACATAGAGTCATGAAGAGCTCTACTTCTACCTGACGCATCTGCTAACATGAATGAATGTTAAGGGATTTATCTCTGGACGTTCGGGTATAGTATGACCGAAACGTTCATTGGCCAAAGTGCATAAAAATAATCGAAGCCTTGGAATGGAATATCACTGTGAGGATCTAACCTCAGACAACATAACTAACAATGGCGGACAATAAATGTTAGGATAAACAAATCGAAATGGAAATTCAAAAATAAAAAGAAAAACTCACCTTGTGATATGTTGTCGAGAATTTTCTATTCATAACCTTTCTTGATCGGAGAAGGACATTCTTTCTTTAATTGTTGACTTTGCCGACGACAAGTTTTCAGTTTCTCTGTCTTTTTTTCACACAATTTAACCGAAAACGAACTCGCATCCATGTTCACAGGGGAAAGGAAACACTCAGGTTGGGGTATGGGCAGGGGCAAGAGCAGAGCACTATTCACTGCAAACATGGGCTATACACTTATGACCTTCAAGGGAAGGACACAGACCGCGATTCTTCGTACCAGAAATTGAAAGCTAGACACTCAGAACGGACAGATCAAGGGCAGAGAAATTACTTTTTTTCACAAGAAGGGAACACCACACTCGTGCAACACAACACACAAAGCACTCGACACTTTACTTTACATAAATTTACAAAACTAGAGCATACGCAACAAAGCATCGAATTTACAAAATCAAAAACACTTTAGCACAGAAATTGCGCTGCAATAACACTTTTCTTCAGATCACGCACAGAATGAAGAAATTCACAAAGGGAAGGGAACACAAGCAGTGAGGGGCGAAGAGACATTTATTTTCTTAAAGGGCTGAGACGAAACGACGCGGATTCGCACTAAAACAATTTCCGGTTCGGACCGGGACGACCCAAACGGAACGATCGCGCACTCGATTTAACCCGCGCACTTCTAACTATTACTAACTAAGCTACCACTTACCTCGAAGGTTGCCGCGACATTGAGCGAATGTCTGCTTTGAATTGGCAAATAAAAATCTTAGATGGTGGAGCACTTTGTATTTACATGCTTCCTCTTTCTCTCCTCCAGGGGATGCACGGGAAGTTCATTGAACTGTCAAAATTTACTTTTCGCACACCGTGATACATTTTCAACAGCAAACAAGGTAGTAGAACACTCAGTCATAGGGAAGTGCAACTGCAAATAAAAACAAACGAAAAATTTAACAATTCCTTCGAACTGAATAAAATTCGATGTAAGTTGTTTATTATTCATCAGTTTTACTTAATTCAAGGACAATTGTTGCTGAAAATGCCATTTGTTTTTAAATTATTTTCCGAATCTTCAGTTTCTTCTTCAATTTGTCTAATGATCATAGGAATCGTCCACAATTACTCATCTCTGGGTTGACGAATAATCAGGTAAACGGCGAAGCGAAAATTTAATTTTACTAATTTATCCTGTTTTGTCATAAAAAATGACGCTCAATACATTTACTTAGTCAACTAACTCATAAGCGCAAGTGTTGCAATGATTTTTCAGCAAAATTTCCATAAAAACAGCAATTTGAAACAAACATGTACACAGCTAAAAAACGGAGACACTGGGAACTCTAGCAAAAACAACTGAGAACTCTTTACTTTGAAAGAACGTTAGAAGAGCTCAAAAAACAAACACCGCAGAAAACCAAAGCCACGAAACTCTCACATACATAGGTGTTGGAAAGATAACCCGAAATAATGGGTGATGTGAATAAAAACTGAGGAAACACTCTGGGCAAACCTTCATGAGGAAAGTGTTTTTTGAAACTTAACGAAACTTAATTTTATTCAACTCAAATTGATTGTTTTATTCAAAAAGTTGAGCGACAACTCATCCTCAGTTTTTATTCACACCACCAAATAAGTCTCTGCTGTAGTGGGAAAAGAAGTTTTGAATGAACGAAGAATTAAGAAAGAAAACTCTTCGTTGACTGACTTTTAAGGACGCATCTCTTGGCGAATTTTAGGCAGTTGTTAACCCTATGGAATCTGCGAGACTCAGAAAGATTCGCACAAATACCCCGTTCTTCTCCGAAACTGGGACCTTCTATTTAATACACACTTTCTATGATGAGCGGTAGGCCTGATTGGGTATCTGGATATGAACAACCATCATCATCCTCATTTTGAATGACCCACGTATCCACTATGAGGCTCGCGGGGTTAGGGTGCTTAAGTGGACTCCCCACATCTCCTAGTCTCCCGCCATCAACTCTAAATCATCAGGAGCTATCCTCATACGGGTAGAGGTGAGATTTCGGGCTTGGTCAATCTGATGTCACAGATTCCAGAGCACGTGAAGGCGAGTTGGGGGCACGCGTTGAACGTGTGCAAACCATCGAAGTATGGACTCTTCCGTTCAAAGAAGTGGCTGCTTGACATTGAGTGCCTCGTGTAATCTGGTGTGAGTAACTCGATCTCGACGAGTTACCCCAGCAATGCAACGAAGAAATCTCATTTCGGCAGCTTGTATTCGTATTCTGATTCTTTCGGTCATTACCCAACCCCAAGATCATAGGTGAGGGTCGGAACAAACACTGAATTGAAGACCGATAGCTTAGCTCCGATGCCAAGTTGTCAAAAAATTGACCAATCCAACAGGATAACTCAGTATTGCTCCTACCATCACTCGTGAATATGACCCCGAGATACTTAAACTTCTCCACCTGTTTGAATGGAACTCCACTAACATGAAGAGTGCATTGATCAGGTGTTCGGGAAATTACCATAACCTCTAATTTGTTCAAGTTTACCTTCATGTGCGCAGCAGTCTAAGTCATAGCAATGTGACCAGGAGCATGTCAATGCGTTTAACAATGTCAAATTATATGCAGTTAAGAGGGCGCAACAAGAAGCCATACCAGTCTTCGAGTTCCACTTAGTGAATTTTGTAAGGGCGACCGAATGCCTAGTACAAGAATCTGAACCAATTTATAGAAAAACTTAAGCTCTGGGCACCACACGGGTCCATATAGACATAAATGTGATGCAAATTTTTGTTTTTAACCCAGAAACCTAGTCTATCCTTAACTTAAAGTTGAAGGGAGTTAAGACATATCAACAGGATGGGCATGTTTGTACATGTGTAGATGTGATGAGATTGCGAAAATTTTGTCTGGTTGAGGACATCACTATCCTTTTCTAAATATAACTTCTCATAATTCACCTAAAACAAACAGAGGAAGGAGTAGTCCTTTTTGTCTTGTCCCCGTTTAAGAAAAGCATCATCAGACTACGACACCAGCAATGACATCAAGCACTATCCGAACGTAGGCGTTCTAATGAGCTTTTCATATCATTAATACTCCTTAGACACAAAAATATAATTATCCCGGCCATGGCCTTGTTGTTTTAGTAATCCCACACAGCATTAGCCCATTTGATCTGGAAAATAATAGGCGTATTTGTCCATCGTCATGGAATATCCCATAGGGTAAATATGTTAATTTTTGTTCGAATGGATGAAAACACTGGAGAAAAAAATCTTGAAAGGCTATTCGAATTGTAGTTGGAATCAACATTTATCCCGAGAGCTGGATAGTCTTGGCAAAAAATCGTTGCATTTGACCGACGAAATGGGGAGCCTTTAGCCAAGCTCCAGAAAAAAATGTCGCGGACGACCTTGACAAAGAATAGATCAGAGGGTGATGTCGTAGACTGCGCTGACACACAGAATTCCGTCCACGACGTGCTGGCCAAAAAGGCGACTTTTACGTATGATGCAACTATTTCTTCAACGAAGCCAGCCCTTCTGTATGTTTCCATTTTCCTATGTCTTTATCCATCAATTCATCGTGCTTTTAATTCGTTAATTAATCGCAAGAAAAATCCATAAAATTAGTTATCGGCTAATTAATTGGGATTATGGGGCTCCATTGTGTTCCGAGGCCGACAAAAAGTCCGTGCCAAACAATCGAATCATTTGTCTTGTCACAGGGGTGGCTGTGATCCCTGAATTTCTCTGTAAAATGCTTTGGAGGAAAATGCTTTTATCGGTGAATTCACTGCCAATTTTTTTTTTTTCTTCTGTCATGTAAAATTGGTGCATCCCATCCCAACGGACCTGGCAATGAGGAAACCAATCGGGCTAACCATCAATTCCGATTGGCCTAACCCACTTCGGAATATTGTTTTTGCTGGCGGATACCTCACCGACACCGCTGTATCCTTTTACCGTATGCAAAGCAGGAAGTGATTACTTACGGATAGTCCCTACCACGGATGAGCTCTAAACAAACGCCGAACGATAAATTGCTACACCATCTTGATGTACGATTTCAGATCCTGGCGATGGGAGTGGAATTCTATTGCACACATATTCTTATCTGAAGGGGCATTGAATTTAATACCGTTGAAGGCCATTAGTTCGGCAACTGGCTTGATTAACATTCCTGGTTCCTTGCTCCGGAGGAGGGTCCTGCCATCGTTTGCATTTCTCTCCCATTCATATGCAAATTTTTAGTTGGCCTTCGGCCCAGTGAGGGTGTCTGTCCTTTTTGCGTTGTTTTTTTTTTTTGTCCTCGAGAGCTTGAAGTGAGCAGGTTTTGATATTAATTTTACTTCCTCGAGCGGCATCTGTCAGCACTGCACTACGAGTATGTGCTGCCGTTGCATAAATGGAAACAAATTAGACTCTCGAGAATGAAGCGGAGGAGGACTTTGGCTCGAAATTTATTGTTTTAAAATGTTTGGCTATGGGAGGAAGTGGGCCATTGCCTTGGCGAGGACACACGCTTGTGTTTTCTCTCAAAGTTGATTAATCACGTCTTGCTGCACTGTCTAGGCGAAAAAGGATTCGAAAAGTTTGTGAGCCTTTTGCAAATAAATTAGCAGCACGTAGCGGGGCTATTTAAGCGGAGAGCTTTCGGAGAAAATTTATAAGTGCACTCAGGAGGGGGAGGAGTTTGCAATTTGAATTGCAAATGGTGGTAGTTTTAAGAGGACTCCATTTTTTTTTTAGTTTTTCGAGTGCTCTTTGGCTGTGGATGTCACGAACTTGACTGAGACTCGAATTGAGAGGGCACTTGAGGGTGAAATTATGACTTGGGATTAAGTATTTAATGAGACTACGACTATTAAGTAGACAGTGAGGAGAGATGAAGTGTTCCTGAAGAGAATCCTGCTGCCTGGTTTCTGATGACACTGAGTTCAAAGGGAATTTGAATTTGCAGAGCACAACACCTAATAACTTGCTAATGTTAACTTTTTAGGAAGAATTGACAGCGAATACTTCCAGTCCAGGATACGACTAAGGGTCTGGAGTGATACAGCAGGGTATGGGAGACTCTAGGTTAGGTTAGCTTAGGTTAGGTGGCTTTCCCCACTCAGGCAGGGACATCAGATTGGCCCATTGTGATACCAGAGCAAAGAAACCGGCTTACCGGCGCCAGGGAACCAGAATAAGTAGCATAAGTACAACGAAGGTGGGCAACCGTAGCGGTGTTAACCCTAATATTTGAACCATTTCGTCCCAGAGATTAAATTTCTGGATGTCGAGTTCAGCTATATCGTTAAGATCATCATAGAAGTATTTCCCGAGGGTTCTTCTTCTTAGCGTCGCAAGAGCAGGACATACATACACAGAGTAGGTGGGTCGTAGTTTCCTCTTCCTCCTCGTCCCTGCAGCTTCTACAGAAATCGTTGGAGCGGACTCCCAGTCTAAGTGCATGTCTGCCTATCAAGCAATGACCGGTAAGGACCCCTATCAGTGAACCTAGATTTTTCCGGTTTGTGGATGAAAGTCTTTCCGTCTTCTTTACATCCAGGTTGGGCCAGATTTGTTTTAACAGGTAACAAGTGCTGATGTTGTTCCACCTATGGCTTGCCAGTTTCTTGGCATCTGTGGTAGACTCTAAATGTTGAAAAGGAAAAACCCACACAACTAAATGGAGTTGATGAAACTCATTTTGTATTAAACTGCGGCAGCATGCTTAATCGAGACTATGACAATGGCTGACAATCGACTTCTGAAGCTGAAGGATTGGACTAAATACATACAGACCCAGCCGGTCCACAGAGACTGCTCTCTATCAGCCGACGGGGATAATTCAAAATGCTCTTGATACGAAGGAGATTGTAAGTACCTCACAGTACAAAATTGATTGCAATAAGCAAACTTCCATACAACGAAACGAGTAGGCATATACACGCCTCCGTTCTAAGCCGATGGCCTACCAAGAAGGAGAACATACATACATACAGGGTTTTTCAATAAGAGCCCTACAAAAGTTTTTTTAAATAAAACAAAAACGGTTTTGGATATCAATGAAATTCTTTATTCCTGTGAAAGTACGTTCGATGCCATTATGTATGAAACTCGATTTCTTTTGCATGGCCACCACGGGCACGCTTGCAGAAGTCCAGACGCTGAACCCAATTTTCGACGGTTTTCAAGCATAAATCGGCCGATACTGCTGCAATTTCACGTCCGATATTCGTACGAAGTTCATCAATCGTCGCTGGCTTGTTGGCATAGACCATAGACTTGACGTAGCCCCACAGGAAATAGTCTAACGGCGTCAAATCGCACGACCGAGGCGGCCAAGCGACTGGACCATTTCGTGAGATAACACGTTCTCCAAACTTGGTTTCCAATAAATTGATTGTGACATTCGCTGTGTGGCTTGTGGCGCCGTCCTGTTGGAACCACATGTCCTCCAAGTCCATATCATCCAATTGGGGCCAAAAATATTCGGTTATCATTGAACGGTAGCGATCCCCATTCACAGTAACGTGCCGGTCTTGATCATCACGGAAGAAGTACGGCCCAATGACGCCGCCGGCCCATAAACCACACCAAACCGTAATTTTTTCGGGATGCAATGATGATTCATGGAGTACGTGTGGATTGCTGCCTGACCAATACCGCATATTTTGTTTATTGGCGAAGCCATCCAGCCAGAAATTATGACGACCATAAATTGGACGTAGCGCTCTTAACGTTGAGGCCACTGACTCCGAATGTCGGTAGTAAATTTTAATAATTTCGACTCCTTGTTGGCTCGTATATCTTTCCATCATGAAATGGCAAACCTTACTTAAGAGAAATGTCAAAAAACCGCAAGAAAAATATGGCGTCGTTTGCTGTCCCTGTCGCTCTACTTTTGTAGCGTCCCTATGGAAAAACCCTTTACATAGTATGTAGATACCGACTACATCATCAGTCTCAGACTTCGATAGGAGATTTGATACCAAAATACCAAGGAAAGAGGACTGGGATGATGGTATAATATGCACTGAAGAAGAGCTAGCCTTCTACACCGACGGATCCAAAATGGACGCTGGTACTGGTGCCGGTATCTTCTGTGAATCCAGAGTGGTAAACCAATCTTTCAAAATTGAAGACGGATGCAGCGTTTTTCAAGCCGAGGTAACTGACATTCTAGAGGCCGCAAAGCTAATCAAAAAGAAGAACTTGTCAGGAGAGGTGCAGAACTAGAACATGCATATACCCTTCCGGTCGCAAAGACACCCATTAGCACTCTTTACGGGGAAATAGATGAGAAAAGCATGATCAGGGCTAATACGTGATGGAGTCACATGGACACGTGTGCAGAACACTATGGTCAACCTTCGATAAGAAGAATTCCGAAAATCTCGTACAACATAAAAGAATCGTCTCCGGTGTCCTTACAGGACACTGCGGAGTAGGAATCCATGTGGAGCGTCTTGGATTACCCTACAATGACTACTGCATAAGCTGCAGGGTTAAAGAGGAAATAGAATCCGTCCAGCACCTGCTATGCGAATGTCCCGCACTTTTACACCAGAAGATTGTGTACTCTTGGTAGTAGCTCCTTCCATGGGCTGGAGGACTTTAATATCCCTGATTTTAGGAAACTTCTGAGATGGACCCGCTTGAGGTCTAAGTAAGTCTTTAGGACACCGACTAAACCAACCAACCATCATCCGCTCTGGTTGGTTCAATTAGTCCTTTTGATTAATGACAAATCCTGACGTATCACAACGGCCCTACTTGATCAAAGTGTGTCTGCATCTTAGGTTTGGACAGCGGCCTTAACTTAATTTAACTTTACCAGCCCAGCTTTCCTACTTGTGGTCCAGTACTCAGTATCATATACCACTTTCATCCAGAGCTCGAAAATAACTCTCAACCTTTATTTTCATTTAGTTTCTCACTGAGAGATATTGCATTGGGCACTGACATTTAGGTCTTGCTCCGAGATATCCTATCCTATCCTATCCTATCCTATCCTATCCTATCCTATCCTATCCTATCCTATCCTATCCTATCCTATCCTATCCTATCCTATCCTATCCTATCCTATCCTATCCTATCCTATCCTATCCTATCCTATCCTATCCTATCCTATCCTATCCTATCCTATCCTATCCTATCCTATCCTATCCTATCCTATCCTATCCTATCCTATCCTATCCTATCCTATCCTATCCTATCCTATCCTATCCTATCCTATCCTATCCTATCCTATCCTATCCTATCCTATCCTATCCTATCCTATCCTATCCTATCCTATCCTATCCTATCCTATCCTATCCTATCCTATCCTATCCTATCCTATCCTATCCTATCCTATCCTATCCTATCCTATCCTATCCTATCCTATCCTATCCTATCCTATCCTATCCTATCCTATCCTATCCTATCCTATCCTATCCTATCCTATCCTATCCTATCCTATCCTATCCTATCCTATCCTATCCTATCCTATCCTATCCTATCCTATCCTATCCTATCCTATCCTATCCTATCCTATCCTATCCTATCCTATCCTATCCTATCCTATCCTATCCTATCCTATCCTACTCCTCCTACTAATATTATAATTGTGAAAGTTTGGATATTGGATGTTTGTTACCACGTATCGCCTAAACGGCTAGACGGATTTACATAAAATTTCGTGAGTAATTAGTCTGTATTATTCAATTAACACATAGGCTTAATTTCTATTTCTAAAACCATAGAAAACCAGTGACCATAGAAAACCAGTGACCTGCGCCATTCAGCCAGCAGCACATCGGATCGTTCGTAAATCGTGATCGTGTGTTGCTTCTGCTCAAGGGTGGTTTTTCCTTCTTTTTTTTTGTTGCTTTTTTATTTCTCTCTTTTCCTCTAAATGATCGTTGCCTCTTAATGATCGTTTTCAATAAAGTGAGACACATCGGTTCGTGATCGTGTGTTGTTTTTGTTTTGCCCAGTAGTTTTTCATTCCTTTTATTCTGCGTTGTTTTTTAGGTGGATTTCATAGAAATACCACCTATTGCAGAGGTCCTCATGACGCGACTTTAAAAAATTTTGAATGCCATTCGTCTTCGCTATGATAGTAAACACTAACCTCATACTCCGTTAAAAATTTTATATATATATATATATATATATATATATATATATATATATATAAAATTTATATATATATATATATATATATATATATATATATATATGCAATATAACGGATTCTTGTGGACACGATTGAGGGCGCAATTATGAACCGATTTTAATAAAATTTGGTATACACGTTCGTATGCCGAATACCTCGGCTAAGTTCGTAGATGGGCATAATCGGTCCAGAGGGGGGCGGGTTACGCCCCTTTTTATGTCTCAAACGGTACAATTCACAACTCAAATAAATCCCAACCTCCGGTTTTGATTTTTTAGTAATATAGTAGATAACAGTGAACAGAATCCGCCTGCTACCAATTTGGGCGCCATCTTGGATCCGCCATCTTGAAATTCTTCAAAATTGATTGGATTTCGTTGAAATTGAAAATCCTTACAAATTTCGAGGTAATTAATACAAATTCGTTATTAGAGTGGAAATTTTTGTCCGCCATTTTGTTCCCACCATCAGAATAGATGACATAAGAAATCCACCTACCTCTTGCGGCGCTTGCCGGAAGGTTCTTTTTTTTTTTTTGTGTGTGAGGAGAGGGTGATGATATGCCGGTTGGTATGGCAATTGTTTACTTTTCTCTCCTGGCATTTTTTTAATGGAATCTTTTTTTTAGGTAGATATAAGAACAGCGCACCGATATGTCGCGTCAGCCTATGTATGTGATTGTGTGTGTTTGATGTGTGTATAATATTGCAAGTTGGGAAAGGGTGATTTTTGTTTTTGTTTTCTTCTGTATTTAGAGAATGTATTCGAGTTAGGACTTTCGACTTAGAATAAATTCGACTTGGAGTATGACTTTTCGAAGGAAAACTGAAGGAAATGCAAAAATAGGGTGAAAGAATTCGTTAGAGGGAAATTCGAATTAAAAGAGGTTCGACTTAGATGGATTAGAGTGCATTGTGCAATGGTTTCTGTTGAAGACACAGAATGAGCACAGACACGTAATCGAAGCCAGCATTTTCGCAGTCGTCAAATAGGGAGAAACCGTCTTCATTCCCCACATTCTCCTGATACCGCTTTGAATTCAAAAGTCTGCAATTTTCCGCTAAGGTTTTCTACGCCATGACCACCAATGGAGCAGAGTTTGAAAGTAGATGGTTGGATCTGAGGAGTGATTTTTTTTTGTCTCTGAATCGGTTCACCTGACGACCTGGTCATCCTAGAGCCAGAAAGAAAAACCAGGAATGATATTTACAAGCAGGTAATATGAGGAATTAAAAGTCTATACTTAATTATCAACTTCCTGAAACCCGGGAAATTACATAGGGTATAATGTGACTTTTTTCCACGCGGACGTAGTCGCGGGTATCAGCTAGTATTCATATATACTCACTTTTTCGCTCTTCGCTTGAGAGCTATTTTTTAATTTCAAATATATCACTCCTCTGTTGACTTTTAGGTGGATTTCATAGAAATACCACCTATTGCAAAGGTCCTCATAACGCGACTTTCAAAAAATTTGAATGCCATTCGTCTTCGCTATCATAGCAAACACTAACCTCATACTCCGTTTAAAATTTTATATATATATACATATATATATATATATATATATGCAATATAACGGATTCTTGTGGACACGATTGAGGCCGCAATTATGAACCGATTTGAATAAAATTTGGTATACACGTTCGTATGCCGAATACCTCGGCTAAGTTCGTAGATGGGCATAATCGGTCCAGAGGGGGGCGGGTTACGCCCCTTTTTATGTCTCAAACGGTACATTTTACAACTCAAATAAATCCCAACTTCCGGTTTTGATTTTTTAGTACTATAGTAGATAACAGTGAACAGAATCCGCCTGCTACCAATTTGGGCGCCATCTTGGATCCGCCATCTTGAAATTCTTCAAAATTGATCGGATTTCGTTGAAATTGAAAATCCTTACAAATCTTGAGGTAATTAGTACAAATTCGTTTTTAAAGTGGAAATTTTTGTCCGCCATTGTGTTTCTACCATCAGAATAGATGACATAAGAAATCCACCTATCTCTTGCGGCGCTTGCCGGAAGGTTCTTTTTTTTATATAAATTAAATGGAAATGATCAACCTAAAACCTCTTTCGTCGAGAATAAATCAAAAGTCATCAATGTATAGAATTCAATTGTTGTGTTCATTTCAGATATATTATCAGTATAGAAGAACTTTCTTAGACAAGTGTTTACGGACGACTAATCAAATCACTAATCGGCAATTCAGATGTACTGCTTGCTAACTAAGCGACAATGATAAAGGAGATTTATTTTTTTCTCTCAGTGATATCTGTCATTGATTGATCAGAACCTAAAAAAAAGTAAAGTAAAGGTTTCTCTCCGACCAAGAGCGAAAAAAGTACGGTGATGCAAATCGGTTATTTAGTGACCTTATTTCAAAATCTCAACAACAGAGAGTAATTTAAAAACCTTTGAAAAGGTTGAGAGTTATTTTCGAGCTCTGCTTTCATCTATCGAAAACAACAGGTTTCAACACATCGAATTCGCTGCCTTTCATAAGGCGAACGGTCGTCGAATTTTCATTAATGAGATCTTGAACTTCGTGATATATTGAACGCAGAATGATAAAGATGTTAGCTGCGTTACCCGGCACCTGAATAGATTCCCGAAAGAAAATATCCTCCGACTTGGCGGCCAGCCCCATGTATTATTGTCTCCAACACAAGATTAGAGTAGTTTTATGATGACATTATATGAGAAAGAGTCTACATTAAGCAGTGATATGAATCGTATCGGATTCGGGATTTATTTTATCCTTATCATCCTCTCTGAATAAATTTAGTAACTTTAAAAAAAAATTAAAGTGGCAACACTCCTACGAACATATCTAACAATAGCACGACAAATGGCTGTCAAATGGTTGCAGAATATACTTGAAGTGCTGTGCAAAGTGATCAGTGCTTTTTATTTGACGTCGAAGATCTCGAAAATTGCATTTATCACAAGTTGTTATTACAAAATATGAATATTGATTTATTGAAATAACAAAACAAAATAAACAATAGAATGATATTTTCGTCGAAAAACTGAAAAATTGCAAGCGAATGTGTAGGTGTACACAGCAAAAAAGTGCAGTGAAACAATATGTCAACTGAACTTGGATTTTTTCTGTGGACTTCAGTGCTTTTTGTTTCTTCAAAAACTTGAATAAAGCCAAAGAAAAACGAAAATTTAAAGTGTTTGGAAATTAAGAAATGCTGGAAAGGGTAGGTTTTTATTTATTTATTCCTCATACCAATAAGCTCAGATTTATATGGCATAACATTAATTCCACAAATATTTTCCACCCCAACTACATCAATGCATCTATTTCGTACCTAATTAGTTGCGATTCTCTCTTCATCGGTAAAGTTAATTACATTTTCTGAATTTTCACATTCCTAAAACACCTGAAATCCCCTAAATTTCGCATAGTGAAACCACGCGCTGGCCAAATGAACACAATGTCCACTGTATACCAAAAACCGATTAGAATTCCAGGTAAACGAGCGCAAATTAGATACAAAATTACCTTGCCATCAGTGCACTCCGAAGCTCACCATCCTTAAACTATTGAATTCAATTAGGAACCCCAACAGCGAAATTCTGAAACAATTTCTGCTGCTGGTTTAGTGGCAGTGTTCCCTAAAACTCTTTTGAACGCTACTCCGGTCAGCTTCTGGCTGTTGACCACACCAACTGCAATGGGAGCTAATCCTATAATTCAATTTTGGAGCGGTACAGGAGTTCAATTTGTGAAACCACCAACAGAGGCACTGCAACCATTTCGTGGTTTATCGTTTCCAAAAATTGAAAATTAATTTGCATAAAATTGACTTAGGTAGTCCTGGTTCCTGGGACGAGTTAATGACATGTGGTGAGTAATGTAAACTGTGGAATAAGCTAATAAGATGTTTTCATTGGCGAAAACCCAACAAACCTCACAAAACAAGATCTTCGTTGTTTGAAATGAAGTTTAGACGTTCATAAATCCTTTTCTTTTGTTGAACCGTCAAACACTCCTTGTATCCAGGTATAGACCGACTTAAGTTCCTTGAGTCCGATGAGGAATACCGAAGTTTAGATGATTCGAGCCTTGCATGAGGTCCTTTAAAGAAAAATCCACATTCGTTTGTTTCACGAAAATATTAAATAATAGAACTGTTTAAAGTATATGCAAGTTTTGGTTCCTTTATTAGCTCAGGAAGGTGTAAAACCTCTCACGTATCATTGACTTCTCTTCGGTGCTAACATTGCGGAACACACGCAGAAAATTCTCATCCGCATCAGTGGATGGAGTGTTGGCCTCGGAATCAAATGAGGTGAGAAACCTTTGGATCGTTACTTCATTGTCTTCATCAAATTGAGACGCATCCTGAATAGACTGAAGATCCTGGAAGAAAAGGCGTGATGATCGACTGATGCTGCTTGTTGTGAAGTGGGGAATTATAGCAGTGCTATTGGTAACATCCTTATATGTGGACATTGTTGATGATTCACACGTTCTATTACTGTTCTTGGGAAGAGGTTCATTTTTAACAGGTTTGCTTTCTTTACATCTAGTGGGAAGAAAACTAGTTATAGACGTCATTCGCTCTGTTTCTTACGGTTTCACTCACTTTTTCAGCATAATTGGAACCAAGAACTGCATCTCCTGCATCCATTTCAAATGCATGTGACACTGGAGCTTATTTCTGGACAAATCCAACTCCAACGATGTCGCAATTTTTTTTGCTGTCAGCAATGGTTAAAGGATGTTTCCAAATCATTAATGATAGATACATATAATACTTACTGATCGTGGCCTTCTCATCGTCAGGCATTGTAAGAAAATGTGGAAGAAGAGCGAAATTCACCACTTCCCAGGCAGCAAACACAGACATTTGATCACGTCACATCGAAGAATCATAGATCTGCGGGTATTTCTTTACTTCCTGCACTAGTTCCACGGAATCGATACAAATTGTTGGTGCAGCTTCTGTTACTGGAAAGTATTGACTTATTCGATTATTGAATGATGTCAACATTTCGGTGCGATCAGTAAAATAAATAAACTTCGAACTTTCTCCGTCGAATTTCAAACAAAAACTAAACTGGTGGACCGTCCACCGTGGACGTGGAACATTCACAATTCTACCGAAATCGTTTCAAAAATTACCTCGGACTCCGGCGAACTGGCATGGCGAAGGGTTGTTTTTGTTTTTCGTTCGGAATGAGAGAATATACCGTAAGGTACATACCAGCGGCACATTTGCGCACGATCTGTGGTGCTTGTTGACTACGTTTGTGTGTATCTACCAGTTGCTGAGAAAAATTATGTTATAAGTAAATAAATGGTGGACTTGTGAGAAGATGCTATGCATGTACATACATAGAATATTTCTTCTGTGTATGCCTGGTTGGTTGGTTGGTTTTGTAGGTGTCCTAACGCATAATTAGACCTCAAGCTGGTCCATTGTACCCGTAAAAAGTATACTTATGGGATTCAAGCCAAGTGATAGGGTTGGTTAATCTAGAAACCACCCAGAAAGGAGATTCCTAAAATCAGCGATATGAAGGTTCTCCAGCCCATGGAAGAAGCAACTCCCAAGAGTACTTAGTCATCTGGTGGCAAGGGCGGGACATTCGCAAGCAGGTGATGGATGGATTCTATTTCCTCTTTATCCCTGCAGCTTCTGCAACAGTCGTTGTAGGACAATCTAAGACGCTCCGCATAGATTCCTATTCCGCAGTGTCCTGTAAATGGAGTGTACATCTGACGTCAATTTTCTAATGTCGCCTTCATCGAAATCATCGTAGAAAGGGGCTCTCAGATGGAGCAGTCTTTTTTTGGACAGTGCTGGACAAATGCAGAGAAAGTGGTGAATACCCTTCTTTTCTTCTTTATCCTTGCAGCTTCTGCAGAAATCATTAGAGAAGAGGTCTAGACTCTTGGCATGAAGGCCTCTAGAACAGTGTTCTGTGCTTTAGCAGGGCCAACCCATGGGATCTGTCTGGAAGCATGTTGCGTTTAGTTTAAGTAAATGTTTACAGGTAGAGAGTACCATATACAGTTTCCATTGGTCCGGCAGGATGTTTCAAGTTGTAGTATGTCTTGCGAGATCGCCAGCCATGAAATTTTGTGGAAAATCTCTGTGGCCTGGCGCGCAGCATACCTAGGTGAATGTTGAATTGCTCTGCCATCTTTTTAAAGGTCTAGCGACAATCTCTAGCGACTTTTGAAGTAAGTGAGAACAATTCCAGGACATTAATTGCCGCTTGGTTCTCCGTGAAGGTGCTTATATCAATGGTAGATATTAAATTACAGGACAATGAGATGCTCATATTGAGCTCTTTGAAGAAGACACTGCCATCGACTCTACTTCTGATTTTAAGGCCATCTGTGTAGAAGTGTACTGAGTCAGCATCTATGGCAGTAGCAGTTTCCCACTCCAGGAAATTTTGGTGCGAGCTAAGCTTCGGAGTGGGGTATTCAGTGTTTTCAGAAGCGAAGTTTTGTTCAGAAAGTGTAGAAGAGTGGTTTAGTAGCCAAACCATTGTGAGGAGGTTTTTAAAAGAATGGCAGCTGTTTGTAAAAATATCTTGAAGCATCGAGATTAGACATAATGTCTAATGCTGTGGAGGGAGTTATTCTAATAGCAACACAAATACACATGAATGCAGATCTTTTCCTCTTCCCTAGAAGATTGACCTTTTCGTCTAAATTAAGATCCAAATATTTATTATTATCATTGAGGACTGGTGCGTTTAAGAGTATCTACGCAAGGACACTTTAAAAATGGTTACAAAATGACAAACGATAGCGACAAAATGATAAACGAGAAAGAAGGGTCAGACTAAAAATTACTTTGTGGATCGAAATTGCCGTAGTAAGATCAATTCTCACATACTGTGGTCCGCACTAAGTAACCTTTATAACTTTAATAAACTAAACAGAATCCAGAGAACTGTATGGGAACCACAGGTACACTATGATCATATCCGAAGGACGCAATAACTATTCTAAGCCGCCCACCGACGTCCATGTCAGTTAGATGGCTATGTAGAGCGCTGCCAGGCTCAGGGAATCTATGTTCTGGTTGACCGTATAGCATTCAGTAATGACTTCGGTGTGCGTATCCCATCAAGAGCGTGATAGAACAATTGTGAGGTTACAAAAGAATACGACAAATTGAACGTTCAAAACTGGAAATGGGAATAGGTTCGGGAATGTATTTAAAGGCCCTGAAGATGTCAAAATCATACAAACTTCTTAATTCGGTAGACGAATACAGTAAAGTAATAAAGTAACTTTGCCACGCATAATGAAGACTTCGTAGGCTTAATAATGACCCAATCCCGAAACATCGCAATCCTCTCTGATAGCCACTCAGTCATCAAAGTTCTGGTCTCGACAACCATCTCCTCAAAGCTGGTACCACAATGCAGAACCGAGCTTGCGAGCCTAAGAATTCGTTCCTCTCTTTCCCGTTGTATGGGTTTCAGGCCATTATATGTAACGGTCGGCTCTTGAATTCGATAACTGCGCAAGTACTAGAATACTCTGACTGACCATCATCGATAAGAAGAAAAAGTACCAGAAACGCACGACAATTGAACTGGACACTACGTCACTTGTTGGCTGAGGTATCCAGCAAAGCCTACTACTATACGAATTTTCTGTCATGACCTAGGAGACTCATATAGTTATATGGAATTTAAGGACATCTGGGTGGATTTAAGCCGATGGTTGAATCTCCAAGGGTTAAATTGTGGACCAACTGCTTGTTTACCTTTACCGATGGCACATGCCACAAAGCACTTATTGACCTCACATAAACCAGATAGTCACTTAAAACGCCCTTTATTCTGAGCAAAAAAAAAAATCGGGAAAGGTCTAACGACGTACATATGGCACTGTACTACTTTGTATCCTTTTACATTGCGACCCAGGTGCGGTGTGGTTTTATTACCCAAAATACCCCAAAGCTCATTCCTTTTGATCCCAATCCAACCAGAGAAAAAGAAAACTTCCCACCGGTGGATGCAAAAAAAAAAAAAAAGAAGATACAAATGTAAGACCACTACCATCCATCTCCATCCAGTTTTTTGACCCACCTTTCCGTTGTCATTGATGAACTACCCTATCTGTATCTGTCATCGAGAACTACTCTTAATTTTTTTCCCCAAATGCCTCCACAAAAGCCTACAATTTTTCAACACCCAGCAACATCCTTTGATTAATTACACTACCTTTACACAAGCACCATCTGCATGTAACACATGTCAGCCCCCCCAAACCGTCCTGCTCGAACTTCTAATTGATGGTCAAATGGTTAACACTACACCATCAGCCACCCCGAGCTATTGCAAAGTGTCACTATGATTGACAGAAATCTAATTTACCAAATTGATGATTTGTTTGGATTCCCTTGTTGTTGTCATAACCTTGGCCCCAAACCCATGTCCTGCTTGCATTGATTTTTCTGTCACCGATATATAAATGAACTCAATCACTAGGAGTCGAGCGAAGCACCATTTCTCATAGATCAAATCGCCCTAAGATCCTTTCCATTAATTGTCTGCCACCAGGATAATATAATTTCAATTCATATCCTCAATATTCCAATTAAGGACGAGCCCAACAAGACAATCGTAATCACTTTAAGGATTCAATTCTTCCAATTAGATAAACACAACGAATTATTGTTATTATCCTGGCGATGCGATGGTAGATTATGGCAGGATACCCGCTGAAATTTACGCCATCATACAACTCGCGGGTGTCACATTCAAAAAGTAATTAAGGAGATTGAAATAAAAAAAAAAAAAAAACAGAACAAAACTTGAACCAGGAAGTCGCAATATTCCACCCCATTATGTGAATTGTTTCGGGCTGTATTGGTCGGGCGCCGGGGGATGGGATGGACGCAACAGAGAGCAACAGCCATAAGGAACGCTCAAGGATTCCATCCATTGTTTTCGCATTTTAGAATCCCTTGAACAATTAGTAAATCGATTTTCTGTTCTTATCCTTGCGCGAGGATTCGTTGTAAATTCTATCGCCGGCACACACACATTTCTCAGGAAATGGAAACGAACAAAACAGAATAATATAGCAGCGAGTGTTTTCGTGCTGTGATCCGTTGTGTCATCCCTTTGGGGGTCTTAAAATATTTATCTAATGTCAGGGCAAAAGTTTAGCTATCGCAGAATTAACTATGAATTGTCTGGGTCTCAATGGAAACGGCGAGAGGGAAGGAATCACACTGCTGTGGGTTGTCTGTTTGGAATATTTAATTGTTGTGGTTTTGGTTTTTTAATTGATTTGTAAATGTCGAAGAGGAACACGACTGGTTTATGGCAATCGCTTTGGGATGTTTGTGTGTCTTATTAGAGTTTACAAGAATAAATATGTAATTAGGGCTGTTGGAGTTCGTTTTAAGTATTTAAGTCTACGTTTCAAAGAAATACCTTTGAATATACTGTCTTGACCTTGACACTGAATTGAACCTTAGTTTGACGGAGAGGTTAAAGGAGTTGAGAATTTGGTGTTGAATCTGAAAAAGTAGTTCATCTTTTTTCTAGAGGCTTCACTGACCAACGGAATGTTCATCCTACGAAGCATGGAGCGACAAAAACTACTGCTGGCAATACCACCACACAGGTGGTATGGGCACCTGCCCAACTTTAGCCATAGAAATTGTCATCGGGCTCACACCTCTACATATCTTCATTAGGAAGACCGCTACCTTTTAGGCTATAAAGCTGCAGGTAGAACACAAGTATAAAACTTGTGGGTCATGGGTACAGACATGCTCTGCACTATCCCTGACCTTATAGCCAGGAAGTACAGTTTCGGAAGGGTTTATGAGGTAGAAATATTAGACTGTGTCGACTGGTCAAATGGAGAACCCGTATCAGACCCAGGATGTTTGGTATCGTTTATCGACGGATTAAAAATGGCTTCCGGAGTGGGTGCTGGCGTGCCCCATCCCCCATCTCCAAAGAAATCCATGCCATTGAGATCTGCGCCAGGATAAACCTCGATGAAGGTATTAGGGGCTCAAAAATGCATATCAATTCAGATAGTCAGGCAGCGCTTAAAGCATTGACATCCCACTTCGTGGAATCTATGCCAATCAAGTCCAGCTATGATACCCTACAATCCCTTGCCAGACACAACAAGGTCAAGCTTGGGTGGGTGCCCGGCCACCATGGCATTGTAGGCAATGAAACTACGGATGAGTTGGGTAAGGCCGGTTCGGCTTCCGCGATTTTGGGGCCGGAACGCTTCTGTGGCGTTAACTGGGCTACCGCCATAGCTTTGTTAAACAACTGGGAGTAAAAACTTCGCCTAGCCTAGCAAAATGTCCCCGAGCTTAGGCAATTCTAAACCTTAACGAGAACTACATGAGGAAGCTAGTGTACTTTCTTAACGGCCATTGCGGCCTAAGATATCACCACAACAAACTAAACCTTTGTTCAGATACAGAGTGTCGATTCTGTTTGGAAGGGGAAGAAACCTCTGAGCAACATTCTCAGTGAATGTCCGGTACTATACTGGCTGCGTAGACGGATCTTTCATAGGGAATTCTCTTCGTTAGCGGAGTTTAGAAACTCGACTACTAACGACATACTCACTTTCATTATTTCAATTGATCTTGCTAGGTCGCAGTGTCAACCATAAGGGCAGGTTCTTAAAAAAACAGCAGCCGGTAGCTAGTCGCAGCGTCGCCAGTACGCGAGTTCTTGGAAATAGGAAAGGGAACCTTGTCTCGGAAGCACCGATGATCGAGATGTGTCTAAGCAGCATTTCCAACAGTTGCTGAACGGCAATAGTGATAAGACAAGAAGATTGGCCACCCCCGGTCAAAAAAGGAATTATCCCCCATCCAATGGTGTAATTTTCAAAAAGTTTAAGAACAACAAAGTCGCCGAATCTGAGGGCTTATCAACAAAGCTCTTCAAATGTGGAGGTGACTAATGATGGGTAAATATCTAAGGAAACCTCGATGTCAACAGTTTTTGAGACATTCCTGTGTCTCTAAAAGGGTTGATCGTTTTTCCGTGGAGATCATAACAAAAAAGGAAAGTTTTGAGCATATTTCTTCGTAACGCTCTACGACATGAGTGCTGAGTGCTGTTGAGCGCAGTCAGGGGCAATAGAGTCAATCCCTGATCTTTAAAAAAAAAAGAGAATCGAGTCCGCAGATCTTCATCTCTGTGCCTATCATTTCCTTTGGCTAAAAATAAAATATATAGATGGCGCGACAGTTTAGGATGAGCCAAGGCCTAGCTTCTCGCAACCATTCCTGTTGAGCGTGCTACATTTTTTGCACGAATGGAAGGGACCTACAATTTAATGCAGACTTCGAACAGCGAATTGAGAAGCTTTTTCGTGACAAATTATGCTCCCCGAGGCTTGTCATTCCCGACCAGAGCTGGTGCCGCAAAAAATGTACGGTGGACATAGCCGGGGCTTGAACCCAAACTAACCGCACAGTAGTCTAACGCACTAACCACTGAGCCACGGCGAATTTCCTTTGGTAAGATCAGAGCAGCTGCCCGCACCTGGCTGTAGACCTACTTAGACCAGAATAGGTCCGTTGTAAAGCCAGGATCTTTCTCTAATCCAGAACTACTCTGAGGATTAGCTGGGAACAAGACACAATCAATGATTCTCCTTTTTTTCAGAGAATCGCATTGGGAAATAAGTTTGCTTGTTCGTATTAGATTTTTTTGAAAAATCAGTTTTTCTGTGGAAATATTATTGGAAATGCATTGCAACACTTGCTGTTATGTGTTAATTGTTTAAATAAATCCAATTACAGTGATTTTTCATCAGAAAATTGCGTAAAATATTAAAAGATTAGTTTTCGCTACTATTGTTGTCTGACAAAAGTAGTAACTCAACAGCCATTTGAATTTGACAGCCATTGCTGTCATATTCGCTTGATGTACTCGGAAAAGTGTTTCCGCTGATGAATTTTGAAGAAGACGTTAAATAATTTATCTGGGGCGAACAGAAGGATTACGTACGAGTATTTTTTTTAAATCAAATTTTGGTAATGCAAACAGAAGGAAGATGTTTGGCAGGAGGTTCGACAAACGAGGCGAGGTAGATACGCGGATTAAAATCGATGAACTATTCATTGGCTGTAGCTTTGTTGTTTCATATAAAACCTGCAGTGTCATCCTTTGGTATTCTTAGCAGCTTGCTCACTTCGGATTATGTTAGAATCTTGGACAATATTTGAAAAGGTCTTATGATCGTCATGGCCAAGAATAAATTTAGCTGGTAGCAGAGGTACTCCAGCCAGCACACAAATACCTCTCCAGTTTCCTCACTGCGTAAGATTAGTCTGGAATCTGATCATCAAAATCCTGCGTCTGTGCGACTGGTAAGAAATCATGCCCCTATATGCTGTTGGTGAAACCAGCAGTACCACACTTAACGTCCATGGATTATGATCTCAAGGCTCAAGCATACATTTCATATCTGCTATTTAAGCTTTTTACGCCTAAAATTGACTGAGTCTTCACTTTGCGTGTGTCTTTGGTTTTGAAAACTCATAAACACAGTCGGTATACCTCTGCCAGCAAATTGGTCTCACAGAATTTCCATGACCGAAACAATAATCGATTTTAAAACAAAACAAACCGTAACCGAGCTTCCATTAGCTAGCCACTAACAGAGCCCTAAATCTGATCTCAAATAATTCGAATGACCCCAACCCGTAAACCCTTACGACATTCCATTGCTTTAACATTTAATTCCCAATCATCCAATGCGTATTAGAAATTCCGAACTTCAACCAAGTCTGCCACAAGAATGACACATCTCCACAGTTTTCTGATTACAAAATCAACCTCAGCTCCATGTGGTATGTATGCTCCATTCAAAGGTACGCCAGTGGCGGATTTACACATTTCTTAACAGTAGGCCCAACCAGTTTTGCCGCCCTTTTATAGGAAAAAAGGACTAATGTATAATGTATGTATTGGACTGTGATCACAGATCTGCAAACAAGGTGTTCTGGCAGACCATCTACCGTCTCAAAGGAAGGAAGTTTAATATCATCGAAGGAGTCTATTTAAACCAAAGATGGTGTTCTTCTTTCCGATGAAAAGGACATCTTGCGCAAATGGGTCAATCACTTTTCGGAGCTGCTCAATCCCGAACAGAGCACTGAGGAAGGCAGACCCATGGTTTTTAGTAGAGCGGAAAATAGTCCCACCGTAGAGGAGGTGACTTTGGCGATTAAAGCGCTGAAAGTCGACAAATCTGGTGGTGTGGATGAAATCCGACCAGAAATGCTCAAAGCTTTGGGTAAAGAGGGTGGAATGGCTCTCTCGTGTCATTAAAGTGGCCTGGGAATGCGGCGAAATACCTAGCGATTGGTATTTCGCCGCATTCCCAGGCCAACTGGGGTGATTGTTCCTCTTTTTAAGAAAGGGGATAAGAGGGATTGCTCCAATTATAGGGGTATATCTCTTTTAAGTCTCCCCGGAAAAGTCTTTGCAAAGGTGTTGGAAACGCGTTCCAGAGCTGTGGTCGAGTCCCGGTTGGGCGATGACCAGTGCGGTTTTCGTCCAGGTAGAAGCACAACCGACCAGCTGTTCACTCTCAGAATGGTACTTGAGAAGGCCTGGGAGTATGCCAAATCTATCTACAGTTGTTTTGTGGATTTGGAGAAAGCATATGATCGGGTCCCTCGAGGTAAACTCTGGAGTGTTTTGCAGGAGTACGGGATTGACGGTTCTCTTCTGAGGGCCATTCAATCTCTCTACACTAGCTGTAAGAGCTGTGTTCGGGTGAACGGCGTTAAGTCGACACCTTTCACTGTGGGCGTTGGACTTCGTCAGGGGTGCGTTCTGTCACCTCTCCTTTTCATAGTGTATATGGATTGGATGTTACAGCGCAGTCTTGGCGAGGAATGTTTCGAATTGGGAGACTTAAGGATAAGTCATCTGCTTTTTGCTAATGACTTGGTCACCCTTACGTCCACCCAGACCGAACTTAAGCGCGCACTAGATAGGTTCGTCGCCGTCTGTGTTGAAGCTGGGATGAAGGTAAACCTGAACAAATCAGAGGTAATGGTAATTTCCAGAACACCTGTTCAATGCACTCTGCATGTTTGTGGAGTCCCATTGAAACAGGTGGAGAAGTTTAAGTATCTCGGAGTCCTATTCACGAGTGATGATAGGAGCAATACTGAGTTATCCTGTAGGATTGGTCAAGCTGGAGCAAATTTGAGACAGCTTGGTCAATGTGTTATCAGGAGGGCCGCACTTGGCATCCAAGCTAAGTTGTCGGTCTTTAATTCATTGTTTGTTCCGACGCTCTCCTATGGTCATGAGGTTTGGGTAATGACCGAAAAAATAAGATCGCGGATACAAGCTGCGATTTCTTCGTTGTATTGCTGGGGTGACTCGCCGAGATCGGGTAAGGAACACCAGAGTACGCGAGGCACTTAATGTCGAGCAGCTACTTCTTCGAGCGGAAAGATCCATAATTCGATGGTTTGGGCACGTTCAATGCATGTCCCCAACTCGGTTTCCAAGACGTGCCATGGAATTCGTCCCATTGGGCAGACGTCCCCTGAGTAGGCCTAGGTTGAGATGGCTGGACCAAGTCCGAAATCGCACCTCTACCCGTGTGGGGATAGCCCCTGATGAGTTAGAGTCGATTGCGGAAGATAGGCAAATGTGAAGAGTCCACTTAAGCTTCCTAAATCCGCGACCCTCATAGTGGATAAACGGGCCAATCGAAGATGATGATGATGATGAAATCTAATGTATGCAAAAATCAAAGTAAATATATAACTACAGATAATATTATCTAATGCGTAGCTTGTTTACATTATAATTTTCTGCGTGATTTTTTGGCTGCGAAATAGTCTATAAGGTCATCATACGTTATGCTTTGCATTAGTTGTGATTCTATGGACAAAAGAGCCAAAAAGTTTATCTTTTTTGGCTTAAGGATGACCTCAAATAATTCTTAAACTTCTTCAAACAAAAGAAGCTCCTTTCAACTGAATAATTCGTTGCCGGGGTACATAGTGCTATGCGAAGAGCAATGTTTATGTTAGGTTAAACGCTTTGTAACGACTTTTTTGGCAGAAACTTTGAAATGTTTCATAGTGACAAAGAATCTGGTTTCACAATTGTGTTTTCCGATGAAAGATGACTTTGAAAATGTATGCATTCATGAATAAAGTATTTTTCTAAATCATTAGAATACATTTAAATCAGAGAATGAACTTACGATGTTGAAGACTCAATCATCATCATCATCATTTTCCAATGGCCCGCCCATCCTCTATGAGGGTCGCAGGTTAAGGGAGCTTAAGCTGACTCTCCACATTTTCCGATCTTCCGCCATCGATTCTAAGTTATCCTATGCCCCATATGGGTACAGATGCTCGGGATGAGCCAAGGCCCAGCTTCTCGCAACCATTCGTGTTGTGCGTGTTGTATTGTTTACTTGAATGGAAGGAACCTACAAATTATTGCCGATCCGAACGGCGAATTGAGAGTATCTTTCATGACAGATGGTACTCCCGGAGGCTTATCATTTCCCAACAAAAGCTAGTGCCGCGAAAAATGAGCGGTGTACCTGGATAATGCTTGAACCCACTAAGCAGTCCAACGCACTAACCACTGAGCCACGGCGACCACACCTACCCACACATACCTCAGCAATACAATGAAGAAATTTCATTTAGGCAGCTTGTATTTGCGATCTTATTCCTTCGATTATTACCCAAACCTCATGACCATAGATGGGGGTCGGAACAAACACTGAATTAAAGACCTAGCTAACTTAGCTTCGATGCCAAGTTCGGCTCCTCTTATAACAGATTGAATGTTTCACTGACGAATTTAGTGCTTAGCAAAAAGTATGCACTGCGCGCCTACTTTGATAATTTTCTGCTTAACTACTGGATAATTTTTATAGAGTATCGTCTCGCAAATCTGCCGCCCCCTAAAATTTGCCGCCCTAGGCCCGGGCCTACTTGGCCTATTGGGAAATCCGCTACTGGGTACAGCACTCACCTTTCCTCCAACTACAAAACATTTAATTTACTATCAAAGCTGTAATAACATGTCCCGCCGAGGTCCATTTCGGGACCCTTTCATTCACCAATGGGACTCCTTTCAAATTATCATCCAAGTGCATGTTCTGGGGCAAATAGCTTCCAAGAATCACCTTATCCCAGACGTAACACTCGTAGAGCCAAATGCCTCTAATCCTGCAAATCCTCGGCACATACGGTTCGCTTTTATGTTCTTCCTTAAATTACATGTGTACAACGTGTTTACTACCCGTGTTCCGCACAATCTGTATGCAAAAAAAAACTGTTGGTGTTCTCTTCGAAGGTGTGAGGAGAGGAAGACATTTTTTTTAAGGACTCCCACAGAAATCCTTGTAAATAAACCGAAAATTTCCTCAATGAACTATTTTCCAGGAATTTAAAGTAAACATCTTGTCCTGTGCACGTGGGCGAGATGAATAGTACTCTCAAGGGATAAGGAGATGATGATGTGGCGTAACGGTGAATGAAATTGTAGAAAGTATCCATTTGGGAGTAGTGTGTGTATGCCTTGGAAAAGGTAATGAAACGATTTGTATTCGAAATGAGAATCCTTTTTGCGTCTTTCTACTTTTGCGGTCGTTGTAATAGGGTTTTTGAATTTTAACTGCTGTTCTTGTTGTTGGTTTAGTGGCTTAGTTAGGGCTTGAGGTGAAGTACGATTTGGAGTAGATAGCTGTACAATTTTTTTTTTAAATTTTAAATTTTCGCAGTAAGTGGCTTCGAGGAGAGATTGCATTGAGTTGTATAAGGAACGAAACTTGGCATATTTTATAGACGTCGGTCGCTTGGTTCTACTTTATCGACCCCATGCTGCATAGGATTAAATCTGTGGAGGATGTATTTACTGCGATGTAGCCAAATTCCTTTTTTAGCCGTCTATCGTGAAGATTTTTCCATAAGATACCATGTAGCTGATCGGCATATGGTCTCTTTGGTTAGAACTTCGCTTCCTTTTAGGCGAAACTTAACTGTCTTTATGACGTCTCTTGTGTTCGAACATTGTGCTCCAATGACAAGATGATCACTGTTATGAAAATCTATGGTTAGAGCGGCTTACCTATCACATGCCTGAGCTCTTAGTTGTCATAGTTTACGTCAAAATAGAACACAGGCATACTGTTTTCAGTTCTCGAAAATTAAGCACTTTGACATCAGCGATGACTTAGCTATTCGCAAATCAGTAAACTTGCCTTTTAATTACCGTGGCAAAAACATTTTTATCTTCCCTGACAGTCAAGCTACCTTGGAAGCACTGAACTCCTACTTACTTATCTAAAGTTGGCGCTACAGTCCGGGGTGGACCTGGGCCTCAACCAACAAGCGTCTCCGGCCAGCTCGATCTTTAGTAAACTGCCTCAAGTTTCGCACGCCAAGTTGGTTGAGGTCCCGTTCCACTTGCGTGCGCCACCTGAGTCGCGGTCTTCCTCTACTGCGCCGTCCCTCGGGAGCGGATTCGAAGATTTGCCGGGCCGGAGCATTGGTGTCCACCCACGCTACATAACCCAGCCACCTCAGTCGTTAGACCTTCACTCTTCTGACTAAGCCGATTTTGCTGTATAGCCCGTACAGTTCGTCGTTGTATTTCCTCCTCCACTCACCGTTTATGCAGACGGGACCGAAAATCACCCGAATAATTTTCCTCTCAAAACAGCTAAGAGCAACCTCATCCGCTTTTGATAAAGTCCATGCCTCTGCGCCGTAGAGCATTACTGGAACGATTAAGGTCTTATAAAGGGTCACCTTAGTTGTTTGAGAGAGGGCTTTGCTACTCAATTGTCTTCTTAGCCCAAAGAAACAGCGATTGGCAAGAGTTATTCTTCGTTTAATCTCATCGCTGGTGTCGTTGTCTGAATTGATTGTGGAGTTAAGACAGACAAGGACCTTAACTACCTCAAAGTTATATCTGTCCGCAGTGACATTCTGTCCGAGATGTCGGCGTTAAGTGTCCTTTTTTCTTGACAGCATATACTTGGTGTTGTCCTAATGGACCGCTAAAACCATCTTCCCCTCCTCCATCTCAATTCTCATGCTCGTCACGCTCGCCAGTGAGATCACGCTGCGTTCTTCCGATTATGTCAATATCGTCGGCGTATCCGAGTAATTGGTCGGACTTTTGAATGATTGTGGCTCTGGTGTTGGCGCGTGAGTTTTGCACAACGCGTTCAAAAACGGTGTTGAAGAAGTCGCATGACAGCGGGTCGCCTTGTCTAAAACATTTTGTGACATCAAAAGTCTCAGTGAGGTGTTGACCGGCCTTGATGGAGCAGCGTGCATTCTCCATCATCATCCCGCACAAACGGACGAGTTTGGCAGGGATGCCAAAGTTAGGCGCGGCTATGTATAGCTCGTCTCTATAGGTGCTGTCATACGCGGCCTTGAAATCAATAAAAAGGTGGTGGGTATCGATTTGAAGTTCTTGGGTTTTTTACAAGATCTGCCACAGTGTCAATATTTGCTCGGTAATGGACTTTCCCGGCCTGAGCCACACCGATAGGAAGCAATCAGGCTGTTGACGAACGGCTTCAGGCACTCACACAACATGGCAGATAAGATCTTGTAGGCGATGTTAAGATGATATTTGCCGGTTACTACTGTGTATAACGAGATCATTTGCGTGGACAACTACCCGTATTCATCTGTACTCTAAGTCCAATTGAATATGATGGTAGGACTCCTGGCGGCAAAGGTATGCACTTGGCTGCCTCCAAGTTCTGAGCTTATGTCTCGATTTAAGTATTCATTCCACCCAGTCTAAGAGTATGGGGTTTATCTTGAGTCGATCTAGTGCTTATCTTATTGCGTCGGATTTCCCATTATTGAACGCTCCTTCGATGTCTAAACAGGCCACTAACTTGAACTATTAATGGTGCATCGGTTTTTTGAATGTTGCTACCACTTCATGCAGGGCTGTCTCAACCGATCGGCACTTTTCGGAGGCGTATTGATCTAGAAATATGTTCTTAGGAATTAGGTTGGAGCGGAGATGAAGGTCTACTAATCTTTGTAGAGTTTACAAAAGGAAGGAAGATGGGCCTTCTATGAGCCTGAAAACTTTGAGAATCGCTTGGTTTGGCTTGCCTGCTTTGGGTATACAGTTTACCCGGATTTCTTTCCAGGCTTGTGGTACAGCGGTAGAAATTAGGTAGCCTCGGAAAATAAATATAAAGCCATGGAAAGAAAAATTCGTTTGTCCTTTATAGCATCAGGTCCAGATGCCTAAATGCTTTGTCCATCCACCATCTTTGTGAAATTAAGTGGAGAATTTTTGACTCAAAGGAGCCCGTGCATAGGATCCGTTTTTGATAGCTTCTTCCCACCCTTCACCTGCCAAAGCAGTTCCACGGCACTCTGAACAATTAAAAAAATCCTCTGCCTATTTTTTATTTCATATATCAACTTTCTTTATTAATAAATATTGTTCTATCAGTTTGTTTATATTTAATTTTATATTGACAACTCTATGCATATCTAACAGTTTTACTTGTCAAATTTACTTTGCGCCATTTTGTCGCTTGATAGCTTCTAGAAAAGAAAAAAAATATATTTTGTTCAACTCCATTGCATTTGTTTTCATTTAATTCATTCAATGTACAACTTAAGCTTAAGCCTTAAATTTAATTATCATATATATGTATGTATCGTATAAGCTATCAACAACATTAATTGGTAAATTTTACATATTTTACAAAATACTGTTACGTTCTTTAAGCATTTATGGGATTACATGTAATTTTTGTTCTTAGAAAACTATCTATTATTCTAGTGCTCTGTTCTGTCTGTACACCGTGTCCTATTTACAAGTCCACCTCGGTGGATATATGGTTGAGGGTATATAAGTATATATACAAAACTTATTTACAAATAGAGTTGAGTCGCATCAAGATTTATGCTGTTATCCTTGGAGTGAGTGTAAAAGTTACACCCTCGCATCGTCGCTGAAGTGAGGACATCGTCCGGACGAAGTAAGGACGTTAATAAACGAATTTCAAATTGATTAGCATGAAAGTTTGTCGTTTTGGAATGACGGTGTGGTTTAGTGGTGGTGGAGAGGAGGTCGCCGCCTTTTCAAGTGCCTGGAAGACTTTCGAATCGTGTTTTACAAGAACACCACAATCTGTGCATAGATTTCAACGGCCACGAGCAATCCCATAACCAATCCGTTCAACATGCACCGATAGCGTTCCAAATGTCAGACAGACGCCATCGAATTACTATCGTACGCGACCAGAAGTGAATCGTTCTCCTCGCTGCCACTGCCGGCACTTTTCTCTAGCTCATCAATAACTTCGAGACGTGCCTGCTGATGGGTGATTTTGTATTTGTGACGCTTGATGAATAATGTACGAATGTTGTTGTTATGGTTGACATTGGACCGTTGTCGTCGACATCGTCGTCGTTGACGTCGTTTGCCAGTCGTTTCATCACGATTTGAGGCATCATGGTTCAGTATACTGCTGTCACTGTCATCTCGGTCAGCATTGTCATCGTCATCATCATCATCATTGTCGTCATTATCATCATCATCATCATCGTCGTCATCATCATCGGCATGGGGACCGTAAATATCATCGTCCTCG
This sequence comes from Matsumyia berberina, assembly GCA_917880715.2. Classification (NCBI taxonomy): domain Eukaryota; kingdom Metazoa; phylum Arthropoda; class Insecta; order Diptera; family Syrphidae; genus Matsumyia; species Matsumyia berberina. The sequence continues at coordinate 53,076,586 of OU862870.1, forward strand.
TCGATATCGAAGAGAAAGCAACCGGTGGCCAATGACGTTGTTGTCTTCGCCTGGGAGGAGGAGGAGGATGGATATGTGGTGTGAAAGCGCTCAGAATCACTGGCTTTATATCATAGTTCTATTACCTCAGGGCCCTTCCATGTGATGCCGGCCCGGACAAGATTGTAGAATCGCATAACGCCCCACATTGCGAGCACCTGAAATGATGAAGAAAATTTAATTTGAAAGAGATTTTCACGACGGAGATTGGAAGAAATAATGAATGAGTGGCAATGAGTTGTGAGGACCACAGAGAAGTCTTCCTAACTAACTCTGTCAATTCACTACTTTCTCCAACAAGTTCCACTTCAACCTAACTGGTCAAGGACATCATGTCTACCAGTCTCCCTCCCTCACACTCGAACAAAGTTCTTTCCCGATTTCTTTTGAGTTGTGTTCCAAATTTTATTGAAGTTTATGCTCCCCAATTCACACTCCAATGAAAGTCATGTCAAAAATGTCAACTTCAGTAAATCAATTAATTATGAAAGTTAGGGGAGCAAGGATATACAAGGATATGCCATGCTCGGACGGTCAAACAGAATTTCCCTTTCCCAATTTGCACCGCAATAAATTTTGATTTGCTGGTGCAGAGTTTCGCTAGCCAGGAGGGAATTACCTTGTGTTATATGGTCATGGACACACGGTACTGTGGAATATCGAAAAATGGAATGCCTGCGGGGGTAGGGAGAAGATTTATTGTTATTTGATTCAGTTTAGATGGTATCGGCACAGCTTGTGCTATGAAGTCAGAACGGGGTGACTATATAGATGACTAGACAAGAGATAAGATATAAATTGATTGGGGATATCAGAAGGCAGCAGCGTGACCAATGCAAATGCATTAAGCTATGGCATGGTAGATAATAACAGAGATTGAGCTAGGATGACGTGTTCCACATGTGGAATTTGTAACTATTTGAGAGAATTTATCGGATCCTGTGAATTAGGGGTATTAGCACGTTGCCCTGCGTGACGGAAAGTCCTTTTTTTAGAAGCGTGACTTGATTGCTCCCAAAGGCATGGCGGTAACCTTATGTATGTATTCCATGCATATCCCAATCGCTATCAAAACTACCCATCTATACGAACAGCTGATACAATCACTGCCATCCTTAGTGGCAATCAAAGTTGCGACTATGGTGGTCTTTCTTAACTTAGAGGAAGTAACAATCCGTGACAAAATTGTCGACACATCACAAGAGAAGGTTCCGAAATGCAACTTTACCATTACAGGTTAGGGCATTCTGTATTCTGTATTAGGGACCCTAAATGTACACTGCGAGCTATGAGGTCTATTGTGGTGGCCCATTGGGTTTAACCAAAGGGTTTGGGACCAACGAGTAGGCGGCAAGCGCCTCTTCTCGCCAGCCAGTCAGCCGTTCGTTACCCTCGAAGCCTTCATGTCCTCGTATCCAGGCTACCGATGCAAGGCTTTCAAGGAGATTGAGACAGTCCCAGAAAATCTTGGACCCTACCTTATAGGATTTAAGGGATAACAGTGCTGTTTGGCTGTCTGAAGAGATGTAGATGCGTGTTCCTCGCGGTCTTCTGCGCAGGCATTCTCTTGCACAGAATTCAATAGCGTAGACCTCCGCTTGAAAAACTGTCGCGCGTTGGAAACTGAGATCATGAGCCCCAGCACTTGTGCTGGGGTTTTCCAATTTTGAACCATCTGTAAACCAGATTTGGGAATTTGGTAGTGTAGGGGCTTCATTCGCTGCGAGCGCCTATAACATCTGCGAAACTTCTGTAGAAGCGATATCTCTTGAGCATGGTATCTGAAATCTTAAGAATTGGGTCACGATGAATGTGTTCTAGTATTTTCAGATGATCTGTAAAGTCACCGACTGTAAAGTCCAGTATCTGAGGCAGCTGTAGAGCACTAAGCATAGCTTCTTCTTTTTGTACTGCCAGATGTAGCAGCGTGAAGTTAAGCATTGCTTCTATAGCTGCCATTGGGCACGTTCTCATCGCCCCTGTGAATCCTACACAGGCTAAGCGATAGATTTTGCTCAGCTTTTTCTGCGTTGTGGATTGTAGAGTTTTTGGACATCATACTAATGACGCGTAGGTAGAGGCGTAGATCAGGCCATGAAATTCATAGACTTTCTTTTTGGTGGACGGCTACAATGGCGTCATGAACACTTTATACTTATCAAGACAAGTTTACTGCTTACAAAGAACCCATAGCGTTTCAATATTTTTTTCTTTTTTCCATTCATTTCCGTTGTTGGTTACAATGTCAAAGACCACCGAAGACTGTCGCTGCCATTAACATTGTGTCGGGTTGGGAAATACTCCATCTCAACAAGCGTTACGGACCGAAGTGTCACTTAAATCCACCACATTGAGATGCTCAGCAAAAGTGAATGCCAACAAGTTATCTACAGTATTTTCTGCTGAGGGACAGAAGGAATGCTATTGATTTCTAATAAACCTTTAGTTTGCCTGCATCCTGGAGAGCCGTGCCAGACACAATCGGGTTTGTAAGAAACACAATAGTCAATGACGGCCGTGTCTCGCAAGCCTTTGATATGGTGTGGCATGAAGGCTTGAAGTTTAAATTACGTCAGGTTCTACCTGCACGCCTATATAATATACTGACAACATATCTCGGGAATAGACTCTTCCGTGTCAGACACGGAAACGAATATTCGCAATTCAAAGAAATTACAGCCGGTGTACCCCAAGGAAGTGTCCTTGGCCCGCTTCTGTATCTTCTGTATACCCGTGATATACCGCAAGAAGAAGACACCGTTCTAGCTACGTTTGCCGATGACACTGCTATTTTAGCAATTGGCGAAACGATCGAAGAAACGACAGATAAACTACAAAACGCTGTGAATAGTGTAAACGAATGGACAAAGGCTTGGCGGATCGCCCTCAACGAAACCAAATCTGTCCATGTAAACTTCACTTACAAGAAAACAAACAGTTTACCTATCCTTATAAACTCGGTTCGTATTCCCTTCGCAAACGAAGCTAAATACCTAGGAATGACACTCGACGCTAAATTAAAATGGAAGTCGCATGTGAAAAAGAAACGTAAAGAACTCGATAACAAATTTAGAGAAATGTATTGGTTACTTGCGAAACTTTCCGAAGCTCAATACAGAGAACAAGCTGCTGTAATATAAGCAAGAGCTAAAGCCGGAGTGGACATATGATATACAACTCTGGGGTTGTACCAAAAAAACAAACGCCAATATTTTACAAACTTTTGAAAATAAAGTGCTAAGAGAAATTGTCAATGCACCGTGGTACGTAAGAAATGATGATATACATAGAGATCTCAGAATTCCTACAGTCGAAAATGAAATTAAAAACTTCGCGCGAAAGCACAAAAATCGAATAAGCGAACACGTTAATAATACAGTCCTACAACTTCTGGATGAAAGAAATGTATTGCGCCGTCTACAAAGGACCAAACCTTTTGACTTAGCACGATAAAAATTAACCGCGCCTAAATAGCGGAACATGCAGGAACTTTCATTGGAATGGCACCTGCCAAACGTCTCTATTTCGTGATAAAAAAATTGCTTGATAAGTCCTTACTTAGTTCCAGTAACTAACAAGTTTATATCGAAGGGAGGTGTTTTTTAGTGAGTAAGAATCTCACACTACTATGAGCACGCGTCTGCGGTCCTCATAGTGTCTATGCAAGACTTTCACCTACCCCGGAAAAAAAAATTACGGCCGTGATTGAGGACGCGGAAAGACCAAACGCATGTTTAGGTCCTGAGAACTCATCCCTTGCACCCTCATGCTTTCTCATTGGAGATTGCATTCCCAGTGTGACGTGGGATCTAGACAAAATTCATAAAGTTCCGCCTTGCAAAGAACTTCAGGGAGTTATTCTCAAACTATTTTATACCTGGTTAAAGGGCTGAGCAATGATTTAACCGCAGCCCGGCTATCGCTACAGACGCAGATGCTCCGACCCTTTCACCTATTCTTTGCAAAGTTCATAGTCATTGAATAGCAAAAGTCTTCGTTTGGTTAACAGAGACATATTTGCCTAACGAGTAGTGAAGCCCGGCCCCATGACTGGTTTTCGTGCCATCCGTGAAAATTCTAATGTAGTCCAGCACAGGCTCAGACTCTGGCTGAAGCTTGTCCTCAAAGAAAGCCTAAGTTCTGGTGTCATGGCATCATCATAGAACCAGAGTTGTAGGATAAGTTGCGCGCATGCAGCTCCAGCTGTAAAGGCTTCCGTGCACCCGAGACAGGCGGTTTTTTTGAAGCTTTGTGTAGAAGATAGTCGCATACCAACTCAAAAGTTCGCTCTAACAAACAACCCATGCATTAGCTGGAAACTGTTTTATAACTGCCATGTAAATCCAAAGGACCTTTATCGATCAAAAGCCCCAGATTTTGGCAGAAAACTTAGAGCGACATGCTTTGGCAAAATAAGTTTTTTTTACTCGGTACCACGTCGAGATATTTGGCTACATCGGAGTTTTAGATAGTGACGTTCTTTGCCATTGGCTGAGTCAGACCGGTCATAACCCTCCTTCTCGTAAAGAGGACAACGTAAATTTTCAGAGGACTGACCAAAAGTCATCCATCAATCATGTCTTAGGCCATTTGCGCATTAGCACAGATAGTCTTGAGGCATGACCCGACAGAAAATATGCCAACATCATCCGCATACGCTTGGGAGTAGACGTTAGAACAGTTAAAACTATGCAACAGAGAGTCAACCATCGTGCATCACAGCAGTGAAGGAAGAAGACCACCTTACGAACAGCCGCCGTTTACTCATGTCTCTACATGGTGTCCCATCTACAACCAGAGTTGGATTCACTGCTCTGATCAACGATATCAAGGTCTCATTTGCCCTGTGTTGTCTAGCAGAATCACACAAATCGTATTGTCGAAATAGCCTTCTACACATCCTACATACATACATCCATACATTTCCTATCAAGCTTGCACTCTTTTCTAGCTAGTATGCATGCTTGCAACATACTTGGGAACAAAGCTGCGGATGAACTCGCTATGAAGGGGGGTTGGCGGCACTGAATGTTATTAAAACCACTTTTGTCGGCTCGTTTGCTAAACCCAATGAGATTTTCTGGAAAGACTTGCAAACCAGCGGCTAAATTCATGATGGAATCCCTGCTGTCGCCTAGTAAGGAGAATAGCTAAACTTGGCGGGAGGCAACTAAGACTGATGGTTGGTTTGTACACTGGACACACCAACCTAAATACATTGCTCCCAGACTGGGACTGGTGCGATCAAGTACTCGCCCGGAATATGAGGACGAGGATTATCCTGCGATTGTCCCGCCACAGGGGGGCTAAAACACAAAAGCCTGGGGAGACATGTTCTGCCCGGGTTAAGCTTTCGTAGGCATTTTAGTTTCGAGAAAATCCTAGAGTTCGGTGGATATACAGGGCGTTTCTTGGATCTGTAAACCCCATCCGGCTCTCTATCCGCTAGCCTATAACGCTTCACTTACACCACCCCCCTCCCCCTTTACTCGACTTTTTCTCCAACAGATGCTACAGAGGAGAGCACAACGAGCCCAAACGACCCTACGTGACGAGGTTCTTCCGAACTGCTCCTATAGAGAGTGCATTCTCAAAGCAACCCTGCATAAGTTCTGGATCTCCTGAAGAAGAAGGTCTTTATAGACTCATTAGAAGTTCGCAATCCGTCTCATATTAAAAGTGACTTCCTGCATTTTGTACACGTAACCTTGGTTCGTTCATCTCCAAACTCTTTGGAAGCCAATTTATCGTAATTTTCTCCACTCACCCTTGGATTGTGAAATAATTACACTGAGATAAGACATCAAGGCCGTCTCATTTGATTAAACTTTTCTACGCATCACGAAGGAAATGAAAGTTCCCCCGCGCTTTGCAAAATAAACTTTCCCAATTAAGAGCAACTGCTTCTTGAAACAGTTTTACAGGCAAGAACTTCATAATTTCCAAAATGTGCCCAGCAGACATCGCCGAAAATCACAAAAACGAACAAAAGTCTCAACAGCGATTAGAGGCCGTTACATGACCAATCCGTCCCACTGGGAACCATCTTACTCCATTTAGTACAGGCGGCAAGAAAACCAAACTGCTTTCACCGTTAAACTTTATATTCATACCTTATTATCGTCCCTTATAGTTTGTCGTAGGCTTTTCAAGACCAAATTACCCGAAAGCGTAACCACCCCTGTGTTCCGCAGCGTGACTAGGACACACAGCGATTATCGTGACTTCCTCACCCATCGCACAACTGTCACCCAACTCATCCGGATGACAATTTGACATTTACCCCCATTAACCGTGAATTTGAGGATGAATTTCTTTTAACATCCCTTGGCCAACGTTTAGGCCAGCAATTAATCTCGCGAAGGTGACTTCCTTGGGAGTGAGCTCCTAAAAAACCTGTCAATTTGCGTACGCAAATTACGTTTGACAAGGGACGCTTGACAGGTCACTGCTAGGCTCTGTTGACTCCCTGTCCACTTAACCTAAACCTAAACCGTCTGAGATAATTACGCATGACGACGATTTGCAGTCGGTTTTTTCTGTTTCGGTTTCAGGACAATTTCTATCCAGATTTCCACTGTGTAGAAAACTCGCCGTTGTTTTTTTTTTTTGGAAACCCTGGCGCTAAGTGTCCTTTCAAAATTTCCCCAAAATGTACAAAATTCAGCACTTCGATAGGAAACTCTGCGAAGGCGATATACACTGCTTCGACGATTGTGATGTTTATTCGATATGGCGATTTTGTCCTTGGCGCCGGTGGGAGTCCCTGAAGGAATTTCTATTACCAGAAAATTCGTCCTCGTGCCCTCCTGAGTGGTTTCCACTGGTCTATTGGCTTTCCCTATTCATAAGTTTAATGGGATTTGTGAGTATGTTTGTATTGGTTCACACTGATGGGGAAATTAATCGCAATAATATCCTTTGGACAGTTTTACAGTTCTTCCGAGTTTTTTGCCATCTACAATGGATCATGGACGCTGTCAACGTTTCGTGAGCGAAAATATCGAGTAATACCACTGGTATTTCGGAGAAATGTACGACTTATTGGCGCGGCCTTCATGACAAGAACTTGGGCAAGTCTATTCTATGGAATTGGAACGGTAAGTTATATTGTTTTATCTGAACTTGCATTTGAACTCGGATTCGAATTGGAAGTCGAAAGATCGAAACAGCTCAGTCAAACTTGGCGTGGAATTGAGGCTGTGGGCTAAGTTTAAATCCGGCCAAAATGGACCTCGACTTTTTTCGTACACTTCCCAGCATTATTTCACGGTAAGGGTTAGGTTAGAGAAACTATCAGCACCCACGCACTTAGACCATTAGAAGGTTCATTGCGATAACTCGGGATCTAGAAGGAATTCCCTTTGCCATTTGTTGAACGAGTGCTGGTTTTGATAACGCGAACTAGATTACCGACGTCGTGTCGTGGTAGGTCGCCAAGATTAACCAAAAAGAAGGCATCGGTATGGGTATTTCTTTTAGAGCTGGGCAGAGAAAACAAAGAATATTTTCCTCTTTCTTGTCCGTGCAGCTTCTGCAGCAGTCGTAGGCGGGAAGACCCAAATGAATGGCATGGCCTGTGAAGACACCTGTAGCAACACTGAAGTGTCGTCTATTTAGCAAATCATGCCCGGACTGTGGTCGTAAGACCAATCCTCACCTAAGGCATATCGGTTCTGTAGCCAAGTGCCCTGAGGATTTCCTCAACTCAAGCACTCCAAACTATGCTATACTTGCTACCAAACGATATTTGTGGCATGCAGCAAGCCACTGACCCAATCCTGAAGAAAATGTTGCGCAAAACATAATTTTAATGCTCATTCGCAGCAGATATATTTAACTGAAACAAATGCTAACAACGGCTACAAAGATACAATACTGGACAGGAGTGACTGATGTCAGTGCAAGGTCCGTTTTATTGAGTCCATATCAGTCTTTTCAGTCTCAAAACATCCTAGTGAATCGATGCCGATGTCTTTTAAGAGATCTTGGATTCCTCCACTCACTCAGTCTCTTTTAACTACTGTAGCGTTAGAAAACCAGTGAAGCGTCAATAGGATACTGGCATGTTCAGGGAATTATTCTTCCACAGCCGAAAATCTCTGAGTCAGTGGATCCTTTTGGCAGCTTGTATCCGCGATCTTATTCTAATGACCGAAAGAATAAGATCGCGGATACAAGCTGCCGAAATGAGATTTCTTCGTTGTATTGCTGGGGTGACTCGTCGAGATCGGGTTAGGAACACCAGAATACGCGAGGCACTCAATGTCAAGCAGCTACTTCTTCGAGCGGAGAGGTCCATACTTCGATGGTTTGCGCACGTCAAACGCATGTCCCCAACTCGGTTTCCAAGACGTGCCATGGAATTCGTATTGGAAGATGATGATGATGATGATGGTGTGTATGTAAAGATTTGTGGAATTCGCTTTACCTAGGCTTCAATCGAGCCCGTTGACAGATTTTGGATATACATATGTATGTTGGGCGGAATCCTAGGAACTTGGAAACAATTATGGAGGTGACACTAGTGTATGTAGAGTGTGATCTGGGGATTTTTCCTTTTTTTTGGCAAGAGAAAGGGGCTTCAGGTCCGGTGTTGACAGAGATCACAGAGATGTTTGTCACCTCCGCTAAGCCATAGAAAGTGCTTCTCGTTCCCCGCAGTTCCTACAGATCGCTGCGACGATGAGTCCTATGTCTGCTGAGGTTTTTTGTGCCCTGAGATTAGACTCATCGTTACCTTCAATCGCTCTCTGCTTGAATCGATACATTTTTTCGTAGGTAAGTGGACTCTTTGGTTTCCTTATGCGTGAACTTGCCACTTTGCACGTCAAGAGGTTTGCCCAGTGATTTTCGAAATCTCTTTGCATCTCCTCTATCAGTATGACTATCACGTTCTCTGTGCCACCTTCGTGACACAACACCCAGACAAGCAGGTTGAATTTGTTTTATATTTCCTGATCAGATGAGATTTCGAAGTTGGAGTTGTGATGGCTTTTGAAGGGCTTCTGTCCAAACAGATGTCCATTTTCCTTCATTGGATGTGCTATTCGAAAAGAACTCCAACTCCCTTTAGAATGACACGGACTTCTGCTTGGAAGACTGTGACAAAAAAAATCTATACGAATCGCCAGTTCTATCGGTGGATTGTTGCAGTACACGTTGCAGCGAGCTCAAAAATCTCTCGAATCGTAAAGTTGATTCGTTTGTCTTCAATATCATTCTGATGGTTGATCGTTCTGATCATCTTATTAATTTTTCAATGCCATTCGATAGCCTTGCGACTATATTGGAACTGGTTAAAGGGTTGGGCGAGGCCTTCAGCGCAGCCTAGCTATCGCAGATGTTCCGATACTTCCACCTTTTCTTGTTAATATAGTCCGTGGCCATTAGGATTGCAAAGATCTCTGCTTGGAAAACAGAGGCATGATTGCCTAACGAGTAGTGAAGTCTAGTGTTTTCGGTTTCCACGAAGGTTTTGGAGTCATCCGTGAAGTTCGACTGCAGCTCAGTCCAGGCTCGGATTCTTGCCGAAGCCAGTTCTGAAGGCGGGAAAGAAAACCAATAGCTGCCGCCACAGCTCGGGGTTATACAAGGCCTAGCTTCTCGCAATCATTCATGTTGTCCGTGTTACATTTTCCGCGCGAATAGAAGGGACCTACAATTTATTACAGACCCTGAACGGCGAACTGAGAAGCTCTTTCATGACAGATTATACTCCCGGAGGCTTGTCATTTTCCGACGAGAGGTGGTGCCGTGAAAAATCTTCGGTGGACGTGGCTGAGGCTTGAACCCACGCCACTCGCGCAGTAGTCCAACGCACTAATAACTGCGCTACATCGAGAAAAGTCCTCTTTAAATTTGCACAAAAACCGAAGTTCTGGTGTTATTGCATCAGTCGGCATATTCATTGAACTAGGGTCGTAGAAAAAGTGTGGGGCAAGGTCATCAAAACTCCAGTGTGGATGATCAAAAGCCGCCCGGTCTATAACGATAGATTGCTTTAATAGTACAACCCATGATATATGTAAGTATCAAGGGGTGGTTGATCAAGCAGAGCGCCTAAAGCAGAGCCAGGCGTACCTCCCTTGGGGGTGCGACCCACATTTTGAAAACGGTGCAGGGAAATTACTGCACGGGAATTCACTCCACCACAAATGCGAAATTACTCCACATACAAAAAGTGGTGGAATATGTATGGCAGTGGCAATGCATACATATTCCACGATTTGTTATACAGGTTGAGGTTTACAAATGCTGTTCCAAAATTGAGGTTTGGGATAAATGCTTTCCATTCAACAAAATTTTCGTGTTTCGTGTTGATTTTCCCACTGCCACATTCGAAAAGTGGAGTAATTTCCCATTAGTGGTGGAGGAATTTTCCAATAGTAGTGGAGTAAATTCCTATCATATGTTACGTGGGAAACTACTCTACCAAATCTTCGTGTGAAGCAATTTTCCACTGAGAGTGGAGTAAATTCCCTGGTGGAGTAAATTCCCGTAGAGTAATTTCCCTGCACCTTTGAAAACGCTGGGTGTAGACCAAAAGTATTTATTTGGAGGCGATTAACATAGAAAGAGAGAATGTCAGTACATGAAATCTATTGAACTGTTGACTGTTATGAACGCGCAGTACCCGCAACGATGAAAACGCCTGTCAAAGTCAACATTCGGACAAATACACACCGCGGTGCTTCAAATTGAATTCGTTTACTTAGGGATGATTGACACAAACACTTCTGTCCACACAAATGTCCTCCCTCTGCACCCTAATCGAAAAGTGTTTACCCACTTTCCAATGACTTTCTCTTTTTTTTATTTTGCAGGTTACACCATCGGCGATCTCATCCTGGTTAACAATCTATTTTGCTATCATTATTCTGGAGATATTCCTTTGGATTGGTGAAATTTTATTCAGCGTCGTTAAATTTGAATTGAAATCCGTTTGGTCGCACTGTATGTCCTTTGCTACATACTTGCTGGTTCGATGTGTACGCGACGTATTCGTTCGGGTACTCGAACGAAACGCAAACGTCGGGGATTTGGAATTGTTGCCAAAGTTGGCCAATCGTTGGTGAGAAATAAAGTAAAATTTACAGTTTGCAGGGACATACTGTTCTTTTGTGTGATTTTTTTTTTTCAAAATTAAATTTGTTAAATCGAATGAGAGTGGACAAATGTGTCCACTCTGGTCAGGACGAGGCATTGAATTACTGAAAAGACAATGTAAGCCACCAGGATTGCACAATCTGCTTTGTGTGATGGATATTCATGTCCAAGGTGCACAATAGATGGATGGAGGACTCCATTCCACAGTGATGGGAGAGAGAAAAAAAGACAAAAGAGCGAACATGGTGTGAATATTCCGTCGCTTTTACAAAAACGAAAGGCATCTGCCAGAAGGTAGATTCGAAGCTCTTAATCTACATTCCAACCGTCACCTGTGGACAACGAGAATCCTAGCGCCACAGGAGTGTAAAAGGGAAAGAGCTGTTATAATGGTGTTACTGCACGTGGGACGAATAGATCTGCACATCTCCTGACAGGAGATCATGGTGCTGGAATGAAGTGCTGCTTGGTAGCTCTTGCAGAAAAAGAGACTCACAAGGGTACGGTACGATGATGAAATGCAAATTCCAGTTAAAGGTTATTTTGATGGTAAAATACTGAGAAAGGATTCTCAGGAAGTTGCTATTATTTGAAATTTGCATTTCACCGTCGTCGCGTCGTCCGACTGACCGGCATGGTTGCAGAAGGAAGACCAAATGGTGTTTAATGGAATATTTGGCTAGGGAGATTTTTGGCTCCAAAGTTGATGAAGTTTTTATTTTGATGGGGAAATGCAGTAGGTATGGTGCTGGAAGCGAAACTGAGACAAAGGAATTTAATATTCGATTTTAAATGCACCGAGAACGGTCTCTTCACATACATAAATAGTTAGGTGGTTAATTTTATTTTAAAGTTCATCCAAGGTGTTTCTCAGTTATTTTTCCTTTTAAGGCATCTCAAAACACTTAGACGTCGTAACCCAATACTGCATCGTTGAGACTTGGCATTGCAAACAATGACTTGAAGAACATTGACATGAAAAAGCCACTATATAAGGCCTATTATGTGGGCATCAACGTGCTTCATCCCGGGTTTCCTCCTCTATCTGTAATGATAAAGTCGGGGTGCCTTGCAGTGCAATAATTAAGTTTGTAACCAACTGCTTGCCTTCAACTCCTATTTCCCACTTTACCGCCGTATACGTCCTTGTACATGCAGACTAAATGCTCCACGTAAAAGCTAAGAAAACTGACAAAACGTGTCGAATTAGGATTGATCACACGTTGACGTCTTTTGGCTTTTGTACCCTGACTAACATTGGTTTTTGGAATCTAAGGATGGTTTTCGAGTCGAGAAGTAAAGAATATTAAGACGTAGATTCCTACACCTTGAGGTAGAACTCATGCGCTATAGGTTGGTCATTTTAGGCAGCTACGATTGACGGTTCTCTTCTGAGGGTCATTCAATTTCTGTACACTAACTGCAAGAGCTGTGGTCGGGTGAACGGCGTTAAGTCGACATCTTTCACTGTGGGCGTTGGACTTCACCAGTGCATTCTGTCACCTTTCTTTCTCATAGTGTATATGGATGGGATGTTACAGCGCAGCCGTGGTGAGGAACGGTTCGAATTGGGAGACTTAAGGATAATTCATCTGCTTTTCGTTGATGACTTGGCCATCCTCACGTCCATCCAGACCGAACTTCAGCGCGCACTAGATAGGTTCGTCGCCGTATGTGTTGAAGCTGGGATGAAGGTAAACGTGAACAAATCAGAGGCTATGGTAATTTCCCGAACACCTGTTCAATGCACTCTGCATGGTTGTGGAGTCCGATTGAAACAGGTGGAGAAGTTGAAGTATCTCGGGGTCTTATTCACGAGTGATGGTAGGAGCAATATTGAGTTATCCTGTAGGATTGGCCTGGCTGGAGAAATTTTGAGACAGCTTTGTCAATCTGTTATCTGGAGGGCTGAACTTGGCATCGGAGCTAAGCTATCGGTCCTCAATTCGGTGTTTGTTCCGGTCCTCACCTATGGTCATGAGGTTTGGGTAATGACCGAAAGAAAAAGATCGCGGATACAAGCTGCCGAAATTAGATTTCATCGTTATATTGCTGGAGTAACTCGTCGAGATCGGGTTAGGAACACCAGAATACGCGAGGTACTCAATGTTGAACAGCTACTCCTTCGAGCGGAAAGGTTTATACTTTGATGGTTTGGACACGTTCAACGCGTGTCTCCAATTCGGCTTCCAAGAGGTGCCATTGAATCCGTGCCATCAGGCAGACGTCCCCTGAGTAGGCCTAGGATGAGAATGGCTGGACCATGTTTTAGAGTCGATGGCGGAAGATCGGGAGATGGGGCGTCCACTTAATCAACCTAATCCCGCGACCCTCTTAGTGGATAAGCGGGTCATTGAAAATGATGATGATGATGACGGTGTAGCTTCGTACTGCTGCAATTCGGCGCACCCACATCGTCAGGTTAAAGATTGCCTCAGTGCGACAAAAATTTAGGGACAACATTTGCAAGGGGTGGAAATAATCAGCAGCTCAATGCCCGTCACAAGCAAAAACCATTGATGTGATGCGAAAAATGATTTCGTATCTATCGGTTGGCCTCAGAGAACGTATAGAGCTTGGCTTTCAGAAGATACCTGGATGAGATTCGATGACCAAAAACAGCTGAAAGCTTACATTGCAGCTAATTTAGCATCAGAGAGAAGCGAACTAGAGTCTCTATGTCACATGCGGCGGAGAGACGTGCCGAGATGAGTAAGGTGCGACGGAATAATGCGCTGATCATTGAGGCAAAAGAAGCAGCGAGCAAGTGAGATATAAGCGCCGTCTACAGAATTACTAAAAGATTGTTGGTAGTCATATCTGGAGTTAACACTTGATGAGAAGCTTAGATGGTTTCAGAGATGGAGAATCAACTCAAACAATGAAAAGAAGATTTACCTATGGGTTCGAATCGTGTGATCGCCAGTGATATGCACCCAAGTTGGGTTGAGTCGCCTGAAAAAATAATTACCCGAATGCGTATCACAAATCCCAGGAAGGATAATATCACTATTACGATCAAATTGTGACACCAGCAGCGCCACCAACATTTATCGAGCTCCTCCACCGACTTATAGAGAAGACGTGGGAATCCGAGAGCTTTCCAGATGAGTGGAAGAAGGAGCTGGTCGTCATGCTACCTAAGAAAGGGAGTATTCGCCTGCTGCACACTGAAAACTGAACTGAAAAGAACACTCGATGCCGAACAAACAGACTTTTGTCCTGGATCTTCTTATGTCGATTATAGCAACACCCTTCGGATGCACTTCACTTGCAGTTCATCGATTTTGACAAGAAGTTTGACATCCTTATAAGAGATCGGATGAGGAACCAAAAGGCATAAACATTCAATGACAAAGGTGGCCATTGGTTGTTCATACATTTTGTAAAAGCGACAGTTTCACTGCTAATAGTAGGGGAATCCACTAACGCGGAGCCATGTAGAGTGAAAAACACGTGGCGCAGACCAGTTGAGAATGAGTAAGGACAATTGGAGAGAGCTGAAACATTTTATCAGAAACCATATACGATGGTGTTTAGGCGTCCGCACTACGGGAAAAAGGGCGTACATATGTACATACAGAAGTGTAAGTAAGATGTAGGAACTTGAAAATGGTTTCTAAATGAGATATCACGGGCCAATGCTGGCATATGAATATCGCAGGTGTAATAAAAGGTTTAATGAACTCGCGATCGGCATTGCATGTCTCATAAGAGATCCCCCATCGAAGGAGTCTCAAGTATGTAGCTCCCTGGAAACACGTATCATCAATCGAGGTAATAAACGCTGAACAACGACAATGAATCTATCGCCGTTCTATAACAAAAAAAATAGTCGACTTTGCTGGACTAATGGGTTGACACACGCGTTGTATACAATCTCAATTTCGGGCATTGCGTCTTTGGTAACCTAGCGGAAAGTCTCGGAGTAGATCACCATGACTGTCGAAGCTGAAGGGACGAAGGAAAAATTAATCTGTCCCCCACCTGCTGTGCAAATGTTCTGCCCTCACTGAGAGACTGGAGGTCTTGTGTAACGTTGAGATGATACCCTTTTTGATATCCGTGCCACTCTCTGCTTCGTTTTTACCAGTTCGCGGGGTGGATTAATTTGGACACAATGGATGCACCACAACAAAGCACTTAGTGAGCAGCAGTGACCATCATCATAAGGTGCCCATTGACTATGGATATCTACCACATGCTCATTACACGTTCTCTTTTTTTTTTAAAAATTCGCTGCCTCAGCTTCTAAATTTAAGGTGACATTGCAATCTCTGCGACGACTTTCTTACGATCTTTACCTTACCCTTTCATATTTTTGTCCTACTCTTATCTTCTTCTGAAAAGGTTTTCAAATTTCCATGTGAACATAATCTCTTCAATTTTCAATGGAAGCCATTTTGGAGTGAAACTTTCAAAGTTCTCTTAGCTAAGTTTATTGCAAAGCAATTGCAACAACATAGAAAAAGACAGCAGCCAGAGAGAAAAGCAACAGGTGAAAGAATGAGAGCGCCAATCTAGGCGAAAATAGGAATTCTGCATCTCTTCTACTGAATTTGACTCAGTTAAAGTTGTTTGCTGTGCGCGAGTGGGTCGTTTTCGGTTTCGGTTCGCGGTCGTCATTTTGAATAAATTAGGATTGCATTTAAACAGATATTTTGCAATAATTTCTTTTTAATTCATTAGTGTTTTTTTTTAACAGAAAATGTGAGCTATAGGTACTTTCTGTTTTTCTAGAGTGAATAGAAGTGTTTAAAAGTTATGTTCCTACATATTTATTTGGGATTTTTTTTTGAGTAACGGTAGATAGTGCTCGTCAATCGATCGATTCTCTTGTGTTGTGTTGAAGTGTTGTTGCCAGCGTTGAGTACTTTTTGCAAAGTTGCTCTTCATAGCAATGTGGTGAGTACATTTGAGGGGGAAATTTGAATTTTTGAATTTTTGAATATAAACTGCTGCTTGGTTTTGTGGGGTCGGGATTTTGCGTGTGTGGACTCATTTTACCTTACTGGAATCATACTTTTTGCTTTGTTAAGTTGTCAAAGGAATAGATTTGAGAGATTAATGTCTAAGCCACTGGAATTATTTCTGGCGATAGGAGAAATATGTGGATTTTAAGGACGAACATCCGTTTCAATGAAAAAAAGGATTTTACATGTTACGTGTTTCGGGAATACTTGTACATTATAAGGATGTTTAGCTTGGTTTCAAGTGCCTTTTGAAATATGTGAAGTTGTTTTTGTATAACGAATGTCTTGTAGTCACTTTTGAAGACTAGATATGGAAAATCTATGACGGATAAATGTAGGTCATTCCTCCAGTTAAGTGCCACATCAATTTTTATTGAAGAAGCAAGCTTTTTCAGTCTGGTCTGGGGCATATTATCATTTTCTCAAAATGTTTTTTTGGTATTGTCGTGATTTACAAATATTTGACATTGCACTACATGAGTTTATAAAGCCGCTTTGTAATTTTCTTATATTCTTTGGGGGTGTCCCACTCAACCTTCTTAAATTATATCGAAGCTCCCTCCAACTCTTTTCTTGTTGCCGAGGCTCCTGATTGACTATTCGACATCAAGTTCCCCATTCTCCCTCCGTCTTAAGTTAATGGTTTTCACTGTATAGCTTGATTTGGTATACAGTAATCGCACTTTCGAAATGTGTGATCAATCGATTGCCTCTTTCGCTTCGTTCCTGGTCTGTTCTCTTATACAGTTGTTCTTTTGAGAATCGATTCAGATAGAACATCGGCCAGTGTAAATCTAAGATGACGACTTCCAAAAACTTGCAGCTTTTTTTGTGACATTAGTTGTCACAGCATCGGCTCTATATTTGACAAGATTCGTGAATTGTCGAAGTGGTAGGCTCCTAGACAGAGCTTCCTTCTTTGGGATTGGGCAGGATAAATGCAGAGAAAATGGAGAATCGTTTCCTCCTCCTATTTGCTCCTGCAGCTTCTGCAAAAGTCATTTGCGAAGAGGCCCATCCTTTTGGCATGAAGGCCAGTAAGACAGTGACCGGTGAGGACACCAATAACGATGCTAATGAGCGACCTCTTAAGGAAGATGAGGCTTAGCATAGGCCGTATCTCTCTGGAGGTGCGGCATGTGGTGCCGTACCTCCATCTTTGGTTTGTCTTGCTGATCGCGCCGTACTCTAAGAATAATTTACAGATACTGCTCTAGAGTAGTACCACGTTTGGCGAGTTCGTCGGCCTTACAATTCCCTGGAATGTCCTTATGACCGGGAACCCAGCATAGGTGAATGTTAAAATGTTCTGCCATCTCAGTGAGAGACGAGCGACAATCTAAAATAGCTTTTGATGTATATGTTACTGATTCCAGAGATTTTATAGCAGGCTGGCTATCGGTATAAATTGTGATGTCCTTTCAAGATATCACATTATGTCTAAAACAGGAAAAAACTTCGTTGATCGCCATAATTTCCGCCTGAAAAACGCTACAATGGTCGGCGAGACGGAAGGAGATGCTCAAGTTGAACACTTCGGAGAAAACACCATCACCCACTCCGTTCTCGGTTTTAGAACCGTCGGTGTAGAAGTGAACGGAGTGCTCGTCTATGGCATCATCATTCTCCCACTCCACTCGGGAGGTTATTGACGTCCGAAAGTTGAGGTTGAAGTTTAACTTAGACTGTGTATATTCGGTGTTTTCCCGGATGAATGTTAATGGATCCAAGATCGAGAAGAGGCGAATATGGTTGTTTGACCATTGAAAGGAGGCCTTCAGTCTAAGAGCTGCGCTAGCAGCTGACTGCTTGCCAAAAATATCTAGAGGAAGTAGATGTAGAAACATGGCGAGTGCCGTGGATGGGGTGGTTCTTAGTATTCCGCTTATGCATATGCATGCTGATCTTTGCACTTTTCCCAATAGGTTACGGTGTAAGGCTATTTCAAAGGCCGTCCACCTGATGATCACACCGTACAGAAGTATAGGTCTGATAACCAGTGCGCAGTGCGTAGTAGTATATTGCAGGCCCCATTTTTTACCAATGGCTTTCCTGCAGCAGTACAGCGCTACAGTGGCTTTTTTTTTAACGGGTTTCCAGTTTAGTCCAATGTCCAGAATGAAACCCAGAAATTTGGCTTTGTTAGCAAAGCATAGGCGGGTGCCGTTTAGAGAGGGCAGGTCGATTGGAAGAATTTTGTATTTCCTGGTGAAGAGGACTAGTTCGGTCTGCTCGGTATTAACTCCCAGACCACTTTTAGCTGCCCATCTTGAATGGATTGAAAGGGCGTTTTGAAGAAGTGCACTAAGGATGCCCGGGAATTTACCGGAGGCAGCAATCGCAACATCGTCCGCATAAGCAATCTCTTCATTCACCAGCAGCCCTTGCCAGGTCGAGCAGCAGTGTATTAACCGAAGTTCGGATCTGCGAGCCGAGGCATTGCCCAGCTCGGTTTTAGTCGTGGAAACACTTTACTGACATAACCCCTGCAACATTATAGAAATGCAAGGGACACTCTGTCTCTTTGTTGTCTTTGTCTAAACGACCTTAACTCTCGCTAGAAGCCCCATCTTAAAGTCTAAAAAAATGAGCTCATCCTTATTCATGGCGTCGTTGAGTAAGTGAGTCAACATCTTTCTCGTTATCCCCCAAACAAATGATGACAATGACAATGTGGGACAAATAAGGATTCAATAACTTAATCTCTACAACTTACATTGATGAATGCTCGTGCTATAAAAAAGGTCACTTCCGCTTTACACATTGTGTCGAATTGCTGTAAAGAGATAAAAAAAAAACACATCATTCCAGGCAAAAGAAGCTTCAAGTCAAGCGAGTAAGGCCCCTGCCTCATCATATTTTCAAAACTGACAACGAAAAAGCCCTAATCATTGTGATATTGAAATGTTAAATCTCTCAAGTGATTACCTCTCCCTTGGGGCTGTAACACAGTACCTCTCACAATGACATTTTGTTTCATGTCGAAATCATATCCCGGAATTAATTTGTTTGTGTTCCTTTCATATTTTTTGCAAATTCATTCGAAAAGAGAGAAAGAGGAGCTTTGCGGCCCTCAAAAATCCAAAAACAGAGGCAAATTTACATGATTGATTTCGTAAAGGATGGAGAAAGTGCAACTGTATGACTGTCTTGACACCTGAGGACCATCCTGACCTCTCGAAACAATTTAGCAATTGCAAGCATAAAACATTTGGAGATTCCAAAACTCTTTCAACGTCATCATCGACGAGAGTGTGCTCCTCTCTCTAAAGGGTGTCCCTCAGCGAATGTTGCAAAATACCACCGTCGTTCCCATGTTAACCGACAAAACAATGAATCCTCAGTAGTTCATGAATTATTTACGAGGTTCTTTTCGTTTGGCCTCTACCCGGTGGTCTGCTTAGCATAAAATTTGAATATCCTTTGATTATGAAGAATGAAAAAAAAAAAAAGGAGAAGACTGGTCCTGGTGGAGATGGAATTCTGAGACCAGCACTATCCAAAGTCGAATAGTGCAAAGGGCGATTTTTCTGAACACATGTCCCGTCCGCCTGGCTCTCTCCGTTTCAAAACATAAATTCAATACAAGGGACAAGAGGATAGGAAAGGACCCGTCGGCTATGAATTCGGTTTTGGAATACTCCCACCGGTATTGATTTGTGTATTTTGTTCTATTTTCTTCGCGGTATGTGTGTGTGTGTGCTGTACTCACCTTATTTACATGATCCCGGAGGACGTTCGAATACACCATAGCTACAGCTTCTAACGCCATAAACGTTATAAAGCCAATTATCCAAGGCACTATAAGTCCGGGGTTTTCCTATAACGAAACAAATGAGAGTTGGTATTTATGATTACGCCCATCGGATATTGATTTTTTTTTCTGTGGGATAAAGAGTGGATAAGGACGTGTGCGGGTAACAAAACCTTGGAGGTGGTTTTAAGATTCAAGTTCAAACGAGTTTCTAGCAAGCTGTCTAGGACAGAAGGTATATTTGAGTGGATAAGGTGGGTGTCGTACTTTTGTTTGCCAGGGGCCTTCTCTGTGACTCATGGTCTCACTTTAATTACCTACAGGGGTCTTGACACGTGAGAGCCCTCACCATGTGTTTCGTTTTTCTTGCAACAAGTCTGTTCAACCAGTTCTGTCGCCAGATAAGTAGGTACAGACGGTGCAGGAAAATAACTCTACTGGAATTTGCTCCACCTGGGAATTTACTTCACCACAAGTGAGAAATGACTCCATTTTTCGAATGTGGAGTAATTTTCTACTAGCAGTTTCTTTAACTCCATGCAAACAGCATGAACAGCATTTGAATAATATTTGTTTGGGGTAAATGCATTCCATTTAACCAGATTTTCGTGTTAAGCAATTTCCCACTTGTGTAGGCCTCAGTCGAGTCCTTTGTGTTGCCCTTATTTAATCGTCGGAACTGCAGGGATGGGTTTGGTTTCGGACCGATGTTGACGTATGTTGGGAGGGATATAGGGAAGGTAGAAACACTTATGGAGTTGACACTAGTGTACGTGTAGTCTGGCGAATTTTCCTGTTTCTTTGGTAAAGGTAAGGATGTCGCCATATCGTGTCCACATGCACCCCAGGGTCTTCTGTCGCATTCTCGCTAAGGCTAGAGGTGGACAGTGGCATAGGAAGTGTTTGAGGTCTTCTTCTTCTTCCTCGCAGTTCTTACAAGTCTCTGTGTCAGCGAGGCCCACACATGCATAGTGTTTGTTGAGATTAATGTGTCCTGTGATGAGTCCCACCGTCAGCCTCAATTGCTCTGTGTTTGAACCTAGAGCCTTCCAGGTGAGCAGGTTGCTTGGTTTATTCACGAGTGATATAGCCATTTTGCACGTCGTCGGGAGGTTTGCCCAGTGATCCTCGAAATCCCTTTGCATCCTCTCGTCTCTCCATTTCTCTGGAGGTGTGGCATGTGGTTTTATTTCTCCATCTTTCGCTTGTCCTGCTGATCGCATAGTGTCCTAAAAGTAATTCATTCTCAGATTACCCAGTTCTGGCAGAATTTCTAGAGTAGTGCCACGTTTGGCGAGTTCATATCTCTTAAACTTTCGTGGAATTTCCCTATGACCGAGTATCGTGAGTGAGTGTTCCGGAGTTTCAATGAGAGTTAAGCGACTTTTGACGTGATTGTTACCGAATCCAAGGATTTAACGGGATGAAGGTAAAGAGGACACAATTATGGAGTTGATACTATTTTGCGTGTGAATGGGAAAATCAGCATGAAATGCTTTGATTCCGGTAGTGGCGGTGATTAGCCTGTGCTAATGGTGATGTTCTGATAACATGACTCTTTGAAGCCTAGTTTGGTTGGAAAGAGTGAGTAGGTTAGGTCAAGAAATTTAGGAAGTGCCCAGTGAGTGACTGTGCATCCACGGGCGCCCTTCCCCTTTGCGTTGTGGTCCATGTTTCAACCTTAAGTTTTAGATGCGTGGTCTATCGCAAAACCAACCTGTACTCTTAATTAAGTGGAGTATGTTCGCTATTGGTACTTGTGATAGGTTTCCCAGTTCTCCAAACAGCCTGTTTCCCATGGGTCGGAGTCGGCGGTTTTAGAGGTTGGGACACTCACAGAGTAATGGTTTAACGGCTTTATGATTTCCGTTTTCTCCGCATCCTGACAGTTCCTGCAGAAGTCTGGGGAGTTGATGCCGAGTCTGGTGGCCATGGTCCCTATGACACAATGTCCCATCAGTTCACCTACTTCACGATGTGAGTATTTTGTCTTATTCTGGTCGATTTTCTGCCATAAGCTTCGGGATATAATGCAGTCGCCTCTGGCGGACCAAGAGGTGTTGATTAACTCTCTCTCATCTCGTGGTCGACGTTACCTTTTAGTACACCGATAGGGATGTTTATCGAAGTGTGGGTATGTTAACTTTCTAAAGCAGATCCTTGCCGAGCCAGTTTGTCTGCCTTTTCGTTACCGTCGATGTCGCTGTGTCCGGGGACCCAGCAAATGTTGACCTCGTGGATGACACCTTTTTTTAGGATTTCGCAAAAGTTGGATACTGCTTAAAATTTGGTGCTGGCATTCTTCAAAGCCTTGATAGCTGCTTGACTGGCTACGAGGATGGTGATCTTATATGGACTCAGTCTCCTAGTATCTATTATCCTAGTTGCTCTATCAATGGCGAACATTTCAGATTAAAAGACGCTACAGTCGTCCGGGAGTCTGCATGAATCGTTTATGTTATGTGAACGACTGTTCACCTCTGTCCCAGTACCTTCCTCCAGAAAGTGTTATTTTCTCTTTGACTTTGGTCCGCACTACTGCAGAAACATATGTAGGTAACGATAGGTCTGACTATCATGCGGTACAACTAAAATACAACCTTGGGTTGTAGACCTTAGGTTTTGCCCTGGGAGTTCCTTACTGATGTGGGAGTGCCATTCTTACTAAGGTGGGACTACACTTCGGGGCGAACCTGCGCCTCAACCAACAAGCATCTCCAGTTAGCACGGCCCTTAGCTTATTGCCCTCTGTTGGTTATTTCACCTTCCGCAGCTATCTCAGCCGATAGATTCGTATCTTGTTGACAAAGGCGATGTCGCTGTACAACTCGTAAAGTTAATCGTTGAATCTTCTTCTCCAGAACCCGTCAACCCAAACGGGACTGAATATCTTACGAAGAATCTTTCTCTCGAAGCAACCAAGGATATCTTCATCCGCTTTCGATAGAGTCCATGTTCAGCGCCATAAAGCAGGACTGAGGTGATCAGAGTCTTATAAAGAACCTCCTTAGTTTTTTTTAATAGGACCTTACTAATCACTTGCCTTCTTAGCCCAAAGAAGAGGCGATTGGAGAGAGTTAGTATTCGCTTGATTTCTGCACTTGTGCCGTTGTCGGATGTGATAGCGGAGCCGAGGTAGATGAAGTTCCTTGCTACCTCAAAGTTGTCACTTCTTGATGACAGCATATATTTTGTTTTGCTCTCATTGACCGCTAAACCCATGTTCGCAGTTCCCGTCTCAATACTCGTTAACGCCCCAGTGACATCACCCTGCGTTCTCTGGTGTTGGCCCGTGAGTTTTGCACAACTCTTTCAAAAGTATGATGTTAAGGAAGCCGCATGACAGCGCGTCGTCTTGTCTATATCCTTTTTGACATCAACGGTCTTGGTGAAGTCTTGACCGACCATGATGGAGCAGCGTCATCCTGCACAGACGGACGAGTTTGGCAGTGATGCCAAAATTAGACACGGCTCTGTAAAGCTCGTCTCTATTAATGCTGCCAAAGGCGGCCTTAAAATCGATAAAGAGGTAGTGGATATCGATTTGGACTTCATAGGTTTTCTCCAGGACCTGCCGAAGTGTGGGTATTTGATCGATTGTGGACTTTTCTGGCATAAAACCGCAATGATAGGAATCGATCACGTTGGTGACGAAGGGTTTCAGGCGTTCACACAATATGACAGATCAGATCTTGTATGCGACATTTGTAACTAAGGCAGCTGAGGGTGTGCTCTCTACAAAGTCATTTCCAGTTCGGCAGGCAAGCCGTCAGGGCCAGCTACCTTATTGGACTTAAGTTTGGACACTGCTATCCTTACTTTATTTTGGTCAGCTGGAAGGAAGTTTTGGCTATCAACGTCTAGGTTGAATGGTTCATACTGGTCTTCATCGTCGTTACGTGGGAGTTCTAGTTAAAGTTTATATGAAAGATAATTCCGAGGCTGCGAGTCAGATCGCTGGTAGGTAGGCAGGTAGAGGTGGCGGTTCAACTGAACCCAATTAGCAATAGGATATGCATTTTTGTTACCACGATGTTACCTCATGTGATCTGTGTCATGTGTTGTTGAAAAAGGGTGAGAAATCCGTGAGAAATTTTGTTACCACGACTCATGTGATCTGTGTCGTGTGTTGTTGAAAAAGGGTGAGAAATCCGGGAGTGTGTAAATCAAGCCTGTGGAGTTTAGAAAGCGGATTAGATCTCGTATCCCTTTACCCGAGATGTCGCTGAGGTCGTCGAAGAATAGTTGGTTCAGTGAATGCTGTCTGGCTCTTGCAAGTGCCGGACAGTTGAAATGGGTGAGAGTTTCCTTCTCATTTTCGTTTTCGCAGGTGCAGTAGTGGGGGTTGTAAGGAAAATCTAGTTTGGTCGCATGGTCTTCAATTTGCCAATGACCCGTGGTTATCGCCGTTATTTTGCCAATATCTAGGCGGGTTCTGCTTAGGAGATCTTTTGTTCTAATCTTGTCGTAGGTCGATCATATCTTTCTTGACATGGCGCAGTTGGCTAATCCGCCTTCTGCAGGAAGTGTGAGTGGTTTTGTCCTTCAACCGCTCATAGGTAGATCGCTGACATATTTCTGCTAGACCAATGCCGTATAAGCCAGAATTCGAATTGTAATTTGCCTTCGATTAATCACCAGCCCAGAGAACTTTTCATCAGCTTGAATCGGTCAGGGTTGGTTCTACTATTCTTCTTTCGCCACCAAAAAAGGTCGTGTGTCACCACTTTTGTTACGTAAAACAACATCCCAAGGCAGTCTAACTACCAAGCGCTGGGTTATTGCAACTTTTCTGAGAAAAACTTTTACACCAGAGAAAGGTATGGCGATCTTAATTGAAAGCTATGCCTCCCTATAAGCCTATTCAAACTTTCAATTAAATGCCACAGACTACCATAACTATGGTGTACGTGTTCCTTGTAATAACCTCAACCGTCCTTGGACTTGTTTCGAAATACAACAGTCTCCCTGTGGATCACACCCAAATTTCAATTACACGCAAATGGTCATTGCCCTTTTAGTCGCATGCGGAAAAGAAGGAAATCTCCCTTAAATCGCCAAGGGCCATCAAAGCCTCTCTACCCCTTGCAAGAATTCAATTCCCTCACAATCATTGTATTTACGATCTTCTCCTCTTATTAAATCCACCCCGGCAACTTATCAAGCCCAAGTGACACACACACAACTGGGAAGGGGGGGAAATAAGTACGCGTCCTTAGAGTGACAAAAATTTAATTACAAAATCCGTTCTCGTCGCTTCGTCATCCTTAATGTCTCCGTGGCTGCGTGGCTGCGTAAAGCAGACTATTTACTTATATCCATCCCCGCAGTGTAATAAAATATTTATGCCGCAACGTAAATAAATATGTGTAGACCTCGCACAATCTATGTAGCTAAGCGCAGTGAAAAATTACAAGGATACCAGGTCGCATCCTTAGCAGGAACCACAAAATGACGCGAAGCAAAGTGTGTGTACAATGTGCGTGGCCTCATTTGTCACGAAAAAGAAAAAAAAAAAAAAAAAACAAAATTCGTTCCAAATTAAGGACGATACACGCTAAGAAGGCGAACGGGAAGTACGGTCGTCAACATTTGCATATTTCACAACCTCAGCCCTGAGTGGGGCTCAAATAAATTCCATTTGTAGGCCTAATGTGTCATAAAGAGCAACAACATTTCTATTGTCACGCCTCGTCCTTTTTGTGCAAGTGCTCTGCTTCTTGGCAATGAACCCTTGAGCAATTGTTGTCTTATCGTAAGAGCATGTGATTTGTTACAACTTCCCTGCGGAAGGGACGACTGCGAAGGGACTCTGTGTCCTTAAATTTGAGTTTTCCTCGTTTGTTTTCTTGTTTTTTGTTTATGGCCTGCGCGCATGGTGAACAATTATGAAAATTATTTTCAAGACCACCAAGCGGTGGGGGATGTACATACGGGTACTGGAGTGCCACAGGAATGTGGGACACATAGAATGTGTTCTCATCTTTCAGGAGGTAAACATACACACACACGCATACAAAAAACATGAAAGTTTGCATCTTTGGTTTTGTTGTCATGTTACCCAGGGTGGCGTGCAATGTTCCGCTTCGGGTAGAGCTTATTGGGAAGCCTCCGCCGAGGTATGGTTACATGAAATTAGTATAAATTACCATGGCAGCATGCGGAAGTAACTGTTTACTTAGCCTTACCATGTTTTTTGTTTCAAACTAGTCACTGATTTGTTATGTAAGTGGCATGTGTATGGCGTATACGTAACATTTTTTTGGGTTTCTGGGTGAGAGATCATTTCATGGATTGAGCACAACTTTGACAACAAAAGGATGTGGGGCTGCATGAACAAGATGGTCTGCAGAGAGAATTTCGTCGAATTGAAGGGATTTGCTTGAGTCCTTGTTGGAAAATCTAAGCCTTGTTGGGCCATTCAATCGTAGTTTTCGCAGAAATGGAAAGGTGATTACAACATAAGGGTACTTTGTTCATGTGTTGGCATAACTTGAAGAGTGGATTAAGCCTGTGAGCCTTTTATAGTTTGAAACACATATTGGTGGTGAAGTACTTCTGTGAACTGTTAAGCTGGGGTATAATTCCTGGAAATCAAATGCCCTTCTATACTGTCGTACGTCTTTTTGTCTTGGTTTGTGGAACACGTTGGAATAGTATTTTGTATTCACCGTCAACTGATCACCACCTCATGTTGTGCGAATTGTATCTCAACGATGAAGAACCTTTCCTACCAGAGGTGGTAACAAGCATATGGTGGGAGAGTTTGCGATAAGATACGGGAGGAGTTTGTACGGCAGGTATCCGAAAGGTTTGAACAAGTTCCAACTGTTCCGACAAATGTAGAGGATGAATGGCAGTTGTTTTCAACAGCAGTCATTGCCTCTGCAGGTGATGTTTGCGGAGTGAAGCGGCTTGGTGTGGCGGCTGGTGGTGACAAGGAACTGCGTGGTTTAAAACACCCGGAGTTCAAGAAGCCATCAGACAGAAGAAGGAAACCTTCAAGGTGTGGACACACTTGGGGGATTCAGCTTCTCGAAACTGGTACATGGATGGGCGAAGAATTTGCAAAGTGGCTGTTTAAGAAGCAGTCCTGGAAGGAGTTCAGTGAGAAATTGGACCATGATCACAGACTGCAAACAAGGTGTTGTGTCAGACCATCCGCGGTCTCAGAGGAAAGAAGTTTAATATCATCGAAGGAGTCAAATCCAAAGATGGGGTACTTCTATCCGATGAGAACCACATCTTGCGCAGATGGGGTGAGCACTTTTCAGAGCTGCTCAATCCCAAACAGGGCATTGAAGATGGCAGAAATGACAGTTCTTGTTAAATGAACCTATAATAGCATGGCGTAGAGTTGACATGAGTAGGGCATGCCGCTGTCATCTTATGATAGCTCTACACCATGCGTAGTTAATGACGTTGATATCTGGTTGGCGAACATCCAACTTCTCAGGTGAGACAGACCTGATCCTGTAGAAGGCCTCATGTCTAGACCAAATGCCTCTAATGACTTAGCCGTTAATAACTTATTTACTTAGGTGGCGCTACAGTTCGGGGTGAACCTGTGCCTCAACCAACAAGCCTCTTCAGTTAGCCCGGTTCCTAGCTAACTGCCTCCAGTTGCGTACGCCAAGTTGGTTAAGGTCCCCTTCCACTTGTGCGCCACCTTAGGCGAGGTCTCCCTCTACTGTGTTGTCCCTCCGGGCTAGATTCTAAGACTCTGCATGCCGGAGGGTTAGTGTCCATTCGCTCTAAATGCCCCAGCCATCTGATCCGATGGATACGTATCTTCTTGACTAGGGCGATGGCGCTGTACAGCTCGTATAGTTCATGATTAAATATTCTCCTCCAAAGCGACTTGTTAAGAGATTTCGGGATATCCGTTCGGCGAAGATTCTGGCAGTCTCTTGCGATTGCAGCCTTTCGACGTTGTATCGTCTCACAGTGATTTTTTTTCTTGTGGCGCTTGGGATATACGCATTCGTACCTTGGCTGCAACAAGGTTGTGGTTGGAGTCAATGCTGGCCCCTTCAAACGTTCGAACATCCAGAACACTGGAGGCATGTCTTGCGTCGATCGCAATGTGATTAATTTGATTGACCGTTTGATGATCAGGAGACCACCATGTCCCCTTGTAAATATAGAGATGAGGAAACCACGTGCTTGCTACAGTGACGTTTCGTTCCGCAGCGAAGTTAATTAGCCTAGCCAATCCACATCCGAATAAGCACTCCTTTTGCTCCCTGTAGCAATCTCCGCAGAAAAAATGACAGTTTTTCATCCTTCTGCCCATTCCATCGTACATCCTCGATGGCGGTAAGGTCTGTCTTATAGCAGTTTAGGGCATCTGCTAGTTGTTCGGCTGCACGCGGCCTGTTAAGGGTGCGAACATTCCACGTGCAGAATCGAATTTCGTTTGCTAGGGTTTTCAACAGTAAAATCATCCGTATCCGAGGCTCTTGATTGTTTCGGAACAAGAAGCTCCACCATTGAAGCTGTTCACCCCACGCACAACCCCCAACCTGGAGGGCCAGTTCCTTTGTTGCCTCCCTCGGACAAGAGAGTTCAGGTATACCGTATTGGCCTGAAGCTCCGAATAGGTCCGAGTAGCCCAAATAAGGTGTTCACCAAGTATTGCGATCTAACTGGAACACTGTGGACGCCATCGTTGATTCCGTCGTGGAAGTTCTTCCGCTGCCGTCTGGGTGCAAGGGAGAGTGTCTTGGTGTGTCATAAGGTCTCATCATTCGAGCATGATGTTTTGATTTTTATCCTAAGTATTGAAGTCCGGTATTATAATGTCCTCGTTAGGCGTTAGACTACAAATGGTACCCAATAAGCTTTGCAAACTTTTCTCTTCGTCCTCAGTCGCGGCTTCAGTGGATAAAACTGAATGAAGGTGACTTTTTCTCATTCTGTCCTGGAATCCTACCGTCAAGATCTGGTCACACTTGGTATAAGGAATGAAAGCCTTTGTTATGTGCTCTTCTGTACCGTTTTTCTCTGAAAGTCCAATGAAATTTGTTTCAGAATTTAACCTTTTGGTGCACTGAAATGACCATTGTCTTCTAAAAAGAATTCCTACAGACAATGTCTCTCTTCGGAATATCCAAGGACATGTTGAACTTTTTCAGAATATTCTTACGAAAATCTATGCTCTCCATATGACAATAAAACGGACGCTATGCAGTGAATATGTTTCCCTTTATAAAAAGAAAGGACACTGCCTGGAGAGTTCCAAGTGCCGGTCCTACTAAATATATGGTTTCCGTCTCTTTAGCTACATTACGGCATATGGGTGGTTAGAAACAAATCGGGGAATGGTGGTGTTAATCTTGTCTTGGAGTTGTTCTATGACTATAGGTATTCGTACTAAAAATTTTGAACTTTTAAGACTACCTGGCTATAGACCTTTTTGCAACACATCCATACATACAGTTCCCTAGACACACTTTTTGGTCAGGCTTGAAGTACCATATGTCTTTATGGTTGCGTATTGGTTTTCCAGTCCAAGTACTACTGGTCTTGAGCTATTTTTTTATTTATCCCTGTGTAATTTATCAAATACTTGACCCTTAAGGATAAGGACTAAGATATCATTGCTCCGCTTTGCAATAAAGGTGCATTTTCGGAGCTCGTGGGGTCTTTCCATGCAATAACATTTTAGTCAAATAAGTTTACGGTGAAAAAAAAAATTAAAAAGCGGTGAAGTGGAGTTACCGGCAGAGTTTTCTATAGACATTCAAGGATCGCCCCAAATATGGTCAAACTATTCGGGGAATAGTTTAGTCGTCTTCGTTTATTACTGTCGTACACTGAGAATCGTGAAGATTGCTTTCTACACCTCAGTCGTATATGTATTGAAAATGACAAGGTCTCACCCGAATGTGAGCCAATGCATAGCTCGACAAAGCCAATACTCCATTCCATTTCTCATTGCTAATAACCATGTCATGTCAACAATTGGACATCAAAGCTTCAGCATGTACGCAACCTAAGTTAACAAAGCCAAACATCTCAAACCCTGTTTTGCGTTTGGCAAAATTACAAAATTGTTCGCCGAATCAATGGGACACCCGCCGGCCTCATCTCCGCCTACACAACACACATGAGACCATTACGTTTGACAAAAACCAAAACGGTTGTTCAATTCGAACAAAGAACATCGACAAACAAACATAACCCGGTCTCCTTCGTCTTCTCTGAACAAAGTCGCCTGCCAAAGTCATTCAATAAAATGCCACGACCGCCGGCTCTACCACCTCAGCGCAATCCAATTTCGATGGCATCGTGCTGCCATCGAGAGATGGCTTTCAATCGGTTCGGTATCCTTGGCAAAGGAGACCAAAAAAAGGAATTCCAATGCCAAATATTTAGGTTAAGCCGGCGAAATGTTTCCATCAAAAAGGTCAACATTGGGATGTCATGTACACGACGAGTGTGTACGAGTATACCCCTAAGTATCCTCATTTCCATTTCCATGCATCGCCGAAAAATTCTTTGGTAAATACATTGGCAAACACAGAGATTGCTATTTGCGGTTAATGGTGTGGGGGCTATCATCGGAACCCATTGGTTTGTGGGGGCTTGAGATTGGGTGTGGGCTTTGGGATTGGATTTCGCTTTGTCGTGTTTTGGTGAAATATCGTATTTTGCGGGATTTCTAGATTTTACCTTGTAGATCCCGAACATTAGCATAACGCTGAGGAATATCATTGACATCTGAGTCCCGATGATGGCGAAATAGGCTATTTGCACACCTGAAAAGAAAGTAAATTAAATGGGGGGGCTTTTGAGGGCGGGGGAAGGGATTGGACTCACCATAGTAGACGTCTTCTAATTCTCCGGACCGCCTGACGTTGACACTTATTCGCCAGGCATATATGAGGACTATGAGTATGGAAATGTTCTGAAATGAAAGAAGAGAATGCACTTTGAGTTGATTTATCAAGGAGGGTGGGCATACATTGAGGGGTTAAGTGTGACATGGGATGATTTAATGAGAAAAGTAGCAAGCAATGGTGCACGGTTGTTTATGTTTTGTATTTGCGCAGGGCTATCTGCCAGAGGACAAATTTGACTTTGCACCCTAACATGGATGGAAGGGGCCATGAGCCATGTTGATGGGTTCCGTTTCGCCTTTCGTTTCCGTTTCATTTGGTAGTTGTTTGAAGGACATTTAGCTAGTCTTTTGGGTTTGAATCCATTGGGAGCCTTTGATATCCTTTCATCTTCTAGTTAGTACTGGACGCTTGTAGGGTATATTTGCCGCTGTATCGTCATCTGCGAAGCGTAACCTCTATTTTCTAGAAGACCAGTCAGATAACTTCTGAAATTCCCATATCCTTCGGATAGATAGACCGAAACTTTTTAAATATTCGCGGGCCAAGAAATAAGTTCTAACTTAGGCGCGATGAATTCTCAAGTTGGTGGTAGCCCTACTACTTTTTCTTGAACTCGATAAAGGAGGCTATTCGGTTCCACCTGTCGTTAGTCGAGATCATCATTCTCACGACGTTTTCCGGACTGATATTTCCTGTCGCTGTTTCCCGCCTGGTAGCCGTGGGTCAGTAGTTAGTGCGTTGGACTGCTGACCGAGCGGCGTGGGTTCAAGCCCTAGCCAGGTATACCGAATATTTTGGCGGCACCACCTCTCGTCGGGGAATGACAAGCTTCCGGGAGTATAATCTGTCGTGAAAAAGCTTCTCAATTCGCCGTTCGGAGTCGGCAATAAATTGTAGGTCCCTTCCATTCATGTGAACAATACAACACGGACAACATGAATGGTTGCGAGAAGCTAACCCTTGGCTCATCCTGAGCTGTCGCGCCAACTATTTATTTTTTTTA
Source organism: Matsumyia berberina (assembly GCA_917880715.2). Lineage (NCBI taxonomy): Eukaryota > Metazoa > Arthropoda > Insecta > Diptera > Syrphidae > Matsumyia > Matsumyia berberina. The sequence continues at coordinate 53,108,311 of OU862870.1, forward strand.
TTTCCCACCTGATTCTTTCTGCTGCCGATCTGCTACATGTGAAAAAGGTGTGGTTTATGTCATCTACTAGGGAGTCGCCGTATAGGCAAGCTGAGCTTCCGTCTTTTCTCATCTCTTGGAGGTATGTGTTGAAGTTTCATTGTTCGGTTAGAAACTGGGTGATGAAGTAGTTTAATTCTAGATGTTTCGGCTCTTACATAAGTCTTGCCGTCCACCTTCTTCTAGATTCAGAGGTCCACGGCCATCTCCATTGGTATTTGGTAAGCTCCTTCGCCTCTGCGGTCGTCAATCCAGTCCTGTTTCGGTGGTAGCCCTACTACTACTTCAACGTTAGAACTTCTTTTTTGGCCAGCAAATAGATGTTCATTTGCGGCCCTTTTGCCAATCATGTCTCTAACCATAAATCAGCAACGAATAGCCCGGGACTCAGAATCTCTAATGCTGACCACTGATTTCGCAGGTTTTGTGGCTTTTTGTTCCCTTCGATATCTGCGTGTCGTTTAACCCAAGTCAATGTCAAATCATTTTGGCTTGCGTTGTCATTAAGCTTTTGGATCAGTCTGTTTCGAAAACAAAAGATGCACGTAACTGGACATTTGGTTGATCTATCGTTACTGGCCTTCAACACACAAAACTCGAGTAGGAAGTAGAGACTATAAGCAGCGCATTTCCTCCTTAGCTGTGTTCTTCTTCCTAGTTCCCCCCAGCATTCAATTCTCCTACTCACGCGAGTATTTCACAATGTGACAGCGGGAAGACCGAAAGAAACCTTGCTTGGCGTGCGGATGAAGACAAGAGAAAATTTATTGTGGCGAGGATTCTGCGACATCATTTCTATCTCAATCCCGCGGGAGGATCACTTTCAGAGCTGTAGCCAAAGTAAGTAGAACACAATGAGAAATGATGTGACTTTCTAGGGAGAAACCCATTTGATTTGTGGAGGCCTTATATGTATATTTCAACGTATTTCTCTGATGCTTTTCTCTGTCTGATGCCATAATAAATTTCGACGGAGTTAAATCTTGGAATTCGTGGATGCCATGTACAGTTCTTAGATTTTAAAGCTTGGAAATGTTGCATCAAAAATTGTGATAGTCTGGGAGAATGAACTCTAAAAGAGGAAGGTGAGTTGGAGTATCAATAACAAGGGGTAGTAGTGGGTTGCTTCCTCATAAATTCTTCCAGAAACGCAATTAACGCTAGTGCTTGTTATTGATACTCCAACTTACATGACCTGTTGGTTGATACTTAGAGGAGTTATGATAGAAATAAATAAATTTATGTCGGAAATCTCAAGTCAAGACAAGTCTTCGAAAAATGCTTTGCTTAGTGTTCTGTATCTCCAGGTACGAGTTCTTGAGAGTTGCAATTTGTGTGTTTGGGTTCGTTGAAATATATAAATCTTCTGTTGAGACTGCACAACAGATTCAATAATATGCCAAATTTTTGGCGATCTAGGCTCATATTTTTTCGTCAAGCATTTCATTGCGTGGAAAGATTGAGCTTTTGCTGTTCGGTTTTTATTTTTTTGCAGGCTTCTGCGACTAAGGCGCAAAAAGTTGGGAAATCTGCTGGTGTGGATGAAATCCGGCCAGAAATGCTCAAGGCCTTGAGGGCTCTCTCATGTCATTAAAATGGCCTGAGAATGCAGTGCAAAACCTGTCAATTGGCAAACAGGGGTGATAGTCCCTATTTTTAAAAAAGGGGATAAGAGGAATAGCTCTTATTATAGGGGTATATCTATTTCAAGTCTCCCGGGGAAAGTCTTTGCAAAGGTTGGGGGACGAACAGTGCGGTTTTCGTTCAAAAAGAAGCACTACCGACCAGCTATTCACTCTCAGAATGGTTCTTGAAAAGGATTGGCAGTATGCCAGAACTATCTACAATGTTGTTCTGCGGATTTTGAGAAAGCATATGATCGGGTCCTTTGAGGTAAACTCTGGAGTGTATTGCAGGAGTATGGGATTGACGGTTCCCATCTGAGGGCCATTCAATCTCTATACACAAACTGTAAAAGCTGTGTTCTGGTGAACGACGGTAAAGCGACACCTTTCGTAGTGGACATTAGACTTCGCCATGGAAAGGACTAGTTCGGTTTTCGAGGATTAACCCCGAGGCCGACCTTCTTCGTCCATCCAGCCAGTATGCTCAATGCAGATTCCATAAGGCCTTTTATTGTAGGGAGGAATTTACCAGTGGTTGCTATTGCAATGTCATCCGCATATGCCGTTGTACTGAATCCCTCCAATACCATTAACAGTTCGTTGACTACCATTAGCCAGAGCAGTGGTTATAGTCCTCCGCCTTGCGGTGTACCTCTGCAGACCGTCCAGTTCATTGAACAACTCACCAGCTCAGCCTGAATTAGCCTTTTAAGCATTTGCTCGATCCAGAAGCAGAGGCAGTTGTCAACCGTCAGGTTACGGAGTGCAGCGGAAATTACCTCTGTTCTGACGTTGTTGAAGGTTCCCTCAATATCGAGGAAGGATACCTCTGTATATTCCTTGTTGGGCAAAGAATTCTTAATGCTCTTCACCAGTGCATCGAGCGCGGTCTCCACCGATTTCCCCTTGTTGGGATTTCGATATGAAACTGCTGTGATTTTTTCTCTTGTGATATTTTTAACCGGAGTTAAGATCTTCTTTAGAAAAGTTTGGTTCTGAGGTCCTTGTATATTCACCGCAATCCATCGTAGGAATGAAGGATTGGATTTTATGCTCTTGCCTCTAATTTTCAGTATTTTTCACTGCAAACTTAACCTAGGTCTCTTGGCCAAACCAAAGCAATAAAAAAAACCTCCTGTCTGACTTTTCCTACCCAACTCAAGGACATTATCCAAAAAATGCGTCCATAAAAAGTACTTAAAACAAATTTCAAGTAATTAACCCTAGTGCCTCTTTAAAGTATCCAAAGAACGTTGCCACGGTAAGCGTTGTGGTGTGCGTTGCAATTATCCTTGGAAAATTTTGTGCATTCTACCATTCACTTGACCCATTGAATGCGCGCGTACTTTTAATTTAAAACTTTCTTTTATGATGGAAAATGTTTCCTTTTTTTTGTTGGGTTCAGAAAAAAAAATGTTTTTTTCACACATGTTGGTTTCACAAAGATATTGTGCAGCGGTTGTGAAAAGTCCTTGTGCGGCGTAACAAAGTGGGGAAAAGGGCGATGCAAAACGAAACGGAAGTCGAGAGAATGCACAAAGTTTTCCTTCTTTTTTAGTTGTTTTTTTTTCCAAGTGAACTTTTCCATCAAAAGTTCATTGTAAGGCAGTAAATGTCAAGCGCATCTGAGCCGTAAGGACATTTCGGTAGAGGGTTGAGTACAAAATACAACATTCGCTCGAAGAGTTCTATCAAGTGCGGATAAAGTACTCTTTTTCGTGGGAAGTTCAATTCTCTGACATGGTAAGTGGCAAGTTCTACAAACTTTGATAAAATTCCTGTTGCAGTCATGCAGTGGAGTCGGTTGTGGGTTGGGCATCCTTAACGGATTTTGATTAGTTCTTTGATGAGGGGGCAATTTGGATGATGGAAGTGGTGTCAAATGTGTCAGATGCGTAAGTGGAACTTACCAATGTGTATATGGCACTGGTTACGGCCAAATGTTTCGCATGCACCATCCGACAACATCCTGTCCCCGATAGTGGACCGTAGGGATACAAAATCGCCGATTTCATTTTCTCGCTGGCTGCTATCGCACAGGGTTTCGTTTTCATTTTGTCATAGCCGCAAGGGTGTTCAATATCCTTTCCTCTGGTGTCTATCGGTTGGTTTCTGACATCTGCTCGATGTGTAGAATGCGTCGAGAGGCTTTTGTCTGGAAGGGAAAAAGAAAAATTGAAAATTGTAGGTAACGTTGGATAAAGTAAGGATGTGTGCAATGTCCAGTCCAGACGAGCACGACTAATGTCTGGTCATTTTGTTAATTTGTTTAATGGCTCGTTCAGTGAATAGAGAATGAGAACTTAAATTACAAATTTCACTCCCCCATGACTTTGTTATTGTTTAGAGTGGATGGCGATGTGTACTGTGTGTACACTGGTTGTGCATTTGAGCGAATTTAAACAGTCAAGCGGAAGGCTGAATACAAATAACACAAGGGAGTGGCTGGTGGATGCCAGGATGTGGGTTTTTTCCAAACCAGAGGATTCATTCGTTGGTTGAATACTTTGTACCCACTGGTAGATGATTGAGTCTCTCTGAAATGTCTGCACTTCATGGCGGAGGTGTGTTCATTGTTCCGCTTTTTGATGTTGGTGTTGTTTTGAGATTCAGATGAATGCCTTCTGTTTTGTGAAGGGCGTGATGCAAGAATAGAGGGAAGGCATTCTATTTTGAATTATGAAGCTACTTACATACGTCGAGCACTAGACAACAGCAATGGTTTTGAACTGAGTTTCACGAGTCAGAGATTGCTTTTAACTGCTATGCTTTCAGAAAAAGGATGGCACTATGGTCGTTCAAAGGATTGCTAGCTAATCGGCTCATGGTTATACAATTGTTAAAGATAGGAAGTATGACACCGATTAACCACAGCGGGTTTAAAACTTCAGGTATTATTCCTCACATGGCAAAGTTTTTAATCATTTAATCCACATCCACATACAATCACATATCCCGCTTCGCTTGTAGCCTATCCTAGTCCCTGTGATATCCCATGAATTTGTGAATTAAATTCTGAATTATTCGTCTGCCACTTGGGGAAACACATGGGAATTACGAGTGTGCACAATCGTATCCAGTGTCTTGTGCCATGATAATTACTTTTCTTCCGAATTCTCTCACAAATTACGAAACCAAGAGATGCCAAAGGAAAATCTATTAGAATCCAATGATCAATACAAGTAAACAAATGGAGAACCAACTCCCAACTGAATGAAAGAACTTTTTAATTAAAAGTATTTTAATTCATTCCGAATGGAACTTCAATGATTCTTAATTCATCCTTTCGAAATTGAATTCCCACTTCGTGTATTATTTACCCCCTTGAGGAAGGTCCTTGAATGAACTATCATCCTTGTTTATCTGTTGATCATATGACCAGTCTTAGAATTTCTTAAAGGCAACCGGAACGCAACACTCAAACTGTGAAGAGTTCCACACACAACAAACACTTCTCATCTATCAAGCGATTGAAACATTTGCAAGTGACCTCGAGGCATCCATGTTGCCGCATTTGATTCTGTTGAGGAACTAAGGTTTCACAAGAGTACCACTTTGGAGAGCCATTCCTCACTCGACTAGAGCAAGGAGAGTCCTTTAATGGATTCAATGAGGGCTGGAAGTAGCATGTGGGTGTTTGAATGCCTCAATGGCAATCTGAAACTTGAAACATGGAAGTTGAAACTTAAAACTCGAAACATCCTTGCATGGGCATGAGAGTGTGTGCTTGTTAATCGATGTGGGTTTATGGCGAGGTATAAAATTTAGTTTCGACGCTATTGATGGATTGAGAAGGGTATGAACAGAGAGCAGTTCGTGATGAGCTATACGGTTGATTGATTGAAGGTCTAAATATTGAGTAAAGAGTGCTTGACCTTTATAAGGATCACGAGGCGCGTTTGAAGTTGAAAATATTTAAAGACGAAGGTCTAGGGAAAGGAGATTGTAAATGTAAAATTTTGTTTTATGATTTACTCATGAGCTCTGATTTATGGAGAGAGCTTCAGTTTTTTTTGCGAATGTGTCCTTCCCAATTCTATCTGTTTTGACTTGTACCATGACTCCTATATGTGGCCGATGTCATTCGAGAAACTGACAGCCTTTGATTGTATCATCCATTAAAGCTCGGTGGCTTTCGGAAAAAGTTGACAAGTGTCAATAGGCGTAATAACCTTGACGTGCATTAAATAAAGTTTTTGTTCATGATATTGTTTGTGTCATCATTTGACGAGCAAATGCCGTTCCAAAGAATTCAGATTTTTATTACCAAAATCACACAATAGCTTTAAGATACTTCGAAACTGGAAAACACCCATCACACCATTTCTAAAGAGCTGATGGATTCTATTTATTTATTGAATTGAATATTGCAATGAATCTTTGCCTCAACCAGCAAGCGTCTCCACTTAGCCCAGTTTTTCCTGAGCGGAACTTTACTTTCTTTTCACGAAACTTATTTTTTTAGAACAGAAAAGAAAGAACAACGTTAATCTTTTCTTACGCTTTTATTTTGGTCACTTTCACCAGAGCGTTGCTAATTGCTAGGTTACAGTTCGAATTCCAAAAAGTGCAACAGCATCTTGAGATTCTCTATCGTCTGCAGCGAGATTTTATTGGAAGGAGATTATCTTCGCTTGCAGATTTTTTCTTAAACTTTAATTCAGAATAATGTAAACAAGTTTAATGTTTAATAAACAAAAAATATTAAATAATTAATGGGGCATTAAACGGACCTACTAGAAAATGCCCGGGCGTTAGGACTGGCTCATCACTCTGGTCATTGGACATCACACACATAGGTTGGGAGTTTAAGATATCTTCTATATCAGCAACCACCGAGGATAGCTTTCAGAAGTTTAGCTGGCCTTGACCTAGTGTCCGTAACAAATGAGTTTTTGCTGACTTGATCGCGGCTTCTCATAAGCACCTGAAATGCGGAGCTCGGGGAGGGATGTGATGAAATTCAATACTTTCAGCCGTACAACAATTCGCGATCTCGTTTTGAATTTGCTGTTGCAAAACTCATTACGGGCTTCCACGAAATTCGTCCCGTTGTCGCAGAACAGCTCTTTGCATAGGCCTCGACGAGCAACGAGCCTCTTCAATGCCGCGATTAGGTCTTGGCTGGTAAAGTCTGAAATTACTTCCAAATGGATCGCCTTGGCAACGAAGCACACAAAAACTGCCACATTCGCCTTGCAGATACGTTGTCCACTAGTTTGGGACGATACTTGAGACAATCGACGCATTTGTCGACGATCTTATTTGCCTGTCTTCTAACCCCAATCACCTAATCAACTAATGCTTGAGGTCCTGCATGGTAGTTCTTTCTGTGCAAATAAAGCACAAGACTAACTATAAAGGGGTGGGACTTAGGAAGAATAATAGGACGTTTAGCGGAATAGTGAATGCCTGAATTCTGCAAACGCCCACCAACTGGAAGCAGTTTTAGAAAAGAATCGTCTAAGGAGGGATTCAAATTTTTGGCGAAACTCTTTGGGCTAATCATATCGTCTTTCTCTAGCTGATAATAACCTCCTGGTTTTTTTTTGCTGCTCCCATGTCTCCAATTTGTCATAGGCAGGTCAGACTGAATCTTAGAGACCCTGTCTCTGATGAAGACATCCCATGTTGAGGGATGTGGCGACAACCAACAAAGGACAATTTCAGAGTCCGTCCAGAGATTGATGTGATCAACAACAGGCGAAAAATGTGGAAGGACTTTTACTAGAAATCCCACAAGCAGGAAGTGGGAGCAGTTAATGCGACTCCCACTGTATTCTCAGCGGTTCGTTCTATCGCGTGCGCCTCCTCTCTTGTCTCCAATAGGCCTTACAGCCAAAATATAAGATTTTGTAGTGCATTAGTCCCATTATTGACAACATCCTCTTTTGGGATCCTGCGTTTCACTAAAAGTTAAATCCATTTCTCTAAAATTGTTCAATCCAAAATTCCCCAGTCAAAGATCTCGTCCTCTTCCACTGCTAAATTCGATAAACATGTCAAGTTTCAAACGTTATTTTGTTCACCTGCAAATTGCGAATAAAATTCAACCGCAAATTAAATGTTTAAATCCTGCTCTTAAAACGACGCCACAGGGATGAGAAAAGGCCACACAATCAATTTAGCGGTGTGACAAAAAATTAACAACACAAAAAAAAGGGTGCAAATGGTTTAGTGTGGATCTTATTGCTTCATTTCGGGTCAGGGACTAGAAAATAAAATAAAAAAAATATAAATCTACATAAAACCCCGCCACAGCTTTCAAATTTAATTTAACCGAATGGGGTGTTAGAATGCGTCGCATTAAATTTAATATTCCGTCCGTCACTTTAATTAAATTCGAATTGGGGTTGAGGTTTTTATCAAAATTAAAAGGTATATTGCCCGACAAAGTGGTGTAAGAAGGGAAAATTATAAAAATGAAGTCAAGTTCTGATTTAATTAGGAATTAAGTGCTGGACGAAAGATGAATCCAACTTTGTTCTACCAATGGAGTGGCCAATCCATCAAACTATGAGTTGTTTTTTTTATCAGTTTGCGTAAAGTAAGGCATGACCTCAGTCTCAGCTCTCTAATCTAAATTTAGAAACTCAGTCTTTCCAAGCACAAATGTTCGTTAATTCTCTACTGAGGTGTGAGTCCACCATAAAAAAAAACTCTAGAACTCCCGACGGGGTCTGCTCCATAATTCATAACCTCTAATAAATCCATTCAAGCCAGAGGTGAGTTCGGTTAAATATTCTGTCCCCTTGCGTCAACTGTCAGATCTCCGGTGTTATTTATAGCCACGCAGCGTCAAGAAAAACACCAAACAACGGCCAAATTATTTCGCGATTCGTTTCTGTTATTCCAAACTTAGACAACACTCCCCTGAGCCACGTGTACCCTATTTTGTTCCCTATTTTGTTCTGTGCCCCATAAGGATTGCTATTCCTAGCTGCGTCTGGTTTGAATATATTACATGCCCATCTCCGATGACTTTATCCATCTCCATTTGTTTTTCACCATCTTTTACGGTGTAAATGAGCATTATAGGGGAAAAGTTTTGTGACCCCCTACGTCACTTTCATAAGACACGCATACAGCAAAATTTAAATATTGCAAATTATGAACTTATGACCTTTTGGGTGTGAGCGCACTTGTCAGGACAACAGATCCTGCGTGTACCCTCATAAAAACTGTAAACAAAAGTAAAGTCCTTGCTGCTCGCTTTGACTTTTACAATTATCTGCTAACAAAATGTCGGTTGGAGACAGAGTGTGACAGATATCCACCCAGCAGCATCCTGTGGCACCATTCAATTGACTTAGTCGTACTTTTTGGTTCACTTCCGTTCTTTAAACAAAAAGTACGTGCAAATGAGCCACACAATGGAGGAGCATTCAAGCGCTATGGTGTGGAAAATGTATCGCGTTTTGTCTCCCCACAAAGGATGCTGGAGAGAAAAACAAAATAACAACGAGAGTGAGGGATGTGAGAAAGTGGGTGAGAAATATGAAAAACATGTCGTCGAAGCATGTGACACATGTTGCTAACGATGCTAAAAATATGTTCCACATACGCCACGTGTCCTGTCTTCTACTACACACCTGCTGAAGCACTAATAAAACTCAAGTTATACTTGTCTTAGGGAGGAGGACACAGAGCGTGGTAAGGAGCGGGAGAAGGATGAGAACTTTCAATTACGATGAAATGAGGCACCCGTGACGTTGTCGCTGTTTAAGGGTAATTCAGAAAAATTCTCAGGTACCCTTAATTGCTTTTCTTTTATTTCCTGTTACTCCTGTCCTGGGAAGGGCATGGTGAGTCATGTAAGTCACTAAAAAGTCACTTGAAAGATTAAACTGATTTGAGTTGACACTTAACAGCGACATGTGTGCACATGAGTGGGTTGCAGCTCCGCTGCTCTTATAAGTATATTTTGTGACTTTTTCAGTCGACTTTAACAGCGGACTAGACGAGAGCAACAAACTCTTGTTGGCATGCTGTCTGCCTCCCAGTGTAGCCACTTAAAACTTGAGAACCATTAAATATGCGCCACGTTCACAAGACCCCTAATCGTTGTGACTTTGTAGTTTTTAAAACTACGCCAAGGAAAGCGGCTAGATTACTTAGGTTCAATTCGATTAAGTGCTTGGACAATTGTGGTCATGTATTTGACTCGAAAAGTCCTCAGTACTTTCGTTTTATAGCCCGGCTATCGCTTTGTCAGCTGCACAGCCCATAATACTGACATCTTTGAACATTGGCGGACTAAAGTTCGTTGTATTGCCGGGATCAAGTTATGAACACCAGAGTACGCGAGGAACTCAATGTCGAGTAGCTACTTCAGAGCGGTCCATACTTTGACGGTTTAGGCACATTAAATGCATGCTCCCAAGTCGACTTTCAAGATGTGCAATGGAACCCGTGCCATCTGATAGGCGTCCATTGCGTAGCCCCAGGATAAGATGGTTGGACCTTATCCGAAATCTCATTAGTACCCGTCTGGGGACAACCTCTGATGATTTAGTGTCGATGGCTGAAGATCGACCCACATAGCGGATAAGCGGGTAATTGAAAATGATGATGATAAAGCCACATGCTACTCCTCAGCGATCCATCAGTGAACCTTTCGTGCAGAGTCCCGTGACAGCTTTTGGTAACACCTTCTCTTCTTACTTTATTCATGGACATATCAAGACCTTAAATCTCGGTTTTAGCTAGGTTCAAAGTCTTTCTTCGTCCGTAGTTCCGTAGTTCTGGTGGAAACGAAATACTGTGGTAACAGCTCTTTTCTTGGTGAATAAGTCCAGTGGCTCTAGCAAGACTTCGGTGAAATGACCTCTAAAATCCTATTCTGCATCAGGTTTACATGTTAAAATCTTCACCTATTTCATCTGTCGAACTTAACTCAGTTAAGCCTTCCAGTCTCTCCAATTGTTTAAGAGGCTCTTGCAAGAGCTCAACCGACTTTTTTGTCCGCCCCACTGTGCCCTCGGCGAGATTCCTTTCCCAATTTCAAGCTTAAAGCGGACACATAATGTTGTAACGGAAATTACTTAAATTTCCGGAAGAGATTTACAGATACTTTTTGTTTTCTTTAAACTTTTCTTCTTTTCTCTTCGCTCACCGTCGTCGTCGCGTCGTGCCATGTATCACTTGAAAAGTTTTTCGTCCTCATGGTCCTGGTGTGGTGTGGCACGTTATCGTTGTTTCTTGTTTGTCGAGTGACAACTATGTGCGGTGCCTTCCGGGACATTTTGGTTTTTTTTTTTTCCTCTTCACCATTTGGATGCCGTTTTCTTCACCTCATGTTCACCCACCGACCGATTCACAGGTAATGTGAGTTCATGTCCTCAAGATTGTGCTCACAATACGTCGAGATAAAGGTGTCAACTGATATGCCGCGCCAAGAAGATTCTTTCTTCTAAGTACTTGGATTGAGCGGGTTGAGATAGAAGCTGGCACTGTGGAACTAAAGGGATTGTAATCGAATCCCTATGTCATTGTGATGTATGATTTATATCCTGTGCTTCTTTTACCCCGACGACGATTGATTGGATCTTCAAACGGGCGGAAGCATATCCTGTATTATCGGGAATATCCTCGAGTAGCAAGAGGGGGTAGTGGGTGGGAAATGATTTTTTATTATTCCGACAGAAAACCAACAAATCATTTCGTTATATTTGCAAATAAAAAAGGACTTTCATGTCATATTTGCACAGACACATTCCCATTTTGCAATGCCTGGGGCGGTAAAAGTTCGGTTAGTCATAAATTTTCTAAAATATAAGACAAGAAATAGGCGAAAAAGGACCTATGTACCAGGAGGAGGGACGGTGATAGTTTTACTTCTTCTTTGCAATCGTTTTTGAAGGAATTCTTCCTTTAAGGATACACTCCCGCTTAGGTGAAATAAAAGTTATCTAACTTTAGCCATTGCATGCAAGTGGGGAGAAATATTTACGAGTCTAACGGTTAAGGACTTTTTACGATATGTGTGTTCTGCTATCGGGGCGGACACCGAGTGAATTATGATGGCTTGGGTTGGTTGGGTTGTGCCGCGAAGGATGGATGTGCGCACAGGGGTGTGATATTGCACTATTGACCTTGGTATTGGATAAAATTTACGCCGCCATAGGAGTGGTAATTGCGTGGCAATTAAAATTAAGTGAAAACAATAAAAGTTTACTACAGTTTTATAGTTGGGCGTTAAGTCGACAGGCAACACGAACACATGTTTTATGGTGTGATTACATATATTGTTATATTTTTCCTTTTCATTGCTAGAGGGATAATAGTATATCGGTTATGTGGAGAGGGGAATGGAGTGCTGTAAAAATTGGAAACGCAGTTTGGAGGACATTTTTTTATCAGTCACTTTTCTCGATTGGGGAAGTAAAGGGTTTTTCAATAGGGACGCTACAAAAGTAGAGCGACAGGGACAGCAAACGACGCCATATTTTTTTTACGGTTTTTTGACATGTCTCTTCAGTAAGGTTTGCCATTTCATGATGGAAAGATATACGAGCCAACAACGAATCGAAATTATTAAAATTTACTACCCAAATTCGGAGTCAGTGGCCTCAACGTTAAGAGCGCTACGTCCAATTTATGGTCGTCATAATCGTCCTAGCAGATCAACAATTGAGCGTCTAGTGGAAATTTGAATCCACGGGCACAGTACAAAATGTTCCCGTGCCAGTGAGACAAAGAAGTGCCCGTAGTGTCGAGAATATTGCTGCCGCTGAGGCTTCAGTTGCAGAAAGCCCAAATGTGTCTCTCACACGTCGTTCTCAAGCGTTGGGCATCTCTGTGACGTCGTTGTGGCGAATTTTGCGAAAAGATCTTGGCCTATATCCTTACAAGATTAAATTGACGCAAGAACTGAAGCCGCTTGACCACCAGAAGCGTCGTATATTCGTGAATTGGGCTGAGCAGCAACTTGAAAATGATTCGGATTTTCATCGAAATATCATCTTCAGCGATGAGGCTCATTTCTGGCTGGATGGCTTCGTCAATAAACAAAATATGCAGTATTGGTCAGGCAGCAATCCACACGTACTCCATGAGTCATCATTGCATCCCGAAAAAAATACGGTTTGGTGTGGTTTATGGGCCGGCGGCGCGCGTCAATGGGCCGTACTTCTTCCGTGATGATCAAGACCGGCACGTTACTGTGAATGGGGATCGCTACCGTTCAATGATAACCGAATATTTTTGGCCCCAATTGGATGATATGGACTTGGAGGACATGTGGTTCCAACAGGACGGCGCCACAAGCCACACAGCGAATGTCACAATCAATTTATTGGAAACCAAGTTTGGAGAACGTGTTATCTCACGAAATGGTCCAGTCGCTTGGCCGCCTCGGTCGTGCGATTTGACGCCGTTAGACTATTTCCTGTGGGGCTACGTCAAGTCTATGGTCTATGCCAACAAGCCAGCGACGATTGATGAACTTCGTACGAATATCGGACGTGAAATTGCAGCAGTATCGGCCGATTTATGCTTGAAAACCGTCGAAAATTGGGTTCAGCGTCTGGACTTCTGCAAGCGTGCCCGTGGTGGCCATGCAAAAGAAATCGAGTTTCATACATAATGGCATCGAACGTACTTTCACAGGAATAAAGAATTTCATTGATATCCAAAACCGTTTTTGTTTTATTTAAAAAACTTTTGTAGGGCTCTTATTGAAAAACCCTGTATATGGTATGAAATTGAATTGAATTAAAGCCTACTGAACTAGAAAGAGAAGTCTGCTTTTGCAATGTGAAATTCCATACTCAGGAAAGTAAGTAGAAGTTCTTGCCTAAGAAATTTAGAAATTTTTATGAGAAACATAAGAGACGTCTGTCTGACTTTCCATTAACGAGAAGCTTTTACAAGAAAACCGTTGAAAACCGATTGGCACAACAAATACATTGCCATGGCCAAAATCATGTCTACATAAACACAAGAGGTTTTCGCTGATGGTGCGATACATTACAGGCCAAAGGCAAGGTACCAGGCTCGCCACAAGTCTTTAGTGTCAAAATGTATTCGTAAAGTCATAGCCTTACCTCTTAGACCAACATAAAAAGACCGTGTTGGACTCGTGGTGGATCTGTGGAGCAGAAAATTGTTTCCTCCTTCCATCGCTCTGATAAGCTAAAGGAGTTCCTTTGGCACCTCTGAAGTAAAAAAAGGTCGACTCAGAGCTATTTAAACAGCATTGAGACTTTTATGAAACGTCTATCTGAGGAAATACCACCGCGCACACATTCCTTCAATAGATGCCAAGAGGTATTTATGGTATGCAACGAGCCATTAAAGCTACTCTTAAGCTGCGAGAGATGCATAAACAGATTAAACAAATTGGGACATGCTAGCACTCTGCAAAGGAGCCTTCCAAACTTCTAGCTTCTCGCAATCAATCATGTTGTGCGTGTTGCGTTTTTCGCACTTATGGAAGGGACCTACAATTTATTGCCGACTCCGAACGGCGAATTGAGAAGCTTTTTCATGAAAAATTATATTCTTCGAGGCTTGTCATTCCCCGACGAGAGGTGGTGCCGCGAAAAATGTTGGGTGGACATGCCTGTCCACTAAAACTGATATCAACATGAATACCAGATAGAAGAGCCTGAAGGCAACGCAAAGTCCTTTGTTACGAGTGTGTTTCAATTTGCGTTCTCTAGAAATAGCAAAGGAATTTGGAATAGTCGGGATTTTAAAAGACATTTGACAATGTTAGGCCGCCGTGGGGGTGAAGATTAACTTAGCATGAGCTGATATGGCAGCCCTGGATGAGCCAAGTTCTAGCTTCTCGCAACCAATCATGTTGTTCATGTTAGTTTTTTCGGACAAATAGAAGAAATTGAATGGCGTATTGAGAAGCTTCTTCATGACAAATTATTCCTTCGGGAGTTAGTCATTTATCGACTCTAGGCGGTGTCGAACTTAGCTCAAACCTTTGTTGCCAAACGGTCCCACCGAACCACGGCGACTTCACATTATTGTTGGGTGGTTTATTGTGCTTTGCAAGATAACTCGTAACTTAGACCTGAAACGCGCTCATTGTACCCATCGAAAATTTACTCATGGGAGCCTGACCAATGGGAGGAGTTGGCTAATTTGGAAACCCCCCAGAAAGTGATGGGAATCACAAGAGTTTTCTAAAACCAGTAACATGAAGGACTTTCAGTGCATAAAAGAAGCTACTACCAAGAGTACTCAGATTCCTTGTGGATAGTGCTGGACATTCGCACAGCAGGTGTCAGACGGATTCTGATTCTTCTTCTTAAAATAGTAGTTGTAGGGTGACCCAACCCATTTCGCGTGGATTCCTATCGCGCAAAGAAATGATTTGTACTTCCTTTCGACTAAGTTTTACTAGGTTAATGGATTTTATTGACGACTAGCCACAGTGATCTGTTACGTGTGAACATATGTCACCATCAGTTATTAGCCCTGATCATGGTTTCCTTATCTATTTTCCTGTGAAGAGTGCAGATCAGTGTCCCTGCAGTCGGCAGAGTGTATGCACGTTTCCTAGCAAGTTTGTCTGCTATCTCATTCATTTCATCATCATTTCTCATGGCTTGCTTATCCACTAAGAGGGTCGCGGGATTAGGGTGCTTAAGTGGACTCTCCACATCTCCCGGCTATCCCCATACGGGAAGAAGTGAGATTTCGGACTTGGTCCAGCTAGGTCTACCCAGGGGTCGCCTACCCGATGGCACGGATTCCATGGCACGTCTTGGAAGCCGAGTTGGGGTCATGCGTTGAACGTGCCCAAACCATCGAAGTATGGACCTTTCTGCGCGAAGAAGTAGCTGCTCAACATTGAGTACCTCGCGTATTCTGGTGTTCCTAACTCCACCTCGAAGAATTACCCCAGCAATACAACGAAGAAATCTCATTTCGGCAGCTTGACCAAGCTGTCTTAAAATTTCTCCCGCCTGGCCTATCCTACGGAATAACTCAGTATTGCTCCTACCATCACTTGTGAATAAGACCCCGAGATACTTAGACTTCTCCACCTGTCACTGAAGGTTATCTCTTTTAATGTAGAAATCGCAGGACATGTACCCTCAGAATGACCTATTGCTTCTTTCGCAGTCTTGTCATAGTCGCAACTTCAACCTTTAATTGCCAAGCAACTGTTTCATCTTATAAAATCCCCAAACGCGTTATCATATCTATTTCAAATTAAATGGCACAAACCTCCTTGCAACTGCTGTAAACAAATCCCTGTTGTATCTCACCACCAAGCACAATAAATCCGATTTTAGCACAGTGAATTTCCATCTCCATTTCCTGCTCATCTTCGAAGCAAATCTCTGGGACGTGCATTGTTCCATTAATGGGATGAGTATATCCAAAAACTAGCACAAAATACATTAAAACAATGAAATACGTTTCTATGATTCCACTTGGATTGTCAGTGTCCATCCCCCACTTACCAAATAAAAAAAAAATTGTATCCATCTTGTGGTACATGTCCCAGCACATAATGCATTGAGGTCCTCGAAAGGATTTCCGAAATAATATAAGAGTTTCCAAATTGCCATCTAAATTGGACGACAATACTCTGCTTAAAGGACTCGTGTAACTTTTTTATTTCATCTAAACTTCTGCCTCCCCCATCATTAAAAAGTCCTTTCCACTTGTTCGATTTGTCACCCCTGATGAGATCCAATTAATCCAACAGAGAAGGAACCCTTCACTTGTCCTGTGGTACGCCATAAATAACCAAAAAACATCATGACAAGGATGAGAGGTAGTAAAGAAACAATTTTGCAGAGTAGGCAAGTAACAAACTCAAAGTCAGTTCAATCTAGATAATCTACAGAAGGAACCGAGCAACAGCATGGGGAGAGGCGAGTCCTTAACTTGTGCTCTGCAACCACGAAAACATTTGAAAAGTGGTCTTGTCGGTGGAGTCCTCTTTCTTTTTTTTTACTGAAGTGTACCCCCCCAACGAGGGAGGAGCAGAGAGTTGATTAATTCGACGAATGCGTGTCCTGGTTTCGGTGGTAGTGGTAGGGTGCTGTGGTAAGATTGCTGACTAAAGGACGCAATGATTGCACAAGCTAAATGCTGATTTATACGAATGAATGTATAAATATGTATAAATCGTCCTTAAAGACGAAGGATATCATGTGCGTTGAGTTGGTTTTTAATTAAGAAAAGTGCTTGGAATGGCACAGTAGACGGAGAACCGAAAGAGAAAGTCAAGGAGGAATGAATGCTAACGATGCTGCGTATACATTTGGACATAATAAAACGGAATAGAGATGAGCAGCTTCCTTGTGATGGGATTATGAGGAGATTTTTTCCCATAACAACGTTCTCCTCGTTTGTTGGGCGTTTTGCGATTTGTATTCCTTGCAACTTGTTGTTTGATGGAGAAAGTTTAGTTAATTAAATGCGATTTGTCGAAGCCATATGGAGTTGAAGGATCTAGAATTTGTGTGTGCAAAGGATTGTGACGATTAAGGAGATAAACTCTTTTAGATTCAAAGATCTTAGAGAATTTCTTTAAACATTCACTGCCACGATTCAACAAGTGCCCCTCTATCTCCTGCAAATTTCAACTTCCGTGTCCTTTTCCAAATGTCATCTTAATAAGAAAACGAGAAAACTAAAACCCTAAACTCTTGGTAGATTTGAAAAGTCATTAACGTTGTGTTGGCACTGTGTCCACTTCTTGGTATTTGCTGTTCACCAACTCATCGTTGTCCTTCTTTTCGGCTGCTTAATGATTTATTGCCATTCCTGGTGTTGTGATTCCAACTGATATTTATTTCCTGAGCGTTTTGTCCTTGGCTCTTGTTTTTGGTAAAAAAAAAAAGTAATAATGAGACAATTAATTTGAAGTCACCACTGGCTACACGATGTAGTCAGTTGTTTTCAGCAAACGACACTTATTTAGAGGGACACAAAATGAAGAAGTGTCATTGGTTTATGTTTGTTATTTTAGGCTTCGGAGTAAGGGATGGGAAACGTGTGATTCCAGGTGATTAATAAGGTCTTGGCTTATCAAAGGCTTGTTATCATCTAAAGGGACTTGGCGCATAAACTGGCCTGAGTTGGCAAGACAAACTGTTCAGAAGTGTTCACAGAATTATTACGCAAGTAGACTTCTAGGCAAACATCGGCGACTGGAGTGAATTTTTGCATACGTATTGTTTCCAATTTCTCAAACGTTTTCTTTATTTTTTTTGCAGAATGTGAACTATTGTCACAGTGCAGCTTTAAAGCCAAGGTATGACAAAGTGAGTATTCCAACACCTTTTCGATGCAATTTTCATAAAAATATAAAAACATGAGTTCAGTTCCAAGTTTAAACAAAAGACGGGTTCCAAGTGTTTGATAACAGCAACACATCTCAATCTTTGAAGGGACACAGTATCGATATTGATTGATTATTTCCTTACTCATTAGGCTAACGACTCATAGATGGTCAAACTCTGAACTGCTGCCTTCCATTTTTTACACTTCCGGGAACCCTACTTCCAGTTAGTTGGACCAAGCTTTCTTGCCTCTGTATTGATTTGATCGAATCGAAGGTTCTCTCTTGCCTTCGCGAGGTAGGTGGCTGAGATTTGAAGACTCACTGGTCTGGAACGTTGTCGGCCATTCGCTCGAAGTGACCGAGCTAGTCCTAATTTTGCCTTCCGGACAATGTCTATATCTTTGTACAGTTCGTAGAGTTCGCGGTTATATCTTATTTTTCCCTCATCTTCTTGTCGCCGTGGCTCAATGATTAATCCGTTGGATTGCTGACCGAGCGGCGTGCGGGGAATGACAAACCACCGGGGTTATCTGTCATGAAAGAGCTTCTTGATTCGTCGTTCAAGGTCGGCAATGAATTGTAGGTCCCTTCCATTCGTGCGAAAAATAAAGGGTTTTCGAAAAGGGACGGGTAGATGTTAAAATTGAATAAAACATGTTGTGCATTTTTTTGCTTTATTTGAGAGGCCTATTAGTTTCATATAACATCTTTCAAATGGCCGCCGCAGCTTCGCTGGGTGGCGCGCATGCGAGGTCCGATTTCCGATGGCTCTGGCGCATAGATCAGGCTGAATTTGAGCGATGGCACGGGTTATGTTGACTTTGAGGGCACTGGTCGTTTGCGGCTTATTAGCATACATAGGCCTGCGACCTGCGGAAACCCCACAAAAAAAAGTCTAAGGGGGTCAAATCTCGTTCACGTCGCCTCTGCGTGAGATAACCATTTCTTGCTGACATCGGGGTCCGCTTCCAACTGCTCCAGTTTTATTATTTGCACGTGTTGCTCGACGCTGTAACAATCGGGAAAACTAACAACAGATAAGACAACATGGCCGCCATGAACTGTCAAAATCGACCCGTCCCTATTGGAAAACCCTATATAATACGCACAACATGAATGGTTGCGAGAAGTTAGGCCTTGACTCATCCCGAACTGTCGCGCAAGCTATTTTTTTTTTTTTGGCGTAAAATTAATCCTTCGAAGAAATCCAAGAACTGTTCAGCTACCTTGCTTATCAGCGTCAGCATGGTTTTGGTCATTTGTGTTAGGAGATTTGACCCTAGTTTTTTCGACAAATCAATGCTTGCCTAAGATTATTCTTCGTCGAAGTTTCATCTGGGTGTTGTTTGTGGAACTAACCGTTGCCCCGTGGTGGACAAATCTCAAAATTATAGCTGTCGATGGTTGCATTGAGGTTGAATGACGAACTGGTTTCTGGTCGACAGCGTGTATGTATTTGGTTTTACTTTCATTTATCTTAAGACCAACTTCTCTAGCCTGCTCTTCAAATATCGTGAAAACCATAGTGAGGGCGCGTAAAGATCGGGCGATGATATCAATATTGTCTGCATATCCTAACAGCTAGACGAATTTCGAGGAAATATCAATGGCAATGACTCAATGCCTGCTTGTCGCACTATCTGTTCCAGCAAAACATTGAAAAAATCGCACGACAATGCATATCATTGCTGAAATCCAGTGCATGTTTGGAATAATTCCGATGTCTAGTTTCAAGCTACATGATGCATTGCTACATGCGAGTTTCTGAGGATCAACTTTTTTGATTTCTGTTCCAGTATTTGACGCAGTGTGAAGATTTGGTTAGTTGTCGATTTGCCGTATTGTGTAGGCTTAGACATTCACATGATACACTGGATAGGAACGTGTAATCGACATTAAATAAGGATATTTTCTTGTAGATGGTCATGCCTTCGTCCTCTCAAACTTTGCAGATAACCTGGTTCATGCTTCGTTTGAGCCAGTGGATCATAGTGTCAGCTTCTTCTTTGAGGGCTGTACTACATTGTGTCCACATGTTGTTGGAAAGCATATTGTTGTCGTAAGTTGCTTCAAGAAGTTTCTGGCAATTTGCGGCATGCTTAGACGTCCAATATTGACTCTTCTCTTTGATAGCCGCTGCAGTATTCTTTGATTGCATAGTCAAGCCCTGAATCGGGATGCAACTAAAAAGTGATCAGAGTCGACGTTTGCAATTCCGAATATTCAAAAGAGCATGGATGTGTTTGAAGAGTGTTTTGCGTCAATGAGTATGTGATCGATTTACTTGACGGTTCGACCGTCCGGAGATAACCTGGTTGCATGAGGGCATTTCAAGCTATTTATTATTACTAGCTCTCGCAAAGTCAGTTTTGATTTTAATACAGTTCCAGAATTTAAATCAAAATTTTCTAATCTATCAAAAGAATCATGCGTTACAAGGCTACACATAAAAATGCCAAAATGCTTTTCCTCGGAGCAGCTTCATTTTGATTTAGTCTTAGTATTCTAACTGGCAATCGTCTTAGGCCACGCGCACAATAATGCGATAGAGCAATGCGATGCGAGAAGCGAGAAGCACGCGATAAAACTTTTCACATGAATTCTTATCGCTTCACTGTGGTCACGTACATAAGATTACAACAGTTTTAGCACATGCTTCTCGCTTCTCGCATCGCATAGCTTAATCGCTTCACTGTGTGTGCAGCCTAAGGTATCCAGCACCATATCGTGCTTTTCCTTCCATTTCATTCAAGATGGCTTTACAGAATGTTTCATTCAAGGCTCTCGTCTATGTCCAGGAAGCTGAGGTTGTTTTTTTAACAAGAAGGAAGATTTTATGACTGATCTGACTTAATATCTCCGACAAATCCAATTATTCAGGAGTGATCCTGGAAAAAATTCCTTGGACAAAGCGTGACAAGTCGAAAATATTCAAGTCACTCTTAGTGTTCTGCGAGTCTACGCGTGCTTTCAGCAAGACAAGGGGCTTATCACCAAAAAAGGACCGTCGGTTGTTGGGTGGAGGGACTTCACTACTCGTTAGGCTTTGTAAGGAATAGGTGGAGGGGTCGGAACATCTGCGTCCGCACCGAGAGCCAGGTTGCGCGTATGGCCTTGCTCAACCCTTTAACCACTTCCAGAATAGTGCGGGAATGTAAGAAATTTCTGAATTCGGTCGCAAGACTGAACTCTTTGACTCTTGTATGGTCCTCGGTCACACTGTGATCTCTGGAAATGAGATCTCCGATGAGATTTCTAGACAAGGCACAGAGGATGATTTTTCAGAACCTGTAACACCATCGGACCTTTGGTCCTTGGTGATTAAACAAGTGCTCCCAAACGCCTGTAAGAAATCTCCCCCATTCCTGCTGTCCCTCAGCAGAAAAGACTGTCTGCGACGCTTGTGGAGAGGGTGACAATGCTTCGGATCATTTCTTTTTATGATTTTCTTACCTTTGGTCGGATCAGGTGGCAAATCTTCAGTGCTGATACTGTACGCTCCTCATCATTGAAAAGCCTCCCCAGTTTTTTTCCGAAAATCGAGAAAATTCACATAAAATGGGTAAAACTGGGTCCTGCTTCCTGATACAATGGACATGAGCGTTGCAGTGAAGAGTTTCCAAACCCGACAGAAAAAATGTCTAGGAAGGCGAAAAAGACTATTTGCCAAACCGCTTTCTCTTATAAGACAGATGGATTCCATTTGACCATTTGACTAATTGGGGCCATGTTCGTATAAATGGCCGCTCTAATTTTTCTCATTCATTGACCTACATTTACTTCCCATGGATGGAAATTAAATTTCTCGTTGAAAAAAATTAAGTAACTCACGTTCCAAGATTCTCCTAATTCCAATAACCCCGGTCAATATATCGCGTCCCCCTTTGCATACGTGAATATTGTCAGCAGATCCTCGTTAGATGTGTCCTTGTTCGACAAAATAATTTGCGATTTGTTTGTCTCCTTTTATGGAAGCAATAAAATTGATATACGAGGTAATTACATTTATGGCTACGGGCCTTGTTATCTTTGCTCTGCCACATGTTTCTTTGTTTTCTTTTTTTTGGCATGGTCGGTCCTTAAGGGCTGTTTCAGAGGACAACGTAAACGACCAACGTGTGTTGGTGGATAAGATTATACTCGGTTATGCTTTGGATGTGGCATTTTGTCATCAAAAAGTGACGTTTGCAAGCATCCCCTTTGGTGTATTGCTCAAAACACATCGCACATGTGTGTATAGTTGGTTCCAAATGATTTACCATAGTCTTGGGAAATATGTGCCTTATCGTTGTGTTATGAAGGCGTTCTTATTGCGAGAGATGGATATCATTCATGGTTCTCTTAAATTTTTGTTTTCCTCTAAATGAATAATGAGGTGGATGGCAGGGATTTGTGGCAAACGAATTTATTATCGAGTAGGAGGCAATCAATCAGATTGTGATTGTGATATCTTATGTACAGTTCATGGTTTGCTTTGTCTGGTTATTGGAGGCAGCAAAGGGATCGAAAACATATGGTCAAGGGAGGGCTTGAGGGTCAGCGTACATGAATATATTCTTTGAACAAGGCGTCATAGTAATTAATTTGTTTGGGAATTGGTCCATTAGAAACCTCTATGGTGGACAGTCTGTTTGTGGGTGGAATCCATTTGACTCCGAGAGCATTAAGTTCAGTCGAAAATGTAAAATCAGATGTTTTCTAATCGTGGGAGAAAGTGAGTGCTAAGACTTGAAGCCATTATTATAAATAACGCAATGGTTAGGGCGTCGGACTGATGCTATTTAAGGTGCGTGGATTTGAGCCTTTCAAATTCCACGAAACACTCTTTGACACCGTGGGCGTCTGAGCGATCTGCGTGGGTTTGAACCCCAGCAATATCCACCGATAGCCTTCAAGAGCATAATTTGTCATGAAAAAGTTTCTCGATTCGCCATTCGGCGGTGGCAATCGTTTCTAGATCCTTTTTATTGGATTTAATGAAGATTAACTGAAGTGTTGCGTAGTCTGTAGATAATTTGTTGACCAGGTATTTATTTAGGGGGAAATGACGTAGATTCTTTCGATTGACTTCTTCTAAGGCCACTTTTAGCTGCAAACTCTGCGATAGAAAGCCAGAAAAAATCGTGAATGACCTCAAGCCCTGCCTTTGGAGTCGTAATACATGTATCCCATGTGTAGCTGTTGTGAAAGAGACAATTGAACTCTTATTTTCCAGGATCAATCCTTATTGATCCCCTCTTAACTAGACCATCACCCCAGGCAGACTGTCATCCCTATCTGCAGGCATGGGGAGACTGGAAAACCGCGAGAGAAATCTGCAATGTTGAAGCCATCTCCTTTATAAAGCCCTTCAAAGCCTCCGGAGATGATAGCACTACTGCAACAAGGAGCAGAGGTAATTGCTCCCACAATATCCAAGCTGTTTAGCTGTAGCCTAGCCCTTGGATACCTACCGGCTGTGTGGCGTAAAATAACTGTCAAATATCTGCCTTAGGCTGGCAGAACCTCGGACTCAAGTCTCAAATCCTTCCGTCCCATCAGTTTTATGGCATTCATTCTAAAATGCATGGAAAAGAGAATTGACAGACATATAAGAGGAGAATCACTCTATCGCCGCCCTCAACTCGAGGATGTCCTCAAAGCGGAGTCTTGTCGCCACTGATCTGGTTGCCCCTCATTAACAGCCTACTTCGGTCCCTAAAAAACTTAGTGATTGAGGCCATAGACTATGCAGGCGACGTGGTGGTATCTGAGATACAGAAATGGTGCACCAAAGAAGGCCTCTCGGTTAACCCCAAAAAGGCATTTATAGTTCCTCCGTCTACGGCGAAACCATTCATTTCTCGCAAGAAAGAGAGTAAATTGGCCTGAATCCCCGCATTAACTGGGCTGTTGGAAAAGCCACACGAGCACTGTGGACCTGTCGCCTCATCTGTGGCACTAGGGACTAAGCTCCAAATCTACACCGTGGTCATCAGACCTACTCTGACTTATGCGGCAATGGTCTAAGCCAATGAAGCCACCAAAGCCAAGAAACTGGATCGTGTTCAACGCTCCAATTCCACCACCTCGCTCAACGCCATTGTTGGTCTACCGTCTATTCGAGTCCATGTAGAAATGTAGGCAAAACTTGGTCTGCATAGTCTCTTCCAACAAAACAACATCAGCTCCAAATATCCTCCTGAAGGACACCTTAACACGCTTTTCTCCCTACTCCAATGTAGCGAGTTCAGCATGCCGTTGGATGACGATCTTCCAAGCTACTGCTTCAAACGAAACTACTCAGTAGTCATCCCCCCAAGTGCCGACTGGGAAAAATGCAAACCCTCTCTACGGCTCTAAAATGGACAGTGGACCTGGGCTTGGAATATTCGGAGACTCGTCTATCACTAGCATATCAGTCAGTCTAGGCACATACTCATCGATCTTCAAGGCAGTCATACATATTTGCCATAAATCAGTGTACAAGCTTAAACTTGCTCTCTAATTTCCATCCCAAAACCATCTTTGAAAGCACTAAACTCAGCCACGATAAAATCGAAACTAGTCCTGGAGACAGTCAAAATGCTTCTAGAACTAGTAAAAAACAACTTGGTCATATATGGATCCCCGCTCAAAGTGACGAAGTTGGAATAATTCACTGAAAAATCTCTCTGGACAAAATCTTGCCGGAAGAGTTTCTTCGTCTTCAGACGAAGCGAGTGGAAAGACCTTTTTCTCGAATGTTTTGACAAAAATCATGGAAACTTCGTCCACGCCTAACAAAATACTGTTTTTCTTCGATATTGAGTGGGAGTTGGATGATCTCAAGCGTGAGTTCTACTGTTTCAAATCCAGCGTGAGAATGAGCTTTTTTGACAGCTGTGGTGCAGACACTTGAAGAAATTTATTCACTCTGCTTTTGACCGTGAGTTTTTATTCCCTCTTTTTTCACCCGTGCGTTTTGAAACATCGCAAGATACAACGCAGTTGAGTAGTAAAGCGAATCGCGTCCGCACAGGAAAAATAAAACCCTCCGCCAACTCAATTCAGCTCACTGGGCTGACAAAGCGAATTCACTCAGCACATCCAACAACTCAGAGAGTGTTGCGGAAAAATTCTGTCGCTGGAAACTTCAACAATATTCAACAGGTCAGTACAGTAAAGTTTTAGTCTTTCCTTCTTTTGATTGTGAATCTCGCACACACATTTGGTGTTTCTCTTTCAAATTTGTACAGTTTCATCGACCGTTTTAAAAATTT
The DNA here is from genome assembly GCA_917880715.2 of Matsumyia berberina. NCBI lineage: Eukaryota > Metazoa > Arthropoda > Insecta > Diptera > Syrphidae > Matsumyia > Matsumyia berberina. The sequence goes on from OU862870.1 coordinate 53,133,483, forward strand.
CTATTGCAGTTTGGTTTTTCTGTCTCCAACGGTTCATATCCAATTTCTTCTCTCATTCTGTGCTTGTTTCTGCTTGCATTGCTGGTCCGAGAAGTCGATTCAGAGTTGCCAGACATCAATCGTCGGGGCTAGGAAATTTTATTGAACAAAGTCGAAAAATATGAATACATTTTTTTAAATTTTTAACTTAAAGCAAAGACGTAGTCGTGCAGTGGATTGACCGTGATAGAGGAAATGTTTCCGATCCTCCTCTTTTTTGTGCACAAGTGCGAAGAAGACCCATAATCGATCTTAGCTGTGCTCGGTGGCATCTCATCGTTTTTCTACTTTGGTTTGATGGTGAGGGATCTAGGCACCTGCCCAGTATTCCTTGGAGTCCAAGTTTATCCCATCATTGACTGTCGCCAAAGTGACTGTTGTGACTTCTATCTTGTCGTTCGTAGCTCGGGTCATTATTTCTGCCCCTTCTCTCGCTCAGTGGTTAGTGCGGTTGACTACTGAGCAAGCAGCGTGGGTTTAAGTCCCAGCCGTGTCCACCGAACATTTTTCGCGGCACTAACTCTCGTCGGGGAACGACAAGCCTCCGAGAGTACAATTTGTCATAAAAGAGCTTCTCAATTTGTCGTTTGGAGTCGGCAACAAATTGTAAGCTCCTTCCATTCGTGCGAACAAACAAACACGCACAACATGAATGGTTGCGAGAAGCTAGGCCTTGGCTCATCCCTAGCCGTCGCGCCAGCTATTTATTTATTGTTTAGCTAGGGCACTGCTCGTACGTCTTGTCCAAGAGCTCGTAGAACCTGTCTTTGGTGTCGTCGTATTTCTCCTCTGTGGGGGCATGCGCGCCTATCAGGCTCATGTTAGCGAATTTAGCCTTGATGCATTTTTACTTTTCATAAATAAAAGTGAAAACAAAAATTATCCATTTTCCTGTTAGACAACCACACAACTCTCTTGTTCCAAAAATGAAAATAACATCCTTGAGGACTTAGACTCTCTCTCTCTACATTCTGCATTTTCCATGTCACAGAACAGCTCTAAACACCATTGTTCACCTGTCTTCCAAAATTTGCTTTTAATTTAACGAAAAATTAAACGACAAAAACTTATTCGTTGTTGTCCTTGCCGTTGAACTTGCTGTCACTTGGCAACAAATTTAAGTACCGAAACGGGGGAAAATAACGCGGAAGACTAGAGACCCAAGGTAATACAATGTGTACAAGACAGGTACTCGGTGGAAATTTTGAAAGCAAAAGGATGTTTGGACAATTTCGCAGTACGTTGCTCAACCAGAGAGTACTTTGTGGATGTTGTTTATCGTTAGTGCAACTCGAAGTGATGGAAAGATTAGTTTTTAAATGAATTGGAAGCTCCATCGTGCACTTTTCACTTTGTCTGTAAATTATTGAAATCATAAAAACTGCTGATGATTATAATGATTTTTTTTTCGGTTGGTAATTTCAATCAATTTAACTAATGCACCCTTGCTATACACACAGTCATTAACCATCGAAAATGAGAAGGAAAAAATGCGAATAACGTTTTGTAAAACCCTCATCAACTTGGAAAGGTTTGGTGCTCCTTTGTTTCGTTGTGCAGCATCAGACAAGCTGGGAATTTTTAAATATTTTTGAAGGATCAAATATTTTTAGGTGATTACTCTAAAATTTCATAAAACATTAGTTATCGATGAAAGGTTGTTGAAGAGAGGGAGAAATTGAAGGGGTAATCCTTTCTGATTATCTTTTTGCTGTGCAGGGTAACGATGCAATATTATTCCATGCGACTAGAGTAGTTAATTTCGACCCTGCCACTATAGTTAACGTTTTATCTGCGAAACTAAACATCATTGATGGCTATACTGGCACAGATGTTGAAATTGCAACTAGAAGTACAGCATTGGAATGAAATCAGCAAGTCCATCCTTTGTAAAGTTATAATGTCTTTCAATTGATGTCAAAAACTAGCAATGGGGTGGTGTTTTTTCCGACAGGCTTAACTTCAGCCTAGATTTCCGTCTTCCAGGTCATTGTAGCGTGTTCCAGGCGGAAATCATGGCGATCAGAGAAGTCTTATCTTAGCTAAAGAAAAACATGATATCAGCCACAGATATCCGCATCTTTTCAGACAGCCAAGCAGCACTAAAGATCTTGGAATCAGTCGATTTAAATTCAATAATAGCCCTTGACTCCCGATCGTCTCTTATAGAAATGGCGGAGCTTTTTTATATTCAACTTATTTGGGTGCCAAAGTACAGTGACATTCCAGGGAACTGCAAGGCTGATTAACTCGCCAGATATGGAACAACATTACCTATTGGGGCTGATAAGGGCACCTTAGGCAAGGTTAGGTAAGGGGGCCGATGAAAGTAATGAAATCCCCTTCATCTCACTTAGGTATATGTAGACCCGTTGTGGTACCCATGTGCTTTACCAGCTACTTCCGACTGCCTGATTTATATGCCTGATGACAGCCACTACGAACTTAAGTAGATCCGACAATGAACCATCGGATAACTCCTCGATGTCATCGAAGAGGTGTCTGCCAATGTTCATTTTCTAATACTGCAGAGGCTTGGGCAATGGCAAAGGAAGTAGAAGAAGGAATGTGCCTCCATGGGGTAAAATTACTTGTTCGTTATAGATGGGTTGGAGAAGGTAAAGGGTTAAGAAAAGTAGTGAAAAGATAGAACCCCCTGCTCAAGTCAGTATAGGCCCGGTGTGAGGAAAGTATTTGCGGCGGAAGGTTAGGTCAGGCTACGTAGGGCTTGTGATGGATAGGCCTCATCACGTTCACTCGGAGACCTGGAGGTTCATTGTGAATTCTCTATTTATGTTGTGGGAATAGCAATGTGGTCCCCGGGACACCCTATTGCTGGCTAATTTGTGAACCTGTTAGTTCTCTTTAAGAATTTGAGTAGGTCCCGTAACTGTAAGTCTGTTACCTCTGCTATGCTTGCAAAGGACCTTGACCCTAATGCGCGGGGCAGTGGCACCGAAGTTGTTTGATTGCTTCTACCTCTTCCTCATCTCCGCAGCTTCTGCATAAATCATTGGATTTGATTCTCCACTTGCGGAGCATGAGCATGCGGATAAAGGATCTGTCCAGTGCCAGAAGGCACCTTGTTTTAGCTTTATTTCATTTCGGCCATAACGTCCGGAGACGGCGCAATCTTTTCTAAGTAACCAAGACAAATTAGCTTCTTTCTCTATTATGCGAAAAGCATCTTTTGTTCGTAAGGCACTCCCTCAAGCATTTTCCAATTGTCCGATTGCCTTTGTGCCTCAAACCATCTTGAAATTTTCATGGCTCTAAAGAGGTCGTTATTCGGAGTTTAGGTCTTTATTGACTTTCTCAACTTCGCCGCTCTCGCAAAGGTTATACTCACTACGCCTTAGCTTTTTTATGTGGCGGAATATTATATCCTGTAATCACTCGTGCGTTGGTCTGCTGTATGAACCTCGTGGATTCAAGTCCCAGCCATGTCCACCAAACATTTTTCGCAGCACCACTTCTTTCCGTCATTCTGCATCAGTGTATGCATTCTCTTTTTGTTGTCCATTGCTCAGGGCTTTCTGGTTGGCTTGCAGGCACTCAACGAACTCCATATGCTGTTCGCTTCCGCGAGAGATCCATTCTCTGTTTCATTCTTATGGTAGAGTAGGCAAACTTAGAACTCGTCCTGGGGCACGCTGTTATATAAAAATTAAGTTTTTCCACTTCCCACGGACAAAGCACATCATCACCAATCAACACTAAAAATTGTAATGCAGGTAGAAAACAGCCTTAACGGATACCGCTTTGAGTTTTAAAATCTTCTGGGTAGCACGTGGCGGTTTTTCGCACGAATGGAAGCGAATTTCTCTAGTTCACAGACATCTGTTGCTGTTATGTGCTTCCGGTTGAGATGAAGTGAGACATTGCTTTCGAAATCTCGGAGACGGTTCTAAGCATCAGACACTTTCACTTGACATATTGACACACTCTACATTTTCCTTTCTGCTGTCGATATGTAATCCACTCGCCAATTATCAGGTTAAACCAACCACATGTGGTGGGGAACCATGAAAAGGATCCAGGTTACCGTTGAACCTCAAGCTTGCTCGTTTGTGATTCATACCCCCGTCATCGTCAGTAGTCAGCCCCAACTAGCATCGATTGAACGATAAAGCAGTCATGTTGCAATAAAACGAAATGAACTGAAAAGTCGAAACCAGAAATATAAGCAAACCCGGTTGCTCTAGACTCTGAGGATTCACAAAAATTCCGCTGCATCCTGGATGCATACTCATGTCGTGTCAGATTCATTCCAGGTGAATGGATTCTATTCCCCTGCAACATCTGTAGTCACATCCCATTTTACTTGTGCTCACGCCAAAGTAGAACGTGTTATTTGCTGGACTAGAATCACTGTTCATCATCCCTGTCCCTGTTACCAATGGTAAATGACAGAAGCACGTTTCAACCAAAAAAAAGTTGAATTGAAACACGTTTTTTCCACATCCTCCGTCATTCCACACATCGAATTAAATTCAGACCCGTGTAGGAAACTGCTGCTGAAAAAGGACACTTCACTGCGCGATGAGAGAATGAAAATATTGTCTCCCATTTGAATTTTTTTTTTTCTTCTCAAAACGATTTCAGCGCGAAAGGTTCGGGAAATAAAACAAACTCCGACATTGTCCTTTAGCAGATGAGGAGCGAATTCCTGAAAACATTCGGGGTTGTAGCGTGGCTCTGTAAAATTTTCTGAATTTGCAAATCATGCGTGTGTGTGTGTGTGACCTGTGACATTCTGTTGAAACACAAAAAAATGTGTACTGTCCGACTTGAATTGCTTATATTTCTGTCAATTTAAAGTGAAACCAGGGTTCAAATCCTTGTTCCTAATTGCAAAACTAATTAAAGCACAGCACTGATTTAGAACCTCAGCGTCTGCATCCATTCGTGACCTTAACAATGCCTGCGGTCCTCTAGCACCAAACAATCCAATTACACAAAACTAACAATAACACTCTGTGTGTTATCCTTGACAGGCAACACTAACTGAGATGACACCATCATTCCTCAAGGGCGATCACTTGAATTCCTTCCAGAACGGGAAAATGTCTGCACGTACTATGTGTGTAGTTTATCGTTGCAGCGGTTAAGCTGCAGCCTTAACGTGATGACATCTCAAAGTTTGTCCTCGTCACTATGCATCACATAATGTCAATATAATTGCGGCGTAAAGTTTTTCACTTCATATGCCAGGGCTGAGGGCGAGAAAGGATGGAACCGTTTGCATGTGTGCACTGATGGGAGAAGCCTGCAAGTTCGTCGTGGTTGATAGATTGCATACGTACACAGCTTTTAGTTTATCCTTTGTGAAGGATGAAGCGTTTTGAGAGGAATTTTTTTAGCTTTTTTTCCGATATTTTGACATGGTGCCCTTGGATGGCTTATTTTAATTTTCAAGTCAAATAGGGAAAAGAGTTGGAAACAGTTTTAAGTAGAAAAAGTTAAGCTGGCAAATTTAATTTGAAAGAGTCGTTGGACCCTTTAATTAAATTTAAATCTAGTCAATGTTGGAAAGGATGAAACATTTAATACACAAGATAAACATAGAGAACTGAAACGAGTTGCAAAATCTATAATTGTTAGCGCAGAGTTACAGAAACTTGTAGCTTATTCACACAGCAATGACATCAGTCTTTATCAAGGATCTCATCAAGGATCACTAAGCCTCAAATACTGTGGCGTATGTGGAACATTTTAACCGATTTTTCAGTTAATCTCAGTTCTTACTTCACTCGTTTCTGGAAAGTTTTAAACTTCAAAAATGGTACTGTCCAATGGATGCTTTCAGCTGCATTAAAATGTATCCGTCTTAACTTCCCACATAGGCGGGAAGGCACTGCGTTTGGAAAGATCTTTTACACAAAAAGGTAGTTTTTGATCCTAAAGTCTGTAGAGAATTTTTCCTGAAGAGGCTTTTGCTTTTAGATTTAGAACGACGTTAAAGTGTTTCCCAATGATGGACAACGTCATAATCTTTCCATGCACTATCAAATGTTTGAGATACATTCGGTATTACCACTGAGCATTGATCACTATCGTCATTAGTGACACAAGTCTGCATCTATATGCGCACAATCAAAATTAGACACGATAGTACCAGGTGCAATTAAAAGATGTCGTGTCTTTTAAAAATGTATAAAGTTCTCGGAAGAATCATGACCTATTTTGTCTATTTTTTGCAAGGGTCATTTACTTTGAAAACAATCTTTGCCATGTTGAACAACCAATGAGTTTCATAATTCGTCGTTCATAGAAGGACCTTTCCTTATTCGGGAAAAAACTGAACAAAGTGCTGATTTGTCGCCACATCTGATTTAACCGTTATACCACGAATGGAGTTTTGAAGAGAGCGAAACAAATGGAAGTCTGATGTTGCAAGGTCAGGGGATGGCAACACATCCCATCCAACCTTCCATAATTTTTGACGGATGATTAAACTTGTGTATAAGTTATACACATTAGAAAATTAAAGAAATTCATTTTTCATGGTCATGAGATGGGCATTCCATGTATTTTAAGGAGTGAACAATGGCAGCATTCTTAGAAATAACAATGTCAACTAATTAGCAATAACAGGCCCACTTTCAAATCTGCAGGTAAACAGTTTATTTTGCGAATTGATCAATCTAATCGGATTATTAACTTAAAGCTGGGTGGAACAGAGCGAACAGAGTGGTTTATTATCCCCTCTTCTGTGGAATTTTGTGATCAATTAACTACTGATAATTCAATTTAACAGGGTCATCGAAAATAAATGTAATTTTCAGCCCTATAATCTTATACCGGGTGGTTGTTTGCGTTACATAATGTTATAAACCCGATGATCTAACCAAAGTTCAAAGATCAGCTTGTATTTTGAACTTTTCAGTACAAGACATTCTGTTTCATCTCTTTCCCTTCGAGATTTTTGACTGGCAGATTTTTTTTCTTTTCTATAATTTGTGCGCACTTAAGTGATTTTGACTACCCTTAAACAAAAGCACGGGCATTAGGAAAGTAAGAGGAGAGACGAAGGGGATCGGTGATCTTAAATGAGGAGTAAAAACACAGAGCTATGTAAATTGTTCAAGATTCGCGTTGTACGGCTTATGAAAAAATCTCTATATTTGACCGTACGTCTGAATGACAGTCAGCAAAGTCTAATCCACATCCACTCCCGGCCATTTTAGAAGGAAGGTGTATTTGAAGATTATAAGTCGATGCATTTCTATGGACTAAAAGCTAACGACGGGGAAGGTTAACGTGTTCTCTGTGATAGGCTCAATCTTTATCGTCTTCCAAATCATTTGGTTTTACACGTCTTGGTCGAAATTCTATATTTTCATATCCCAAAATCTACGAAACAAGCTTGGAGCTTTTCTAGCTTGAAGTGATAATTTGAGTGAATAGGAGTGTTTTCAGAGGAACTAAGTCTAGCCTCAAGCCTTATTAGTCTGAGAACGAAAACCTCAATCAACCAAATCAAGATGCTGTGTCTGATAAATACATTGGATCATATGGTTACGGAAAGGCAGTTTCTCATCGCACTGAATAATCAAATCGTCATCATTCTGAAATTCAGACACCACTAACGATTTAAATTTGTCCATAAAGTCACAACCCACCGGCACAGCAGTTTCTTTTGATTTACATTGTATCATCCCTTACAAAGTCTGGAGCCTTTTTTTCAGGAGATCAAATTTATTTTCTGAAAAAATACCAAACATTCGATTGAAAGACGGCAAGGTAATACGTAATGATGCGAAGGTAGATTCCTTCCTCTCAAGATACAATCTAAAGTGTGGATCTAATAAAAGATTTATTCGATTTAGGTGTATTTTCAGGAGGTAATGACCGCTGATTATGTCAATTAAAATTTTTAAATTGTTTCTATCTCTAACAATTTGGAGCGTGTGCTTGTGCTGATGTTTTCTGCCAGACTTCACTAAAGTAAGACAAGCATTTACTTTTCCCTCTTAAAGCCGGTAAGTATTTTAGAGTGTTTTGCTATAGCTATTGAGTCAACTCTTTCGTTGGTATTGAATTCATTGAGCTGTAATCCAGTGAAGGATGACTAGATTTTTCCTTGCTAAGTTACTGAGGATCGCTTTTTTTCTTTTGTGTTTCCCGAGATATTGGAGTTGCGATTTGGTTTCAGGCAGCAAAAACATCTGCCTGGAATATCAGTGAAGCAGTCAGTCAGTTATTCAGTCAAGTCTGACTGAGTAGTCCGCATAAGGTAATTCTGCAAGAACTACAGTTCTAGTTCCAGTTACCATTTTGGATTTATTCGTCCATCAGACAAGGTGAAATATTGATGATTGAACCTTGTATTTCTCTCAGTTCTCCTTGAGTTAGATAATTAGTTAGAAGTGTATTCTGCTTAAGTAATTCAAGAAGGAACATGCGACTTCTTTGAGTCATTTTAAATTTTGCACCATTGTTAAACTACCAATATTAAATTATTACTGCGTTGCCGTTTGATAAGTAAAATCTAGCAGGTTATTAAGTATGGATCGGTATAAACTCGCAAAACGTTTTTAAATAGTAAAAATTCACACGGTAAAAATATCACAAAAATGTTTTGTAAACTTCGTACTGCTTCTGGTCATCATCAAGCCCCTTCTCGCACAGCTATATTTAATTTAATCGATAAATTTGAACGTTTTGGACAGCTTAGTGGTGTGAAGACTCTAACGTGGCAAAGTCAGCTGAAAATATCGTCGCCGTAGCTGAGAGTGTGACTGAAAACCGAGGTATGTCAATTTCGAATCGATCACCGCAATTGGGCCTATCCACAACCACTTTGCATTGCATTTTGCATAAAGATCTTTTCCTACATGCTTTTAAGGCCTAGTTGATACAAAAATTATCGCTGATTGTGTATTTTAAATAAATGAATAAGATCACGCTTTTTTACACAAAATTGTTCTGAGTGATGAAACTCATTTCCATTTCTCTTGGTACGTAAGCAAGCAAAACTATCGCATCGGAGGGTCCCAAAACCCAAGAGAAATAGTAGAGCAACCTCTTCATCAGCAATGAGTGAAAGTTTGGCGCGGTTTTTAGGCTGTAATGCAAAATGCTCCGCATGGATTCCTATCCCGCAGTGCTTTGTAAGAATACCGAAAACGATTTCTATTTCCCTTCGACTAAGTTGTGCGAGATTTTTGGAATTCTTCTAATCGGATGCTGGCCATAATGATCTGCACATGTGTCCATGTAACACCATCGCGTATTAGCCCTGGTCATGGGTTCCTCATGTATTTCCCTGAAGAAAAGAGTGCTAATGGGTGTCCTTGCAACCGGAAGGGTGTATGTGTATGCTAGTTCTTCGTCCGCCATCTCATTATCTGATATACATATGTATCTTTGTAGCCTGATACTCAGCATATGGTCACCTTATTGGTCGTTGATAAATCGATAAGATTTTGTTTGCAGACTGCAAAGACTTGATAGCCGCCTGTCTGTCAAAATAGATAATAGTATATTCTCTGACAATGTTGTCATTTTTGATTAGCTTTACGGTCTGTCGAATGGCAGTTATCTCGGATTTCAAGAAGATCTGTCGCTGTAGAAGGCTGGCTCTCCTTAAGCGCAGACTATACCCTCATCCCAAACCTCTCTTCTTGGTATTTTGATATCAAATCTCCTGTCGAAGTCTGAGGTTCAAATGATGTAGTCGGTATCTACATAAGTTCTCCTTCGTGGTAGTCCATCGGGCTAGAACGGAGGCGTGACCATAGTTTTTAGCTGTCCATAGACCTACTTCCCTTAGGCTGATTGCTGTTTTTGTCAATCTATTTCTACAATGAATGTCTACTGGAACTAGGTTCAGCGTTGTTTCAGCTGCCGCTGTGGGTGTAGATCTTATGGATTCTGTTGTCTCTATGCAGCCTGCTTCTTGAATCTTGGTAACACTTGTAGGATGGCATTTCTTCTCAAGTGCCTTCTACCAGACATTCGACCCGTATGTTAGAATTGGTATTGCTTCTTAGTTATTAAGAAGCCATCTAGTCGCCTATCACTGCGGCCTATCGTTGGTACCACAGAAGGACCTGTGGTCAGTGTTGGGCGTAATCACTAAATTTTTCAATCAATTGATTTAGTCACTAAAAATTTAGTCAAACTAATTAAGTCATGCTAGCTCTCCTTTAGCGCAGACTATACCCTCATCCCAATCCTCTCTTCTTGGTATTTTGATATCAAATCTCCTGTCGAAGTCTGAGGTTCAAATGATGTAGTCGGTATCTACATAAGTTCTCCTTCGTGGTAGTCCATCGGGCTAGAACGGAGGCGTGACCATAGGTTTTAGCTGTCCATAGACCTACTTCCCTTAGGCTGATTGCTGTTTGTGTCAATCTATTTCTACAATGAATGTCTACTGGAACTAGGTTCAGCGTTATTTCAGCTGCCGCTGTGGGTGTAGATCTTATCGATTCTGTTGTCTCTATGCAGTCTGCTTCTTGAATCTTGGTAACACTTGTAGGATGGCATTTCTTCTCAAGTGCCTTCTACCAGACATTCGACCCGTATGTTAGAATTGGTATTGCTTCTTAGTTATTAAGAAGCCATCTAGTCGCCTATCACTGCGGCCTATCGTTGGTACCACAGAAGGACCTGTGGTCAGTGTTGGGCGTTATCACTAAATTTTTCAATCAATTGATTTAGTCACTAAAAATTTAGTCAAACTAATTTAGTCATGATTGAAATAATCAGATTGGAAAAATTAGTTTCAATCACGACTAAATCGAGTAATTTTAAGTCATCAATTTCAATTTTTGACTAAAACTAATATTGAAAAAATATGAGAACGAATCATGTATTTATGACAAAAATGCGAATGCATTTTAATGAATAAGCGCATTTTGCGGTAAAGTGGTTGTTAAAATATGTATTTTAGCTTGATATTGAAAACATGTGTGGACTAAGTACAATGTATGTAGAGTATTCTGCGAAATGATTAATTATAAATTGTTGAGTGCTTAAAAAACTAATTTATGATTGCCAACCGATACCAACACCGGAAAAACCCTTGACCCTTAGGTAGAAGTGGTGGCCCTAGCAATCCTGATGCTGAAACTTAATTAGCGCTTTAGCGTCTTTACCCTTTAATGAGTAACTTCCTAGTAAAGAATTTTCTTTAAAAATAACTCATTTTTGAATACTGAAAATATGTGCACGCGTAAATAAAGCAATTTTTTTTTAGTTTGTTACGGCTAGTGCTGATAGTGCTTAGATGTTTTTGTATTTTGGCTGCAACGCGAAAAAGATATATTCAATAATTGAATCCAGCTGATATTAACGAGATTTTAATGGCATCGAATTTTCTCAATAAGCCGGTGAAAAGTGACTTTTTATCAATTACTCTAAAAGTAATTTGAGTTTTATTAACAAATAACTGTGTTTTGATATTGAAGACTGGCTGTCGGCTAAAGCCAATACTTATATTGTGAATTTTATAAAACTAAGAAAATGTCGGAAAAGTACATATTTAATCTAAAAAAATTAGATCTAATCTATTGCATGAAATCATCTGTTTAATTTTAATTTCAAGACGTAATATTTGTATTTTGTAATAGAGCACAGTTGTTTTTTTAAAGCTCATTTGTTATTTTTATCTGCATACAGACATAATAAAAATAAAAGAAATTTTGCACTTTCCAAATATGTGTTCAATTTTTAATTTGATAAGAACAAAAACTTTACTAATGAAATTTAGTCATGACTAAAAAACTAAAACTAAAACTAAATTAGTCATTAGTCAGCCCCACATGATTGAAATTGATTAGTCATGATTGAATTCGTTGTTTTAGTTTTCAATCATTAGTCAAACTACATTTTGCCCAACACTGCCTGTGGTGCATCTGGCTAAGTCTTGGGTTAGCAGATATCTTTTCTACTTCAAGGTAGAAGATACTTAAGTAACGATGACATGTTTAAATTAGGGAGTTACATTGGCATAAGATGCTAATTCTTTGACTTCGTTGGACATTCTGCAGATAATTTCTTGAACTGTTCCCATAGCCACGAGATGCTTTTTGACTTGGCAGTAACCAATCAGGATACCTGTCACTGTACGAATTTGACAAAAAGTCAGTCTGTGTTTCGTTCTTTTCTCGGAAGACGTTAGTAGAACAGTTTAGACTTGTCTGTTTCCTTCAGTTTCCACCAAGTACTGATTCACTTCTTCTTTCAGCCAGTAATTAATGCTGTTGTTTCCGGTGCTAATTGATAAGCCACAGATTAGCTTTGACATTATAAAATGTGGTGCAGATCCTTTCCTGGCTATTTCGTTCTTAAAGACCATAAAGGTCCGAATAAGGTGAACTGTTTGAGGAGGTTAACTAAGCTATATCAACTGTTGTAGGGGGTCCTTTTGATACGGACAGAGAATCTTAAGAGTTGGATGGCTGTGTCTCCGCCTCTTTTCTTGAATCCAATGCTGACGGCATTTATCAAAGTTTTTAATGATTCAGGAGTAGACCCTATCTATGTCCCACCCAACCTTCTAATGGATATAATCACTGACTCCAGTTCCACGAAAGTATGAAAACTCATGACTTGTACAGGAGTTGATACGCTCTTCCTCGCAAATATCTTGCTGACTGAAACTGCATGGCCAAGGTTAGGGGTAATTTTTTATTATTTTTTAAAGGCAAATTGGACTACATACCCCAGGTTGATGTCCAAATAGTTTTCTTTTTTGACTTGGCGAGTTATTAAATTATTTAACTGAAAGACTTGGCTCTTATACAAGAAACAGTCCCCCCTTAGTCCTTAAATAAACGGCACACCCCCCTCCACTTATAAAAAAAACATGTCTGCACCAAATCCCCTTTATACGCAACTAATTTACCAAAAAGGATCTCCACTCATATACATTAAAACGTATGCTTACAGAAAGCAGAAAACCCCAAAAAAAAACCATCACGAGAGTAGTTTTCCTAAATTCTTCAACCTGTCTCTCCTTGATCTTCTTATGTAGGTCACCAACATTCTTTCCTATTATCTTCGTAGGAATCCAAATGCCCCCCACTACCTGGTAAATATCTTTCAACGTATTAAGGCAGTTCGAAACAGGAATTTATGGAACTCAGTGTCTTTGCTTACAGAATGCCAACACAAGCAAAAATATTTACCAACCCATAGAGTGGGAAATATGTAGACATATCTACACAGCCGGGGAAACCACCTGTTCTCCCTTCACTCACATTTGTGGGAATTCATTCAAAATGAAAGGGCATCATCAATCCAAGGATTTTCTACGAGTTTTTTTTTTCGAAATGAAATACTTTAAAGCCACATGGATAAAAGTTCATAAAATATTGCATCAACGAAACGACAATAAATTAATTCCCATTAATTTCACAACCGAGGAGGAAAAAATACATCCAATATCCTGCCGATAATCTTGGTGAAAATCCATGCTATCCCATGAATGATAAATGAAGCAAACACAGACAAAAACCCATTCACAATGTTAAACAAATAAAATCTGATTAATATTTAAGTATCCATCCCCTCGTGTCCTGTGTGCATGAGTCAGAAAGGCGGATGAGGAGAAACAAATGTGTTTGTTTTTTTTTTTCTGTCAAAATTTGATATCCTTTACGGATATTGAAATGCAATAGTCGTTCGTTTTTGTGCGGAAGTTAAGCGCCTAATTCAAACAAAGCAGACATCCTCGAATGTCTTGTAACAAAAGACAATCATCGTTATCCTTTTTTTTCCACTATATACGTGCCGACCAGAATATAGTCTTTAATTAGAAATGAAAATGACTAAACAAGCAATCAGTTTCCACATGAGAAGGAATCCTCCTCATTAAGGATGAAAAGGAGACACTCACCGAAGTATCTTTGTTTTCCTGGCTGTCTGCGATGTGACGGCGATGATGCTTCTTATAAGGAGATACCCACCCACAAGTTGAGTTATATAAAGATAACAAGGATGTCAATGGTGATTACATATTCAACGGGAACAACATCACTTTCACTTAACTGCAAAGGACACTGCTGCCTTCGTTCCTTTTTATGCTTCAAAGGATTTTTTTTTGTGGAAACTAATTCGAATTTCCTGTTTGAAACTGAACACTAGAGAACACTTTTCAATTTTCACTCACACTTTCTTCTTTCACACACGAAAGGACTCACGAGAAGGATCACAAGTTGTTTCTTGTTTGCGAATTTATTTTCCCCGGTACACTCGGACGTATACGTGATATTTGTATCAAATCGTATCAGTAACTGATTACTTGAGATCTTTGAATGAAGTCTGTCAGTTTGCCTTCAAAAAAGCTTTCTGTAGCTGATTGGTATAAATGTTACGAGAATCCTTTGCGCATGAGAGAATCTCTACTCAGAGAGAGAGAGTGTGTTTTGTAGGAAAATAAACAAAAAAAAATCCTTCTCATCCCGTCACGTGTTTCTCGCATCAATGCAAAAGTGGTTTTCAAAACAAAAAAGAAACAGTAAACAATAAAAGTAAAGGATTCACTCTCGAGGGATAGCCGATTGTCCTTGAAATACGAAACCGAATATCAAATTTGTGTACATTCCTTTTCTGGTTAATTAAAATATTTTTTCTATGTCTTCAAGGACATCCCATAAATCAGAATATGACCGGCAATCTAGTAATTACATGCTAATGACGAGTCCTTTGCATGATGATTGAACACTTATTGGTTGTGCTTCAAGTTTTCCAAATAGATCAGCAGTAAAATTTTCGCAATCGACGTGATATTTTATGTACATACTTGAGCGCCTCATGTAGTTCAACCGAACTTCTCGCGAATTCGTCAAAAAAAAAAAAAAAACTTTATGAGAAAACGTGAAAAAAAAGGATTGATTCTGTTCATAAAGGGATCACAGGATGTAGATTTTTGCTGGTAAATCACTTTTTTTGTTTTCCTATTAAACTGCTGAATGGTTAAGTAGGCAGATTTGTTGGAACAATTTCGGAAAGACCAAGTGTACACGTGGATACAATGATTGCGTAGCATTAGGAGTTGATTATTGAACCTTTATTGGTATGACGTGGAATCGCTCGATTGTTGGAAGATAACAAAAAATCATTCGAGTGAAATAAATAGAAGCTCAAGAAATGTTTGACTTTGTAAAAAAAATATAAAATGCTGGGTTGTGCTTCATGTGGGAGGATACGTGTGTAAACTCATAATTTTTTGGGATATAAATAGTGGCTTTGAGCACGTGTATGGATTGTGTTGCAGACGAGAAACAATTTAAAGATCCTTTCAATGGAATGAATTGAACCTGACGCAAAATTTAATGGTTAGTGCGTTGGATTATTGTGCGAGCGGCCTAAGTTCAAGCCCAAGCCATATCCTTATTACTTGCTTAATGTGGCGCTACAGTCCGGGGTTGACCTGGACCTGAACCAACAAGCAGCCAGCTGCCTCAAGTTTCGCACGCCAAGTTGGTCAAGATCCCCTTCCACTTGCTTGCGCCGCCTGAGTCACGGTTTTCCTCTACTGAGCCGTCCCTCGGGTATGGATTCGAAGATTTTCCTGGCCGGAGCATTGGTGTCCATCCGCTATACGTGACCCAATCACCTCAGTCGTTGGAGCTTCACTCTTCTGGCTAAGTCGATGTCGCTGTACAGCCCGTATAGTTCGTCATTGTATCTCCTCCTCCATTCCCCATTTAGGTAGACGGGACCGAAGATCACCCGAAGAATTTTCCTCTCGACAAAGCTAAGAGCAACCTCATTCGCTTTTGACAGAGCCCATGTCTCTGCGCCATAGAGCAGAACTGGGGCGATTAGAGTCTTATACGGGGTCACAGTTGTTGTCTGAGAAAGGGTTTAGCTACTCAATTGCCTTCTTAGCCCAAAAGAAACAGCGATTGGCAAAAGTTATTCTTTGTTTGATCTCAGCGCTGGAGTCGTTGTCTGAATTTTTAGCGGAGCCTAGGTAGACAAAAACCTTAACAACCTCAAAGTTATAGCTGTCTTTTGTGACGCACTGTCCGAAACGTCGGTGTTGGGTGTCCTTTTTTGCTGGCAGCATATACTTCGTCTTCCCCTCATTGACCGCTAAACCCATCTTCGCCACCTCCATCGCGATACTCACAAACGCGCTAGTGACATCACGCTGCGTTCTTCCGATTATGTCAATATCGTCGGCGTATGCGAGTTAACGGACGGACTTTTGAAAGATTATGCCTCAAGTGTTGACGCATGAGTTTTGCACAACTCTTTCAAGAACAGTGTTGAAGAAGTCGCATGACAGCACGTCGCCTTGTCTAATACCTTTCTTTACATCAAAGGTCTCGGTGAGGTCTTTACGGAACTTACGTGCATTCTCAAGATCTGCTGCTGTGTGAATATTTGGTCGATGGTGGACTTTCCTGGCCTCAAGTCTCGCTGTATCTGGCTCTAATACTAAAGGATCAATCGTTACACTTATAGAAGGAGATAGTATCTCAACGCTCATTTGAAAGGCATGCCCGTCATCAAAACAGAGCAAACACACATTTCCGTTTTATTTGTTTCGGGTAGAAATCTTCTTATTCTTCTTGCGTCCCCACTTGCTAATAAGCATTGGAGTAGCCTCTGGATATCCATCTTCTCCAATGAACTCGGTCTTAGCTTTACCTTCTCATCTCTGCTATGGTTTTACTCGTTATCCTTCCCACATCCTGAACACGATTTTCCCAAGTTCTTTGGGTTCTTTCTCCCGGAGCAGTACCTTCTGCTCTGATTTTCAGTGCCTATTTGGCTTTTCCTGACTCGTTTATCCGGTGCAGATTTCCGAACCATTTTAGCTGTGTCTCCTCGATTTCTTTTTTAATCGACCTCTTCTGCCCTATCTACTTCCCTCTCTTTGTCAACACAAAACTTTCCACTGCACTTACTTGAGAACGTATTCTTTCATTGCTGACCCTATCCCTTCTGGATTTTCCGGCGACCCTTCATTTCTGTTCAGGTAAAGGTCATGAAGTCAATTTTCGCAAGCCCTTTTGAAAAGCTATCGGCATATAATCGAGTGCTAGCGCCGTTTTGCCCTCTCTGGTTGGACTTGGAATTGCGACCACAAATTCAGTCAGGGCTTAACCCCCGTTTTGATACTATGATCCTAAGTGACCTATTGCTTACACAAAGACATTATCGTGCTTATAAAGGGTGCATATCATCAAATTTATGATGCCGCCGGCCCACAATCCACACCAAACAATGGCTTTCTGGCAATTTTGCTTGTTGACGTATCCGTTCAGCCTCGTCGCTGAAGATGATTTTTTGCTGAAATCGGGGTCCGCTTCCGACTGCTGCAGAACCCAGTAAGCGAAAACACGGCGTTGTCTATGCCCGTTTTCCTTTAGCTCTTGGTTCAGTTGGATTTTGTACGGATTTAGGTCCAAGTCCCGACGCAAAATTCGCCAAGGTGATCTCTGTGAAAAGCCGAGTTCTTGTGTGCGGTGCGGAATTGACTGCCTCGGATTCTCGTGGACACTCTCAGGGACAGCGGCGATGTTTTAGACAGGACTTGCGTCTCATTGACGTACGGGTGTAAACTGATTATTCACTGAACTGGTCGACTCGAGTTTGGCCACCAAACGTTGAATAGTAGACTGGGAAGGACGACCATGTTAACCGTGAAAAGGGTGCAACGCGTGCATCGTAGACACAACAGAACACCCATTTTGCTAAGGAAGTTTTATTATTTGCACGTGTTGCTCGACGCTGTAACTTGCCATGGTGATTAGTCTTTAGTGTCTGAAAAATAAAAATCTGAAAACAGATAAAACAACATGGTCGCCATGAACTGTCAGAATCAACCCACTCCTATTGGAAAACTCATTACTCATGAGGCGTATGAGGGTTTACTTCTTGTCTTATGATTAGTCTGTTGAACATTGGAATCGCCAATAAATTGTAGGTCCCTTTCTCTCCGTGCAAAAAATATAGCACGCACAATGGTTTCGAAAAGCTAGGCCCCAACCCATCCTGAGCTGTCGCTTCAGCTTTATATTTATTTTATATTTTATATTTTATTTTAATACACGCGCTTGGGTCCATTCAAAAATTGTCGAAGAAGTCTTATTTGTCCCTTATAACACTGTCACTTTATATCTCTCAAGAGTGGTGTGGTGGCCAAGTTGCAAAACCATGCCATTCATTCAGATTGTAAAGTTTCACTGTAAAATGTTTACATTGTACACTTTCGTGCAACGCTTCATATCTTAAATGGCAGTACTCCAGAATGACAACTGTTAAATTTAAGTGCTGTCTCCTTGCCACACTTACAAATTCAAAATAATACCCCTCGTTGTAGCACAACGCTCATGTTTCACCTAATTATACCGCCAAGCCAAGTCTTCCCCTTAACCCATTTCAAATTTTTGAATTTATCCACATTAAGTATTCAGAGCACCATCAAACCCCAACGGTTAACATAAAATCCTTTGTTTTCCATGTACAGATGTAAAAAAATGAACCCCAGCCCGCAAGACAAATGACAAACTTGTCCATCACACCTGACTCTGACTGATGCGACCGAGTTCAGGGAGGAATTTTTTTTTTTTTTTAATTAAATCTAGCCTCAGTGTTGGATCCTTTTGTGTATTCGTTTTGCTCCTCCTTCCCTCTATGAAATTGAATAATTAAGTGCGAAGCAAGCGGAAGAGGCTCGGAATGGAATCTACACCGCAAAGCTTCGAATTAATGACAACATTTTGTATACAAGTCAAAGTCTTGCCAACACTTTACGAGGAAATACCAACCCACCATCCGCACCGCAAAGACCTCGCTTTTCATTTTTTTGAATAATGTTTCGGTTTTTTTTTTGCTGTTTATGTTCCCCCAGAAAACTTGATCCTTCGAGGCGAAGTTCTATAGAAAAAAAAAAATTATGTTTTCCTGTCATTCCTTCCGGTTAAATTCCCCCAACAAACGAAAAACAATTCAAACAAAGCCCGGCCGGAAGGAGTCGGGGAAAAGAAAGCCAAAAAGTCATAATTCTATTAAATAAACATACGCAACTCGAGTTGAAGTTGAGATGTTATTCCTGTTGTGGCCGTTGTTCCTGTGCTCTCGAAGTGCATTTAACTGTCAGAGATAGAGTACCGCACATTCTTAGTATGTCCTGCGGCAAGAAAAATGAAAAAAATGGACCAGTCATCATCACGAATTCATTTCTTGGTTGCTGCGGTGGAATATTTTTTGATTTTTACCCCAAACGTTCAAAGCGTTGTGTGTGATTTTAAAAATTAAAATTAATTAAAATTTCAAAAGTATGAAACTTTTGCAATTAGTGGCGTGTCCAAAGAATTCAATGAACCGCGAGCCGTAAACGAAATACAAAATTCATAACAACATTAGAGTGAAATATAAATTAGCAAATTTTTGCGGTGGGCTGGGTTGGATGGCTGGAGTCGTTCCGGGGAATAAATGCTTTATGCGATACTGACTTTAATTAGAGTGAAACGTATAGTAAAAGTTTTGCTGGTGTCTGTGGTTGTTGGGTAGTTTGATGCGTTGCAGTGTTCTTTCTTTTATAATTGAGGTTTTAAACATTATATTAACGTAATTATGATGTCGAAAAAGTGATGCAGTCTGTCTAGACTTGTTAGCTAATTTTCATCACGCGATGCAGTAAAAGGTGACTTTTGCAGTTCAATGACCTTTTACAGACTAAAATAGTTTACATTTTTATTTTGGATCGAAGTTTTATGTGTGGGGATGCCGTCTACTTAAACGTATTTTTTTAAGTAAAATACATTTAAATTTAGAAATTATTTCGTATAAGAAGGGAGTTTCGGGCATATATATACTAAAATCCTGGAGGGAAGCTAAAGTGGTTTTCATATTCAAGAACTCCTCCAAAATATTCTAAACAAGCTAACCAAATGGGTCCCTCGAATAGGTTTGGGTGTGAACCCTCACAAAACTGAGCTGGTACTCTTCAGTAGGAAATATAAGATCCCACATATCGACCCTCCTACCATTGGTGGTACAAGTTTAACTTTCTCCAACGATTCAAAATACTTGGGTTTTATTTTGGACAGGAAATTAAGCTGGAAACCAAACATTCAAGAGAGAGTAAAGAAAGCTACAGTAGCCCTCTTTTTTTGCAAAAAGGCTATCGGAAATAAATAGGGTCTGCAACCCCGCCTAACGCATTGGCTGTATATTTCAGCAATAAGATAATACTTACGTCCGGGGTGATGGTGTAATTAGACCGAATTGGTTATAGCCATAAACTGCGATGGCCTAAGCAAAGTTCAACGAACAGCTTACGTGTGTATCATCGGAGCTCTTCGCACGACTATTTCTGCAGCACTGGACATTCTGTTTCATCTATCACCCCTCGACACTTTCGGCTAGATCAGCCATCCGCATCAAAGCAACCTCACAGTGGTCTAGTAAAGATTTTGACCATGCCTCCATTTTGAAAAATGTCAAAATTTCTCCCAGAAACATAGACTACACCACACCCAAGCTAAGTTTTGAAAAGAACTTCGATGTAACCATCCCTACTAGGTCATTCTGGGACGATGTATTCTCAGAAGACAAGTCGATTCATTTTTACACCGACGGTGGTGGTGTTTTCCCCGACAGGCTTAACCTTAGCCTAGCGTTCCGTCTTCCGAATCATTGTAGCATGTTCCAGGTGGAAGTCATGGTGATCAGAGAAGTCTTATCTTGGCTGAAGAAAAAGGTGATATCAGCCACAGATATCCGCATCTTTTCAGACAGTCAAGCGGCACTGAAGTCCTTGGAATCAGTCGCTTTAAGCTCACTCATAGCCCAGGATTGCCGATCGTCTTCTATAGAGATGATGGAGCAGTTTAATATTCAAATTATTTAGGTGCCAGGGTACAGTGACATTCTCGAAAACCCTTAGGCCAAGTTCTTTTCGCAAACCTTTTTATATATTGGATGAATAGAGCAAGATGTCCTGTGGACGGCTTCGGGTCTATCAATTTCAGTCCTCAGAAACACTTTACTGTGGCGATATTTGCTTCAAAAAGCGAAGTTCTCAATCTGGTTTATGGGTGGATGTACATTGCCACTATAGGCGAAGTCTTCCTCTACTGCGCCGTCCCTCCATTCGCTCCAGAAATGTCCTGTCCATCTTTACCATTTTAGACCTTAGATGTTCGGTATAGGGCCTTGATAACTCGATTGCCTTTTGATTCCAAAGAAATAGCGATTGGCAAGAGTAATTATTCGTTTGATTTCAGGTGAGGAATCCTTTTCGGCTAAAGTAAACAAAGTCCATAAATTCCTCAAAGTTATAGGTGTCATCTATTCTGTCCGATTCGTCGATGTGGGTGTCCATTCATATTGGGAGGAAATACTTACATAGTTTTGCTCTCATTTAGGCCGCCTTTGTCTCTAAACTCCTCCGATCGTGGCCTACAGCACTTCCACTCGTCCAAATCAATCTTTGATATCAAAAGTCTCGGAAGTTCCCGATCGAGCAGCAAAAATTCGCCATGGTCATCCTACATACATACACAGATGGACAAGTTTGGCAGAGATGCCAACATAGCTCTATATAGCTTGTCTCTATAAAAGTTGTTGTAGGCGGTTGTAAAATCGGTGGGGTCTGTTTGCACTACTCAGATCTCTCTAGAAACTGCCGAAATATACAAATTTGATCGAATTCATGGCCTGAAACCGCATTGATAGGCGCCAATCAGGTTGTTGGCGGAAGGTTTTAGGCTTTCACACAACATCTATTACTCTGTACTGAGGCGACAGGGAAGAACAGAATGATGAGATTCCATTCATCAGGTAGGCAAACACTCATCTGACCAAATCTTAGAAATGCGTACACTCTTTACCAGATCAACTCCACCTGCTTTAAATTTTCGGCCGGAGGGCTGGTAGTCCTAGCGGCCTTGTTGGATTAGGTGAAGGGAAGTTTTGGCTTCTTTATCTCTACAGATTTTTGCATGGGCTTCGCTTCTCTGACGTTTTCTATTTATCTTTTTCATACTGTTTGCGGAGTGTAATCTGTTGGTCTCATGCTTTGGTCCTATACTATTTCTTCTTTTTTTTTGTGGAGAAGCAGATGCTGTTCCCGTCTATCCGAACTTGCGAGCAGCCCTCGTCCTTCCCTGTAATACGGGTTTATGTGGCTGCCGGCATTCTTTGTTAAACCAAGGGTTTGCGGTGACGGTAGGATAAAGCCCAGTCTTTCAGTTGTGGCATTTCTGATGGCGTTTTGTGATGGCTGGCCACATAGAAATTGTTGAGAGATTTCAGTGTACGCGTTCGGTGAAGTTTCTGCCGGTCTCTTGTGATTACACCCCGGCCAAGTTGTACCTTTTACACTGATTCTCCAGTGTAGGTAACTAAGATGATAGACGTTAAAAGTTGGGATGTGTGTATGCTTTGCGACCTGTATCGATACATCTCGACCTAAAGAACCCCCTCCAATCCAATCACTCTTAGAAATCGGATTGGGTCCAACGATGGGACATCCGTTTCTGAGAAAGTGTACGCTCCCAGTTGTACTTTTCTTTTGTGAATCAACGTCACAACCCTTAAGGAGGTGCGACGTGGTCAACTCGCTATCGCTGCAGAATCGGTAGCCTCCGTTTGCTTCTAGTGCTATTTTCCGGAGATGCTACCTGAGTCTCCAATGGCCCGTTAGAATGCGAAGCTGGTTTTTGCTGGTACCTAGGCAGGACTTGCTCCTCCTTCGGTCGTAGTTCCCGAGGAGTTTCTTTACCTGCCTTAGTTCTGGGAGTGCTTCCCATAGCCTCCTTCTTTTGCACTCTCCCTCTCTTCACAATTCCTCTTGGATTCGATGCGGTCCCAGTCCGCAGAATGGCTCGGGTCATAGGAATGGTTTCTGACCCTTTCCTTGCCAGTTCATCAGCTGCCTCATTTCCCTCCATCCCTACATGACCCGGCACCCAGTAGAGGGTGACTTTATTGTTTCGGCCAAGTCTGTTTATCTTTTCCAGACACTCATAGACTACTTTGAATTTGATTTCATTTGAACTCAGTGCCTTGATGGCAGCCTGACTGGCTGATAGTATCCCGATGTTTTGTTTGTGATATATTCTATTGAGGCTGATTGGTGCACATCTTTCGATTGCATATACCTCATTCGTAACTTGGGTGCATGTAAGGATCCTGGCAAAAATTCCTTCCTAAATTGCCTAACCAGATCTTAGCATCATATTTAGGATGCTGTTTGTTTTGTTGAAAAGGTCCTAGAAGAATTGTTCGGTGGGGTCACCCGTGTCTTCTGTAAAAACATGAGCGTATGTATATTGAGCTGATGTTGGAGAATTGGGAGTTTAAGTCTGCAGAACCGAAGATCGTTGCCCTTATTTCGTGTGGCAGGATTATTCTTACTCTAGGCGTGTAGCCGTTTCGTGTGAAATTTTTTTTATCGACGACACAACCCCCAACCTTGAGCTTCTATGAATTCCTATAATGCGAAGCCGCATAAATGGGTCCTTATTGGCCTTAATTTCGCTTCTGCCGAAGTACTCTGTATAAGGGGGCAAATAAGTAATTCGACCTCTTTGCAGACCCCACCGTTGTTTCCATCTTTAGAAATACTCCTTACCTTGTCTCTTATTAGCTTCGAAGCATTGGAGACCCAATATCCAGTAAAGGTGCTAGGCACCCGTTGAGTGTAGAGATGAGAGTAGGAGGTTAATTTGGAAAAAAATCCATAAACGCTTGTGTCTACCCTTGGAACACCAAATTGAGCTTATTATCCTCCAAGATTCTATGAGGAAGTAGGTCTCGTTAACGAGACCTCTGTCGAAGGTTACAAAGTTGTATATAAACGAATAAACCAAGTGTCCTATTAGCTTCATTTAGCAGCATCCTTGCAGTAAATTATATTCTTTGTGAACGATAACCATTTGCTCCGAATGGTCATAACAATAAAAATAGACCATCGTGAGTGATAGAATCGTTTAATAGACATTAGGATAGGAAAGTTGTCTGGAAGTGAAGAGAAAAGGACATGGGTGGAGGAAAATAAACGAATTCAGTTCTTAAGCCTTAAAGTTCTTACTTTCCATCGCATAGACTTACATAGATTGTGTCGATAAGCCGACCCATTGAGAGTGTCTATGAAAAATTCATCGGAACCTACTGTTTAAAGAATTTCCCCTTTAACCTATCTCAGGCCATCAATCTATGGGTCCCAACTAATTTATCCACCGAAAAAAATAATTCACTTCTCCATATCCCATGCGGATGAGTAAAACAGTCGAGAACTGGAGAGAAAACTGCTGATAAACTCCATTGAATTGGATGAGATCCCAGATGGTCCTTCATGAATTTTTATTGCGGGCATAATCCCGTGTGAGTGGGTAAAGGTTTCCTTTTTTTTTTAACAACCTGTCTTCCTGCGTCTGAAACCTTTTTTTCTTTTACTTTTCGAGTTTAATGTGAAGCCGTCAACCGTTCCTTTGACCTATGGAGCCACATGTTGGACTGGGCAGGAGTGGCGAGGGCCATGTACGACGCACCAAATGCAACAAGTGGTGCGCACTAATAAAAGTCTCACTACCTTTTCTTTCTTCTTTGGCTTTATTTCCTGCCCCAAAGGAAGGAAGGAGCTTGAGGCGATGAGGAGAAATCCTTATTACAAACTACAGGATATTAGGATTATGGTGTTTTTTTTTATTCACTGTTGGCATATTGATATGAGGACATTGGTATCAGGCCTGGGGAGTGAGTCAATTCGACATCATGCTGTGGGTTAACCGTGAGCTGAATGCTCATAAAGACTTTTCAATGTCAGCATCGACGCACCTTCCATGTGGTTCCGTTTAATGGAATATGTATGCGTCCTTTGGGGAGAAACAATTTTTGGTTATTTTATCACCACGGAGGCAGTATTTTGTTTCGATCCTTTCTTTTATGACGACAATTTACGGAGTGAAAGTTATGACGTAAAAAGGTTGACATTCGAATTTTATTTGCTGTTCGGCTTAAGGATTAAATCAGAAAATTCCACAAATCACATCATTTGTCCTTTTTTTCTTTTGGCAATTTTTTTGATGCAACGTAAGCCGGATTTATTGTGTTGTCTCTGGGGAGGTTTTGCAGATATTTTTTGTCAATCCTTAGGGAGACAGGTGTATCGGATCAGGTCCGTCAAGACAGCGGAGCGAACAGAGTAAACAGACAATCAGGTTTGTCCAAATAGGTGAAATGTTAACAAAATCTCGGCTCTAAGGATATGTGAGTGGTCTTGTACTCGAAAATTCATAAAAGAAACTAAATGGTCGAGTGAAGGCGTCAATTACGAGTCGTGAATACGACATTTTACAATTCCCTTACTTTCTCTCAAAGCCAAATCGTGTCCTTGAACTTAAAATGATTTGTTCTATTTTATACATTTTGCCATCTACTTTGCTATTGGCAGGTTCTTTAAGGACTTTTGTTAGTTGTAAGCGAATGGCGCAATATATCCTGAAAATCACAGTCCATAAACAATTCCATCAACTGACACAGGGGAAACTAATTAACATGCATTTCGCAACCCTTATCGCTGTCCTGACAAAACATGCGGAAAATACCTATACACGTCAATGTTGAGCCACTTAATTAGCATTAATGCATCAACAATAGACAGCCAATTAAACTGACGGTAAATGATTTACCCAAATGTCCTTGAGCCACGTAGTTTAATTGAATTAATTAGGGACAACATCGTCGGATAATTGATATCTGTGACCTGGTTAGCGATATTCTGACGGTTGAATGGACAGGGATTAAGTGTCAAATCAGGAGGAAGAGTATATGTGCATTTTTCACCCTTCAATGTGTAGTCCTGATTTAATCCTGAGTAGAGTACGAACTCTGGATATCTTAAATTGAACCAAAAATGTGTGAAAAACAACGCACGACTAAGAAATTGAGACAAACGTATGAGCACCACGTAACATCCAACACCATCTGTTGGATGTTCTCTTCCAAATCCGACTTAATTCCTTATAAACATTACGTCTTCTACACACACACATCTTATCGCACATTGTTCGTAGAAAAAAACGCAAAGAAAAAGCTCATTTCCGCCGAAAAGATCCTTGAAGAGGCAAAATGATGTCTGTGTCGTGCCTTGAATATTGAATATTCATCCCTTTCACGCTTGCACGAGAATAATTGTTTTTTCACTGTGATAGCATATGTCTGGTCTCTGTTAGCAGACAGAAAACAAATACTTTTTTGGAATTTCAATAAGAAGTCCTTACCTTGAAGGCAAACATATCTGCAATGCAAAACGTTCTTTCCAGAGTGAGTAGGGTACATGTGAACAAAATTTTTTTTTTTGCATATTCTCTTGGACAAACAACATCATGACTGCAATTAACGCTCCTTGTTTGCAGCTGCTGATGGCTGTGGAGGATATTGCTGTTATCTTGGGGAAGGTATCGCCATTGGTATTCGGGATTAGGTCGTTTGAGACTATGTACGTAGAGTTTGCATTCAGCCCAACACTTCTCTGGGAAAATGAATCATAAAGTGAATCATAAACAAAGCATTTCTTTCATAAGTTAGTCCATTCAAAGCCCGTGAGACTTTTCTGGTGGATCCTCCGTTGATTGTGAAGACAGTAAGTTGTCCTGGAGTATTGTTCAAATTGAACCGGGCAGTTACAGGTCCTTCTGATCTTTCCTCGATTCAATATTTAGCTCTAGCTTAAACCCAGTATAAACCTCTATACATTCCTTGTACAATCCGTTCATATGATGTTTGTGTTTAACAC
This sequence comes from Matsumyia berberina, assembly GCA_917880715.2. Classification (NCBI taxonomy): domain Eukaryota; kingdom Metazoa; phylum Arthropoda; class Insecta; order Diptera; family Syrphidae; genus Matsumyia; species Matsumyia berberina. The sequence goes on from OU862870.1 coordinate 53,160,244, forward strand.
TCGGTCAGCAGTGGAATAATCCGAGCCGAAATCCACTTCGTATTCTTTCAGCAGCTTATTTCCGTCTATCCATGCTTATATCTCTACTGTGCGGTCTTAAGGGGGTATACCCAGTTGTGACTGCCAAAAAACATTCTTTTTTAGGATTTTTTTGTGGCGTCGCATTTAAATAATTAATAACAAATGTTTTTTTCACATGTATTTCACATGTATATTTTCCAGAAACTATTAAAAAAATTTTTATGACAAAATGTTAAAAAAATAAATGAGCTACAGCAAATTTGGTAGTGGTCCAAAATAAAAAGTGTTTTCCAGTGATCACTGCTGCTCGTCACTGGATCATGCGAACTCAAAAAAAAAAAAGGAATCTTTAGTTAATCGATCGGCAAAGCCGTTCTCAAGTTACAGTGATCACCGACTTCGAAGACAAGGTTTCGAGAAAAACGCGTTTAAAGTTTTGAGTACGAGTAGTTATGCACTAGAGACGAGTCCGTTCAAAATTATTTATCTCCATAAACAACGGATCAATTTGTCTGAAGTTTTCAGGGAATACTTTTGAAATACTTTGAGAAAATGCAAAAAAAAAAAATTGATTTTTTCAAAATTCTAACTGGGTCTACCCCCTTGACCATTTTTTAAGATGCATACAGGAATGAAATACCTCTGGAGTTTACCAGGTATGTCGTATAAACTTTTATGTACACTGAAGAGACCAGCCGTAAGCAATTATTCCATTATCTTTGTTGTTGTAAACCAGGCACATAGTATGTGTGATTAGCTCGCTGATGTCACATTTGTAAAATTCGGAAGGTATTTCATCCCACCCGAAATCCCAAAGATAAGGAATCATGAGTCTGAGTTTGCCGTGCTACTTCCAAAACGGATCTCGTCTTTGTTGTTTTTTTTTTTATTTCAGTAGTATCATACTCCACAACCAGAAAAATAGTACATGGGTGACTAGTACACTGTGGAAACTCGCCGCGGATGCCCAATGCACCCTGCTCAATTGGCGTGTAATCACCGTCAATGAAGCATTTTTACTTCTCACCTAGGTAGGGGAAGTATTGCAATCGGTCCGAACAAAATATTTCGAGATATGAACAGGGGTTGACATTACTATACACTAGAAATCGTTTGCACCTATTTTCGAAATGCTGTCTGAGTGTGTGTGTGTGTGCGCGATATCTGGTGAACGAAACAACGTAGGACCATGCGGTTTTTTTGCTTTATTTGTCAGCGTGAAAGTTAGGGCTGATAAGATTTTGAGCATAATCCATATAGCGGATGCTGAGGAAATTGAAGAAATGTTTTTTATGAAGTTCCCGCCACAACTTTTTCTAGAACAATTGAACAGTGCGTATTAAAATTTTTCGCGTTCGATGAATGTTTCTTTAATTATGAAATTAAAAATAATATTACTGTTCTTGATATAACACAATACGAGGTGGGAAGTATAGGACTGGCTCCTCAGTCGAAGTTTTTTGTGTGTAGCCACGGCGTTCATGGGAATCACTTTCACTCCTGCACCAATGTTTACAGGCCCTAAAACATCATCTGAAAATGATTAAGTGCATTGTTATTGTACATAGATTTCTTGAATAGATTCTGCACTAGAAATGAATGTGTTTTCCTTCATTATAAAATATTTTAGATTTTTTTACGTTTTTTATTTCATTTACTAACCCTAGACTTTTTTGTTCTTTTACAGGATCATTTTAAGGTTGGCTTAGATTAGTTAACTCAAAATTAATTTATTCTCCTTGTTGTTACAATTCTTTAAGTGCTTCTCTTAAAAGACCGATAACTTATCCAAAAGCACAATTTCTTTATTTGTTTGCACCTTTAAAACGTATTTTACCAGATTACACATGACAATCTTAAATTTAGTAGAATTTTCTTTCACAGTCACATGCTGAAGCACACAAAGTGCGTTAACTGCCATCCTCCTCAAATTTATTAAGTACCTTTCTTACGAGCAAAATTCAAACCTCTTCTTCTAATCCTCTTGCGCCCTCTCTCATGAGCAAAATTCAAACATCTTTCTCTGATCCTCTTGCGACCTCTTTAACAAATCGAATGACAGCCTTATTTGATGTTATTGCCATTCATTAAAAGGACATTTTCACTCTTCGAAAATACCTTACCTTGTTTCATTTTTCATTTTCATTTTCTCTCGTCTTTTCACTTTTTTTTTTGTTTTCCTCTTTTGTAAGAACACATCTCTAATTAACTCTTGTTTCAGATTCAAGGACATAAAGTCTTTGATCATGATGAAACCCATACTGTACATGTACAAGTATGTATTTCCTCTCTCCAGGTCGATTGTTTCCGTTCTCCTTTGATACATTATCCTGACTAAGGGGAATAAACTCCCTTGCAACGCATTCAAAATGCCAATATAATGAAGCGCGCAACCTTGGTGATGGCAAATAAGGATCATTTCGGCATGGGCCCAGAGGGGGGACTCCCTTTTGAAATCATCCAAATGCCGGAAACAAAGATTTCATTTCTTTTTCACTGAAATTGGTTTACTCTTTGCCTTTAGCTTTCGTCTAGCTGTGTCCTTAAAGAAGACTAGGTATCGTTTTAGGGCATAAAAGGACAAGGACACTTTAACAAACGCACACAATCTGTGTTCAAGGTCCCACCAAAACTCCAACTCGACCTTGATAGCAATAAAAACCCCAATTCGAATGTCCTTTCAACACCTCAGAATATCCTTACAATTCCATCTGTTCTTCCTTGCGTTCCTTTAAAATACATCAAATTATTTGCCCATTTTTCTGATAATGGCTCCTTAAGGACATCGACAAACATTTTAGTGCCAAACACTGCATGTGGTTCCAATTTTCGGTCATCAGTTTATCTGACCGATTTCAGGATAATACCAAAGTCGAAGCCCTACGACAAATATAAACAAGATCCTAACCTTTCCCATTGAGGGATGAAGGGAGAACTTCCATTATCGTTGTCGTCCTCTTGTTGAAAATTATTTCCCTCACGTCTCGTGGTTTCTCTTGTGAAATCTCACAGTGGGTCCAGATCCTGACTATCTGTAGTAGCCATTGTCCTCTAGTGGTTCATTGTCCTTTATTTGATGAATTTCCTAGTAATGTTTGCATTGCCTTTCAGACTGAACGTTGGCAGTTCTAAGGGAGCTTAAATCAACACATGTGTGTATGAGCTCTAAATGCCACGTTTGCTCTTTCAAATGTCCTTTACGACGGAGGATTGTGAGGATTTCTGAAGGATTTTCGCCTACTGCGTGTGTTTGTGTATTTTTGAATTAAGAAATAAATGGAAGGGAATAAATATTTTACTAATGATTCAGATTGGTGGCCTTCTGGAAGAAAATACAGGAAAGTCATAGGAATTCGGGATGCCCTTGCAGGATTTCATTCGAAAAAATTGAATTTATAAGGATTTTGTGTTGATTGCTTTTAAATTGTGCGGTTGTCATGGAAGCCTGTTCGCGTGGCTTGGAGAATGGTTTAATTAAATCTCAATTTCAAGGATGTTTGTCTCAATTTGGCTCTGAAAAAAATAAAGGCGTATAGCGTCGACACAAATTACCGAACAGTGGAAGGGAAATCAAATTGTCATCGGGGGTGAATTTCGATGCAGTTTCAGCCGGATAGATGGGATGTGTGTTCGGTTGTCATGATGTGTCATTCGAGAGTAAGGAAGCGCTCGACACAAACAAATTAAAAGACGGAGTGAATGTGATGAATTGTGAGTTGACTAGCTGGTTTGGATTGCTTTTGTGATTCAATGTGTCTGCCTTTGTATCCCTTGTATCCACACTAAGCGGTGTTTGTGAACAATATTAGTATGAACATCAGTGCATCTTGCAGGACCACCTTTAGGTCTATGATTTTTCTTTTTTTCTTCGAAACAATGGCAACATGTTGTCTAGAGCATTCCGATAAGTCGGAAGTCCTTTGTATAAATGTCGCATTCATTTCTGTTTACGACAATGTACCCTGGCGTAGGCAAGATTTTCCTTTAAGCTTAGCACCTTTAATATCATCCCCGTTTAGCCGAATTCGTTTCAGAACCGCAAATCTTCCGTTAGTCACATTTCTTTCTGATTCCTCTTTGCATAATGAGCCTTGGCACGCCCGTAGCCAACTAGGTGCTAAAGGGAGTTAAGTCCCCTCTGAGCTTTGGGAAGCTTCCTTAGAAATTTTCATTCACCGAGAGAAGAATTTCTCGATTTGTGTCTGAGCACTTTTCAAAATCTCCTGAGCACTCTCAAGAATTTATTCCTGGATACGGACGTGCACCTTGGACAGTTTTGCTCTGTTTCTAGAGCCCTGTTAGTCTGATAGGGATAACTAAGCTTCGCTTAACTTTTCAAGAAAACATGTCTGCTTAAGATCATGTTTGAGGTTATTCATAGAATTCAACTGCTTTTCAAAAATGGTGGCATACTTCTCAAGAATTCTTTGACAAGTTTTAGGTAACCGATAGCAAATAATCGCGATTCAGTATTTTAAAGGAGAAAATTGGTCCTCCTGTTCCTCTTGTTCACATCAAGTTCACAATACGACCATATGATGAAGGACAGATTTTCTTGTCGATGGTGGATCGCATTGGATTTGAGCAAGGTTTGTTCTTTCATGTGGGTTTTGAAAACGCATTTGTTTACTCCACAGAATGGTTCAGGACCAGAGAGCCGGATTGTTGCACCTATCTTGGCTTGTGTGTCCGCTGTTTAGACCTTTGTGTGGAAGGATCTAGTGTAGCATCACCGAGTATTCGAGATGCAGCATCTTCATCAGCATAGAGGGTGCTTTCGATAATGCTACCTTCGACTGCATGTGGGACTCTGCTAGACAACACGGGGTAGATGAAAGCCTGGTTTTGTAGATTCGAGCAATGTTGATGAATAGAATTTTAGTTGTAGATGCGAACTATGAGCGGTATGTTAAGGCAAGGGTAAACAAATGTTGTCCGAAAGGCGGCGTTCTGTCTCCACTGCTATGGTGCATGGTGATTGACTCTATGTTGTATACTCTCAATTCTTCTATTTTCTACGCTCAGGCACATGGGGATGATGTTTCCATACTTTCTGTCGGGTCAAGCCTCAAGATGCGCAGGTGGTTTTCGACATAATCGATGAATAGTGCACTAGGAATGGGCTTTCTGTCAATCCTCCGAAAACAGAGGTTGCATTCTTAACGAGACGGAGAGTTGGGACCGATCTGACTCAGTGCTGAAGGGCTTCACTATTTAGACCTCCGATGAAACTTCTTTGTGCAAACATGTTAAATTGAAGACATCCAAGGTGCTCTCACTTTTTTGGCAGTGTAAGGCTGCTTTTGGCAACACATAGGACTTATCACTGAAAAATCTCATGAGTCGGTTGTTTCGTGGAGGAGGGGCATAATACTTATATCATGGGCTGTACTATCAAAGCAATCTATTGTCTTAGACGGAGGGGCTTTTTGGTATCATCCCCACTGGAGTTTTGATGACCTTGCACGACACTTATCCTACGACCCTAATTCCATGGATATGTCGTCTAATGCAATGATACCAGAACTGCGGTTGCTGTGCAAATTTAAAGTCGACTTCCCATGGCTTCATTACTGGCTTTGGACACAGTCTGAGCCTGGACTGAGCTGCAGTCAAATCTTCATGAATGGCTCCAAAACCAGTCATAGGTCCGGTACTCGTGTCTTTGTGGAGGTCCACAACACCAGACTTCACAACTCAAGCATGCCTCTATTTTCCAAGCAGAGACCTTGGCCAGATTAATGGCCATGGACTATATTGTTAAGAATAAGCAGAAGGGTCGGAGCATCTGCGTCTGTAGCGATAGCCAGGCTACGCTTAAGGTCTTGATCAACCCTTTAACCAGTTCCAAGATAGTCGCAAGGCTGAACTCTTTGACTCTTGTCTGGTCCTCGGTCACACTCGGATCCGTGGAAATAAGATCTTCGATGAGATTGCTAGACAAGCTTCAGAGGATATTTCTTCGGGAGCCGAACCTGCGTTGGGTGTTCCCGCGTCTTTGGTCAGGGCCTCCATTAAAGATCGAGTTTCCTACAAACACAATATTGTACGGCACGGCTCTCCAGGATGAAGGCAGATTAAATGAATGCCCCCAAACGTCTGTAAGCAATCAGCGGCATTTTTGCTGCTACTCAGCAGATTGGCGTTCTAACCAGACACTTCAAGTATCTTAATGTGTTAGGCTTAAGTAACACCACTGTCTGCGACGCCTGTGGAGAGAGCGATGATACTTTCTTCGGACCATTTGCTTTCCAATTGTCCTCCATGGTGCCAGACTTTCGGTGCTGATACTGTAAGCTCCTTATCATTGAAATGCCTTCTCAGCATTCTCCGAAAGTCAAGAAAATTTTAGTAAAATGGGTAAAAACTGGGTCCTGCTTTGTGGTAATACACTGGACCAGTTGCGTCTGAGTGCTTTAGAAGAACGTTTCCAAACTCGACCAAAAAAATAGAAAAAAATTTAAGATCGAGATTAATATCCACTGTCCACTTTTGAGCCGCCAACGGTACCCTACATGGCCGTACGCTAGGGGACGGGGTTTGCATTTTCTTCAGTCGTCCTTCGGTGGGTTATTTATCTACAAACGAGCCGTTTCAACTCATATTAACCAAGTTTCGGAAATTGCTTCTGACTATAGTAGGTTAGGTTAGGTTAGAGCGGAAGTGCACGTTATCAGCGCTTGCACGGGGGCCATTTGGTCCATCGTGTTCCCCTTTTTAAAAACTCTGTACCCTGGCAGTTCCTGCAGTAGTCCGACGAATTAATACCTATTCTATTGGCCATCGTGCCTATCGCTCAGTGCTAGTAGGCTTTTGGTTCTTTTTTCATTCAGTTCCGGCCATTGGGAGCGAGATATAAAACAGTTACCCCTGGCGGACCAGCTGGTGTTGGTTAATTCACTTACCCTGATTACAATCAACCTTTTCAGTACACCCATAGGAATATTTACCGATGTTTGAATCTCTTCTGTGGTTATTGCTGATCCTTTCCGAGCTAGTTCATCCCCTGTTTTATTTCCTTCTATATTGCTTTGTCCTGGAACCCAGTAGAGATTGATCTCGTGTGTATCGCATATTAGGTTAAGCATTTGTTTGCAGCTCGAAACTGCTTTTGATCTAATTGTCTTGCTGTCTAGTGCTTTGATTGCAGATTGATTGTAATCCTGGAAGGATTTAGTTCCTTAGTCTCCGTCGCCTTTTCGATGGCGAAGATTTCAGCTTGAAATATGCTGCAGTAATTCAGAAGTTTGTATGAGTCGTTAATCTTAAGTGGCTTACAGAAAACGCCGAAAAAAGGTTCCTTTATCCATGACAATAGTAAGAAGTTAAAATTATTATCTTCCGCGAACTTTAATTACGCAACGGAATTATTGGAAGAAAAGATAGACATAGAGCTCTTGATGAACGGACTCAATAGTGTAGCGATAGATGCATTTGCAGCTTTAAACAGACAAGTTTCTCCCTTCCGGTTCAATTAAGATTTCGAATCGAAGACAATTGGACTGTGACATAGTTAGACTTCAGCACATCTGATATGCCGAATGTCATCTTTCTTTTCGCCAAGAAAAACATACAAGAAAGTGTTAATCATTGGATTAGGAGTATTGTAGAATGAACCTTTGAAAATAGACACCAAAATATCTTCTAATAGATTTATGAAGTAACGTCTAATTTAAACGCCTAAAAAACAACCCACAATAGACATCCAGAATCCGTTTGCTCGCAGTTCATCGCGATACCCGGAATTCTAAATATTGAAAATGGGTCCATAAATATCCTTAATTCTATCTCAAATGACTATGAATTGCTCTCGCACCCCAATCCGAGCTAAATCACATTTTCATTTAGACAGCCCTTGGCGCCTCGCTACTGAAATCATAATCTCCAAGCACCCATTAAACGAGCCCATCCGTCCCGCACCCCGGAAAACAGCATCGGATCAGTGAAAAGGAAATCCACTCAAAACAAACTGTTTTATTAATGGGACCCAGGAATATTTCACCATTTGGTAAAAATGTGCGGAAAAATAGGCCCGTTAGTGGAATTATTACCCCCACCGTGCCAACTGGGGGATGATGCCGAAGAAAAGTTAAAAAAAAAAAATTTTTCCACAGAAAAAATTCAAAAGGAAAACAAATTTATTGAAAGTGAAATGATTCGCGATATAATCGACAACATCCGAGCTCCGATGAGGCACAACACAATCAATTTTTGAAGGGGACGTGGAAGTAGGGTGTTGGGTGTGTGTGTGTGTGTGTGTATTGTTTTGTAGTGCGCGGTTGAAGCTGAAAATGGCAACAAGGATTATTGTGGATTATTAATGGGGGAAAAAATGGAGCGTCACACCCTTGAAAGATGTATGATGGCTTAGGCGGAGTGGTCTCAATTAAAAACCGCTTTGCGGAAAATGGTTGGGTCTCAAGCTATTGAATGGGGCAATTGTTAGATAGATTTAGCGGGGGGGAAGAAGTCATAATTTAGCGATAATTGACGGTTGAATTGATAGCAATCGAAGGGCATATATACGCTGAGAGTTATTGGTCGAGGAATGATGATGAAAGGATTAGTCCTTAACTACTTCGAAGCTTTAGCTGTCGACAGGCATTTTTTACTATCACCATCATTTTCAATTATCCGCTTATCCACTATGAAGGTCGTGGGGTTAGGGTGCTTAAGTGGACTCTTCACATCTCCCGATCTTCCGCAATTGACTCTAAATCATAAGAGGCTATCCCCATATGGGAAGAGGTGAGATTTCGGACTTGGTTCAGCCAGCTCATCCAAGGCTTACCTTGAGGGCGCCTACCCGATGGCATGGATTCCATGGCACGTCTTGAAAGCCGAGTTGAGGTCATGCGTTGAACGTGCCCAAACCATCGAAGTATGAACTTTTCCGCTCAAAGTTCCTAACTCGATCTCGATGAGTTACTCCAGCAATACAACGAAGAAATCTCATTTCGGCAGGTTGTATCCGCGATCCGTTATCTAAATTGAAAGCGGAGCCTAGGTAGTCAAAGACCTTAACTACCTCAAAGTTATTTCTGTCCACAGTGCCGTTCTGTCCGACATGTCGACGTTAAGTGTTAAGTTGTTGACAGCATATTCTTGGTCTTGCCCTCATTCAACACTAAAGCCATCTTCGCCGCCTCCATCTCAATACTCAGAAACGCACCAGTGACATCACGCTGCGTTCTTCCGATTATGTCAATATCGTCGGCGTATGGAGTAATTGGACGGACTTTTGAAAGATTGTGCCTCTGGTGTTGGCGGGTGAGTTTTACACAACTCTTTAAAGAACGATGTTGAAGAAGTCGCATGACAGCACGTTGCTCTATCTAAAACCTTTTTTGACATCAAAGGTCTCGGTGAGGTCTTGACCGACTATGATGGAGCAGCGTGCATTCTCCATCGTCATCCTGCATAGACGGAAGAGTTTGGCAGGGATGCCAAAACTAGACGTGGCTCTGTATAGCTCGTCGCTATAGTCTCTATGCTGTCATACGCGGCCTTAAAATCGATGAAGAGGTGGTGGGTACCGATTTGAAGTTCCTGGGTTTTTTCCAAGATCTGCCGCAGTGTGAATATTTGGTCGATGGTGGAATTTCCTGGTCTGAAACCTCACTGGTGAGGACCGATCAGATTGTTGACGAACGGCTTCAGGCGTTTACACAACACGCAGATAGATTTTGTAGGCGATGTTAAGAAGACTGATGCCTCTGTAGTTGGCGCAGTTCAGAGGATCTTCTTTCTTGAGGATCGGGCATTCATTACTCCAACCATATTTTACAGATAAGTTGGTGTACGCTCCTTGCCAAGTCATCGCCTGCTGCTTTGAACAGCTCGGCAGCTAGGCCGTCAGCTCCAGCAGCTTTGTTGGACTTGAGTTTGGATATGGCTATCTTCACCTCGTCCAGGTTGGGTGGGTGGTTCGTTATCACGGTTGAGCTGTAACGTCCAATCCATATACACTACGAAAAGGAGAGATGACAGAACATATCCCTGGCGAAGTCCAACGCCCACAGTGAAAAGTGTCGATTTAACGCCGTTCACCCGAATACAGCTCTTACAGTTTGTGCATAGAGATTGAATGGCTCTCAGAAGAGAACCGTCAATCCCATACTCCTGCAGTACACTCCAGAGTTTACCTCGAGCGACCCGATCATATTTCATTCTTGTGTGGCCTTATTTCCTTGGGCCTAATTTCGCGTAGCCGTTGCAAGGGGCTTAGCCTTAGTCCATTCCGGGCTGTCGCACCATATACTTGTTTTTTTTTTTGTTATCAATAAAGAGCTTCGGCTATTATTCAAGAAGTTATAAGCTGTCTTTTTCGTCTATAAAATTAACGCGCCGCCGTGGGCTCGTACCCTTTGACATTCCAGGCAGCGTCCTAATTTCTAAGTATTTCTTCTATTGAACCATTAACAAGAAATGCCCTTGAATCATGATCGTCAAGCTAATAGTTATGACCACCTAACGTGAATTTAATGACTTTACAAACCCGCTAAACCCCGCCGTTTATTTTTATGATTCCTGTGGCCAATTTAAGAGTTTGAATTCAAGTTTTTATTAACGAATATAGTGTCGACTTTATAGTGTTTAACAAGGGTAGTTTAGATTTTGTAAATTGACATTTTGTAAAATTGCTCCCTAGCAAAGTGCATGAAGAAATGGGATTAAGATTTGGTAAACTACAACCGCAGGCTTGTCTTTGAAATTAATGCCCAAATCCACACCACTTCAATCCCACATGTCAACCAAAATGCCAAGATACCCATTCAAGTGGAATCATGTCATCTCGAGTGCATCCACCGCTATCATCTCACATCCACTTAAGCTAATCAATTTCCTATAAAACAATTAATTTCGAATGCCGAGTCCAACCCGCCCGATAAATTAGGAAATTGTTGAATCCTTACCACTAGTACTTCCTCGCAGCCCCAAATTCCATATGGTATGGGTGAAATGATTAATGAATGCTTTGGCAGTTAATTCACCTTGATGCCCAAGCATCCTTGTAAGTTGTCAATTGTGTGCCACCGCATAGCTTCGGATGTCATTTATCATTAATTTTGCTTCGCATGGATGAACACATCAGCATGTGAGTTAATTAACGAAAAAAGGAAATTTGTGTGTCACACGAGGACACTCGAATATGTCCGCAGGATGATTGTCGATTTTGTCCAGCCGAATTAATATTTATCACCGTCAGGTTTAATTGCACTTTCGGCAAGTGGGACCCAACCAAATGGACACGTACATATGCCGATTTTGGAGCACACAATCACTTTAAAGCTTAAAATCCCATTCGGTGTTGTTACCATTGAGCGGATATCCCCCACACTAGCCACGAAAGAACCTAGTGGTTCTGCATTCAGTAGATATGCAACTTTATACATCCACGTGTATTTTGTGAGTCTGCGCCATTATGTAGTCTGTGGGAATCCGGGCATTTGTGGATTGAATTTTACGGTTCTCAGATCGTGTATCTATTAATTAAACAGCTTACATTGGCAGTTTTTTTGACGTCCCAAAGGGCTAAATTGGGAGGACTGCGAAAAGAATTGAATTGAATTGAGTTCGTACATGCATACGTATGCAGATTTAAATTAATTTTTATTAAGTTGCTTTTAACAAAGGAATTGTGGCGACCATTGCACCATGTATAGGATCATCCAACAAGAGGTGTCATTTTAAATTTCTGGCCATTTTTGAACTGTCAACATTCTAATATCATTGTTATAACTTTTGAAAAGTAAAAACTAAGGGGTTAGTAAATATGGATCGATACACACTCGCACAACGTGTTGAAATAGTTAAAATTCCCACGGTGAAAATATGGCGGAAACGATTTGTAAACTTCGTACTCCTTTTGGTCATCATCAAGCGCCTTCTTACACAGCTAAAGAGAATTTATTCGATAAATTTTAAAGTCTCGGACAGGTTAGTAACGCAATGACACCAATTGGTTTTCGTCCGGCAAGGTCAGCTGAAAATATCGTCGCCGTAGCTAAGACCCTGATTGAAAACCTAGGTGTGTCCATTTCGAGAGGATCACGGGACTTGAGCTTATCCGCAACCACTTTCCACCGCATTTTGCATAAATATCTTGGCATACATGCTTATCAGATCCAGTGGACACAAGAATTGAAGCAAGCGGACCATCGTACTGATGAAAATCCATTTCACCATGCTTGCAGGCTGCCCATGTTACAATTAGCGGTAATAGACTATATGTTAATCAGACTTTACTTGGCACTTTCCATCTGTTTGCCCTCTTTGGTGGGTTTGCATCATTGTTAGTTGGCTTAGCTTTCTCTATTCATAGTTCCACATGGTTGATGGATGATGATTTTTAAAATGTTCGGCCAATATGATTGCGAGAAGCCTTGGCTCATCCCGAGCTGTCGCGCCAGCTATTTATTTATTTTTACTCCCTAGCCGGTATGTTTGCCACTCACATACTCCAGGTGTCCATTGAACGAGAGCCTTGTATCAATCATAACACCTAGGTATTTAACTAATGTCGTGCTTCGAAGTAATCTTGTGTCTTCTCGTTTTTGCTGCTGATTAGCACCGTGTTTCATTCCTATGCTTTGCTAGTTTTAAGCCCACGGTCTCAAGGCAGTGTTGGACAGTTCTGATTTTGTTTTTGCTTTTGGGACCGCAATATCCTGCGATCTTAGCCTCTTCTTGTATGGTTAGATTGAGTATCCCATCGCTCAAAACGATCCATAGAAAGAGGCCCAAAGTCAAGCCTTGTGGCATCCCTCCTTTGGTTGAAACTCAGAGTAAGTGAAGATTGGTGACTGTCATATTTTAAGTTTTTTCCTTGTCTGCTTCGTTGCACATTTCTAGAAGTTACTTTCATTTGCTTCCGGATGCCTAGTCTGAGATATTTATGCGATGGCTTGAGGCGATATTAGAGATAATTAGTAGTGGCACAGTCTGGACGGATCGAATCTGTATAATATTTAGGATGCAGCTGCCCTATTCTCGCAGGTTGAGAATTGAAGCTTACCACCTCAGTTGTATTATTCCGGATTACTTACTGGCTTCTGCCACTAGTCTTCTTGTTGTTGCTGCTAAACGATTTCTCGAGCTCTAGCGACATTCGACTGGCAATGGCTTTTAAGGTCAGTTGCGATTCCAGGATTTCAGTGTAAAAGTTACCCACAGGGGCGGTTCCGGTCGCGATATTTGATGTTTGCACCTCGTTACAATCAAGCATCTAGTACTATTGAGCAGTGATTTACGTTGACAGCAACGCAATTGGGTTGACTGTAGTTTGGTCAGGTGCAAGCCAAGCCCAAAATCTCTTCTCTACCCGTGCGGGATAGTCCGTGATGATTTAGAGTCGATGGAGGAACGTCGGGAGATGTTGGGAGACCACTCAATCATCCTAAACTCGCGACACTCATGGTGGGCAAGCGTATCATTGGAGAATGATGATGATGATGAATCTTAACGTCGAATCTCACGAATTTCAGTGCATCGTCTTTCTCCTCTGTAGAGGCGGGACCATACAAGAGACTGAAATGAGTTACGAAATTAGGTTTTGATAGAAAACATCATTAGTCGCTCACTTACGTTCCGGTAACTCCAGATTTCTTGTCTCTATGTACCTCTGACATCAAAACTGCATTCAGACTGCCACTTTTTCTGCTCCTGGAAGAAATCACGGTCTTTATTTATGGTAGAAGTCATCGTGATAGATGTCGCGGCTACTTGTTTTTCATACACCCAGACCACCTCAATGCACTTCCTTCGCAGCCTTCGACACAAAAAAACTAACAAACACGCAAAAAGTCATTTTTTGACTGAAGTCCTGACACCAGAGAATTAACGTCGACACACGACGTTGCTTGGATCTTCGTTCGGTACTTCGGTTAGCCCAATGGTTCCTAAGAAGTTAGCCCATGAGGACCATATGAGTTCAGCGGGTTTTATAAGTCATCCTATGGTTTATGTATGTACGGATCACTGCGTGGAAATGGCAATGCGCTTCCACCTTTAGATAAGATTTTTTTTTTGGAGTTCATAACTCTTCTTTGACTAAGTTTTTAAATGTCCGGCTTAGGCTTTTATTTCAGAGATTTATTCTAGGGGATCCGTTTGTTCAAAACCCATATTCGTTATCCAAGTGTTATGAGTTATGACCGCGATGTCAAACATTTTTCTGGACAAAAAAAAATTGTTTGATGACTTTTTCATCTTCTTCAAAAAAGAGACGACATCTTCGTTCTTGACTAAAACTAGTGCTTCATTTTTGTACCAAGAAATCTTTCCGACAAACAGTGTCCTTCAGATCGTGACCCGATGGAGTTCTAGGTCGATTTCCAGCCTGATCTTCTCCCCTAATGCACTGCATTCCAATTTAAGTTTCTTCATTTTAAAAAAACGTCCACCACCTCAGGGCAATGATTTGCCCCCATTAAATGGGTTTTCCTCCAAAAACTTTTTCCTTAAATTGGAATTATTGTCATAACGTTCTAAAGAACAACATAACCTCAACTCACGCGCCGGGTACACCTCACAAAAATAAAAAACTGGAAATAAACAAAATTATGTAAAAAGTTAAACCTCTTCCCAAAGCTGGAGCCGAAGCCGAAGCCGAAACCAACGCAAGCAATAATTTGTGTCCTCCTTATCGAAGTTGTGTACACGTGCTTAATGGAAATAAGAGCGTAAATTGTTCGTCGGTGTAAAAGCCGCGAAAGTTGTTGGCTTGCCATTTGAATGGAAAGTGAACTTTTTTCTTCTCGTCTGCCCAAGGTGAAGTTTGAAAATTTTTCATTTACCACAATGAAGACCATGGAGGATGGAGTTTTTTTTAAGAAAAAGTTATTTTCCGTCTTGTTAATAAATATTAATGTAAAGGGCGAGTAATTTTATTAAAGGTGTAGAGGTTGTATAAAAGGACAATGAAGAGGTGGAAATTGTGTTGATTTTAAATGAAGCAAAAATGGAATAACTATCATTAGCGAGGAATATAAATTAGTTGTGATACATAAAAAAGGAATTTATACAATGTTAGTCAATAAGATCAAAGGATTCAGTCAGAGATTTAGTGCCTAGTGCAAATAAATCCAATGAAGGACGTACAATCCAAACTGTGCGGCCATTCAAACGTTTACAATCCGATTTTCTTGTCAAAAGTTCAGTCTTTCTTAGTAGGTCGAGCAGGTTCGTTAGCCTGAATTGACCACTTAATTACTTAATTCACTAAGGAAACTGAATCAGTCTCATGTTCAGCGACATTGAGGCTAACTATAGCACTAAATGCAGCCTGTATTCCTTTTTCACTGAAACTTAACATTTTTCAAGCTCATTTATTTGTGAACATGAAATGACGTCCTTCATCCTGAAAACAATGAAAAGAATATTATTATTATTATAAGTGGGGCGCGGTTTGTCCACTCATATAGAGGCCTATTGTGCTTTCCCATGAGTTTGGAGCAGTTTGTCTACTCCAGAGGATGTCAGGAAGCTAATCAGCCTCTCTGGGTGGAGCGTGGCAAGCGCCGTTGGTGAAACTAGTTCACTGCCTAGGGTCCGTTTTCTCACATGGATAAGAGCGGGACATTCTGTGACGATGTGGAGAGAGCTTTCATCGCTCTCCAAGCACAGTCTGCAGTTAGGGTCCGGTGACAGGCCGAACTTGTGTAGATGCCGTTTTAGTCGGCAGTGGCCACTTAGGATGCAAATTAGAATACTAAGTGGTTTCTGCTCAGATTTAAAAGAAACTTGGATTTCTTTTGGGATACATTGGGATAGAAGTGTTTGGTACATTTCTGTCCTACACTTTCCATACAAATCGTATTGGATTTGAGCAGGGATTGCTCCCTCATGAAGTTTCTAAAAATTGCTTTGCTTACTCCACAGGTTGGTTCAGGACCAGTGAGGGGGGTGGTTGCACATATCTTGGCCAGTGAGTCCGCTGTTTCATTGCCGGTGTGGCCTTTGTGAGCAGGAATCCAGTGTAGTATGACCAAGTTATTTTTCCCCAGTTCTAGAAGCAATTTGACTGTTTCTAGGACTAGTTTCGATTTTATCGAAACTGAGTTCAATGCTTTCAAGGCAGCTTGACTGTCAGAGAAGATAAAAATGGTTTTGCCACTGCAAGTTTAAGCTTGTGCACTGATTTATGGCCTAGAAGATCGATGAGTGCCTCGATGTCCCTGGACTGACCGATATGTTAGTGCTGGACGACTCTCCTCGCCAACTATTTATTTTTTTTTTTAGATCCACTGTCCATTTTAGAGCCGTCCGTAAACCCTACTTGGCATGTGGTACCGTTCTTCCATCTTTAGTTTGTCTTGCTGATCGCGTCGTTTTCTAAGAATAATTTACATGTAGTGAGTGGAATATCCAGATTCCTCCGTTCTGGTAGGATCTCTAGAGTAGTACCACGTTTAGCGAGTTCACCTTTACAATTCCCTGGAATATCCCTATGACCGGGTACATAACATAGGTGAATATTAAAAGGTTCTGCCATCTCAGTGAAAGACGAGGGACAATCTGAAGCAGCATTTGATGTACATGTTACTGTTTCCAGAGATTTTATTGCAGCCTAAAGATTGTGATATCCTTGATATCAAATTATGCCTTAGCCAAGATAAGCCTTCGCTGATTGCCATAATTTCCGCCTGAAAAACGCTACAGTGGTCAGGCAGACAGAAGAGGATGCTCAGGTTAAGCATATCGGAGAGAACACCGCCTCCCACTCCTTTCTTGGTCTTAGAACCGTCGGTCTCTAAATTTAACATTCTCCTACTCCTCTCGGGAAGGAATGGATGTCCGGAAATTGAGGTTGAAATTCAAATACACACCGTTGTAGTGTTTTCCGGAATAAAAATTAGGGAATCTAAGATCGAGGAGTGGCCAATATGGTTATTTGACCATTAGAAGGAGGCTTTCAGTCTGATGGCTGTGGTAGCAGCTGACTATTATGCTCCGCTGATGCTGGTCTTTGCACTTTCCCCAATAGATTATAGTGTAAGGCTCTATTTAAGGCCGCCCACTAGACAGTCACACGATACATGAGTATAGGTCTGACAACGGACACATAAAGCCAGTGCGTGGTATGAGTTTGCAGTCCCTGTTGCTTACCAATGGGTTTCTTGCAGCAGTATAGCGCTGCAGTGGCTTCTTTAACGCGTTCAATGATATTGGCTTTCTAGTTTAATTTACTGTCCAGAATAAGACCCAGAAACTTGGCTTTATTAGCAAAGCACATTCGGATTCCGTTTAGAGAAAGAGAGTCTATCGGAAGAATTTTACAATCACGGCATATCAGCCCTTGCAGGTCGAGCAGCAATTTATTGACCACTATAATCCAGAGAAAGGGGAACAGAACACCGCCTTGCGGCGTACCGCAGCTCACAGATATGAGGGCCAAGGCATTACCCAGCTTGGTGCCAATTGTTCTGCCTACGAGCAGTTTTACAATTAGAAGTCTGAGCGAAGCTTCAACTCCCAGATTCGTGAGTGAGTCAGCGATCGCCTCTGCTTTGACGTTGTTGAAGGCTCCGTCGATGTCCAAAAAGGCAACCATGGTGAACTCTTTAACACTAAGTGATTTTTCAATGATACGCACTAGTTTCGACAGATCTGCCTTTGCAATAAGCATGTTGGGACGCAGATAGTCCAGTATCCAGGGTATTTAGTAGAAAGGATGATAGACTGATGGGACTCAAATCCTTAGGAACAACGTGTGTACTTTTCCCTGTCCTAGGTATGAAGACGATTTCTGCCGCAGTCCACCCCCTAGGAATATGGACAAGGTTCAGGTAGCCTTTTAGAATAATGTTTAACCAGAGCAGGATTATATCCAGGTGCTCTGCTGAATTTCAGGAGGAAGGACGAGGACGTCACCTAAGTTTTGTTATACAGCATTCTCGGGGTGATTCTTATTTCACTGTCCTTGGTATCACCTAACATTTTCGTTTCACAAGTATAACTTTGATGTCAAATATCTTTAACAATTTATGCCTACGCCCAGTAGGTTATTGTCGAAGTTTTTCCAAAACCAGACTCGGAATTTCCCATTGTTGGCAACCCTCACACTATAGTCTCAGTTGTCCTAGTTCTCAGGATCTCAAACCTCCAGTTAGTTGTCGCCCAATTCGAAGAAACTTTTCCCGCTTTGGTTTGGGCAGAAAAATTGGTAACGCATGAGGCAAAATACCCAAACCGAAATAAGCATAACTTATGCAAAGGGATAGGACCTGACAAACCAACATTCCAAACGCTCTGGAATGCAATATTCCTCCGAACTTAATGTCTATTCATTTCTTACACATCCTAGTCCAATTATCATCAAAACAAGTATTTCATATCCTTTCATCGCACACACGAACTGTTTCCATAAAGAAGGTGAAACTGTTTGTTATCCCGGCACCCCTTTCCATTCGAAATCCTTTAATCTCAATGAACCATGTCCTTCAACTAGCAAAAGCGATTCAAGTCACGTTAACGCCGCACGTGTTTCTCCCATGCATTGTTATGTCATCCATAAACAAACCCGGCAAGGATGGAATTGAAAGGAACAAAATTGGCACCTCCTCGAACTCCCACTGTCTGTGTGTATGACATCACAGAAAACAAGAAACCGGATCTAAACTGATAAGCACACCTTGCCAACACGAGTTGTCCTCTATCCTCCTCCTCACTCTCCTCCGACCAGTTTTTTTTTTTTTTCTAGATCCTATTTCATTTAGGATATTCGTAAGCCAAAGGATATATCTCTTAACGACAACAGGATGTGATTTATGGGTCCCGCTGTAGCAATAAAAAAAGAACACACAACTTGAAAGGAAAGGGGTAAATTGTGTTTAACACGCAATTTATGTTGTGGTCTTATCTCCCCGTTGCCAGGACATGAATTAAATTTAAACAACCGATTGGTCAAAACGAAAATCCATTAAGTTAAAGCTCTCATTCGGTCCTGAAAAAAGAAATCTCTTCCTGAATTGCTGTAATTAAAATGTAAAGAAGCTAAAAATACCATCAAAGCTTAGAGGATACCCCCTCGCCGGCAGACTGGTGCGGTGAAAGGCAGAAGTTTACTTAATTCCTTTTGATTTAATTTTCATTGTGTTGTGTGAAAGAAAATCCTTTTCGAAATCTCAAAGCCATAAAGAGAGGAAGCACAAATACAAAATGACGGAAAGACGAGTGGAATGACGCAGACGAAGAGGACGAAGGAAAAGAAAGGGTTTGTTGTTTTTTTTTCTTTTTCTCTATTTGAACTTGAACAGAAAGTTCAGAAGCTCTATGGACACTTTTAAGTGGTGTAATCGCATCAAAGTGAAAATTTCAAATGTGTATATGTGTGAGTGAGTAGGAGGAAACTCGCTTAGTTTTGACCTTGTGGCCATTAATCGGATTATGATTGAAGCTGAAGACGGTTTGTGGCATTATTATCACGAGCGCTGTCGTCGCTTAAGTTACTTTTTCCCTCGATTACAGTGTTCGTTTGGGACTTCGGCGATCCGATCGATTTAGTGAGGTTGGTTATGACCATGGATTCTGCTGAATGAAAAAGGCAACACTTTCCACTTGAAGGGAAGAGAAAATTACTTAATGAAAGGCTTATCCTCTATCGTTGAGACATGAAGGGTCATCGGTCGTTTGAGGCTTAATTAGCATTTTCTCACGCCGTGGTTATTTTGATAAACATTGACCGATCAGAGGGTTGTGACTTTCGATCAATAATCAGGGTTGACTTACAAAATACCAAAGAAAACTCTTGAGAATGTCTTTCGAATCGTTAAAATATGTAATCCACAAGAGACCTCCACTTTATAAAAGGGTATCCGACACATTGAGGGTTTTTACAAAAAAATTGCGTGGTGAACAGCCAGTCTATAGCCCCGAAGAGTTGATTCGAACTTCCGAAGCCCTCATGAGTTAAAAACATCACAGTTGGTACCATTTTCTGCCAAGAAGGTCCTTTTAAAGTTACGACAATGACCAAATTTCAAATTTCACCCGACTAGCAGAAATATTTCAGGAAGAATGTAAACAACTCGCGGCGCTAGATAGGCGTTAAATATGGGTACTTACTTACTTAAAGCTACAGTCCTAGGCGGACTTGAGCTTCAACCAACAAGAGTCTCCAGCCAGCTCGATCTTAAGCCAGCTGCCTCCAGTTTCACACGCCAAGTTGGTTAAGGTCCCCTCTCACTTGCGTGCGCCACCCGAATCGCGGTTTTCGTCTACTGCAAAGGCCCGGGGCATTGGTGTCCATCCACTCTTCATGACTCAGGCACCTCAGTTGTTGGACCTCCATTCTTCTGGCTAAGTAGATGTTACTGTACACCCAGTATAGTTCGTCGTTGTATCTCGTAGGTGGGACCGAAAACCACCCAAAAAATTTTGCTCATGAAACAGCCAAAAGCATCCTCATCCGCTTTTGGCAGAGTCCATGCCTCTGCGTCCTAGAGGCTTTTAGAGGAAGATTTGCTGAATGATAATTTTTGAAGGGGATTGCAAACAGCTTTTGTAAAGTGGAAATTGTGAAAACTTGAGAAAGAAAGAAGAGGATAGGTCGTATCCCCTAAGATTAAGTATCAAATGTTAAAACAGGACATCCTCTCAGATCAGACACCAGTGGACCGATTTATTTGAATATCCCACCAAATACACATAAAAAGTTATATGAAATAGTTTATCGCCTTTGTCGCGATAGTATTTTTTTACAACATCATTACGTCTACGTCTTTCATTCTTTTATGTACGTACGTAAATATATCGTACAGACAGATGGAGTTATGACGATAAGTTCGCTTAGATCTGCTCTTTGGATCCTTGGAGTGTATTCATCTCCCTCATCGAGGTAAACATCTCAACTCCTTTTTTATGTTATTTTGCCAAAACCAAACCAAAACGATTATACCCTATATCCTTCCACGGGTTTCAAGACATTGATGAATAAGTATAGACTTTCAATTCCTCATATTAATTCTTTAAGGCGTTCTGTAAACAACATTCTTGGTTTCATTTCTGGGTCGAAAATGACCAAGCTATCAGGTGAATTGACTCAGAGACCGCTATGGGAGAAACTGTCACTCCTTAGGTCCACATTATCCACTTTTAAACTCTGTCACTGTACCTTATTGATGTTCAATACGGGGGATGAAGACGGGTTTTTTGCTGATTGAAATCTGTGAAAATCCTGGCTTCGATTACGTGCTTGTACAAAGTCTTCACCTGCATAGTTTCGTAGGATTCAGATTGGGCAACAACTTTGAGGTTGAGGATATGAGGTGGGTTTCCTGGTGGATCGAAAGTGTGCAATAACTCTATAGGTTAATGTACAGCATCCTCGAATTTCATTTCTGAATCCAGAGATTCATACTTCATTTTCCTACTCGGCAACTTCTCCAACAGAAAATTGTTGATGATATTTGCTGAGTCGTTTATTTGAGTCAAAAGAACTCTGAAATAGCTCAGCCATGAACTCCAAACTGATGAATGTTTAGGTACTTTATATTCTGGCAGTCAAACTAATCATATCTTCCATAACATCGCAAGGGTTACTCGAAATAAGTCAGAAAACATACATGCATATGTATACATGTCTCGAAGATTGACAGAGAGTCCTATTTCGATTCTCAATATCTCTTATGAGCCATGGTGCACCCATCCCATACTATAACTTTGGCTTCTCGAAGCACCTGAGCAAAGTCAGTCTGCTTAGAAATGCTACAAACTGTAGACCCAGAATGACTTAGGTAAAGAAGCTTTGATAAGGTAGACTGACCCGTCATGTATAAGTCTGTGTTCATATCATTGTAATTGGAATTCACTTGATACTGTAGTTACTTCATTTATAATAAGCAAAGACATCTGACCAATCTTAGTAGGCAAGAGCATTTCAGAAAACGTCTGGGAGTGCCAATGAGCCATGGACATCATTATGGTCATTATGGTTAGACCTGAAATGAGATGAGATGGGAGAGATCCTTCACACTGACCCACAAAAGAAGAGCACACTTTTGAACGTACAAATTCTTTGCGATGGAACTCCGATGGTTGGACCCAATTCAAGAACAAACATCGATTCCCCAAACCAATTGGATTGGAGGAGGTGCTACAGGTCGAGAATCTCATCGACTCACACTGCTAGTGCATCTACACACCCCACAATGTAACAGGTAAAATCTAGATACGGAGGTCATCGTGACTCAGTGGTTAGCACGTCGAACTGCTGTGTAAGCTGGTTACGTTCGAGCTCCAGCAATATCCACCAAATATTTTTCTCGGGTAATGACAAACCTCCAAGAGTACACATAATTTGTCAGTAAAAGGCTACTCAGTTCGCCATTCAGAGTCGGAAATAAATTGTAGGTCCCTTCCATTTATAGAAGAAGTGTAACACGCACAACATGAATGGGTGCGAGAAGCTAAGCCTTGGTCCTCTTCGGTTGTCGCACCAGCTATTAATTTTTTTATTTTCCTCACAAAGAATAGAGGGCGGTGGGGTGCTTCTGATGTAATGGTCTTGGAGTATTAAAGTCTCGTTTTCAAATGCTTACCAGACCAAATCAAGCGCGTCCTTAAATTTTACTGAAGCTTTTAATGTAGTCTTTGGTTCGGTGTGTAAAGATTGAACTTATAATAGCTGCGTTTATCAGCAGTTTTTTTTTTCAAAACTGCATATTTCATATATTTTTATTCATTTTATTGAAGTGTCCTTTCAATTCCCTGCTTTCTCTATGATAAATGTTTGGCTTGTAAAATTTAAACATATTTTTCTTCCTTAATCTATTATCCATGATGCCATTACATTTGTCATGTTCAAATTGTCTTTCCACCTTTTCGAATGAATCAATTGTCAGTTGAACTAATTTTTCAAAATGAACTCCCCCTATCGCCATCCTCTCGATTTCTGAAATAAAGAAAATTCGTTCCTTGACTGGTCTAGTCCACAAAAGTCTATAAAATGACAGGCATTCTACAAAATCCAATTACTCAATTTTCATCCTTGTCATTCAGTGACACTTGTTAAGTAACAGTGAAAGTTTTCCTCTGGGATGTGCCTTCATGCTCAAGGACGAAGGATGACTTTATTGATTACCCCTCAGAAAGATATAGTGCTGCCAACCATACGTTCCTCACTTTCTCTGAAACCTTGTGCGACAAAACTTAAAATTGTGTTGGAATAATATTTACGCAGCGGTTAGACGAAGGCTCAAGGCTTAAGGGGCTGTTTATACTAACATTCTTGTGCTTTCATTTCTCTCCTTCGGTTGTTTGTTGTACGAATTAGCAAGGCATCTGTATCTGGAGAATTTGTAATTTAATTTCATGACTTTATGGGACGAAGGCAAACTAGTGATTGTTTGCCTGGGAAAGCCAAAAGTGTGAATTTGCTTTAAGAGGGGATTGGAGGCGTAAAAGTCTTGTGTTGACTTGGTTAAGTGGATTAACTGTGGAAAGTTTAACTGTGGCATTACATGAAAGGCATAAAAATTCGAATTTAATTAAAATTGCCGGCTTTAATTTACATTTTACTACACTTGCACGTTTAGGGCATATAATTGTTTCACGACCTATGTGGATTTTTGTACGCTAAACGCTTGTTTTTTTTTCGTAATAGAGTAAAAAGGAAAAGCATTGATTTAAGAATAACCGCGCCTACTAGAGCTGCCGTCAGTGGTCGCCGTGGCTCAGTGGTTAGTGCGTTGGACTGCTGACCGATCGACGTGGGTTCAAGCCCCAGCCAGGAACACCGAACATATTTCGCGGCACCACCTCTCGTCGGGGAATGACAAGCCTTCGGAAGAATAATCTGTCATGAAAAAGCTTCTCAATTCGCCGTTCGGAATTGGCAATAAATTGTGCCTTCCATTCGTGCGAAAACTATAACCCGCACAACATGAATAGTTGCGAGAAGCAAGGCCTTGGCTCATCCCGAGCTGTCAGCTATAAAAAAACACAATTTCTGCTACACAATTCGCATGAAGACTTGTTACAAATTATTGTAAAGCGCTGAAGTTTCCTTGCACAAGCCTTTTGAAGAAGAATTAGAAGGATCGACCCTAGACTTGGAGTAAGATTATACGCGCAGGTACTTCTTATAGTCTCTGACTATATCAGATGGTCCGGCTTTTGACATTACTTCAGGGTATTCAGAGTGACACTATTGAGCTGTTATTTCTCCTCCCTCTACTTTGCGGTCCTCCCACCGATCCGCTTTTGAACGCATCGTTCTCAAAATTTCTTACGTAGTGACATCGCCTATCTACAATTTCAATCTTTGCGTCTCTTCCGGATATTTCCTGCACTCAAAAAATGAATGGGTGGCGTCATCTTCAGAAGGATCGACATGCGGGGAAGCCGGACTCTCAACTTTAGTTATTCTGCCTAGTTAGGCATTAAATCACCCACGCCCGGTTAGATAGTAGTTCACTTCTTCATGCTATCGCTTTATCCACTCCACAATGTTCTCTGGTCTTTGTCCTCCACCGTTCTTGTTAGCATTTAGTAAGTTTCTTGGCCTGCTCTGTGGTCATTTCGTTTTCCATTACTCTTCTCGTAATTATATTTTCTCTCTACGATCGAGGTCGCTTGCACTGATTCTAATGTCAGAACTGTTCTGTTTCGAAAGTTTCCACTACCTGCATGGCAGCCACTCATTTCCTGTATTTTTTTTTCTGTCTGTATACGTCGCCGACAGACACGTACAAATTTGATCTGCTGCCAAAATCTTAAATTCCTGTTCAAACTAGTGTCCAGGTAATTTCCTGCTTCTTTTATGGTCTCTCAAAGTATTTCGAGCGCTGTTCGAAGTATACAATCATGGGGATATCTGTCTTATTCATTAAGGCCAAGCCTGTGTTCTTTACTGCTCGACTTCAATTCAAGCGTACATGCGTCTCATGACTCTCGTGTTTGGTGTTGTGGTCGTTATGGCAGTTTCATCTCCATAACTGATCATAAAATTAGGAAATTCAGGAAGATCAGGAATTGCAGATGACGCCGTAAAAACATTCAATAAAAAGTGTCGAAGGTTTGGGTCTTGCATTGCCTTCGTTTTACGCTGCTCACATACCGAAACTTCTATTCATACAAAAAAACTGACAAAAAGCTCGAGATCTTGTTGGTACAGAAGTTTTCCTAATTACCGCGACAAGGCAGCATTTTGGATCCCTTCTCAAGCCACTGGCCATATTATAGAATCCTAGGAAGCTTTTCAACCCTATTATGCTGTAGAAATTTGTACATACTTATAGGCAGAGCTTTCTAACCCACTTCCCTTTGGTTTGTGTTCACGTTTGCCTCATCTGTCACTTTTTTTCTGCATTATCACACTGCAAGTTCTTCCTCGGACTCACCCATAGTGTCTCCTGTTGCCCTTTGTATGATGGCGCGACATGCTACACGTCGAGTCATTCTAAAAACTTTTACGCGCAGGTACTTCTTATAGTCTCTGACTATATCAGTCGTGCTTAGACTGTTCATGTTAATTTTTTTAGTGAACTCCAAGAGTTCATTTTGTTTGCCTCTTTGAACGTTGTCAACTTAAAGATGTTGGATATGTGCCAATATATGGTGTCCTCCTTACCGATGTTAGGTTAGAATCTCCTGAAAGTTTTGTGTGTATACGGCTAATGACTAAATTTGTCCCATTACCTGATGTTAAACTTCAACTGTATATGTAGATCGGGCACGTCCTTACAACCAAATTTGTTTCAATCCATGGACGAACAAAAACGTATTCAAAATTATTACCGTCCTGATGGCCAGATAGACTTCGTTTCAACTTAGCTGACACATAAACATCAATCGCTTATCTTGTTGAAATAATTACCGTCATTGCCGTGAAACTCAAATACATTATCCAACCCAAACACTAACGTCCAACTCAGAGATATGGTACAGACTGCTGTCAAGTATTTTCACCACCAATCCTTTCGTTTGCTCAAAAGTTCACGTTGTCCTCTCTGTTTCGTGCTATCACAGATATTTATCCTCTAATTTATGCCTCTCCATTGTGCACATGTGTCGTCGATTATCTGAAAACCGATACCGGGTATGACACCCAAAGGACATTAAAATTCCTGCCATCATGAATCACAACTATCATCTCTATCCGCACCGTATTGCATCTGGTAAAACAAAAGATAATCTTTTAATCTTCTCCCGGATTGTCCACTTAAACTTAAACCACCAAATTAAGTTATCAATTTTAATTGGATTTTGTGTCAACTCTCGCAACGGTAGAAGAAAAAAGAGTTAAAACAAATAAAAACCAATATAATGATGTTGTTTTGCACTTATGCCTGCAGTACTAACAACCTCAGTTGTGGTCTACTCCATTGAACGTGACATTTTCCCGACAAAAAAAACCTGCAAAACCATCCAGGAGTGCAATGCAACCAGCGTAGGACCGCTGCCATGTGAATTACTACAGGAGGGAGGCAATAAATAAATAAGGAGCAGAAAAAAAAGTTAGAAAAAAGAATGCCTTTGGTTGGTGTGTTTACTCACGTAGATAAACACAATCCAAGTATACCACATCGTCTATGCCTTGAATACGTTGAAATTCAATTAAAGGTAAAACCGTTTTCTAGGATGTGTGTACATATGTGTGTGTAATGGTGCAAGGACGTCACATTTATTTGAGTTCCTTCGGAGAGATAAACTTTTATCGAACTTAGATGCAAGCAGTGAAACGCAATATAACCCGGTGTTGTGTACATAGACACAAGGGATTTAGGAATTAAGTGAGGCGGTCGACGGGAGAGGAGCTATCGTCAATTTTGTGTAAACGTATATGTATGTACCTATCAAGATGGCCTTTGCGATCTGCGAACTGCTACTGCTTCAATACGAAAAAAAAGTTGTACAGTGCATGACAAGTGGTCGATGCATCTAACTTCTAATTTCACATTCGACAAATTGCCTCTCTGTGTGGCTGTCGTAAGGACTGTACAAAAAACTTCATAGAGCACATCATGATGGTTTTTTGGGAAGAAGCTGCGCAGGCTTGGCAGTTGACGTTACACATAATTAGAGCATATTTGATGATTTAACCAGGCTCACCCTTACCATCCCTCTACCTTATATTCTATTTTTTTTTTTAAAAACTTCGTTGTGAATCAATGGGTCTTTTGAATAGTACATTCTAGTAGGAGTGTTACATTTTTCACACAAATGGAAGGGATCTACAATTTATTGCTGGCTTCGAACGGGGAATTGAGAATTTGTCAACTAGAGTTGGTGCCGTGAATATTGGCTTGAACCCACTGAGCTTCCACAGCAGTCTAACCACTGATTCCCAGCGACACACCATACATGGTGAATCACTTTCGTTTAAATGGATTTTATGTTCAGCCGTATCGGTCTCAACCGTTGATTGCTCCGCAATATGTGTAGAACCATTCAAATCCAGAGACGAAGCTCTTTATTTTTCGAGCCTTGCTCGGTCGCGGAGATCTTCGCAGGAGTACTCTCTTAGAGATTTCCTTCTAGTCTAAATATGAGAGGTTGGTTATTGTTCTTCTATTGTTCTTCTTCTATTGTTCTTCGTCTCTATTGCTTCCGCACAAGTAGTTAGAAGAGACACTCATTTAATGGCCCGCGAGAACAAAGCTCTGCTCGTTATTCTATCATCCAGGTTACACCAGATCTGTCTCGGCAATAGACAAATGTTGATATTATTTCACCTGCTGTTTTCTATTCTTCTGACTTCAGTGGCAAGGCGAAACTTTCGAGATTCTATACGTGCAGATGAATCCTCCCTCTTCCCAGGCAGGTTCTGACCTGAGTGTTTTTTTTTACTAACTCTTCCGCCCGGCAGTTGCCCGACATGTACCCGTATCGTGGAAACAAGGAAACATCAGCGATCTCTCTTAGAGACATAAGGCTAACTAGAATCGTATTGTTGGTGATTAAACATTAAACCATCTACCGCGTTAATTAAAATCCAAGCCGCAGTTTCTCTGGCTTCCGTGATTTCTGCCTGAAATCTACAGTGATCCGGTAGTCTACTGGTAGTCGTCACACTGGATGCACTGCCCTCATTCCATATGCAGTTTTATAATTATCTTAAGATATCACTGTCGCGCATTCGCTCAAGTTCAGTCCCCAGCTACTCAAACACTTCACCTAGGTATTCTGGTGTTGTATTTACCATTAATGTCAAATGTGTCGGATCCTATAGTCTGTTTTACTTACCTACTTACGTACTTAAGACGCCGCTACAGTCCGGGGTGGACCTGGGCCTCAACCAACAAGCGTCTCCAGCCCTTTCTTGTTGACAAAACATACTTAGTCTTGTCCTCGTTGACCGCTAAACCCATCTTCGCCGCTTCCATCTCAATGCTCACGAACGCGCCAGTGACATCACGTTGCGTTCTTCCGATTATGTCAATATCCTCGGCGTATGCGAGTAGTTGGACGGACTTTTGAAAGATTGTGCCTCTGGTGTTAGCGCGTGAGTTTTGCACAACTCTTTCAACTCAACTCGCCTTGTCTAAATCCTTTTTTGACATCAAAAGTCTCGGTGAGGTCTTGACCGACCTTGATTGGACTGCGTGCATTCTTCATCGTCATCCTGCGCAGATGAACGAGTTTGGCAAGGATGACAAAACAAGACATGACTCTGTATAGCTCTACTCTATAGATGCTGTCATACGCGGCCTTTAAATTGATGAAACGGTGTTGATCTGCCGGTGGACGGTGGTGGACTTTCCTGGTCTAAAATCACACTAATATGGACCAACCAGGTTGTTGACGAACGGCTTCAGGCACTCACACAACACGGCAGATAAGATCTTTGAGGAGACTAACGCTTTTGTCTTTGGCGGAGTTCTTCAGGACCGGGCAAACGATGCTGAGCTTCCATTCATCGGGCATGCTTTCCTCCGATTATTTTTTACAGATGAGTTGATGCATGCTCCTTACCAAGTCTTCGCCTGTCGCTTTGAATCGCTTGGCAGGTAGGCCAACAGCTCCAGCAGCTTTGTTGGACTTAAGCTTAGATGTGGCTATCTTCACTTCGTCCCGGTCCGGTGAACGGAATTGTGGTAGCTAAGTAGTTGGTGCAGTTAAAGGGTCTCCTTTCTTTATGAACAGGCAAACGATGTTTTATGATTATGGTAAGAAAAATCCACAAATCCTTGACCAGTCATCTTTCTTATTTACTTGAGGGGGTTCTTGGAATTGGATGCTGTCCTAATAGCACTTTCAACTCCTGAGATATCGATTCTGAGAAATCTGTTCAAAATTACAAAAAGTATCTCCTTCTGTATGAAAAATATTTTCGATTCGAAAACCACTGAAATACTTCAAACCATTATATTTCAACAGATACAGCTAGTTAGGAAAATCATTTTGAAATAAATCAAAAATGGACCCTAGGGACAAATACGAGATAAAAGAGATTAAATTTGTGGGTACTCTTGCGAAGGATTGCATAAAGGATATGAAATTGTTGGACGGACCTTCTATTTGCTGGAAACTCACTTCAACAATTTCTATTTTATTGTGCAAGGAAGAAGGAGGAAACTACTCGCATGTATCACACATGTAGAGAAGAGTTATTGACTATTTCTTCCTCAATATTGAGGAATCCTTTCAAAATGTATTGTGAATTCAACCGAAATTATTGGAAATAATAAAATGGGGAACATATGTTCTGAACCTGGCGGAGCAGAACATATCATTGGCACTTGAACATTTGAATTAAATTTCATACATCGGTGCAGGACATAAGTAGTTTAAGGACAAACTATGTTTTTGTAATGAGGCCAATCTATACCCTTTCAATCAGACACATGTGTGGTGCTTGTGCATGTGTCCCTTTCAAGCCATTTATCCCGCACACGCTGTATCGTAGCCTGCCCTCAATACCCTTCGATTGGAAGGAATTTTCTTTCACTGAAATCCCATTAAAATCCCAACTAAGCCTATTTTCTTGTTCCCCGTCCATATGCTACAATTCATTATAATTCCACACGAGACTATAATGAGATACTCAGAAGCGTGTTGTAACTTTTCGATATTCGTATCAAAAGATAAACGCAAAGCCATTAGCTGTGTACGATGATTACGATTTTTCACATAGAAGCACTGTGTGACTCTCTATCATCCCGGTTGGCATCATCGTTCTTAAGCCCGAACTAGAGCAGACTAAGCAATTACAGATCCCTGTTGGATGTGCATGTGCGTATCCTTAAGCAAAGACATGGAAACGAAAAAAAAAAACGAAAATCGCAAAGTCGTTAGTTCGTGTCATTAATTGGAAAAGTTATAGTCCTCTCCTAGAGAGGGTTCGATGTACAGTATCTGTATGTTGAACACGGATTCGCTTTTAGAGACGATTTACCTGAGATAATGACCGGAAGAATGGGAGCCGGTGGGCTGAGATTCCAGACGCTTGCTAAGCAATAAAGAGGATTTTGGAAAAGTCCTCAATTAACACAGATGACATCGTTATGTTGTTCGAGAATAATGGCAATCAGTTTAAATTCCTTGCAAGCATTCCCTGATTGTGGATACACGACTTTGCATTGTAGTTAAATATTGTTCAGGTCGCTCCATTTGATTCATGGAATTTCGGGAATTTCAAAAATTTGCAATCTAATATCCTCATGCTTACCTGATTCAGGACAATAAACGCTTAAAATCACGACACGTTGGAGTGCTTTCTCGTGTACATTTTGCAGGGAGAGTGCTTTTGGGGGCCATCGTTTGTTATTTTGACAGCCATAAGTGACAAACGACATCTTGCCTTTAATTTAAATTCCTAGCTAGAGATGAAATGTGGAAATGGTTATGTTCGCTGTCACTGTGTTTGCGATGAGTCAAAACACTTGTGGAACCAAAAAAAGAACCTTATGTCAGTACTTGTGTATGTCTGCTACTTTGTGCTGTGAGTCCTCAAGTACACCGTTATACCTGCAGGCGGAAATGTTTAAATTACCAACAGGCTCCCGGTTTTTGATAAAATTTATGATTATGTTGGTGCAGTTTCCTTAGGTTAGGTTAGGTTAGGTGGAGTAGGGTTATGCAGCCAGCACTTGCGCAAGTCGTAGCAGAATCTGTGGCTGAGAGCCCCGATCTTTTAGCGTGCTTCCTGAGAAGACAGGATGCCAGTGACTAATTGTAGTTGCGCCCTGCTTAATTTGAATATTTCTTGTTTTCCTGTGATCCAGAGCAGGCCATAGAGCCTAAAATACCCTATGCCCACTTATGTCGGACCATCTCTGATTTGCTTTACTTACAGGAGGATCCTCGGTGGCTCCCCGTTCCATGTGTCGTCGCTCTCCACCTAGCCCTTTCGTTCCCCTCAATGTCACAATGACCTGTCACCCAACAAAGTCTTACATGATTCTGTGCGTACAATGCCTTTAGCATTATGCGACATTTCGAGACTAGTGCAGATCTGACGACATTTAATTCTAGCGCTTTAAGTGCCGCCTGACTATCAATGTAAATGGCGATATCCCTTCCAGATATCGATTTCACCCCTAGTAATTCCGCAGCTATGAGCACAGCAAGAGCCTCTGCTTGGAATATGCTAGAAGTATCCGGGAGTGGTGCCGCGAAAAGTGTTCGGTGGACACCGCTGAGGCTTGAATCCACGCACAGTAGTTCAACGCACTAGCCGCTGAGCCAGGGTGACACACTTTGGGGCTTTGACATCTTCTTTTCCTAATCCCATTTCTGAAGTAGCATCTCTTTATTTCCTCAATTGCACGCATCTTACAAACTTAATGTTTCCTTCTGAGAACCCGGTGTTTGTCTCTTTTTTCTGTTCGCAAGCTGCTCTGGTCTAACTCGCCAACTTTCGTCGTCAATTTCGAGATTTCATTGTGGTGGTCGAGGTTAAAGCCCCTGCCACACATTTAGTGGCAAGCGGCAGAGCGGCAAAGCGGCAGAAAATTTGCTCAGAAATTGCGCTTGCCGATCAGCGACTGCGTGGCCACAACCATACGATTTCATACGTTTTAATTTAGCCGCTTGCCGCTCATTACGTGGTCTTGGTCTAACACAGTTCATAAGAAGCAGCATTTTTGACAGTGTAACCACTAATTTTCAAGACTAGATTATGGCAACGCGACGTAGGACCTGTGGAGAAATTAATTGATTCTTGATCGGAAAACCTCTGGCGATCTCTTGCGATTGTAGTCGTCTGATGTCAAACTTCCTCACAGTTATGTGGCATTCGAGATATCCGCAGTCGTACCTTAGTTACAAGTTAGTTGCCCGAATTAAAGTTCGTCCCTCACATCATTCGTACGTCCATTATGCTGGAGGAGTGCCTTGAACCATTCACAGTGTGGTTCTTTTGGGTTGGTTGACAGTTGATTGATCAGGCGACCTCCATGTCGAGATGCAAAAATCGCCTGCTTGTTAACACAATGTTTGGCCCCCACCTCTTAATCGATTACCCTAAATTTTTATCGGAGGTATAATCACACAGTGCCCAAATCGTCTCTTCCGTGATCATATAATTCGTCACGTAAAAACATGAAAATTTGGCTCCAGAATGCTCGTTTGACGTGACGGAATATACTATCACGGAAGAGAAGATTTGACCCAAGCTATGCTTTTCGAAAGGCCTACCAAGGACTTCGTCATTTCTTCTTTTTTTTTTTGTACAAAATTTGCCATGAACAATGAGAGCCTGGTCACTGCGCGTAATCGCTGGTGTCGTCTTTTTTTTTCACCTGTTTTGGAGCGTGTGTGCATATTAGTCTTATGTTGCCGAATTTAGCTTTGATGTGAATTGTTATGATACGCTCGTTCACATACCGGAAACTCAAGACTTATTGGCTAAGTCCGCGTTCAATAGCAAATCTGCATCCAACTTAACACTGTTGGTAACAATCTTCATCTTCAATTTCTCATCTTCTTTTTGCCCAGCCCATCCCATTGTACCTCTTGGATGGCGGTATCCGCTTTGCAGCAGTATAGGTCCTTCGCTTATGTATTGTTTGGCGGCTTGTCGTTGTATATGTCTCATTCGCAAGGATCGTCACCTGTAAATTCATCCATTTTCGAAACTTATTGTTACTTTCAATTTTTTTTTTGTAGTCGGGTAGTTACACCACCCTTCCACCGACCTGGAGGCAGACATAATTCCATTGTAGCCTTTCCTTAGAAAAGGGATCGATTCAACAAATGTCAGTAAACAAATGAAGTGATGTGAGCACTGCCTGCAGCCCCTTATGGTTCTCTTTCCAAGAAGCTGATAAATTCTTGAAAATCCACACGGGCCTTAGCTCCAAATGTTTTGAAGTAGCTCTAGTGCTATTTTCATTCCGAGAATTTTTGACGCCATCGTTGATTCCACTTAGAGAATTCTTTCGCTGTCATGTTTATAGTAGAAGTTCTGTCCGGAGGGACAGTAACAGCTCCTGTGTCCAGGTAAATACATGCAATTGATACATAGTCGTAGCTACAATACTGAGCATACCAGTCAGTGCCTACCCTATGTCTGCAAAGATAGGTACACCTCAGGGGAAAGGGTGTGTCTTCCATACAGGGTATTTTAACAAAAACGGTGGTTAACCTTATCAAGTTCCGTAAAATGAAAACTTGTAAAGTAAACCAGGGTTCAGCATCCCAGTGAGTGCCGGTCTACCCTTCTCCCACATGTGGTGTGGAAACTACACATTGCATATATTTAGGTTAAGCTGCAGCCACAATTCCTGTTTCCCACCCGACCATTTAAAACACATGCAACTATACTATACTGGATCTAATCCATCCTTACTGCTAAGTGAAATCAACTATCAACAATAAACTGCTAAACGAAGAGAAAGTGGTTACCACCATTGCTTCATCCATCTATGTGTGCACTGAGAGTTTACTTCCATCGAAACAACTTTACCCAACAAAATTCATTTGTCTGACTTCCTAACTTCCACCATCTGCTTGCAATTAACCTCCAACGTCCCGGTAACTGTTGTGCGAATAAAAATTAATTACTCCTGCAGAAAGTCTGTTTTCACATCTATTTGCTAATTTTCTCCTTTGGTCATCTAGCTGCGACCGACAAAATGTGAGAAACGATGAAAACTACGAAGACAAAGAAAAAAGGGAGAATGTTCCTCTGAACACCATCGTCCAGAATCCTGCCTTCCACATTGTATCGGGGTTTTTTTTTTTTTGGAATATAATTCCAGCAAAACCAACTGACCCGCTCACGGCTTCTAGAGGAAAAAAAAGGAAAACATTTTTTTTTCTGCCATCACCTAAAAGAGAAAGGACCTCGTTGGAACTCCATGCATGCATGGTAGTGTGTGCACTTTTTGTTGTTGCCATTTTTTCCCTTATTTTACTTCTCGCATCCTTTTGTCCGTAGGTCATACTTATGATGTGGATTAAGGGTTCAGTGTACGGTTTATGGAATGCTTGCTGCTCCATTACCCCGTCGATGAAAGTGTGAAAGTGTATCTTTTTTTTCCTGGTTGTACACTTTGGTGGGCTTTATTTTTTGTAAGTGTAATGAAGTTACCACTACTGGGTTACGTAATTGAGTTCATTATGAAGAACTTTTGAGTTATAGTGACCAGAAGGTACGAGGAGTGTTTCAGAGGACCATTTCTTTTCTAAATTTAATCTTAAAGCAGAACTTCCTTCAGAGAACAGTGTAAATTCCGCCGACTTTCTAAGGATGTCGAATGGTTTGTTTTTATGAGTTATACAGGCAAGAAATACAACTATCGATGGAAGCCGTGGGTTTCAACACGCGTAGGTCTAACAGAGGCTTAGGGCTATGGAATCCTTTTCTAAATCTATTATATTTTTAGTAACTTTAGGGAGACCTTTGATCCCCTAGCAACCTAGTCGACGGCTAGTGAGTGTGCCTATAAAATAAAGTCTGAAGAGCAAAATAATACAGTCTACCTCACTCATCAAGGCTTGAACAAGCTTCATGTCTGTCTTTCAGGCGGAGGTAAAGAGAGCTTACATCGCTCTCCATGCACAGTCTGCAGATAAGGAGATGCCGTTTTAGTTTGTTTACTCCACAGGCTGGTTTAGGACCAGTGAGGGGGGTGGTTGCACCTATCTTGGCCAGTGAGTTTGCTGTTTCATTGCCGGTGTGGCCTTCGTGAGCAGGAATCCAGTGTATATAGTATGATCAAGTTGGTTTTTCGCAGTTCTTAAAGCAATGTGATTGTCTCTAGGACTAGTTTCGATTTGATCGTGGCTGTGTTCACTGCTTTTAAGGCAGCTTGACTGTCAGAGAAGATAAAAATGGTTTTACCACTAAAATTAGAGAGCAAGTTTAAGCTAGAAGATCGATGAGTACGCACCTAAACTGACCAATATGTTAGTGCTAGACGACTCTCCGAATATTCCAGCCCTAGACCCACTGTCCCTTTTAAAGCCGTCCGTGTACCATACTTGGTCATGCTCTGAAGGACGGAATTTGAATGGAATTTCCAGTCGTCACTCGTTGGGATGACTACTGAGTAGTTTCGTTTGAAGCAGTTCCTTGGGAGAATGTCATCCAACGGCATGCTGAACTCGCTGCTTTGGAGTAGCAGGGGAAGCATATTAAGGTGACCGTCAAGGTGATAAGGTATGCTATTGGGGTTTAGGAAAAAATCAGGGCGTCACACTCACCAATTGTCAGGCAACGATATGAGCTGTAAACTCCTATTCAAAAGACGCACAGAGTAGGGAGTCGCAATTCGACTTGGAAAGCGTTCGAGCGTATTCGTTCTCCGTACTCTAGTTCAAGTCTAATTTTTTGTTAGACCATAGCTGTGCCTCTGAAATTAAAAGCGGTTCTTGTTTAGAGCAGGTATTCTCCAATTTATTGTCCTGTACATCCTTCTTATTGCGTGTGAGTTAGTATCATCTGTTGTCTGACTACTGGGTGTGTTCCGTCTACCGGTCAATCGATAGCAATACATATCCTCAGCAACGTCAATCGACATCGTTTTTTTTTTTTTTGCCCTTGCGGTATTTGTAAAGCACAGACAAACAAAGAGTCCGCTGATTC
Organism: Matsumyia berberina; assembly: GCA_917880715.2. Classification (NCBI taxonomy): domain Eukaryota; kingdom Metazoa; phylum Arthropoda; class Insecta; order Diptera; family Syrphidae; genus Matsumyia; species Matsumyia berberina. The sequence goes on from OU862870.1 coordinate 53,196,242, forward strand.
TGAGTTAAGTAATATCCTGAATCGTCTCCAACAAATCAACGACGCACTTAAGAATGGACAAGAGGTTAAACATACCTTTAAAATTGTCAAAGTTTACACAGAGTTCTTCAAGTTCACCCGAAATCAGATTAAGTATTACCAGGCAACATTCAATAAATATAACAGTGGTCACGATGGTAACCTCGACCTTAAAAATGTTGTCCGATTTGGTACACATCATCAACAAAAAATGCACAGTAGGGCGCGCTCTTAGCAGAACACAAGCTATAAGCAGGGATCACTGTCAAAGAAAATTAGTTTGTTGTGCCATTCTGTGAGCTAGTTGACTTTTCCTGGAATAGTTATGCCAACTATCACCCTTCACAAGTTAACTGACTTATGATAGCCCTCATTATTTTGTTAGTGTTCAGTGATAACTAATTAATTAACACTTGGCAAATCTCCTTCTGAGAAATTGTAATAAATTCATTTGCAAAGGGACATCAAAATCACAGAGCTCATAATTAGCTCTGGTAGTTTGTCATAACGACATTGCTCCCGAGTCCAGTTCACATTTTTCCCTTGAAACTTTTCACAATGCACTTCCGTTCGGAGTGGGTGGGTTTTCGTACCAAAGAACTACCAATACTCGTTAAAGCATTTGTTTCAGTTGTTTAAGTGGAATCAATAAATTACAGGAACTGTGTCGTCCTGTACCATTGCAACAATAAATTCCAATTTATACTTCAGAGTTTCATTATTTGCGCACAACTATCCGGGTGAGTGCAATTGCAAACAAAAGTGAACATGAACAAAACATTAACTCTTCACAAGCAGTTGACTATAAATTGCGCAAAATTTTTTTTTTTTTTATTTTAACATTTTTTGCACTCGAAATTTTTACTGATTTTTCAGGAAATACGGTGCGTATACGTAACATTTGGATGTACGTATGTGGGCGTTCATTCGTTGTTGAAGGATGTTTTTTCATTTTGTGTAAATATCCCACATTTAGTTACTTTTTCGCAAATTTAACTATAAACTCTTTTGAATATATCCAATTTCGATGTCTGTGTTTTCCGGTAATCAAATATTTGAAGTAAAAAATCACTAAAGGGTATTTTGTACTCTACACGGTGTGCACACTAACTTTATGAGGCGAAGTAAAGTTTGCGTAGAAAGTACAGAACACTATTATTGGATACTTTTCTCCCTCACCATGTTCACTACGTAGCGTATATTGTTTGTGTACACATTCACAAACGAATTCATCTGAGGAAGAGTTTGTGAACTATTCGTTGGGTATATGTCTGTGTACTATTCTGAGAAGCTTACCGTATAGAACACTAAGGTGCAGTACCTTAGGTTAGGTTAAGTTGAAGCTAAAGCCAACATACTTAGACCCATGAGGGGTCTGTTGTGGGGTCTCGGAAAGATTTCCTGCCTACTCATTGAACCAATTGGAGCTTCTTATGAAGCGTAGCAGGCTACTAACATCGATGTTAATTAGGTCGGCCAAGTTTGTAAAGAAGTAAGCTCCTTAGTGGAGTTTTGTTTTCCGTGAGAGATGGACAGGTGCAGAAAGAGAATAGTTCTCTAGTGCAGAAGTCGTTTGCGTAAACGCTTAGCCTTGTTGCATGCTTGCCTGTTAGACAGTGTCCTGTAATGGTACCTATTACAGTGCGATATACTAAGAGAAAGCAAATACTGGGGGCGTTTCAGATCCAGCTTTGGCCAAATCTGTCGCCAGACATATTGTACCACTTGTCCACCAAGATCTGTTATTTCGATACCATCTAGCTTTAGTTTAAGTTTGGAAGTAGCGATCGGTATACCTAAGATGCCCTAGGACTGAGCAGCTTAATAAACCTCCATGACAAAAGTAGTGTTTTCCCAGCAGAGGTTCTAGCAGTGACCAAAGCTGCCCAATTGGCGTCAGTGGCCACGATATCACGGGCGGATATCACAATCTTCATAGACAGCCAGGCGGCTGCTACTCAGATTGCATCTAAGCTTGTTAAGTGCTGTTGCGAAGAGCTAAGGGTAATGTAAAACTCTGCTGGCTACAGCATAATGTAAAACTCTGCTGGGGCCTCGGCCACTGTTGTGTGCCAGGAAACGAGACTGCTGACGAACTGGCTAGAAAAGGATCAGCCCTGGAACCAGAGCTAGCGGACGGTTCAATTAAACCTCCACTTCGTTATCTAAAAGAAGCAATAAGGCTAAGATCCTTAACTGAGGCGAATAAAAGGTGGAAAACACTAAGCACTTGCGAAATCGCCAGAAGATTATGGCCAGAATGCTATAAAAGAAGAACGACCAAGCTCCTACATATGGACAGGAAATCCCTATTACTACTGGTAGAAATAATTTCGTGCCATAATATGCTCAGGTACCATAAAAAAATGCTGCACCTGACCGAAGACGACCGAGGACATGCAGAGGATGCGGAGACGGGGAGGTGCATTAGGACACGACTCACTTCCTCTGCCATTGCCCTAGCCTCTGCAGTATTAGAAAAAGAACAATGGGTAGATACCTCTTCGATTTGGGAAGTAGCTGGTAAAACACAAGGGTACCACAACGGGTCTACATAGACCTAAGTGAGATGAAAAGGTTTTCATCATCTTTCTAACCTAACCTAACCTAAGTTGCCCTTATCAGGCCCCATAGGTAATGTTGTTCCATATCTGGCGAGTTCATCAGCCTTGCAGTTCCCTGGAATGTCACTGTGCCCTGGCACCCAACAAAGGTGAATATTAAAACTAGTCCGCCATTTCTATAAGAGACGATCGGCAGTCTAGGACTATTATTGAAGTTAAAGCAACGATTCCAAGGACTTCAGTGCCGCTTGGCTGATTTATATGGCTGATATCACGTTTTTCTTCAGCCAAAATACGACTTCTCTGATCGCCATGATTTCCACCTGGAACACGTTACAATGATTTAGAAAACGGAACGCTATGCTGAGATTAAGCCTGTCGGAGAAAACACCACCACCCACTCATTACTAGTTTTTGAGCCGTGCGTGTAGAAGTAAATCGACTTTTCTTCTCAGGATACATCATTCTAGAATGACCTGCGAGGGATGGTTACCTCGAAATTCTTGTCAAAACTAAGCTTGGGTGTGGTGTAGTCTATGTTTGTGGGAGAAATTTTGACGTTTTTCATGGCGTGGCTAAAATCTTTGCTAGACCGCTGTGAGGTTGCTTTCAGGCGGATGGCTGCACTAGCCGAAAGTTCGAGGGGACCAAATTGTCCAGTGCTGCAGAGGGAGTCGTGCGAAGAAGCTGTTCGTTGGACTTTGCTTAGGTTATCGCGATTATTGGCCATATCCAAGGCGGTCCACCACACCATCACCCCGTACGTAAGTATCTATGTTATTACCGAAGTATCAATGCGTTATACGGGGTTGCGATCCCCATTTATTTCCGATGGCCTTCTTGCAAGAGAAAAGGGCTACTGTGGCTTTCTTTATTTTCTCTTGAATGTTTAGTTTCCAGCTTATTTTCCTGTCCAAAAAAGCCACCCAGCTTTGAGTTAATAACTCGACTAAGGAGCAGTACCTTAGTTAGTGTTATTTTCAAGCTATAGTTTAAATTATACTTGCAAAGCACTGTTTCCGCCATGGACCCAATTAAAAACGATTTCATACGATAAGCGAATTTTATTTGGTTATTTGTAGTTTATTGTCCAATAGCTGTCATTAGTTGTTTCCTGCCACTGTGGGTAAATAAATTCTGGATGCGAAAAAATTGGTAAATATAAATTTACCACACAGGAAAATATCAGAATAGTGTGGACATTTTCATTTCCCATTTCCGCCCCGACGTCCCTAGTTTCCACAATTGAAACACAAATTACTGCGACAAAAAAAAAAAACATTTTCTCCCCCAGTTTTTTGCTGAATAAAAAAATGGAAAATTTAATTTTTTCCCCTCAAAACCAACAGAATCCTTGGAGAGGAAAAAAAATTCCAATTTAATATTCTGTCCAGCACTTTTGCATTTTTTTTTCTAACATCTATATCTAGACACATGGTTTGTATAGAATGTGACACTGTGTGGGCGAATGTGTCTCCTAGACGGACGTTATCGTTGAATAAAAATAAAATTTAAATTGGCCTTATGGACGGTTGAAAGGGTGTGTGGTATGTGTGTCTTGAGGTTCTTTAGTAGGTAATTTTTGGAAAAATACGAGTGATTGGTTAATTTAGAAATTTTTTCTTGGAAGACTAATGGACAGAATTAAAGGAAACGTGAGATATGGGCTGAAAAGTGTGATTTTGACAATCGCCTGGAAATGAAGGCTACCAATTTGTCATTAAGCTTCGTTGGTGACGAAAATAAATTACTTGGAGTCTTAGCATTGATTTGGAACACCAGTATCTAGTTTTTGAATTCATCCCCTTGTGTTGGATGACATGATATAAAATAACACTCTTGGCCTCATCAATGCCAAGACCTTTAAAGATGTAGGCAGCACGGGTTCAAGGAATTTCTTTACCAACGTTCTTCAGAGAATTGGGTGGAACTCAGAGTCACCCTATCAATCGTATCTTCTTAGAACATCGTCGCTTGCCTTCCGATAAGACTTAAATTGTGGCATAGTTATGACTGATTAAACGACTGTCTTGCACAAGACTAAAAGGTATGTCAAGTTAGGTGGGATAGTAGAGAACTTACTTAGGCTCAAGGACCATTGTAATATCTATTCTGACTAAGGCCAAAGAGCATTTCGATCTGAAACATCATTTTTGTACAACTTGAAAATGTTGTGGTCGCATGTTGTTTGTTGGTGGTTGGTTGACTAGGGATATGAATTAAAAAAATATATATATCTGGCGCCAGAGCTCGGGTTGAGCCAAGGCCTAGCTTTTCGCAACCATTCATGTTGTGCGTGTTGAATTTTTTGCACGAATGGAGGCGAACTACAATTTATTGCCGACTCCGAACGGCGAATTGAGAAGCTCTTTCATGGCAAATTATACTCCCGGAGGGAAAAATGTTCGGTGGGCTTGGCTAAGGCTTGAACCCACGCCTCTCGCACAGCAGTCCAATGCACTAACCAGAACCACTGAGCCACGGTGCTACAGTGCCACAGCAATATGAATTCTCTGTCGAAAAAAAAGTGATCTTGTTAGCTAGATTTTAACCACCAAACTTCGTGTAACAAGCTTTCTTTATTCTGAAGTTCTTTAAATCTACCTATTTCCTATCTTCGTTTATTCATATTTTCTTTTTCCATTTTCAGTATGAGGGATGATGGATGAATCCTAGAGGAATAACCTTGCGCAGCAACAGGCTTTGAAGAATGAAAGGTGATACTTAAAAAAGTTTCCCACCTTGTTCAACACCAGACATGGGAGGGTGAAGAGTGGTTCTCAGAGATGTTTTCACCTTAATCAGAAAGAAACTTCGAAGTATGAAGAATGATGGTCAGATATGTTTCTACCTTTTTCCAATCATTGTCAGCATCAGACTCCGAAGGGTGAGGGATGATTCTCAAGGATGTTTCCTCATACTCCAATACAAAACTTCGCAGAATCAAAACATGATTCTCAATGATCGAAGTATGTAAATACAAACATCAATGCATGTACAACGGCCGACCAAGTGATCAACGGGCACGGGTGATTGCATAAAACGGTTGCGCATACGTCCGATAATGCAAAGCCAATCAGCTAACCGGTAACTACGTGAAAAGATTGTCTACACGTTCGACAAAGATGCGATCAGTGCGCCGGTGATTGCATAAAACGGTCGTCAACACGTTCGTCAAAGTTGCGATCAGTGCGCCGGTGATTGCATGGAACGGTTATCTGCTCGCTCGATAAAGTTGCGATCAGGGTGCTGCTACCTGCCCGCTCCACAAGGCTGTGGTCAGTGCGCCGGTGATCCCATAAAGCTTGTCTTATTCGAAAGACAGAACTATGTATACACAAACGAGATTCAGTGCGTTTCGATTTTTGCGTATCCTAAAAAATAAAAAAAGAACCTTCCGGCAAGCGCCGCAAGAGGTAGGTGGATTTCTTATGTCATCTATTCTGATGGTGGGAACAAAATGGCGGACAAAAATTTCCACTCTAATAACGAATTTGTACTAATTACCTCGAAATTTGTAAGGATTTTCAATTTCAACGAAATCCAATCAATTTTGAAGAATTTCAAGATGGCGGATCCAAGATGGCGCCCAAATTGGTAGCAGGCGGATTCTGTTCACTGTTATCTACTATATTACTAAAAAATCAAAACCGGAGGTTGGGATTTATTTGAGTTGTGAATTGTACCGTTTGAGACATAAAAAGGGGCGTAACCCGCCCCCCTCTGGGCCGATTATGCCCATCTACGAACTTAGCCAAGGTATTCGGCATACGAATGTGTATACCAAATTTTATTCAAATCGGTTCATAATTGCGGCCTCAATCGTGTCCACAAGAATCCGTTATATTGCATATATACATATATATATAAAATTTTTAACGGAGTATGAGGTTAGTGTTTACTATCATAGCGAAGAAGAATGGCATTCAAAATGTTTTAAAGTCGCGTCATGAGGACCTCTGCAATAGGTGGTATTTCTATGAAATCCACCTAAAAGTCCCTTTTTGAGTAGTCCGCCATAAAATTAGTATTACTTAGCACTTTTAATGGAATTTTTCCTGTTTTCCTCAAAAATGAATTAGGAAGTCAAGTTAAATATTGCGAGAGAGCATTATTCTAAGCCCCTTTATTCTGAAAAAAAAAACCCAATAAAATAAGAGCATTTGGAGTGTCGCTCATCTTATAGCGGGGTGCTGTAAATTGTCCCTGCTATACAAATTCAGGCTGCACACACAGTAAAGCGATAAAGTGTGCGTTAAAATTGTATAAAGATGTCCTTGAACGATCTTAAATGAGTGAATGTTTTGCTTCCATTGCTTTTTCTTTTTAAAAAGTCCCTTTAGTTTAAAAGTGAAGTAATTAAATGAGCGAGTGTTTTAGATTTGAAATTCTTCTACAGTTTGCTTTGAATTTTGAAAAAAATCTCATTTTGTTATAATTCCCTGCCTTTTTTTAACCCACCCAGTGCAATTCTGACCCAATTGAGCTTTAATTCTGTCTATTTTAGAAGTCCTTTAGTGAAGTGAATAAAAAGTGATGAAAAAAAAACCCGATATTCAATTCGCGATCGCGTTCGGGAGTGATAAAAGCGTCAAGACTTTCAACAACACTAAACAAAGGTGAGTGATCAAACTTTTTAGTGTCTTTTAAATATTTGTATGTCTATCGATTGTAAATAAACCTTTTTATACAATCTTCCTTAACATGAATATGGGGGCTTACGTTTTTTTGTGTCGTATTGTATTCTACTAATAATCCAATAGTTTGGCCCTCAAACTACATACATAAAGCAAACTGAATCCTCGCCCCAATTCTAGGTTGAGAAATATTTGAGCATCATCTTCCACATTTCGTTAGGGAATTTAGTACCCAGAAGGCCATAATCCGGGTCTCGTAAAATGCCCTGTAAATTCCGTCTTTCGTTTGTTCAAAACAGTAAATATAAGCAGCTTGAGATATTGATGTCAAGGGTACTATTTACTATACAAGACTGAGACATTGGTCAGACTCGTTTTGCATTCAATTTTGATACGCTTCTGTTTTTTTTTTTTAGTAAGAATTGCTATCTCTGGGAGCTACCAAAGGGAACCAATTTTGCGTAACCAGAGATATACTGACTAAGACAAAAGACTATGTCATGCACCATTTATTTAAATCTCGTTACACATTTTTTGCGTCGAAGGTAAACATGAGTAACATCGGTATTGAACATCCTTCACCTCAACATGCCTTCTCACACCAAAAAAGTAATAAATTCAGCATGCCATTGGGTAGTGTTTGAAGCACTACTTGGTAGCAAGTAGTGCTTCAAACGAAATTATTCTGTAATTATTATCCCTCTAGGGACGACTGGGAAAAGTTAAGTTCCGTCCTTTAGAACATGATGTATAGATGACTTAAAATTGGGTAGGTACGACGAAACAAATCCGCAGACAAATCTGACCTTAGCGATACTACTATCTATCTGAACAATAGGTTGGTTCTACTTAAACGATCGCGTGTCAGTATCTGTATCACTGGCCTTTTAGGGCGTTTAAAGAACTGCACATCAATCTTAATAGACGGCTCTACCACACCCGAGGGAATCGGGATTGTTGTATGTTCAAAAGATCTTGGAATTTACCAGACTTTCAGTCTCCCTAGCTACTATAACATCTTTCAGGAAAAAATCAAAATTATAGATCAGTATCAAGCAGGTAAGCTGCAATCAGATGCCTTATATCGGGTTTAATGAAATTAAGTACTGTAGCGTACTTTTAAAAACAAGGGCACCTCTGCAGAGGACCACTCCTGACTCTCTTAGTAGTTGATTTCTCTCCATCAGATAAGACATCTAGACACCGTACAGTCGTGACTAGTCGTCCTCAAGTCCGGCATTTAACCTTCGTTGTCCTCAAAATCCGACTTAGAATTCTGATGGGTCCACACTGGAATTAGTGATTCGCAGGTCCTGCAGATTTTGTTAGAAGCTACTACAAAAGTACCTAAACTTCTAGTGATTAGTGTGAGACAGATGTATATGGATTCTTCTGCAGCAGTCATTGTAGCAAATTTAATTAGTTTTGCTAAGATTTCGCCTAATGTCCTGCAAGGATACTTGACACTTCGGCTAATGCTCAAAAATTTATTTTTTGCGCAACTAGTCTTTGTGTATCCAGTATTCCTCTTAGCTGTACTAACTCCGATGACCTGTCAATGCCAGAAACGGAAAACCGCTTAATAATGTGCTTCAAGAATTTTTCCGGGTGAGACTGTGAGACAGTATAGACAGTCATTTGTTAGACCACATAGAGTATACTCGGGACTATAGTTACCCTTTTGATGCCAAAAATATTCAAAGCCCTTTTAAATGAGCCACCAAACCCATTTTGATATTATTAAATTTTTTACTTTGATTCCCGACAAGGAAACAACAACAGGGAATTGACATGTAATATACTCCGATGAGTCCATTTTTCATTAAAGCAAAGTCAATAAATAACAAAAATCGTTGTCCAGTGCAGTTGCTATGGATGATCTACAGTCGTTTCAATTGTAGCTATTTGCCAAATTGCCCCAAGAGGGTGTATTCGCATTTAAGCGAATGGAGATAACGAAAAACATTAACTGTTTAACTGTTTACTCTACGTTACATGTTTATATTTCAAACCTCTGTCCACAATGTAACATATGAGACCTTGTTACAGTGGGTGTACACCCAACTTGTTTTTTGTTCAAGGCAAACAAACAATTTTTCAATGAACAAGACTCCGACTTCCGTTGAAATACTTGGGTATTTACCAGCTTAACTTTGCAAAGTTGGAACTTAAATTTAAGAACTTCCGGCGGATTGTTGTTTGTAAATAAATGTCGTCAGACTGTTTGCACTGGTATATAGTTGTTTTATCAGTTAATGGGAAATTATCTGGGACAATTTAATATATACATGCGTTTTTATAAATAAAAATAAATAGTTGGCACGACAACCTGAGGTGAGCTAAGGCTTAGCTTCTCGCAACCATTCATGTTGTGCGTGTTGTATTCTTCTCACGAATGGAACCATTTCTTGCCGACTCCGAACGGCGAATTGAGAAGCTTTTTCATGGCAAATTGTAGTATCGGAGGTGGTGTCGAAAAATGTTCTGTCCAACGCACTAACCATTGTGCCACGGCGCGATATCAGTGGCATTTAAAAAACATAATTCTCGAAACTAATGATCCTTGATGATACGCTTCTACTGGTCCTGAACCTCCAAAATACTCGATACTCGAGATGTCGAACCGTGGAATCGTTTTGCCTCTTTTTTATACTAGGTGCAGTCTTTCCGGTCCTTGGCGGGTGATCTTTCCGCTTTGGACTTCGAGAGGTGTGCAGAGTGATATTCGCAATCCCTTTGCATCTTCTCGCCTGTTGCTGTTTCGATAACTCTCAAAGTGAATTCCATTGTATTTTCAGCGGTTCGCTTTAAGGTTTGTGCTCGTTCACTTGCCAGTTCATCACCTTTTTCAGTCCCTCCGACACCTTCGTAACCCGGTGCCTATATGTACATATGTAGATATATTTTCAATCTGAGACAGATTTTGAAAATCAATAACTTACTCTCTGACATCCAAGTAGTTTCTTAAAGTTGCAACACCACCTATGACAGTACCACTTCTTGACTATTCCTCTTTATTGCAACTCAGTAACCAGACCGCACTCAGCCGCAACCCATCTCAACGAATCGTGCACGTTCTCTTGTGTGGATTTGTCTATTACATTTTCTTCCATTAACACACTTAAACCGTAATTACCGCCGAAGAACATTAAAATCCTTGCTGCAGTACTCGACTCGAGAAATCCATTAAATGCACATAAGAATTATTTACATCCGAGTGGATTGCACACAAGAGTTTCTCAAAATTGCCAATTGCACGATACGCTGAATGACTTGAAAATAAACAGCAAATGGGATACACCATCGTGACAGAAGGATCCTTTGGCAGCTTCATTAGCCAATTCATTCAATTTTAACTCAAAAGCTAAATTAAATGTATTTCTTGGAATTCAAGGACTTGATTTCTTGAATCAGGGGAAGTTCAAAATACCATTACACCCTCGCATATTTCATGAAGCACCTCCTTCTTGGCCGTCTCTTAATAAATTCCAAAAGTTTTTGCAAAATTTTATGAAATTTTCCCGAAAACTAAACAGAGAAACTTTTAGGTGTGTTGTCTTGCGATGTACATAGAAACTTGACGTAACCTTTAGGAGTAAAGCAAAAGTTTTTTGACAAAATATTGATTAGATCGAAAGGGTTAGTGTGCAGCCAGGGATATTCATTGTCATGTTTTCTTAAGTGCTGTAAACAATTTATGAGTGATTGCGTGGGAAATGCGTGACGTAAGAGAGGGATTTCTTGAAATTAACCTTCAAAAGGATTTCGCATGGATATTCTTACCTAAAAACAAAGTGAGGTCAAGGGGTGGAATTTTAAATGCACTGCCCATTGAGTGGACCTTTTTCAAATGAGTAAGAGTTGACAAAGTTGACGTCATAAGGTCGATGTCCTTGTTGGATGTTTCCCATTTCAAGAACTTTTGAACCCACTTCCCTTCCTAGAGCTTAGGTAAAATTTATTTGCATTTTTACCATACCGTCCACCCATCTTTTTCCGACCTAAACAACCATAACTTACCTCCATCCAATTAAAAAGCACGTGTACGAGTAAGTAAACACTGCGACATACTTAAAATTCAATGGCACAGAAAATACCTTATGTTCTACACACACAAAAAAGAGATAACCAACAAAAAACCGACACGCAAACAGAGTGAGGAAAAAATTCCAAAATAATGTTCCACATACGCCACATGTGCCCTGTGCCGAATATTCGACGTCGCTCCATGCTGCAGGAATATAAAAATCACATCATTTGAGTAATTGAGGAGGAAAGCGGGGGATCTTACGGCGCAAAATTTTCAATTAGCCTCCAACCGAATTCGTGGTCTGGTTGCTTAAAATGATAATCCACACCTTCAATCACTGGGCTCTGTGTGTCGACGACGGTGGATTTGAAATGCGTTCACGGTACGTGCGGGATAAGTTAAACCAAAGGCAGCTCTCTTTTCCTCTCCCTGACTTGATTAGATAAAAATAGATTTATAATGAAAGCATGCAACAGTTTGGCTTGCAGGAACGAATATAGGACGAGTGGAGTTACTAAGTATCCCTTGCTCGGAGAAAAAATTTCAAAGCAGATTCGAACCACCTGGCAGCTACAGATGTTCTTGATTGATAGTTTGCTTAGTTCTTGATATCCTGAGAGAAACTTCGAGATAGTGGGTTGGCCCGTTATTGACTTTCTTGTCTTCTAAACCCCTGCGAAGATCATCCTCATACATACTTACTTAGGTGGCGCTACAGTTCGGGGTGAACCTAGGCCTCAACCAATAAGCCTCTCCAGTTAGCCCAGTCCTTAGCTTACTGCCTCAAGTTGCGTACTCCAAGTTGCTTGAGGTCCTCTTCCACTTGTACGCGCCACTTTAGACGAGGTCTTCCTCTACTGCGTTATCTCACCGGGTTAGACTCGAAGACTGCGAGCCGGAGCATTTGTGTCCATTCGCTTTACATGCCCCAGCCATCTGAGCCGATGGATACGTATCTTCTTGTTTAGGGCGATGTCGCTGTACAACTAGTAAAGTTCATCATTGAATCTTCTCCTCCAGAACCCGTCAACGCAGACGGGACCGAATATCTTTCGAAGAATTTTTCTCTCGAAGCAACCAAATCTATCCCTTTTCGATAGAGTCCATGATTCAGCTCCATTAAGCAGGACTGGAATGATCAATGTCTTAGTAAGAGTGTCCTTAGTTTTTCAGGATAGGGCCTTACTACTCAATTGCCTTCTAATCCCGAAGAAGCAGCGATTGGCAAGAGTTAAGGGCCATGTTGGAAAGTCTTATAATAACATCTTCCTCAGGAGGAGTGTCTGTAACCACAGTAAAAGGATGACCCCAATCGGGAGTTCTCTCTCCTCTTCTGCGGTCTTCAGTGATTGGCAACCTTTTAATCATTCTCCACAGATTGGGGTACAAAGCTATTGGTTATGCTGATGACCTAGCAATGACTGGACGATGTCGAATGTCATGCAGCGTGTTTTATTCTCCATTAATCCTCGCAATACTGTTCTAGTGCCTTCTACAAAAAGAAGATTGGTCAATCTCGGACCTATCATCCTCAAAGGTACCACTGTAGGCTATTCAAGGTCAAGTACCTTTAGCGTTGCCTTCGAGAGACGCTAAAATTGGAATGCGCATATTACATTCGCGACTGAGAATTATGGGCTATTCCGCGCCTCTACTGCAGAACTTGGGGTCTTAGTCCCAAAATGATACATTGGTTGTACATTTCGATAGTTAGACCCATAAAAACATATGCGGCTATAGTTTGGTGGCCAAAGTACTTGGACGAACGACGGCTATAATATGCTATGCGCACCTAGTGGTCGCTCAGTAGTTAGTGCGTTGAACTGCTGTGCGAGCGACGTGGGCTCAAGCTCTAGCCACATCCACCGAACATTATTCGCGGAACCACCTCTCGTCGGAGCATGACAGGCCTCCGGGAGTATAATTTGGGTGGTTGGGTGCCCGGCCACCAAGGCATTGTAGATTTGTAGACAATAAAACTGCGGATGAGTTAGCTAAGTCCGATTCGGCTTCCGCCTTCTTGGGACCAAAACCCCTCTGTGGCATTAGTTGGGCCACCGCCATAGCTTTGTTAAACAATTGGCAACAGCAACTTCTTCTAGCCCTTTGGGAAAATGTCTCCGGGCTTAAGGAATCCAAGAGACTTAAGCCCTTTTCTTACAAGGAATTCTTAACCTTGACAAGAACAACATGAGAAAGCTACTGGGCTTCCTTATCGGTCATTGCGACCTAAGATATCATCTCAATAAACTAAATCTTTGTTCAGATACAGAGTGTCGGCTCTGTTTGGAAAAGCAAGAAACCTCTGAGGACATTTTTTGTGAATGTCCAACACTATACTGGCAGACGGAACTTTCATAGAAACTCGGCTACAAATGACATACTGACCTTCATTAGAATAGTAGTAGACCTATTAGGTTAAGAAGACCGGAGACACAATAAATCTTGCTAGATCGCCGTGTCAGCCATAAGGGCAGGTTAAAAAATTATAATAGAAAAGGCGTACTTTAGTACAAGCCTTAAACAACTTTAAACAAGTCTTATGTCCTAATGTTCCTTTATCTCATTATCATCCTCATCATTTTCCAATGGCCCGCTTATCCACTATAAGAGTCGCGGGTTAAGGGAGCTTTAGTAGACTTTCCATACTTTTTGATCTTCCGCCATCGACTTTAAATCAAGGGGCTATCCCCATACGGGTAGAGGTGAGATTTCGGACTTGGTCCAGCCATCTCATCGTGGGCCTACCCAGGGGATGCCTTCCTGATGGCACGGATTCCATGGCACGTCTTGGAAACCGAGTTGAGGACATGCGTTTGACGTGTTCAAACCATGGAAATATAGACCTCTCCGTTCGGAAAGTAGCTACTAGACATTAAGTGCCTCACGTATTCCTCACGTTCCTAACCCGATATCGATGAGTCACCCCAACAATACAACGAAGAAATCTCATTTCGGCACCTTGTATCCGCGATCTTATTCTTTCGGTCATTACCCAAACCTCATGACCATAGGTAAGAGGCGGAACAAAAACTGAATTGAAGACCGCTAGCTTAGCTCCGATGCCAAGTTCGGTCCCACTGATAACAAATTGACCAAGCTGTCCCAAAATTGCTCTATCCTGACCAATCCTACATGATAACTCAGTATTGCTCCTACCATCACTCGTGAATAGGATCTGCACCTGTTTCAATGGGGCTCTAATAACATGCAGAGTGAATTGAACAGGCATTCTGGAAATTACCATAACCTCTGATTTGTTCACGTTTACCTTAATCCCAGCTTCAACACAGACGGCGACGAAGCTATCTAGTGCGCGCTGAAGTTCGGTCTGGGTTGACGTAAGGATGACCAAGTCATCCGCAAAAAGCAGATGACTTATCCTTAAGTCTCCAAATTCGAACCGTTTCTTACCACGGCTGCACTGTAACATCCAATCCATATACACTATGGAGAGGTGACAGAACGCACCACTGACGAAGTCCAACGCCCACAGTGAAAGTTGTTTACTTAACGCCGCTCACTCGAACACAGCTCTTACAGTTAGTTAGTACAAAAATTGAATGAGGGAACCATCAATCCCATACTCCTGCAGTACACTCCAGAGTTTACCTCGAGGGACCCGATTATATGGTTTTTCCAAATCCACAAATCAAGTAGGGATAGGTTTGGCATACTCCCAGGCCTTCTCAAGTACCATTCTGAGAGTGAATAGCTGGTCGGTTGTGTTTCTACCTTCCTTTATCTAGGAGTAAATCTTCACCATAGAAGTGGCCTCTGTACAAATTCGGCTAATAATAAACAAACAAAAATGAAGGTGCAGAGGTTCGGAACTTCCTCGAAAGTCCAGTCTTTGCGTCTTTACGTATGGTGCCCGATGCTATGTAAGCAAATCAGAAGAAGCGCTTCGACATACAAAAAACCATCGAGTATAAGGTTCCATGTGTAAGGAGAGCGAATAGCCGCACCAGGAAGTAGTCAACAATATTGGCCTGGTCACATCGAGGGAATGAGTAACAATGCTTCTGAGACGAGGTTTTTTGAATCTTGAATCTCGATGACAAAAAATAAATAATGACGTATGACAGAAGCTTTGATTTGGAGCACTGTGGCCGGGATTAAAGAAGTACCTCGGGCAAAGACTCTTCATGGATAGGAATCCATTTTTTTTTTTTTCAAGAAAAAAAGTTGATCCACTTTCTTTTGGTTCATACTGTACATTGTCAAATCTCGCCTGAACAAATCGGTTGTCGTGTTGGATTTTTGAAATGTCCTGTGCGTACGCTGTTGTTCTCTTCCTTGTTTTCTTTTCTCACTGTACTAACTCAGTTCTTCTTCACTCTGTGATTCATATTTATCTGCTCAAGGTGCTCAAGGTGGTATGTTTTCTGTTTAAAAAGATAAAAGTGTCATATGATATGTCGAGCAAAAGTTTTAAAATGTCGTACAGTTTTAGGAATTTATGTTTCTTGAATGAGGTAAGAGAATGAGAATACGGGAACGTGTTGTTCACGGAAGAATACATTTTTGCCACAGTCCTCGCTGGTGAGGTAAGATTATTTCCTAAATATTTTCGTATTCCATGTTTGTAGCCAGTTATGAGATTTTCTTTTGTCGAATTTTTAGCATCCCCGACCTTGTTTACCATCTCACAAGGAGTACATACATATGTGTGTACATAGTTGAGAAAATGTACGACAAATAGTTTTCGTTGGAGATTGCCTTCTCAGTGGGAGCGGAAATATGTGGTGTCATACTGAGCTAAGTACTCAACGCGACTAATGCCACCTAGAAACCGTGGGTGACAATTGACTCAAGCCTCGCGCTGTTGGATCCCTAATCCGCTTTTATTGTTATGAATTCAGCAAGGAGCGAGTGTTGTAAACGGGAAATGAATTCTAAGGCATTTCAGCTTACGTGCTCACCCCAGGATATTTGTCAGGATGTAGAATACTCCTTACGCAATGGCATTGCTCCTTTTTTTATATTGCTTACGTCATCGATTGTCATTTATAGACGAGTACAAAATATTTATGCAAATTACGCAATAATTTGTAGTCAAGGACTAGGACCTATGCACGACATTCGTTTCTTATGGAAATCATAACCACTTACCCCAAAATGAATTCCAAAAATACATCCATTTCCAAACGACAAGCGGAAATATCTCTATTTGAAACTAATTAGCACTGATGTCCTTGTTCGTGAGGATGTGCACAAAAATAACTTTATTCGTATTGGTATTACCATGTCGCGACCTTGTTGTCGGTTGCTTAATTAATTATATTTCGAGTGCGGGAATTTTCCTCCCAGTAACTGAGATAATTCAATTCGTATCCTGTTTAAGGAGTAATTGAAAACATATGCGTGCTAATTATTGTACATGTTCTTAGGGGAAAAAGGGTTCGTCGAACTCGAGTAGATTAGAAGTAGTCTTCCCTCCTTCTCTCTAAAAAAAATTTGGATCATTTTATCTGGTAGTTGTCGAAATGGATAAAAGATTTCTAAAGGACTAAAGGACTATTTTGACTTTGTTTTGTGTCAAATCTGCAATAGTCCTGTTAAATCTTTGAGTTTCCTTTGCTAGGTGACAACAATGGAGCTTTTGTTCGTCCTTCTTTCCCAACATTTCTCTTGTTCCTTTGGAATATAAAAGAATCAAAATAAAGATACGAACGTACTTCTATCTTCCGTCACTTCCCATCACAATCAGTCTAAAAAGTCATCAGGAAAATATATGTACACTCAGTTCGCTCCCCTTAGTCTATTCTACGCCACATGTCTGTGTAAGACTCTAAAAGGAAGAAGAAAGGAGCGACAAAAAAAAAAGACAGACTAGTTGAATACAATTTTTATTTCTGCTTTGAGATTGCGAAGGTTGAGGTTAAATCGAATCAAACAGATACGGCAGAACGGCGGCGGCGACGGAATTTATTCACCTGGAAAGTTTCCGACGAGTGAAGCAGCTTCGCAAAGTGCTCCTCGGGGAGAAAGACTCACACACACACACACAATTTCCGTTTTATTTCATTTTATTGCATTCAAACGTTCTGGCTGTTGCCACCGGTTTGAGTTAAGCATTAAAGAGTAAAAGGAATTCTAACCTAACTTATGGTGCGCAATGAATGGGTTTCCATTTTGTTGCTTTTATACTCCATTTGCTTTGGTTTCGCCTTTGCCCTAATAGATATACACAGAGAATCGTGTTTCTGGGTATGTTCTGACAGTTTAGGGCAATCGTAGAAATGCATTAAGTGTCCTTGGGGGTTAACCGGTTGTTGCAAATTATATTAAAGCAGCTTGTGAAAGGATTGGTTTGGGATTTGTGTTTTCTTTAAAAGCATTGCGGCATTTAAATTTTAAAGCCACGGAAAGATTTCTGAGGGCTTTAAAAGTGAAATATTTAATAGAAGTTTAAGAATAAGCGGTTGGTTGTACTCCGATAAAGCAATAGGGGTAGCTAGCCTCTAGTGCCTGGGCCTTCCTTACTAAACAGGTTTCTTGTATTATAAGACAGTGCTTAAGCAGTTTGGAATCACTTAGATTGGGATACCTATGCATCTCAGGAAATCTTTAAGTTCAACCCTACACAAGTCTTCCAAATTGGTAAAGAAGTAATTACCATTTTACTTTTTCACAGCACATAGTGCAAAAGATGGTCATACATTTCCTCGTCATGCCTTCAGCTTCTGATGTATTCGTTGTGATGTACGCCAAAACGTTTCGCATAGGTACCAATACCACAGTGCCTAGTAATGATGATGAAACGACATTGTGACGAAGATTAAGCTGAGAAACAGATCTCTTCTCGTAGATTGGCCACAGAGTCTTGGCACTCATGCTAGTATTAACAGAATCCAGCGTGTTTCGAACCATTTTAAACTCGATGTGTGCTATGTATATAGAAGCTTATTGGTCATCATAATCTTCATTTTCCAATGTCCCGCTTATCCACTATGAAGGTCGCGGGTTTAGGATGCTCCGCATCTCCCGATCTTCAGCCATCGAATATAAATCATTAGGTGCTATCCCCATACGGGTAGAAGTGAGATTTCGGACTTCGTTCAACCACCTCATCCTGGGCCTACCCAAGACACTCCTACATGATGGCACGGATTCCATGGCAAGTTTTGGAAGCTAAGTTGGAGGCGTGCGTTTAACGTGCCTAAACCATCGAAGTATACATCGAAATATAAGACCTGTCCGATTGAAGAAATAGCTGGTCGATATTGAGTACAATACAACGAAGAAATCTCATTAATTGGTACTCGGACGGATAGGAAAACCTGTGAAAAAGTCAATGCTTCCTTGCGAGTTCATCGGCTCTTTCATTACTTAAATAGTATTATCGATATACTCTGCTACTTATCATAGAGTCCCCGCATAAGCTCCTGATTCATTTATCTCATTGATCTCATTTAGATATCTTTTGCAGGTTCCTACAAACCTTGATCTAATTGTCGCGGCGTCCAGAGCCGTCTGAGTCTAATAATTTCAGCCGCCATCTTGCTGCAGAATAGATGCAGAAGAATAAATCTCTTTTCAGGAAAGGTAAACCTTTAACGCTTATATAGTGCCTCGACATGTTTGTTTCCATAGCCGCACTTGCTAACTTAAGGTGGCTCTACAGTTCGTGGCGGACCTGGGCGTCTCTAGCCAGCTCTATCTTTAGGCAGCTGCCTCCAGTTTCGCACGCCAAGTTTGTTTAGGTCCCCTTTGCTACTCAATTGCCTTCTTAACCCAAAGAAACAGCGATTGCCAGGAATTATCTTCATTTGATCTCAGCGCTGGTGTCGTTGTCTGAATTTATAGTGGAGGTAGACAAAATCCTTGTCTGTCGGTGTTGTGTCCTTTCTTGTTGCCAGCATATACTAGCCGTTGTTAACGAACGGCTTCAGGCGCTCACACAACACGGCATTCTTCGTCAAACCAGGGGTTTCGTTGCGGTGGTCGAGTAAAACGCAGCACGTCAGAGTCTTTTTGACAATGTTGCCACTGGTCTTCAATATTTGATGCTGGCGGCAAAGGACCTCTTGATAGATTGAGGGAGACTCGATCGGAAAAGGATCTGGTGATCTCTTGCGATTGCAGCCGTCTGACGTCGAACTTCCTCACAGTATTTCCTAGTCATAGCGGTACTCGGGATATCCGCAGCCGTACCTTGGCTACCACAAGGTAGTGGTCCGAGTCAATGTTCGCCCCTCGGAACGTGCGGACATTCATAATACTGGAGGAGGGCTTTGCGTCGATTGCATTGTGGTCAATCTGGTTGACGGTTGAATGATCAGGAGATCTCTATGTTCCTTTGTGACAGTACTACCAAACAAGCCTTCTTTTCCTAGCTTTGCGTTAAAATCGCCTTGGACAATTTGTACGTCATAGCTGGGGACTGCTCTTAAGTCTTGTCCAGGAGCTCGTAGAATCTGTATTTGATGTCGTCGTCTTTCTCCTCCATGGGGGCATGCGCGCATATTAGGCTTATGTTGACTCTTACCCTGCCTTTATTTGGCCGAAATCCTGAGGTGCTGACTGCTGTTTAGATGTGTGGATCCATTATCCTCCTATTAACCACTTTTTTCCCTAATAATCGCAAGAAAAAAAAAACTCCTTAAAGTTGCAGGATAAGATATAATCCACTAAGCATAAGACCATTCAATATTTCCTTCCTTCTCTTGCAGCAATTCGTCTTCTTGCCGACCTTGGCTGGAATGTCCATTAACCTCAAGGCATGTCTTGCAATGTTGCTAAATCATTATCATTCTTACTTGTCTTCTTTTTTCCCACCTCTCGCTCCATTTACTTTTCTTAATTAAAAACGTACTCAAACCATGATATCCTTTCCACTTCAACTAAGATTTATCCATATTTATACATCCTTTTTCATAAATCAACAACAGTCCCACCACGCATAGGAGTTCTCCCTCGTCTCGTCGTATAATCATTGCCTTATCCTATGGCGCCTTCCATACCAATGCTCCCCGAAATCATCATTCTCCGGCTGAAGGATTTCACTTTACGAATACTTGTGGTTAAATGAGAAATAAAAGGACTCTCCTTGTCGGTCACTCAAACACGAGCGAACTTTTACATAACTAACCACAACTCGATTATATGGGTCGGGAGTATTTTGAATCCTTCAGCTTTCACTGTAGTGTTTACGTTGGGAAGTCCCGTCCGTGTCATCTGCCTGCTGTTGTATTGTGGACTATACTCATTTTTATTTATCTTCGTAGGGCTCGTCTTTGGTTTGCTTCATCTGGGCGATATGGTTGATGGTTATTTATGAGAAAATGGAGAGTACACTTGATGAATGAGGATATCATCATTTTGTATTAATTGCAACTCATTGTGGGTGACAAATCGAAATATCCTTCGGCGAGCGGAGTGGCATTTTCGACTTTTCTGAAAGTTTGGCTCATAAATAAACTTTTTTTGCGTCTTGTGAATGCGGAAGTAGTGAGATGAGATTTCTGATTCCCTTTCATTTGGAGGATAATCCTTCTTGAGAAAACGTGCCATGGGACCAAAACAGATTTGCAAAATGAAAGTTTCCAAGAAGAGGAAGTTTTTAATGAGCGGGCGGCAACTGACTCGATGGAGAAAAGTTGTATAGTGAAAGTGGATGAGAATTGGTCTCGTTGTAGTTTTGACTTGATGTTGGATTAGATGGAATCTTATGCGCTCTGCTCTTTTATTAGATAAATTATATGCTTTGTGGGTTAAGAAGAAGTTCTTGGAGACATGTTTCATACTTTAATTGTATTAAAGGCAAATGACTTTGGAATCTTCAAAGTGGATACGTTTAAATTCTTCTTCTTCAGGAGGTGGCACATTTATCTGTGGTAGTCATGCTTGTTAATGAAAAGAAAAGTTGTGACAGTAGGAGGACGATGGGCTCTTGATCGGGCAATAGTCTCTGTCGTCTACTTTTCCGCAATCGGCAGTTGATAGCTGCGGAGTCAAATCTAAAAGATTGTGTCTTAGGTTAGGTTAGGTTAAAGAAGTGGCGGCTTGATGTTGGAAAATGGATATATTGCCGGGAAGGGTCATCCCTTCCTTCGTCACAACTTTCATTTGCTTGAAAGAGCTTTTCGAAATTGAGTTTGAAGTCAGGGTATGGCGTCATGAAATCAGTTTTTGTTTCTAGTCTCTCGTCCATCTAGCAAAATTGGTTTGACCTATTTAGCCCTTTTTCCAAAAGTTAGATGCTTGCAGTAATAGCGCGCTTTTTGCTGCCACTTTTTTAGTCTATAGGTCGAGCGGTAGGAGTGAGAGTATCGTTTCAAGGGCCGCTGTCGAAGTCGTTCTTCTGGCTCTCGTTGTGCTGATGCATGCTAATCATTGAATTTTTGTGAGTGTCTTTAGGTTCGTGCCTTTTTCCGCGGCCGGACACCAGACCAGACACCCATAGGTTAAAATTGGTCTTATGATTGCCGTATATGGCCAGTGGATTATGGCAGGTCTTGGCTCCTTTTTTTCCTTCAAGGATTGTCTTAGTAGGTTTAGATCATGTGGGTAGTACATATATGCCTCAGCTCAGAGAAAACTTGAAGGCGTTCCGACTAATGCTGACAAATCCACATATGTTGATGGCGGGTTCAATGCTGTCCACTTAGCCCAAGGCGTGATATACAGTCTTCTTAAGTTTCTTCAGTTCAACATCCATTGGTAGATGAGGGTTTTTTATGATCTGTAAATGTCAGAACGTCAGTCAAGGTTTACATTTTTATCATGATGAAGTTCATGAACGAGCATCGTTTGCAAATAATTAAAATTTACTACCGGAATTCTGAGCCGGTGATCGCAACTTCAAGACTCCAATTTCTTTCGATTTCGAATCAACATATTCACTATTGAATGTTCCTGTGCCAGTGAGACAACGCACCGGTCAAAGTACTGAAAATTTAACAGTCGCAAGTGCTTCAGTTCAAAATGAGCCTAATCACTCGATTCCACGCCGTTCACAGGAATTGAGAATCTGTGTGTGGAAAGTGGTGGCAAATTGACGCGAAGGAATCGATCGCTGCAAACAGGCTCGCGGTAGTCATAATATGACTTCATATTATGAACAAAATCGAACTCCATACTTAAGTTTAATATGTGTACTACTCCTGGAATTAATTTCAGCCCAATATCTCAATTATTTCGTATTTTATTTAAATACAAAATTGTTATGTCCTTATACTTCATTTCCCATACATTTATTCAACAGGACGCTGCTCCATACGGGATTTCTTTTGTTTAATATTGACGTCGGTATTAGTTTCAACAAGTACTTAAAGTTGTTTCACAATGAATCTCTCCTGCGGTACGTGTGTTTGAAAACAGAGGAAAATGTCGCTCCAGTCGATTTGTACTGCAATCTGATTAACTTCTGGCTAATGTAAGCGCTTGATAGTCTTGAACAATCCAGGCGATCTTGTCAGTAAAATGATTTATTCCTAGAGACTAGATCAATATCTTGCGGTTCTTTTGATGAATACAACTCATGAGCTCATGTTTAGTTTTCATCACGCAACGAATGTTAAAGTCTGATAAACTGAATCTTAACCTATCCTATTTGAGTGAACGAATTCCTTAGTGCTTCCTCAAAGTTTATCGAAGAGACTAATTGAACCAACGCAAACCAAACTAAAAACCTCATATTGAAAGATTATTGAAACTGCCCACCTTAGAAGATACTCAACAGTACTTCATTTCCTGAGAAGCATTTACATATATACCTTTTGGGGGATGTCGAAAAAATCGTTAGCTGCATGACATCTGTGCTAACATTCGGCGTTCTATTTTTGGATTTGCCCTCCTTGCACGGTGTCCCAATTCTGTTCTATCCTGAATTGTCCGGTCGTTCGCAGTCCTCTCCCGCATATTCTTCTTCCGGTCCTCTTTTCGTCTCGTATTGTCGTCTAGTCTACGTACCAGCGAAGAGGATTCGTTTGGACCTTCGTTTATGCTTGTTGGTGACTTTATCACCTATTGTCACTCCACTGGTCCACATCCGTATATGCATCTCAGTAACATGAAGTTGTTGCACAAGTTTCCGGCATGCGGCCCAGCACTCGTACATCACAGTAAGTCTGGTAATCGTTTTAAAACTGTGGCCGCTGCTGTTGTTTCTTTTTGTCGCCTAGTATGCCTGACGCGGTCTGCGACAAAGAATTCTATGGGTGGCTTTTTTATCTACTGACCCATCCCCGCTGACATATGAGCTTAGGTATTTAAAGCCGTCAGATACTGTGATAAGGTGGTTACCTATTTTTAATTTTCGTGGAACTTGTCCTAGGATTCGAGAGCATCTACCCTAGAAATACCCTTTTTCCAGCATAGTCTTATTGTCTGCTAGAAGAGCTACGTCGTCCGCATATATCAGCGTCCATCACGAAATTGAGCAGCAATCGGCTTAGAACTGATGCTTAGTGGACATGTGAAAGTCAATAAACGCTCTTAAATTTGGTTGTTACTTGGTGGTAAGTGTTACGAACCAGACAATGCTATCTGGAACGAATCAACTTCTGTGAGACTGCCATACTAACTCTCTCAGCCTTTTCGAGGTCAATTAAGAGGTTTTTTCTATTCGTTGGTAACGTTGGTAGCCAAATTGATTCTCGTTTACTTCGAATTTATTCTCGCTTACTGCAATGATGTTCCTAAAGCCCGCATCTAAGACTCTTTCTCTTTCTCTTTTAAGGCAATGTGGCATGGGCTTAATCCCGCGGTGATTTGCATAGCCCCTTACGCCTTGGTTTTGTAAAAGAGTATCATAAAGCTGTATTCTGTATAAGGGACCTCAAATGCACACTGCGACCTATGAGGTCTAGTATGGTTGCCCATATGGTTTAACCAGATAAACTTCAGTATACCCTTAGATTCAATTTTCCGAATTTTCGCTGGGTTGACCGAAGCCCGCGTCAAGTAAAGTAATCTTTTCCTTGCGGCTTCTGGACATACGCACAGAATATTATGTTCAACGGTCTCTTTCTGTTCTCCACAGAGTCAGAAAATACCGGTATCTGACACTAACATTCTATGCAGATGGTATCTGTGTGGACAATGTCCTGTTAGATAGCTAGTTAAGGTCCTAGACCCTTAAATGATTATCGTTTATACACTTGTTGGGGTCAGCATTAGGTAAATCAGACATACTATCCGCACTAGATGTTTTCTCTTTCATGGCGCACAAGTGACGCCAACGCACAACGTGCTTTAGATCTTTAACTGGCTCTTCGTGGACGGTTTTTGCTTAGTCCCCTAATTCCTGAGAAGAAAACTCAAATGATCTGTGAGCCACATGAACCTAACGCCCATCATTATTTCACCTCTCGATTATCCACGGGGCACTGCAAGAAAGTGTCGATGGGGTCAGCAATTTTGACATTTCGTGAAGGAAAGGATGGATCAAGCTTTATTACTAAATATCACCCTATGATTACTACAAATTTGAGAAACAAAAGTATTGTTCCCAAGAGAGCTTAAACTGTTTGCAGAATTCTAAAAACGATTGCAAACAGGTATTTTTGATATTCTATCCTTCCCAAGGAGATTGAATTCAGTTTTTTTAATCAAAATTCGTGATCTAATGCACCCCAGTTGAATACGGCTTCAGTAAAACGGCTTATCGTAAAATTTGAGAAAAGTCACGCAAGCACTCATAACACTTAACCGCCTCTCAGAGCGTTGTCATCACCCCTCAATCCAGCAGAGAAGCTCTTAATAAATTCCACACTACACACCAAATCCATTAATCAAGAGCACTTTGGTAGGCCCAGGTCCTAAGAACCCGAGAACCCCTCGATCCACACCACCAACCCTCAGAAATTCACCCAAAAATTATCTACAGCATGCGCAACAATTTATTTAAACATAAATCTTATCAAGACGTAAAATTAAGACACAGTCCTCCATAAACAGTGTGAAATTTATTAAACATTTACTACATGTTCAGCATGCCTCAATCCGAATCTGAATCCGAATCCGAGAAGATAGGCAAATAGGATACCCTCATCCATAATACAACCAGTAAATGAACCCATTATCAAGACAAATTGTATCGCAGATTACCACGATAATGCTGTTTTATGAAATTTCCCTGCGTATGTACGCGTGCTTGGCTGCCTGATTCGGTGGAAAATTTTTATTTTTCGGATAGGCTTCGACCCCGTATGGAAGTTTTATGAGGCCTTCAACTTGAGTTATGAATTGGAAGCTTAAATTTATGAATATGGGCTGTGGGCATGGTAGAGTATCTTACCACTCAACAGGTTCGCAGTTAAGGTTTTGTTACTCTGCTTCATCAGCATTGAAGGGATGTATCCGCAGGACCTTTGATTAATTACATCTACCCGAGAGTAATAAATAAAATTTTCTTTTACTGTGCACCGGAAAATCTCATTATTCATTTAGGGAAGCATTAAGTGACCATAAAAGATATCCATCAAATGGATTGTGGGTTACAGGAGAGAGAAGGAGAAACACTGTGTAGATACAACGTAATCAAAAATGCGATAAATGAGGTAGAATTCATGTCAAGGCGACACGTATTCACAGATATGTGTATGTTTGGCAAGTCTCAGTCCTCCCAGGATAGACGAGGTGATAGTAAGAACAAAATAATTGCATCGTTTATCAATTTTATCAAGTCAATAAAGAAAGTACATGAGGAGATTGCATCTATTCATGGAAGTCCATATATCAAACAATTTCACGCGCCACAGAGTACTGTGCGGAAGGTTAATGACGTTCATTTGGGGTTAGGGTCATTTAATTCATGGGGATGTACATTTGGGCATCTTTAATGTGCTCGAGGATGCTTTTTATTCCATATTGTTCCGTTGGGAGACCGAGTTTCTGAAGGTTCTCTACCGAAGATGCTGCTTCCTTTTACTATTTTTGGTTGAAAAACCTCCTTTTTCCTTATTGGTAGATTTGACTTGATATTAGTACGGGGACTGCGGCGGTAAAGAATTCCAAGAGGGGACAGTGTGCTTTTTCTGTTCTGTGCCACCTTCGACTTAGAACCCTGGGAAGATTTTGCAAGATTTTGAACAACTTTCCAACAAAATACATTTGCAGCTACGAATGGACTTAACAATCCTAAGGCAAAAGATCCACGCAAACAAGTGACATAAAATAATACCAGCGCCATCATGGATCTATGTATATTGTTCCAAGTGTGACGTTGAGGACTCCTTCTTGGTGTCAACCCGCTGACCTTACCTACTCAAGAGTATGTCGTCCTTGAAAAGAGACTTTTGTTAAATTAGGTAGATGGGTTGGCAAGGAGAAGACGGCCTCTGCGCTACACTCAGGTCTGTAGAGACCCATTGTGATGCCCATTTTTGGGGGGAAGGTAACCCCCCCCATCGAAGTGCCCCGTTAGGACGCCGGTTTTCCGTCGGAAGGGCACACAATAGACGCACACACGCTTCCGCCAGTAGCACGCCCGCTAGCGGCTTCGTCTGCTTCAGACAATCTCTGTCCACCAGTACTGAAACCCCTGAAGGTAACAGCACAAGCTTCACCCAGATTTTGTGCGCAGACAACTCCACCCGCAGGAGAGTCTACAGCAGAAGGGCGCGTTAGTTGCGCACACGCTTCCCACAGTAGGTGCCTGGCACACAGCT
Organism: Matsumyia berberina; assembly: GCA_917880715.2. Taxonomy (NCBI): domain Eukaryota; kingdom Metazoa; phylum Arthropoda; class Insecta; order Diptera; family Syrphidae; genus Matsumyia; species Matsumyia berberina. Next base: position 53,223,111 of record OU862870.1, read on the forward strand.
CGCTTCTTCCGTTTTGCTCTGTTCGAGCTTGAAGAACAGGAGGCAGTGTCGGGTCAAAGGGCTGAGTCGGTTCCGGTTGGAGTACCTTTCGCCGACCTAATCCTCTTTCCCTCCACCACCAAAGGAGAACTGCGCTCGGTGCTTACACCTTCAGTTGGTTTAATCTTCTTACGCCGCTCGATCGCAGCCTTCCTTCTTTTCCTTTTCTTTTGGCTCTTAGACAGGAGCCCACCGGGGCCTATCGCGTCTCGAGCTCGTTCAGCTTACGCTTCCCGAGTCAAACCATCAGCAACAGTACTACGGTCAACTGCCTGGTTATGCTGAAAGAGATTAAGCGTACCGGGTAAAACCTTTCCGCCACTTTCTCCTTCTATTCAGTTCATCCTCCCGAACGAGTCAGAGAGTGAACTGCAGGACTCTTCAGATGCGAGCGTACCCGGACCTGTATCATCGTCTGAAGAGGCGAAACCAGAGAGTATGTTGGTTGAGGCCTCCAGAATCCGTGCCTCGACCGTGGTCGAAAATACCACGGGTGGATTTGCGCTTTCGCGAGTACCACCTGGAGTAATAAATCCATAAGGTTTTTCTGACAGGCATGCCTACCTCGGGTAAATTCTAACCCCTACCCGAAGGGGGTTCGAACCCAGGCTTTCGAACCATTTGTCATGTCCTTGTTGTTACATCCCTCAGTTCTTTGGTATCCTGGAAAAAATGCCTTCCAAAGGATTTATGTCTGAGGTGGCAAATACCTGGGCAGTGACAGAGAAAGCGGGTTGCGTCCTCATTGACTTCCTTGTCTCCGCAACCCCTACAAAGGTCGTCTACTCTAAGCCTTAGCTTTTCGTATTATAACGTAAACTATTATGACTACTCATACATAATAATTACTCCTACAAGGATAGAGAGGGTCCTGTCCTCCTTCCATTCGCTTCCACTAGAATCCATGCTTCATGTTTGAGTTTACATGGCGGGACTTTCACTGAATGATCAGCCTGGGCAGCAATTATCACTGCTATTACCTCCGCCTGGAAAACGCTGCTTTGATCCGGGAGTCCGCATGAATGCTGGTGGATAGGGCTGCGTCCAGAATGTCATCCATGAGTGATCGCGGATACCCAGCACTATATTCTGTTTCCCCTTCTGAGACTTACGGCCTCTACTATGAATAAGCGCTTACGTGTACTGCCTCTGATAATATCTCTCATCCCTCTTTAACTTTGCATCATGCATTTTTGGACCGATTTACTCTTTTGTCACGTTGGGTTTGACAGCATACACTTGAGCTTACCCTCGTTGACCGCTAAACCCATCTTCACCACTTCCGTCTCAATACTTACGAATGCGCTAGTGATATCACGCTACGTTCTTCCGATTATGTCAATATCGTCGGCGTATCCGAGTAATTGGACGGACTTTTGAAAGATTGTGCCTCTGGTGTTGGCGCGTGAGTTTTGCACAACTCTTTCAAGAATGATGTTGAAGAAGTCGCATGAGAACGCGTCGTCTTGTCTAAATCCTTTTTCGACATCAAAGGTTTCGGTGAAATCTTGACCGATCTTGATGAAGCAGCGTGTATTCTCCATCGTCATCCTTCACAAACGAACGAGTTTGGCAGGGATGCCAAAACTAGATATGGCTCTGTATAGCTCGTCTCTATAGATGCTGTCATACGCGGCCTTAAAATCGATATAAAGGTGATGGGTATCGATTTAAAGTTCCTTGGTTTTTTCCAAGATCTGCCGCAGAGTGAATGTGTGTCGATGATGAACTTTCCTGGCCTGAAGCCACACTGATATGAACCAATCAGGTTGATGACGAACGGCTTCAGGGGCTCACACAACACGGCAGATAGGATCTAGTAGGCGATGTGAAGAAGACTGATGCCTCTGTAGTTGGCTCAGTTCAGAGGGTCTCCTTTCTTGAGGATCGGGCAAACAATGCTGAGGTTCCATTCATCGGACATACTTTCCTCCGACCATATTTTACAGATGAGTTGGTGCCGCTTTGAACAGCTCGGCAACTATGCTGTCTGCACTAGCAGCTTTGTTGGGCTTGAGGTTCGTTGTGTGTCTTCACCGAGTGAAGAGAATTTCGCGTTGGATTTTCGCAGGTAGGTCAATGATACCACACCTCATGTGAGTTTTCAGATCCATCCTATGGAGTTACGAAAGCTAACAATGTCGCCAGAATGTTAAAATTTCTAATAGCTCTCCAAAAAAAGAGAGATTTTGTTAAGTGTGAAGTCCCTGCCTCCTAACATTTGCATACAAATTAGAGCTCCCACAGACCACTTAAATCGACTTAAATTCACCCATTTCCGGAAAGTCTTCCTAAAGTGAAACCTGCCTTCCATCCAGCACAAAGTCCTGCCTCTTCAAATTAAAAGTAAATTTTCTCAAAAAAAAAAGAAATAAAAATTCCACGCAGGACGTGAAAAAAGTTTTCCTCTTCGTCCTCGGCAATTGCACACCAATTGCGTTTGCGAAACGCTTGTGAACCGCATTAGGCGTCAGCCACATTGAAACTCCTTTGCTTTTGTTGTCAAAAACTCCCCATTGTTTGGGATTTGTTTAAAGTGCATTTTATGTTCGTTTTGAAGTTTCGAATGGATCCTTTCGCAGTCCTAAAGACGGAGAAATTGTTGAATTAACAGAAAAAAATAAAAAAATGAGGGAAAAACTTTTATCCATAAGCTCAACACAATCGTCTGTACTCAAGCATGGAAAGTCGGAAAAAGAAAGTTTTACACTATTCTCCACGGGTCCTGAGCGGGGATCAGGCAAAAGTTTCCCTGCAATTGAATTTGGTATGTTTTTTTCCTCTCTCTTGGCGTAGGTAGCTACTTAGGACTCTGTGTCGTGTTTGTTCTTAAAAATATGATTCCCTGTGAGTAGAGTCACAGGTACGAGTACAGAATGTATGTTAGCAACTGTTTATAAAGTTTTAGTCTTTAATCTCAAGGGTGGTATGTGTACAAAGCCGATTAAATCGCTAGGTACATCCATATCGACAGCCATAGTAAACCTAGTGCTCGTATTGTGCTGTCAATAGGTGATGTCCTTCAAAAAAATAGAAAACAATAAGAAGCCAGTGACCCCTTCACAGTACGTAGGTATGACAACATTAACGTTGAATAATCCCCAGCAAACGAAACGCCACAACAAAAAGGACGAGGAGAATAGGACTACCTAACGCTTTAATAAACCTTGAAGAACTTGTTTTTCGTTGTTGTTTTCTTCCACCACGCCAGCAAAAACCAAAAAAAAAGTCCATTAAAGCCATCGGGCTGTATGTGTGTGTATAGCAACGAACTTTAAGAAGGTAAAAGGAAGAAGCTTAAATAAATGAGGTTTTGATTACACAGGACGACACAGAGGGAAGGTGACTTTGATTGTTGTTTCGTCTTTTTTGTTCTGCTCCTCTTCGGGAGACAGACGGTAGAGGACACTGTGATTGCTCTAATTATGAATAATCTCACAAAATATAATTATTAAAGGAAGCACCATTTTTTTGGATGAAGCTACAAGGACACGGGAGTATTATTTTACAATCAATTTGCATATTATCGATTGCTCCACTCGATGGAGTTACAGCGGATGGCACAGGATGAATTATTTATTTTTCAATTTAGAATGAATTGAGATACTAAATTTGATGTGTGTGTCCTGTTTGAAGAGAGATTTACGTACATAGATGCTGGCTGAATAGAGATAAATTCAATTTCCTTTTCCAAACAAGTACTGTGAAATGCATCGAAAGTCTGGGACGAGGAAATTGAATTTTGATTGAAAAGATTCATATTTCTATTTTGGTGATTGGGATCTTCGAGACGTTAGCACTCTTGTCTCAATAACATGAACGTGACTTTAAGTGATACTTCCGAATCTATATTCGTAAAATTGAAATAGTGTGCCATTGAAGCTGAAGAGACGTATCGCTTTTATGTTTCCAAGGAAAATTGTTCGCAGCTCAGTCAATCAATTGATTTTCTCTTCCTTGGAAACATCTGTAAAAGGCGTCGTATATGATGTCTGGCTAATATTCAACGACTTGTAATGGTGTGTCGTGCGTGTCGGTTTAGAATTTGCTTTGTCGAGTCGAGGCTTCGCTCAGACTTTTAATTGGAAAACTGCTCGTAGGCGGAACAATTAGCACCAAGCTTGGCAATGCTTCGGCTCGGAGCTCTGTGAACTTTGGTACACCGCAAGGCGGTGTTCTGTCCCACTTTCTCTGGATTGTGGCGGTTAATAAACTGCTGCTCGACCTGGCAAGGGCTGGATGTGAAATGATTGCTTATGCAGATGATATTGCGATTGCTGCCTCCGGTAAATAACCAGGCAGCCTTAGTAAACTTCTTTAAAACGCCCTTTCAATTCTTTCAAAGTGGGCAGCGTAAAGCGGTCTGGATGTTAACCCCGAAAAGACCGAACTAGTCCTCTTCACAAGGAATTACAAAATTCCTCCAATAGACCCTCTTTCTCTAAACGGAACCTGTCTGTGCTTTGCTAACAGAGCCAAATTTCTTTGTCTCATTCTGAACAGTAAATTAAACTGGAAAGCCAACACTCTTGAACGCGTTAAAAAAAAGCCACTGTAGCGCTGTAGTGCTGCAGGAAAGCCATTTTTCAGGAGGAAAACATGGCGATCAACGAAGCCTTATTCTGGCTCAGGCATAATGTGATATCCTTCAAGAACATCACAATTTTCAGGCTGCTATAAAATCTCTGGAATCAATAACATAGCTATCTCAGATTGTCGCTCTTCTCTCACTAAGATGGCAGAACATTTTAACATTCACCTATGTTGGGTACTCGGTCATAGGGACATTTCTCGCCAAACGTGGTACTACTCTAGAATCTGGACATTCCACTCTCTACATGTAAATTACTCCTAGAATACAACGCGATCAGCAAGACAAACCAAAGATAGAGAAATGGTACTACATGCCGGACCTCCAGGGACATCTGGTCTACGCTAAGCCTCACTCGATTTAAAAGTTTCATCTTGCTTAAGAAGTCGCTCATTAGCACCGTTATCGGTGTTTTCATTTCACTGGCCTTCATGCCAGAAGGATGGGACGAAGAGGAGAAGGCAACGATCTCCCATTTTCTCTGCACGTATCCTGCTCTATCCCAAAGAGGGAAGCTCTATCTGGGAGCCTATCACTTCGGCAATTTATCAATTATTCAATTATCGCATACTGAAGTCCGTCAACTTTATTAAGAGCTCCAAATGGTTTCATTAGTTGGAGTGGCACCTAGGAATCCCAGTGGTATCACAAAGGGTCTTCCTTGGCCTACGTGTGTCTGTCCCTCGCATGGACAGTAACCTTACCTACCTACCTTATAGACGGTTACCTTGGTTGCGGAAGTCTAGAACGGTTGACAAAAAGCTAGCAGTGTTTCAATATTGCAGACGCAATGATCTGAGGTTCTTTTCTATCATGTGTGAGCATAGGTTAAGTAGGTCAATTTTTATCGGCCCACCCTTGTGTTACGTTAGGTTACATAGGTAGATTTGTTGACCAGGGGAGAGAAAATCTTCTAGGTCAGACTCAGGTTTTGGCGTAAAGTGTCTCCCTAAAAAAACACACTGCTATTGTCTTTCGGTTTCGAATCACCTTGAAGCTTTGATGAACCTACAGATGTCTCTTTTTATCTAGACTGAGAATGTCACACACACCGTCAGGAAATGGTTACATTCAGCTAGTGCCTTCGACTTCGGAAAACCTCCTGGGACCGCTGTTAACAATACTTCTGGGAGGGGGTGCGTATCCTTATACCTAGTAGGTTGTGATTTTCGTCTTCTGCCTTTTTTTTTTTGCAGTACTGAAGAGCAAATTTAGTGTCATCTCTCGTTTCTAGAAATCATCGTTCTTACGTCGATTTCTGCTTCCTTCTACTGCCTATGTGTAACAGGTGAAAAAAGTGTAGTGGCATCAACTGAATTGTCGCCATACCGACAAGCCGAGCTCCGTACTGTTCGCATCCGCTCAAGGTACGCATTGAGATTGCACAAAATTTACATGTTTGCGATGCATCCATTCAGCAATGTTCTGAATTACTCTCACCGTCCACTTTACTCTACATAGTTTCGGCACTCCATTGCCTTTCCCACTGTTGCTTGGTGAGTTCATCGTCCCTGCAGTATCCATTTTCACTCCTATTTCTGCACTATTACGTTGGAGCCCACTTCCGCTACTTCGGGGACAGCTGGTTTTGGCACCGTTCGGCAATAGCTTGCTACTCATAAGGCCCGACGTCTTTGCCCTGACACATGGCCTGGGTATGTCGCTTAGTTCTTCGATTTACTGGAAGAAGTGTCTTCCAAGGGATTTATATCTCAGATGGCAGAGAACTTAGAGAGCGGCAAAGAAATCGGGCTGTCTTTTCATACACTTCCTCGTCTCCAAAGCTTCTACAAAGGTCATTCCTACCTTACCTCTTGGGCAGAATCCCTTTTACTGCCATATAACAGCGTGGTTTGACCTTCGTCGCAGTCTCACTAGAACCTCTACCTGGAAAACGCGAAAACGCTGCTATGATCCGAAGCCTGACTGAGGCTGAGTTTTTCAGTTAAGACGCCCGCACTTACGCCAATGTCCATTTCGGATCCATCACTATAAATTTCTTTGGTTTGCGTGCTGTGCATTGTGCCATTTACCCTTTTCCTGGAAAGCACATGAGAACTGTCTTTTAAAATTACTGGATTCCAGCACCCATTCGTGTGGTGCGTGTTTTTTCGAGGCCCGAGTGACCATCTTTAGCTAGATGTGCAGTGTCTTTGAAGGCTACAACTGCTTTTTTGACTTACAGTTTTCAGCTAAGTTTAACCGAAATCGAGAAAGTGAAATGTGGCAACCTCCATCATTCCTTCAACGAACGTGAAGAATGTTATAGAATTTTCTTACATTTCTATGTTCCCCTTCCATATCATTACTTTCTTTGAAATTCAACTGAATACCACAGTTATTTCTAGAACTCTCCATATGAAAGTTACTTATCCGCTCAACCTGAAGTCAGTTGTGTTTCAAAAAAAAGGAAGAAAACCAACGCAATTGTCATTTTTCCGAGAATACCGTGTCACCATGGTTCCGGGATGTTATATTTCCTTTTCATAGCTTTTGTTATACAATATATTCGCTCACTGGTGCTCATTTCCGCATCCTGGACTTATTTTGTTTAGAAAGGAGCAACAGTGGGAACAATTTCACGCAAAAGGAAATTACTTCTCGTTTTAATGAAACGAAAAGTTGATGGAAAGGGTGGGGCAGTTGGAAGGCACTTATAATGTTTACTGGCAGTATGTGTGGATGACTGAATGCCCGTTGTTGGTTTGAAGAGCTGGTGGGTGTATTTAATTTATAAGTGTTTTTCAACGACCTATATGTTCATGCACATGTATGGCTTTGTACATATGTTGTTTTTAAATGTGTAGCGCTCATGTCATTTCAATTTCGACGACAGTTCCGCGAAAATTCACGAATGTAACTCGTTTCAGTTCATTTTCAAAGGAAATGCTACACTGTGAAACAGGACTTGCATGGTGTTTTTCTCGCCTGGAGAACTAACACCGGCTCTGCTTTCACTTTTCCTTATTATTGAACCCGTGGCTGATAGACTTTGCAGTGTTGTTTTTCCTGTGATAATTCTGCCAGTCTTATAGTTGTTTCGTATTTCAAATCCACTGAGCATTATTCTGGTTAGCCAGAGAAGATTGCGCCACCTCTCGGACGCTATGGCCGAAATTAAATAAAACTAGAACAAGGTGCCTTCTGGCACTAGGCAGATCCTCTATCCACATGTTCATGGAGTTATCTCAGGACACTGCGCCATCGGAGTCATGGCCCACAAGTGGCGAATCGAGTCCAACGATTTATGCAGAAGCTGGGGAGATGAAGAGAGGTAGAATCAATGCAACACCTGCTGTGCCACTACCCCGCGCTGCAAGAACGACATCTACTCGCATTAGGATCAAGGTTCTTTGCAAGCTTAGCAGAGGTAACAGACTTACAGTTAACGGGCTTACTCAAGACGACTAACAGGTTCACAAAACAGCCAACAATAGGATAGGTCCTTATGTTGTCCTGGAAACTATTGCTATTCTATTCTCACAACATTAATAGGGTACTCACAATGAACCTTCAGGTCTCCGAGTGAAAGTGATGAGGCCTTTCCATCACGCACCCTTCGAAACCTAACCTAACCTATTCTGACTTCTACAAAGATGAAGTACCCAGAGCCTTAAGGGCATCTTAGCGATCTCTGTTAATAACGATATCCTCCTGCTGTATGTCCAATATCTCTTGCATTATATGGTTTTAACGTTCATTTAAGTCAGTTGATGGGGATATGCAGATTTTAACCTTACAGAGTTCGCCTGTATATATTTGGCACGTCGTTCGGTCCCTGTTAATTCTTGCTTCGGAACCATTTTAGGGGAAACACCCATTTCCATTAATTTTAACTTAATTGTGTGTCAAGGATCAAGTATATAACCAGCCAACCATCTTTCCGTCGACAGGTTGCACAAAAATAAATCCAATGATCTCATATATTCGTGATAGAGTCTTGTCAAGAATTGCAAAAGCTGATATAAAGTCACGCATATCTGAAAACTTATCTGGAGGACAATTTTCTATTTTTAACTGGTGCCGAGTTACACAAGGAAAGCCTCAAACTTCCTAATGAAGTCGAAGATATCGCCTGTCAAAACGTTTCTGAAGTTGTCAGGGATCAGAGTGTCCTTGAGGAAAACTCACTTCCTAATATTCACAAACATGCATATGGTCATATTTTGTTGTTTCGTCTTCCCTAAAGTAGAGTCGATATTTAATTTCTCGGACAATACCCATCTTTTGTACCTAGATGATATCTCAAACTCCAGTATCCAGTGTAAAGGCAGCAAGCGAGCCTTCGAAATTCGTATTGTATTTTAGGACTTGTTGCTTGCTTGTCTGATAAAGACCAACTTAGTTCGGCAGCTTAGGTTAGGTTAGGTTAGGGGGGAAGTGCACAATAACAGTACTTACAACAATTTGGTCAATTGTTGGTTCGGCAGCTTAATCGTTTACCTTTTGTTTTCCAGTAGTAGATTTCCAGTGGTAGATTTAGGACTATTTTGCAACTATTGACGTCACACTTAGTGTCATAGTAGACAGTTTCTCTTGAATCAATTGAAAGACAATTTATGCTGGAGCGATGGCGTTCATTTCTCTGCATGTTCTAGTTGATTGTTTTTAATGGTTGTATCAGGCAGAGAGCGCCCTATAGTCAAATGGTGCTAAAATGCACTGTTTTGTTACTACAATTGTCGTGGCCGGTTTGTTGGATGAGTATGGATGGGTGTCGACAGACCGTGGGTGATTGGTCTTAAATCCAACCTGTGGAGTTAAGGTAGAATAGAATGTTAGGGATTGTCTTCTCTGAATATCCGCCAAGGTTGTCGAGGAAGGATTTCCCTACATACATGTTCTAGTTTGGGTTCAACCGTCTCCTTCAAAATCACCAACAGGTTTCAAAATTTAAAAAAATGGATTGTTTCGCCAGTGTGAACGAACTATCTAGGAAAGGATAAAGGAACTTCACGAGTTCCAAGCGTACATAGGTATCATGAGGATTCTATTTCCTGTTTTTTTCTTCAGCTTCTTGTAGTCTTAGTAGAGTAGCCGAAGTCGTTCTGGTTGAAGACCTGTCGCACAGTGCCCTGTGAAGGTGAGTAAAAGGGCACTCCTTCTTGGGTAAGTGAAATTTTCGATTTTTTCCTATTGAAGACTGGCGATAGCGCATCCGTCTAGGTGGCACTGTTGTACTTACTCGTATATTATTAAATTTTAAGCATAAATTTTCCCAAATATACATTCATACATATGGAGGCTGCAAATCTGTGGCCTTGCACAGGAGCTTAGAATTTATTTAGTTCCGACACTTAGTAAATACATCCGCCGTGATATTGATTTTATTCTTTCGATTCTGTCGACTTCATCAGTTTGTTCAAGACGTTGCACCACATTTTAGAAGCTCGCATCGGCGAGCTAGTTGTCTGCAATTCTTTTTAAGAAATCAGAAGACAGTGCGTAACGTTTTCGTTAAACGTTTTAACATCAAACAGGCAATAAATTATAGGCCTCTTTCATTCGTGCGCAAAAACAACACTCACAACAAGAATAGTTGCGAAAAGTTAGGCCTTGTCGCCCCTACTATTTATTAATATATTTTTTTTAAGTAAATTCAGAGTTTGGCACAAATTTATTTGCTCCAGCTTCTACCGATTTACGTTCCTAACTCTTTGTGACACTTTTAGCCACAGCAAAAGCATAGACTGATTTCTTCTTTTTCCTTCCCCTAAGTGACTTGATTGATCGGTAATTGCTGTACCCGGAAGTTCTTTATACGGATCGTAAATACCTATAACTTCCCCCGCAATCTAGCTTTGTCATGTTAAAACAATACTTTCTATGGACTGTTGAAACACATTGTTTGTAGTTGATGGCTGAAAGAGTCATGGCTCAAGTTTGGAAGGTGCAAACATAGCAAAATTGACAAAATTTAAATACGTGGACCTCTGACTAGAAACCATTTTTTGTTGAATTTTAAGTTGTTGTTTAATTTATTTTATTATTTTTTCCTCTAACAATTAATGTTTTTCTTAAATTACAGAGACCTACATATTTATCTGGTTGAAGTCTACAACCAAGACGTCGGATGAATGTGAGTTTTTCTCAAAACAAATTTTATATAAATCGCTTTATTTTAGTTGCATTCTTATATCCATGGGACCATTAAACAATGCACATGTCGTACATTTTTAATAGACAAAATGGGGATATAACTGGAAGGAAATTTGTCATATTTTTCCTTGCCCAAACTCCTAACAAAAGTTAATAAATGTTTTCTAATCGAAATGCCTTTGTAGAAAGAAAATTCATATTTCACAGGAAACACCTTTGACTTAAAAAAACCATTAGTGTCACTTCTCAGTCTTCATCTCAGTCACTTTTTATTTATTAGCTATAACACCAGCTTCACTTTAAAAAATTAAAAAAAAAAATCCCCCTGTGCATTCGGCATCAACCACTCTGTATTATACGTAACATATTTTGTCGAAATCAAATCATTAACTGATTACTTAAGTTTTCTTTACTCGTCCTTAACGCATAGAAAAAGCTTTTTCCCCTGAATGGTCTAAAACTCTCACAGACATGCGCATGTCCTTTCTGTTTCTCTCTGTTGCTGAAAAAACAAAATCAAATAACCGAAAATAGTAAACAACAAAAAAAGAACTTACCCTTAAAGCATTGCCTCACGTGCTTATCGCCCTTTAAATCATTTCCATAACCCTTTCTTTGCAGTAAAAAAAGATAAAACATGAACCAAAATGATGGTGGCTATCTGCTCTTAAAAGGGTTTAGCAGCTTGTCCTTGAAAATTCTTAAAAAATTTGCGAAGAAAAAAATTCGTGGTGTCTAGATTGTGCCTGGAAACATGGAAAACTTTGATGAAGCCATGTCGGCCTTTGTAAACCAAGTTTCTAAAGTAAATGTGGCGTGAGCCCTGAAGAGGGATTTTCTTTTGGTAGACTGGTGTCATAAACTGATGTGTTTCAACTGATTCTGTGGGCGGATGTTTCTGATGTTTTGCCGGCATTTTGTTTTTCTGACCAAGGTCATCTTTTCAAAGTTACAGCATTCAAAAATTCTGCATAAGAAAGGGCAACGCCATCATGTCGTGTGGGAATAAATGATTAAGGCAAAGACAGTTTCACTACCACAAAGAACATGACTGTCTACGAACCAGAGAATATCCAAACAATATCGCGTGATTGCTAATGAATGATTCGATTAAGTTAATTGTGCGTTTGAACCATGTATTTATATATTATTGATTGTCTGAAGTTTTCAGGCTCTCTTGAGGATTCACTGAAGCGCACAGACTTATCGTAAGGAGCACAGGGGTTCAGTATGCAATTTTTCTTTTTAGTCTCATTTTACAAGGATACTTGTAAGTCCGATAAGTGGTTGGGGACCAGCCAGACTTTTGGAATAAAAACTTCTAACTACGTTGATTGATTCAGTTGATATATAATGCATAAAACAATTTTCTCATCCTTCTTATCTTCGTTCGAAGGCAATGAATTCTAGGCACTTTTTGTGAGATAAAATTTCTATTTTTTTTTTTTTACTTCCCACCTTGCAATCGTTCAAAATAAAATGTTTCGAGATATGAACAGGGCTTCACATTACGATACACTAGGAATCGTTTGCATCCATTATCGAAATGATGTCTGTGTCTTTTTTTTTTGAGATGCGCAGGTAGGTGTGAAAATCCTTTATGGATACTCTCCGGCCCGTTCCATGAGTTATGACTGACTTCGTGCTCCTGCATGTCTACATGCTAAGAAACGCCCTCCAACCCCTTGCTCTGTCTCCTGTTTATCCCCTGCGGCACCGCCAGTCCAGGCATTTCTTTGCAGGGGCAGGTTTGACATTTCGTCGTCTCCTTCTCAACTGCCAGAGCTAGCAGTATCTTCGTTCCTCGTTGCTCTTTCCTCTATTCATTGTTGCTGCATTACGCTTGTGATAACTTCACTTGCAGTGTCCCAGCTTTCGCGCATGCGTGTAGTTTTCGCACTCCATCAGCTCATGCTCGGCGTTCTGGGGTTTCCCTTCACAGTGTTGGCAGAATGGGTCATCCACGTGCTTGTACTTGCAAAGATAGTCCATCGCCCCTTCATTGTGATGTTGCCATTCTGCTTCCATAGCCTCCAATCGGGCTTGCCCTCGCGCAGTACCGCAGCCTTTATCGCTTCTAGATCGATAGGCTCAGGCCTTTGACCTGATTAGATTTTGAGCATAATCGCTCTGGCAGATGCTGAGGAAATTGAAGAAAGGTTTTATTTCTCATTAAATTGATTATCTAATTATTTTAGGAAAAAAAAAATAAAAAAAAAATTAGGTACATTTATTAATTAATGTGTGTTTTTATATGTCACAAAATCTTATCTTCTTGATACAAAGCAACACGAGGTGAGAGGTATAGAACTGGTCCCCAGTCAAATTTTTTTCAAATATATTGAGAACCCCAGAAATTAAAAAAAAAACCTCACGCCTTCCACCTTTATCAAGGACTGTGTTACTTCCATTTTATCTTAAATTTCTGTTTTTCTCTAAATTCTTTTAGCTCCGAGTTCCACCAGGTTCTATTGATTGGGTTGATCACAATTCACGTCTGTAAAAATCAAAAAGGTTGGACATCACTGTTTATTTTTCTCCTTGAAACCGCCCTAAGTCGACCCTGAGCTAGTCCTTAAAATGTCCCTCTACCTCCTGCATTATTTACAAAACTTTGAATCTACAAAATTTCTATGAGCCAGTGAGGCCATTAAATAAATAAAATAAACATAAATCATCCCAATGAAATTCAAAATGCAAAAGTTCCTAATTAAAATTGAACTCCTTCAAGACGACAGAGGCCAATAAAATTAAACACAAAAACTGGTCTGAATAATTCATAAACTCGCATTCCACACACCTGAGGTCAGGCGCTGAAATATGAATTTATTTATAAATCCTCCCCCTCCCCGTTCCCCTCTCCGTTCTTTATTATTATTTTCCTTGCAGCAATGAATAACAAATAATTAAAAGTTTTCTCGTTAGGCCTATATTTCATTTAATATGCATTCTCGCCGAACAACTTGTGTTTTCCACCTTGATAGCGTATACACGCAATTAACAATTTTCCTGATTGTTTTCATTCCACCGCCGGGGCATGGGCACATGTAGCCACTTTGATTAACGGCCTTCAAAAGACGTTAATTGCAAAAGTTTTGTTTTTATGTGAAACTTTTTTTTTTCCGATAAATCATTTTTTTTATTATGTTGTACATATTTTTTTAAAGCAATAATATGCAAGGAAGGAATCATTAATTCGTACAAGGATATTCGATTTGTTTTTTTCTTTTTTCTTTTTTTGTGACCAAGTAAAAATATTTTCAAGTGGAACGAGAACAGAGAAAAAAACTTCTTGAAAAAAAGGAGCATCTCCCGGGACGATAAAAGTTCAATAAAACCAAACTCACAAGTGTCGTCCCAATACCCGAACAAGATTCGTTGTTGATGATGCCACTATCGATTTCCTTGCTCCGTATGACACTTATCTATCTGGGCACTTGCACTTGTTCATATCTTTTTTTAAGTGTATTGAAGTTGGGCACTCAAATGGAAATACGCTTGAGGAAGGAAATAAAGTTGAGTTTGAGACGGAATTGGGAATAAAAATTGGTTATGTATTTTTCTATGAATTTATGCTTCGAGAATGAGAGTCTGTATGAGTTGGAATGGTCCTTGCATTGATTTTCGATGAATTTCTGGGAAGCATTCGACGAAAGGTCGTTTGTTTGTTCGTGTTTTCTTATTCCATGAAACGTAGGTATAATACCTTTCTAAAGCAGAGACTTGAGCTGAATTCATTTTTCAATGAAAGTGTGTTCTAAGAACGATTCAATGATACTTAAACGATTTCTGTCGAGTGTATATGTTTGTTGCTTTATCGCTTATAAGCAACTGAATCAATTTCATTCGAAAATTTCGTCTAGGTTGGGCTAGACATAGCTTTACTTTTCACGAACACAAAGAGAAAACGAATACGTTCTTCTTCTGAATCACAGGCTGTAAGACTGGAGGATTTATTGCAAATCTCGTCAAGGACATGCCTAAAGCATGTCGAATCTTGAATATTTTTTAACGGGAGAGCTCCATTTCCAAATCCATTTCAAACAAACTAGAGTCTCGAGCATTTTAACCCCACGTGACTCTTGATTCTCATCCCTTTTATAAGACCGCGTCTTTTGTGCCGTACAATACTGTTGCCGTGCTGATTAATAAATAAAATAAATAGCTGGCGCGACAGCTCGGGATGAGCGAAGGCCTAGCTTCTCGCAACCATTCATGCTGTGCGTGTTACATTTTTCGCATGAATGGAAGGGACCTACAATTTATTGCCGACTCCGAACGGCGAGGTGAGAAGCTCTTTCATGACAAATTATACTCCCGGAGGCTTGTCATTCCCCGACGAGAGGTGGTGCCGCGAAAAATATTTGGTGTTTTCCTGGCTGGGCCTTGAATTCACGCCGCTCGGTCAGCAGTCCAACGCACTAACCACTGAGCCACGGCTCCACTGCCGTGCTGATTACGATCGCTCAAAAAAAAAAAAAAAAATCGTAGTCTGCCGTGCTGATTACGATCGCTAAAAAAAATTCGTTCTGAGACAAATGGCAACAGTATTCGGACTGCCTGACGCATTTTTTTTTCTCGGATTTGGAAACGCTATACTGGAGCACTCAGGACGCAACTGGTCCATTACTAGTACTCGCACAAAGCAGGACCCAATATTAACCCATTGGACTGGAATTTTCTCGACTTTTGGAGAAGACCGGGAAGGCGCTTCAGTGATGAAAAGTTTAGAGTATAAAAAAATTTGCCACCTGATCCGAGGAAGGGCAAGACAATCGGAAAGGAAATGATCCGAAGTATCGTCACCCTCTCCACAGGCGTCGCAAACAGTGGTGTCACTTAAACTTGACAGTAAGTTATATACAGTCTCTTCTGCTGACTGACAGCAACATTGCCGCTGATTTCTAACAAACGTTCGGGAGCTTTCGCTTAGTCTGGCTGCATCTTGGAAAGCCGTGCCATACAAAATTGTGTTTGTAGGAAACACAATCGTCAATAAAAGGCCTGACAGATGACGCGGGAAGATTCAACGCAGGTTCAGGTCCTGAGAAAACATCCACTGAGCCTTGTCTAGCAATCTCATCAGAGATGTCATTTCCAGAAATCCCAGTGTGACCTGGGACCCAGACAAGAGTTAAAGAGTTCAGCCCTGCGACCAATTTAGAGAGTTCTTGCAAGGGTTGAGCAAGGCCTAAAGCGAAGCCTGGCTATCGCTACAGACGCAGATGCTCCGATCCTTCAACCTATACTTAACCATATAGTCCCCGGTCATTAGGATAGCAAAGGTCTCTGCTTGGAAAACAGAGGCATGCTTGCCCAACACCCCCTTCGGGTAGGGGTTAGAATATACCCGAGGTAGGCATGCCTGTCGTAAGAGGCGACTAAAATCCACCCTCCGTATACCGAGGTAAAAGAAGTATACAAAATGCAATGAACAAAACAAAGAGATTAAATACCCCAGGTGGTACTCCAGGTCTACTGGAAAATCCACCCTCTTCGGAGGTCGGCTCTATGGATTCTGGGGAGAGCCATTTATTGCAATTATGCAACCCCTTCACAAAAAGTGCAAGGGTATCTCGATCGCCACCACCAAGATCGAATGTCTTCGGGAAAAGAAGTCCACCGGAAGCGCTAACGCGTGATAAACAGGACTCAGCGAAATCCAAAAGCTTCGAGGAGGAAAACAATGAACTCCGTAAGAAGCTTCACGAAATGGAGCTACTCTACAAAGAGCTTAGGAAAGAGGTAGATTTACTTCGACAAGAAAATAAAGCTCTGAGAAACGTAAATCCGCCAAAAGACGGTAGTCCGTCTGGCTCAATTGTTCGCGAATATCACACGGACGAAGAAGAGCTAACACGGGAAACGGCGTGGGTCTCAAAGAAAAGACCCAGCAAGAAACGAAGGGCCGGTTCTTCACCCGAAATCGAGCCACCAAAAGAAAACAAGCGTTTGCAAGCGACAACGAAATTAAGTCCACCGCCTCCAATAAACGTCATCGGGATTATGGACTATAACAAGCTGTATTGCCTCCTAAAAGGAACGTTGACCTCGAAGTTTAAGGTCACCTCACTTCGCAACAACGTGTGGAAAGTAAACGTCGATGACCCCAACGATTACCGAGCATTTTCTCGGAAACTTAATTCCGAGAAAATTCAGTGGTACACGTATGAAAATAAGTCGGAAAGACCATTGCGAGTTATAGCAAGAGGACTCCATCCTTCGTGCACTAAAGAAGACGTTATGGACGATCTTCAGGCGAAAGGCTTTAAAATTCTTGACGCCGTAAATATTATCAAGAAGGAAAAGCAACAAACGGAAGAAGATCAGGAAGTTCTTGTTAAGCGTGGTCTTCCGCTTTTTATGCTCAGTTTCGATAAAACCGAGAATATAAAAGATATTTACAATATTAAAACGATTTTAAATATTGTAATCAAAATCGAACCGATGCGTAAAAGCACAAGATCGATCCCTCAGTGCAAACGCTGTCAAGGTTTCAACCATACGCAGACATACTGCCAAAAAGAGCCACGATGCGTGAAATGTGCCGGTATACATCTCTCGAATGAGTGCCCCTTAAACAAGCAGACCGCAGCGACTTGCATAAATTGTAAGGGAAAGCACCCAGCGAACTATCGAGGTTGCGAAGTGGCCAAAGAACTCCAAAAAAGGCGCGATACGCTTAAAAAGAACATGCGTCCGCAACCGAAACCAAATAAAAATAAACCGGAAAAATCGCTAGTAAAAGAAAACAAACCCGTGAAGGATAAAACGAAAAAAGTCCAGGAAAAACCGCCATCTCCTGATGCGCAAACGTATGCGCAAGCTGCATCGCAAGCAACTAAGCAAAATAGGCCTGCGTTAGATCCTATGCAGCAAGTTTTCTCTATAATTCTCGCGAAACTCGAGGAGCAAAGCAAGACAAATAAGCTCATATTCGAAAAACTTAGCAACCTCGAGCATAACGCTCGCAAACCACGAACGAAATTATGAACATGAACCAGTTACTTAAAACCTTAACATGGAACGCAAACGGCCTTCTACAAAGAATCGACGAACTGGAAGTATTTCTACGCAAACAGAACATTGACATATGCTTGATTTCTGAAACCCATCTGACAAAGGAATCTCGAGTTAAAATTAGAGGATACTATGCTTATCACGCATACCACCCATCCGAAAGGGCTAGGGGCGGATCGTCGCTCTTAATTAAAGACTGTATTGAGCACTCTTTGAATTCACCGATAGAACTCGATGCAATGCAAATAACTTCAGTTCGAGTAAAAAATAAAAACATGTATTACAACATCGCGTCCATTTATTGCCCTCCGCGATACACGCTAGAAAAGAATGACTTAATACGTCTATTTGAGTCACTTGGACCGAAATTTGTTATTGGTGGCGATTTTAATGCTAAACACACCTTTTGGGGTTCGAGATGCATTTCACTTAAAGGCAGACTTCTCTACGAAACCGGCATGCAATTTGCTGTTGACTTCTTTTCGACGGGGAAACCGACTTATTGGCCCTCCGACATAGCAAAAACGCCTGACCTCATTGACTTTTTTATAGGAAAAGGGGTAGTGAAAAACTTTACGAACATCGAGGAATGCTTTGATCTCTCCTCCGATCATTCACCAGTCGTATTGACAATAAGCGAACGTCTAATGAGAAAACAAGGAGCGCCCAGATTAACTAGCAACAAAACTAACTGGGATGGCTTTAGGAAAGCTTGTGAAGAAAATATAGTCCTGAATGTGTCGCTTAGAACACCGTGCGAAATAGAGGATGAAGTCGGCAGATTTATTGAAGTCTTACAAAGCGCCGCGTGGAACAACACTCCATATAAAAGGAAAGTAGTCGGAAATAGCGAAGTTAAATATCCGCCGGAAATAAAAGAACTGATGCTGGCAAAGAGGAGAGCACGCAAAAGATGGCAACAGACCCGCGCTCCCCAACACAAAACCCATTCGAACTTCCTATCGAATAAGCTCAAAAAAGCGATACGGGATTTTAAAAATCGCGAGATTTCTACATATCTCGAAGGCTTGTCTGCTGAAAAAAGTTCGAATTACTCTCTTTGGAAAGCTATGAAAGGTATCAAAAAACCCCAAATACAATCACTACCAATAAGAAAAAGTAATGGCGAGTGGGCAAAAGGCGATAAAGAAAAAGCCGACTTATTTGCTGAGCATCTGGAAGAAACGTTTAAGCCATTTCCCGGGCAAGCATTAATAGAAAATATTAATAATACTATTATGACTCCAGACAACTTTAAAATAAGAAGCGTGTCACTAGCGGAACTTTCTGAGGTAATAAAAAATCTTAAAAATAACAAGGCTCCTGGATATGATCTAATAACCGGACAGGTCCTCAAGGAATTGCCAAAGAAAGCTTTGATAAAACTCGTTTACCTTATAAATGCTTCGCTAAGACTATTATACGTTCCAAGGCAATGGAAAGTCGCCGAAGTTATAATGGTTTCAAAGCCGGGAAAACCGCCAAACGACAAAAAGTCGTACAGACCGATATCGCTCCTGCCGATAATTTCAAAGGTTTTTGAAAAACTCTTATTAAAACGGTTAAAACCGGTAATTAAAGAAAGACGTTTGATTCCTGATCATAAATTCGGGTTCAGAATCAAGCATTCCACAATTGACCAGGTTTATAGTATAACCAACGAAATTGAGAAGGCCATAGAAGAGAAAAAGATATGTTCTAGCGCTTTTCTTGACGTTTCTCAAGCCTTCGACAAGGTGTGGCACGAAGGCTTGAATTATAAACTAAGACAGGTACTTCCCGAAGAGTTGTACAAAATTTTAGAGTCGTACTTGAAGAACAGACCTTTCCGTGTCAAACACGGAGCCGAATACTCGGAATTCAAGGAAATCGCTGCCGGTGTTCCACAAGGAAGTGTTCTTGGTCCAGTCTTGTTCTTGCTCTATACTCGAGATATACCGCAAGAAGAAGGCACCGTTGTTGCTACATTCGCGGACGATACGGCTATTCTGGCAACAGAAAATTCAGTCGAGTCAGCAACTGTGAAGCTTCAACGAGCTTTGGATACAATTTGCGAGTGGACAAAGGTTTGGCGCATTGTTCTCAACGAAACCAAATCTACGCATGTTAACTTTACTAACAAGAAAATAAACAACTTACCCGTTTTCATTAACTCGTTACAAATACCGTATGCAAACGAAGCAAAATATCTAGGAATGACACTAGATGCGAAACTCAAATGGAAGCCGCACGTTAAAAAGAAACGCGACGAGCTCGAAATTAGATTTAGAGAAATGTATTGGCTGCTTGGAAGATATTCCAAATTAAGCATGTATAACAAATTGCTCTTATATAAGCAAGTCTTAAAACCTGTATGGACGTATGGTATACAACTTTGGGGTTGTACCAAAACAAGCAATAGAAATATTTTACAAACCTTTCAAAATAAGGTGCTTAGAACAATCGTTAATGCGCCGTGGTACATTAGAAACGACGATATCCATAGAGATCTCGGTCTAGCCACCGTCGAAGATGAAATAACAAATTTTGCACGCAAACTCCGTGTTCGCCTTCATGGACATTGCAATAACGCCGTACTCCAAATTCTGGACGTGACAAACCTTGTGCGCCGACTACAAAGAACGAAACCGTTCGATTTAGCGCAATAAGGAATAACCGCTTATAATGACGGTATTAGTAGGTGCTTTTGCTGGAAAGCTACCTACACAACGCGAATTTTTATTGCGAAAGTTAAACTACTTGATAGGGCTCTTTTGTACTTAGTCGTAGTCAACACGAAAAGGGGAGGTGTTTTTAGTGAGTAAGAATCTCACACTACCATGAGCACGTGCGGTAGATCCTCATGGTGTCTCATGAAAGATTTTCACCTACTCTCGTAAAAAAAAAAAAAAAAAAAAAAAATGCTTGCCCAACGAGTAGTGAATTCTGGCGTTGTCGACCTCCACGAAAACACCACCTATGACTGGTTTTGGAGTCATCCGTGAAGATTCGACTACATCACCGTCCAGGCTTAGACTCTGGCCGAAGCCAGTAATGATGGCACGGAAAGTCGACTTTAAGCCATCTTAGTTCTGGTATCATTGCATCAGACGACATATACATAGAACTAGAATCGTTGGATAAGTGTCGCGCAAGGTCATCAAAACTTCAGTGCGGATGATACCAAAAGCTATGGCAATAGATTATAGATTGCTTTGATAGTACAGCCCACGATATAAGTATCAAGGGAAGGTAGATCAAGCAGAGCGTCTAAAGCAGAGTCAGGCGTACTCGGAGAAGCTCCCGTGCAGCCGAGACAAGCGGTCCTTTGGAGTTTAGTGTAGTAGCCAGTCACATACTTAGGTGAAAGCCCCCTCCGCCAAACAACCGACGCATAAGCATAAGCATAAGCGTATAGATCCAACGGGCCTTTTCCGGTGATAAGTCCTTTGTCTTTCCAGAAAATTGAGAGTACCACGACCCTCATACCGGGCCGAAAATGATGATGATAATGATGACATCACATAGGAAGACAACTTATTCAATGATTTTCGATGGGACTCTAGCTTGGCCTTAACCAACAGGCGTCTCTAGTCAACTCGACCGTTAGCTAACTGCCTCCAGTTTAGATGTAAAGTTGGTTGAGGTCTCTTTCCACTTGCGCCTGCCATTTCTCCGAAGTAGGTTAAAAGATTCCCCGGGACGTATGTGTCATTTGTCTAAGAAATAGTAGAGCGGGGAAAGTTATGTCTGTTTAGACTGAGACGTTCTGTTCGGTTGTCTGTATAGGAAGCCCTTTTTGCCAAAACCGCCCTTTTGAATGCTACCCAAGTTGACCACTTTCATCTCAATACTGATGACAGCTTTGCCGACATCACGCAACATTCTCCTGACAATGTCAATATTGTCAACAAATGCGAACAATTGCACACGTTTTTGACAGATTGTGAGCTTTGCACAACTTGAACAACGATGTTAAAGAAACTAAGGATCAGGCAACCAACGCTAAGATTCCATTCAATAAACGGGCATAGAACTAGAATCCTAAAAATAAATAAACAGCTGGCGCGACAGCCGCCAATGTAATGCCGCGAAAAATGTTCGGTGGACATGCATGGGGCTTGAACCCACGCCGCTCGCTCAGCATTCCAACGCACTAACCACTGAGCCACGGCGACCACGGCACGGACATGCTTTTGCCTGACCATGATTTTCAGATTAGTTGGCGCATATTTCCTACCAAGTCATTACAACTTGAAATAGCTCGACGTTGGACTATGGATCGTTACTTTATCTAGCTCAAGTCGAGAAAATTGTTGGCTAGCATAGCCTACATTGGTCTAATAGCCAAATTTGAGCTGGTGTCGCTTTTTTGTAGTCGGCAAGAATGACCCTACCACATCCTTATCATCGACTGAAGTTCATTACTTTCGTCTCTAATACCATCGTTCCGGGCTTCGTGGCTGAGCCGGGCCATATTCCTGCAGTAGAACATCTGTATGTACCTCTTACCTCTTACCTTCTTATTCCTCAAAGAAACTTCATGTTAACGCTGGTCCTTAGTATTTTTTTAAAAAACCGTGTGATTGTAACCATGCGCCGTTAAACTACCTCACAGTATTACCTGATCTTCATGATATTCGAGATATTTGCAGCCTGACCATGGTAGTAGTCAGAGTCGAAGCTCTTCCCTCCGAATGTCCGCACATCCAAGTCATTTCGCGCTACAATCAATAATCCATCCGCCAAAATCTTCCACACTTCGCCTTGTCCTCTAACCCGCTTCCCATAATTCGTATCGAATAATACAACCCCTCCACGAAAAAAAATTACTTCCACTCTACCACATACTGTTTTAACGTTTTAACGTCATTACTTCCATCGCAATAAAAGTCCCCATAAAGGACCCGAAGAGAAATATAAAAAAAAAATTCCCTATAACCTTCAAGCAATTCAATCACCACCGCAACAAAAACCGAAATAAAAATGTCCTTTCAGCCATTTACATCGCCAAAATATTAAGTCAATCGAAATTGGGCCAACTGATGAAAAGCAATCAAACCAAATGGACTACGATTGTCATCAATTCTCGGGCACTTAAAGCAGGAGAGTCCATAAATGCCTTAATAAATATGCAGCACAGCCAAGTGGATTAAAGTGGGAGGGCTGGGCTGAGCTGGTGCTACTGCTGCCGCTGAATTGAATTTGCCGCCATTGCAGGCGAAAATGTCAATAACGGACGAATATAATGTCATTAAGGCGAGTCACGTGCGTCCTTAGATTAATCAATATCCCGAGTAGACTTGCCCTATTGAGTCCAGGTATGAGGGGTGCTCCGTTTAGATACCATGTCTCATCGATCGTCTGTATTTATCGGCGACTTCCTGAGGCGCAGTGTAAATTGATGTCCTTGCCAGTGAAACTGTAGATCCTACAAGTCGTTCAGACCTAAGAACTACCCCACAACCATTTTGATGTACACAGAAATCCCTCCAACGACTTTACTCGTTTTCACTTTGCCACAATGACAAAACCATCACCCCATCATTATCCAACATGTCAATAGTATACTCCGTCGGTCTAAGTGATATCGTCTTCCAAAAACCGGATGCCAGGGATTTTCCCACACCCCGACACAGGCAATTCCATACATAATCGGTTGTCTTGACAACTAATTACGGGATTACGCCACATAACCATATTCAGTCAGTGAACATAAGGTGGCAGCCGGCAGAACCCAGACTGAAGGAAGCACGTCAAACTGGGGAAAAAGTGTGAGGATTTCCATGATGTCCCCATTCAAACCCATCTGACGACGACCCTTGTAAGTCGTGTTCTCTCGAAAATCTCATTCAGTAAATCAGAGCTACTAAGTTCCCTGCTCCGTGTGGGGATATTTTAGGTTTTAAGCTTGAATATTGGATCCGCATATATCCCCTGTAACATGTTACATGTCATTAGGAACACGATGTGCCTTACGACAGCGACAATGAGGACGACGACGTCGGGAATGATTGCGAGGATAATGATGATGATGGGGATGGTGGGGATGTACGATGACATTTTGTCAAAATGCAGTTAAATCTGAGGGGATTAATCCGAATAGCTGGAGGGATAAGCAGACTGACGGACGAGCATCTGTGCCGCCTTCGAAAAGGGACGTCATTTAGTTTTTCGTTTCAATTTTGTCTTGAACCCACTTGATAGGATTCATTCAAATGGTGGAGTGTGATTTCATTTTGGGATCCTATGGGCTTGCAGTGACATCTGGCGTTGGATTTGAATTTTGAATAAATTACGTTGATGTGGCAGTTAAAGAGGACCGTTACCCGACGTCTGGAAGATTTCTCAATAGAGATGACCATAATGCTAAAGTGTTTGGGTATTTCTAGCTTTCAATCTGCATTCAATATAAATTGAAGGCATGGACAGAGTGTCTGTGTCTCAGAGTATATTTTGCATTACCATGTGCACATCCACGACACCACGGACAAGATGTAGGTGGCAGTGTTTAATATAGAGTCATCTGAGGACTTTTACATTTCAAAGGTTCCTCATCGTTTAAGGCGCTCGTATAGAGTCAAAGGCTGTCTGAAGATGGAGGGGTCGCCGAGGCTCTGCGTTGCACTGCTATGGACATTTGACGAGACGCGAGCTGCGGACTCAAGCCTCTTTTCCATCAAATGTTCAGGCCAATATGCTTAAATCCAGGCTTAGAATGACACAGTGTGTCTATATTTATCTTCATAATGTTAGCAAGGTGTCAATAGATATTCAGTCAGGCGCCATTGCAGGTGCCATTGTTGTGTCCAGAGAACTCCCTGTGATGGAAATTTTATCTGTGGAACCCTTTAGATTTGTTAATAAAGAAGAGAAAGTTGCAAAAAGGGGTCTGACCTATTTGGGTCACTGGTATCATTGAAATGATAGTGACCTAGTAGTCTTTGTAGCGGTAAAATACTAAAATACTGTGGCGTATGTGGAACATTTTAACCGATTTTTGACTGGTGACCTCAGTTCTGCCTTAACTCGCTTCCGCAATATTCTAAACTTCCAACATGGCATTTTCCAATGGATCCTTTCAGTTGCAGAAAAATGCGCTCCTTGTCATCTCAGTGTTTCTCATCGGGGATCGGTAATCCTAAATACTGTGACGTGTGTTGAACATTTTTACCGATTTTTCTTATGATCTCAGTTCGAACTTCACTCGCTTTCGCAATGTTCAAGGACAATATTATCAAGCTGCAATAGCAGTTGTAGATGGTACATACAAATTTACTGGAAAGCTCTTCATAGAACCTACATGTTTCAAAGTTATTTGGTAATCTAAATTTGGAGATGGCAGAAATGTCTTCAAAACTACAAGTATTTCAAATCAAAGGGTGTAAAAAGTGGAGCTACACGGCGCCATGGGGATCGCATTACAGTCCTTGTTATTATTTACGTATCCATAGCTTCTTGGACTGAGCCAAAAAGCGACTATTCTGGGGTCACCTAGACAAAGCTCTGTCAGGACTTCCTATCTATAGTACTTACTTACTTATGTCCTGTTTCTTCTTGCGGATCCTAGGGCATCTAATACCCATACGCGCCATTGTGTGGGGTTTGAGGCAATATGCCCCGGCTCTCTCCAACTCTTTCCCAATTGCCAACTCTTTCTCAAATTTTTTGCGCCACGTATTTCTCGGTCGACCCACTATTCTATCTATAATGACTGACTAAAGTAAAATTCGACATATTGTTTGTCAAGCAAAGTTTCCCTATAAAGGATATTGTAGTTTCAAGCCCGACCGAGATCGTGGATGGGCCTCACGTGACTGATCGCCTAAGACTAAGGATGTGAATGCCATGCTTTCAATTTTTTTTTTGATCCGACGTATGACGAGACAGTCGCGTAAGCAGAAAAACTGAACAAAAGGTACAGTAGTGTAGAATGTGAGGTCTTAGCCAAATCTACTTTTAAGGGAAAGGAAAGACCAACTTAAAATTTCCTTAAGCGCAGGTATTACCAGAAGCATAACCTAAAGTCGTGTTGTCTACCAGCATATTTCAATGACATTCAGCTCGAATGGACATTAGCAAGATGGCGATAATACATCAGTGATTTTTTAAAAATAGTCGACAGATGGCGTTTTAAACTCAACAGGAATATTCCGATAGAAAGTCTCAAAGGAGTTTATAAATTTAAAAGGACAGATCAACAACAATCAGATGCCACTTGATTGATCTATACTCCGAGACAAATCGTGCATCACTCTCTGGTCGGTTTTCACAGGCTTTTCTGAATTTTCTTTCCCTTGTTGCAGGGAACGTCCTTGTCGTATTTTAGTCGTAATTAAAGTTCCTTTAACGTTCCACTCACAGCATATCTGTGACAAACCGTGCACAATCTCCTAATTTAATTAAAACTACCATCTGGGGAATTTAAAAAAAAAATGTTGTTTACTTTTCCGCCACCACCATGTTTTATTTCCCACAGGATAATTGCATTAAGCAAAGATACCTCCTTCCATTTTAATCTGTGAGTTTGACAATAAAGCACTAAGTACTCGTTTGGAATTTACAAAAATTCCCGATAAACACAACACACAACTGTCCACGTAAGAGCTAGACACATGTCATAATCCTCGGCTCATACATTTTTATATTCATTTGGGGAATAATCTAACCCGATTCCTGATCCCTATTCATTCAGATTCGCAGACAAAGCACCATTAACCTCATTGTCATTGTCATCCGTTTGTGGTCATTGTCCTCTGCGTTGATGATGAATCTCATTTTGACTACTAAAACACGTTCGGAGGTGCCAAACCTTAAGGCGGTCAAAACAAACACATGAGGTGGCATAGGCATACCACCTACGACTCGTACGTGACTTTGAGCGTTAAAAACACCATTCCTTTGCAGTCCTTTTCGCCTTTGTTTGAGTTGAGCGTTCCGATGGTTTTAAAGGTTTTCACCCACAAAGGACAAAAAAAATATTAATAATTCACAATACGATTGCTTCAGGTGTTTTGTTAAGTATTTTTCTTTTTGTGT
Organism: Matsumyia berberina; assembly: GCA_917880715.2. NCBI lineage: Eukaryota > Metazoa > Arthropoda > Insecta > Diptera > Syrphidae > Matsumyia > Matsumyia berberina. Next base: position 53,249,878 of record OU862870.1, read on the forward strand.
TTTATCCTTTAGTCCTTTGTCGGGTGAAACTGAGTTACGTCATATGGGATTCCAGCAAAAGAAATGTTTTACTAATACAATTCCCATCGTAGATGGGTGTTATCCTTGATGGTGGCAGTTATTATTGAAATTAATTACCAAGGTGTACGGGGTTCATAATCCAGACGTTGTCAGTGACACCTTGACGATGCATAGTCAAGGACGAGATGATTAATTTTATAACCCCCACAGGGATGTATCATGAAGGATGTAGGATGTAAGGAATGGGAAATGATTGCCTTAAGGAATTTGACACTTGACACTCTGTCACACAGCGTCATGTGACAGAAATTTAATCTTGACGAGGTGTCACTCTGGCATCTCAGCAAGTGAATTCGATGATATGGGACGAAAGGATAAATAGATCAAGGGTCATGCTGTTGGCAGGTTGTTAATTAAATTGGGACGAGGTGGGTGCAAAAGTGTACAGACTTTCATAATTGCAAAGATTATGATAAAATTTAGGAGTGAAGCGCCTGAAATATTTTCAATTATCGAGAGTGGAAGTGGAGATTATCTTTATTGGGGTCTCGGAAGTATTTTCTACCGACAAGAGTGGGATTATGTTCTGTGAAAGTTGTTAGAATAGGTGTTTCAAAGCATCACATGGTAAAAGGTTGTAAGAGGAACGATTCTCTCAGCTTCACTTTGGTCATTTGATGGTACTGTATGCGGAGGAGTCCAGGAGATCTGGGAGATAATATGGCTTTTGATGGCCTATCTGACTTAACGTGTTGACCTAGCCATCTTAATAGTTAAATACGTGTTTTTTGACCAGGTCGGTGTTGCTGTACACCTCATATAGTTCGTGGTAAAATCTTCTCGTCCATGTTAATGCAGGTGGAACCATAGAACTTTTCTCTCGAAAATTCCAAGTGCGCTTCATCTGATTTTGACGAAGTCCATGCTTCTGCACCATATAGAAGCACGACGGTGATGATGGTCTCGTCTTCTTAGTTCTCCTCGATTGGGCCTTGCTAAACAGTTGTCTTCTAAGGCCACAGTAACAGCGATTGGCTAATGTTATTCAACGTTGGATCTCCGTGCTGATGATGTTAGCAGAGTTCAAAGCAGAGCCAAGGTAGATGAATTTCTTCACTACCTCGAAGTTATAGTTGTCCATCGTAATGTTCTGCCCGAGACGACAGTGTTGTGTCTCGGTGTTCATAGACAGCATATACTTCGTTTTATGCTCGTTTACAACCAGACCCATTTTTGCAGCGTCTTGTTTGATGCTCGCGAAGGCACTTGCGACTGTTCACATTGTTCTGCCAATGATGTCAATGTCGTCCGCCCAGCCAATTATTATAGTTCCACCATTTTGTGGATAATAGTGCCTGAATTGTTGACCTGGAAACTTCGCACTATTTTCTCTAGTACCAAGTTGAAGAAGCTGCATGACAGTCCGTCGCCCTGTCTAGAACCTTTATGAGTATTAATGATCTCGGTGAGGTCTTCCCGACCTTGACGGAGCAGCGAGCGTTCTCTATCATCATTCTACATAAACGGATGACTTTTGCACACTATTCGGACTCATGTGCGGCTTTGAAATCGATAAATAGATGGTGGGTATCCCTTTGGAATTGTTGGACTTTCTCCAACATTTGACGTAAAGTCTTCACTTTAGTCGATTATCGATTTTTCGGGCCTAAGAGTCCACTGGCAATTTCCCACCAGTTTATCGACATATGGCTATAAAATTATGCCAGATAAAATTTTATATGCGATGTTTAGGAGACTTTTTCCTCTGTAATTGACGTAGGTAAGGCAGTCTCCTTTCTTATGGATCGGGCATATTTTTTTTTATAATCCACACGCGGATCAAGGGGATATGAATACCCTTTTAGTGTTATACACACACCGCGAGCGAAATGAAGTGGTTTGAAACCCAGGAAGTATTAGGTTTGGGAAAATTTGTGGTGTTTGTCATTGCTATAATTCACAGGCATTTTTCGAATTTTTTTGCGTCAGCTCCATGAACTCTTCAAGCCATGACATTCTGCTGCCAGTGTTATACCTTTGAAGTGGAGTCGACATCAGCTTTCACAGTTGATCAATTTTATTTTTTTAAGAAATAAATGTTTTTCCGACATCAGGAGTTGAATCCGGACTTACAGTGTAACAAGCGATTATGTTAATCACTGCACCATGTCCATCCTCTACTAAGGCTCCAACCATCGGGCATGCATTAATCGGACCATATTTTACAGATGAGTCGGTGCCTGTATCCTACCAAGCCATCGCATGGAGCCTTAAACAGCTAAGCTGGTATGCTTACGGTCTTGTATGATTTAACCCTAGTTATGGGTGCTTCAAGTTCGTTCCGGCTCGGTGCTTGTAAGGAGTGGTTGTCATCTAGATTGAGATTAGTAGACAGAGTTTCTGAGGCCCCATTTCGATTGAATCTGAGAGTAGCGGTACAGAGTACAGTAGTATAGATTTACCAATCCTTGCACACAGGGAGCAGGGAGCCGTTGTTGTGACGGAGGGGATTCCGTGTGACGTAGGGGGATTTTGTGTGGCTGGAGGATTCCGTGTGACGTAGGGGATTCCGTGTGACTGACAAGTTTGGCGTGGGAATTCGCATCTGGTGTAGGGTGCGCTTCATGGAAATTCGGTGTCAGGTTTGTGGAGTGTGTCGTGAGGCGATGCCCGCCAAGGCGTGAATGTATGTTGTTTCGGAGGTTTCATATTGCCCCACGGAGAATTATGATTTGCCCTAATTCCCACTGCGGTTCTCCAGGTGTGTCATTGTACAGCAATGTTTGCTGACCAGGCACATTTGCCTAGAGTTGTTTTTCGGTGGCAGGTTTATGGAGTGTGCCGTAAAACTATGAGTCATGAGTGTGTGTATTGTTGCATAGGATTATTCGGTATTTGGATCCTCAAAATGTTTTCCAAAAATCCTACTGCAGATAAAGAAGGCAACCAAGGCTTTTTTTTTACTTTTTTCACTTTTCAGGTTTCAGTTCAGTTTCCTGTCCAATATGAGTTCCAGGTATTCCGCACTATCACATAATTTGTAGGTGAATCCCTTAGACGATGGGATGCAGTGCTGTTTCTACCCCTTTGCCTTATATATAAACCATCAGCTTATTAGAATAAAGCACTGTCGTTCCTCCCTGCTTCGTCGGATATTGTTACACCAATTTCCATCGCACCCTTTGGGTTCGTCCTGTATACTGTTTGAGATAGATATCAAATTCTTTAAAATCCCCTTTCGCATCCCGTTTCACATTGCTTCACTTTGCTCTTTGTAATCATAAAATCAAATCCAGCTCTTGTCCATAAACCCTTTTGACTTCACCAAGGCTCCTAACATTTCTTACGGTCTCAAATTTTCGAATCCAGAAATTGCCAAATGATGCATCTTGATCAGTTCTACCCAAGCACATCTCGGTATCTGCTCAGCTTCCACTTCCATTCATATTTATGTATTCACCCTTTTTCAAGCACATACCCACACATGTCTAACAATGAAAGACAAGTTTTTCACTTCCTGCCCATCCCTGGCAGCCATAAAAACTTTCAAATCCACTTTTATAGGTGGTGTCTATCTGAGTCTGTCTGTCTTTTGTTTGTGTGAATTTCTGACCGTCATAACTTGACAGAAACAAAAATTGGCGAAAGGTCCTCCTCGCCCATGAGCAAACACCATGTACTTAAGGACCAGACACAACGATAAAGTTTTGTCTTCTTCCCATTCATACATGACTAAGATCCACCACACACTCTGCCGGAGGAGAAGGATTAATATTTGGTCGTTTAATTAAAAGTTATGTTAAAGTTGTGCTTTTTGCATTTTGCTTGCTTTAATTGGGGGAAGAAGTTCTCGGAAAGGTGTGGTGAAGAAAATTTTGGTGTGAAAGTTCAGAAAGAAATGTATGTGAGGTAGGGAAGGTAGTTAAGAATATCCTTGCAGTTTTGATTACTTTTGGAAGTTTTCCTTTCACGAAGGAGTGGGGTAATTTGATATGCTCTTGTGGTCGAACCATTGTTCGGAAGATTTTACGGAAATATAATCGCTTTAAGGCGCGAGAGAGTAGGATTAAAGTAATCGTAGCTTCGCAATTACTGAGTGCCCCAAGTGTTAGCTGGTAATGAGCTTGTGACAGGAAAAATGCTAACCGACATCAGGAAACTCTGCAAGCGATTAAATTAAGTCATAACTTAATTGGCTTAATTCCCTCCACAATGTGAATTTCTTACACTTGTTTCCGAGAAAAAGCCTCAGATTGAGGATAAATCTGCAGGAATATTATATTCTTATATGAATCAAGAAGGCCACAGCAATTCTATACTTCTAAGGGGTTTTCCAATAGTGACGGGTAGATATTAAAATTGAATAAACCAATTTGTGTCTGTGAGATATCAAGGAATTTTTTTTTTTTTTTTGAAAGGCCTATCAATGACATTATGTGTGGAATGTGATATCGTTCAAATGGCCGCCGCGGCTTCGCTGGGTGGCGCGCATCCGAAAGGTCCAATTTTCGATGACTCTGGCGCATAAATTAGGCTGAATTTGAGCGATGACACGGACTTTGGGAGCGCTGGACGTTTGCGGCTTATTGGTATTGACCTGTGACGTAACGAACCCCCACAAGAAAAAGTCTAACGGAGTCAAATCGCACGATCTCGGTGGCCAGTTCACGTCGTCTCTGGTGAGATAACCATGCCCTCAAATCGCTCGTGCACAATGTCCATTGTGGCATCAACTGTGTGGCACGTAGCGCCGTCCTGTTGTTCACATGCATATCATCTAATTTGGGCCAAAAGAAATTGGTGATCATCGATCGGTAACGCTCTCTGTTGATGGAAATGGCCATAGTCGATTTCGAAGAAGCACGGACCGATGATGCCGCCGGCCCAGAATCAACACCAAGCAGTGCATTGCCACTTGGTGGACCTCGTGTGGATTGGCATCGTCCCAAATCCGACAATTTTTGATGTACCCGTTCATCCAAAAATGGGCCTCGTCGCTGAAGATGATTTTTTTGCTGAAATCCATTAAATGTGTAACTTGATTCATCAGCTGCAAACTTTTCGTTATTCTCTTCACACTTACTTCTTTCCATCGAAGGCCAGTTGTGTTTAACTGAAATGGTAGCTTGGCACAATTTATTCAGCCTCCCTGCCCTCCCCTGACGCCAGTTGCTATGCACCAGCTTGCGACCAACAAAACCTGCTCCTAGCTTGTGTCTTTTTTCCGGTCCCATCAAGTTCTATTTTAGGTAAAGTCACACTATACATGCAGTGCCAAGTAAGAACGCCGGGAAAACTCCTAGAAAAGATTCCAAGTTAATCTGTTCTCTCACCGTATGCTCTCCTTTATAGAGTGTTACCAACGTTGATGGCCAATTCCAAGCCAAATCCAGATCCGAGTCAATAATAGCACTTCTTGCTTTGTTCCTTTCAATGATTCTATTTACCTACAGACAGACTGTGACCTCAACTTGCAAAACACTGTTTGTGATCACCCCAACCGCCCCCAATCTCACATCAACTCTGATCTAAACCTTCATTCACGTACAGTATGTACATAAGTAGCCAGTCAGTCGTAGTTGACGCATTCAATGTGAGCTCCATTTCACGGAGATGAAAGCATTTATAGACCTAATAAGTCATTACCAATAGTGAACTAAAGCTTCCTTTGACATCGCACATCTCTGGTATAAAACAATTCAATTGTTCATAGGCACTCGTCCTTTACAGGACATCAAATTGATTGATAATTACAATCACTACACTGACTGACGGTTATTAATTTGAACTCACAGACAACCTCCCATCCCCCGGGGTATAATCGAATTAATTAGTCCCAACACCACGAGCCTGATTGACACAATGCAAACTGACAGATTTGGTCGTTTGCCGCCACGAGAAAGGACAATTTTGCATGCGGTCATGGGATGCCTTCTGCCGGCTGTATACCATCAATTTTGTGGCACTGCCGTTTTGCACAGCATGTTAAATGGATCTCCTCCTGCCGCAACAGCTTCTGATTTCTAAAATAAACAACAATCCAGCTTGTGGATGTGACCAACAGTCGTGCCATGAGATCGTATCTGTGTAATTATTTTTGCGGTCGCCAGGACAACTTGCCTTTGAATGAACATCCTGGTTGGAACTCAATAAACCTTGGGTTCATGTTGTTTACTGATGGAATGGTTTCTAGGAAAATATACACTCGGCACTCTGTCGCAGGAATCCAAATTAACAATAACTTCTAAAGAAGTTAAATTGGAGGTGGGAGTTCAGGAAATTCTAGCTAAAAAAAATTATAAGTGTTATGACAATTCCGGAGAAAGCTTGATTATGCTTCGCAGGAATTCGGTGTTTTTGTCTTCATTTAACGAGGTGAAGTGAGACATTTATTTTCCAATGAAACCGAAAACGTGCTGGGAAGTTGAATAATCTGTTAAATTTTCTACGGGTCCTGCTGAGCTTTGCCTTTAAGAAAAAAAAAAACACCGAGGAAGTGGGTGGAAATCCGTTGCGTGAGTTTTTAGAATTGTTGACATGATTTCAGTCCATGATGTATGAGTAAGCCCACATAAATTCACTGACAAGTAAGATACGAAGAGGAAAACCAAAGGTCAGTTGACGTCATATCATGTTTTCACCCCACAATCTCTATCCCAGCCAGCTTGACTAATCGTGAGTGTTTTCAATGTTGCAGCAGACACAACGAGTTACAATCTCACAACAGCCGAACACTCGAAATGTAAAGAAAGTTTCCCCTCTATGGATGTAACAACACCCACTCTCTAGATCCCAAACCGCTGAGAAGGTTAGAGCAAATCACGAATACATCTGTGTCTGCACGAAGTGAAAACAAAATTGAAAAAAGTCTCCACACGATGTTACCCTAAACTCACTCGTCAAAGAGCCTAACTCGCTCACTTTCTTCCTATTTTCAGATCCAGCGATATTTAAACTTTTTCTGTCCTCTACGGCTTGATGTGACTGTGTGTGCTTGGTCCCCTTTTATTATGTTACTGTGTTATTTTTTGTGTCAATCCTGACTGATCGTAGTCGGTTTTCATGTGGAGGAATCTACACACACACCTTCGTAGTGCATCGCAAATTAACGAAGAATTTTTGGTTTTAATTCAAAATACGATCCACGCTGCTTATATCAGATTGTTGGCAATGGGTGTTGGAACAATGAGCATCAATCTCTGCGCAAAAGTGCGCTTAATAATCAATCCGTCAACACGCTACGATACGTCCGGATGCGATCAGTCACTAATATGCGAAATATATGAAATGTATGAACCATGATGCGACCCTTCTTGATGAGTGCTTAGCTTAAATCCACAGTAGGCGCGTTAGTGGCTGTGCTGACAAGGGGCTAGATAACACCTTAACTCTCAATCTAACCCAAATCCATTGGTCACGAGTCATGGTAAAAAAACGGGGCCTCACACAAGTCGCTTGTGACAGCCACTTCAAGTCAAACAGAATTTGGCCGCGCAAGGTATAGCCATAGCTTTATTAAAGATTCGCCGTGGGTCGGTGGTTAGTGCGTTGGACTGCTGAGCGAGCGGCGTGGGTTCAAGCCCCAGCCAGGAGCACCGAACATTTTTCGCGGCACCACCTCTCGTCGGGGAATGACAAGCCTCCGAGAGTACAATCTGTCATGAAAGAGCTTCACACTTCGCCGTTCGGAGTCGGCAATAAACGGTAGGTCCTTTCCATTTGTTCGAAATATGTAACACGCACAACATACATAAATGGTTGCGAGAAGCAACCAGCTCGGGATGAGTCACTTAAAAAGGAACCAAGTACATATAATACCCCCATGGGCATCAGAATGAGTCCACAAGGACCTAAGTGTGGTGAGGTCGAGTGCTTACTCCCTCATCAACCCAGATACCTAACCTAACCTAAGTACATATAATATAAGCATTCCCTTTTGTGCCAACCGCTGATGACGTCACAAGCTCAAAATTGCATTAGTCACAGGCAGTGAACTAGGTAGGCTCAGCTGATGTTTTTGGCAAAGAAATCGCTCCAATTCCAAGCTGGAAGGTCTTTCAGAGGTGTCTATTTCTCTCTCGCTCATTCTGAATATACGGCAAGTCCTTCCATACGTTTTCTTCTCCTCTATTGAGGTAACAACACCCCCTACCTTTCAGTCATCTAAAAAATTAAAGCAAGATCAAGAGAAAAGTCAGCAACACATCTTTGTCATGGATTTTTTATGTGTGGGAACACGTCTGCTTTCATGGGTTTTCTTCCCCTCTATCGAAGTAACAACACCCCTGCTCTACGTTTAAACCATCTGAGGAAGGTTAAGCAAAAATTGTAAAAATTTACCAACATAATGTAAGCCTGGCCTAGCTTTCGAAGATATCTTCCTCGGGCAAACCCATACACACGCGAAATTCGGTGTATTGCAACAGTGATGACGTCACTAGCTCAAAATTTCATTAGAGCTCCAGGCGGAGCAGTAGGTAGGCTCAGCTGGATATTTTTGGCGAAAAAATCGTGCCAATTCCAAGCTGGAATTGAGATGGCATCTATCTCTCTCTCACTCATTCTGAATGTAAGGCAAGTCCCCCTCTATCGAGGTAACAAAACCTGGAAAGTTAAAGCAAGATCAAGACAAAAGTCACCAACACATCTGTGTTATGGCCTCTTCATGATGTTCTAGCAAAATTGACAGAAGTTTCTAACACTATGTCAACCTATACTCCCTCGTCAAAAGGCCGACTCCCCCACTTTCTCCCTAATTTCAGATTCTGCGATATTTGAATTTTTTCTGTCCTCTATGGCTTGAGCTTGATGCGATTGTGTGCGCTTTGTTCTCTTTGTTTGCATTAATTGCCTTAGATCAGCAATAGTGGGAACTTTTTTGGGAATCTTCTGCTTTCCCTGAAACTAACACGTATACTTGTGCAACAGGTTACATGCTCAGGATAAAAAGAGCGCAGGCGTACATTTTGCACACATTTTGTCAGTGCTATCTAGGCTTCGTAGGAATATGGGTGTACTATTTCTTGTCTTGGCTAAGAAAAAGTTTTGTGTTCAAGAAGAGGAATCTACACTTCACTCAGAGCTGCCTTCGCAGCTGTCCCATAAATGCGCTTTTGTTTGGTCAAAGCAAACACGTCAATTTCATGATTTGTTCTCTTTTTGCTTTGGCTTGGTGTAACCCTCACAGTAACTCTAGGCCCTCAAACCTCTATGCCAAGTGCAATACGACCGAAGTTTGAAAGCTAAAGCCGAAAAAGTCCTTAATTTCAATACTCACACGAACTAAGCTGATATAACCACTGTTGGATATTTCCGACAAAGAAAAATCGCCTATATCAAGTTAGAGACTCTCTCTCAACTTCTTTTAACCATTTGGAATGTAAATGTGTTTGATAACCTTCTCCCGTTCGTTGACAAGTTCCAATACAAAATACGTGAAGTGGTTTAAAGTCACAAGCCAGGAGATCACAACTATTTATTCGTTTTTTTAAATTTCACTGCTTGCAGTGACAGACTTCTTCTCTCGTCATAAAGTTCATCCTTCCTGATTACGTACTTCGATCAAACTAACAAGACGTCTGTCATCGGCGTCAAGTAGCTGTCTGCTCATTTTGTCGCTAAAGATGAGCTTTAGATTTATGTCTTAACTCCGTTGAGAGAAATCTCTCAAACAAATAAAATAAGATTTCTCAAAATTGATTGCCACCTCCTTGAGGAATCATTTTTCTCGTCCTAATTTTCCCACTGTCAATCATCAGTTCTCATCACAGAGTTTTCTCTCCGCCCGCCCCAGCAGCCAAATGACACTTACAGACTCTAATATCCTTTCATTGTTCTTATTATGCCGTTTTTATTTTTATTTTATTTTTTTCGTTTCTTTTTGTACAATGTCACCTCGGCACTTCGAGAGTAATTCACATGAAACGCAATAACAAAGCGAGAAAAGGGCACAAAAAAGATGACGGAACAACTGAAAAATTTCGCAATATAAATTCCCCGAATTCAATGATAGTCCCCCTAGTACACCATGAAAGGAGCAAAAATCGTAAAAAGACAGTCAAAGGGAGAGTGGATATAAATCTTGGTCCCCTATCATCGCATACTAAGCGACACACCCATAGCCGGGGTATGTCTATGCCGATGCCGCCGCATTTTTTGTGTCATTAATATTCATTGTCTTATTGAATCATAAATAATTTAAAGGATTCCCGCGCAGGAAAAAGTGTCCTTCTTGTTTTTTTTTTTTTTTTTGAATATCTGCTCGTTTTTGGGCGGTTTTACGGTGCGGCTTGGTTCGCCTGAGCTACTCGAGCTCTGATTAATGGAGAGAGGTGTGGGGAGATATTTTTTTTCGCAAATTTTTCTGTGGAGAAATTGGGCATATCCTTGGAAAGTGTCCCTTTCAGTTGAAATTTGTTTTTTGTGGGCTTATTTCGTGTTTTAGTGGAGTTTTATATTTGAATTTATGCTGGAAATATTTTCCGCTTCGTTGGAGGGGTTTACAAAGGATGGGCCCTCAGATTACTCGCTTATTACCGTTTAGCACGTGCTGTATGACATTATTTTCGTTGGTCTTTGGCCAAAACGAATTTAAATATTCGATTGAGTTGAAAAGAGGGAAAAGTTTTGTTGGTCAAAGTTTCGTGGACATTTTTCTTTGTTATTCTGACAAGTTTTTTACAATTTAATTATGAGAATTCGGTTGAAGGTCATTCGAGTTGGGAAGAACTTTCTGATTTTAAATGGCAAGGTCTGAGTAAACACAAAAAAAAAAAAAAAAAAAGAGTAAAGAAAAATTAGTAGCAACGACAAACACCAACGTTATATGTATGTGTTATGCCATAATGCTTGAAAAATCATCTAAAGCAGCCGATAAAGTTTTGTTCCCATCTTTTCTGTCAGTTAAAAGGTGGAAAGAATTCTGCAGTTTTCTTAAGAAAGATTCTGTTTAATCGTACCACCTTCACGAGAATCTCAACTATAAATAGAAACACTGCCAAAGACTTCAGTATGCTATAATTCGCCCAAATTGTCGAAGTGATAGGCTCCTAGATAGAGCTTCCTTCTTTGGGATAGGGTAGGACAAGTGCATAGAAAATGGTGGATCGTTTCCTCCTCCTCTTCGTCCCTGCAACTCCTACAAAAGTCATTTGCGAAGAAGCCCATACTTTTGGCCTGAAGGCCAATATGACAGTGACCAGTGAGAACATCGATATCGGTGCATATGAGCGACCTTTTAAGCAAGATGAGACTTTTCGATCGAGTGAGGCTTAGCAAAGGCCATATGGTACAGTATGTTTGATTATTATTGTTATACATTTATTCAGTCAACGCAATTACAATTATCTCTGACTACAATAAAAATATAACTTAATTTATCACTGAATACTAAAATGATTTTGTACAATTTTTTTTAAACATGTCCTTGCTCATATTTAGGTCAACTTCATTGCAAATCAAGTTAAATAAATACATCGATCGACTAATTGGCTCATTAATGGCATGTGATACCATTCCTCTATCTTTCGTTTGTCTTGTTGACCGCGTCGTTTTCTAGTAATTTACATGTAGCGAGGAAATGCCCAGATTCCTCCGTTCTGGTAGGATCTCTAGAGTAGTACCACGTTTGGCGAGTTCATCGGACCTACAGTTCCCTGGAATTTCCCTATGAACGGGTGCCCAACGTAGGTCAATGTTCTGCAATCTCAGTTAGAGACTAGCTACAATCTGAGGTAGCTTTTAATGTATATTTTACTGATTCCAGAGATTTTGTAGCAGCGTGGCAGTATCCTTGCAGGATACCACATTATGCCTGTAATTTCCACCTGAAAAACGCTACAATGGTCGGGGAGGTGGAAAGAGATGCTCAAGTTGAGCAATGCGGAGAAAACACCACCTCCCAACCGGCGGTATAGAAGTGAACGAAGTGCTCGTCTATGCCATCATCATTCTTCCACTCCACTCTGGAGGGTATTGACGTCCGGAAGTTAAGGTTGAAGTTCAACTTAGACGATGTTTTCCGGGATGAATGTTAAGGGATCCAAGATCGAGGAATGGCCAATATGGTTGTTTGCCCATTGAGAAGAGGCCTTCAGTCTGAGGGCTGCGTTAGCAGCTGACAACCTCCCAAAAAGGGAATCAGATGTAGGAGCACCTCGAGTGCCGCGGGTGGGGTAGTTCTTAGTGTTTCGCTAATGCATATGCATGCTAAATTTCACAATTTTTCCAATAGGTTACGGTGTAAGGCTCTTACTAAGGCCGTCTACCAGACGATCAGATCAGTGCGTAGTACGAGGTTGTAGGCCCCATTTTATACAAATGGCTTTCCTGCAGAAGTACAGCGTTAAAGTGGCTTCTATTTAACGCATTTAAGAGTGTTGGTTTTCCAGTTTATTGTACTGTTCAGAATGAGATCCAGAAATTTGGCTTCATAAACAAAGCGCAGGCTAGTGCCGTTTAGAGAGGGCTGGTCGAATGGAGGAATTTTGTATTTCCTGGTGAAGAGGACTAGAGCGGTCTTTCCGGGGTTAACACCCGGACCGCTTTATGCTGCCCATCTTGAAAGGATTAAAAGGGCGTTTTGAAGAAGTTCACTTAGGGTGCTTGGATATTTACCGAAGGCAGCAATCGCAACATCGTCTGCATAAGCAATCATTTCGCATTTAGCCCTTGCCAGGTCGAGCAGCAGTGTATTAACGCAATCCACAGAACTGCGGGCCAAGGCATTGCCCAGCTTGATGTTAATTGTTCTGCCTACGAGTAAATTTTCAATTAAAAGTCTGGGCGAAGCCTCGACTCCCAGATTCGTGAGTGCATCAGTTATCGCCTCTGCTTTGACGTTGTTGTAGGATCGCTCGATGCCCGAAAAGGCAACCGTCGTGAACTATTTAACGCTAAGTGATTTTTCGACGGTGCGTGCTAGTGAGTCCAGAGCAGATCTGCCTTTGCAATAAGCATGTTGGGACGTTGATAGGAGTTTAGTATCTAGGCTCCAGCTAAGGTGGGAGTCTATTAGCCTCCTCAGTGTTTTTAGAAGGAAGGATGATAAACTGATGGATAACGTTTGAGCTTTCTCCTGCCTTAGGTATGAAGACAACTTCTACCTCAGTCAACCCTCTGGGAATATAGACAAGGTTCAGGCAGCCTCTTAGAATAATATATAGTCAAGGAAGAATTATATTCAGGAAAATATAAATTAGAAAGGGACCTACCACTCTTATTGCCGATCCCGCACTTTGCCTGCCGAGAAGTCACTTTCTTAGGTGGTACCACAGTTCGGAGTAAAACTGGGCCTCAAACAACAAGCCTCTTCTTAACTTAACTTACTGCCTTCTGTTGGGCATGCAAAGTTGGTTGAGATGGAGACTGGAGCTCAACCGTCAAAAATGTTTGGTGTATTTTCATGCGCCCCAACCCATTTCAGCCCACACAATCCATCGCACATAGCACTGATCCACGGCGACCTGTCGATCCTAGATCATTCGAGATATTACTTTAATGCAGATTCCTCTGCAGTTACCATATTCCATCGCGTTACCCTCTTTTAGCAGCCGCAAATCGTGCCTTTCATCTTCGCTGGGTAATCTCTTTCTCAGCGGAAGATACGCCCTTTTCGTTCGAATTTACTTGCCAAATCGAAATACTCGGAAGTGAAAGGTATGGTGTCGCATAAAGCCATTGCTTTGACTTAAATACAAAAAACTGCTTAATAATTTCCTTTCAACCAATAATCCAAGAAAAAGACTTATAAACCAAAAATTAATATGCGTGGGAAGCATCCCTCTCCATCAGTCATTCATATTCCTATAAACCGTCATAATAATTCAATTTAAATTCATTCCCCATTGCATCGAAGTAATGAATGGTAATTGAACGAACATCTTCATCTACCTTTCAACATCATCAATCCTCCGACCGACACAATCCAACGAAAAGAAGAAGGATAATTGAATTTCCATTGAAAATATCCCAACACGACACAACGGATGGTGTTCATCTGTTCGACTAAATTCAATTTTAGCACCGCGGCGGCGAGAAATCATCACACACACCTGCGTCTCTTTGCTTAACTTCATCACTTCATCCTGATCAAAGGAAGCGAAATGCACGATTTCTCGCTTTAACACCTTTTACACGTAGGAATACCATATCCTTGCTGCTTCGACGACGGCGTTGATGCAGAACAACTTGGTAGAGTTCGTTCTGTGTCGATCTCGGTCTGTCGGTGTCTAAGGATCTGTACAATAAATTCGATTATACGTTTCCAATGCACCGTGAAATCGAAAATACCATTCGCGCCGCGCCACCACCACCACCGCCGCCATACGCAGGAAAAGAACCCAAAAAAACCGTCTTAATAGAAAATTTCCTTTTTTTTCCTGAGACCGAATAAAAGTGTGGAAAACCGAGGAAGAAGAGGAAACATTCGTAGAGAATATTACAAAGGCGGCAGTTGGCGTAAGTTGTCGGCAGAAGGATGTTCCATGCGTCAGGTGGAACGGAGGGGGTGTGTCATCTTGATGGAGTTTCCTATGAAAAAAATGTGCTCTGTGCAGCCACATTCAGTGGTTTCCCTCTTTAGAGAAGCGTAAACACTGATAACGATGCACAGTGTAACGAATGTATGCAGAAAAAGGACAAATATCATAACTCGAAGTGTATGATTTTTATTATCATGGTTTTTCTTGGATTTTCACGAAAATGCATAGAAGCACTGTTTAACTTGCAACTTGCAATGGTAATTAACGAATGAAATACAGAAATTCCAGGGCGATGATGTTAACATTCCAAATAACCGCTGTTTGCTTACTCCAAAATCAAATACATACCATGTATTGACTAATATATTTAACATATGCAAACATGGAAGAATAAAAAAAAATAATTTTTGTCCAGTAGTCGTTACAATGTGCGATGGTAGAGCGACGACATCCCAGGACGCCAACGTGTATGTGATGATTCGATTTGACTGTAAGTAAAAAAGAATAGCACTGCATATGAAGCTGAATGTCCTCGTATTACACCCCTGGCAGTGATAACGTCTGTTGTTGGCTTTCAAGTTTGTTGTAAATAACTTAAAGAAGCCTCTGTGCAGCGGTACGACCAGAGTTATGAAAGGAACTCTATGAAAGGTGTGAGAGTGGGACGTAATCCTCCACACTTCCTCGTACACGTACCTGTGTGTTGCCGTGGCATGTGACTTGATGTAACATTTGTGAGCAACAGTTCCTCATCAGGTACCTTTTTCGGCATCAAGGAGTTATCATTTGGGTATTTTTTTTTTCACCGAATATTTGTTTCGTGGTTTGGGTGTTCCTTCACTTTTTGAGCCTTCAACTCCACTAAAGCGTTGATTTTAGTTAGTTAGTTAGAGTGATCCTCCAAGAAGAGGTACACTTAGACCAGAAAGTACTGTATTACTGTATGAGGGGACCTTAATGCGCAATGCGTCCTACGAGTTATATTGTGGTGGCCCATATGGTTTAACCAGAGGTTATATTGAGGCTTTCGATAAACCTCAGTACAGCCTTAGGTTCAATTTTTCAAATTTCCGCTGGGTTGACTGAGCTCCGCGTTTAGTTATGGGGACCAGAAAGTAGGTCCATTGTGATACCACTGAATACTGGGGCTTGACCCGTGCTTACTCCTGAAACCATTTAGATTTTGGCCTAAGGTGGCTTTCCTGATGTTGGCACGGACGGGACATGTGCAGTTGACTTTACTGGAAGTTGTGTAGACTGTTTCTCCTCCTCGTCTTAGCAGCTTCTGCATAAATCGTTACATGCTATAACTAGGCGTTGAGCATGCCTGCCTAGGATGCAGTGCCCCGAGAGGACGTTGATTAATTTTGAAAGTTGGTCTCTTTTAAATCGTATTAATGCTTTTGATCTTTTAAGATCCAGGACATGCCAGATCAGCCTATCATTGTTGCAATAATCGAGGTCTTGCCATCTACGATTTGCTTTCAATAGACCGTCAGTGTAAGTCAGGTGTTTAACATTAGTTGTGGGCGCTTTGGCATGGTCGAGCATCCTGTCGTCTGTATATTGAGAGCATTGTCTGGCTAACTCGTCAGCCGCGTAGTTCCCTTAAATGTGGCAGTGACCAGGGACCCAACAGAGTTTATTTTGGTCCTGTACGCTAGTAATTTCGGATGAAGAAGCTTGGCAAGTTGAGAGTTGCCCCAGCTATCCAGCGTTAGGGTTCGAAAAATTTGGACAAGTAGCGATTTTGAGAGTTCGGTTTTCGTCCTTTATAAACGCGATATGAGTCACCTCTTGGAATTAATTCTTCTGGACTGGATTTCCGACTTCTTTTGTACCATTGTTCTTAAATTCTGGCGTCTTTCCTTTCGTATGGGAGAGTGAAAGGAGGTTCCTCATTTTCCCCACAATCAGGCCCTTTGTGTTCTTTTCTTAGACTTATGGACATCTTTCCTACTCTTGTTAGAAGTCCATTGTCCTTTCAAGGACCTTCTTTTCTAGTCGAATTGCAAAAACTGTCTCCGCTGTCTATGGTTTTCCTTGCAATACGCCTTTTACGCATTTTCCAAATTGTTCATCAGCAACTCTACATCATGTGTGTTTCTTTCGCTCCTTGTCTCTTCCGCCTCCTTTCCTGATTTTCATTGAAAGATTTTTTTCCTATTTTTTCATCAGAAGGAGCTTAGGCAAAATAAATGGTCGGTGTTGGTTGATTTTAATGTGAAAAGGATTTGTTACCTGCCGTGTTGTGTTGAGTTTCACCTTCAAATTGAAAAGCCAACCAAATCCGATTAAGAAAAACACGACTTGTTTTGTAAAGGTTTTAGGAAAAAAGAAGGAACATGGCACCATGTGTGAGTTGTAATGGACAGAAAGGATATACTGGGGTTTACGGAATGTAAACATTCATTTGGAAATATGTTCACAGGGATTGTTTTTTTTTTTGCGATTTTACGCAAAAAAAAAAGCGTATTTTTTAACAAAGGTCTTTCCCTTTTTTAACCTGTCGGAGTGAGCTAATCCTTTAATGTAGGATAAGTTTGGATTTACTGTCGGTTTTTGCCAACATCTGTGGTTTTCTTGACCAGTTTTTCAGCTGCGGCTTGATAAGTAACTCAATCACTTGAACTTATTGCAAAGTCATCGATTTCTCAAGCTCATTGCGATAGGACACCATTTCAAGTGAAAGCACTGGTCAATTGCTGGAAATTAGACCCTCAATGATTCTCACGTTTTTCAATGGGAGACAGTACGTTGACTGAAAAAGTTTCAAAAAAACAGTGTAACGTGAGGGCTTGAGAATTAAATAATTTCAGTTGACAAACTAAAAGACTTCCTTTCATCGGCTGCTCGCAGTAAGAAATAAAATAAATTGGACAACAAATCGATGTACGTCAGGGCTACCTTCTCTTGTTCCAATTTTCGTTGCCATAACTGAATGAAATGTCTATGTATCTCAATTCAAACAATATCCCGCTGCCTTTCGATAGTATTCCCCATTCACATCACATCAAAGCAATGACAAAAGAAATCCTCTAACTACCTAGTGTGCAAAAAGGATGCATTCAAAGGTTGATATGCCTCAAAGAACAGGAAATTGATACGCCTTCCCCTTTCGAGTTGCTGAATGTAACGTATACGCCTCAGTACAGAAACGATATCGATCTCTGTAGACCAAAAACGACGAATATTTTCTCATTCGCAATAACTTCCGCCGCCCCCATGTATCCTTGTTAGAGATCCTTTGAGAAATGTGTCGTTTGGTTTCTCCGTAATAAGCAGCACGAAGTCAATCTAACCAACTTACAAGGTGATAACAACCTCACTACGTTGTTCGTTATTACTTTCTCTTTGCTGGCCTCTATTACCATTGTTATCACGAAACGAACCTCACATCACGCCCAAATTGACGTCAAAGATACCTCCGCCCCCTCACACACAGAACATTTCGTAACAAAGACGCAACGACAAGAGACTTTCATCACAGTCTGGGCAAATTAAAATCTATTTTTTTCCTTCCAATGAAGTATGTCCTTCAAGTTTCATGCCATTCACGTCACGTTCGGAACGCACGTGGTGCCGTGCTCTGTTATTTCATCCACAAGCACCGACAGAAGAAAGTGAAATTTGACACAAAAAGGAGAAAATACCCGACACCTCCTTGTCGTTACTTTGACTGGCGTGCATACATATTTCCTTTAGTTTGTCACAAATGAAAGGGGAAAAGGAGCACCTCCCTACTTAAACGATGATAACCACCTTGTAAACAGTTTCCCACCCCATCCTGTCCCCTCCATCCAACTGTTTGTTGTCTGATTCTGTTTCAATTTTTAGGAAAACGAAGGTTTCGGATTCGTATTCGGATGCTGCTGTTTCGTGATTTGATTTATGGTTTACGACGCCGACAAAAAGGGTTCAACTGTCTTGAGGTGTGTTTACCTTACTTGGGATTTCCTTCTTCTTGTGAAACGTGCTGTAAATTTAAAAAACAAAAAACAAAAAATTTAGACAATTGCGATTCGGTAATTTATCTCGACTTGTTGTGTAATTAAAGTGTAACGTGGCAAAATAACGAAAGTCACGTCGTTGTTACGAGAAACAAGGATGACCGGAAAGGACAACCGGAAGAAGGAGGAGAAGCTGAATGCCGAAGCAAGGAGCAAGAAAACCCTTTCAAGTGGAAAACTTTTTGGCTTTTCCCGTCAGCCAATACCGGAACTGGCGAGAGATGAAAGTTAATTTCTTTTGATATAATCTTCATTTTTCATTGAAAGAAAATCTAAGAAACAAATCGAAAAAGTATATTTGAGAGGAGTAGGATGGAACTTTGAAGGACTTGAAATGAAGTCTTCCTGTTTATTGAGAGACTTATGAACTTTTAGGGCCAGACTGAGACTGGGAAGAGTGGTTTCAAAATAAACTCAATAGAGAGCTCGGTGAGATAAGATTGATTAAGATTTTGATTTCTGGAATTGGCAGTTGAAATTTTTTTTTCTTTTCTTGCGAGTCATCCAAGTCTCCCTGGAGTTTTCAGAGACTGGCACTGACCTCAATTCTCTGAGTTATTGCAAGTATTTGCGAACAGATGGTGCACCCATTTGCGAGTTCTAGAAATTGGCAAAGTACTATTGTCTGTACACTAAAAAAATAAATAAATAGCTGGCGCGCCAGCTCGGGGTGAGCCAAGGCCTAGCTTCTCACAACTATTTATCTTTCGCACGAATGGAATGGCGAATTGAGAAGCTCTTTCATGACAGATTATACTCCCGGAGGCTTCTCATTCCTTAACGAGAGGTGGCGCCGCTAAAACTGTTCGGTGTTCCTGGCTGGGGCTTGAACCCACCCCGCTCGCCCAGCAGTCCAAGGCACTAACCATTGAGCCACGGCGGCCACTGTCTGTACACTAAGGTCTGAAAAATATTAAAATAAAATAAGACCAACTACACTTTAGATACTCACTTAGTTAAGGTGACGCTACAGTTCGGGGTGCACTAGGGTCTCAACCAACAAGCGTTTCCAGCCAGCTCGATGTTTAGCCAGCTGCCTCCAGTTTCGCACGCCAAGTTGGTTGAGGTCCCCTTCCATTTGCGTACGCCACCTGTATCGCGGTCTTTCTCTACTTCGTCGTCCCTCGGGTGTGGATTCGAAGGTTTTTTCTGGGCGGAGCATTGGTGTCCATCCGCTCTATATGACCGAGCCACCTCAGTCGTTGAAGCTTCACTCTTCTGGCTAAGTCGACGTCGCTGTACAGCCCGTGTAGTTTGTCGATGTATTTCCTCCTCCACTCACCATCTATGCAGATGAGACCGAAAATCACCCGAAGAATTCTCCTCTCGAAAGAGTCAAGAGCAACCTCATCCACTTTTGACAGAGTCCATTCATCTGCGCCGTAGAGCAGGATTGGGATGATTAAGGTCTTATACAGGGTCACCCTAGTCGTTCAAGAGAGGGCTTTGCAGCTCAATTGCATTCTTAACCCAAGAAAACAGCGATTGGCAAGAGTTATTCTTCGTTTGATCTCAGCGGTGGTGTCGTTGTCTGAGTTGATAGCGGAGCCTAGGCAGACAAAGACCTTAACTACCTTAAAGAAATAACTGCCTACAGTGACGTTTTGTCCGAGACGTCGTTGTTGAGTGTCCTTTCTTGTTGACAGTATATACTTCGTCTTGCCTTCATTGACCGCTAAACCCATCTTCGCCTCCTCCGTCTTAATACTCACGAACGCACCAGTTACATCGTCGGCGTATGCGAGTAATTGAACGGACTTTTGAAGGATTTTCCGTTGGTGTTGACGCGTTGGCGCAACTCTTTCAAGAGCGTTAACTTGTCTAAATCCTTTTTTGACATCAAAGGTCTCGATGAGGTTGAACGACCTTAATGGAGTAACGTGCATTCTCAATCGTCATCCTGCACAAACGGACGAGTTTGTCAAGGACGCCAAAACTAGACATGGCCCTGTATATCTCGTATCTTTAGATCCTGTCATACGCGGCCTTAAAATCGATGAAGAGGTAGTGTGTATCGATTTGAAGTTCCTGGGTTTTCTCCAAGATCTGCCGTAGTGTGAATATTTGATCGATGGTGGCCTTTCCTGGCTTGAAGCCTCACTGATATGGACCGATCAGGCTTCAGGCGCTCACACAACGATATAATTGGCTACAAACTCGTCTATTTCGCCCCCACTTCATCACTGATTCGATTGATAAGTATTGGATGATAGGACTGCGGAAAATGTTGGTAATTTCTCCTCCCCTATCTGGACGCCAATGACTGTTCGTACAAATAGTTTCGCAATGTCACAAACCTGGCAATGCCATTTCTCACCCTAAATCACGTCACGCAAAAGATTTTAAGGATGACACTGAGAAGCTTTACACCACAGTGTAATCCACTTAGAACTACATTACACATCCAGCTTCTGACAGATCCCTGTCGGCAACTATCTACCACACATTGACAGTTCGTTCAAGAAAAAAACCTCATTAACCATAATTTAATTTTTGACACAACACATAACTAAAAATTCCTCCATTACACATTGTTGACGCCCGTTAAGGGGTAGCTTACATTGGCCACCCCCTTGAAAAGTAGA
Source organism: Matsumyia berberina (assembly GCA_917880715.2). Classification (NCBI taxonomy): domain Eukaryota; kingdom Metazoa; phylum Arthropoda; class Insecta; order Diptera; family Syrphidae; genus Matsumyia; species Matsumyia berberina. Next base: position 53,270,974 of record OU862870.1, read on the forward strand.
ACTCCGGAGCCACTTTGTTGCCGTCTCCTGTTCACCGGAATTGTTTGCTCACAAAATTAATGAGTGCGTCTCCCTACCCCGTTAAGTTGTGCGAATTAATTTCATGGCTTTATGCAGACGAGTGAATGTTTTAGCAAATGTAGTTGTTAATTAATTTAAAAAGTGTAAACCTTGTTGAACACGGTAACAAGGGGTTGTTGAAGGAACAACGCAATGCCCGAATGCTTCGTTGACTGCTATGCGCTTCGTTAAGTTCATTAATTTGAATTAGTTTTGCAGATTTAATGTATTAACCGCCAGCGTAAGAGTGGGGGGAATAATTTGTGTGAAACTTTTAACAATGTTATACGACGAGGGGATAAACAAACATAAATAAATTATTTTTATGAACAAGGTAGGGGAGGCAATGTGTTCCTTGAATTGAATTAAATGGCTGGAGCTACAAGTTATTGTGTTACAATTCGCTTTTAATTGTTGTAAGTTGTACACAAGTTCAGAGTGTTTTAAACAAAAACTTAGAATTAGGATAAATTGAGTAGGTGAAGGCGACTTAAGGTAAGGAGTGGTTTGGTTGAAATCGAAAGTGGTAAGGTTTAAGTTAATCTCTCGGGAGATTAGTTCGTTCAAACCAATAGAGGTGTGATTGGTCGGTAGATAGATGAGGCGACGGTTTCATAGATTACGAGTGTTAGTGTGGAAGGACATAGAGCTGAAGAGGGACGCACAATCACAGTGATCTAAAAAGAGTCAATGAATGCGTATGTGTCTCTGTGTTCATCGAAGGTGTTCAAATTAATGAGATTGAGGCGGTTTTCATAGGGCGGCTGTTTAAAAGGGTCATTCCAGGGCAGATCTTGAAGAGCGAAATGGAGCTTCCAGATGCTCTCGATTTTCGTTATATAGACACGACGATATTATGGTTATTATACTTGAGAGGAAGAGAGCAAAGCTAGACGGATCTGGTTAGGTATGCATTGGTGAATTCTTTGGACCATCATTTAACAAAACTAAGAACAGAGTTGGCCTTAAGGACTATCTCATCCATATGTGACCGGAAGTTGAGTTCCCTATCCTAAGGAAAAAGGATTTAGACAAGGTGACTCGCTGTCATGTGATTTCGTCAACATCATACTTCAACAAATTGTACAAAACTCTCAAGCCGACACCGGCAGTACAATCTTTCAAAAATCTGTCCAACTGCGGGCGTACGCCGACGATATTGTCACCATAGGCGGAACGTACAGAGCTGTCACCTGTCTTTCGCGAGTATAGAGACAGAAGCGGCCAAAATAAAGGGTTTTCCAGTAGGGACGGGTAGATGTTAAAATTGAATAAAACAAGTTGTGTGTGAGATATCAACGAATTTTTTATTTTATTTGAAAGGCCTATCAATGACATTATGTGTGAAACATGGCATCGTTCAAATGGCCGCCGCGGCTTCGCTGAGTGGGGCGTATCCGAAAGGTCCAATTTTCGATGACTCTGGCACATAGATCAGGCTGAATTTAAGCGATGGCACGGGTTATGTTGACTTTGATGGCACTGGTCGATTGCGGGTTATTGGCATGGACCTGCGACTTAAGGAAACCCCACAAGAAAAAGTCTAACGGGGTCAAATCGCACGATCTCGGTGGCCAGTTCACGTCGTCTTTGCGTGAGATAACCATGCCCTTAAATCGCTCGTGCAGAATGTCCATTGTTGCATCAACTGCGTGGCACGTAGAGCCGTCCTGTTGGAACCACATACCGTTCATTGGCGTTTCTGTTTTTGCCGGAGTGACGCTTATTGTAACAGACTCAGCTACTACCCTATATACTTGCTTGGTGGCATGCATGGATGTACGTGCCTATGTCCGTCTGCCCGTGGGTTTGTGTAAGTGTATGCGTGTTCCGGTGTATGGCCGTAGATCCGCTCCCGTTCACTGTGTTATTTCTTGCGTTTTCCTCGCTCTCTCTTCTTTCGCGCTCTAGTCGCCTCAGCTCTTGGCATACATCTTTAGCATAGAGGCCCACTGCGTTCCACTTATTTTCCGACTCAAGCATGCGGCGTACTATGTTCTCAGGAGTTAGTGTTTCTTTAAGTACTCTTTGCAGTGTTTCTTTTAGGTGGATTTCATAGAAATACCACCTATTGCAGAGGTCCTCATGACGCGACTTTAAAAAATTTTGAATGCCATTCGTCTTCGCTATCATAGTAAACACTAACCTCATACTCCGTTAAAAATTTTATATATATATATATATATGTATATGCAATATAACGGATTCTTGTGGACACGATTGAGGGCGCAATTATGAACCGATTTTAATAAAATTTGGTATACACGTTGCCGAATACCTCGGTTAAGTTCGTAGATGGGCATAATCGGTCCAGAGGGGGGCTGGTTACGCCCCTTTTTATGTCTCAAACGGTACAATTCACAACTCAAATAAATCCCAACCTCCGGTTTTGATTTTTTAGTAATATAGTAGATAACAGTGGACAGAATCCGCCTGCTACCAATTTGGGCGCCATCTTGGATCCGCCATCTTGAAATTCTTCAAAATTGATTGGATTTCGTTGAAATTGAAAATCCTTACAAAATTCGAGGTGATTAGTACAAATTCGTTGTTAAAGTGGAAATTTTTGTCCGCCATTTTGTTCCCACCATCAGAATAGATGACATAAGAAATCCACCTACCTCTTGCGGCGCTTGCCGGAAGGTTCTTTTTGTAACTGGAATCGTGGGCAGTGAAACAGTACGTGCTCCACGTCTTCGGGGGTATCCCTGCACGATGGACAAGTAGGGGAGTCGTTATTTTTGAAGCGCTATAGATATGAACGGAAACAGCCATGTCCCGCTAGTAGGTGTGTTAAATAGAAGTTAAGTTCACCATGTTCAAGGTTTATTCAAGGCTCGACAATTGAGATAAGGCGGTTAGTTCATCGGCCCTTCGACGAGAGGATCTAGCGTTGCTGCCATTCCCTCAGACTTGAGCTTCTTGCTATTATATCCATATTCCCGTATGGTAGCCCCCCCTCTTGTCTGCTCCTTAGAAACTTTCTTTGCAGTTCTTCCGCCAGTATATCGATTGGTAGCATTCCTGCAAGCAGGCTGCTTGGTCCGAGGTTGTGCGGAAGGCGCTACTAACACTTAGTGCACATTGTCGATTTACTGCTGCAATTTTCTGTTTGTATCATCCCAGTCCTGCTTTATGGCGCTGAACCATGGACTCCATCGAAAAGGTATGGTCCTTTCCAGCAAAAAATTCTTCGGAAGATGTTCGATCCCGTATGCGTTGACGGGCTTTGGAGGAGAAGATTGAACCACGAACTATACCAGCTGTACAGCGACATCGGCCTGGGACACGTAGATCGAATGGATACTAACGCTCTAGCAAGCAGAGTCTTCGAATATAAGCCGAAGGGACAACCCAGTAGAGGAAGACCTCACCTAAGGTGATGCGCACAAGTAAAAGGGGTTGCGTGCGCGATTGGAGGCATTTAGCCAAGGACGGAGCTAAATGGAGAGGCTTGTTGGTTGAGGCCCAGGTTCATCCCGAACCGTAGCTCAACGCAAGTAAGTAAGCATAAGTTAACTTGGCATGTAGCATAATGGATTGGATAACCCTTACAATGTCTAAACTCGGTTTAGGCCCTTCTTCGTTAGGCATTATTCTGCATAATGCAGCATATATTTATATATATACATATATGTATATTTTCTACAAGATTCGTGTTTTTTTTTTTAACGAGTTTCTCCATCTCAGCACGGGTCCGCACGTGCCAGAGATAACACATGCCAGGTGACGGTGCCCAGGGATTGTGCTCAACTGGTGCATAGGCCTAGTTCTGTGCATGTGGACAGAGATCCTACCAGATTTATGTTGAAGCGAATATTTTGTTTTTCAAATCAAGCTGCAGGGGGTACCAGAAGATTGTCCTTACTTCTGAAGACCAAAATACTCCCAGTACAGGTGTCCTTTTATCCATTCTGTACCCTTAGCGACCACCATCATGTTCCCCTAAGTTGCAAAACCTTATTACCAGTGAGCTCGCGGATCCAGTTGGATAAACAAGTTAATTGATGTAAAATCAACTCGGGCAACCCTCCTGTGCTCAGCTCTGCGAAACACTTTTCCAGAAACTAACTGACGTTAGTATAATTGATTCGCAGCGGTATACCGGCTTAAATTTTAAGTCACTTCAGTTGTTCTTTTCATTTGGATTCCCTACCGATTGCTTAATTAAACGAAATTCCACGTTCACACACTCACCCCGCCATTCATCCCGAACATCAACAAAAATCAATTTTAATTAACAGGAGCAAAAACGGTAGACCTCCCGAAATAAAATCGAAATAAAATGAAAATACTGTCCAGGACAACGATGGCAGAGGAAAAAAACAGCACTTCGCTGCGAGGTGCAGGTGGAAAACTGTGTACATCTCAATCGAAATCCAATTATTTGTAGGTGAAGCCATTTGAAGGTGTTCCGCCGCTGATGCTGATGTTGACGCTGCTCTCTCTCCTGGTGTTGCAAGGACGCTGGGGCAAATTTGTTTGTTAGTCGCCGTGTAACTGTATAGTGCTTCTCACTACCTGTCGGTGGATGTTCGAGAGCTCTTCTCGCCTCCGCCCTGCCTGCCAACTGGGATTAATGGCAGAGTAATGCCTTATCTCTTCATTCCGCCGCACGAAAAGTGGGTGGCGGCGGAGCTCGACCGGGTTAATGGGAATTTGCTGTACAGAATTTCGGGAAGGCATCCATTTATAGTGTGTGGCACAGTTTTCATTACCGAAAGAGAAGTCGGTTGCTCTACTTAACACTTCAGGCTGACGCTTGGTGAGGATGAGATGATGGTGCGCCGGCACTAAAGCGTGAGGATTTCGAATAATTTTTTTTTTAATTACGACGTTTCCATGTCATTTCAAGTATGACGACGCTAGGCTGGTTTCGAATAAATTCCCGGTAATGGAAGGGATAAGTGCCGTGAATGTGGTCGCCGGGTAGTAAGTAAGTAATGACAGTGTGTGGAATAGTATTTAAGTGCAGTATGGCCACATGAGTAAAGCCAGATAATTTCGTGAGGATTTTAAATTTCTCTGTCGGTAATGATGTTACCTATGGGGTTGAACTTGTTGAAGAGTTCTGATGCCGGTAAGTGTATAGTGCTTCCCAAACTCTGACGGCATACGTTATTCTATCCACCACGAACTTTTGACTCTCTTGCTCTTTTGTCGTAACGACGTCTGGCAAGTTTATAAATAAAACTTTATCTTCACACATCCTATTATCATTATTATTTCTTTTGGAAAGTGAAACAGATTCAAGGGACAAAATAAATTCCCGCACATGAACCAACCAAAATGTGAAGAGGAGTCATCCTTGTTATACGTGCACTGACCATCAAATGAGACATTGAATCCCATGTGTGGAGAGAATAGAGAATCAAAACTTTGTCCATTCATCCGATGAAAATATTCATCCCGACCATCAGCACTATGGATGTGGTTATATCGACATAAAGCGAACCCCAAACCTGTCAATCGAAGCATGAATCGTTGCATCGTTTATGAAGAGGCACATGCACATGCAATTTGGAGAATGAGAAGAGTCCTTGAAATCCTTTACGAGATTATCCAATTATCAAATGAGTCGAAATAACAATGAAGTCTGTAGCTTATCATAATCATAAATCCATTGATGGGGAACGATATGATAATGAGGTGCTTGCACAACCTCACTCATCCACTCCTCTTGTGGGTAATCACGAATGTTATCAGAATTTCACATCTGTGTGTATTATGCACCACCTGGGGGAATGGGCAAGAACATGCATTACATACCTCGGTTCTCTGTCCCATTATTGGCTTTAGGGCTTTCACTACTCAAACAAGCAATAATATTTGGTTCCTGATAATGGACCGCCATTTTCTTCATCTCTTCCCCAACTGCTGTGACTTCTCTTTGATTATTATTCGTCTTGACTGGCTATGTAAAAGACGTATTTCCGGAACATATGACGCAGGTCCACACTGGGCCATTCTCCCGTTAAGCAGTTCATTTTAAACAGGATTCGGCCAAATGACTCGCTTCTTGAAAAGCGATTAACAATAGCTTGCAACTTCCACCCATGTAATGGCACGGACAACAAATCTGACGGAGAAAGTCGCAGCTTGATTGAAGAATAGTATTTGCCCTTCCAGTACTCCAACCGGCTAAACTCTTCCCCTTTTCAATCATCTACCCACATCGGAATCACCTATCTTATTACTTCTAGTCGGTGCCACAGTAGTGCTTCTAGTCCTGCCCCCTCAATTTCGCTTGGAAGACTGCCCTGATGTAGAAGCCCGCCCGGTCTAAGCGATTTTCGAGTGTCTTCGTGGTGTTGTCAACCATCTGCTGCACTCCAAGATGGTGTGTTTTGCGTTCTCTTAAGAAAAAGCGCTATACTGCCCATTCGATGAACGTAGGCTAGATTAGGCGGGAAAGGCTGTCCGAACCTGGACACAGACACACTTTGTGACACACTCCATTATGGTGCCAAAGGATCCTTCATTGTTTCAAAACTATTTCCACGGCTATTCGAACCAATAAGCGGTTTTTGTTAAGCGGATGATACTCCTGACATCAATAATCGTAATGTCACTAAGGTTATCGAAAAGGGCCTAGAGGATACAGCCTTCTTTTGCACAGAGCCGGACATATCCTCCTCTTTGTCAATGCAGCTACTGCAGAAGGCGTAGACTCTTATGTTTTGTGAAAACACCGACAATTTCTGATCCCTTAAGCAGGATCTAACGATTAAATCGATTTGTTCAAGATTTTCCACGTTCTAATTGAGATACACCCATGTCTAATGAAGAATTGAAGTCATTAACTATCCCACACCTCACATTTCATCTACTCAACAACACTCCTGATCAGGGTTTTAGTCTATCTTCCCCCGGTCTCTGTGTTTAAAAGTTCTCGCCAGCGTTGCTTGTGCGAGTTCCTTGGGTTCTCCTTTTGCAGTTTCCTCTGGTAGATATACTTCATCTATTAGGGCCACTCCCACTACTACGAGAATGCCAGGTCCCGACACTGTTCAACATTAACTCCCTACCCAAATCTCTCTACGTTTCTACATTTGTCATATGTAAGTCTGATTAACAATGTAAACCTAAGGCTTATGAGAGCTTCTAGTCCAGCCTCACGTCTAAGGATTTTACATTTTCTTTGAGTATTCTCTCGGACTACTTTTTGGATTCAACAATTGTGGAAATAGGTCTTTTAGTTCATAAGATGCCTTTTTCTCTGTCACTTCGTCCAGGTTCACACGCGTCTCGCTTCCCGTCGCTTTTGCTCATAGAGTTCGGGAGCAACCCTCATCGTTTTTTCCAGCGTCACCTCATAAGCCTCTTGTTTTGCTGCATGTGGCAGTCAGCATTCGAAAACATCCAGCTTAGCCTCAGGTCTTCGGTACCGTAACTGGCGTCACAGGAGTTGTTGAATGATTTGTGGGATACGCTTTGGTCTCTTGTTATTGCAGCCTGCCGACGTTGTTTCTTCTCACAGTAATTCTTCTTTGTTATATTCTTACCTTACCTTTATCAAGATAGTGGTTCAAGTCAATGTTGGCTGTTCGGATGGTTTTGAAATCCAGAACATTGGAGGGATGCCTCACGTCAATTGCAATGTGAACAATTTGATTGAATGTTTGATGATCTGGAGACTGCCACGTTTCCTTATGAATGCTGATATGGAGAAAGCATGGAAAAAGAGTGTGTGACATTCTGCGCCGCAACAAAGTCAGTTCGTCTAAGAGCGTAGGACTGTAGGCTCTACATTCAGTCTCATACTTATTTAGGGCATTGCTCGTACATATATAGAGTCTCGTAGAGTCCTTAGTGGCGTCATCATTGTCTGCTGTGGGGGCATGACCACATATCGGTCTGATGTTATCGAATTCGGCCATGATGGGACATACATATTTTCTTAATGGATCGCTCACGTGGTCCACCTACTGCCAATAGATATTTATGGCATGCAACAGGCCACTAAAGCGACCCCAAGACCAAGAGAAATCCACCAATGGTGTGAGAAAAATGTGGGACATGCTAGAATCCTATCAACTCACCGCAGACTTCCCAAATCAACAGACACGCTGTCCACCGAAAACGACTTCAACATGGGCTACAAATACAAAATACTTGACAGAAGGGCCTGGAGTCAGCGCAATGCCCTCCTCAATCTTTACGGGTGGCTCTGAAATAGCCGAAGGAGGCGTTGCCGGTGTCTTTTCAGAAGACCACCACTCCGTCAGTCTTTCCAACCACTGTAGTGTCCAAGCCGAAGTCACAGCTATTCATCAACCCGCCGCTGAGGTGAAAGCTAACCCAATGTCACGCACAGATATTGCGATTTACATCGACAGCCAGGCTACGATCAAGTCCACAATAAAATCTACGGCAGTGAAGGACTGCCGCGTGTCTCTAAACGAGATCGCTAACCAGTATAGCGTAACACTCTGTTGAGTCCCTGGGCAATGCGACATTCAAGGAACCTGTGCGGCTGACGAATTAGGTAGACAAGGCTCTTAATGTACAGACGACAGGATAATCAACCAAGTCAAAGCGCCTATGTCTTATGTTAAACACCTTACTTACACCGACCCTCTCTAGCAAATCGTAGTTGGCAACACCTCGATTATTGCAACAACGCTAGGCTATCTGGACTGTCCTGGATCTGAAAAGACCGAAAACATTAGTTCGGCTTGAAAACCAACTTTCAAATCGAATCAACTTCCTCTCGGGGCACTGCATCCTAGGCAGGCATACTCAATGCCCAGCAGAGACAAGGAGGAGGGAGAGTCTACTGCACACTTTGCACCTGTCCCATCCTTGCCAACATCAGAAAAGCCACCTTGGGCCATAACGAACTAAATGATCTGAACTGCGCCAGCACGCCCGATTTCAACAGCTACGTTAGGAAATCTAAAGGGTTTCAAGAGTAACAGGGGTCAATCCCTAGTACTCAGTGGTATCACAATGGACCTGCTTTCTGATCGAAGTGTACCTCTTCTTGGAGAATCACTCTAACTAACTGACTAAGATTTGTTGTTTAAATTCGAATAAAAGTGCTACTGCCTTCTGTAGCAATCACTGTCATAGAGGTCACAGTTTTGCTAAACGAATTCTCTAACGAAAGGAGGAGGAAGCTTCTCTCCATTCCCCTGCGATGGGTTGGATGGGCTCGACGACATTGTGAATATGGGCTTCAGAAATACCATATACTTAAGAGAAAGTTTTGATTGATTTAATTAGTCCGCGGAGTAATTGTAAATGAGTTAAATGAAGGAAGATGAAGAGATGTTCTGGAATGAAATACAGAACTCCCGTTATCATCAACCACTGAATTTAGTGCCCCTCTGCTCTGCTCTGCCGCGATTGCCTTGCTAACATTCTCTATACCATTTCAACTCCAAACTTTGTATAATTCATTAGAGAAATCATTCGTAACTCCGACTTCTTAAGTAAGGTTATAATTTATTTGATCCAAGCAACCATGTATGCATACTCTTGGGCACCCAATTGTCTTCATATCATTCAATTATCCAATTTGGTACCTAAAGTCGAAACAAAAATTTTCTCGTTTAAAATTGCTTCAATTGAAATGCAATCGCAAAAACATCTTCCAAGGAGAGTCCTTGTGGGGCACAAAATACAATTCCCTTAAGTGAATATCCTTGTTGAAACCAAAAACTCAGCAACTCAAAGCAGAAGCATTATCCTTGTTTCGAAATAATTTCATATTTCAATCCCAAAACAACATATGTACCCATACCCATACGAATATCTACCCGCATTCCTGTTGTCCTCTCAAAGGAGTCACAAATCCAAATTTAATCTCTCTCTTCTATTTTATTCTATTGTACGTGAGTGTGTATTTGCTCCGGATTCATGGGTGGTTTTGCCTTCTTCCACTCGTCCTTTTGAATTGAGGATTTTCTCAATTTAATTTATTTTTTTTGAAAATTGTTAACTCAACGTCTGTGGGTTTTGTTTGTTTTATTTTATTGTATTGACGCAGAATAGCCCAAAAATCATCGAGACGAGTTCAAGGGTGAGTCCTTTTTCGTTTGGGAAATTCAATATGTGATTTTTTTTTTTTTTTTTCACTTCCTTTCGATGAGTAAAGACTTTTATCATATATCGCAGAAGTTAATGCGTTGTTTTGTTTCATAGCTTAGCTCCTATTATTGCTTTTACCGTCTACTTAAAGGATTCTTCTACATCCTTCATCCTTTGTTTGGTTTTTCTTATTTTTTTGCTGGTATTTGTCTATAAATCCGCTTTTCTCAGCCTTAACCTCTAGTGGTATACGTACATAGGCGTCTTGATATTGTGAGGAAGGAAATCAGAGGAAAACTCATGGTTTTGGTATCTTATCGGCGTGTACTCGTCAAAGTTGGTTTGAGGAGTAAAACGGTAGAAAAAGGATACCATACGTGACTTGAATCCTTTGGCGCATTTGTTGAATTCCACGGCAAGTTATGGCGTCTACACGTTAACGACGGTAGGCATGGTGGGTGGTGGTGGTAGCTGTGGGGTGCCATGGAAGTTTGTCGGATTGACGAGTCGCGAGTTATATTAAATTGAAAAAAAGCACATTTCTTTCCCAAGGACGTCGGAGGCAAGTTTCACTTAAGAAATTGTCTCATAAGGATTTTTCATGAAGTTAAGTTCCTTGCAGAAGACTTTAATTGGTACATTGAAGGAAATAGCTATGAGATTTTGGTAATTACCACTCTAAGAGTTGGAAAGGTGTTTTAAAAGCAAAGAGGGCCTACTCCGAAAGAATAGGGGAGGGCTGAAGGATATTTCCTTAGGAAGCCTCTAACGCGTTTCTTTCTGCGAAGAAGTGGTCGCAACAAGTCTTTTCAGGAAAGGAAACCTCTGAGGCGTTTCTGTCTGCGAAGAAGGGGTTGAAACAAATCTTTTTGGAAAGGACGTTAGAGAGTAGTCCGCGTTAGTTTATGATAAATGGGTTGAAAATCCTTGCCCAAGTTCAGGTTTCGTTCAAGAAAGCCCTCAAAAAGCTATCAATCGTTGACAAGTGACTCCGAGATGTTAGTGCTGAATGAGGAGTGAATGCATATCTTGTTTTAAGAGGAAGATACTGCAATTGCTGTCCATAAAGATATTTCGGAATGGGCACCGATGGATTAAATGACGCCTAGCTGATCTAATTCGACATGAAGTATCTATCTATATATATAAAACTCTTTGTCCTGACTGACTGACCGACTGACTGACTGACCCAGAGATAGGCGCACAGCCCAAACGGCTGGTGCTAGAAACTTGGAATTTGGAGAGTAGTTTCCTTTTGTGACGTAGACACCCACTAAGAAGGGATTTTTTGAAACTCGGCTTTAACAGGGTGTTACAGGGTGTTAAAGTTTTTATGAAAAAAAAAATTTAAATTTTGCTTTGGAATTGAAATTTGGTGGGTATATTCTAGAACAGAAATAATTAAATACGTGTTTTACCGTTTTTCAAAATTATGACTGTGGGCCAAGATACAGGGCGTTAAAGTTTGGCTATTTATGGTAATGCGCAACCGTAGTCAGCGGCACATATCGTTTCGTAATTGTTTGTGATTTTTGTTTTGCCCAGTTGGACAAGGGTAGTTTTTTCATTTTTCTTTGTGCTCCTTTTCTTCACTTAGCACGGTATCTATTCATGTATGTATGTATTTGATGGAAATATTTTTTGTTGTAGTCGCAACTTGAACACAAATATTCTACGATACATAATCCTACCTATTTTGTAGGAAATCATTTCCACATGTAAGTACATACACATGAATATTTGTGTATATGTATATTCTTGATCTTGTGTTGTGGACTACAACTAGGGGGGAAAGAAATACTGCCGTCGCCAGGAATGTTTTTTACTGCCTTGAAAAATTAATATGAGAAATTGTAAGTTTATACCTACTCATTAACGGCTTGAAACGCGGGGAAGGATATAGGGTATAATGTGACGTACTTCCACGCGGGCGTAGTCGCGGGTATCGGCTAGTTATTCATACATCTGGACGCAGCCAAACAGAAGCTATATACCTTCTTCAACTTAAAGGCTTCAAACATGACATGAACGATCTTATTTTCGTCAATCAAGCCCAAGATCATGTATCGCAGGCTTAGTACCACTAAATAATCAGGAAAGGAATCAAGACAGACTCATGACAATCACGGTGCCCTGGCAGTCTAAAGTTGTTGTGTGGATTTTCGGAGGAAGAACTCATCTGTGCTTGTCAACCACAAGCATCCATGCCACTGAACACAGTCAAACAGAACCATTCTCATTCAACTAAATCTAAATCTCATCTAAGCTCTTGGAAACTACAATTAAGTGACTCAAAATAAACAATTTCATCCTCCCAAATGCAACACACGAAAGTGTGTATCAAAACCTCGTGGCACTTATTGCGTTTATATCCTTGAAAATGTTTTTATCCTTAATTAAGTGCCAACTCATTGAATGTTTTGCAGGTGCATTAAGTGTCTGAGAGTGCACCACACACAAGAACGTGAACAAATAACTGCATATCCTTGCACACACATATACACGAAACACCTTCGATACAAGCCATTTGGTTTATCTTCTCTTCTATATCCTTTGTACCAAACGTTTGTGTCCCATGAAATCCACAAATCGTGATGCACTTTCAAATAATTGGAACGTTCGTTCCGACGAAGTCACGTTCAATGTACTGCGACGTGCATTTTAGTATGATATTGTTGGAGGATATGTGTGAAGTTTGTGACTTTTATTTTTAAAGGATATATACTCTAGTAATCGAGATTTTTCAAAGCATTTTTTTCTCGCTTCTCCGTGCAGACAGAGTCAGTGCTTGTGTTTAAGCATTCAAGTCAGTGGCAGACGAAAACTAATAGAATTCGGCTTGAAACACGATTTAACATAAAGAAACGAAAATTGTCAGACAAGAAGGATGAGAAGGATTTTATTTTCAGTCCTATGCCAAATTCAGTTAATGGATTCTTACTTTCGATGGAGATATAGCTTGATCTAAACTTCAACCACTTCCTCAGCTATCTTTAGTTACAAATGCTCTCTTAATGCCTCGTATACATTGACAATTAACTCAACCTGTGTAGTTCCTCGGAGTTGATTTCGAAGCGAAGTGTTCACTTCCGCTACTTTAAACGCTGAATAGGGATCTTCTTTCCAAAGTCAGGGTCGCTCGAAAGTCCATACATTTCTACATTTCATGTAAGATCATAAGTCATATGAATAATTTTTCCCCCAAAAGCTTTCTAATTACTTATGATTGCGCTACAGTCCGAAGTGGACCTGGGTTTCAATCAATGAGGGTCTCCAGCCAGCTTGATCATTAGCTAGTTGCCTCCAGTTTTGCACATCAATTGGATCCACTTCCGCGCTTCACCTGGGTCGCGGTCTTCCTCTATTGCGCCTTGCCTTCGAGGAAAACCTAAAAGCTTTCGACTTAACAAAAATCACGCTTTTCTACCATATCTTAGCCGATCTTGAAGAGACTGATTCCTTTATAGCCAGTGAGCCGATCTGCTTTTTATGGATCAAGCAAATGATGCTTTTGATTCAGCTTGTGTAAGTGTGCATGCAACCTAATCATAATATTTTGACATGCCCCGATCTTTTAGCTGAAACAAGAGCTTTGTCTATCATGCATCTAGACTGAGGCAGTCAAGGTGATTGGTTTGTTCTCTGAATCTCGCCTTTTTCGTTTCTTCTTCTCTATTTAAAGAGCTGATGACCATCTCTAGTACTTATTTACAACTCTAGTCTCAAGCCATCTCTTTTTAAATCTCTTTTAGCTCCTGTTGCTGTTGTTAGAATTAGAAAATTAAAGGCTTATCCAGTGCTGTCGTTACCCTTATTCAACGACAAACTCGTCATAGCGATATTGTGACACTGCAACAAGGGATATGATCCGGTGAAGTGCAAGCTGACATCTTTAATATCTCGAATATCAAATACATACATTGAACTGAAGAACGATAAATTTAAATAAAGCCGCCCTAATGGCTGACGCGACCGAAAAAGATCTATTGTGTCCATTTCGCCTATGTCATAGCTACAATTAACCCATTAGATTTACTATCTCCCTCATGAAGGCGAGTATATCTTTAGTAGCCGAATTCCTGAACTCCGCCATTGAACGAATTTCCTTACCCAAAGAATGTGCTTGGAGATTTCTTTTTATTCCAAACAGAAACAGCACTCTGTGTCTGAACAGAGGTTAAGTTCATTAAGATAATATCGCAGACCACAATGGCCTGTACGGAAGCCAAGCAGCTTCCTCATGCTTATCTTGTCAACGTTTTCCTTGTAGGAAAAGGACTGAATAAGGATCGCCTGGATGGGCTTGGTGAAATTGCATAAATACATGTAGTGTTCGCCATTGTCAATCTGGTTGCATAGCCCGTGCTACCATTACATTCAAGTCTTCTATCACCATGATGATATCTTCATTTAATTACTTACTTACTTAAGGTGGTACAGTCCGGTATGCACTTGGGTTTCAACTCCTAAGCATCTCCAGCAAACGCGGTCTTTAGTCAACTGCCTCCAGTTTCGCAAGCCAAGTTGGTTAAGGTCCCCTTTCACTTGCGTGCGCCACCTGAGGCGCAGTCTTCCTCTACTGCGCCGTCCCTCGGGTGTGGATTCGAAGATTTTACGGGAGCATTGGTGTCCATCCGCTCTACATGACCCAGCCACCTCAGTCGTTACACCTTCAATCTTCTGGCTAAGACGATATCGCTGTATAGCCCTTACAGTTCGTCGTTGTATCTGCTCTTCCACTCACCATCTATGCAGACGGGACCGAAAATCACCCACAGAATTTTCCTCTCGAAACAGCCAAGAGCAACCTTCTCCGCTTTTGACAGAGTCCATGCCGCTGCGCTGTAGAGCAGGACTGGGATGATTAAGGTCTTATACAAGGTCACTTTAGTTGTTCGAGAGAGGGCATTGCTACTCAATTTCCTTCTTAGCCCAAAGAAACAGCGATTGACAAGAGTTATTTTTCGCTTGATATCAGCGCTGGTGTCGTTGTCTGAATTGATTGCGGAGCCTAGGCAGTCCTTAGCTACCTCAAAGCTATAACTGTCTATAGTGACGTTCTGTCTGAGACGTCGGTGTTGGGTGTCCTTTCTTGTTGACGTCTTGCCCTCATTGACTGCTAAACCTATCTTCGCCGCTTTCCTCTCAATACTCACGAACGCACCAGTGAAATCACGCAGCGTTCTTCCGATTATGTCAACATCATCGGCGTATGCGAGTTATTGGACGGACTTTTGAAAGACTGTGTCTTTGGTGTTGGCACGTGAGTTTTGTACCATTTTTTAAAAAGTGTTACATATGAGATACTATACTGCATTTTGTCGTGAACAATTGGAAGGCGTATACGTAACAAAAAATATAAAAATTGTTGATTGACATACCTAAACTCTCAAAATTCAACATTACACATTTGCAAAACCTTAAAGATTGGGAGATGTGGAGGGTGCACCTAAACACCCTTAACCCGCAAGGTAACCCACGTTACCTATTCCAGAAGTTCTAGACAATTCAAATTTACAACTCTAGTCTACATGCATAAGGACTTATACAAATAATAATTAATATGAGCAAGTAAAGCAAGATCTTAGCTACGAGCCGAAATGTTGCGTCACAGGTCTATTTTCTGTTTTAGGACAGTCAGAAGTTACCAATCGCTATTTCTCTGACATGACTCCAACCACTGCATCACTAGTAGAGTTAAGGGAGTTACCCTGACCCTGTTGTGAGTTTAGTGCATCTTAGCACAGATGACTATGTCAATAACAATTGCATCTGGCGATGAAAAAGTCAACCAACTCCTAAAGACGTATTGAAAAAATAAATAGCTGGCGCAACAACTCGGAATGTGCCAAGGCCTGTTGTCCATATTACGTTTTTCGCACGAATGAAAGGAACCTACAGTTTATTGCCGACTCCCAATTGTGAATTTAGAAACTTTTTCATGACAAAATATAATTCCCCGGTGAGAGGTGGTGCCGCGAAAAATGTTCGGTGGACACAGCTGGGGCTCAAACCCAGGCAGCTCGCACTAACCACTGAACCACGGCGACCAAAGGGACATTGCAAGTCTTAAAAAGGTCACATAACTCTCGAGATATAATCTAAAGGTTTATTTTGGATATTGATTCTGCCTCCACTGGACATATACTGCGAAAATTTGGCAGCTTAAACAACACTGAAGCTCCGGGAATTCGGTCTCTGGAGAGCGAGTTCTTAAGACCATGCCTCTAGCTTTAATCGACGAAAATTCCCAGCAAGGAATAGAAGTTTGTATTGGAGATGAATTGGCTATCTATGTATGCCGATGCATCTTTGCACCTTTGAATCGGTCATCTTATAAAAACCCCTAAAATATCTTACGCTCCTACAACCCCTATTTGTCAGGAACAGGTTCAAAGTCTAAAAAAACCTTAGAGTACTGCCCCTGAAAAGAGATTTTTCTCACTCCAGAACATAATTTGTCTGCTTATTAGTGGGGAGACTAAGGCTCATTCTTACTTTTTTCTGACTTTTTGCCAACGCCTTCGCCACCCTTCTTCAATTATGTAAATCCACCCAGTCAATGTGTCCTGAATCCATATTTCTTTTTCTAATTCCTCTAACACCCCATATCACACCTCCTCAGCTCACACAATTACCACATAGTTTTGTCGGTAATTTTCACGAAAACAATTTTCTTCCACGACGCCATGTCCTTAAAAAAAAAACAGGAATAAATTTATCACAAGTTCCATCAGCCACGCAAGGCCAATTTTACTCTTGTTATGCTTAATGAAGCAAAAATCATTATGACATCCTGTCACGATATCCTGTCGGGATAATTACCAACAAAATGCCAAACCACCTGTATCCCAATTCAAGTCAGAGTGTGTGTTGGTGTGTCCAGACGAATTAAGCGAACAAATTTGTTTTGACCACTCAATTATGAAATTCGATGCCAAGTAAATATTTTGTTTACAACCCAAAACGCCGCCGCCGTAATCATAAGTCATCCCAGGACTACAGATACACTGATTATTCCATGTTGTTTGCAAGTAAACAACAAAGTAATCAAGTCTGGTGAATCCTTCCGAAAAAGCTTTCCATTGAATTGGTCTAAAGAGACCAACACGTAATCTCTCTTTTCAAACAAATGAAAAAAGTGCCAAAAGGACAATGGAAAGGGAAATTTTCTTTCGTTATGCAATGATCGAGGGAGTGAATCCTTGCAGTTATACAATACAATGAACTTCATGTCACGACATTTCGAACACGACAAAGTTTCTGGATTTCGAATCGATGTAGAAGTTTGTAAGTTTTTGATGAAGGCAATAACTTCTGGGGCGGTGGAGACGTGTAGTTTGTGTCGAAAGGATTTCAATTTGTCAGGCTGTTTGGCACTTTACACCTTTTGGGAATCAGTCGTGTATCCTAACGCCATTGTGTAGTGTTCAGAAGGATGGGCGTTGTGTAGCAGCTGGTAAAGAGTTATGTGAATACGGTTCTGTGAATGCGGGATTAGATGTATCACATGAGTTTAGAGACACAGTTAGTGGAAGTTGTACCTTCTAAGGCATGACAATAAAGGACTAATTTCGATGGGATTGGGTGGCAAATTTTGGAATGAGGAAACCACTTTGATTTGGGTTTTGGTTTTTTGTTTTATTTAGGCAAAGTTTAGTCAAATGGGAGATCATTGAAAAAATATTTATGAAGTACGGCTTAGGTGATGCCATGTGGGACAGGGTACATATTTGTTTAGTTAGCCTGTAGGGACTAGAAGGAATCTCCTCAATTCGGACCATGGTGTTCCGAGCCTGTAGGGTGGAAAAAAAGAGTTTGTATTGTAAAGTAGGCATTTAGGTAGAGTCAAGCGATTAAAGAACTGTCTTTTGTGTCTAATGAACCCAAGACTTCAGACGCATGGTTGCCGGGATTGATAACCTTAACACCCTGGTAGCGAGAAATTTAAAGTACATTTTTAAGGTAGGAGCAATACTGAGTTATTCTGAAGGATTGGTCAGCCTGAAGCAATTTTGAGACAGCTTGATCAATCTGTTATCAGGAGGACAAACTTCGGTGGTTGTAGGTTTGTGTATTTTTTTCTTCCGGAGTTCTTAGTTGGGTGGCAAAAGTTCGCTGTAACAGCTTTTAGTATAAATTTCGTGCTGTTGACCAGGGAGGGTTAAGGGATGAAGGTGAAAAGGAGGATGCCCTACTAGAAGTTACCTTTTTGGTGCTGGCTAAACCATTTTGATTTAGTGATAAATTGGCTTATGCACGCCTAAACAAAAATAAAAAATAAATAGCTGTTACGCCAGCTCGGGATGAGCCAAGGCCTAGCTTCTCGGAATCATTCATGTTGTGCATGTTACATTTTTCGCAGGAATGGAAGGGACCGAACGGCGAATTGAGAAGCTCTCTCATGACAAATTATACTCCCGGAGGCTTATCATTCCCCAAAGAGAGATGGCGCCGCTAAAAATGGTCTGTGAATATGGCTGGGGGTTGAACCCACGACGCTCGGTCGGCAGTCCAACGCACTAACCACGGAGCCAGAGCGACTTTTGCACGCCTATTTCAGTTAAATCGCTAAGAACTTCAAAGAAATATTTACCTAGTAAGGTATACCTTAATCTAGCTAGTGGTGAGCAGGTACCTATGAGATGCAGACAGATGCAGACCCCCATTCGAGTCGCATGCCAGTCTAGCAACCAGTGGCCGGCTATTATTTCTATGGTGGAACTACATAAGTCCATATGTAATGTTCTTTCTGTTTATGGAAGTTCTCTATGATTTTCTTGAATCTAGGGAGGGCCATACTTGCTCTGTGGATGCGCAGGTGTTTAGATGGGGCCACCTGTTGCCGGGGTTACCTCGTTAAGAGATTGGCAACATAATTTAACCAACATTGATCTAATTGTTATCGCTTCCAGGACTTTTATGGGTACCTAGCTTAGCTATCTATATGTATGTGGGATGATAGTTTTGCTTTCTATCGAACTCATACAGAGTCTGCTCTTTGCATTCCAAATGTCCGATACTTCTGCTTAGAAATCCTATAGTAGTCCGGTAATGATAAAACGCTCATCGCACGTGTGATGCATAAGATTCCAAAATTTGTGCCTTCCGTTGTTTTAGAGCCATCTGTATGCACTTCAATTGAAGATTCTTTAAAAATGCTACCGTTTTCCAATGCAGATTTGTCTGAAATGGCGGTGTTGTACTCGTAATTGATGTTGAAATCAACGTTAGGGACTCTGTAGTATGTTTTACTTAATATATCGTTTTTGAACATAATGCCCATAGGGCCAAGTTTTGCCACTGCGTCCTAAAGATATCAATGGAGAGTATGTAGAACAAAGTTCTAAGACCAGGTGTAGGGGTAGATCTGACGGCGCCTGTAATCCGGGATCATGACGTTAGCTAGAACGACAGAAATCTAGGAAGGAAAAAATCTCGAAAATCGCTGTTTTAAATCTCGAAAATAAAAATCTCGAAAAGAAATTTCCTTTCGAGATTTTTAATCTCTGTGAAAATAATTAAAACGCACCGAAATCCATGCAAAACATAAATAAAAAAAACTTTCCATACGCCCAATCTCGCACCTACCCCAAATCCTACAGTGATCCCAGGCAGGGGGGTTGCAGGGGGGAAGCATGCCCCCCCCATACACATTCCAAGGATTGTTACACAAACGCTGTAAATTTTGGCTTTCGAGATTTTTTTTTTCGAGATTTTGTTTTTCTAGATATCGTGGTAAACCCCTGTAATCCCGATGCAAGCTTTCCTTCGAACATGTTCCATGATGCTGGTGTTGGAGCTTTCTTTCCAGTGCTGGCCACTAGACCAAGACTCCGTATAGCAGGATTGGCCTAACAACCGCCAAGGTTTAGATGGTTAAGTGGACTCTCCACATTTCTCGATCTTCCACCATCGAGTCTAAATCATCAGGGTCTATCCCCATACGAGTAGAGATGAGATTTTGGACTTGGTCCAGCCATCTCATCCTACCTGATGGCACGGATTTCATGGCACGTCTTTGAAACCGAGTTGGAGACATGCGTTTGACGTGCTCAAACCATCAAAGTATGGACCTCTCCGTTAAAAGATGTAGCTGCTCGACATGAGTACCTCGCGTACTCTAGTGTTCCTAACTCGATCTCGGCGAGTCACCCCAGCAATACAACGAAGAAATATCATTTCGGCAGCTTGTATCCGCGATGTAGTTGATGCCTAAACGATATTATTGGCCCTCCTCCGAAATAGGACCGAATATCTGTCAATTCCTAATGGCTCCTATGGCTACTACAGGCGTGGTTAGAAGATCAATTGTATACCTCCTTTCGAGGGTGGTCACCATTCTCATTTCATAGTGAGCTCCTTGATAGTTTCTTCTTTTTTGTCAGTGTGGACGTGACCATAAACATGTTGTAGAACGCGGCTGAAAGTGAATCACAGGTAAGCCACTTAAAAGAATTAAGCGATTCGTATCGACCTACACAAGCTTTTCCCTGAAACTTTAGACCCTGCCCTACTTCTCATTCTCCTCTCTTGTAAGCCACCACCAAAGAGATTAAAGCTTAATCTCAGGTTTAGGTATTTAGCACCAATTGTTCATCCTGTGGTGGTAAGAGTAGGAAATAATAGACAGAGGTTGGTTTGGAAAAACCTGTGAACGCTTGTTTCCTCAAGGATGCGCCTGCCAATCTTTTGAACGTCGCAGAGTTGCACTAGATTTGAGTTAACTGTGAGCGACTCCAAAGTCTTTATGTTTACCCATCTATCAACGTACAGAAGAATCTTTTTTCCCAGGAATGTTAATAGTTTGATTCCTTGCCTGTGTAATGGCTCACTGCACTGTAATGGAAAACACTGCAATCTTATATGAACAATTTAGCCCTGGAGGACCATTCCGAATGTCAGTAAATAAAGAAACCTTTTCGACGTATGTTGATTTGTCCAGTAATTTGTTCATCAATTCTTGTATTGAACGTCCTTTCAAGTATTAGTACCAGCGCCTGATAGTCAGTTCCTCTCGAATTCTCTAGCATCCTTCATCGCAACAGTACTGATGAATAACCTTTATGCTGATTTACCATAATACTGCTTTGCTGTGGATAAAAGTGGACTTCGCAACTCTAGAGGTTCTAAAGAAATCACATAGTCTCCAGTGCTGCTGTAGGTATCGATATTAGATATTAAGGAAGACAAAATGACATTGGACTGTGCTCAAGTGTATAGGTTAGGTAAATGGCTGCCTTTGCCTTGTGATTTTAGTCACTGCTTGCTTTAACGTATCTTGAACAAGTTTTAACGCAGATCTTGTTCAGAAGATACAGTTTGAGAGATATCCTATCGGATATCAGCATAAGACATAGACATTTCTTTGGAATGAGCTGTTTATGGCAAACTTGTCTCTTGATTGATTAACTATTAACAAGCCCCATGGAAAGAACTGACTTCCTCAGACAGATGTAACCAGAGGTTTAAAAATGAATTTCCAAAACAATCTGGAACTGGAGCACATTTGCAACTTCAATATTTTATTACAAAGTCTCACCTGTCACCTGTCACCTCCTTCTTGTAGCAACAAAACATCAAACACTCGATATTTGCTTCCCTGAAAATATTTCGTTCTCTAAGGTACACGGAAAAGCACTTGGATACTTCCTTTTCTATTCTCGTTCATTCGGAGGACTGTCGACCTACTTTAGTGGCACGGCAAGCAATCTACAATGCAAGTGGGCAAAATGGAAAACACTGATTTTCAAAAGCAGTCCTTCAACCTGTAGTTAACGAAGACAATACACGGAGCAATCAGTGTTAAATTAAAAGAACTTCCAGATGCTGGATATTGAAATTCCAGAAGGGAAATCGAAGGAAACGATTTAAATTGAATATAAACCGTTTTGGTTGTACACGTGGCAATGTCCTGGGGGACGCATTGATGTCGGTACGTTAATTAGAGATTTTTTTTTCTGCCTTCTGTCTGACTCTATGTCGGCCCGACCACACAATCCCACGTTAACGTCGATAAGTTTCGAAACCTAATGCCGTGAACTAATGACGTTTATAATACTTTTGGCCAACTGAATTGTATCCTTGTAGAGTGTGTTCGGGAAGCCAGCCATCCCTGCGGCTGTTGTGGCAAAAGTCTATGTGATTGTGGTCGTCGTCCAATTAAAGGCTGAGATGGTGGAAAGTTCCCATCGTTATAACACCTAATGGCTTTGCTAATATCCTTTGTTGTTATGTTTATCGAAAGGATTACAACTTCGGCTTGAGACTCGTGGGAAAATAGTAATGAGCCTATGAAAGCGTGGGAGACAAGCACATAGAGTAATGAGATTACGAGCTTATCAACTTATCCGTGAGCTTAATGGAATTGAAGGAGTATTCCATGACCAAGCCATTGAAGATGTTATCTAAATGGTGAATTACGCGAAATGTTAAGAGCATCATTTGTGGAAGATGTTGCTTAGGAAGCTCTGTGAGAGTGAAAATGTAATAATGAGACTGAATTCGATGTCTGTCTGTTTGTTTCAAATTAACTGAAGAATTTATGGATCGATTTCTGAAGAAGAGGATTGATCCTTGATTGTGTAGTTACGTCAGAGACTTCACCACTCCCTTTCTACGCTGCCAGTTCCCAAGCCCCTTTACCATTCGGTAGCACTCCTTAACGGAACTGCCCCTCCCCGTCCCCTCTTCCCATACACGCGCCACATGTCTGAATATGCGCTATGCACACGCGCAACGTTAATCTGCAAACTAAGCATTCCGCGCTACACGCGCAACATAAAGTCGGACATCTGATGCCTGCACTTCCTTTCCCACAGGTAGTGGTGCAGCGTCATCAAAACGAACCCCATAATTTGAATACCCACAGAATAATTCAAAAAGAATAATGTCAGTCAGTTGTTAGACTTAGAACAAAAAAAGGTAATAAAGCTCTTTAAAAATAATAAAAAGTTTTTTTTATTCCCACCGCACGGGAACCACATAATTGGCGCAGTCGGTAGTGCTCGAATACGCGAATATACTTTAGTGAAAATAAAATACATCGCGGTTAATTTTTATTATTTAATTCGAGTGAACTCTAAAATATTCCGATCAAGGAATCACGTGTGTGAACGCTTATTTCGATTAAGAAATTAAGGCAAACGTGTAATAGAGAAAAAGTGCGTGAACGCTTATTTCGATTAAGAAATTAAGGCAAACGTGTAATAGAGAAAAAGTGCGTGAACGCTTATTTCGATTAAGAAATTAAGGCAAACGTGTAATAGAGAAAAAGTGCGTGAACGCTTATTTCAATTGAGAAATTAAAGCAAACTTGTAAGGAGAAGAAGCTTGTGAACGCTTATTTCGATTAAGAAATTAAGGCAAACTTGTAGGGAGAAGAAGCTTGTGAACGCTTATTTCGTTAAAAATTTAATTTTAATCAAGAAAACACAGTTTTCGATCAGAAAAAAGTAATAGAAAGTGCATAAACAGTCGGCATTTCGAGTAAGAAGTGTAAATCGAAAGAAATAATAACTGAAAGTTGAAAGTGTAAGAAAACGTAACAGAACATAAGAAATCATAAAAGTTGTACACAACAAGTGAAAAAGAAAAGCTACAGTGGAGAGAACCGAAGAAAGAAGACGACAAGTTCCTAAGCGAAGGAGCCAGCGTGATCGAAAAAGGGAAAGATTCGACAGACACAGGACCTACCAACAAGTCTCATCAGAGGAAGAAGAGGAAACGATGGCAACAACATCAGCATCAGCCGTCCAACAGTCAGCGGTAACGCCCGTAAGTTTAAGTTTAGATCCTATTAAATACTTGAACAATCTCCCATGTTACGATGGAAATAGAGAAAATCTCTATAACTTTATAGATTTAGTGGATAGGATATTTCCTAAACTAGGACAATATGACGAAACAAGTCAACTAATATTTTTCGATATCATTAAGAGCAAATTAACAGGCAGAGCCCGCGAGGCTATTGAAATTAATAATTCCGTGTCAAATTGGGGTGAGGTAAAAAAAATATTCTTCCAATATTTCGGAGATAGGAAGACAGTAGAGCAATTGTACGATGATCTAAGAGCTCTTCAATATAAAACTAATTGCCAAGAGTACTATAATAACATAAAGATAGTGCTAAGGCGCCTAAACAACAAAGTTAGGATAACCAATGAAAATAACCCACATTTAGAAATAGAACAAAACTGTAAATCTGCCTTACGCATTTTTATCAGTAAAATACCAGAGCCAATGAAAGGTCTATTATATTGCAGAAACCCTGCAAACTTAGAAGACGCTATGCAAATCCTCCACGAAACAGGGTACGCGTACACTGGGGATAGCAATAGAATAAGACCAAACCTTAATAGGAACTTACAGAGACAAAATAACACGCAGGGACATAGTAGTAACAACAATAGTTGTCAAAACAGTGGACAGTACAGATATTCATATAATTCAGGAACATTTAGAGCCAACCAAAGAGTTAGCAACAATGAACAAAACAATTCACACAATCAAAGCGTAAATCAAAGATTTAACAATTACAACCGAAATAACCAAAATAACCACAGTGTCAATCATAGATTCAGGAGTAACAATAATTTTACAAACAACACGACGGAACCTATGGACACATTGTCCGCTTCTTATCAAAGAGAAGTAAATACCTTGGGAAGGAGTTCGGATTTTCGGGAGGGAAGCCATCAGGCAAACTTCCCTATATAGTCGTAAGGACTAAAAATAACAAATTCGAATTGAGAATACTGATTGACCCAGGGTCAGAAACTAGTATTCTTAATCCAGGGATATGTCATCCCAAATGGCAAATTAAACTAAATAAACCCATTAAGATTTTAACAACCAGTACACCCATATACGTTAATAAGAAAGTAAGAATCCCACTATTCGAAGAATTCGGTGTGCCAAATACAACCGCAGAATTCCTCGAATACAAGTTTCACAACGCGTTTAATGGGTTGATTGGAAACAACATCTTGCTACCGTTAGAGGCAATTCTCGACTACAAGAGAAGACTTCTGATCGTTGGCAAACAAGAAATTCCAATTTATTTCAATAGAGAAGAGGAAAACACAATAGAAAGTTACGAGAAACAAATACCAACATTAGAGACATACTATACGGAAATGAGTAGGGATCCTATTGTCAAACAGATTAGAACCGATCACCTCAATACCGAAGAGAAAAAGGAAATAACCAACCTCGTTTCCCAATACTCGTCAATTTTCTACCAAGAAGGGAGTGATCTAACATTCACGAATGCATGCAAACACCGAATAAGGACCGTGAATGACATTCCCATTTATACAAAAAGTTATAGATACCCAGAAGTTCACAAGAACGAAGTCAAATCTCAAATTAACGAAATGCTTGAGCAAGGCATTATCCGCCCGAGCAACTCACCCTACTCTTCACCAATCTGGGTCGTTCCTAAGAAAAAGGACGCATCCGGAAAGCAAAAGTGGAGAATCGTCATTGAGTATCGAAAATTAAACGACGTCTCGGAAGACGATAAGTTTCCAATTCCGAATATAGATGATATATTCGACAAGCTTGGAAGATCTCAGTACTTTACCACACTCGATCTGGCCAAAGGCTTCCACCAGATCGAGATCGCGGAGGAAGATATTAAAAAAACAGCTTTTTCAACCGATAGCGGGCATTATGAATTTATTCGTATGCCATTCGGGTTGAAAAATGCGCCCGCAACTTTCCAGAGACTGATGAATTTAATTCTCGCTGAATATATAGGAAAGATATGTTTAGTCTATTTGGATGACATCATTATCTTCTCCACCAGTCTCAAGGAACACATTCTTGCGTTAATGAAAATATTTAAAAGACTTCAAGAAGTCAACCTTAAGGTCCAATTGGACAAAAGTGAATTCCTCAAGAAAGAAACCGAGTTCTTGGGACACATAATAACTACAGAGGGCATTAAACCCAAGCAAAATAGAAGCTATACAAAATTACCAATTACCAAAATCTACTAAACAAATTAAAGCATTCCTAGGTATTACCGGATATTACCGGAAATTTATCAAAGACTACGGTAAAGTTGCAAAACCAATGACAACGTTTCTAAAGAAAAACGCAAAAATAAATATCAATGATCCGGATTACATTGAAAGTTTTGAAAATTTGAAGGCTTTGATTGTATCCGAACCAATTCTAAGATATCCAGACTTTAACAAAAAATTTGTTCTGACAACGGACGCATCGAATTTTGCTATAGGTGCCGTCCTATCACAGGAAAACCACCCAGTGTGTTATGCTAGTCGAACTCTCAATGAACACGAAACTCGGTACTAGACTATCGAGAAAGAGCTGCTGGCCATTGTATGGGCGACAAAATATTTTAGACCTTACCTTTATGGAAGAAAGTTCACAGTAAGAACTGACCATCGACCCCTAATTTGGCTAAGTTCATTGAAAGAACCGAATGCCAAACTGCAAAGATGGAAGGTTAAACTCGAAGAATATAACTTCGATATGGAATACGTACGGGGCAAAGATAATCAAGTTGCAGACGGTCTGTCTAGAATGGAGATTTTTTACAATGAAAATGTAGAGGATTCCACTGATAGAAACAACGAAAATAATATAGATAACCAATCCATCATAGCCACCATACACAGCGCAAATGAAGATAGTAGCGATCACATTCCTATAGTTGACACACCCGTAAACATTTATAAAACTCAGATCATTTTGAACACTACTGACAACATTAACAATCACAAAGTTTATTGTGAATTCGGAAAAAGAAGAATAGTGATAGAATTAAAAAATTTTAATTCCGAATTAGTCCTAGACATAATGAAAAGGTTTCTACCACACAAAGGAATAGTCGGGGTATATTCTAACCATGACCATCTTTTCGCACAATTTCAGGAAATATATTTAAAATATTTTAGCAAAAATAAACTCTTAAAAGTAATTAAATGTAGTAAATTTTTAGGCGATTTAGCAGACGAAGAAAAATTAGCGGAGGTTATAGTTAAAACACACAAGTTGCTAAATCATACGGGTATAAATGAAACATACGCCGAAATCAAAGATGTGTATTACGCCCCAAAACTAAAGGAGAAAATACAAAAATTCATAAATAACTGTGAAATCTGTAATAAAGCAAAATATGAAAGATTACCACATAAAATTCCGTTAAAACTTACAGAAACTCCAACAAGACCCAATCAAATAATTCACATAGATATTTGGTATGCCAACATAAATTTGATGTACGTAACAATGATAGACAAATTTACGAAGCACGTCACCATGCAGGAAATCAAACACAGAACGTGGATAGCGTTACTGAAAACTCTTAAAAACAGATTTGCATCATTTGGTACCCCAGGAAAGATAATAACAGATGGAGAGTCGGGATTCTCATCAATTTTGATCAAAGAATTTCTCAAAGAAAATAACGTTGATCTCCATATTACCACACCTTACCAACATACAGGAAATTCGGACATCGAAAGATTCCACTCCACTCTTAACGAGCATATTCGTACATTCACTGCCGACGAAACTAACAAGGACACCCTTCGCGAAAAAGTTTTTAAAGCATTAGTCATATATAATAAAACTATCCATTCGACAACAAAAAAAAGACCAATAGACTTCCTGAACGGAAATATAACCAACGAAGACTACCCCATGATTGTAGAACTAGTCAAAAAGAATAAGGAAAAATATATAAACAAACTAAACAAAGGCAGGAACGATATAGACTTAACAAACGAAAAACCAATTTATTTAAAAAACAGAGACAACAATAAACTTAAACCAACCCATAGGAAAGCAAACCCAGAAATTATTGATAGAGACCATGTTAGGGATGAAAAAGGTAGCAGATTTTATAAAACTCAGGTCAAAAGGAAATATAAGTACGAAAATACATAAAATTTTTTTTCAGAACTTACGGACGAAAAAACGGACGACGACCTTAGGACTAACAAGTTTGATTCTCATCAGTTTATTTAGTGTCGGTAAAAATCAATCAATCGAAATTCAGAATATGGATAACGGAAACGGATTCATTATGATAAGGGAAAATACAGTCGGCGTTATAACAAGCTACAAAAAGATTTTACATATTATCAATTTAACACAATATGAGGAAAACTTAATGCTAATATCGGATAATATTGAAAGACTAACATACAAAACACAATACCCAACACTTTCACACAGCTTTTTGACACTCAAGGATGAAATCAGCAATCTTATACCCCACAGAAATAGACGCGGACTAGTTAATTTAGTTGGAAAGGGACTTAAATACTTGGTAGGAACGATGGATTCCGAGGATGAGGAGGAAATCAAAGCTAAGCTATTTACAAACAAACAGAATAACCATAAATTAATAAACAGTATGAACGATCAAGTCCGAATAAACAATAACTTGAATGAACAAATGACAAACATAACAAGACACATTAACAGGCAACAGACACGTATCAAGGACCAGCTAGATAGTTTCGTAAACACACTTAATCAAGAAGTAAGAGAAATAGAGCATATACAGCACATTTTTCAAATACAATACGACATTCAGTTACTCAGAGAGCAAGCTAGGAAAATTAAAACAAATTTGTTACTTAGTAGATTAGGAGCCTTAGGACAAGATATCTTAACACCGGAAGAATCTAACGAAAATAATATAACTTTTAAAGATCTCGTTAATATAAAAAGCTCAGTTGTTTTACATGAAAATTCAATTATATTTGTGCTCATGCTTCCGAATTACGCGAAATCGCAATATTATAGAATAATTTTAGAACCAATCCCCAATAAAGAAGGTCTTGAGATAGATACGAATTACAGAACTCTGATCGTTAATAATAAAAATATTTATGAAAATCAAGAAAATATTGTTCTTAAGAAAAATTTAAAAGCCGTAAAAGACCATTGTATTTCACAACTAAGAAGAACATTCAGACTGTAACTTCAAAGAAAATAAGAAGGAAGAAATTAAACAATTAACTAACAATATTGTCATAACTAAGAACATACCTAACACTAGAATCAATCATAATTGTAACGAGTATACGACCAATATAAGAAATAATAACTTAATAAAATTTGAAAATTGTTTTATACGAATAAATGACGTTTTTTATGAAAATATTATCAAAAATGAAAACATTGTAATACCCAATTTCAGTAATGTAACTATAAGAAAAACTGTAATGAATTATTCTGTGGAAGATTTACATATAAAACACGTTGAAAACAGGAAAATTATCGAGGAAATTAAAGTCCGAAACGCATTGCACGAACATACTACCATCTGGACATCTATCCTACTTATCGTTATATTGATAACATTACTGATTGATTACCTTTTAAAGAAAAATAAGAAAAATAGAGCGGATATTAAAGTCGAAATTAAGACGGATTCTTCGGAGCAGAATCTTAAGGGGGGAGGAGTTACGTCAGAGACTTCACCACTCCCTTTCTACGCTGCCAGTTCCCAAGCCCCTTTACCATTCGGTAGCACTCCTTAACGGAACTGCCCCTCCCCGTCCCCTCTTCCCATACACGCGCCACATGTCTGAATATGCGCTATGCACACGCGCAACGTTAATCTGCAAACTAAGCATTCCGCGCTACACGCGCAACATAAAGTCGGACATCTGATGCCTGCACTTCCTTTCCCACAGGTAGTGGTGCAGCGTCATCAAAACGAACCCCATAATTTGAATACCCACAGAATAATTCAAAAAGAATAATGTCAGTCAGTTGTTAGACTTAGAACAAAAAAAGGTAATAAAGCTCTTTAAAAATAATAAAAAGTTTTTTTTATTCCCACCGCACGGGAACCACATAATTGTGTTTTGCACATTAACTCGGACAGTCTAATGAGACCTATCCTAGCGACACAAAAATTAGTCTCTGTGGGGTTTCTTGTCTGCCCTCATTGAGACCAAATTAGGCACTGCGACCCAAAAGATTTTCGCGTCACTACCACAACTGAAGAATGTTGTGATCCCGAACTAATCGGGAAAGTCCACCATCAACCGAATATTGACACTGCGGCAGATCTTGGAAAAATCCCCAGGAACTTCAAATCGATACTCACCACCTTTTCATCGATTTTAGGGCCGCGTATGGCAGAATCTATGGAGACAGACTATACAGATCCATATCTAGCTTTGACATCCCTGCCAAACTCGTCCGTTTGCGCAGGATGATGATGGCGAATGCACGCTGCTCCATCGATCAAGGCCTCACCGAGACCTTTGATGTCAAAAAAGGATTTAGACAAGGCGACGCACTGTCATGCGACTTGTTCAACATCATTCTTAAAAGACTCACGCGCTCACTTTACACCAAAGGCACAATCATCCAAAACTCCATCCAATTACTCGCGTACGCCGACGATATTCGCATAATCGGAAGAACGCACCGTGATGTCACTGGCGCGTTCGTGAGTATTTAGACGGAGGCAACGTAGATGGGTTTAGCAGTCAATGAGGGCAAGACGAAGTATATGCTGTCAACAAGAAAGGACAGATCGTCACTATGGACACTGGTCAGTTATAATTTTGAGGTGGTTAAGAACTGTTTACCTAGACTCCGCTATAAATTCAGACAATGACACCAGCGCTGAGATTAAACAAAGAATAACTCTTGCCAATCGCTGTTTCTTTGGGCTAAGAACAAGTAAGGTGACCCTGTATACGACCTAAATCGTGCCAGTCCTGCTCTACGGCGTAGAGACATGGACTCTGTCTAAAGCGGATGAGGTTGCTCTTGGCTGTTTCGAGAGGATAGATGATGAGTGTACGAGGAGATACAACGACGAACTGTACGGGCTGTACAGCGACGTCGGCGTAGTCAGAAGAGTGAAGGTCCAACGACTGAGAAGGCTGGGTCATGTAGAGTGGATGGACACCAATGCTCCAGCCCGGAAAATCTTCGAATCCACAACCGAGGGTCGGCGCAGTAGAGAAAGACGGCGGCTCAGGTGGCGCACACAAGTGGAACGGGACCTCAACCAACTTGGCGGTCGTACCTGAAGGCAACTGACTAAAGATCTAGCTGGCTGGAGACGCTTGTTGGTTGAGGCCCTGATCCACCCCGGACTGTAGCGCCACCTTAAGTAAGTAAGTAAGTGGTGCCAGAGTGGTCTCTAGATACGTCTTTTGCTAGCCTATAAAAGATAAATAAGTCCTCGGTACTCTTTCAAGTTTTCCTTTTCGGATAACTGACAGCCTTGTCATATGTACGTAGTGAGAGTCGTCTGATCTTCATCCTATAACTTGGAACACTTAGCTGCATTGAATGACCTCCTAACTTTAATTTTGAAAGCACTAAGCTCATTTGTCCACCTGGAAATAACTCGGTCTACGGATCGATTTTTCATATTTGATGCAACTCACAGATTCGATAAGACGGTGACGCATTGCATACAGCTTACGATTAAAAGTGCTACGCGAAACTTGAATCTACTTCCATTTAGGTTGAGTATCAAGTCTTATCCTTTGACCACATTCTCATACGAGCTCCGATGAGAGAAATCATCACAGTTCGCTCCTCAAGGGATGTTTAATCAAGAGCGTTGTTGATCCTTGCATCTGTTTTAAGCACTTCGATCCACTTCGAGGCATAACTTTGTGTAAAGAACAACAATGTCTATTCGGACTTGTCCACACATGTAGTCTAAATTCAGTAATCGCTTTTCGATTGTTGGAACAGGGATGATGCGATTTGATTTCGTTTCCAAATTGACTCCTATAAGCTATTCACCCGTGTATACACTGTATCCACAATGGAATTAGGACGAACCTTGCTCACAAATTTGTCAGCCTTAATGTTGCTCACAACTTGTGCTACACATCCAATCCACCTCAATCCATTTATCAACCAGAATTGTGTGAATAATTTGAAATCTCTCGACCCGGAGATTTTCCCTTTCCACTTTCCTTCACTCAATCTACTTCAATTTACGAAAATTCAATTTTCACAACTCAGTTGAAGCTTAACCCTTTTCCTTGTGCTCATTCACCTGGCATCCTTGTAGTCTGGTATTCTGCACATTAAATGATGTATGTATGTGCGCTTAATCGAAGTCAATTCCTTCCTATATGGGACCTAAAGTTTTCTTTTTCTAAATCAATCAATGCCAGCGATGCGTTGGTCCCTTCATCAAGAAGGTGAGCACACTATTTCATATCTCCAACCCACAGTTCATTTTGTTGATAAGGTTAGGTATGTACTTGCAAATAAAGTTTCGTCCACATCACCTCAACCCGCGTCAGTGATTGATTGTTCTCCATACATGTGTTGAGCTGCAATTTTCTCCGTTAGCTTCCTTTTGGCTGATGAAAAGTGCAAGAGAAATGATTCCACCATTTAAAAACGATAATTGATGGCTTCGCTCCTCCACAGCTAGCGCGCGGTGAGAGCAGTGTGTCCTGTCGCGAGAATTTGATAAATTTCAAAAAATTATGGAAACTAATGACGGACGGAGTATCCTTTAGAGTGTGATGACTCCATGGATGACTTTAAGGATGAGGAGATGGCAGAAGGGCACACAAGGGTTACCCTCAAATATGGCAGCTTCCACAAATTACTGTTAAGAAACAAATTTTTGGAATTCCGCTATCTAACATAAGCCCCCTGGATAAGCCCAGGATGAGATGGTTGGACGAATTCCGAAATCTCTCTTCTACTTTATACCAGTACGGAGCTAGCTCCCTATGATATAGAGTCGATGTCGGAAGTTCGACAGATATGCAGGGTCCGCTGTTTTAGCCCGCGAGCCACATAATAGAAAAGCGGGTTCATGGAAATGATGATATTGATACCTAAGTGGAACTTGATTGTAGCAATAAGTTAAAAGGGTCCTTTGAGATGAATAGAATTGTCAATCAAAAGTGTGTTCATGTTCGAGAAGGCTCTGCTGTACGAGCTTTGTTAGCAGCCTTCGGTAACTTTTCGTGCTCATGTGTTGATCAGTCTGATGGCATCTATCGTGAACTCGATTTTCTGATGCCATATGGGCAGGTTGAATGTTAAGGACTTTGAAAGTTCTATCAAGCACGCAAAGAGGGTGGTAACTCCAAGAATCCTCTTCGACTGTATCTCATTAAGGATGAAAAACATTGATCCTAAGGCTAACGCCTGTGTACAGTCATGACGTGTTATTCAAATTCCCCTTTCGGAATCCGATCGGCGGCGCCTAGTGCTTCTTTGTCTCTGAGAAATGTTGCCTATGGAAACTGCTGAACCAGATGTGGACTTTCTTCCAAGATTCCGGGTGTAATACCCAAAATTCATCGCAGTCAAGGCTCTGGCTTTTCCGTGACGAACTTGTCGGTAATACCTCAAGGATTTTTGTCATCATGATAAATACCATAATTTTCCGGTCTTGTCTTTTCCCTTTTGTACCTATGTACATACATACATTTGTATGTTGGAGGCCATGAAATGCTTCCTCTCCCTTCTTTCCGATCACATTATAGTCTTCACTTCTACGATCTACTGATGTCAACTAAATGTCACTTCCTTTTTCAAAAGGAGTACTCAACGTAGTGCATAGTAAAAGAGTTTCTTCTCCAAGTCTTTTGATCCGGTTCGTGGCCAAGCTTGATTAGAGCTTCTTGAATTGATAGACTTCTCTATCGTCTGCCAAGTTGCGTCCGTAGACTTACAGTTATGGTAGGGGTCTTGTTACTTCGTTAATGGTGATCCTTTAGGAATGTTCCGGGCATGTTTTTAAGTATCTAATTCATGACCTCGCTTAACTACCTTTGCTATGAAAAGGACTCGAACTCTTCTCCAAGTCAAGGGGATATCGTTAAGTCCAGGAGAGCAACAAAAATCGCCGTTCCATGTTCTTTTGAAACATTTTTGATAAAATCCTGTCAAGGCCCAGAATATCATTTTCTCGGTAGTGATTGAATGGATATCATTCCTGGTACAAGTGGCGAATAATGTATTGGATGAACATCAGCGAGACAGTGTTTGCAACCCGCGAAATAAATATTCATGACAACTGACAAGTTCCAGTGATTCCTCAGTGTACTCAGTCCATGCCCCATCTTGTCGTTTAATGAACGACGGGTAAGAGTCTATAAAACTAAGCTTAGCCGGGAGAATCCTTGAGGGTTTCAGTGGAGTGACAGGACTCTGCCCAGAGCTGTGACTTTGCCTCGCCTATTGCTTTTTGTCCTCAACCTAATGCGGCTTCCCATCATCATCATCATTTTCAATGACCCGCTTATCCACTTTGAGGGTCGCGGGTTAATAAATAAATAAAAATCTGGCGCGACAGCTCGGGATGAGCCAAGGCCTAGCTTCTCACAACCATTCATGTTGTGCGTGTTACATTTTGCGCACGAATGGAAGGGACCTACAATTTATTGCCGACTCCGAACGGCGGATTGAGAAGCTCTTTCAGGACAGATTATACTCCCGGAGGCTTGTCATTGCCCGACGAGAGGTGATGCCGTGAAAAATGTTCGGTGTTCTAGGCTGGGGCTTGAACCCACGCCGCTTGGTCAGCAGTCCAACCCGCTAACCACTGACCCACGGCGGGTCGCGGGTTAAGGGAACTTAAGTGGACTCTCCACATTTCCCGATCTTCCGCCATCGGCTTTAAATCATCAAGGGCTATCCCCATACGGGTAGAGCTGAGATTTCCGACTTGGTCCAGCCATCTCATCCTGGGCATACCCAGGAAACGCCTAGCTGATGGCACGGATTTCCAATTAACGTAAAATAAAATGTAAATTGTTTATTCTGCTAAAAGGTACAATATGTACATACATAGTTGTCTTCTTTGTTTTTTCCAGAGAGGCGTTCCATCTCTGCCTCTAAACAGTGCTGTATCGTTTTGTGTAACCAATGGTCTCAATCTCTAGGTTTCTTTGGAGACTGTAGTATGCCAGCAGTTTGTTCCACATAAAAGTAGTGCAAATGCACCGAGTGCTTCTCGTACTATCTTGTGTTACCAGTATAACAAACAGATAATTTGCTCGCAGTACTTTGCAGTGACATCTGTCATCAACAAAACAGTAGAAACGAAGTAATTGGATGAGCTGCCGGGTTTGTATATTGGATGCATTCAAGCATCAGTCGCCTTTAAACTGTGAGGAACTTTTCTCAAACTATTCCGGTAGAGTAGCGATGATGTAGAAGCAATGGTTCCCTTTGAAATTTAATTTAAATTATTTTCGAGACGTAATACTGGCATCTTAATTCATTTAAGCGTTGAGTTCTTATTTTCTCGACTACTTCTCATTTTGATAAAAGTATGTACATTCTCGTCCTTGATCGGTCAACTGTGCGTACTAACTTTCCATGCGTGTTAATACTTATTTTGCAAAATGCACTCAGCCTCTGTAAGAGTTCTATGCGAGTCTATAACCAAAGAAGGAGCAATCGGCAGTATAATTCTTAAGCTTAATCCCCCACAATTGTATCATTTCTCAAAATAGACAGTGAACGCAGAAATCGAAGTATTTTACTGTCCTAAAGTTCCTGCATATGTTCTTGAAGCAATTAATCAATTTTCAATTGGTATGAAAACTACTAATATCTCAATTCTGACTTCTGACATGCCGAAATCGAAGAAAACACGAGCCAAAAACATAAAAATCGATTCTTATTCGTCCTACACGACATACAATAAACATTTTAACAAACTACGACGACTCCTAATCTTCAAAACGTTACTCATCACCATCCCTGTGCGTATAACCATCGTTTGCTCCAACCAGTTGGATTATGTGTAGCGAAATCCGCAACCAAACAAACGAAAACGAAGAGGGGCCGCAAAAAAACCCCTATCGACGATAAGGAATTTCAACATCTCTGTTTGGCACCACTTTGACATTTTGCCTGTCCACCAGAGATTTGAGCATACTGCCAACATGTTGCGTTTTTAAACTCGTTGCTTTTTTGTTGCTGCGACACTGCCGCAACACTGCATTATTGAATTCACCCTACTTTACAACGACAATTACTCCAATGATTCTTCCAATTGGATAATTGAATAACAGCGGAAACGCGAAATAATAAAGCGGAGGCAAGATCCTTAACTTCAATGGTTTATGTATATGGATATAAAAATAAATATAAATAAAATAACACACATATTTTTAGGCGCATTTCATTTTTATTTCGAATGTTTCTCACTTTTATTCGAACACATACTTTTAGATATTTAATTGCTATTGTTCTTGTTGTAAAGTACAGCAATTACGTTTATTTGCTTATTTCTTATTGTTTACAATATAAAACAGATTTTGAACAACAAATATGATGTTGTTAAGTCAAAATTGAAGTAAAATTATAGTTTTTCTCTGAATATACCCCGAAAATCAATTGAATCTAGGGATCCTTCCGAAGACGTTAATTGTTAATTACTTTGTTAATAATAGTTTACTGTGAAAATAACTTCTATTTTTGTGTTTAGAAGGTCGTTTTACATAGGAAAAAAATAATTAAATTTTTTCCAATACCGTAAAATTGGAAAGCACAGCCGTGTACTAGTTTGGGGATTGAGCTCGTATTGAGAAAATAACAAAAAATGGAACCTTTTGGTATGACACGTGATTGCTCACCCCGTATTTTTTTAATTTGGTTCGTGAGTATCGTCTTGCATCCCCACTCCACCTTTTTCCATACAAAATTTTCATCAATTAACTTGCTCAAGGACTATGTAATTACTGTCTAAAATACCAAAAATAAACGCCTAATGACAAATGTCTGAAAAATGTCTTTCATTCGCCTCTTTATTTTCATTCGATTTGGCACAACTTGCAGTGAACAGACGTAGTAAAAAAACCGTTTTTTTTATGTCTCTCGCAAGAGGTTGGTAGCTCTGCGTATAGAATTTGTTTTGCAAAAAGCGCAGCAGCTGGGATTGTGCGTCCGCCATCAATCAGAAACGTTCATAGAAAATTCGTAAAATATTTTTACAAAGTAAATGCAAATCGGCAATTCCTCGTTCAAAATACAAAAAGAAATATTGGAATTCCACATCCAAGGCGTAATTTCGCCCGAAAACCAAGAGACAAACCTGCAAATTCCACTGAATGTCAAGTCTGTGTGAAATTTCTTCCGCCATTCGTGTTCGTAAATGTCAATGAAGTCCCGTTGCAACAGCGGAATTAAATTTTAACCAGACGAGGAGAAAAAGTCGAAGTTGGTGAGTAATTTTCCCTCTTTTCCTTTTATTCGGTGATATTTAAGCAAAAATTAGTATTGGAAATAATTCACGTGATATTTTTAGATGGAAATTGCTAATTTTTTTCGCCAACAATGCCTCGGAGAAATGGTTTTTGTGTGGGATTCATTCGTTGTCCTCGTTGTGGAAACACCCCCGCACTTTATTCCTTGCAAAATTAATTTATTTTTGCCTATTATTAAATTTCGATTGTATTTTTGCAAATATTTCTCCTTTTTTGGTGAAACTTTGTTTCAATGTTGAGGCAATTGGAAAAAAAATCTTGCTGTCCTTGTGCCAGTTTTAGACACTGTTTCTTCTCGCTTGTAGAGATTTATCTTTTCTTTATTGCACACAAAATTCACGTGGCCAAAAATCACAAAAGTTTTGTGTTCTGTACTGCTTCCGTCGGCTTTTGTTGCAATTTTTTTTCGTGTGGGTTGTGCTTCATTCTGCGGCGTGTTTTCTACGAGATTCCAATTAGCATCGATCGTTTGGCCAACGAGCGTGACTTGATAACAACACTCCCTTCGGAGATGTTTACTTGGCCGCTTAACGTCGTGTAGACGCTTTAATCTAATTTTTCCATTGATTTCCCTTTCGAAGAGGAGTGATCTTTTTTTTTTTCTACAGAAAGGCACCCGATGTTGTTATCTCGGAAGTAGTGTGTATTGTTTACTTTTTGTTTTGTTTTCTTCGATAACGCCAGGCGAAGAGAGACCGCTGCTGCTGTAATTAAATTAATGTTCACTTTGTACTATCCATTTGCAGAGATTGTGTTGGTATTCGTCAATTGTCGCTAAAGTAAGATATTTTCCGTGAAATAATCGATAATGAGTTCAACCGAGGAAGCCCCAGCACAGGAGCAACAGGTGAGTTCATTTTCATTTGAATAAATTGAATGCAAATTGAATTGTTGTGTAGTCTTTGGGTTGGGGATTATAAATAGATTTGCTAATTGAGTTGGGACGCAACATGTTCAACGGTAGATTTTGGGCGAAAACAAGTTTTATTTTAACAAAATGTTAGGTTACGGCCGGTTGTTGTTGTCGGCTGACCTTGGGCAAGAGAATTTCATTGAGACAATGATGCCTCAAGCTAAATTGATACGCAAATGGAACGGGTAGCATTTGGACAACAACATCGAGTAATGATGATCGCAGAAGATACTTGAGTTGCCATAGAACATGCTTTCTGTGCATGATTGCTAACAATTTTTAGCGGAGCCGACACTCAGGGTTTATTCCCCGTCAATCCTTCTCCAGGTATATTCCAAAAGCCACGAGCATTGTTTTCCTGCGGTCGACCGGCAGTTCCAGGCCCAACTAAATATCTTAACTTACCCCCAACAGCCCAACAACAGCTTAAAGTCGTCAACTTGTGATCAGTAATTATGCCAGGTGTAGTGTCGGTTTGGTTACCTTCTTAATTTTAGTAACCTCGAATGCTTACCCGTGTTCCCTATCAAAGAACACCCGACCATAAGCACATGCAATTTTAGACAACACGTACTACAAATAATGATTGCTCGGAGACCACTAATTGGATATAAACTTCTTCATTGCGCTTCTGACTTAAACCAAGTTTTTAGCAAGCAATGCTTTCCCAATCGCAACTCAGGTCCCTAACGTCAGTTTGCATGCGTTAAAAGTGTCGGGTTCTTTTATAATTTTT
Source organism: Matsumyia berberina (assembly GCA_917880715.2). Taxonomy (NCBI): domain Eukaryota; kingdom Metazoa; phylum Arthropoda; class Insecta; order Diptera; family Syrphidae; genus Matsumyia; species Matsumyia berberina. The sequence continues at coordinate 53,309,945 of OU862870.1, forward strand.
ACTTTTTATCTTTTCAGTCAAATCCCCGTGATTTGGAAAAAATCGAGGAAGAGAAGTTAAAGTCAAAGTACCCCGCAGCTGGCCTACGTGGCCCAGGCGGACATTCCGCTTTCCTACAGAAGAGACTGCAAAAGGGGGTAAGTAGGCAATAATTTCTACTATTTCTCAAAATGATCTCGTTTTCTCTTCTCTTCCTTTTTTGTAGCAAAAATTTTTCGATTCCGGTGATTATCAGATGGCGAAGCAAAAAGGTGGCGGTGTTAAACAAGTATTCGCTAACAAAGTGTCCACAGGCGAAGCGATTCCAACGCCAGAAACAGTGCCTGCTCGCAAAACCTCGATTATACAGCCATGCAACAAATTCCAAACGACGAGTTAATTCCTAATTCCACGCCCCCAAATGTCCCAACTAATTGTACTCTCCTCCACTATCAACTAACAGTGAAACCCTTTACAAACTAACACTATGTACTACTTTACGATTAATCCATTTACTCGCTGTAACTTCTATGTTTTCTTATATTTTTGTTTTATTTTTCTTAAATTTATTCTTTTGCAAACAAATTTTGTATTTATTTAAATAATTTTCTAGGACGTAAACATAAAATATTTGCGTTCGTTTTTCGCGCTTCTCTTTATTGATTTGTATTCACAACCACCATCAATAGGCGGCGAAAGATGTTTATTTTAATAAAATTTTGCTCAAGGAGCTTGTAATTGTAAAATTCTTCGTTGTTGTCACTTGTTGTTTGCATTGTAAATGTAGTCGGAGAAAAGAACCGTTTTATCACAGATTTCAAAACGTTTGTAGTGTGAAAGTTGCTTTGTTGCATGCACCATGCTTAAAGGTTGACGCAGAAAAACTTTGTAAACTCTTCTGTTGGATCTTGTATCACAGAATCAGCATCCAATCGTTTAATTTTTGTTGGGTGTAGCTTTTGCGCTACAATTCTATTCTTAAAGGTCAAAGTTCTCGAACAGACGCGCGTGTGTTTGGAGTAGATGCTCATGTGCATAGTCTCTGCTGTGTAATTTCACAAAACCCTCAAGGTTTTGTTGATTTTTCGAATTTCTGTGATAGGATCGAGTGATCTTTTCTTCACCAGTGTGTTTTATTCATCGCTTGCTATTTTCCCTTTCATGTAAAGCAAAAAGCGAATATATTACTAAGCGCTATATTATGAATAAAAAAAACAATAATCTTATCCACAGAATGTTCAATAAAAGAGAAAGGAAAAAACAAAATATTTTTTAGTGATATTATGAGTCCTTGTTGTTATAAATTTGAAACATTAAAATAGTTACAACGAGGATCTTCTTTGAGAGAAACAAAATACATATGCTATTTGCCTTATATTATTCAAAAGCAAAAGAAAAGAAGAAGAGAAAAACTGTGTAGCGTTGATTAATTAATGAAAAATGTTAAAACAAGGAAAATAAATACATACTTTACAAGTTAATTAAACAAAGTTAAATTTGAAGGCAATTGTGTTTTTGTTTTGGTAACGGGAATTGGCTACACTGTTGACCAATCATCAAAACCTCCTGGATACTTGAAATCGGGACGGAGCCAATGCACACTAAAGGTTGTAAATAATTTTACTTAAAACAGCGCTTCATTCTGAAGAAGTTCTGGGGCCGAATTACCGCACTCGTTAACGAATAACTCGTCATCGAAATGTGAGAATTTAGCATTACCGCTCACAAGGAAGTTAATTGGGCATTCGATCACGGGTTCCATTCAGTCACTCGGAATTGAATGCGGTAATTCGGCCCCTGATTCCCTTTTTGAGATCTGTCACCCGTGGGGGATAAGTTGCCAACAATGACCAGGGCCAGGCTGTATTGCAAATCTAAAAAGTCAAAACGTTCGATGTGAAAATGCTCTCTGAATCGTAAATTTTGGATTGTCTCTGAATTAAGCTATCTCATGAACAGCGCAACGAACTTAACTGACAAATAATGGCAATGCCATCAAAATAAACATTCCTGGGGTCAAAATCTGCAAGAGTGAGTTTTTTGCCTGTGTACACATCCAAAAAAAAAACTCACAGTCATGGCCTGAGTACACAAATGCCAATGCACGCGATTCCGCAACACTCTCTGAGTTGTTGGATGTGCTGAGTGAATTCGTTTTGTCAGCCCAGTGAGGTGAATTCAGTTGGTGGCGGTTTTTATTTTTTCTGTGTGGATGCGATTCGCGTTACTACTCGTCTACCTTGTGTCTTGCGATATTTGAAAACGCACGAGTGAAAAAAGAGGGAATAAAAACTTACACCTGTTACGATACTATCTTCCTTTTTTTCCAATGCCAGTAGGTTCTTGAGTCCTTTTTCAGTCACTGTCTGGCATAAAGCGCGAGATATAACACAGTAACCTCTACGGACATGGCGGTGTTGATAAGTTCGCTTACCTAAGTTTCAATCATGTTTTTTAGTTATCCGATAGAAATACATATTTATAGTTTTGTGAATGGTGTGGTATATCTATTATATATTGCATGGTATTTAAGGTTGAGCGGAAGGTTTGCCACTTAGGCCTCAGTCAGACTTGTTTTGTGAACTAAGACTTTAGAGCATGGCTAGGTTTGGGACGTATCTAGGAAAAGTGGGACTCATTATGGAATTGACACTAGTGCACGTGAATTGACGCATCTTCCTGTTTCTTCGGTGAAGGCCAGGATGTTACCGATCCTTTTATCCTTGAGATGCGTTTTAGCGCGGGTATTTTTTTTACGATTTTGATCCCGCTACAATTCTATAGAGTTTTGTGTACAAGTATGTAGATGGAGACCTTAATCAATTAATTCGATGTATGCAACTGTAGACAGCCCAGGTCCATTTTGAACTGTAACGCTATTACAAATAGAGGATACTTGAGGTAGCGAAAAGAGCGAATGTATACCAATTCTCCGGCTATACGAGTTCCCGAGTATAACACGTACGTACATATGTACAACACAGTAGAGGACAACCTCGCCTATGGTGGCACACACGTGTAGCACAGAACGTCAGCAACAAACTGCATGATAAGATTGAGGGCCAGCTCCGCCTCGAACGGCAGCGCCACCTCAGAAAGTGAATATATTTTCCTTTCAAAAAAGTTATGCTTGCATTTATTTAATATACATTTATATTTATATTTAATTATTTTTGTTTTATTTATCTAAAATTAAACAAATTTCATCCAAAAAGTTTTTGTTTTTACTTCGTTTTTTTTTTCAGAATTATATACAAAAATTTATCATCACCGCAGGGTATTTTCATCAGACCTCAGGCGGTTGTTTTCTCCAAAAAAAATTCAAATTCTTTACACAAAAGTTTCGTAAAATTTCAAATATCTTTTATTTTTATGCTTTATTAACAATAAATATTTATGACACAATACTTGTATGTTTAGGCTCTTTTCCCTCTCAAGAAAGTTTCGACAAAAAATAAATCAATGAAAGATACAAAATTTTGAGTTTCCAAGAAACCACCAAGCCATCACTGGGGATGACCTTTGCTAAATTTTACTTTTAAAAATACATTTTTTTTCCCCATTCTTGCTTACATAAGTTTTTAATGAATACTAATACTCGTTTAAATTTAAATTTCCTACATTTAAGCATATTTTTGCGGCATTTTTTTCTTCTTTGAGTAATATGTAGTACATATGTATATGCAAATATTTTGTTTTGTTTTTCTCTTTAAGTGAATGTGTAAAATTCCCAACAAAATAATGACTATTTGAGTTATTTTTTCTTGTTTTTAAATATAATTCCCTAATACACTTTTTGTTTAAAATGTATTTTATTTTGTTTAGGCTTTGATTATTTGTTGTATGCTTTACATCAATTCCGATTGTTACCCATCTGTTTGTGGTTTTATTCTCTGATGTTTTTTTTTATAAATTATTGCTGTAAGGACCCGCGGTGCAAGTTTTTCTACATTGCATGCAATAATTACAAAAAAGTTATTTATACAATATAAGTTCATATGTATGTATATTTTCAATTGGTCCTTGCGACAACTTTATTACAAATACTTTGATTTTTATTTTGTTAAAGAGTTTATTTTGATTTAAATTAATTTAATCTATTGTTTTTTGCTCTTTTTAAATGTAGTAAATATTTTTAAATGCTAATATTGCTTTGTGTCCTTATTTTTGTTTGTGATCCTTTGCTATGATTGTGACTTAAGTTTAAGTGTTTTTTTTTTTTCTCGTTTTACAATGTTGCTGTGACTAAATGTAATGCGATTATGTTTTAAGACTTATAAACTGGAAACATAAATACTGTGCCGGCTTGGACAAATTAAAATATGTATGTACAAAGAATAGGACATTATTATTTGTCGAAAAATAAGGCTCGAAGGACTAAACTACGTCGTTGTTAGAACGTGGACGATGAGCGCTAAGATATTTCAAAAAACATTTTGGGAGCATGAACTCATTAAGTCTGATTAAGCCTTTATTTGATGCATTCAATTTTGAACGAATATTTCATGAATTCGGGGCTTATAACTTCAACAGTTCGCGGCATATCTTGGAAATTCGCAGTGACTATGGCAAGTTTTCAAAAAAATTTAAACAAATTTGCATCGTTTAACATACGAACTCTCAACCTGCACTGGGGTTCCTCAACATGGTCTCAATGTGTGTACGCTAAACCCTCAGTATGGTACCAGTGTTTTATTATTTGGCCCAAGGACACTACTTGACTAATGGAAACATCGAAATGGTGAGGGTAGTACAAATACCTACGTGACGAGAGCTCATGCCCTCGGAGACTGTAACTATGTATAATAACGAAAGGTTTGTGGTAATGTCAACATAAACTATCTCATCTAGGGGAAAGCAAAAATTTAACCAGATCGATGCATTCTGATCTGACGACCTATAAGAAGGTTCTCTCTTTACCAAGCGAAGCAGACACGAAACATCGGGATGGCACGCGACTGTCATTCACTAATTATACCATGTGGAACTTTAAAATATTTCTTTTCAGAAAATTGCACCCCTTCATTGATCTTAGTTAAGCAAGAATCGCAACACATCTTACAATATGTATTATGCAGACTGTAATAATCAGGTCACATGAGTCGTGCTTTACAAAAGGCCTCAAACAATCACCTCTACTTTATCTACCGACATAGTTTAGCAGAGCTTTTCAGAAGGGCTCAGGCCGATGAAGAGTGTTAAGCCGTCTTTTGCAAATGAATCAGCTCTTTAGTGAAATGAAATTCATTGCATGATAACTCCTTGGTTCCATAATAATTGTTCCTGAAGACTGTATGAGTCTCTAAAGGTATTGGAGGTTCGGTTAAGTATAGCAATGATGGCAAAAATCTTTGCCGGGAATGTGTACTACAGTTTGCCAAAGCTGATTGACAAGTTCATACAAGGTGATTCTCTAAAAATGTTATTTTAAATTCCTGTCTCGGGAATCATCCATTTACAAGACAACGTCAAATGTTGATAGTCGGTGTGTTTGTGTTTCTCTCAGGCCTCAAAGTTTTTGGATAGAGTGTCGTCTAGAATCATGCTAAATTTAGTGTTATAAGCAGCCATAGGTGACTTCCTTCAAAGGGCCTTGAATCGAAATCGTCTAAATGGAAGTGTCAAAGAATGATTGGGGGTAATAATATTTGGATTTGAGTTTGGAGTTGAACTGGTATGACTTACATAATTGCAGAGGTGGGTGTGATTTGAAGGCAGCCTGGTTTGCAAGCCTGACCTTGAAGGCATAAAGTACATAATTAATTTTGGACATATGAATCTATGCCAGTTGGTTTGTTTTTTCCTTTCGCTATGACTCAAAACCTTTGGGTTGCTATAGAGTTTTCTTTAAATAAAACCCATAGGCAAACAAATATCGAATGGAGGCCACTATTTTAGAAGTTGGAGGAAAAAGTTATGGACGGGATTATCGAAATAATGTGATTATTACATTTGTGTCATGAAAAAGCTTCTCAATTCGCCGTTCAGAGTCGGTAATAAATTGTAGGTCCCTTCCATTCGTGTGAAAAATGTAACACACATAACATAAATGGTTGCGAAAAGCTAGACCTCAGCTCAACCCGAGCTGTCGACCAGTCATTTATGGTTTTGTTTTTTATTACATTGTTGGGCAGCATTTATAAACGTTGTAATTAAAAATATATCATGAGCGAAAATATGAAAAATTCCTTTTTAATGATAAAATATGTCTGCCTTTGTGCAAATATATTTTCCCTTTAAGTCAAACAAACTCTTATAACATATTCTTTTCATATACAAATATACTTTTTAACACTTTTAAAATACTTTCTTACAGGTAACTATTTAATATTCCTCTAACGCGATGTACAATGTTATATATGTATAATTTATGTTCTTAAATATTGATTTACTTTTGTTTCTCTTTTGGAAAACCTTATACAAATGGGTTTCCTTTGCTGTACAATTAATTTAGAAATTATGTTACGCTTTTTCATTTGAATTAAAATGTTTCCATTGATTGGAATTGTTTCATTATTTACAAAAATATATTAACAATTTTAAAATAAAATATTTATTAATGTATGTAACTAGTTAATTGTATAAATATTAGAAGAACAGGAATGTTATATACTTCGTGAAGTGTCTAAGAGTAAGGCTGCTCAAGTGTGATGGACTCTGGTGTTTTTTTTTTTTTAATTTGATTATGGTGTAGTAGAAGTTAGATTTGGGTCTTCAAATTTTTGATACGAGGAGTTAAAAGTTTATAAAGAACTTGACACAACCACTAAGAATTATACCTACTATGAATTGATTTTGCTGGTCGGGAATATGTGTAATCTCAACACACTAACCATTGAGCTGCTGCAATCAAATCGTCCTTCAAAAAGACAATGCAGGGTTATCTAATAAAGTTGTGAGGTTCCAAAAACATTTCCATGCAGGTGGTCAATGGTATTCTGTTCGCTGCGTCCTTTCTTTTTCTTATATTGTCGGTCGATTGGAGAGAAATATGGCGTATGGGATTCGGAAGATATCTGAAGAAGGATTGAGGAAATAATATAGCTGAAAGTCTGCATTGTAGCTGTTCTAGCAGCAGGGAGAAGCAAACTATAGTTTCTATGTAGATCGTATGGAGATGCCCTGGCCATTAAAGCATTCAAGTTTGATAGGACTCGCCGTGACTCAGTGGTCAGTGCGACTGCTGTGCGAGCGGTCTAGGTTCAAGCCCCAGCCATGTCCACCGAACATTTTTTGCAGCACCACATCTCGTTGGGGAATGAGAAGCCTCCGGGACTATAATTTGTCATGAACGTGCTTCTCAATTCAACGTTCGGAGTCGGCAACAAATTATAGGTCCCTTCCATTCGTGCGAAAAATGTAAGACGCACAACATGAATGGTTGCAAGAAGCTAGATCTTGGCTTATCCTGAGCTGTCGCGGGATAGGAAAACCATCTAGAGAATCCCTAAGACAACTTGGTTAGGGCTCTAATACCCAGTGAAAGGGACTATTCTCTACTAATTTCGGAGAAGAATTTACTCCAGCAATGGAAGATGCATCATGCTACGGATTCGAAGTATGAAAACTAGAAAGGTATTTGTGTGCCTGCAGTAGGTAGGAAAGATGGCAGCTTAAACCGTCTTTGAGCGAATAAAGAAACAATTTGAGGATACACTTGATGGCGAACAAGCACGTTTTAGCTCAGGTACCTGTGTCGACCACATCAATATGTTGGGGATCCTTACTGAGCAGTGAATTCCGAGCGCCACTTCGCCTAGTGTTTACCTTTAATGAGAAGGTATTCGATCATATCAACTGAGAAATCACTGGTAAAGTAATGAATCGAGATCCTTAGAGGGATTTTTAGCCAGGCTGGATTCTTTTGCCATAAGCTGTGATTGGAGATGTGCTTTGCACTGCTTTGTTGATGGGAAATGTAACAACTCGATGAGATCCTACATTCCCGGTTTAACATCTCAACGAGCTGTCGCGCAAGCTATTTATTTTATGGTCCCGACAGAGAACGACTCAGGAAGTTACGATGAAAGTGGAAGTATAATAACTCCCGGGATTTCTTTGATTTTTTTACCGAACTGTGAAAACGGCCGAAAATGAGAAAAATCCTTCTTGACACATTGGCTCCTTTACTCCTCGCCCAACAATTATAAAGACCCTGATTGAACTTTGGAATGAATAAGGAAGATCTATAGATTATCTAAATACTTAGTCATTAAATACTACCTACACAATAGCTTAGAAGGCAAACTAGAATAGATTACACAATGTAATCCACAATCGAACACCGCTATAAACTACAAATTTTTTCATTTTGATTTCAATACGCAAACCTTTGTTTTGCTTTAAACCTTAATCCATAAGATATATCTTCATACTAAGTATAAGCCCTGTAAGGCATAAAATCCAAGATACATATGTGGGTATGTATATATTTTTTAATTCCATTTACTTTGACTTAATTCCTAAGTAAGTACATTAAAGTGATTTCTCTTCAACACCATTTTGTTTGACGTTCTTTTAGTGTCTGATTAAACTAGTATCTACAGTATCTTTGTGATGTCAGAAGAAATACAATTTTGTTTTGTTTTAAAAAGCTAATTTACCACATGCTGTTGTGTCGTTTCAGTCGTCAAATTTAGAGAAAGATCAGAAAGAGGACAACACACAACAATGACTACGAATAAATAACTATATTTGGTAAGGAACGACTGAATCAAACATCTGTCTCAGTGCTGTTGATATGCAATGAGTTGCTGTCACTTCCGGTATGATTTGTCAGTTGAGTATTGCTTCCGGTCGTCGGTGTTAATGGTGTTTGCTCAGTTAAGGGTGTAGTAGGTGGCGCTGCAATAGCCGTCGATGATGTTGAGGATGTTTGTTGAATTTGCGACTGCGGACTGGTTGGCGTTGGTGTGGCCGGTATCTGATGCCAATTTATGCTATTCTGTGAGGTTATGTTGCGCGTTTTAACTAATGGTGGATTCTTAATCGATGCAGAAAATGCCATGCCACGACGAAGGGTCGCTCTGTGTTTAAAATTCAAAATTCAATTCAATGCCTGTTTTGCAAAGACTGTGCGGCTAAGTTCTTTATTCATTTCGTTCACCGCAAGGAAAGTGTCATACAATATTTCGATTAGATAAAGAATTGCAAAATATCCAGAAAAAAAGTGAATTAAAATAAGAAATTGTGCATCAAAGACATAAAGAAACGAATCTCGAAATGAATAAAGAAACAATTACCATGCAGGGTAAATTTTTTCACACAGCAAAACTTACCTTGTTGGACTTGGTGGTGGATATGATATACCACGATGACTAGGCGATAATAAATTGCCTGATTGACTATTTGTTGGTCCAGGTACAAGCAACGTATTGTTACTATAAGTATGGTAAAGATTACTACAATAAGGAGAACCATAACAAAAAAAAAAAACAACAATTAAATACTACATTGACTTTGAGCGGTGTTGTGTGTATTGCAAATAATATATAATTCAAAAACACATTTATTTCTGGTGGTTTGATATTTTTGTCGCTGGATGTTGAAATAATAAGTTGTGAGCCACTGGTGTATTTGTAGTTCGGCTTGCGGGTTCTAAAAAAATGTAAATGACTTTGTTTCGATGAGTTTTTGTTGAATGTAAAATGATTTGCAACATCAAATTTCTAATGAATAAGTACAATGCAGAATGGGTGAGAAAAAAAAAACACCTTCGTGAAATTCGAAGTCGAAGTTCCAAGTTTCATTAAGCGTGATAGTTATAGATCTTAAAAATTCAACAAAACGTGGATATCTGCGAAAGGTCCAGAGCGCTCAGAAGCTTATGATGGCGCACAAGCACTCATTGATCCACCAGAGAGCCGGTTCTTTCGAGTTTTTCCGCAGTGCGCCGAAAAGTGGCTTCAATTTGACGTTGAATGAAGTTTTCACGTAAAGCACATAACGTTTGTCAAGGAGAAAACGGATTTTGGTGATAAATTTGAATAATTTCTAGGTCTTGAGCGATTGTGGTCCTTATTTATGGTCCAAACCTTATTTATGACGTCTATCAAGAAATAATAGCAAAATGTTTGCCAATGGGTACATTGAAAGATCTATCATCCCTATTGAAAAACCCTTTATAACGCGATCAATTCGGAAAAAGTACTGTCAGTTTATTGTTTGACGAAACTAAGACTTTCTGACAGTGAAGAGTTAGTAACACCATTTCGACAGACAAACTGAAGTACAGTGTACTTTCTCATAAGCGGACACCGACGGTTCAAAGAAAATTGTCCGCTTATGGGAGGTGTCCGCTTGTGAGAAAATAAACAAAATTAAGATATTTCTCTCCGTTCTTTCAAATTTGTCCGGTTATGTGGGGTGTCCGCTTATGAGAGGTGTCTGTAAGGAGAGATTACGTCCGTCATCAATGTCGCTAAATTTAAATATAAAACATAATATGCAAGTTTCCCTTTGTTTGTTTAGTTTTTTTTTTCTTCAAATAAGCACGCAGGCATCTAAAAAAACATCTACTTTCGACATGACTGCATTTTTTCAGCGTCCACTACACAGTTATATACAAAATCCTCTAAGAACCACCATATTTATAGTATTTCCTGACAAACTCACGATTGATTATGGTGTAAATTTAAATTCGGCAAACTCTGTCCAAGATGGTTAATCGGCTGCACTGACAATGTATTCGATGATGCTATGATTTTCTGCTTATGCGGACTAGTAGCCATTGTCTTTGGTTTCGGCACTAAGCCTTGATTTGTACCTACGAGGAGAGAATGAAGTTAAAAAAATCAACGAAGACAAAACTACTTACTCATGACACTGGATCCTTCATCGCTGGACAATGAATTGGTTTTCTCAAAGTCCACTGAAATATTTCTTGAATCATTCCATTCCACTGAACCACTGTGGCTATTGTTTGCACTCGACACATGACTACAAATCGAACTGTTCATCGGACTCTTCTTTACGCCCAGTGAGTCTGCAGTGCCACCACTAGCACCACTGCCACCATATCGAAAGTTGTCCCAATTGTTACCACTGCCCTGCTTCAGTCTTGTGTAGATATGTTTGGCTCGCTTAAGTGATTCGTACCAATTTTTTGCCTCGGAACACTGTAGAGTGAAAGCTGTTGTTGCCACTTGGAATTCATTCAGATAGATACAGTTTAAGGTGTTGTTATTGTGCTGAACAACAAGTCGATCGGTAAGATAAGGCTGTCGGATGACTTTCAAGGCTCCAAGACCCTTCTTTGCGATAGTTTTACAAACCAGCAGAATGTCGGTCAATAGAAAACAATGCACGTCAGCTTTACCGAGGTTGTCCTTGTACTTATGATCACCTTCCATGAAAAGATGGCGCACTTGATGGGCAGGACAGCCTTTCATAGGGGCACACAAGTCAAACATTGCACTGTGCTGTTTGATAAGCTTTTCCAGGTGCTCATTATTGGTGTCCTACAAAAAAAAAAAAAATTAATTTGAGAGATTCCAGAGAAATCCACCAAACTCACCACAACATCGTAGGACTCAATACGTGCCATGACACCCTTCAGACGTTCGTTCTCCTGCCTCGTTGTCAAATGATTATTTACACTGCACACAAAATTTTCCACCGAATGTATCTAGATGAAACAAAAGCACGTTCAAGCTATATTACGACATAATTTACCACGAAAATTTACCATTTCATCAATCGCATCAGCATCATCTTCATCCAAAACATGGCGTCGTATCGCTGTCAGTAATAAATTATACTTAGTCAGTCTTTGCATTGGCCGTACCAAAATGTCAGCCAATCGCAAACGATTGCACATCTTTTGCGATTCACACCACGCCAAATAGGCGGTGAAAAGTGCATTATTCCGATTCAGCTCCTTGCAGTAAAACTGGCACGTGCTTTGTTCTGCACAATACTTTTTGTATGGCGCGAATGTCGTTGCAAAAGTGACGAAACCTTGACGAAAGAAATCAATACAAAGTGGCGCATGACTGGTAACACTACACGCCACCATTGGATACAGATATAATGCCCAAAATTTAAGATTGGCTTCACAAATGTCACGAACATTTGAGAACAACTTGTGTTGGTCGACGTCGGTGAGAAGTTTTTCGTCTTGAATTGCTTCTAGACAGGCAAGGAAGAGCTTAAAGGGGAAAAATTTTCAATTGAAAAAGTGATATTTATTGGAACAATTTTGAACTTACATCAGTGACAGTTTGCAGCGCATGAATATAGTACACTTCGGTTGTCACCAATTCCCAAATTGCTGTTTGAATTTTCGTCTCAATATCTGACATATTATCACAGTGAACAAAATCCTTCCAAGATACATGCATGTTGTCCAAATATGCAAGCGCTGCATCAAAATCCGGATGATCGAAACTTAACGAAGTAGTTTTTTGGGGTACGCCATTTTTGGCGTAGTTATTCAGCAATTCACACAATTGACTTTGGTGTGGATTCTTGATGCCAAATAAGCCGGACCAGCGTTGTTTTAATTGTTTACCGGGTATACTGCGTTGTTCCGATTCGGTGGTTTCTTCGGTTGAAGCCGATGACAGAAGTCTGGGCGGGCGGGTACGGGAACCCTACAAGATAAAGGGAACATTGGAGTTACTATAGTTGGCTGAGCAAGCTTCTAACTTACAAATGATGCTGCTTTCTGGAGAGTCTTTTTGCCATCTCTTTCGGTGATGATTAAATGGCGGCCGGCTAAATTCTCCACATCGGTGTTTTCATCAAATGAGCTGGTATAAGGCGGAGATCCTGCGAAAATAAATTGCGAATTCTCAGGACTCTTGTTGGACACTGTGTGTTACGAAAATTAAGACTCGAGATACCGTTTACAATGCAAGTGACAAAAATTGCAAATCAATGCTTAAAGCTCTATTCAAATTTGACACAGTGAGCACTATTATCAAAAATGTCAAATTCTGTTAAGAAAACTCACCTGATTCCAAAAAGCTGGGTAAATTATTGTCCGTTATTGTGATTTGTGAGAAACTCAAATTTCTTCTTCGTAACGAATTGCTTAAAGCATCACTGTCCAACAAAGAAAAAAAAAACAAAATTTACTTACAACTGCAGTACGACATTTCTCATTATTGAACTTACGATAACGTCACACCCTTATTTACTGGAATAAATTCCTCCTCTTGACACCCATTTTCCATGCAAAAACTTACTGAGAAAAATTCCGAACTAGAGATCTACATAAAAAAAAAACAATAAATTAGTAAAAAAAAAAAAGAAAGATTATCAGATGTCAAAATTGTCGGCATCTTGTCAATGGTGATTAAATTGTCAAAAAGATTTGTAAGTTATAGATTTATTTTGGATAAAAAGATATTTTCTCTTTGTGCATAGAATATTTTGTCAGTCCCTTGTCAAAACTTATCGAACCCAAATCAAAAAGAAAAATGTGGCAAATCTCTAATGTCAGACGACTACTGACAGCTTAAATAGGAATTATTTACGGAGACTTTTCAAGATTACAGAGAGAAGTGGTTGAGTGGAATGTTGTTTCACAGGTCCCGCATGGAAAAAGTTTAAAAGTTTTGTTTTGGGGCAACAAAAGAGGATTTTTGAATACTTCTTTCTTACGCTTGACCAAAAGGGTTATTTACTTAGGAATTTATGAGCCTTTAAGGTTAGAAGTTGAAAAATTGTACGCATTTTGTAGCGTAGCGGTGAAATGAAATGTCGTGCCGAGCATAGCAAAGCAGAAAGAAACATTTTCAGTTATTCAATGGAGGCGTAAATTCAAGTGCAGTTTCATATGTCAGGTGGACGGTGAAAGGTTAAACTGTTTCAAGCGAGTTTATGGTTGGTGATGTCAAAAAAAGCAGTGATATCATCATCATCATAATCATCATCATTTTCCAATGGCCCGCTTATCCACTTTGAGGGTCGTGGGTTAAGGGTGCTTAAGTGGACTCTCCACATTTTCCGATCTTCCGCCAATGACTCTAAATCATCAGGGGTTATCCCCATGCGGGTAGAGGTGAGGTTACGGACTTGGTGCAGCCAACTCATCATGGGCCTTCCCAGGGGACGCCTACTTGATGGCACAGATTCTATAGCATGTCGTGGAAACCGATCGAAGTGATATTTGCAAGGAATCTCTGTTTTAAACATCAGCAGCCAAGACTTTCAGACGAGGGGAGGAGCTGCAATTTGGTGTGAAAATAATGACAGTCAACTGATTTCACGTTTAAATGAAATAGTTTCATGAAATGACGACTAACGACAATCGCCGTCTCATCGGCGTAGATACTCTTCACATTGTAAGCAGACTTAATAATTTTATTTATCCATTGGCTTGCTGAAGTTGTTTGTTTTCAATGCTGAGTTTCTATCTCAAGGTTATTTCCGGTAACATGATGCCAAAACATACAGAGCTCGTAAGATGGTCGGCGAATAGCTCACCCAACATAGATTCGATCAATAAAAATGATCAGATAGCCTCTAGGCTTAGTTCTGAAATTAAATGTGCTTACAAAGCGAGTTGTAAGGCTAAAAAGGGTCTTAAACTACGATGTACTCTGGTGAAACAAAGAAGCTCAAAAAAAGCTAGGAACTCTTTGAAACAAACAATCCCTAAAACCACTGAAAGGCTTTTCGGCGTAAAGTACAGTATTGTTACAAGAAAATGGAAACGGAAGATGTGGAATGTCGAAAGCATTGAAGACCCACAGCTACCAGGGTTCAGAAAGCTCTTTTAAGATAACACAACGACCGTATCGATCTTTTAAAACAATTGTACTAGCAATTTTAGAAAAATTCTAGAACTACCATTATAGAACCGCTTCCCTAAAACTCCACATCTCGACCTTTTTCATTTGCAATCACCACTCAGCTTCTGAAGACCAAAAGTCAAACAGGACGCGCTATAAGTACGCAAAAGCCATTTAAAACATTTGAGAGATGATGGTATCGTTCCTGCACTTATACAGACTACAGATGCTGCTATATTCCTATTCATCGGATATTCCTTCATTAAACATTTGATGAATACTATTTAGTAATCCACAGTCCAATAAGCAGCAGTCTTCCCATTAAGAAGGTCTTGCGAAAATATTTTAAGTTTCTCGAATACACCACATCCCTGACCCTATTAAGTAGATCGTTTGAGAAAAATCTGCGATTTATATAAACGACACAACATTGACTTTCTGTCTCTCAAATTGCCGTTGAACCTTCACGATTATATCTCCCCTTGTTCTTGTTTTCATTACTTCTCAGAATGATTCCAGCATCAACTCCTTGAAAGTCACTTCTGACGCAGCGAAATCCTTTTCGTTTTTCATACCTTTAAAGTATCTTTTGTGGGATGAGCAAGAATTATTTTGCCCAAAGGACTTGGCGATTACTTGAGACGAAATAAAAGTCATTGTTGCAGTTTCAAGGATTCATAGACTAACCAGTGTCAGACAATAACTTGGCGCTGCAGTATCATTACCAACCAACCAGGCACCTCTTCTCGGTCTCAAAGGATAATCGCTGTAATGTACTCCAAGATGACATTTATTATACTTGAACTTTCTCTCCCCTCGGAGATGTCGATGTACACTTTCTAAACTTCTGTTGCTGAGTCTTGAATAACACGCCATCGCCCTTTTATCTACTTTTTGACATGTCTTGCTTTTTTAAGGACATTTGCTTGTGTGTTTTTTGCATCTTTTTTTTTTGGTGAGAAAAGAAATTGCATTGTAAATCCTTGAGGATGGACACTTGAAAAGGATTCAAAATGGAAAGAAAGAGCAAATGCGTGTTAAATGTGCATTAGGGATTTGCATCACGTTTTAAATTCAACTTAAAGTGCTACGAGTGGACGATTGGATTTTTAAAGAAAATCCCCTCAGAAGTTAATCGCAGGAAAAATGTATATATACGTATATCTTCTTGCATTTTTTGATGCATAAGCATTTAGACGGGAATCCACTGGTTTATGGTAACTGAAATAGATGCATATAGTTTAGAATGCAAATCTTGAAAACACCGATCAAATGGTTGTGCTGGAATTCGTTGATGGAACATTTTTGTCGTTATCCAGTTGTAGATTTAATTTTTCCTAAGTTCCATCTGCAGTGTCAATCACATTAATACGATCAAACACATACAAACACTAGGTAATCAAAGGCATTTTGCCCACCTTCTTTAAAAGTGCAGAGATCCTTGATCCCAGAAAGACAGATGGCCAAACAGACCTAATCATGAAGATCATCCTTTACGGCCTCCATTTTGCTCGAGCTTTTCCCCTCCAGACGACCGTATCGCTCTGAAACCCAAGGGAAACCCAAAAATTGCAATCAAAGGTCCGGGAACAATTGCCATGAAGAAAAAAAAATTTAGAGATTTTTTATAAAAAGCTCAAACATCGAGATCGAAAAAACCGCGTTTTTACTTTTGTTTCCTTTTTATTCTTAAAGTACTTACTCTCCTTCTGCGATTTACTCTTGTCGAATGCAAAGACTGTCCATCGTCGCTACCTTTATCGTCGGAGGTCCTTGAATTTATTTTTCACTGCTATGTACGTTGCGAAGATGGGGGATGAACACCTGGGATTTAGTTTTTAATTTTGTAGAGAATGGATTCTTGTAGTAATAAACTTTTAAGGACTGAATGACAGGTGTGGAAGATATCGCAAGACAAAAAAGGACATAAAACCAAGAGGGAAGTACGCATTTAAAGGGTGCCTTGGTGACATTCATGTTCTTACTTAGGAATCCTTTTCTGTGAGCAAGGAGAGGACAATTTTAAACGTTTAAAGTTTACTTAACACTGCAAGTGTGTCAGAGGTATTTCGAATGAGTTCAAGGTGGAGAATCTTGCATAAGTAACAAACAACCAACGTGGAGATGGAAATGAATCGATAAACCATCCCAATGGCCGTTGATTGCCATTTCAAGAAAGTGTTTGGGGACTTTTCTGATTTAGATTGTTGTGCTCACGGGCATCATCGTTTTTGTTGCGTTGTCAAAGTCGCCTTTATCCCTTAACCTGGGGAAAGGCAACGATTTTTTGACTAATCAGTTTCTCAGCATTCTTGACGAATGTACGATGAAGTGATGAAAGACGCGATTCAGAGATATACTGTGGGATGCGGGTTTTCTTTTCAAAAGTACTCAACGTATCAAAATATCAACGACTTTCGCATCCAACCAGAATTTCGAGACGAAGTTGTTTCAAATCCGAGGTGTGTGTCGGGTAAGTTTAGAACAGATGATGTGTCAATGATGTCAACATACCATTCTCTTGGCGAATTTGTCGACAGAGAGCGCGCAACATTTGGTTCGATAGGCACATGAAACCGGCATAAGATGAATCTATTTGAAGGCTGTCTCAAAACCTACTATGTATCTGGGGTAAGTCTGGATAATGAAACCAGATGATTGGTTGGCTGGTTTATTGGGTGTCCAAAGACTTAATTAGGCCTCAAGCAGGTCCATTGTACCCATAAAAAGTATACTCATGGGAGTCAAACCAAGTGATAGGGTTGGCTAATCTGGAAATCACCCAGAAAAGGATAGAAATCTCAAGAGTTTCCTAAAGTCAGCGATATTAAGGTCCTCCAGCCCATGGAAGAAGGCCAGTGCGGGAAACTCGCATAGCAGCTGCTGGATGGATTCTATTTCCTCTTCGTGCCTGCAACTTCTGCAGTAGTCATTGTAGGATGAGCCAAGAGGTTCCGCGTGAATTCATATTCCGCAGTGTCCTGCGAGGACGATTCATATTTCCCTTCGACTAAGTTGTACGAGATTTTTGGAATTCTTCTTATCGAAGGAGTGTCCATGTAACACCATCGCGTATTAGACCTGATCATGGTTTCCTCATCTATATCCCCGTAAAGAGTGTTAATGGGTGTGTTCGTGACCGGAAGGCTTTGCTAGTTCGTCCGCCCTCTCATTACCTGATATATGTATCTTTGTGGCTCGGTACCCAGCGTAGGGTCAGCTTATAAAAAAAATGAAACCAGATACTCCAGCGCTTTGGAGTAACTGCTTTCCAAACAGATGTTATTCTTGAAGTGATTAGCTGGATAGAGATGCCGTGGTAAAAGAATCGACGTCTTTAGTGGCTGGCGGCGCCCATGAGCACTTCGATCTAAAAGATCCTTTTTGGCAAATCCGCAGAGACTGTAAGACTATACTGAGAGCGCTTAAGACTTCCATTAATCAGTTAGAGATTGATTCAAAATGTTGAAATAAACCGGGATTTCTCAATTAAACTGAGTTTGGTTTCGTTTCCTTGGGACCTGTAGGGAGCGAGATCTTAAATGCATTAGTGAGAGAATGATCGAGGTATATTCCTCTGAGTCCTGAGCTAATCATAAGTATTTTTGCAAAATATAGACTCCAATCTTGAAGTTTCCAGTATTTCCAGTGCTTGACCTGTCTAAACGAGGCTATCATTAGACGCAACACGAA
This sequence comes from Matsumyia berberina, assembly GCA_917880715.2. Classification (NCBI taxonomy): domain Eukaryota; kingdom Metazoa; phylum Arthropoda; class Insecta; order Diptera; family Syrphidae; genus Matsumyia; species Matsumyia berberina. The sequence continues at coordinate 53,328,358 of OU862870.1, forward strand.
ATGGATCTCTTCCCTAGACCTTTAAACAGCCCCAAGGTTTCCAAATATAGGTGCACTTGGTCATTCCATTATTCGTTCCAACCTGTTTTCCTAAAGCATCGCTTGTCCTCACCTTCTTGAATTCCATTTGAATGTCAAACCATTTGGGACCATAAGGCTTGACTATAGTGCCCCATCAAAGTCTCTCCCCTTCTATAACTTGTTGCTTCATTGGATAGATACACTCTTCATCCTATCTTTAATGACCGAATATAGTATAAAACCATCAAGCTTCTCCAAATAACATTTTAAATCCTCGCCAAGTATCCTTTTTGGTTGAGTTTTACGACTTGTGACCCCAAAGGATGTCGTAAAAACCCCGTTTATACCATAAATTTAAGAAACAAGAAAACATATTCAAGTTCTCTACCTCATTGTCTGGATTTTCCAGACATTTATGATACATTTGTCGTCGCCGTCGTTGACATTGTTGTCGGACTTAGGTAAACTTTTTGTGAACGCATCCTTGCGTACACAATTCTACAAGCCGCACATAAGACAGCGACGCTTTCTATCATAAAAGTAAAAGAAACAAACTTTGCAAAACTTTACCCGTAAGTTGCCGAATGGTATTTTACACTTCAACGGATTCATGTGTATCTGTCTGTCTCTGTGTCGAACGATGTTAAAGTACTCATGTGATATAGTTCAGGATGTGCTTAGGTTTACTGTCCTTTTGTTCTATTCATCGGTGAGACATCATGTGAAATTGTTGCAGAAACGAGGATGCAAGAATGTATTTTGTCAATTCGATGATGATTTGAATATCCTTGCGGAGGACGACAACCAATCATAAACAATGCGCTCTGGTTGACTTCTAGAAACAGAGGGTGTCCTCAATAACGTCTATACCGAATTGATTTTTGGAATATTATACCGAGCAAGGACTGCGTTGGACTGCTGAGCAAGCGGCTTGGGTTCAAGCCCCAGCCATGTCCACCGAACATTTTTCGCAGCACCATCTCTCGTCGGGGAGTAACAAACCTCCGGGAGTATAATGTGTCATGAAAGAGCTTCTCAATTCGCCGTTCGGAGTCGGCAATGAATTGTAGGTCCCTTTCATTCGTGCGAAGAATGTAACACGCACAACAGGAATGGATCCGAGAAGCTATGCCTTGGCTCATCCCGAGCTGTAGGCAGTCATATAACTACATTATAGCGTAGGATGTAAGGAGTACAACTAAGTACGTGGATGATAAAGCTGTGCTGCAGATGAAGTTGATCTTAGTTTCGTTCTGCTTGGAATGTCAACGTGACCACTTCCATCAATCTAAATCTTAATCAAGTTACAAACTACTTGTCCTTTCCATAAGGGACAAGGGACGACCCTTATTTACCAACGGAAAGGAAATGGAATTAAAAAATAATATAAATAAATTTTAAAATCAATTAAAGTCTCCAATCCTGGGCTGGGGCCTGCCCTTAACTGGGACAGGGCCAGGTATACAAGTATACGTCACGGGACTTAAGAGTTCATCAAAGTTAATTAGTTATCGACCCCTGTGCAGCGACCTACTCTTTCTCCTTGGACATGCTGTGTCCAAGAAAGCACAAAAAAGGAGTAACCCTCGTTTTATTCCCACAAGAATGCCTCCGCTGTGGGAACTTTGCAATTATTTCTTCTTCCACAACTTACCTCACTTCTAGTTAGTAGAGGTTTCTTTCGTTGCATAAATGATGATTTCTTCTTGTGGACCGTTGTTGATGGTGTGGCCACCACTGTTGCTGACACCGCAGTTGATCCTTGTGGAACGACGACGACATTGTGATTCTGTTGGCTGATACTTGAGTTTGTCAAGACTGCGCCACCAACGCCCACACTGGAAGAGTTGGTATTACTATTTCCTGCAACAGCACTACTTCCTGGCAAAAGTCCAATTCCACTTGTCCCACCACCAGAGACAGGACTCAGCACATGGGGACCGGGAATCACTGTTGTACCACCACCGCTGCCGCCGCCAAGGCAACAAATTTTGTTGCATGTTGTCGATGCCGATGAGGATATCGATGGATGATGATGAGAATGCGGATGATGTTGTACCGGGGTCACTAATGGAGATGGATAATGATGCTGTGAGGGTGATGGAGGCGTTTGATGCGTTTGGTGATAAAAGTAGTGCGGAACAGCAACAGCGCCAGTTGGTGGATGACTGTAGGCTGTGGCTACAGTAGGCTTCGATGGTGTTTGTGGAGATGATGCATCCAACTGTTCAGACTTGTGAAGAGAAAAGTTTTTTTTTTTTTCTTATTTTCCGAAGGACAGAAACCAAACCAAACGAAACCAAAACGAAAAAAAAAGAAAACAAAGTGTGTGCACTGAGAGGGAGAAGGGAAAACTCATGAAAAGTGCTTTGTCACTAGGGAACCATTAAAAAATCTGAAAACCGGAACTGGACAAAACAAAATAGAAGAAGAAAAATGCCTGCTTGATTTTTTTCCAATTTCACACTTCAATACTTACCACGCGGGATTTTTGGCCAACTCCTGTGCCATGTGGGCAGGCTATCATTGAGTCCAGACCATCCAAGTGGGTGAGGCTTTTGGACTTCAACTGTGAAAGAAACAAAGATGAACAGGGAAACAATTTAGAACTGGCCTGACAGGTTGAAAAGTCGTTGATGATTAATAGTTTCTGGGATGTGGAATGCAGATGAACAGGCTGAGGATGTTCTTTTCGCGTTTCAGGAGCAAGTGTCGTTTTTTTGTTTAATTTGCCAAAGTGGACAGCAAACGGAGATTGACAGGAAAACGGCAAAGTGATCAATTATGTGTAAACAAGGGGCTATGTGGTACGTGGTAGCGAGTTGTGGTAATGTGCTGACAGTGCGTATCGAGATAAGTACAAGATACAGCGACGTGTTCAAATAGAAGTAGTTTCCGTAGTCAAGATGTTGAAGGCCTTGTTATATTGCTGAAGGCATCCAACGCAAACGCTATGCGGCATTGTTTCCAAGTAGCTACCCTTGATATAGGCGTGTTTGACACTGCTTTTGTTTAAGCCCGTCACTTCAGTAAAAATATGTCAAAGAACGTCCGCTATCCATTCGTCATTTTCAGGAATTATGTCCACAAAACATCATAGAATCCCACGCCCCATGCAGTTTACTGAAGCACACGTTGTTGATTACAACTCCAACACCATCGCCATCTTCGTGTTATCCACGCAAACAATTAAAAGGAACAACTTCCTGTTTAGGCATAAGATTTGCGTGCCATAAGTCACTTCTAACGCACGGTGATTTAGGAATACAAATCTCAATTACGCCAACAGATGTCGACAACTTAACACAACAGTATGACCATTTCCGGCGGTTTTATTGCGAAACATAATATTTTTTTATTGTCCTGACTACCCGTTGTTTTGTTTTTCATAATCCATCACTCTTTGGACGCAGATTAATTAATTTCAGCCTTCATTCGACCTCAGAAGATCGACAACTTTAATGTCACATGTAAGGATATTTTTGAAAACCTGAGTACTAGAGAAAGGATATTCACTATTGCCTCATCCTTAACTTGAATCGATTTCTGGCTGTGTTAAATAAACACCTCCTGCAATTGACATAATTACGGTGAATATGTGAATGTCCTTGGAAGGTACACCCGAGTGTTTTCAAGTGGAACAGACAATTTTCCGTTTTTTTTTTTGAGTAATAATTTTCCAATTTTCTTTCAGAAAATCATTAACATTGGTTTGGAGAATCAAAGGAATGAAAAATCCCCTTCATGCCAGACAATTCAAAAGCAATATGTTGAAGTAGGGAATCGAGGAATAAATGAGTTACCCATCACCGCATTTGAATCTGAGAACGACGCATGTTGGGTGACACTGACAAGCGGAAAATACTCTACAGCGCTGTGTGTGTTTTTCTATTTTCTATGATCCTTTTCTACAGTTCGTCAATATTATTTTTTACTTGTGTCCTTTTTGTTTTCTTTTTTCTCGGCGACAATGATTTATGACATTTAAATGTAGAATATTACAACACACACGCGAATAGAAAGGACCCAAACGCAGCCACTGAAGCGGATGGTGGTTCAAAGCATTTGCATTTAACGGTTTGCAAAGGAGGCTGTCTTCGCAGAGAGTAGATATGTATGTATGTTAAAAAATGTATATTCAGGTGATGGATACATTTTTGTCGTTGGTTTCCTTCCGGTGTGCATTGATATTCAAATCGAAATATTGAATGCAGGAGAAAATCTGTCATCATTTAGACGGGCCTTCGTTTGGAATTTGTAGTGCATTGGTTAGGGATTTTTCCTTATTTTGCTCGGTCACGTGTCAGTTAGGTAATTCTGTTTTGTATTCATAGCAGTGATTTACATATGTAAATTGAAATACACTTGAAGATTGTAAAACACAGATAGAGAGAATACGTTAAGTTTTTGTGACCGTAAAAGTAGTTTGTGAAAAATCTTTGTGACGAACTTCACCGATGACTGGCTAAACTGAGAGCCTTCTTGTCCTCTCGAAATAAGAATAATTAACAAAAAATTGTCAAAAGTTCCAGCCGTTGTATTTGGACTCGTCTGACTAGGTCAATGTCGAAGCACAGCCCATACAATTTGTTGTTTTATCTTACCTTTCACTCATCGTCTATGCAGACCGCTTATATACTTTTTGTATGGTTGGTTGTGCTTACTGGTATTCATCGTCAAACCAGGGGTTCTGTGTTCGCGGTTAGATAAACAGTTTCAGATCAGTTTCAGCATTTTTGATGGCAGATTTGCAGCGTTGACAATGTCTTTCTGCATTTGATGCTGTAATTCTGGGAGTTCTTGAGACATTTTTTTGGATACGAATTCGAGCGGTCTGTCACTGGGAATTTCTTTTTTATTTGGACGGTGGGGATGTCCATTAACGTCTGGGAAAACATGGTATTGATTGGTATCGATGCCTGCGATATTGAGAGTACTTGAAGAGTGCCTTGATTTGATCGCAATTAATTAAATCAATTAAAACGACCCTTTTATGATCAGAAAACCGTCACGTCTTCTCATTACTACAGCGTCCACAGGTTTTTCTTAAACCCACCTCTGCCTATCAACTCCTATTCTCATCTCCTCGCGGTGAACGATGGGTACCTAGTACCTCAACTGAAGATAGGGTTCAAACTACTGTGGAAGGTTGTTTGTTCGCAGCAGACGGAAAGGGTCCGATTCTTTTCCAATCGACAACCTTTCAATCTCTCAAAAAGTCCTATGCCGCCAGCATCAAGTATTGAAGATCAGTGGTAACATTGCCAAAAAGTCATCAGAAATGCCGCCTCTGCGACCACCGCAACCACCGACCACCGCACCTGGTTTGACGATGAGTGCTGGCAAACACATGCAGCGAAACAAGAGGCATTCAAAGCGGCGTTGCATATAAAGACCAGAGCTGCTCGCGAGCTTTACGAGCAGAGGAGGAGAGATGAACACCGGCTTCTCAGGAGGAAGGAAAAGGAACATGAGAAGCGCGGGATCGAGGAAATAGAGAGATGCAACTGCAGGAATGAGGTTCGGAAGTTTTATCAAAGGGTAAAGAGAACCTGTCAAAGCTACAGAGCCCAAACCGAGGCCTGCAAGGATGAACAAGGGAACATCGTAGTAGAATCGCAGACGATGCTGAGTATATGCAAGGACTACTTCTGCAGACTGTTCAACGACGACAACAAACCAAATCCCGCTGTCTGGCAGGATGAACAATTAAAGCTGGACGACGAAGACCAACAATTCCGTACACCCGACCTGGGCGAAGTGAAGATATCTAAGCTCAAGTCCAACAAAGCTGGTGGAACTGACGTTCTAGCTGCCGAGCGGTGGGCGATGACTTGGTAAGGAGCATACACCAACTCATTTTTAAAATATGGTCGGAGGAAAGTATGCCCGTTGAATGGAACCTCCGCATCGTTTGCCTGATCCTCAAGAAAGGAGACCCTCAAACTGCGCCAACTAGTTTTCTTAACATCGCCTACAAGATATTATCTGCCGTGTGGTGTGAGCGCCTGAAGCCGTTCGACAACAACCTGATCGGTCCATATCAGTGTGGCTTCAGGCCAGGAAACGACGCACTGTCATGCGACTTCTTTAACATCATTCTTGAAGGAATAGTGCAAAACTCACGAGCCAACACCAGCACTGTCTTTCAAAAGTCTGTCCAATTACTCGCATACGCCGACGATAGTGACATAATCGGAAGAACGCAGCGTGATGTCTGTCGTGTGTTCGTGACTGCTCACCATCTGGTGAGAATATGGTGCATCGTTTGGCCGTTTGCATGGGATAGGTTAGGTTAGGGAGAGTAGCCAGCAGTGCATAAGACACTAGGCATCATACTGGGTCCATCGCGATCCGATTCCTGAAAGTATTTGATTCCTGAAAGTATTTGAAGTTTCACGCGTGTTCTGACAATTCCCTGACATTTATGCGTGTTATGTCCTCAGCGGCGCATAAGTCATTGCAGTATCTGCATACATCTGTGGCTGAAAGTCCTAATCTTTTAGCATGCTTCCTGAGAAGACAGTTCCCGAATAGGAAGCCAGTGACTTATTGTAGACCTTGTATGGGATAAGTTTGCTGGGTATGTAAAGCGTTTTAAGATGCAGTTTGCTTTAAGTTTAGAAAACTGCGGTTGGATTGGTTTTAATTGGTGAAATCGGTGATGACACTAAAAATATTGGCATTGGTTTACTGTCTCCGGTCCACATTGATCGTATCATTATCTTAAATTTCTACTAACCTTAAGTTCATTTCAACTTTAAACGCAGTGGAGTGGCTGAAGACTTGAAAGCATTGTAAAATTGATGACCTCAACGAAAGTTCGAAACCTTTATTCTGTCAAATTCTTTTTCATTCAACAGAGTGCCTCGTAATAAGATTATAAATTCCTAAAAGTAAACAAAACTGGTCAAATACCCGTTCATCTGGAAGGAAACAAATAAATTAAGGATTCAGCCCTTAAACTCAGCAACCATGTCCAAGTTGACACCATAAAAATCGTTCTTGCGTTCCGGAATCTCCGCCAATCATTTGCAACAAAATTCGCTATAAAACGACACGGCACCACTTTTGTGCCTGAATGCTCTGAGAATTTTCAATTTGTGTCCTTCCGCCCGAGCAGCAGGTTTCTTCGCTGTCCTTTCGAGAATTTCAATCACACACTGAAAATGTTGCGCGCAAAATAAGAACTCGTCGAATGAAACAGAAGCAAGAAACGGATAAGGAGTATCCGACAGCGTAATGTTTTATTGCATTAAGGACGAATTTTATTACGTCTCATAATTCGCACCTCATACCGATACAAATGTAGACCGAAATATACCACCGGCGATGGCGGCGACTTTCCTTGTCATAATGAAACATTCATTACGAATAAATAAATCAGCGGAGCGGAAATTGTGTTATGTGTGAGTCGTTTTGTATCCGTGTCAACAGGCGGGTGCTTTGTAACAAATCTCTGCCATAACATCTGCTGAATCCAGTAACAAGGATGTCAACGACAGATGTACAAGAAGTCAAACCAATAAATTTTATTGCTACAAGATTCGTGGTGCGGAGCTTTATTTTGTAAGCAAATCGAATGCAAGGAGGACTAGACTAATAGTGATTTAGAGCAAACAGAGTGAGCTCTCATTCAAGGATCAGACCTCCTCCCGAACTCCATGAACAGAAAAGAAAGGAGAAGCTCCGGTTTCTCAAATAGTGAGATGTTACTGCAAAAATTAGGTTCGGAACAAGCCCCAGCCATGTCCACCGAAAATTGTTCGCGGTACCTCCTCTCGTCGGGGAATGACAAGCCTCCGGGAGTATAATCTGACATGAAAGAGCTTCTCACTTCGCCGTTCGGAGTCGGCAATAAACTGTTGGTCCCCTCCATTCGTGCGAAAAACATGAGTGGTTGCGAGAAGCTAGGTCTTGGCTCATCCCGAGCTGTCGCGCCAGCTATTTTTTTTTTATAATCTCCACGCTTACTTCGTGTGTGTTTCCGAGTAAGAAGTTGTTGCATATGTTTTGCAATCTCTGGTCGTCATTGTTTCTTCTGCTTCGAGGAGTCCTTAAGCTACAAGTCGGTATCATTCTACTCTGGAACTTGAACACTGCCCATTCTATGAGTCGCTTCAGAGCTCTGTTTGATGATTTTCATTTATACGTTGACTTCAAAAGACCATGCTTTGAAATAGTCGATCCCTAATCATTAGGTAGTTGAGGTATAGCTGAAAGTAATGAAACTTCCCTGTAACTCATCCAATAGAATCCAATTAAAAAGTAACAAAAAGCTCATTACTTCCCAATAGATTCAACCACATTTACAAAATATACTACCATTCTCTCGTCTGAGACCTACACGTAACCAAACTCCCCTGAACTCCATAACAATCCAATTGAATCCACAGAATACTTTTTCCCTGTTCGTTCCATCGGTAATGAATTAATGCAACTGACTAATTGAATTTCCCCAAAATAAATTCCTGAAATCCCTCCTTTCTCATCCGCTTAACTAGCCAACCAGTCAACCAGCAGAATTCTGCAAACACCATCATCATGATGAATGGCGTGTATCGGTTAACTTATCCCTACACACATCCCAATCGTGTAACCAAGAACAATTTAATTTTCTGTTTATTAGCTCAGTTGATTGATTGTGTTGTGTTTTGTAGTCCTGGCCACACAGCTCGCTGTGCGGAATCTATAAACACTCATTCAATATTTTGTTGACCACAAGGAAAACCCCAAGAGGAAAAAGGACTCGAGATACGCTTGCAATCGTAGAACCGAATAAAATGCAATTTTCGGTTTATGTGCTACATTTCGTCCTCAGCTCGCATTATATGTGGATTCAGGTGGATTAATCAATTCAAAAAAAAATATGCATTAGGGAGATACATGCTTTATTTAACAGACTGAAATAGATATGGGTTCCCTCTCGACCATGTAATTGATTTTTATGATTTTTTGAGATTACACTTGTGTGTCCATGTGCATGAAGAGACATTCTAGGGACATTCTTAAAAGCATTGATTGCAGACATCAGATTCATCCTTTCACGTGCGCATTATCGTATCAAATTTCAAAAAAGTGGTGGGAGTATAATGTTGCCTACTGACAGCTGTGTGTCATCGCATGGACCAAGATATCCGCATCAGGGTCAGGCTCAGGAGTCCTTTCCTTTATTTGTACATATTTAAATTATTTTTTTTCTAGTTTTCCAGCACGTGCGGATCCTTTTGCATATTTTTTTCATTTTAATTAAGAAGTTTTGTGGTTTTTTAAAGGCTTAGCCGGAGCAAGGGGTTTTGATGAGGTTTTGTTCTAACATTTGTGCTTTGTAACTGGAAAAGGGTTCTAGTGAAATTCGCTAATTGCATGAATTTACAGTCGTGAGTGTGTGATAACCACAAATCAGGAGACACGAGGCTTGTATTAACATCCTGGAATTCATTTTGGACTACGTCTGTATGTGAAATTGCAAAGTGGGGAAAATGAATGTGTCACAGGATACTCGTAAGTGTCAGTTGATCTGTGACCCTGAGAATCAGCCAAACGAATGACTGGAGGTCAAATACGACGGGGCATGTTCAGATTCTAAATACATAGGCAATGTAGTAACCACTGACTATACGGTGCCCTACCTAGACTTCAAATTATCTTTCTCTTGCTCATTTCCAAGCAGAGAAGAATGGACAAGTGGAACAAAACCAAACCCACGAACCAAAGTCATCTACACTGATGGTTCCAAAATGGACATTGGCGTGGGAGCAGTTATACTTTCAGACAAACTTAGCCTCTTTAAATCATTCAGACTCCCGTACCACAGCAGCGTTTTCCAGGCGGAGGACCTAGCAGTGACGATTGCTGCCCGTTAGACTGCGATGTAGGTAATACCACGTGATGATATCACCTTTTTCATCGACAGCCAGGCAGCACTAAAAGCGGTTCCTGCTATTGAAATAAAATTGAAGCTTGTGAAGTGCTGTCGCGAAGTGCTCTCGCCACATAGCATGAGGTAAAATTATGCTTGGTCCCTGGACATGAGGGCATATCAGGGAATGAGAAGGCTGATGAAATGGCAAGGAAAGGATCTACGCTAGACCTGGAGCAGGCTGATTATTCAGTGAAAATCTCGCCATGTAAAATCAAGCATGGAGCAGGGATCAGGACTCTGACGGAAGCAAATGAAAGATTGAGCTCTTTGGACTCCCGTAAGATAACTAGAAATCTATGGCCAACGTACAATGGTGCCAGAACTAACACTTTGATGCTTTGATGCAGAAGGACAGGAAAACCCCTTTCCATCCTTGTAGGAGTAATTACAGGTCATAATACTCTGCGTTATAATATGAAAAAGCTAAGGCTTAGTATAGATGATCTTTGTAGTGGTTGTAAAGACGAGGAAGTCAACGAGGACACATCCCACTTCCTCTGCCACTGCCCAAGTCTCTGCCATCTCAGACATAGATCCTTTGGAACGCATTTTTCAAGGGAACTAAGGGACGTACCCATCAGCGATACCTGGTGGTTCATTAAGGCTTCAAAATGGTTCGAAGGCCTGCGGCAATTGGAGAATACTTTGGGTACTGCTCCACGAGGAAGAGGTACCATCCTTCCCCAATAAATGGACATTACAATGGGTCTCTACTGACCTAAGTGTGGCGCTGGGTTCTTCTTTCTCCCCGCCAACCTATCTACCTAACCTAACCTAACCTGATCTGTGACCCAGCGAATCGTAATTGGGAGAGAACCAATAAATTGTTTCGAAATTCTACACATATACGAAATAATATCTTGTTGATGTCGACCATTGGATATCTACTAGGGACTACGATTGAGTTTTGGAACGTTGGAACACTCCTCGACTTTCCGAATGAAGGCTCTCAAACCCTTACAACCATCTTTCTCTGCAACTTTATGCAGACGAACACGGAAATACCGTGAAAAATGCTTTTCTAAGCAGTGTGAACAGACATGTCGCTAACCGATAGAGGAACAATAGCCTCATAGCTATCGAGAAACCCCTGGAGACAGATGAAGAGTCTTTCTAAAATTTCGGATGGCAGCGGCCTCAGCAGTAGAGAAGTCCGAGCTTGAAGGTCAGTGAGGTCTGAAAATAAAGTAGTAAGGTGTGTCTTTCTTATCGATAGCTCAGCACAATGGATCCAACTAGTGGAGATATGCCCGTGAGGCATGAAATAAAGAAGTGGAAATGACATCAAAAACTTCGCTGCGTTCGAAGCAAGCACCACAGTTTTCACAGTGTCTTGCCGCAGTCGTAAATCCGAATCTTGTTCATCTGTTTGCCGCAAACCTCGCTCATATATATTGAAGTTCGACTAATGACGTGCACTTAGTCTAGACAAATTTTGGTGGAGAAATAACTTTCTTTATGCACCGTCGACGTAAGTAAGACAGTTTATCACTCGGGCGATGTGTACCTACAGATGCCACAGAATTCCAAGCTTCTAACACCGATTCCCTGCAGGATTTTTGATAAATCGTAGTACCTGTCAGCCATTAAAATAACGCCCTCGCTCTCGCCAAGGTCAATGTCCCTTCAGGCAGACACCATAAAACACTTTTCAAGTGTCAACTTTCCTGGCAATTCCACATTCACTTCACAAAATCATTACCATCATCAATTTGTCAAATTATTAACACCGCTTGCCGCTTCATCCCAAAGGACTTTCAGTATTCATGTCACAGTCCTTGTTTTCATTCCCCGAAAACTCCCCACAGAACTTCTCGGGATGTGTAAAGTGAATACTCTATGCCAACCGCGTTTGCGAGAAAACTGTATGTGTGTGTGAGAACATGACGTTTATGGTCTATCCCATGAATATCCTTCGAAAAGACTTCGTTTTTTTTGCGCTTTGTGTTTACACATTCTGCCCTCAAATCATTTCTATTCACCAGATCATAAATTCTCCTCTTCACAGTGTTAAGTGCGTAAAAATATGACGTCCTTCGACGGTTGGCTCACAGTAAATAAATTGTTGGCCAACCATCAGCTATACTTTATGATTTTTTAGGTTAGTTTGGCGGCTACCATGGTAAGCCACATAAATGTAGACATCACCCGTCGCCGTCACTCGTCCCACACATTCAAGTGTTCCCTCGTCCTTTTTTGGCTGGCTGACCCTACCCACTCGTGTAACATTTTATTGAAAGTACGTTATTTGTAATTCATAGCCTTGGCCATTGTTGTTGGTCGTGATGAGCGCATCGCTCTCCAGAGTCCTGTGGAGGAGTGTTTGAAGTGTACCAGTGTGTGGGCTTCCAGGCTATTGACTCATTTCCATTTGAAATTGATTTCATAATCGACACAAACCTTTTGAAGCGAGAAGCAGGAGCTTTAGATATGGGACACGTTAGAAGGACTCCATTAACGCACAACTTGTCAACATTGTGTTAGCGTGTCAGAACTTTATTAAATTAATTCTAAAACAATCGTTTAATTGTGTCAATTCACTAGAGTGGAAGCTGCTCCTGATAAGGACATTGTATAGTTCATTGTCTGTTTTGAAGTTGATGAAAGGATTTTGAAACAAGCTTAAGGGGATTTTAGGATTTTATTTGGGATGAGTGTTGAAAACTACTGACAGAATCCCAACTGATTCCCTTATCCCACAAAATAAGGAGCAAAGTAAACATGTTCTATTGAATTACTGAGGATGCTTAGGGTTTAGTTTTGTCAACTGTCATTGGTATTCATCACCAGGAAGGAGAATTTCTTAAATTAAAAAAGCAGTTCTCAGTGTCCCTGTGTAGGATTTCAGCACTTTGACTTTAGGAGATAAGGGCATGTTGTCATTTATTAAAATATAACATTGCAAGGATACCATGAATTCAATTGTCGCAAACGCCATTAAAGCCATCATTGGTATCAACTTCGAAGCTATAATATAAAAATGTTTCTTCAATTCCCCATCGTCTACTGCACATCCTTAATACCTTAATGGATTACCAAGGAAATCTCCGCCACAATTCCCATTCCACTTACTTAAGCTCTCCACTAAAGCATAAATGTCAGTCAATACTTTCTTGTCGTCTGTAGCAATAAATAAATGTGATCATTGCCGCTAGAAGAGTTCCACAAGAGGCATTGGAAAATCCTTTTTTCTGGCGATTACATCGTAAAATCTTTGAAAAGAGCTTTTATTTGTGATTTTGTGACAATTGTGTGCTTAGTTGAGCACCCATGTGTCAGTGATGGTAGTTTTCTCCCATCTATGTACATATGTGGGTGCATTCGAAATAAATGGTCGACAATAAAAGGTTCATCGATTGCGTGGGTGGTGTAATCAGAAATTTTCTTCCGCTTGAGTAGTATGATTTGAAAAATAAAAAATACAAAAGTTTTTAATTCACTTAACCTGATTTACGATCATGGCATTGAACATACCCTACCCATTCGGGTGACGATAATAAATTATTCTGTTATGTAGAGTTTTCTGCAATAGGGACAATTCGAATATTTGACTGGAGCTCTGAAATGGCATTTTTGGAGTATGTATTCAACTTTTGCTGCTCTAAACACAGATTAAGAAACATATGAGCAATGTCCTAGATATACACTTCATATCTCAGATCGTTGACTCGGGGTGGACCTGAGCTTCACCCAACAAGCGCCTCCAGCTAGCTCGATCTTTAGCCCGCTGCCTCCAGTTTCGACCGCCAAGTTGGTTAGGGTCCCCTTCCCCTTTCGTGCGCCATTTAAGTCGCGGTCTTCCTCTACTGCGCCGTCCCTCGGTTGCGGATTCGAAGATCTTCCGGAGCGGAGCATTTGTGTCCAGCCACTCTACATGACCCAGCCGCCTCAGTCGTTCGACCTTTACTCTCCTGGCTAAGTCGATGTCGCTGTACAGTTCGTCGTTGTATTTCCTCTTTCACTAACCATCTATGCAGACGGGACCGAAAATCACCCGAAAAATTCTCTTCTCGAAAGAGTCAAGAGCAACCTCATCCGCTTTTGACAGAGTTCATGCCTCTGCGCCATAGAGCAGGACTGGGATGATTAAGGTCTTATACAGGATCATCTTAGTTGTTCGAGAGAGGGCTTTGCTCCTTCAACTGCCTTCTTAGCCCAAAGAAACAGCGATTGGCAAGAGTAATTCTTCGTTTGATCTCAGCGCTGGTGTTGTTGTCTGCATTTATAGCGGAGCCTAGGTAGACAAAGTGACGTTCTGTCCGAGATGTCGATGTTGAGTGTCCTTTCTTGTTGACAGCATATACTTCGTCTTGCCCTTATTAACCGCTAAACCCATCTTCGCCGCCTCCATCTCAATATTCACGAACGCGCCAGTGACATCACGCTGCGTTCTTCCGATTGAGTTTTGCACTATTCCTTCAAGAACGATTTAGAAGAAGTAAATTCTTTTTTAACATCAAAGGTTTCGGTGAGGTCTTGACCGACCTTTACGGACCAGTGTGCATTCTCCATGTTAGCTTAGATATGGCTATCTTCACTTCGTCCAGGTCGGGTAGACGAAATGGTTGGTCTTCGTCGTCCAGGTTAAGTGGTTCATTCTACCTGATAGCGGAATTTGATTCGCCGTCGCCGTTAAAAAGTCTGCAGAAATAGTCCTTCCAAACATATTCCAAAAAAGTTTTCAGGTGAAAGAAAAACCAGCAAATCGGTCCTGAGATCCTTAGCTTTATTGATTTGGACACTCTTTCTGACACAGTTTGTGTAGTCATTTAATTACATCCAAAATGTTAATCCCTCCCCAGTGGACAGACCCCTGATCTGGCCGTACGAGAATGTCGTATAAATTTCGGTTATCATTGCCCAAATCAGACGACTAGGAGAATTCTGAAATAAATCTCATTTATTGCGACGTTTTAATGGGGCCGTACCGCTGGGTTGCAAACGAAAGTCCTCTTATTTATGGAGAAGTTTTCCATCGTTCTTATCTCTTTTGAAAAACAACTATTATTGTGCAATAGGCACTCCTAACTAAATGTATTCACCCTTAGTTCTGTCCTTTCTTTTAAGTTGGTGGACCCTTCGGAAGAAGTGGGAACAGTTCGGAAATAATGAGAAAAACAAAAACCGAGACAAGACAATCCACCCTTTTGTTCAAACGCAGAGAAACGACGGCGACTATTTGTCGAACTACTAGTGGCCTTCTTTAGGCATATCCTTTGCATTCCACGTTCCTTTTCCCTCTCCGCCCTTGATGTAAGAGCAATTTTTCCCTTTCAAATGAAAATTAAATTTTCTGTGCAAATTGTGGAAACTCTCACAGATGTTCGTTCTCGTTATGAAATTATGCATGAAGGGAATTTTCATAATGCAAGACCAAGCGGCGGCGCTCTGGGCTGTGGCAGGTGAAAAATGAACCGTTTGTGTGGTGAGAAAAAGGATTTCCACGTCATTCGTACGATTTTTGTTGGATTCATTGTTTTCCAGGTGTTGAGGTGCAATGGAGAACAAAAGGAAGTCGCAATATCCTTGTGTTTCACTGATGAGATATTCATGCAACGGTAGAGGCGGCAGGCATCCACGTCACAGGGGTGGCCTCTTTGAAAATTAAATGAAATTGCACGATGCAGTGGGTGGAGATGCCGCCCATTATTTTCATGAAGAATTGGATGATTGTTTTGTGTGAAAAATTTATATCGTGATGAGATTTTCATTCCCAGATTGATTTTGAAAAGAGGATATCATTATCTCTTTCTCTCATCCAACTTTCACCTCTAGTAATGGCCATCCCTGCTTTAGCGTCAACAACGCCAATTGACAGGCAAATCATAAATTGTTTCAACAAAGTTCTGCACACAAAAATGTCATCACGCTTCAATTACCCTTACCGCCTCGTTTATTTATTAGAACATTTCATTTCTTCACGAGACATTCACCTTGTGGGTAACACCACCTACTCCCACTCCCAATGAGATATTTATTCCGAAAATTACCTGAAACTGAGGAGTTTGGTGAATTTCAGAGAATCATAACAAAGTGAAAATAAAACGAGTACCGACAAGACTCCCAGGAGTCCCATTAAGGATGTGTAGCACAGCAAACAAAACTCACTAGTTTAACATGTCCTTACAGGGTTTTATCCCAAAAACCATCGCATTCAAAATAATAACCTTCTGCAGTTGCGAGTAGAAATGCTCTGCCGCATTTCCGGCTTCACCTTCACAACCCTATAACCGTATGGGTACCGCTGTATGGAATGTCCTGTAGTTCCTTTCGAGTGCTTTTATGTGTGTCGTTGATTGTTTGATGAGTCTAATAACCCTTCAGGGGTTTGTTCGTTGCAATAGAAAGCCAACAACTTCATTGTCACACACTTGAACGCAATGTGTGTCCACGTCCAATTACCTCTTTGTTATTCTTGCGCGTACGGATTGTTCCAGGATAGGTGAACGAGTACGGGGGTATATGAAGTGTGAATGCAGTTTTAAACTTTATTTCTGAATTGCTTTAGTTTGTAATTGTGGTCGGTCGGACAGCTTCGGCTTACAATTTTTACTGTCGTTCTTTGCGATTTGATGTGAAAGACTAGACAGAGGAACCTGCACCTATAAGCTTATAGACATCACCACGGAACAAATACAAATATTTGTCCAATAAGGGTGTGAAGAGATTCAACTGCAACCATTTTGTTGAGGTGATAGTTCAATAAGCAATGTCCACTGAGGAAACCTGGTAGTAGCTTAGCATCACGCTTGAGCCAAAAATGCTTTTAAAGCTGTTTGTTCAGAACAAGTCTTTGACACGAAGATAGATATGGAGCAGGCAAAAGAGACTGGTTTCTTGAAATTTGAAGCGTTGGCCATCAACGCTGCCACGTTGTCAGTTTTTAATCCACCAGTATATCACACTATTTGAGAGTTGTTGGTAATTGGATTTTAATTGTTCCATTCAATGAATGGGGCAATGTTTGGGCCAAAATCTAAAGTTTTGTAAATAAATGGGGCACCTATACAAGCTTGCTTTCATAATTCTTGCCTAGAAATGCACTTGAACTCATTAACTTTTCTTCCTTTCTATCAATTTACCTCCAAAGACGGTCGTCAAATTAAGTTTTGAAAACAAGCTAAACCTCCTTTGCTGTTTTATTCCTTTATAATCCTTATAGCAGTATGACATTTAATGTCTGCATGTCACGTAAATGGGTCAAGAAATCCCCATTAAAAAAGTGAAAAGAACGGTTGAACAAAGCAAAATCAAAAACTAAATGAACGTTATGCAAAGAAAACGGAGCAGAAAAATAAAATTACAAGACCCTTACATAAGCAATACGTATTCTTCGGAACTGAAAGACATAATTTCTGGTGCCAGTTATAGCTCTTTCTGGGCCCGACAGTGTGCGGTAATACAGCAGTTAGGGGTTTTTTTTTTGTTATGAAAACCCTTACGAATTTTAAGAACGATTTGCTGGTGGAGAAAGAGTTCATTGTAAATAGGCTGCAAGAGTATGTATGTATATGTAATTATGTAAGTGGATGGCACTGGTAGCCGCAGTACGCCTTGGAGAAAACCCAGAAGCGTCAAAGCGATACTCACCACCTTTTCATCGATTTTAAGGCCGCCTAGGACAGCATCTTAAGAGGCGAGCTATACAGAGCCATGTCTAGTTTTGGCATCCCTGCCGAACTCGTCCGTTTGTGCAGAATGACAATGGAGAGTACACGCTGGTCCATCGATTTCAGGCAAGACCTCACCGAGACATTTGATGTCTAAAAAGGATTTAGACAAGGCGATGCATCATCGTTCTTGAAAGAGTTGTGCAAAACTCACGTGCCAACACCAGAGGGCAGAGTCTTTCAAAAGTCCGTCCAATTACTTCGTCGTGAGTATTGAAACGGAGGCGGTGACAAGAAAGGACACTCAAAACCGACGTCTGGTACAGAACGTCACAATAAACAGATATAACTTTGTCAACCTAGGCTCCTCAAGTGAAGAATCAAATCCAACGATTTATGCAGAAGCTGCGAAGATGAAGAAGAGATAGAATCAATCCAACATCTGCTGTGTCACTGCCCCGGCCTGCAAGAACGACGTCTACGCGCATTCGGATCAAGGCTATTTGCAGGCATGGCGTAGGTAACAGACTTGCAGTTAACGGACGTACTCAGATTCTAAAAGAGTACTAACTGGTTCACAACAATAGGTCCTTAGGTTGTCGCGGGAACCATATTGCTATTCTAACAACATTAACAGGGTAATTACAACGGACCTTCAGTTATCCAAGCGAAAGTGATGGGGCCTATCCATCACACACCCTACGAAACTTAACCTAACCTAGGCTCCGCTATCAATTCAGACAACGACATCAGCGCTGAGATTAAATGAAGAATCAATCTTGCCAATCGCTGTTTTTTTTTTTGGGTTAAGAAGGCAATTGCTACTCAATTCAAGTCCTCTTTCGAATGACTTTAGTGACCCTCTATCGTCGCAGTCCTCCTCTACGGCGCAGAGGCATAGACTTTGTCAAAAGCGGCTGTTTCAAGAGAAAAATTATTCGGGGAGGAGGAGGAGATACAACTATACGAACTGTACAACGACATCAGCTTAGCCAGAAGAGTGAAGATCCAACGACTGAGGTGGCTAGGTCATGATCCGGCCCGGAAAATCTTTGAATCCACATCCGAGGGTCGACGAAGTAGAGGAAGACCGCGACTTAGGTGGCGCACGGAAGTGGAAGGAGACCTTAACCAGCTTGGCGTGCGAAACTGGATGCAGCTGGCTAAAGATCGAGCGGGGTGGAGATGTTTTTTGATTGAGGTCCAGGTCCACCCCGGACCGTATCGCCACCTTAAGTGCTGATGGAGAAGGAGTTTATTGCGAATAGACTACGAGAGTGTATGTAATTAGGTGGGTGGTTCTGGTGCCCCTTTTAATGTAATTTTTCCTTCCCCTTCCCCTTTCCCTTTTTCAAATGTCATTTCATGCCAAAGGTTGTAATGATTGTGAAGGTTGTTTTTCTTTTCTCCTCCACCGCCAACGCGAATTTGTCGAGATAATATTCAATTATAGTCCGTGTGTTGTTTCAACAGGATTCACAAATTAACTCACTCGTTTCAAGATTGCGGTAGAGTGCGTATTTTCCAAAAAAACATTTCACCCCTCAGGTAAGAAGTCATAAAGGATGTGGGAATTTTCCCCTCACAACAGCCGGTGTAAGCTTTTAATCAGCAGGGACTACGCAATTAACGCAACACATGTTCCACATACGACGTAGTGTCTGGAGATTCCGAAGAATTCCTTAAAGACCTTCCGTCCACATTTATGCTCAATAACAATGCGAAATCATTTAAGTCTTTCAAATTAAATTTTCTTCCCGCTCAATCGACTCAATCAATGTCTTATTCCCTTAGGAGTTCACCCACCTTGAATGCCAATCTACTCCGTCCTCCCTTAAAACAAATCACACTCGTGTACACATCCTTTCACACACACCTATGGCAAAACAGATTCATTTCATCAATCAACAAAAGCGAACAACAAAACACAAAATCTCAGAACAGGACGAAGAAGAAAACAAAAAGAAAGAAATCACCTTAAGCGTATCCTTCTAAATTTAGAGAACAAATCCTTACACACGCACATATACCCACACTCACTCACACACCTCCTCCACTCTCGTTTCTTTCGCACATGTGAATTCGAAATACGGCATGCTGGCCAATTTTTCATATGTTTTACGAGTGTCATTTGTTTTTGTTTTTTCCCTTCCTTCCCTCACTCGTGGTCCTTGTTTTCTGTGCAGTGTGTGGCACAGCAAAGAATCCTTATTTTAAAAAGAAGAGAAATTGCAAACACTTAACATGACCACTTTGAAATGGAAAATCAACCACCAAACAGTAACCACAGAACAAAAAGAACGAGCGAAGTGTATTAACTCTCAAATCCATTTGTCCTTTTTCGCCTGGGGGTGTACTTTTTTTTAAACAAAAACAGGACCCTTAATGGCTATCGAATGCAATGAATAGAAGCCACTATTTTAAATGTCATTCGAATGTACGCTCGACGTTGTTTCTCAAGTGAGTCGGGCCTGCACAGAGTTCTGTTGAATATCCTTTGTTATTCTGACCCCTCCTGGGTGCTGCCCCTTCATTGGCATTCACCTTTGGCACTAAAAACAAAGAGCCTTTTGTTATATCGTCTGCATTCTGTTTATTCTCCATTTAATCGTACAATGACATCATTGTTTTTGCGGGATTCGTAGTCTCTTACAGAAAGGATAATGCACCGTCGGGATTTATAAATGGCAAACAAACGATTTATTGCCATCGAGTGGACTGTGCGTCGACGTCGCCAGTCTGATTGTTGAATTTATATCATTTTTATGGCGGCCTTTGTCGGAAAACTCGAGAGTAATGGTGAGTCAGAGGCAGAGTTACTCTTGGGAAATTTCAGGAGAACAACGGAGGAAGTTGGGTGAATCCTTATGCATATTAAGAATTTTTTTCCTGATTTCTTCCTTTTTTTTGTTTACGCATATGGTGCAGACAAAGTTTTTAGGTGGTGAAATGAATTTGTTTTTCCGTATTTAATCATTCGGTTGGGGGCTTTCATGAAGGCAATGGGGGCAATTTCTTGCGGTAAAACAGTATCTTTCTATCCCGAACACGGCTTTAAGCACTTTTTACCGTTAAATCAGGATCAACTAAAGCACTAAGGTCGCTTTGCAAATCGAACGCTACCGGTGTTTTGAGTGACAACTGCATAGACCTAATTTGTCCCTGCAGACTATGTACTGAGAGTGATGAAGCCCCGGTGTTTTCAGCCTCTCGTTTTAGGGATTAAAACATAAATAGCTGGCACGACAGCTCGGGATGAGCCAAGGCCTTGCTTCTCGCAACCATTTATGTTGTGCCTGTTAAATTTTTCGCACGAATGAAAAGGACCTACAATTTCTTGCCGACTCCGAACGGGGAATTGAGAAGCTCTTTCATGACAAATTATACTTCCGGAGGCTTGTCGTTGCCCGAAGAGAGGTGGTGCTGCGAAAAATGTTCGCTTGACATGGGTGGGACTTGAACCCACCCTGCTCGCACAGAAATGCAACGTACTAACCGCTGAGCCACGGCGATTTAGGGATTAATCAAGGGAATTGCATCCTCTAGGTTGTGCTATCAAGTGCTGCATTTACCAGCCTTATCAGTCGAAGAAGAAATCTCAACACCTAATTTTTCCGAAGTCAGCGTAGCTGTTAGACAAAGGACCATGGTCGTCGTCTGATGGATATCCAGAAATGCTGAGCAAATATGAATACATTAATCAAGGAAACATGCATGACGATTGCAACCATAAAATCTCCTCAAATTTTCCTTGATCCATGGCCACCTAATGCAAACGTAGGTCCTCGCAAATTTTGTTACCACCACCTCTTACAGGATGTTCCACACTAATGCATTTCAGTCGTGGGAATTTAAATACACGACTGAGTTTAGTTTTCTCCTTCCGGATTAACTTTTAGGAGTTTAAGGACACTCCCACGCCGCGCTATGTCTGTGCTTCTCCGAAAGCTGGCATAAAAGTTTTCTGAGTGCTGGCAGCTTACTTGTATCCGGAAGCTAAGTTGTCATTTAGTAAGTTTCCTTTTTCGCTCATTTTTTTTTCAACTCACCTGAGTTTAAAACTACAAAGACAACGTGTTTTGGTTTAGCAATTAGGATTTGGTTGAGTTCCCACGGTTACACCAACACGAGAGGAATTAATCCGCCACAAACCGACCACATGCATTAGACTCACTTAAGGCACTCACTTATGGTTGCGACAGGAGACACGTTAAAGTGGTGCAGATTTAATTGACATATACTGTTTAGCAATACCATACGCATCCGGTTATTTTGTTATCTTTAAGGATGCGAAAGGATTTTGTGTCAAAATATACTCATTCCGCAATTGCGTCCAATTAAGAGTGATGAACATGAATGGGAATTAGAAGGGGCTTACCATTCTTTTTTAGGGGGGATTTTCGGGACACGTTTTTAGGTTTTCAGAAAGTTTCTTTGAATTTACCTGAAATGAGAGAAATAAAAAAAAACTTGGTTTAGAAGGTTAGAATAGAAAATAAAATGTAAAAAAGGACATAAGGCGAATGGGAGGAAATGAAAAACTCAAATCAAATCAAACAGAGCAGAAGCGTCTGTGTCTGTTCCTGTATACATATTTTTAAAACACGCTCATTTTGAAGTCCTATTACTCGCAGTTGGGAAACTGCGAAAGGAATTCGTAGTATAGAAGCCATCAAGTGGGTCGCTTTCTCCATGAAATCAGTTCCGAGTCACTTGTTATAAAATGCACGTAAGTACCTATGTATATCTACGACATTAAGATTGCACTAGGCGATCTTAACGCAAAGCTAGGAAAAGAGGGCATCTTTGGTAGTACTGTCGGAAAGTACAGCCTTCACGTCACCACCTCCGATAACAGAATTAGGCTGAGCGAGATTCCTGCAGGGCGGAACGTTGTCGTAGCTAGCACGCGATTCCCACATCTCGATATCCACAAGGGACCATGGAGATCTCCTGATCAATCAACCGTCAACCGTATTGACCACATTGCGATCGACGCAAGGCACTCCTGCAGTATTATGGATGTCCGAAAGTTTCGGAGGGCCAACATTGGCTCGGACACTACCTTGTTGTAGCCAAGGTACGACTGTGGATATCCCGAACACCGCCAAGAAAAGAAAATACTGTCAGGATCTTTTTCCAATCGAGTCTCTCTCAATCTCTCAAGAGGTCCTATGCCGCCAGCATCAAGTATTAAAGACCACTGCCAACACTGCCAAAAAGCCATTAGAGATACCGCATCCGACATATTGGGTTTTACTCGACCAACGCAACGAAACCCCTGGTTTGACGATGAGTGCTGGCAAGCACATGCAGCGAAACAAGAGGCATACAAAGCGGCGCTGCATAGAAAGACCAGAGCTGCTCGCGAGCTCTACGAGCAGAAGAGAAGATACGAACACCGACTTCTCAAGAGGAAAAATATAGAACAAAAGAAGCGCGCGTCGATGAAATAGAGAGGTGGTACTGCAGGAATGAGGTTCGGAAGTCTTACCAAAGGGTAAAAAAAAACCTGTCAAGGTTAGAGAGCCCGAACCAAAGCCTGCAAGGATGTACAAGGGAACATCTTAGTAGAATTGCAGTCGATGCTGAGAACATAGAAGAACTACCTTTGCGGAGGAATGTATGCGCGATTACTGGAACTTCCGCATTGTTTGCCCGATCCTCAAGAAAGGAGACCCTCTGAACTGCGCCAACTACAGAAGCATCAGTCTTCTTAACATCGCCTACAAGATCTTATCTGCCATGTTGTGTGAGCGCCTGAAGCCGTTTGTCGAAAATATCATCGATCCATATCAGTGTGGCTTCAGGCCAGCAAAGTCCACCATTGACCAAATATTCACAATGCGGCAGATCTTGGAGAAAACTCAGGAACTTCAAACCGATACTCACCACCTTTTTATCGATTTTAAGGCCGCTTATGATAGCATCTATCTATAAAGACGACCTTTACAGAGTTATGTCTAGTTTTGGCATCCCTGCCAAACTCGTCCGTTTGTGCAGAATGACGATGGAGAATGCACGCTGGTCCATCAAGGTTGGTCAAGACCTCATCGAGACCTTTGATGTCAAAAAGGATTAAGACAAGGCGACGCGCTGTCATGCGACTTCTTCAACATCCTTCTTGAAAGAGTTGTGTAAAACTCATGCGCCAACACCAGAGGCACAATTTTTCAAAAGTCCGTCCAATTACTCGCATACGCCGAAGATATGGATATAATCGGAAGAACGCAGCGTGATTTCACTGGCGCGTTCGTAAGTATTCAGATGGAGGCGGCGAATATGGGTTTAGCGGGCAACGAGGGCAAGACGAAGTCTATGCTGTCAACAAGAAAGGACTCTCAGCACCGACCTCTCGGACAGAACGTCACAATAGACACCCACAATACCTATGTACACTCCGCTATAAATTCAGACAACGACACCAGCGCTGAGATCAAATGAAGAATAACTCTTGCCAATCGCTGTTTCTTTGGGCTAAGAAGGCAATTGAGTAGAGAAGACCTTAATTGTCCCAGTCCTGCTCTGCGGCGCAGAGGCATGGACTCTGTTAAAAACGGGTGAGGCTGCTCTCGGCTGTGTCGAGAGGAAAACTCTTCGAGTGATTTTCGGTCCCGTGTGCATATTTGGTGAGTGGAGGGGGATATACAACAACGATTTGAAGGGGTATACAGCGACATCGGCTTAGCCAGAAGAGTGAACGTGTAACGACTGAGGTGGCTGGGTCATGTAGAGTGGATGGACACCAATGCTCCGGCCCGGAAAATTTTCGAATCCATACCCGATTGACGACGAAGTAGAGGAAGACCGCGACTCAGGTGACGCACGCAAGTACAAAGGGAGCTCAACCAACTTGGCGTGCGAAACTGGAAGCAGCTGGCTACAGATCGAGCTGTAGATCGAAGGTAGAAACGCTTGTTGGTTGAGGCCCAGGTCCACCCCGGACTGTAGCGCCACCTTAAGTAAGTAAGTAAGTACCTATATAAAGGATGGGTTGTAGCGATTTTACTTAATTTGCTAGATTAAGCAAGTCCTAGTTAAGTAAGCCCCTGAGAGTTAAAAGCCATAGCCAATAATTAACCCATAATATATTCTTCCCTCTTTTACACGCGTTCTTGTGAATTTTTGAAAAGCCTGTAGAGGGCTATGCTCATTGGTCTCTGGCCTACTTCCTAACGCAAGATAAATCTCGAAGGAAGGGTCTTTAATTACAACAATCTGTTGCATCACTAGTTTACAAAGTTTATTTTTCATTAGTCAATCTCTCTCCAAGTTAATCGATTCAACGCTAATTGGAAATAATTAACCTTCTTAATTGCACACCAGTTGAGAACAACTTTTTTTTTTTCCTTTACAAACCCTCTGTTGTGCCTTGAAGCTAAAACCCTTCAACCAGCAAACCAGCAAACTAGGAAAATAGTTTTCAAAAAGTTTATTCTTGCAACCATCGTCAGCACCAACATCATCATCAATTCAATTCTGTTCCCCAATTAGAGGCGGTTTTTCATCCGCAACCGACAATGCGAGTCCTTTGTCTATCCATCCACCGAATAGACTTTCAATTTACTACATTCGCATGATGTGACGAAAAGGGCAAAGAGATGAGAATGCAGGAACATCAGCTTTTTCACATTCCGACATGGAATTCCTCGCTTGAAAAAAAATGTTCCACATACGCACTGTATGCCAAAAGTGAACACACATACTGCCACCCCTTGAAGTAACCTCAGAGGATTTACTGAATATTATTCACACACACACATACACACACACGACACTGAAAACCCGAACTCTCTCTCTCCCTTTCAATGGCAATCCGCCACTGATAGGTGATATCAGGCGAAAAATAAATGCAACCGTGCGTGTCTGGTGTAAGGATAACCCATCATTTAAGTTCATTTGCCTGGAAGCATGGATTAGTATGATATTCCTCGTGTATTCCATATCGAAATTGCGGTCAACTGGAAGCGTATTGTGTAGATATCCCAGTCGTACGTGTGCGATGTCCTTTTCATCGGGAATTTTCAGTGCAATAATTGGAAGCAAAACTATAATAAAGGATGTGCCTCTGCCGTTGGTGAAGAAATGATTCCTTCACCCGTCTTATTATTGATCGGAGGCTAACGAAAGAATCCATTATCGTACAGACAGAGTGCAAAATGATCAAAACGATGAAAAGGATTATTCGTGAGCATTTTTTTTTTGTCATGTGGAACTCGGTAGGAGGTGGGAATGTATGGAATGCCATAGCAGAATTCTTTAATTCGAATTCCGCTTGGGGGATGAATTGCTATTTGCAAGCCTCCCTTTGGGTTTGAATTTATTTAGCATCCTTGAGGGAGAGCTGCTTTTGCATTATTTTTCCAACTGTCGGGGTTGCCAGATAATTGGTGGTAAGTCGTACAATGTGAATTCTCAGTATTTGATGAAGGATTGCAAAAATATTAAAAAAACTTTTCAAGGATCGCATGGAGTGCTTGATAGCTTGCAATGAACAGAGGCATGGAGTGTTGGTTCTTATACCAATCGACTTGTAGTAAACATCCGCCATGTGAACAGAAACTATGATTTTGAAATGCAAAAAAAAAAAAATAGTCAAGCAGTTACTTTAGAGAGGTCCTCTAGAAATAGGGAAAACTTTTAGTCGATGGCAGGTCAAATGTTATACTCATATGAGAACTAGAAAAAAAAAACCCAAAATGACTCCTGAAACTATTCAGATTGGCCAGGGTAATAAATCTGTCAGGCCCCCAAAGCCATGTTCTTCGATCGCTAGTGTGAGGAAGACTAGAGTCTCAACTTTGATAATGCTCTACGGGTCTCGAACACAGGCCAGTGTCGTGGGAAGATCTTGAACAGCGTTCTGCTGAAAAATATTATGGGTCGGGGAATGACAAGCCGTGGATAAGTGGTTAGTGCGTTGGACTGCTGACCGAGCGGCGTGGTTTCAAGCCCCAGCCAGAAACATCGAACATTTTTCGCGGCACCACCTCTCGTCGGGGAACGACAAGCCTCCGGCAGTCATGAAAGAGCTTCTCAATTCGTCGTTCAGAGTCGGTAATAAATTTTAGGTCCCTTCCATTTGTTCGAAAATTGCAACACGCAAGACATGAATGGTTGCAAAAAGCTAGGCTTTGCCTCATCCCGAGCTGTCGCGCCAGCTATTTTTTTTATATGATTTCCTACGATTTTTTGCACGAATAGATTACTAGGGATATCCTCGGACTTACGCATTTTTGGCTTCAGTGGAGCGGTATTAAGGATTTCCTGACACTTTCGGCTCAAATAGAAGGCAACTGAGGATCTTCCTGCACGTTTGGCAATTTTTCTCCCCACGAAAGCTTTTGTCGAGGATAACTCCTAGATATTCGGTACTGTATTGCAAATTCAGAGGTGTACCATTTAGCTTAGGTGGGTGACGCTTAGGCCACAGGTATATGTATGCCCAAGAGGTCAGCTTGTTGAAAACATAATGTGTCTGAGGGTACTTACTCAACAAATCGACGCAAATGTATTACTTCAACTCGTTATCCTTAAATAAATATTTTTTAAGAGA
Organism: Matsumyia berberina; assembly: GCA_917880715.2. Lineage (NCBI taxonomy): Eukaryota > Metazoa > Arthropoda > Insecta > Diptera > Syrphidae > Matsumyia > Matsumyia berberina. Next base: position 53,355,470 of record OU862870.1, read on the forward strand.
GAAACTAGAAAAAAAAATCTTGGTAACCCTACTCATACACACGCTCACAAGCAAATTTCCCTTTGAAAAGAGTTCCACCAGGAATTCCCCTATCATGTTTGCTATCAAAATTGAATTGCCGGCATATGACATCGGTCTCAAACATTCCCTCGATGATTTTTTCTTCCTTCAAGGCCCAAACAATTTCCGCATGATAAACAAATGAAAAAAATAAAACAAAAAAGGTTAAAAAAAATAAAGCAAACAAAAGTATATTTTTCCATAAACAAATTAGAAGAAAACACGAGAGGAAATCACTACGTTCTAAACTCACCTGTAACTTACTCGTTGGTGGTGATACCACCAAACAAATCTTCATCGTAGCCCGCAAAAATTCTTCTCGTTTGGCATTTAAATCACTATGTGCCGCCTCTTGTTTACTGTTCGACAAAAAAGGATTCAAGCTTCGCACCATACTGCTGCCGATTGTTGACTGGGGAGAGACTTTATCCTTGCGTTGCTGTTGATGTTTTGCTTCCCTCGTGGGTGAGTTCAGCGAAAAGAGTTTTCTTTTGTGTTTTTCCGGACTCGTAAATTCGTAGGCACTTGAAGGTTTTTTATCGTACGAAGGTGTTCCTCCTCCACCTCCTCCGCCTTCGAAGCCTAAGCCGGAAATTGCATCGGCATGATCCCGTTCACTGTCGGATTTCTCAGCACTACTACTTCGACTAAAGGCAAACAGCGACTGGGTTGGGGAGAGTTTTCCCCTATCGTGGGCATCTCCATTGCCACTGGGGCCGGTATTTTCACTCTCAGCGCTATCAGAGCGATAGGCACGGGCAATAATCTCCGGTAGAAATGGATTATTCGGAGAGGTTAGCGTGTACTGATAGTAGTCCTGTTCCGGCTCTTTCTCTGTGGATGCGGATGTTGTTGGAACTGTGCTCGTTGGACACCTCGCCGTTGTGGTTTTGCCCTCATCTGAATTTTTGAATAGAAAATTCTGCAACCGATTGAATTTCTCACTCTCTTGTGACAGATTTCGATTCCCATGACTTCCTGCGCCGGTACTCAGTTCACCGCCCATCGATATAGGTGCGGTGTCCTTAAAACTAAAACTGGACGATGATGGATCGGAAACTAGGTCGCTACTTCCTTCCTGACTGTTACTGCTGTCCGCACTGAATGTGTGATATTCAAACTCCGGCGGATCGTCAGGACTCTCGAGTAAAAGTGGTCCCAACTTACCCAGTCCCGGCAAGGAAGTCGTATACACTGATGGACCAATATTACCAACACTTCCACCTCCTCCTCCTCCTCCACCACCACTACCACTGTCCAGAGGGACTGGCGATAAACTGTTTGTTATTTTCGTTGTATGATCCGGTTTTCGATGTTTCTCCTCACAGGAGTTGAAGAGATGTTTTTGCGGTTCCGTTGGCGGTTTGTTCTCGAAAAATGTCAGCGTTGTTGGTGGTGTTGTAAAACCGCCGCCCATTACGTCGGTTACTGTCGCAGCGATGGTGGCAACAACCGATGCGGGAATATCACAGACTGAGACCTCTGGCGAACGAACTAGCTTCCGGTGTTTCTTAAGGGTTGCTGATGCAGTTGACTTGGTCGATGTCACGCTGGTAGCGCTTAAAACGTTTAAACTTATTGCTGAGTTTTGATGGCCAATTGTGTGAGGTTCGTCCATAATAGGCTACGAAGCGTGTAAATATATATTTTTCTCTTTTGTGTTATTCCTAAGTTTTAAGTACCTTTTTTTTTCCCTACGAAACTAAGAGTACTTATGTTACGTACTTATCTAAATTAAGAAGCGTTTAATGTTTTCCCCCTTTGAAGAGAGTTAAGAGTTACAAATAGTTTTTGTTTTGATTTCGACTATCTTCGTCGACTTTTGTCAGTTGTCCAAAGAAGAAGTCTGTTCCTGGAGAATAGAAAGAAAAACACAAGTTGTTATCAAGATTCGTTAAGTTTTTGGATAAAATTGCAACGATTTTCTTTCTGATGGCCTCTCAGTGATCAAAAAATGCCTTCAATCTTCACCAACGAAGAATGAGTCCCTACTCTATGAGCAAATACAACGCTTCATTAACCCCACAACCCAAGTTTGTGGTACACCATTTAGGATATCGGTATCGATCTTATCCTAAGTGTTATTACCCTCTCCATGGTCAAATCAAATTCAATTTCGTTGAACCTTATTTTGCCCCGAATAAATTTCACCACAACAACATCCCATTCCTTCCACTCCTACGATTAGGGCTGTGAATTTAAAAGATGGGAACGACAAAATTGCCAAGCTTACCCATACCACAGGCGGTGTCCCACTCTACTGGTAGAAAGTCAATCATGGGAAAATCCTGAAGAAAAAAATATTTCCGGATCAACCAGAGTCCTTTTCACAGCGCGCGAAACAGCCCTTTGCTGCTTATGATTTCCCTATGAAATGACTAGGAGGACACAGCTAGGAAGACAGACAGCTTACAACTCAACCGAATGAAAAATTTAATCGGCAACAGATGATTTTTCCATCAGCAACACTTGTGATGGCGGCTGTCATTGACGTTAGCAATTTTGTTGGCTTTCAAAAAAGAGAGAAGGGTGAGATCCTTTTTTTCATTTTGTTTTTTTTTTAGGAGGTAGGGAAGGGGATACTGACACCGATTTGCGTTGTGTGCTGTCATAGGGCGAAACCAAAAAGCTCTGATGAAATATTTTTTTTTTTTTTTTTCAATTTGGAGGAATTTCGCCAAGTGATATGTCAGATGTTGACGTCCTTAAACATATGTCCGCAAACATTTGAGACCCTAGAGCATTTCCCAAATTCATCAACTGGCTGTTAAAACTATTCGAAGCGCAGATGGAAAGAAGTTTATAAGAAGACTTCCACTATGCCCAGATAGCTGAAGGACACAGCTCCCAAAAGGCATAGATTTCGCTGACAGGTAAGGATCGCTATCCCACATAAGGACACTTATCTCAAACCCAACATTTCCTCTTTTCCGTGTACACAAAACCGTTCTCCAACACACATGTTTACTTCCACAAGATTCAATGAAAATCAACAGGAATCGCACAACACCATGGCCCTTAATCACTTATTTCCCTTTCACATTTACCACCAATTCACACCTCCTCATCATTGTCCTGCAATAAATTACCCAGCAGGCCGTCATTCTAATGTCCTTTAGCGTTTCATTTTACCGCATAATAATTATTATAAATTAAATCCGGCAAACAGCACGAGTCCTGTCATAGAAAATTAATTGCACACAAAAGGCCGCCATTTCCGAAAATTCCCTCCACCCCCCTAAAAAAAAAAACAAAATCATTGTGTGCCCTTCACAAGGATCGAAACGAATGAACGCGCGCAGCATGATATAAATTAATTACTCATCCTTTCCGTGTAAAAATCCGCTAGAAAAAGGATAATTGACTGAATCGCTAAATGAATGACTTTCGGCAAAGTGAGGCAAAAGACGAAACTACCCCCTTTTATAATTCGACAGAAATTCCATCCCTCCAGCGATGACGATGATGAAGAGTAGAGAGACCGTAGACAGTTGTCCTTATTAATATTAATGCCGGCTCTAAGGATGATGGCTGTAATTAATTCAATTAATAAATGGAGCAATTGTAATCGCTCATTTGGGCGAAGATGGAGGTGAGAAGGACGTGGAAACCAATATTGCAAATTCAGTGCCATTAAGTTAACCTCTCTTCTTGTCCTTTTCTGGATACGATACGAGCAATAAAACGATGTAGGGAATCCTGCAAAATATAAATTCCAAACCACCGAGAGCAACCATTGTGTCGTGGTATTAAAAAAATCCTTTTCTCACGAAAACAAGAATATCCTTGAGGGGTTTATACGTTTTATTTTTTATTTTTTCTCAATTCCTTCGTCTCAGTTACGCAAACACGAAACGGATGGATTCGTGTGTATCGACAGATTTTTTTTTTGTCTACTCTCATCCTTGCAGAGATGTTAACAGACGAAACAGGATTCTTCCCAAAAGCAACACAAAACTTTTAAAAATATCCTTTTAGCATTCGCATTGAGCATCGAAATGTAATGGCGGTCTCCTAGCCCTGCGGGAAGTGTATCATGTTATCCGGCCATCTGGAGTCCTTTTCTCTGTTACATTTGTTTGCTGCAATAAAAATTGGTTATCCTTTTTTTAAAGGGAACGAAGTTTTATGAGAGGTGGAGGCAGGTGGCCTCCCTTTGTGGTCTTATAAATGGAACCAATGTGGCTATTGGACATATTGACTGAAGGTTTTTCTTGAGGTGAGTTTTTGTTAGTGAGTTCTCCCATGTACATATGTCTTTAACTGGAAAACGAAAAAGCGGCAAGATTAAGAGTGGTTCTGAAATATTGATGGACTAAGGGTGGTTGATAGAGATGTCTTGGATTTATTTTTTAAATAAAGTGGAACGAGAGCCAGACGAACGAAAAAATGTTTTTTTTTTGTCGGTTGACCCTTGAACAGGGATTTACTGAATGAAATGAATCCTTTGCCTTAGTTTTGCTTCAGGTTACAAATAATGAAGGGTTTTCTCGTTCTCTTCGAATGGAAAGGTAGACGGATCGATGTTGACCCTTGTGCAGGCAAAAGTTTAGATTCAATAAAAGTTTTTCGATTTGCATACGAATATCTTTGAGGAGGAACCACTGAAAGTTTTTCTTTTATTACATGGGAGTCAAAAATATTGTAATTACATTGAGTGCGATTCGGGGAAAAACCACGAGTTGGTTTGGGATAAAAAGTTGGTTTCTATGATTCCGCCGCAGTGGGTCAGTGGTTAGTGCATTGGATTGCTGTACGAGCTGCGTAGGTTCAAGGACCAGTCATATCCACTGATAATTTTTCACGGAATCACCTCTCGGTAGGGAATGGCAAACCTCCGAGAGTAAAGTTTGTCTTGAAAAGGCTTCTTATTTCGCCTTTAGGAGCTGGAAATAAATTGTAGGTCTCCTCAAGTCGTGCGAAAAATATTACAATCACAACATGAATAGTTGCGAGAAGCTAAGCCTTGGCTCATCCAGAGCTGTCGCGCCACCTCTTCTTTTTTTCTAAGATTCCTTGAGGCTGTAAAGTTAATAACGAGCAATTTGAAAGAGGCAATTGACATTACAATTGCAGTTCATCGCAGGATGCACTCAAAATACTGTGGATTAGCCAAATGTGTTCTTTCTGTGGGTCGTATCCAGTTGATGTTTGGATTTTTCAAGGCTTATTTGGACCTTTGGACGATACATTGTCGGTGCTGAGAATATGGAAAAACTATTTCGGCAGACGAAGACCAACATCCTGCTGTCAGGCGAACCATTCAACCTAGACGATGATAGGGAAAATTTTCATCCACCTGATCAAAGCGAAGTACGGATACCAATATCTAAACTTAAACTTAAACCTGCTGGACCCGACGGTCTTCCAGCCGAGGTATTTACATCACCTGGAAATGACTAAGATTTGGTCAGATGAGTATATGCCCGATAAATGGAATCTCAAAAAAGGAGACCCTCTCAACTGCCCCACCTAGAAGGGAAACAGCCTCCTTAACATCGTGTACAATTGACCAAATTTTCACACTTTGGCAGATCCTGGAAAAAACCCAAGAAGACCAAATCGATCCACACCATCTCTTTGTCGATTTTAAGGCCGCCTACGACAGCATTTATAGAGATGAGCTATTCAAAACCATGTCTAGTTTTGGCATCCCCGCGAAACTCGTCCGTCAGTGCAGGATGGCGAAGAGAATGTTCGCTGCTCCATCAAGGTCGGTATCGATCTTACCGAAACCTTTGATGTCAAAAAAGGTTAATGACAGGGGGACGCGCTGTCATGTGACTTCTTCAACATCATACTTAAACGAATTGTGCGAAACTCTCAAGCCAACACCAGAGGCACAATGTTTCATAAATCTGTCCAACTGTTTGCGTACGCCGACGATATTGACATTATAGACAGAATGCAGCGAGCTGTCACCCTTACTTTTGCGAGTATAGAGACAGAAGTGGCCAAAATGGGTTTAGCGGTAAACGAGGGCAAAACTAAATACTTGCTGTCAACACCGACGAATTGGTCAGAACATCACAGTTGATAGCTATAACTTCGAGGTAGTAAGGGACTTTGTCTACCTTGGCTCTGCTATTACCTCCAATAATGACGCCTCTTCGGAAATCAACGGAAGAATAACTCTTGCCAATCGCTGTTTCTGCGAACTAAGAACACGATTGAGTAGGAAGGCCCTATTCCGAACAACTAAGGCGACTCTATATAAGACTTTAATTATTCCAGTTCTGCTTTATGGCGCTATAGCATGGACGCTGTCGAAAGCCGATGAAGATATCCTCAGTTGCTTCGAGCGAAAAATTCTTCGAAAGATATTCGATCCCGTATGCGTTGACGTTTAAGATAGCTAGGACATGTAGACCGAATGGACACTAACGCTCCAGCATGCAAAGTGTTCGAATCTTACCCGGAGGGACAATGCAGTAGAGGATGACCTCGCCTAAGGTGCCTGACTCGGCGCCCGCAACTGGAGGCAGTTAGCTAAGTACCGGGCTAACTTTAGAGTCTTGTCTTGTTGGTTAAGACCTAGATAGTGCTACCTAAGTAAGCAAGTAAGGACGATTTATTGTTAAATGTTTATGGGGAGATTCTCCAATGTGCCTTCAACGAAATCGGAACCTGAACGTTTTTTACATCATGGTGGACAAATGAGCGTCACACAAGGTTGAATATAAGGGACTTAGCACCAGTCACACTGGATAGATAAGTGCCTGACGACTGTTATTAGTTTCAGCAAGTTAAATAAAGACAGTACAGCAACTTGCATGCATCCAAAAAAACCTTTTACACTTCCGATGCTTCTCTTCCTCTGCAAAAGGAAGACAAACACTTTTTCCATTTACAAAATTGCCATCCAGGACTCACTAAACCGCACTAAAATACCACAAGAAATGTCATCTCATAGTCTATGCAAAATGCTAACACGCCTTTTACTCTAATTGCTCGCACAGTGCAAATGATAAGGCAGGTGACTGTGGCGACAAGGATAACCCTATAAAATTGCCATCTTTAGTGTGTCCTTTGCAAAGATGAAACTTTTCATTATTCAAATGCAGAATCCTTTTGAGAAATGATATCTAATAACTGATCTTCTCGCAGAAAGGACTCAAGGCGATTGCATTGCCTGAAACTGAAAAGAAAATTATTTAAAACTCAGTTTACTCAGAGCAGGGAAGCAAAAAAAAAAATATCCATGTATATCCAGTGGAGAAAAGGATATTTTTGGAAATCTATTTACATTATCTCGGCTGGCTTCACCTCACAAGTTCCGAAGCGGGACGGGAGAGAGAAGAAAAGTAAACAGTTGGCGTTGGATATACATGGCGCGTTGGCCAAATAATTGAATTCATACAGCCTCCTGGAAAGGGAAATCTGAAATAAAAAAGGACTACAGAGATAAATCCAAAGCAAGGATAATAATTTTCATACCAACACCGTTGGAGGCGCAGCAGAACAGCAGGCAACTGATTTGTTATTTTCGTATCCCCAACATAAATATCAAATATCAATTTTTGGAGAGCAGACCATGCCCCGAACCCATGCGACCACCACCTATCCTCATCCGAATTGCCCCTGCTTGGCGAAGGATTCTTTTTTTCGTTTGTTTATGTTTTGTTTGGTTTATTTATGGAATTTCAAACGGTTAGTGGTGGCGGGGTTAAGATATTGAGTAGCAAAACGTATGCAATGTGAATATCAAGGATCCATGGGTGTTTCTGTTTATTTTTTTTCGTTACGAAACGGCTCCAAGGACTCAAATAAATATCAGCCAAACCAAACGGTGTGGTAATTTTCGTTTTTGTCTGTTCTGTGCGTGAGTACCTCCGAAAAAGCCCTCTAATTGAATTTATTTGCTCATACACTCCCTGGTGGTGGTGCTGAAGAAGACGTGAGTTGAATGGATGTTGAGGAGCAAAAAAAAAGGATTTCCACTTTTCAGGAGTAAGTTATGTGACTTCTTTTTCTCTGCTGCCATATGAGTTTGGATGGCTTAAGTTAATTTTCTATTTGCGCCAGAACATGGAGAAATTTGTGGAACACGACAAAGAACCGAAGGACTGTTGCAACAGGAGGATCTGTCTGTGTTTTTTTTTTTTCGAGGAAATTTACAGTGAAAATAAATTGGCGGTTAGGGTGTAATGCGAGGTAAATTGAAAAGAGCAGTTTACATAAACGAAACGGAACATCTTTAGTGTCTTTGATGTGAATTAGTGGGGAAAGTTTCTCCATGTTTGAAAAATTTTGCACTGCAGGGGGGTATTTTTGGCCTGAAAGGATTGTTGCAGACAAAAGATGCCAGCAGAGGAAAGTGGAAAATAAGCTTGTGTTAAAAAGTTTCCCTAATTACAAGAGCACCTTGCTGCGGAGTCATTTGTTCCCATAACGAGGAAAGGCATTCAGAGATGAACATTTTAAATTGCAAAAGTTTTTCCCAAAAAATGTAAATTTATTCCTCCTAAGAGTACTTATCGCAGGACGGCAGCTAAGACTTGTTGACGCCTTATGTGAAGTTTTTAATGTGTAAAATGTATGGCAATTCTATCTTTTGTTGTTCCAACGTGCGCGTCGGTGAAACTCTTAACCTAACCAAACATTTTGCACTTTTTTCCTCACAGAGCAATTCAACCTTTGGATCACTGACCAAGTTCAGCAACACATACTTCGACCTTTCCCCATGAAAACCTGTCTGCGTTACTTAACCTTTCAACAGAATTCGTATTTCGAACAAAAAAAACTCATCCCAGTCTAGTTGACTATAACTGCCTTTAGCAACTCTCGACCTTTACTCCTACCGGCATCATCCGAAAAATGTTGCTCCTTTCGGATCAAGAGAACTTTGCCGCCCGTAAACTTCTACTCAGTCCTTCAAGTCCGTCATTCATTATCCATCAAATCCACTTCAACTCACTCGGAAACAAAACTTTGCTCCTTGTGCGGGTCCTGCCCTTCTCAAAACTTATCCTCAACAGACGAACAAAAGTGCCAACGCCATAAATGTTCCCCCATCAAAATGCAATTCACCTCATGGTGGACCTATGAATAGAGTCTCTATGCATGTGCTTATGTGTGTATGACTTTTGCCATCCTTTTTTGCAAGAAAAGTCAAAAGTATCCTAAACACATATGTATGTGAATATGTACACCAAGTACTCAGTCGTTGGTCGTTCCCACACGCGCTATTTTCTACGGAAACAGTTAATTAATTTTCACTTTACCCAGCACATTTCATTCGTTTTCTATGCTTCGACAAAGAACCTAAGGCTGTCAACCCGTTAACTCTGACAGGACATGGCATGACATACAGGACGAAAAAAAAAAAAAAAAAAAACACAAAAGATTTGCCATAACACATTACGACATCGCCACCATCACCACCATCAACAGTGGTATGGTGTACTCGCCAAGTCATTCGTTATTCTTGTGAACAAGTCACACTGGCAAGGACTTCTCCCCTCCATCGCCTGCGTCCTATTTTTTGTCTCAGCCCCGACCTGAGAATAAGTGAAACTACCACACGACCATTCTTCTAAGTAAATATGTCTTCATGTTCATATCTGTCAAATGAAAAAGGACGAGAAGAGTGAGTTAACTCCCTAATGAACATTCAGATCATGTTCACCCCGCAACTATTCCTTGGAGTAAAAAGAGACGATTGTTGTTGTGGTTGATGCGGAGCAAGTCGGGTGGGAAGTGGTAGTCTTCCTAAGTGAGACATCAAGCCGTGACTTTTAATCGTTTTCAACCCTTATTCACTTATCTTTTCGCATAATCACTTGTAGGGGTTGCACACACAGCGATATTGTGACGAGCCACACAGGATGCGAGGTAGGCGATGAAAGGACGGCGAGTAATGGGGGACTACACCTTGTAATAGTGGGTCGACGGTTTTACATGAAAATCGGCAGCAAAAAAAAAAAAACATTTGACGACTTCGCGTGCTTACGAAGGGCTCCGTGTTTTTTTTTTTTTTTTAGGTAAATGCGTGTGTGTACTCTGAGTGTACACCTTAACTTTGGTTAGATTGAGATTTATGGTTTTGGAATGCTGCCACTAAAAATACATTACGTCGACAACTCGACAATTATTGGGATTATGAAAGTTAATTGGCCTCTGCCCTCCTGTGGGGTGTGCTGGTAGATGTTGTTGACTCAGGGAGACTCACAGCTACTTGCACAAAAAATTTAAAAAAAAAAATCTGGGTCGTTGGTTTTAAAAAGCAAAACACCCAAGACTTGCTAAAGTTTTCATCTGTCTTCCCACGTCAGGGACAGAAATAGGCCCACAACTGCCCACAAACTTCCGCTCACTCATCGATCATTCTCGCTAATAGTGAGCTACATTCCTCCAGCTAATTGCAAAACGCCCATGCAAAATGCCTCAACATCAAAAGCGCGCTTCACATTCCCAACCCAAGGCTGTAAAATAAAATGTTTAACTCTTCAGAGTAATTAACTAAAAGTCTCAACCATCACACCACCGATAACCCTTTTCAACACCGTCACCCCTTCCTTGTGTCTCGTCGCAACCCACCACCCTACACCCTTCACTATCACCTGCCAAACTGCCGCTCTAACAATAAATTAAACACGCGCTTGCTATTAATTCCAAACATCTTCACATCGCCGCGCCGTCGTCGTCGTCGTTTGTCGCTGTTGTCCCGAACGTTGGTATATCGGTTTATGTAGGTCCTGCCGTCCATCACCCATGGTGACGAACAACGATGGAGCACCGCTGACTTCAAGGTAACCACGGCGTTTGTTGGTTCCCTTGCACCCTCGCTACCATTTTGACTTTTTTCCTCTTTTCTTCACCCAATTATCGATCAAACATTGAATTGTAATATTCAACCTGGGGAAATTCATTTGCATATTATTTCGCTTGAAAGGCATCCTTCAATCGCAGGCTACAGGAGTGAGAGTCCTTCCTCAATACTTTTCGGGGTGCTTCGGTGGGTAGGAAGGTGTAAGTGATTGTACGAAACAGTCTCGTAATTGTGTTATGAAACTTTTCACGAGATTTCGGTGCGATAAGACACAAAATTCGTCAGAAAAAAAAAAGTTGTTAATCCTCTAAGAATTCTGCGTTGGCAAGGATCCATTACCGAGCTCGTGTAAAAGGGATTTCCCTCGTTTTTTTTTTTTTTTTGATTTGTTATTCTCAGAATCATGATTAGACCGATTCTAGGTAAAAACGTCTGTGATTGGTGGTGTGGTTTTCTATTTATAAGCAAACTTGGCGATAGGGTGTATCAAGTTTTGGTGCGAGGAGTGTTATAGAAAGAAGAAGGACTCCGTCGCGTTTATCTGTGTTCAGTTCAGTAGATTTTGAACACACTAGTGGTCATAGGTAGTTTAATTCACTGTTCAGAGTCGGTGATAAATTGCAGGTCCCCTTCCATTCGTGCGCAAAATGTTACAATAACAACATGAGTGGTTGCGAGAAGCTTGGCCTTGGGTCATCCCGAGCTGTCGTGCCAGCTATTTATTTATTTTACCCAAGGCACTGAGAGATTGCTGACTTGTTCTGCACTGAAGCACGTGCCGTTTCCAACTCATTTGCCGGACCAGAGGCTTTCTGTGAATTTGGCAGTTATCACTTCGAACGGATTGACATTTGTTTCTGTAAAAATTCAATGAAATGTTGCTTATTACTCCACGACACAGATATTCCTCAGTTCTACGCAAAAACCTATTGTTTTCGATGGTTTTTGTTTGTTTTGTAGGGTTTGGAAACGCTATACTGGAGCACTTAGACGCCACTGGCCCATTATACTACCAGAAAGCAGGACCCAGTTTTATCCATTTTACTGGAATTTCCTCGATTTTCGGAGAAAGCCGAGAAGGCACTTCAATGATGAGGAGCTTACAGTATCAGTTGTGTCACTTAAACCGTTAGAAGTTTAGTTGTCTACAGTCTCTTTTGCTGAGTGATAGCAAGAATGCCGCTGATTTCTTACAAACGTTCGGAGCATTCGTTTAGTCTGCCTGCATCCTGGAGAGCCGTGCCACACACAATTGTGTTCGTAGGAAACGCAATCGTCAATGGAGGCCCTGACCGAGGACGCGGGAAGACTCCACGCAGGTTCAGGTCCTGAGAAAACATCCTTGGAGATATTATTTCCCCCCGAGATCCCCGTGTGACCTGGGACCCAGACAAGAGTCAAAGAGTTCAGCCTTGCGAGCAACGCCTTAAGCGCAGCCTGCTTCGACCCTTCCACCTGTTCTTAACAATATAGTCCATAGCCATTAGGATAGCAAAGATCTCTGCTTGAAAAACATGCTTGCTCAACTAGTAGTGAAGTGTGGTGTTATCGATCTCCACGAAAACACCAGCACCGGACCCATAACTGGTTTTGGAGCCATCCTAAAGATTCGTATACAGCCCCATCCAGGCCCACACTCTGGCCGAAGCCAGTCCTGAAGGCAAGGAAAGTCGACTTTAAATTTGGTTATGACCATGGAAATCATGGACTTAATCCTCCGCCGTGTCCCTACTGTAGAAAACGCAAGAATAATGCAACCATATGGTACCAGGATGATTTCGAAGTGTGCACCGAGGTCAGAACCAACTTATATCTCTGTTGGAAGCATGATGGAAAAGGTATCCGTACCTAGGGATTTAGAGTATCTTGTCCTCGCTTCATATACATACATCTATCCCAGTTTTATTTTTCCTTTTCTTTTTTTATAAAAGAAAATTTCCAAATCCTAGGAGCACTCATTAGCAGTCCATTGTACTCCCAGGCAGGAACTCCTTTTTGGTGCAGTGGTTCGTTTTTGTTTCGGTGGCCAGAAATCATTTTTCTGTTCCCCGATCGGGCTCTAACCTGCACACTTCGGGTCACAAGCAAACACACCACCCACTACACCGTGTCACTGATATCTATCCCAGTTACCATGAGCCTTGATGCAGTTGTGTTTAATTAGATACACAATCATCGCCTTTCAAACAAACATATTTGAGGACTAAATACTTCGCCGAACCCTTCCTTGGACCATGCTTTGAAATTGATGGAATCTCTATGCAAAACGTCCTGCTCTGTTTCTAACGAGAAAACGGTGCAAACAAAACCTACAGCTGCTTTAAAAGAAGCGTCACTTCCCTTAGATGAGTATAAACAAAGTAAAACAAGAGTCAAAAGTCCTGGCAACAGTTGAAATCCAATGCCATGACAATAGGGTGTCATTAAATTTCTCTGACCAAAACCTACCCTTCCGTCATCGGTTACATTTAAGCACAACACTGTCTCCTGCTTTATTGACCCATTAATTTGGCAACCAACCGTCAGTGTGACTGCCTTTGGACCGTTCACAAAGTTGTCGTCCTGTTTTTGGAGTGAGGACTGCGAGAAAAGGTAAAAAATATCCTGAAATGATTAATAGCCGCATTGCGTTGACTGTAGCCCCAGAGTTAAGGGCAATCCGTCGCCTGGAATACAAATATTGGATTTTTAACACTGACAGGGGGTGAGAGAGGTGATCGAATTCGTTTTCATTTCTTTTTTGCGGTGGAATCGCGAAGTGAGATGTTTTTTCCTTGTGTTTTTTTTTTTTGTTTTCTACTTTTCGAATTATATCAATCAATTTCGTATCGAGGTTAATTTTTTGCCCTCGATGCGGCGAAATGTGTTTTTCAATATTTTTGGCACGATTTTGGAAGTTGAATTATGATGGGGTTTTGAAAAGTAGGGCATTCCGGTCAGAAGGGGACCATCGATCAATGGAAACCTGTGATTTCCCCGTACCATTTTTGATTAATCTCTAATGGAAGTAGGGACACTTCCATTTTGTGTTTCCGAAGTTACTGAAACTTTATGATTAATGGAAGGTACAGCTCTGCAGGACCTTTTGACTTTAAGTTCAACAGTCAATCAGCAAATCGGCCATTTTTAGAATGTCCTTCCCAAATGCTGTACCGTCTCAACTATCACTATTAGTGTCATTGCCAACATCCTGCTAAAAGTGTACTCATCAATGCTGCTATATCAATTTACCTGTCACCAAATGGCCTCCTTCACGCTGGTATTTATGTACCACCTAAACCTCTATTTATATCTTCCCTCTCTGTTTCTTCGATCCTGCCGCCCTATTTAATATTAAACACACTTAACATCGAATAAAATTCCTCACCCCTGGAGCTATAAATACACAAGACAGAGCCTCGGCATCACCACACTGGGATTATATTCATCTTCATGTCAGGAATCAAATCACTTCTCTCGCGTCACTCTTCTCCATCCTCCAGGACACTATGCTATCTTCTACACAGCCTCCTGCGTGTATGCGTTGTAAATGTCCTTTGATTTGATTAATTGATTCCCCCTCTCCACAGCAGGATAATGTTCTCACGCACACTTTGGAACACACAAAGATTTCTCTTTACTTCGCACCTCACTTGATCCTGTTTGCTGTTGTTGTTTACTATACCCATACCCTGCGGGAGTGTGCTATTCGTCTATTGTCTCTGGAAAGCGTTTAGCTTTAGATAATTTCATTTGCCTATTTGAACAGACGTATAAATTGCTCTAGAGGACACCACCGCCATTCATTGTGTGTTGGCGGGACAACGACAAGACAATCGCTGGGGATCCATCCTGCTACAACAGCGAGCACGTGCGATTGAGTTTCTAATTAACTTTGAGAGGACTAATTTAGCTTTTATCACTTGCCATTCGTTAACTTTGGTTCGCGATGACAGATAGTTGACATAATGGGAAGTTTGTCATTTGGAGGTGTTTCCTCATATTTTCTTTCGGAAGTAATTTGGCGGGGTCAGGGCACTTCTGCAAATTAAGTGACTTTTCAAGTTTTGGTTTACTCTGTACAATGAACTTTGGAATAAGAACAGAGTGAGAACAAACTCTGGAATAACTAGTGGAATGTGTGCTTAAACAAAATTCACATGAAATGAGAACTCTTCGTTAATCGAAGGAAAGCTTGTCTAGTTTTTCACATCTTGTTTAGAAGTACAGTGGAAGTCGCTTATTAGGACCTCGCTTATTACGACAACATTTCTTTCATTGCTTGCTTCTTTATATTCTGAATACTTGTGGAGGGCAGTCGGATATAGCGACCGCCGGTTATAACGACCGCATTTGCTCGGTTCCTTCACCGTCGTTATAAGCGACTTCCACTGTAGTTACTTGCTAAGATAACACTTGGACGAGGCTTCAAGCAACCGACCAAAATGGATCTTTACATTGAGAAATGGTCAGGGTGCATTAACTAAGGTTGGCGGTCTTTGGAGGAGAAAATTTAATATGGAACTACACGAGCTGTACAGTGACAGGAATCTGGTCAGTAACGTAGAGGAACAATAAATATGAAGACTGATTTGGCTGGGGTATGTAGAGTGGATGTACGCTAGCCCTCCAGTCAGAAAGATCTTCAAGTCTATCCCCAGGAGACGACACATTAGAAGCAAACTAAGCAAACTCGAGACAGTTAGATAATGACAACGCCCTCTCTATACTCTCAAGATGGGTAGCTTAAAGCGAACTGGGTGTCAACCCCGAAAAGACCGAACTAGTCCTCTCCACCAGGAAGTACAAAACTCCTCTAATAGACCGCGGCACTCGACGTGCTTCTACATCTGATTTCCTTGGATATTTTTGGCAAGCTTTCAGATGCTAGCGCAGCCGTGAAGGCCTTTTCTCAATGGTCAAACAACCATATTGGCCACTCTTCGATCTTGGATCCCATAACTTTCATTCCAGAAAACACCGACTACACACCGTCCAAGTTAAATTTTAACCTCAATTTTCGGACTTCCATTCCTTCACGAGAGGAGTGGGAGAGTGGTGACGTTAGAAACTACCACTGCGTTCATCTCTATACCGACGATTCCAAAACCGAGAACGGAGTGGGAGGTGGTTTTTTCTCCGATATGCTTAATCTAAACATCTTCTTCTGTCTACCGGACCACTGTAGCGTTTTTCCTGATTTAGGCCCAATATGATATCCTTCAGGGATATTACAATCTTTAACGATAGCCAGGCTGCTATAAAATCCCTGGAATTGGTAACACGTACATCGAAAGCTGCTTCAGATTGTCGCGCATCTCTCACGGACATTGCACAACATTTTAACATTCACCTATGCTGGGTATCCAGTCATAGGGACATTCCAGCGAACTGTAAGGCCGATGAACTTACCAAACGTGGTACTACTCTAGACATTCTTCCGGAATTAAGGTATCTGAGTATTTCACTCGCTATATATAAACTTCTCAAAGAGTACGACGCGATCACTTATAAACCAAATATGGAGGAATGGTATCACTAGCTAAATCTCACTCAATCTAAAAGTTTGATCTTGCTCAATAGGTCGCTCATTAGCACCGGAGTTCTCACTCGCCATTGTCCCATTGGCCTTTATGCCAGAAGGATAGGCCTCTTCTCAACCGACTTTTGCAGGGACGAAGAAAAGGAAGAAACGATCCTCCATTTCCTTTGCACTAGTCTTGTCATATCCCAAAGAAGGAAGCTCTATTTGGAAGCCCATCACTTTGACAACTTGGGCGAACTATCACATACTGACGTCAAAAGTATCCTCAGCTTCATCATGAGCTCCAAATGGTTTCAATAAAGTGGCACGGTTCGGGGTATAGATCCATGTGGTATCACAAAGGGCATTGTTGGCCTACGTGTGTCTGTGCTTCGCACCTACCTAGATAATGATCGACTAGAGACATTAGTTGGCCCAGATCTATCCTATTATGTACAGCAGTCATAAGTTATTGTACTTCGGTAGTGTCAACCAAGAATTTATCTAAGTTTGGGAAAGGTTCTGACAAAACAAATCAGGCCATAAGTAATCGTATTGTTCTGGAAGGCTGTCCTACAGTTTCTCGGTGTTGTAGGGGAATGGCTTGCCCGTGTTGTAAATTCCAGACGATTACGAATAAGCTGAGTATCAACTTACCACATTCTGAACTATCCTTCCGCTAATGTCTCGTAAGATAAAGTTCTGTTTAAGCGGAGCTTATGAAAGCAGCTAATCATTGCACGTCCGGTATTAAATATAGAGCCTGAGTCCTTGTAACCTTCGCTAGTTTCTAGATCTTCATCCTGCATTCAAAGGAACCTACAGAGTACAAGTGTTTTATTCCAAATTTACTCAAACCCCGTATCATGCAAACCTCACTTTGTGTTCAATTTCCCTTAACAAAACAAACTACGACGATTATTCTGAAAACACAATCCTGCGTGAAATTTCGAAATTAAGTAGAATTAAACCCAGACCTCAAGTGCAGGCACACTTTTCCGGAAACTTTTACTCTACCCAGTGGGTGAATAGCAAATGAAATCACTACCTTTCCAGTCATAACAGCTTTGAGCCCAGGAGTAGTTGTACGTTGTACCCTGCACAGCATTTTAGTTCCTATACACGTCTTGCATTTTCCGGAGTGATGGTACCAATTCTGTTTCGTAAAATTACAATCTATATCCTGCTCCTGGGATACACTACTCGTTGCTCGCTCATATGTGTGTGCATTCATCGTCCAACCGAAAGTGTTTACTTAACTCTTTATATGCACACAATTCAGCCGAGAATATCCTTTGACCTCGTTTAACCCTCTCTCCTGTGGGCGCTGTTATACATTGAATTCGAAACGTCATCGTCATGGGGGAACAGACTGAAGTAGATTTTCCACAAATAGAGATGGAAAATCTCTTGAAGAATTTCTTGCTTTTGGTATTTTTCTTTTTCTGTAGAGGGACTGATGAATATTCATGGATCCTTTTTTAGACCGAAAGATGTAGTCTAACAGTCATGGAAGTGCAGTTTCATCGAAAAGCACTTAAAATAATTAAAATCTTGGAGGTTGATTGAGAGGGTAAATCGAATTCCAAATGAATTGAAAGGGTTTTCGTCCTGTTGAAAATGAAATTTGAATTGGCCATCAAATTTTGGACGGAGATCTTGATGGTGATTTCGGGATCACTTATGGTAGGAAAAGAGAGCCGAAAACTTAATCGCTCTTCTAAGTTGAGCTAAAAATTGGTCAAGGCGATATTGAGATGTGAAACCCATCATAGTTGCCTTGTTGTGATGTTGAGTCTCAGTTAGTTCGAGACGAAAAGCAAGGTCGCACCTTGCTACCTTATGAATCGGTAGATCGGTAGATACGGCCCTTCATGGGGCGTTTCTCGACATCGAGGGCATATTCAACAATGTAAGCGCCGACGCGACTATCAGCAGCCTACAAAGAGCCCGACTTAGTTCCGGACTCTGTAGCTGGATTGGGCTCAACTCGACCTTGGGAAACGTAAGCAGTAAGAAAAAGGTCTGCAGGGGAGCTTCTCAGGGAGGCGTCCTTTCTCCCCTAATATGCGAATTCCTCCCAGTCCTAAGCGAGAGGCTCAACAATGCGCTATTACTAGTCAATACTTGGGCCAGCAGCAAAGGGCTGGGAGTCATTCCCACAAATACACAGGTTGTCCTTTTCACTAAGAAGAGATCAATCTCTGATTACAAACCTTCCAGGATCGGGACTTAGCCTTGCGGGATCAGCAGCAAACTAAACTGAAAGGAGAAAGTCGATGAGCACATCAAGAAGGCATGCGTAGCCTTGTAACTCATGCAAAAAAGCGTTCAGTAGTACATGGGGTTTCAAACCGGCTGTGGTACACTGGCTGTACACGGCGGTTGTGAGACGTATTCTAACATATGGTTCACTAGTGTGGTGGAAGGTCTAAGATTTAGAGGGCAGCCTGTATAGGAATCATGGGATCAATAAGAACAATACCAACATCAGCAGTAGAAATCATGCTAAGTTTCGTTCGGCTGGATCTGTACTGTAGCAGCACGGCAGCTAAAACTGCCTTGAGACTGAGAGAGAGGCAACAGTGGACACCAGCTCCCTACGATCACGCCTCAGCACTTTCTCGATGGGAGATAAACAAAAAATTTAATATCAGAATTCCTGACAGAGATGTCTGGAGGAACAAGAAAGTTACCAATAAAAAGGAACTGGATTTCTACACCGATGGTTCTAAGATGGATGTTGGTCCAGGTTCCGGGGTCTACTGCAAAGCTCTAGAAATAAACCACTTTTATAGAATAAACGACGACTGCAGTGTATTTCAAGCCGAAATCACAGCCATCATCGAGGTCTCGAAAACTGTCCGAGATAGGGGCATCACCCCATGGACAATCACAATCTATATCGACAGCCAGGCAGCGGCTCTGGAGTCCGCGATAACTAGGTCGAGCCTTGTAAGCATCTGCAAAAAGCATCTAGATGAGATATCGAGAGCAAATACGGTGACCCTGTGTTGGGTATCAGGGCATATGGATATCCCAGGTAACAAAGGGGCGGTTGAATTGGCACGAAGGAAGGGGAGCAGCACTGCATGTCTCACAGGCTTTCCCCTTTGCCAGAATTGCAATAAGCTTGTTAAAAAGGTATAAGAATGATGAGGCCATACACGTTGGCTCCAGCTAGACACATGTGCAACGGCTAGAAACTTATGGACGAGTTATAATAAGAAGAGATCTTTGTCTCTGGTCAAACTAAGTCGTCGTGAAGCGAAGATAGTCTCCGGCATCATTACTGGACACTGCGCAATTGGTATTCATGCGGAGCGCCTCGGTGTACATCGTAACGACTATTGCAGAAGTTGCAGGGATGAGGAGGATATCCAATCTGTCCGACATCTGCTGTGTGAATGTCCTGTTCTCGACAGTAGAACAATGAGGACTCTTGGTAGTTACTTCTTCACGGAATTGGAGGACTTGGGTGACTTCGAGCTGAGGGACCTCTTGAGCTTCATTTCCTTATCTGTGTGGTTTTAAATCAGAGGCTCCCTTTCTCTTTACAGGTTCCCCGGAGTAAAATTAGAAGATGGGCATAATGGACCCTTTGCTGATCTAAGTGAGTAGTGAACATGTCACAAGCCACCCATTTACCTAACCTAACCTAAGGAGGCACCAGAAGCTCTGATTTAGGTCACTAAAGCAACAAAGCAACATGACTAGCAATGAAGTAATATGACTGGTTACTGTGGAGCCAGTCAGATTTTTCTCCATTGCTTTGATGGTTCAAGCAACCTTAAAACTGAAAACGTATGTATGCTTCTTACATCAATCGAAAGACGTTTAACGTGAAGTAGCTCACAAATCCCTTACATGCTAAAAAGGTCGATTCTGTCCCTCTTTACAAGTCTCTTGCTAGTCTATTTTTAAGTTAGTTTGAAACACGTGATAAATCAAAGGACTTTCTATCCGTCCACTGAAATCCGAAAGGAATAATTCACATAACACAGTTAAGTACCTGCAATTTCCCCGCCTTACTAAGCCCTTAACAATGCACTAAACTTTACAACTATTTCGACGTACTTTTCATTGCAAAACTTTATGAGTAAGTCATTCTCTAATTTCGCCAAAAAACCTCTTAAGCCTTTCTGCCTTCCCATCATCGATTTCGGTTTATTTTTAATCCTCTTTACATCCACTCCCCGAGCAGGAGGCGGAATTCCAATTGAAAATGTTTGTCAAAAATGATAACATACTTCCTACGCCATGCCACTCGACATAATCCTGTTCATGCACTTTACCACACACACCCACCCACCCAGCAAGCCTTAATAGAAATCCCGACAAACTGATGAGATGTGCAAAAATGACGAACAAGAAACACGAAATTAATAACAAAACTTCCTCGCAAACAAAAAAGGACGAAGGATATTTTGCAAACTACCGAAAATTCAATTACACGCCGAGTTTGAATCTACCGACTCCAGGTCCTGTGCCTTTCACAATCCGTATGCAAAACCTTTGCCGCAATATATTATAATTGGAAGATGTGTACGAGCATATCCTTGGAGGCTGTGATGAAACAAAGCCCTAGATGATGAAATATTCACCAAAAGTCTGCCTTTTTTTTTTTTTGTCGAACAGGACACCCATCCAGGTGAGAGACAAGGATGAGAAAATCCCCAAAACGTCTGCAATGTTATTGCTCCCCTTCAAGGATGATAAATCAGACTTACGTAGGTTTTGCCGTAGAAAGGCAACCGAAATATCCTTTTCCACAAAAGTCCTTATGACAAAAAGTGAAACGAAACAAAGGAAAAGTGTCATTCGTCGAATGAGTAATCATTTTCATTTTTTTTCCTTTCCTTCGGTCCTTTCGCGCTTCGGCTGCTTGAATGTGATTAAGGATTCGAGTGCCTCCTTACGATTCCTTGAACTGGGGGAGTGTTATTTATGCATTTTGATGTTTTAGTTGTCGTTAGGCGGGGAGTGTGTGCGTGCCTTTCGTAGACACGGGTGTAACGCGTAATTACGACATTTTGATATATGAGCGCTGTTTCGGTTGTAAATGCAAAATGCTCCTTCAATGACGCAAGGATGTTCCCACCTTGCACTGTACACTGAAGGGGGGAGAGGGATTCCTTCCTTCGTTTTCGTAGGAAGGAAAATTTTCGACATTAATTGTCCGCTTTATTGCCATTCTCTTGGTCGCTTGGCAATGCTTTTGGGGTGAAGGCTGATGAGGACTAGGTAGGTATGTTTGTATGTAGGTGGAACACATTGTTTTTATTGTGGCGTAAATGATGACTTTCCGAGTGCTTGGCGGTAAGGTCTGCCTCCCTTTTCTTGAGAAATGGAATTAAAGGGAGTTTACAACTCTCAAGTATTAAATCGTTTGTTCTTTGTTGCAGGAAGTCGTTACATCACCCAAAGTGGATATGCCACATTTTGGGGAGTTTAATGACCGTTTTACAAGGATATATTCATTGTGATTGATGGGCGATTCATTTATGGGGCACTCCTCGAGTTTTGAATAATGTCAGGGGTGTTGGCATGGCAGCATGGTGGACTGTTCAGATTTCCTCGTTTCATTATAAAAATGTAAAGCATTCTTGAGAAGTTGTTAATGGGCTTTAGCCTAGGCTGGAGGATACGCAAATGTTTTTTTATTGCTTGTTTATCATTAAAGAGCGGCGAAGAATTTTATGAACCTTAAACCAGAGATATTTCTACGAGTAGGGATATGTATGGGTGGTTCAGGGGCCTCCAACGCATGCTATGAGGCGTTAATCCCTGTTGTCAGTTCTACATCATTAATTTTTATTACGGTTAGCTCGTGTTTTCTTTTGCCTGAATGCAGTGATTGCTTATATGCAGTCTCCTTTGCTTAGTAAGTAAGCAGTGATTGCTTTGCATATCTCAAGTTTTGCTTATATGTATTTGAATGTTGCCTCTTTGTTGACTGAGTAAGAGATTTGCTCACTCAGGCACTCGCTCTATAGAGGGGTACTTCGTTGTTTCAAGGAACCTCTGCTCGAGCTTTAAAGCCAGCGGCCAGTTGCCTGATTTTCTTATTTCAATTGGCCTTGTCTTTTCGTTCGTGAAACTATTTGAATTCCTTAACCTGGTTTCCCGTAAAAGCGGGTCTAGTGACCTTCAAGTGAGTTGACAAATAATGAAGATCTGAAAACGAACTGCGCTTGGTAGATGTTCATGTAAAATACTCGTACCTGTCATATTCTTTAAATAAACTTCATTCATTCATTCATTTTCAATGGCCCGCTTATCCACTATGAGGGTCGCGGGTTTAGGGAGCTTAAGTGGACTCTCCATGCTTCCCGATCTTCCACCATCGACTCTAAACCATCGTAAACTTTTTCCTTCATAACCACGCATTGTATACACAATGTGAACAATAAACATAACTCGTTTCCGCATTTTGAATCTTAAGTTGGTTAGGGACACTTCTACCCCGAAGGAAGTGAAATAACACACAAAGCACGTCCCAAATCGGCTGAAACAAGAAAAGTCAAGCGGATTTCGCAAATCTACATCTTCCTTCCACCAAAATCTTCTGTGAAATGTCAGATCCTTTAGGGCAGTAAAAACTGTTAATAAGATCCAACTTCAAATAAACAACCGCCGCCTACAATGTGTTTACTTCCCACTGCAAAAGTAAAGAACGACAAGAAAAAAAAAGCAAAAAACCCTCGACCAAATTGTTTGTTACTCTTGGAAAGTTCTTAATTTGTTTTTTACAATTTTTCAGTTCCCTTCGCTTTCATTTTCTTTTATTTTTTCTTTATTAAAGTGCAAAACATTAAAAGCTCCTTTCTACTTCCCCCAGAGTAGTGATGTCACACCGAAGAAGCCTTAGGATTTTTAATTTTCAAGGGAAAAATCAACAAGTGTTCGCGTCCTTTTGATGAAAAAAAGGACACATTTTGCTGTTCTCCTCTCGCAGTTATTTTTTAAGAATTCAATTTAAACAGAATGTATTCAAGGATAATTAATTAATAATGTATTCAGATGTGAAAATACATAACAGATGTCGTTTGTTTTTAAATCAATGACAACCGTGCCAAGTAAAATATAAAAAAATAATAATTCACAGCCATATGGTGGCTTAAATTTAATTCAAATAAAAAAGGCTATTAATTGACTGCGGTATTAAGCTTTAGAAGTTTCACAAACCGTGCCAGGACACTACGAATAATTTAAATGCTACAACTCACTCGGGCGTATACGTAACGCAAATATTTTTCGAAGTTATTTTTCGAATTTGTGTCCTAATTGGCGCGAAAATGGTATTTTTCTGTTGACTTACATACATATGTACACACATACATACACATAGGATAAGGGGCATGTCGGGATTTATGTTTTTATTCTTAAAAAAATGTGTACATGACTGATATCCATTTCTGTAAAATTACTTCGAGTTGGTAGCGACACAGCTTTGGAGAATAGGCGTTGATTCACTTAGTAATGAAAAACATCCTCTGTTATAAATCCTACTTTACATCTGAAAGAGAAACGCTGTCATGTTAGAGGATGAGATTGCGGTTTTCACGGATGGTTCAAAAATCGCCAACGGAACGCGTTCCGGGATTTACTGCCGAGAGGCAGACCTCAAAGTATCCATAAGACTCCCGGATACTTGTAGCGTATTCCGAGCAAAGGTTATAGCTGAGGAATCACTAGGGATGAAATCGATATCTGGAAGGGATATCGCCATTTACATTGATAGTCAGGCCGCACTTAAAGCGCTTGAATCAAAAGTCGTCAGATCTGCACTAGTCTCGAAATGTCACGTAATGCTGAAGGCATTGTGCGCGCAGAATCGAGTAAAACTTTGTTGGGTACCGGGTCATTGTGACATTGAGGGAAACGAAAGGACCAACGAACTGGCCAGGCTAGGTGGAGAGCGGCAACACACGGAGGGGGGAACCACCGTGGATCCTCCTTCCCCTGTGGCTAAAGCAGAGATTCTAAGAATAACTGTAAGTAGGGCAAATCAGAGATAGTACAACATAAGTGGGCATAGGATATCCAAGGCTCTATGACCTGCTCAAGAAGAAGAGATATTCTCAACTTAAGCAGGGCACAATTAAAATTAGTCACTGGCATCCCGCTGAGGACACAACACACATATAATGTGAATGTCAGGGAATTGCCAGGACTCGCATGATTCTTCTTGGCAAATATTTCCCTAGTAATCCAGAAGAGCTAGGCTATGAAAGCTATAGGAACGCTACAGGGAAATCAAACTTCTTTCCGTTAGTGGAATGAAGGACCCCAAAATACCGAAAGCTCACGGTTTCAAAGTTACGTACTGAATCACTGTGATTGCTACAATGAAAAAAAGCACCCCTTATTCGGGTGTAGATTCGTCATACGCGGCAGACATGCGTAATTAATTTTAAATTTCCGAAATGGGAGTGAACGTCTCTCAACGTTAGCCTGCTATGGGTTTATGCCCTCACATACTGAACAGGCAGACTAAACAAAGGCTCCCGAAAGTGTGAAACACATTTTTACTGCATCTCAGTAGAAAAGACTATAGAGAAACTGTAGGAATTCTTACGGAACACTTCCCTTTTGCTACCATTTGGATAATTTTCTTCGTAATTATCCTGCCTTTGTTCGGATCAGGTGACAGATCTTCGGTGCTGACAACTTGAGTGCTGATACTGTAAGCTTCTCATCATTGAAGCGCTTTCTCCATTTTTACCAAAAGTCGACAATATTCCAGTAACATGGGTAAAATTAGGTCCTGCTTCCTGGTAGAACAATGGACCAGGCGCCAGTGACCCATTCGGTCGACCCATTAGCACTCTTTACGGGGAAATAGATGAGGAAACCATCATCGCTAATACGCGATGGTGTCACATGGACGCATGTGCAATAGCCAGATCACTATGGCCAGCCTTCGATAGGAAGAATTCCAAAAATCTCGTACAACTTAGTCGAAGGGAAATACGAATCGTCTCCGGTGTCCTCACTGGACACTGCGGAATAGGAATTCATGCGGAGCGTCTTGGATTGTCTTACAATGACTATTGCAGAAGCTGCAGGGACGAAAAGAAAATAGAATCCATCCAGCAACTTCTATGTGAATGTCCCACACTGGCCACCAGAAGACTGCATACTCTTGGTAGTAGCTTCTTCCACGGGCTTGAGGACCTTAATATCGCTGATTTTAGGAAACTCCAGAGTTTTTTATCCCTTTCTGAGTGGTTTCCGGATTAGTCAACCCTATAGCTTGGTTTGACTCCCATAAGTATAATTTTAAATGGGCACAATGGACCCGCTTGAGGTCTAAGTAAGTCTTTAGGACACCCACTAAACCAACCAACCAACCCAAAGAGTGCTTCATTTGGGCCTTCAGGCTGAATTGCATCAGTTTGACTTCGTTAAAGAAAGGAAATAGCGTGGTTGACCAATTTCATGACCGGGTTAACAAATTGAATTTTTTCTAGAGAAATGGCGACGTGCTCTACCCTCTAGATTAACCAGCTCAGTATGAAAATTCTTTAGAGAACAAGAATCGGCAGAAAATGATGAAAGGCAGTCCTATCTAAGGCAGAAACCCTTCGCGGTTCGAGAGCACTTTAAGGAAGGAAAATACCCTTAAACAGCTTCGCCCTTTGAAGCTCCTTTGAAATCTATACGTTGTACGTTTTCAAAGTAATTTCTCCCTTGCACGTGAACGCCATGCTTGGATGAACACCCCACCTAAAACTCATTAGAAGCGGGCAAGGAAAAAAAAAACCACTTCCGACCACAAATCAAGAACATTAACTTACTAATCCACCTTTGCGAAAACCCATTTATTCCACTTATCCTACCGCACTCGTCGCAATTATTTCCTTAAATTAAATCGATTACCAAGGATTGAGTGGGTTCCCTAGTACACACACCACACACAGAGGCCTCCTTAGAAAGTTACTCCTTCATATCCGATCGGAAGAGCTGGCTCTTGACTCGACTCCTTTTGGTTAAAATACAATTTTATTACCCGAGTATAAAATTGTCTCCGGTAGAAGATAAGTGAATGAGAAAGGGAAACGTTGAGGAGAAACAGGAGGTCACAAGGATAAAATTAGACTTGAGAGTAATTTAACCAAGGTAGAGGCTGATTAAGCGTATGGATTTCCTTTAAACGATGCAATTTATCCAACATATTCACCCAAAAATCCAGCGCGATATTTATGCTTTTCCACATCATAAACCGTAGGATATGCATGAAATATTATGTCTAAGGACATAAAATGTGGGATACTACCATGTGTATCGTTGTTCAGTGATTTTAATTGATATTCTTGATACATTGTGACTATCATCTTATTTTCATTTAATTGAAGGAACAAAGGACATCCAACGATAGTGGAATAGGACCTTGCTGGATGGTGAAAGAGGTTATATATAATTTTCCAGTTGCAAAATGATTGGCTAAGAAAGTCAATTATCCTTGGTATCCTCGGTATGAATGTGGTATATACCCGTCAACCGGTCATGATAGTTATTTTAAATGCTTGCCGTCGGTTGATACAAAGTTCAAAAGAAATCTGTTAGGACATTCATCCGGTTTTTCTCCTTCCTGTCATGTATCTCCTTTAAAAAAGAAGTTTATGTACAAATTAGTTCTGTCAGACATCTGTTGTTGACAGATAAACAAATATAATCATTTTTTCCCTCTACTCTACCTCGGTTCAGTGGAACCAGGTTAACAAACAAAGCTCAAAGGATACGCTTTTTCATTTTACATTTCTTTGTGAGAAATGGAGATTTTCTCGGTTAAATGGAGAAACGGACAAATGACTGCTTGGATTTGTTGGTGAAATTTTATTGAAGAAGGTTTTCATCGAAACCAGTACCAGTGTAAATTAGTAACAGCTGTTGCCAACAATTTTCCTACAGGGTTGGAATGTCCATAGTCCTTGTAAAGAAGAGTACTTCTATGAGATTTTCGTTTGATACTCATATACGGAAGTTCAACCGAAAAGTAAAAAGCACGTGTCAGTGCAGAAACACTTCTACTAGAATATTCGTGGCCATGATCTCGTGGTCACCATCATCCTTTGTCACACTGAAGATCCGAATTCCACTCCTGATGTCAAGAAACATTAATTTATGCATTGCACTGATAATGATTTGTATCAGGAGATTCGAAGAAAATACCGTGGTTATAGCAATGAAAAACATGATGAACATCCCCAGACGCCATTGAAACATAATACTACCTGAGTTTCGAACCACTCAAGCGATTCAAGCGATGGAACCCACACTTGGCAGCATCAAAACCTTGTGTCTTCTTGCCCATCTGAGCTTGAGTATGTCACTGTCATCCAACTGAAGTTGCAATTTGCCTTGAACTGGAGCATGCCTAGATTTCTCTCTATCACGCCTCCAATTTCATCATCTCTTCAACCTGTTAAAGACAAAGCCCTAAGGCCTTGACAAAAATACATCATCTCGCCTTGAACTTCTCTCCATTGCCACAGCCCTCATGTTACAGATCCATTAAAACCATCCTCCATCAACGTCAATCTGGCGCACAGCACAGTGCATGAAACACCGTGGTATCTTCCCTCTAATTGCATAATGCGCACCTTCGGGCGCGATATAGACAATCTAATGGTATGCAAACAACTGTCACATGGTATCAATGTCAAACAACTACTGAGTCCTTGAGCTCATACAATCGAAGGACATCCACCCCGACGACGACGGTGAAAATCCACTCCCTTATCGTTCGACGGTTACTCAATTCCCATTTAATTTGAATGCTTACCCCGGCAAGGTATATCGCGCCACATTGTGCCCAAGAAAGGAATCTACGTCAAGGAAAAAACAAAAAAAAATTACATCACTCCCTTTTGGTGTGGAAGACGACATCAGCGATTAAGGAAACACTGCCGATACACAAACACCAACAACGAGAAACAATAGTGCGGCGGAATTCTCTTCCCAACGCCAATTCTCTTAGTGTAATTTTTTTTGCCAGCCCATTTCATCTAACCACGAATTTTCGGTGGTATTTTCTGTTTGTGCGAGTGTGTATCCTTATTCTTATCCTTTCGTGTCGCGTCTCTTTGCTCATTGGCCATGCAAATCACGTAATCTGGTAATAGGCTGTGCAAAGACGGTGACGACGATGGCAACGACACGCGGCTGTGTAGGCTAAACATGCCTTTGAGTATGATGTGGGCCTTGATTTTGGGGGGTGGGGTAGCTGGAGGTACCAAGAGGC
The DNA here is from genome assembly GCA_917880715.2 of Matsumyia berberina. NCBI lineage: Eukaryota > Metazoa > Arthropoda > Insecta > Diptera > Syrphidae > Matsumyia > Matsumyia berberina. Next base: position 53,384,054 of record OU862870.1, read on the forward strand.
CTCGATTGGTGTTACGTAAACAGTGGAGTGTTGCGAGTAGGCTTTATGTTACATTTTATTGTTACTCCGTGGTTTTGGATCGATTGTTGTTCTTTTTTTTTGAGTTCTTTCACCTCTCTTCACAGGTCAAACGGGTATTCCTTGGGAACACAACACTTGATTGGCGGAAAGTACACATAATGTCTGGGCAATTGAATTGGCAAACATCCCTTTTACTGGTTTTATTGTCTTTCGTTTGTTATCATCTTTGGTACGAGATACATGTGCACAGTGCAAGGGATTTGTTCTCGGTTGGTTGGTCTCTTGAGTAAACAGGATTTGATTTCCTCAATTTGGGGCTTGTTGACAGGACAGGAGAGAACTCGGTTTTTTTTTTTTTTTTGAATCAATTTTGTTGAGAGCTCCTTCTCGGTACTTTACTTCGGACATTGTCGGTAATTTTGTTTGAAAGTAAATTTTGTTGATGGTTTGTGGCTTTCTAAAGGACATCTATTCGACGATTTTTGTGGACATTCTAGTGACCATATGACGGGACTAATTCTGTTTGAAAAGGTCGAGTGTTTTGTTGTATTTATTAAGGGTTTCTTTCTTCCTGGATGGAACTCATTTTTGGGGCTTTGCTACTGATTTTGAGAGGAATCACGGACATTTTTAGAAAACTGTACTGACATTCCACGAGAAAATGTTACATTGACAACTTATAATATATTGGTCATCTGAAGGGCATTCGAAAATTGCCAGACATTTCATTTCTGAAGCCTGTGGTTTCATCGGTGTGCCATTGCATAGTACAAATCCAGTACTCTCCTGATAATGAATTCTGAATTCCTGTCAAACCTAATTAAATTGATGCAGTCGAATGCAGTTTATGCCCCATCTACTGTGAAACCCACAAATCAAATTCCAATAATCCAATCGAAAGCCAATGCTGCACACGAAGCATCAACGAATCGGTGACTCTTGTCTTTTTCGTAACGCGAAATTCTTTACCTATCACGTCGCCAATTAGTGGAGGGAAACGTCGGGGTAATCCTCCTCTCCTTCTCCAAAAAAAAAATTGTATAACAAGCATCCTTGTAAAAAGCTAAGCAATTGAGCTTGAATCGCTGGGCTAAGGAGATGCCACAACACACCCGTCAAATTAAGTTTCACCAAGTGGCTACGCTGTAAAGCATGCGGCATCCCTGTTTTAATTTTCTTTTCCGTTCTCATCCCCTGTTATGCTTATGGCGAAGTTTTTGTAATTTACGATCACTAGCCAGCCCCCCGCTGCTGCCACCGTCATCGATGGTTTATGGATGATAAAGGAATTAAGCATAAATTCTTGGATCCGCTTGGTTGCATAACTTTTCGAGGCACTTCCTCGGTAAGTGAATCCCCCAAGTTCTTGAAGCTTCCTCATTCAGTTATCATAAACGAAAAGTTTATGCAGTTCTTCGCCAGAGTGGGGGCAAGGCAGGATTATATGTAGGTCTCGCTACGTGGAGAGCATATTACTAAATTTATTTACGATGCCACAAGGATGCAGGAAATATTTATTGTTTTCTAGGAGGGGGAAGATTTATTGAAGGAATTGCCTTGGTGAACAGGGTGACCCAGATGATATGGAAAAAGTTTTGTAGCCTCTGATGGGTGGTTTGATGTTTATAGAATTTAAACACTGACATTGACTCATAGTGGGTTCTAGGCCTACCCCAAAAGGCAGCAGATTAGGTACTGGAGTCGGGCTGCAATTACGATAAGTTTATACGTTAAAAGCCCCTCTACACTTAATCAGAAGTTCCAATTGGTTCAACGAAGATATAAGAAAAACATCTTAGATCTTTGTGCTATCATAATGGAACGATCATTTGGTCTAAATGTCTTGGCCTTAGCTGACAACTACTTTAAAGTAACCTAATTTTTCTAGGCAAACACACCGGCATGGCCTTTAAGTCGTAGTGCGCTTAGGTTTAGAGCTAAGGTTCAAGAGGATACTCCTCATTTTCTTTGCCACTGCCCAAGCCTATGTCACTTGAGAAACAGAACATTAGGAAGACATTATTATCAGCACATGCAAGAACTATCTGATGTTCCAATAATCGATCTTTCCAGGTTCTTGAAAACATCACAATGGCTGGAGACCGAAGTCAATAACGAGCGGTAAGGTAGAAGCCCGGTAGAGTCGGAACAAACCCCCATGGGCATCACAATAGATCCACAAGGACCTAAGTGTGATGAGGTCGATTGCTTCCTCCCTCATCAACCCAGACACTTAACCAAACCCAGCTCTAGAGCACTGATCTTAACTGTTCAAGACTCGGCACCGGGCCTAGCCTTAGTTTCTCACAGGACCGTCCACGAGTAATTCAGGCCACCCTATCTGATTTCTTTTCCCCACTTCAACTTTATATTGAAGGAAACCTGAACTATGATAGAATGGGGTTGTGTGTGCCAAAAATAAGTATCTACAGCTCCATGGGAGAGATAGAGAACAATCTTCAAGGTGATTTCTTGCAAAAAAAAAAAAAAAAACTTTTACAATCGATTTATCTTCCAAGTTTGCCTGCTTCGACCAGCACACCAAGTTGGATGCAGGAGTGTAACTCGTGACGTCTTTGGGGCAAAAGTGTTGTGGCAGATAACCCAACACAAGGATTGAGGTCAATGTATAGTTCATCGGCTGGTAGCGGATGTTCAGCTTTAGGGACAAGACTTCTGGTTTTGTAATGGCAATTGTTTTACATTTTATTACACAACACTTTGCGCTTTGTCCCGTATCCTTGCTTGGATCCAAAAAAAAAGGAATAAACAAGAAACCACAACCGAGACCACCACTGCCAGTATCACCACCACGACCAACTTATCCACTGTTTGTATGTACAATGTGGTCATACACTTTCCTTTGCTCGTGTTGAATGCAACTCTCTTTCGGTGTGTAGTTGGGTAAGTGATTTTTGAGGAAACAAACACCGTTGGTAGCATTCTACCGTCAGGAAAAATGTTGAAAGCGAATTTTTGTGACTGGTTCCAATTGTTGACGAAGGTATTCCTGTGTAAAAACTTTTGAAAGGATTGACTGAAGTGGAAGGATTTTAATTACTGGTAGGTTTTTCTTTGGCAATTTTGGTAGATTCTGTGTTTGTGTGCCAAGAAAATGTCGGGTTCGGTTGATGCTTTCAATGAAATGCTAGTGGAGATGTGCTTGCTTAAAAGGTGAAGGAAACAGCCGTCGACGAGACACAAAAGGTTCCCAATCACTTGGTTTTTGATTGACAGTAGTAGTAGTAGAACAAGGTCTCCCCCTTTTTTTAATTTTGGCGGCTTCGTTCAATGGCGCGGGCACTGCGAACTAGACGATTAATTTTACTCCTATGTATGAAGAATTTTTGGAAGTTTGCGAAGTTACCTACTTTTGCAGGTTTATGTTGGCCTTTTGTACCTCGAACACTCTAAAACATTTAGGCCCAGGCGAAGTATGTAGTTGGAAAATTGCTGCGAAGCATTCCAAAGAGGAGTGGGTCGTCCTTAGAAAACATGGTGCAGAACAGTTGGGGATAATCCGAACATTATCGAACTCCGGGTCGTCTTGAACTTTAACCCACAGGGGGCAAGCAAAGTGCATGCGAATCGCAACGTGAAAGGTCAACAAAGTCATAAAAAATCCATTTCTTTTCATTCAATGCACAAACCAACACACAAACTTGACAGACGAAAAAGACCACCACCACCATTTACCTTTTCCAGCTTTTAGGTCACCAGCTTCAACAAAAAAAAAAAGAACCATTTCCACTTGACAACATAGGCGGCTACAATCCCACTTCGAAGGGTCAGCCAAAAAAACACACCAATAAAACCAAAAACAAAAACAAAAACGAAAAACAGATTTAATTTCGACATATTCACGTTCCTCTCGTTTCGTTTATTTATTTTCCTTTTTGTCGAGTGTTTCTTTTTCGTTTTAATAAAATGTCACCCCATCCTTTTAGAATAATGAAATGAATTTAAATTAACATCACACACAGTCGTCATTTATAACAAAAAGCAAATAAAAAACAAAATATTCCAGCGAGCGGCAGCGGCAGCAATAAAAATCCTTGTACGCGCAAGGAGCACTCGTATTTACAGCATTGTTCTGCTGCTTTGGCATTTGACAGACACGGGATGAGAAGCCACGTTCTCGGTATAAACACTCTTAGGACATCCGGTGCATTACCGTTATTTTTCTTTTCAACTTTATTATTTGTCGTTAAATCCCACACGTCGCTTCGGCGAAACGCGCAAGAACACACGGACATACAACCCCCAGCGATATAGCTAGGGAAAGCGGAAATGGATCGTAACGACGCTGTCAGTCTATCCTTCGCGATTTTATATTTTCGACATTTCGACATCCGTTTTTGACATTTATCTGTGTCGTATGTTAAGCAAGCTCCGATTCGGGAGAAAGAGAAAGACCGTGAGTACTTAAGTGATTTTCAGCAAAAAAAGCAAAATTCCTTGCGGCATGTGAACGATGGCACTTGGATGAGGCTTCAAATTTTGCTCGCTTTCCGGTAGAGCCCTCCTGATGGTCGGTAATGCCTTCTCCACACATCTACACCGAGGGAGACCGAGGTTCCCCCAAAGGAGCAAAGTAATTTAAAATTACCAACGATCACGTCTCAATTGAGTTTGATATTAATGTAGTGGTACAAGTGGCTGATGGCTCATGGCTGATGGTTGATGGTATGTAATGACGTACGATGCCGTCATCCAATGGATGAAATAACAAAATGGTCGTGGTTTTATGGCAGAAAGCGGTGCGACGCTTTGACGTTATGGAGAACCCATCAGGGATGCGGGGCTATTCAAACTCTGCTTGTCAGACACATGCATACTTTGGTTTTTTTTTTCATGTTTTTTGCGGCAATGTTTTTGCTCAGATGATTTTTAAAAAGGATACGTGTACGATTTTATTTTATCATAATTTTTTTTTTCTCATTACATTGATGCTGTGATGGGAATTATTGGCATAATGGGAGTCGTTGAGCAGCGGTGGATTTGTAGCAATAATTTGAATAGGAGGCTTATGATGAGGGGCTTTACGAGCAAGTTAGGTAGTATGAAAGGTATACACAGGCGTTTTTTTTTTGTTTGTGTTTATTATATCCTGGGGAGATTCGTGTATTTGCATTTACGGAAAGTAGGGCGGAGATGATGAGAGGTTTCAGCTGGTGGGTGGAGTGGATACTGAAAGGAAGTTTATATGAAGGTTACCTATAAGAGTGAAATGATGCGGCAGGGGATACCTTGACACAATTCTGACTCAAGATCAAGACAAACATCAAGAGCGTTAGAGAACGACACCACATGTGGAAGTGATTTCTTTATGTTTTAGTCATTTCTCTGGATGAAGTATGACGTGGGACGGCTAAAATTATTATGCTTTAACCACTTGCGGAGGAGAGGACCTCAATTCCGTTTACGCGGCATACTCTGCGTAATTCTGCAAAGCGTTTCAGCTTGCCATTGCAGTGATCTCGATTCATCCGATTCTATACCACTTAGAAAAAGGTCCTTCGAAGTTTATTTAAATCCAGTGAAGAACATACAAATTCCATACAGTTGCTGAGTACGGTCTCAGTTTCCTCTTTTGAATATTTTCAAGTTCTCATATAGAAAAAAAAAACAGGAAAATACAAGACCTTCTCACACCGCAGCTACCTGAGGCATCCTTTAGCTTAATTTCCCAACAAAACTAATAAACACTTTTCAACCCGTCGAAACTTCATGGAACTCATCCCCACCATTACCATACATGCATCCATATGTATTTACATATGTGAGGAAAAAGTTTTAAATTTCCGTGACACATTACAAAATCCATTTGCATTGCGAAACTTCCGGTTCCACGAGGAATAATTAAAATTAATTATCATCCATCCTTCCGTTGCCCGGTGATTTGCCCTCACGCCTTGAAAGTATACACATGCCATTCCTGAGGACAACTTTGATTGCAAATCACTTTGTCCACTAAACTACCTGTGTAGGCAATCAAATTGAACTTTCACTGAGTGTGTAGCAAATTAGACAAACCTACAATCCACACCCTCCATGCTGTTTCAACAAATGTCCTTGTGCAAAACTTGTGCGAACATTGCTCATTAAAAATTTTCTTTCAAGGATCAAAAAAAAAAAAAACTTTGGACAACCGTGCGTTGTTGTTGTTGCATCGATGATGATGAAGATTTCACTTTGTGTTGGAAGTTCTTCACATGAGTGGACATTTCTATTGCCACTGATTGACAATAGAACATCTTCTGGATGGGGGGAGGGAAAATGGCGGAAACTTTATTCAAAGTTACCATAGAAGTTTCTCCAAAAGTGGGACCTACTTACCAGAGCCAATGAGAAAAGTCAGTTTCAGTCTTTCGAACAACGACTCAAGTGGGAATCGCCATAACGATGATGGAGATGGGTTAGGTTAACTTTTTTAGTTGAATTAACCTGAGATGGAGTGGTGAGTTTATTATGGGAATTCACCTGTCATTTAATATGAAAAGTAGGACACTGAAATGGCTGTCCTGTGGCACTCCATTTTAACTAATTAAATCACTTCGAAGAGAGTCCTTTCTTAGACAGAATGGCATTGCCAGTCGCACAATACTGAAAAGCCAAATAGTTCATCAAAGTCCATCCACCATCAGCGGCAAACCTAGATTCGAATTACCGTCATCGATAACGAGTGAGTGGAACTCGTGATCGAATGACCGGTTAATTTCATTGGGAGCGGTAATGCCAAATCTTCACATTTCGATGACGAGTTACTCGTTACCGAGTGTGGAAATTCGGCCCCTGACTTTATGTTGAGCAAACATTTTGAAGTAATTAATATGTAAGCATCCACCTTAAGAGTCCCCGCACTTTGTTCAGGAAATCACATAAATTATCCCCATCTCCACGCTTTGAAGTCACACAAACACATACATGAAATAATAGGAATTTCACTTACAAAACAGTCCAGACGACAACTGTCAGTCAAAAGAGGACAAAAAGAAATGAACACACACATTAGGATATAAAAATTCATCCTCTAAAATGTTGTGGGGTAATAATAAAATAAAAAAAAGGTCAAAGGACACTATTCTGTTATTTTTTTTTCCGGTTTTCTTCCTTTCTCAAAATGGCTCTTTCCATACCGAATGCTGGGTTGTATTAAACCCCTCTTACCTGACCCCAAAAAAGGTCGACTAAGATGACACACTGTCTGTATTGTAAGTTGTACGAGTATGTGCGATAAAGGAACAAAGTCCTTCAACAAGTTTTATATATATTTAAAACTTTCCTTTCACTCGAAAAGAAAAGGAATTCAATTTTTTTAAGGATTTCAAAGGAAACTCTATCTCTCTACCTCCTTCGTTATCCTTTTTTCGTGAAATACAATTCGTGTGCATGCGAATCTAGCTCTGAGCTTAATCCTTAAACTTATGATATCCCAAATAGAGGGAAAATCCCTTTTAATAAATTGTTATCCGGAGGTTTTCCTTGTAAAAAAAAAATTGTTGGTTCTTTTCTTACCTTTTCCGGTGGTATCCTGGCCAAAGAAAAAATACGGCAGTGGGTGCTTTGCGTGCGTTTGTGTGTTCTGTCGGTATCGTGTCGTGTTTAGGTTATTGGTTATGATGGATAGGTGTAAGTGCGTATCGTGTAGAAAACGAAAAGGATATGACAAATAAACATTATAAATGTATGGGCATTCAAGAATATGATGAAAAACAATAAGGACCGGTACAGATACACATAAAAGGCATATCCTTGGGTTCTTACTCACTTAGATGATGTTCAGGAGGCGTCATTTTTCACACACGCCTCGTTGTGTGTTTCGGAAGGTGCTTGACATTATTATTATTTTTTTTTTTTGATTAGCTTTCAAGAGAACAGTGAATGTAGACATTTTTTTGCGAGATGACACATCAACAGGAAGAAAAATAAAGTTGGACTTTGACAGATTTTTTGAGATGAAGACATGTTTGTTTGAAATTTTGCTGAAACGATGAATTGGCGTACCAAGAAAGAACTCTTAAATAGTTAGTAGCGTTGTCCATGGAACACTGAAATTTCAGGTAAGATCTGAAGAAGATGGATTTTCTAGAAGATGATTAACATTTGGGATCGATGGGTCGGTGGAAAGTATATTATTCGCACAGTCTAAATGTTCCACAGCACAAATTTGGATTTTTTTTATTGCGCCTCCTAGGTTCACTGATAGGGGTACTAACCGGACATTGCTTGATAGGCAGGCATGCACTTAGACTGGGGGTTCCCTCCAACGATTTCTGTAGAAGCTGCAGGGACGAGGAGGAAGAGGAAACTACGACCCACCTACTGTGTGCATGTCCTGCTCTTGCGACGCTAAGAAGAAGAACCCTCGGGGAATACTACTATGATGATATCAACGATCTAGCTGAACTCGACATCCAGAAGATAAGAAGCTTCATCTCTGGGACGAAATGGTTCAAATCTTGGGGTTACACCCCTACGGTTGCCCACCTTTGTTGTACTTATGCTACATATTCGGGTTCCCTAGTTGCCGGCATTCTTCGCTCTGGTATCACAATGCGCCAATCGTCTAAGTGCGTCCCTGCCTGAACGGGGACAGCCACCTAACCTTACGTAACCTATCCTAACCTATTGCGCCTCCTTCTGTTAAATTTATTGAAAGGATGCGTAGATTTTGGTAAACATCATGACGAAGAATTCACATCATATCCTTATCTGGTAAAATAAACCTGCAACAAGAACCTTCTACATTTGAATGAACCAAAAGAAGGCCTTTTAAATCTTCTTAATCTTCTTGACTTAGGCAATTATCCTCTTTAAGGATAGTTACCACTTATGCGAGCAACAAAACTCAATAAACCACATCAAAATCGTTCACGTTTAACTAATACGATTAGTTATTTATCCCTCGTGCTTTTCATCTCGAAAGGGAGGGGAAACTTCAAAGAGAACACCGGTGGAAACTCTCTTGTTTGTGTGACCGGGATAATCAGGTCGATTAGTTATTTTTTTCGTGAAAAAAAAGTCGCACAACCTGCTACACATACACAGGATGAAAATCGACAAAACTATATAGACGCGCCCCCAACAAACGGAAAAGGGGTTAAGAGGATAACAAATTAAAATTGACGTCAGTCATCTCGGGCAAAAAAAAAAGAAGAAGCGAAAAACAAACCAACGATGCAGGAAACATTATCCTGCTACTAATGGAAATTAAGAGTCAAATGAGGTTTATCCCCGTCACATACACACGCACGCAAACAGTCTGTTTCTGTTCATCGTTTTACACATTAGAAGAAAATTCCTGCTCCCACACGCTCGTATTCGACGAAGCCGTGAAGGACCTGTTAAATTAACGTGATTTTTCTTTCAGCATGTGTGCGCTTGGTTTTGTGTGTTTCCGACTTTTTCCACGTTTGTTTCATCTTGTGTGCGAGTCGCTCGGGCTTGGGTGGAGGCCTGACGTGAATAAAGGATCCCCAAAGTCCTAAGTTAATATCTCACTAACTTTAGCCGCGTATGTGTGTGTGTGAAACTTTGTGTGCCTTGTCGGATATCATATTTTTAATTACGAAAATGGGAAATTGGATACGAATTTGAAATTAAATTTACGTTTACCGTGTGGCATGTACATAGTTTTGTGTATTTAGGTATCACAGAAGGTGTCCTTAACAAGCTTTATAAGAGTGACACAAATACCACTCCCTGTGAGAGTGCTGGCAGATTTCAGACAACAAACGAATCGTTTTGTGAGTTTTAAGTTCCAAAGAAAGGCCACCGTGCTGACGGTGTTGAAGTCCTTGCAATTGCTTGAGACAGTGTATACCAGATAACTTTTCAATTACTTCCTTGACCCAGAAAAATCTTCGTCTTAACGTCAACTGCGATTATCCTTCCGCATTTAATGAAATTTATCACGAAACACCTAACCAATTGCTCCCCCATCCTTCATCAGGATAATTAAGAGCGACACAAAAGGAAAAAGAAATAGGTGTAACCCTCAATTACAACACATTACCGTAGTCCTGCCAATTTTATAGTTTATTCCGTAACCATGTACCATCCTTGTGGGTCCCCCACAACTGCGATTACAAAATTAACCATCGGTTGTGTGCGGAGGGGAGTTGTCCTTTAACGCGCTTGTATGCAATAACTCTCTCACCCCTGTAAGTAAGAAAAAATTAATTTTCTACCAAGCGCGAACGATACAAAGTAATTTCATTTATTCGACTTAGTATTGATGGGTTGTCGGGAATTTCACCTTCATTTCAATGCAAGGACGCTTTCACTTTGTCAGATGCCGTGCATATCTTTAGATTTATGCTTGTGTTGTGGATGTTGTCGATGGTGTAGCCTCCAAAAAAATGGCGGCGGTGAGGATGAAAATCAACGTTATACATATTTGAAATGGGATTCGACAAGGCTGCAAATATTTTTTGGGTTTCTGACAAAATCCTATACTTGGTCAAAATTTGACTTTTTTATCCGTCCATACCAAAATCATGGAGAGAAGCTAAATTGGTTTTCATACCCAAGGCTGGCAAATGCTCCCATGTAAGCCCAAAAGACCTCCTCAGACCCATAAATCTATCATCTTTCTTTCTAAAAACTCTTGAACGATTGATTGATATCCTTCTACGGCGACGCAATATGCATATTGCAAAGGTAAATCAGTGGAAAGGACTTTGCACACGTTAGTGCGTAAAATCGAATATTTCCTGTATCACAAGGTAGCATTTCTAGATATAGAATGCGTTTTTAACAAAGTTAACACATCAACGATTGTAGATGCATTGTCAGGTCTGATGATAGATAGCACACTTTGCGAGTTAATTAACATTCTACTCACCAGTTGAACTATCAACTCAAAGCTGGGTAACTCGTCTGCTGAAGATCTGTCAGTAGAGGCACTCCACAGTGTGGGGGGCTGCTTCATCGCTTATGCTGATGACGTTACTATAGCCGTCCAAATGGGCGACTGGGTGTGGTTTGGGTGTGAACCCCCACAAACCTGAGCTACTCTTCAGTAGGAAGTATAAAATTCCATATATCAACCCTCCTACCATTGGTGGTACAAGTTTAACTTTCTCCAAGGAAGCAAAATACTTGGTCTTATTTTGGATAGGAAATTAAGCTGGAAACCAAACATTCATGTGGACCGCCTTGAATATAGCCATAAATCCCCGTAACCTAAGCAAAGTCCGACGAACAGCAGGCATGTGTATTATTAATAGCTCTTCGCAAGACTCCCTTGCAGCACTGGACATTTTGTTTCATCTATCACCTCTCGACACTTTCGGCTGGTGCAGCCATTCACCTCAAAACAACCTCAAAGTGGTCTAGTAAAAACATTCGCCACGTCTCCATTTTGAAAAATGTCAAAATTTCTCCAACAAACATAGACTACACAACATTAAGCTAAGTTTTGCCAAGAACTTTGAGGTAACCATCCCTCGCAGGTCAGTCTGGGACGATGTGCTTTCAGAAGACAAGTCGACTTTAACATTCCAGGGAACTGCAAGGCTGATGAACACGCCAGGTATGGAACAGCATTAACTATTGGGCCTGATAAGCTGCCGCGACAGCTCGGGATGAGTCAAGGCCTGGGTTCTCGCAACCATTCATGTTGTGCGTGTTACATTTTTCGCACGAATGGAAGAGACCTACAATTTATTGCCGACTCCGAACGGCGAATTGAGAAGATCTTTCGTGACAGATTATACTCCCGGAGGCTTGTCATTCGCCGACGAGAGGTGGTGCCGCGAAAAATGTTTGGTGTTCTTTGTTGGGGATTGAACCCAAGCTGCTCGGTCAGCAGTCCAACGCAGTAACCACTGAGCAACGGCGACCACCAGGTATTCCAATCGCTACTTATAAACTTAAACTAAAGCTAGATGCTCTTGAAAGAATTTATAGATCGCATTATAGATCGCATATAAGGTGTCATTACAGGACACTGTCTAATAGGCAAGCATGCAACAAGGTTTGGCGTCTACGCAAACGACTTCTGCAGAAGCTGTATGGACCACCTCCTTTGCACCTATCTAGCTCTCTCCCGCAATATAAAACTCCACTTAGGAGCTTTCTTCTTTACAAAACTTAGACGACCTGATTAACATCGATGTTAGTAGGCTCCTACGCTTCATAAGAAGCTCCAATTGGGTTCAATGAGTAGGCAGGAGATCTTTCCCAAATCCTTTTGGTATCACAACGGACCCCTCATGAGTCTAAGTGTGATGCCTTTAGCTGGCAGCCACTTCAACCTAGCCTAACCTAACCTATTCGCCCATGGTGAAATTGGGAAATGAGCTTCTGTTAGCAAGCTTAAGTTGGCACAACATTTTTGTGTGATGAGCAGGCGGTGCAAGGTGGGCATTTCGAGCAAATTCATCTAAATCCAATAATTCTCGGCTATAATTTTCTGTCAATCCGTTTGGCAATCATAAAATCCCTCATCGATGTCCGCCGGGACTAATAGCCCCGATCTGGTTAAAAATATTAAACGACGAATCCTCATTCATCAGCTGAATAAAAATTTCCATAAGCTCGTCATTGAAAACTACGTACGCGTCCATGAGTTTCCACTTCCTCTGTGATCCCAGTACTGTAAAATCAAAACGTAGAAATTAGACTACATCCTCAGAGGCGCAGTATGCCAGCCATCTATTCAACCACCCACTCTCACCGAAAAACCGTAGCTGTACAGCAAGTATTAGCAGCAGTTTCCAGGTCAACTCGTCTCTCCCACCGAAGTAGCTGGGGTGGTGTTCGTCAAGCTCAAATTTGTGATACCATACACGACCTCCACCCCCTCCATCCCAGCCGCCCTCAGTTGTTGATTGGACAGAATTGTTCTCCGTCCCTTGCAGCAAAATGGAAATCTCCTAAGTGTTTTTCTATTTCTCTCGTTCTTTGTTTTTGTTTTTCGTTGAATCTAATTTCTTTTGCATTAGGCACTCTATGGCTATGGGGGTAGTAAACTAAACGAAAAAATTGTTGATTTTTTTTTTGGTCAAAGGACTAGAGGTTTTTTGCATGCTAAACAGCCCCCACAGGCGGTACAAGTGTGAGTGAAAGTGAGTGGATCCGTCGCGACGCATAAAACCACCCACCACCACTATGGTGTTTGTTTCATCGCAAATTCACTTTGATAGACGACATAGGGCGTGGGAGGAGGGGGCGATTTGGGGGTAGGTCGTCAAAAATTTGGGACATGTCGGAGAATACTCCGGCAAAAGCGGCGAGCGCATAACAACACAACCATTGTCGATGGGACTCAGATAAGACGGCGGTAGATTTGGGCTGGATAAACATTGAAATAGCATAAAATCGTATCGAATTTCAGTATGCCATGGGGTGAGTTTTTTTTTTTTTTTTTTTTTTCAAGGACTACGGGGTGTGCACCATTAAGTGAGATTAAATATCCCTATCCAGCATAGACGCGCATATTGGATGGAGTATCCAGTTCATTAACATTAATTTTCGCCTGATTGATTATTTTCGGAAAATTATAATCCGTCGCATCGTTTTCGCAGAACCAATTAATAATTTTATTATCCTGTTGTCCAATTAGCACAGAATAATGACTGCATAAACTGAACACACATATGTATGTATGTATGTATGATGCGAGGATAATCCCACCGCCCCCTTTTGTTTTAACGATTTATTAGTATAATTATATGATTTGAACGTGTCTATGTCGACGGGAGAGTTGTTATCTTTCATTTGACACCAATTTTGAAACTTGTCTTGATGGTGGAATGACGAAAAGGACTTTGAGAAATGAATCAGCCGTGAATAATTTTTTTTATGTACGCATGCGGACAGTTACTAATTCGATTAATGAAAGCATCGTAAAAAATGAATCAGATTTTGTCCTTATTGCTGCTCACATTAGTGAAAATAACAAAGTTATTCGAGAAGTAAGTCACTCCTTTTCAAACTAAAAGTTACCATTGAATACTGCTGGTGAGCCCGATGGCACATGCTCAACTGTTTTCTGCCACAGACAGTAACATAGAGGAAGGATCAGTATTTCCAGTGGGGATTGTGACTGAGTAAAGGATCTTTTGGGCTATTGACTCATTTCAACCGTTAAAATCCCCGGCTACTGATGGTATCCTTGCGTTCATGGTACAGAAAATCAAACACATAGTAGCGGCAGTTCTCCAAAGAAACTTCCAGAGCAGTCTTAGAAGTGGTTAGATACCCAAGCATGGCGGTAAGTGAAAGTGTTTTCATTCTCAAAGCTGGGAAATCTACCCACACCACTGCGAAGGACTACAAACCTATTATTCTTACGTCTGTTATTTTAAAGACCTTTGAAAAATCGATCGACGTGCACATTCGCAGTAAGCTAAGCCCCTTAGCATGTCCATTGCACAACATGGCTGCATGAAAGGTGAGGGAGTGGAAACGGCACTGCATGACGTGGTCAGTACAATTGAGAGATCTCTACATTACGAAGAACACACCCTTGCAGCTTACCTTGACATTGAAGGTGCATGCAACAATGTTGAGACTTACCTACTTACTTAGGTGGCGCTGCAGTTCGGGGTGAACCTGGTCCTCAACCAACACGCCTCTCCAGTTAGCCCAGTCCTTAGCTCCAGTTGCGCACGCCAAGTTGGTTGAGGCCCCCTTCTGCTTGTGTGCGCTATTTAAGGCGAGGTTTTCCTCTACTGCATTATCCCTCCGGGTTGGATTCGAAAACTCTGCGTGCCGGAGCGTTAGTGTCCATTCACTCTACATGTCCTAGCCATCTTAAACGTCCAATGCGAAGACAATGTTTTGACACATGCTATTACAAGGGCATTGGAAAAAATCCACGTTGACTATACTGTTATAACGGTGATAGTCAACTTGTTGAGTAGACGACACATCAATGCCGAACTTGGGGGGACCTGCCTCCAGAGGTACTCCACAGGGAGGAATTATATCCCCTCTTCTGTGGATTCTGGTTCTTAATGAATTGCTGGTGAAACTTAGATACAGTGGAATAAAAGTAGTAGCATATGCAGACGATGTAGTGCTGCTTGCTACGGGTAAATTCCTTGCCACTGTCAGTGAACTATTGCAAAAAGCTCTGAACACACTAAACATTTGGATAAAGCAATGTGTAAGTAGGGGTAAACCCCCAGAAAACCAAACTAGTTTTGTTCGCCAACAAAAAAACCGATTCCAACTTTCACGATTTCTACCATTGAGGGAATTTCCCTTAAACTGCCTGAAAGTACGAAATACTTTATACTCATCACTCCGTCTCGTACGGAGAGATGTTCATCTCATACGTGACAGAAAGCTAAACTGGAAGATTAACATCAAAGAAAGTTGTCTTCTAAATCTGTAGTAGATTCTTCGATAAAAATTGGGGATCCACACCCAGAAATAACTCAGCTATCGTTAGAACGACACTTACATTCGGAGGACTGGTTTGGTGGCGCGCTGCCACCTACCTCAAAGAAATGACCAAGATACAGAAAGTAGCTTGCATAGGACCTAACAGGGTGATGAGAACAACACCAACAGCGGGGACGGAGGCATTTCTTAACCTTTTGCCTCTAGACCTCTACATACAGGAGACTGCAGCGAAAAGTGCTCTCAGAATCAGCCATTCTAAACCCTGGAGACCAAATCCGTATGGGCATGCCGAGAAACTTAGCAATCATCTGGGCATAAATGTCAGCTCGGATTACACTATGCCGGACTTGGACTTTAAGAAACCCTTCTCATGGGTCTTCCCAAACAAAGAACGAAGTGTTGAATGAGTCCAAATCCATCTACACAGAATGTTCAAAAATGGATATAGGCATATAAGCAGATCTTTTCCTCAGAACAGTTAGGACTTAGCAGCTCCATAAAACTCCAGCAGCGTTTTCCAAGCGGAGGTCCTAACAGTGACAAAAGCCCAAGTAGTCTCAATGCTTACAATATCACGGGAGGAGATTACGATTTACATTGACAGTCAGGCTGCCATAAAAGCAATAGCTGCTACGCACATAACATGGAAACTTGTGAAGTGTTGTCGCGAAGAGCTTAAGGTTCTTGGCACGTAGCACAATGTTAAGCTCGGCTGAGTCCCTGGTCATAGCAGAGTACAAGGTAATGAAAAAGATGACGAACTGGCAAGAATGGGTTCAACCCTAGCCCGAGTGCAAGCGGAATGCACGGTCAGACCGCCACTCTGCAACTTAAGGGCAAAAATTGCACAAAAACCCTAATAGAAGTAAATAACAGGTGAAAATCTCTAACCACCTGGGAATTATCAAGAAGGTTGTGGCCAGAATATGACAAGGCAAAAACCTGCCAGATTTTACAAAAAGACAGGAGATCACTGTTAATGCTGGTGGGAATACTTACTGCCCACAACATGCTAAGATATCACACAAAGAAATTACGCCTGAATGGCGACGATATATGCAGGGAATGCGATGATGAGGAGGTCCCTCTGCCAGATAAAAATTAGGACCCTAGCCAAATTCTTCTTCGATCATATCGACGAACTAGCCATCAGAACTTTCCAAATTTGGAAGGACGACCGGATGGTTGGCACCAAGGAATTAAGATCGCTGTAGGAAATATCAGGGGTATCACAATGGGTTGACATGAACCTAAGTGTGATGAGGCAGCCTTCATCAGCCCATAAACCTTATCTAACCTAACTATTTGCTGCAGTAGCAAACAAAGTCTACCTACATATAAGTGCCCAGCTAGTCCTCATTTAAACATTTCTCTGATCCCACTGAAATCCTTCGACATCCACATAATCAATATTTTTTATCTCCAACTCGAAGCGACCTTGCTGGCCCAGCATCAACCCTTATCCTTGACCCTTCCTTCTTTGGAAAGAAAAAGGCGAAATCATGTAATCAACCCACCCGCCAACATCATCATCATCATGCTATTCCTACCACTTCACAGACGGAGAGACAAAACATAATTTTACCACTCGACATTCACATAGGGCCTTTAATCAAAATTCAATTTCTTCAGCCCGTGCAATCCTTGATGTCCTCTTTTTCTCGGCGCCACGCTTTCGAAAAGCTTATTAAGATTTTCTCATTCATTTTCTTGTGCATCCTTAATGCACTTCCATTGGAAAAAAAAAGAATTCAAGGCGCTCCTTGGTTAATTTATTCGGTAGACTTCATAGAAAAGTGTACTCACCCGCTAGGAAACCCATCATCGGCACCGCGAGTCAACAAATACAACTGCATAGTTGATAGAATAATTGCAAACCTAAGTGAGATTTCGAGACGGCAGTTTCTAGAGTGAAAAACGGGACTGAAAATAAGGCTTAAGGTGGTGATTGTATTAGGAAAAGTGAACTAATTGCAATGAAGTCTAACTGAGGAGTGCTTCACAAGCCTTGGGGAGGTACTTAGGAGCGAGGACGAATTATGAAAGAACCATGTTACATTTGGAAGTCTTGACTGAACAGGGGGAAATACTTCACTTGGTTTGAGATTGTGGATTTTTCAAGCATCCTTAGGTGGTTAAGGTCCTTTTCAAATCGCCATACCAGCGCCCGTTTTTTTTTTTTTTTTTCAATTGTCGCCCCTTTCTAACGACTGACCTATCTGATGAAAATCTTTCTCAAACCTAAAGCTTCTCAATTTCAAATTAAAATCATTAAGCAGAGGGTGGTTATAGAGGTCCTTAGCGACTATATTTTGTTCCTTCCACATAGTAAAAGGCAACCCCATAGCCGGTCATTATCCTTCATTAACCAGGCGCGCAATTTATTCCGCAAATACCGCTCAAACATAAGCTCCCGTAGGGAGCCTTAATTATTTAACCAATTTACGGCACGAAATGGTGTCAGACCAATGCCGCCGTGTTCATGTTCCCTTGCAATAATGATCGATGTGGGAAGACCAGAGGCTTCCTGGTGGTTACAAATCACCGACCTTTGTTGCCAGTATCTTGTTTAGGCATGTTTATTTTTATTTAAGGATAACAAGGCCCAAAACACAATTTAGGAGGGTTACGACAATTTGCATGCATGTACTGTACATGTACCTACATCATGGGTTTTCTTATCGAAAATTGTACGACAACTCAAGGCAAATCCTTTTCTTTTGAGGGTGAATCAATGATTGGTTTGGGGACTTTAGTGCGAGAGTTGTGATATGAAATTCCTAAGGGGTTGTTCCTGAAAGGAATTACTGTCCTCTTACGAGTCATTTGGTTCAGGTAACCTCGACAAGTTGTCTCTTGAAATGAAGGAGGAGAACAAAAATTAAATGATCGGCATTTACCAGATTTGTGCATTTGCTGAAGTTTTTTTTTTCTATTTTACGCGATACTGGACTTTGAGTTCGAGCTTATGCATCGACTTCGGTAAGTTGATCGAACCGTCAACGTCTCCTGTGGCTTCTCCGTCTATTCCACGTCTCACTTCTATTTTCGTAATTTTTATGAATCTCGTTCCATGTTTTTTTCTGTCAGTTTGACAGATGTTAAGCTAGGACCTGTGTGACATATTTTTATTTTGACAGATAACTGTCACACTCATACGAAATATGAACTGATTTGCATGGAATTCTGACAGAAAACTTGACGGATGTCATTAAGCATCTCCTAGATTGTATGTACATATGTTTGTATAACTTTAGCAGTCCTTCTTAAAAATTAATAGATGCCGTATGGTGTCTCACAAATGACTTCGATTACCACTATGAGTCAGTCAATGCATATTTCGGCACGAGGTTCACAATATTCAACGGTAATTTTCACAGATACATACCTCACATGTATTTATTTCTCATTGGCATTTCGAAACCCATTCGTCTTCTTTGAAATACCCTCTCCATCCTCTTTCAATTTTCTTCTTTGTGCAGAGAGAAAAGGACAAATTCCACTCACAATCGGTTCTGTACCATCTATCAACCGTCGAACAATTCCCTGACATATCCCTATGTCTGACAGATTGTCTCACAAATAACCTCTAAAACATTGATTAGATTGACAAAATCTGAAATCGCCTGTACATCGTTGTTTACACACAACAAAGCCTTTCATGGTTCGATTTTGCAGAAATCAAGAGTCCCACCCTACGGCTGTTGCAAAAGACAGAAAAATTCCCCATTGACGTACAAAGGCTGCCCTGCCTACCCCTAACCCCAGAAACACCGCAATTTTTTGAGTAGTAAAAATTCAAAAGAACTCTTCGGCTGCACGCGATAGTCCCATCGAAAATTAGCTTTTGTTGGCACGACGACGACGTGGTAAGAACAGAAGGTGCTCCGAGGTGCTTCCACGAACTCGGTGGTGTGTATGCAAAAAAGCAATTTTCTAGGAAGGAGAAGTCGTGTTATATGTGTGTTCCCGTTACTTACACACACACACAAGACACATTGGTTCTAACCGCGCGTTAGGGGTGGAGGTTCGAGCATTAATTTTCGATTATTCTTTGCCGTTTGGCCGGTTCAGAGGTTATCTGTGCCAGCGGGGTTATAATTAATGTATTTGCAAGTGGCCCCGGTGAGAGAGGTGGTTTTAGGGGTAATCTTCCGGAAATTACATTCAACTCAGGCAAAGAGTGAGAATGCAGGCAGCGGAAAAAATGAAGTAAGCGTAGCAACTAAGGGGTAGGACGGCCAAACGGAACTTGCTTTCCCTTTTAAACTGATTAATCAGCCGCACCTTGATTTTCTCATTTTTGTGTATCGCTGCTGCTCTATGGCGGTGCCCCGGTGTTCAGGTTCGCACGTTTCGCTTAGACCTCGCTTAGACCTAATTTCCGATCGATGAGAGTTGATGGTGATGAGCTGTAACACAGGCGTAGGGTGAAATCGATGGGCGTTTCGTTTTCGCAACAAAAAAAAAAAATGAAAGACTCGCTTCACCTGGAGTAATAAATCTAAACGAACACATTCGCATGTTAAAAATTGCATGATTCTAGCAGAGTCTTTAGCTAACGAGGTGATTCCTTAATTTGTCAAAATAATAATGGCGCGCACGATAGTCTATATTTGGATCAAGTAACCACGCTCTTGAAGGACGAAACGAGTTTATTTCGAGAGAAAAATGTCAGCACAGTTTATTAATTTATGAAATGTCAAGTCATTGATGCGAAATGTCAACGCTTTTGACATTTGAGAGATGTTTGCGGGGAAAGTATAACGCTAATGGTTGTCGTTGCTACCCCATAACAAGGAACTGCATCCTAAGCAGGCATGGTCGGCGATTGGGCAGTTTGTAAGGATTTCAGCAAAAGCTGAAGACTAAGCAGGAGGGCAAAAACATTGTTTATTTCTTTTGGACATGTCTTGCCATTGTCATCTTTCGTCTGATATGATCTGAACAGTACCAATATGGCCGACTTAAGGTCCTACATTTAGAAATCCAAGTGGTATTAAAATGGATGCCACTACCGTCGAAAAGTACAGCTTACACGAAACCACATCCTATAACGGATTTAGGCTGATCGACTTTGCTGCGGGGCGAAATTTTGTCGTAGTGAGTACCCGGTTTCCACATCTCGATATTCACAAAGGAACATGGAGATCTCCTGATCAATCAACCGCCAACCAGATTGATCACATTGCGATCGACGCAAGACACTTCTCCAGTATAATGGATGTCCGAACGTTCCGAGGGGCCAACATTGGCTCGGACCACTACTTTGTTATAGCCAAGGTACGGCTGCGGATATCCCAAATACCACCAAGACAAGGAAACACTGTGAGGGAGTTTGAGGTCGGACGCCTGCAATCGCAAGAGATCACCAAATCCTTTTCCGAACGAGTCTCTCTCAATCTCTCTAGAAGTCTTATGCCGCCAGCATCAAGTATTGAAGACCAGTGGCAACATTGCCAAAAAGCCATCAGAGATGCCGCCTCTGACGTGTAGGGTTTCACTCGGCCGCCGCAACGAAACCCCTTGTTTGACCAGCAAGCACATGCAGCTAAACAAGAGGCATACAAAGCGGCGTTGCACAGAAGGATCAGAGCTGCTCGCGAGCTCTACGAGCGGAAAAGGACTGAAGCCGTTCGTCAACAACCTGATCGGTCCATATCAGTGTTGCTTCAGGCCAGGAAAGTCCACCACCGACGAAATATTCACACTGCGGCAGATCTTCAACGCCGCGTATAACAGCATCTATAAAGATCCATGTCTAGTATTGGCATCCCTGCCAAACTCGTCTGTTTGTGCCAGATGACGATGGAGAATGCTCGCTGCTCCATCAAGGCCCGTCAAGACCTCACCGAGACCTTTGGTGTCAAGAAAGAATTTAGGCAAGGCGACGCGCTGTCATGCAACTTCTTCAACATCGTTCTTGAAAGAGTTGTGCAAAACTCAAGCGCCAACACCAGAGGCACAATCTTTCAAAAGTCCGTCCAAATTCTCGCATACGCCGACGATATTGACATAATCGGAAGTACGCAGCGTGATGTCACTGGGGTGTTTGTGAGTATCGAGACGGAGGCGGCGAAGATGGGTTTAGCGGTCAATGAAGGCAAGACGAAGTATATGCTGTCAACAAGAAAGTACTCCTAACACCGACGTCTCGGACAGAAAGTAACTATAGACAGTTATAACTTTGAGGTAGTTAAGGGCTTTGTCTACCTAGGCTTTGCAATCAATTCAGACAACGACACTAGCGCTGATATCAAACGAAGAATAACTCTTGGCAATCGCTGCTTCTTTGGGCTAAGAAGGCAATAAATTGAGTAGCAAGGCCCTTTCTTGAACCACTAAAGTGACCATGTACTGTACATATAAGACCTTAATCGTCCCAATCCTGCTCTACTGCGCAAAGGCATGGACTCTGTCAAAAGCGGATGAGTTTGCTCTTGGCTTTTTCGAGAGCAAAATTCTTCGGGTGATTTTCGGTCCCGTCTGCATAGACGGTAGGTGGAGGAGGAAATACAAACACGAACTGTACGGACTGTAAAGCGACATCGACTTAGCCAGAAGAGTGAAGGTCCAACGACTGAGGTGGCTGGGTCATGTAAAGCGGATGGACACCAATACTCCGGCCCGGAAAATCTTCGAATCCACGCCCGAGGGACGGCGCAGTAGAGAAAGACCGCGACTCAGGTGGCGCACGCAAGTGGAAGGGGACCTCAACCAATATGGCGTGCGAAACTGGAGGCAGCTGGAATAGATCGAGCTCGCTGGAGACGCTTGTTGGTTGAGGCTCAGGTTCACGCCGGACTGTAGCGCCACCTTAAGTAAGTTAGTGGGCAACTGGAGCTACGTAGTGAAGGATCAGTCCAACTGGAAACTCTTGTTAGTTGGGGTACATTCATGTATAATAAATACAAAAAAAAACTATCCACTTAAAAATTGTTTAAAGAAATTTTCATAACACCCACGTCTGAGTCCCAATTAATAACAGCGCCAAGAACCTGCATTTACAGTCATCACCAGGTCCATCTAATCCAAGAGACTATTGCCCTATTCCAAATTCCTTAGTCCTCTGTAAGTGCATTCAATACGCATTTACAAAACTCCCAAAAAGAGCTCAGTCGTATCAGTCCTTCTACATGTATCCAAAACAAATCACATAAACCGCTACCTTCTTTCGTAGCAAACTACAGGAGACTACAACAGACCAATGCAGAGAACATTTAACAAAATCCCCAAGGATAACATCACATTCGCCAGTCGGTAAATTTGCAAAGCATTTACGACGCCGGACTCCTAATTCTGAGAATTTTCCAAATTATCTCCAAATCCCCGCCAACCTCCCCAACTTAGCATATAAATGAGTCGGGAGCGTTCAGTTTGAATTCAATGTTTCGTCATTCATCCCTGTGTGCGCCCATGAAAGGACTTCAGCAAACCGTGTGTAAATTCAAATGAGCTGTTCCGCGAGGAAGGACCGAAAACAAAGATGAACTGAACTCTAGGGTTACTGACTGAACACGGTGAAAGCAGACAAAAAAAAAAACCGGAAAACTGTCTGAAAACATCGCTGTTAACTAACCGCGCACTATGATGTGGTAAAAAGTGTCCTTAAGGATCCCATACAGCCAGTACGAACAAGTTCTATGAAATCCCACTTGCTTAACAATCCTTGAAGGGGTGATGGATTTTTTTCTTTTTTTTGCCAGCGTTTTGACCTTACCCGGGTGTTGTACGAGTATGGTGTTTTGTTTGTCTTTGACGTTTTGCGTCCTTTACCGTTGGGCTTGTGTTTGTGTATTGTCAGATATGCCCATTAATTTACGTTCCCTTTGATAAGAGCTGCCGCTGCCGTTTCTAACAAAGAGGGTCACCGGGGGTGAAGGAAAACAAAACAATCGCGTGTTGGTTTGCGATTTCATTTTTTTTTTCTTTTTGAGTTTCATGTCCCCTGAAAGGACTAAGCGAAAAAAAAGAAAACAGACATTTGGCAAAAAAAATGCTTAAAAATAGAAGTCGGAGTCGGTATAGCAACGAAAATGAACTGAAAACCGATCGAAGTATATGAAAAAAAAACGGAAGCACGTACACGATGACGCTTTTTATAGATTCTGAGTCAGAATGTTTTCAGTGGCTGTGTTGCATAGATAGAGGTGCATCGCATTGCATAGGCTTAGATGAACAGTGTAGGGAATGTCAACGTATTATTATACTCGCTTACCTAGTGGTCAGGTTTTATGCCCGACTGTGTAAAACAAACGACCATGAGAATAGACGGGTAAACATGGGAGGGCTCACTGCCTACCCAAGGATTACTGTAGTCTCCGAAAAGCATAACCGTGGTAGACAAACAAATCTCCAGTCCACTCCGTCCGCTTCGCTCATTGGTTCTCCCGCAAATCGAGACCTACTCTCATAATCTTGGCAAAACACACGCCAGCTACAGTACGTCGTTGGTCACAGGATTAGATCCGGGGACCTTCAGCGTGATAACCTATGATGCTAACCCCTACGCCAGGGATTCCCACCTCCGCCTTATCGCCAAATTGGTACAAGAAATAGAATCTTCTAAAATTAGAAGATTTAGGAAAGAAAGTGTTGGTTCTTTAGCGCTGGGTTGCAACTGATCCGTTTCATCCTTCTGGGTGACCGGGAGGAATTTTTCTGCGCCTTTGAAGAAAGTGTGGAAAATGTCTTGAATGACAACACATTGGCCCACTTCTTACACTGCCCAGCAGTACAATATACCATTTTTGAGGCTGGAGAAAGGCCAATCGCGTGAAAAAATGTGGGCGTATCGGAATTCACGGTGAGGAACTAGGCGCAGACAACCTAGAGACCTAGAGCATACCGCACTTTCGTCAATTTACTCCGGTCTCAAACTTTTTCCATCGGCTCCCAGTAAAGATGTTTGCACATCAAAAATCTCATCTCTGTCTCAGAACTTAAAAGGTAACTTACTCCCCGTTATCAACACTAAACAAACACGAATGGGTTCACCGTCTCGAACAGAATTCAATATAAAAGCCTTTCATCACCCCACCCCCCCTGTCCCCAAGAACAAAATCCATTGTGTTATGACCACAAAATAAGGCATTGTGCCACAGCTAGCCCAGCCGTCCTAGATTAACACTCCATTTGCTTTGAAGTTAAAAGCCATAAAGTTCCATTTACACTGAACACCACTTGACGTCGTGCCATTTTATGTCCTTTCATTACCATCGCCTGCGGCGTCATAGGATATCTTCCAAATCTAAGACGAAAAAATTGCCAAGTCATACCCAAGTCGAAGGCAATGTACTGCAGTAGACATTGGTTTACACGCTTTCACAGGATACATGTTCCCCCAATTGCAGGAGTTGCAGGAGTCACTCAACCTAACGAGACAAAGAGTTCTATAAACCAAAAATATTGGAATTTATATACTCTATCCCCAGGAGATTACAGGCCCCCTCCGACGCCTGGGGAGAGTGAACTCATTTGGAAAATCCACATCATATCCTTCCATCCCCGACAGAGTGTCAAGATGTCCTTTCCTCCCTTCCTCGACCAGAATTTCCCATTAAAATTTGCCAAGTCTGCGAAATTAAACTGCAAAATTGTACCTCTAGCCCGAGGAGCAATCACGGTTGCATGTAATTTTAGTTTGGTTTTCGGTTCAACATACGACCGTGTCGGAGGACGATGAATGGCTACAGGATATTGACTTTCGATGCCATTTGGGGGTGCGAACATTGATTTCACTAACCGCTGTTTCCATGGATGATGGTAGTTATTCTGTTGTCTTGCAATTATTTATGGAGAAAAGGATGCAACTGCAGCAGTTGATGGTTGCCTGCATTCATGACCCAAATTGATGATGGTTTATGGGAGAATGTCCTTGATCCTTTTTTGAAAAGGGGTTTTAGGTGCTCTTTGTGTGGATTATTCATTTCCTTTCATGTCTCATACTGCATGGATTGACTGGTTCGCCTTCAAAAGTGTCTTTCTACGAATTATTCCTGATGACGATGATGATGATGACTACGATGATGAGATGGTTGTTTAATGTGACTACACAAAGTAGATGACGATGATGTGTGGTGATGATATTGATATTCATGTGAGCGAGATGAACTCTTTACATGCTCTGTCAACGAAGGAAAGAATAATTGGAGAGGGAGAAAGAGAGCTTACCGATTCCAATTGTGTCTGTGATGGTCCTGGGTAGCTGCGACATGATTAATGTTTTGAAAGTGACACTGCGAGGCTTTGTGGCGTTGATTCACTTGAGCTATGAAGGTCGTAAACTGGTAGTTGGATGATGTTGATAGTTGGTGGATATTGATTTAAAAAGCAGCTTTGACAAGGCGACGCAGCTTTGACAAAGCGACGAGCAGAGACAAAAAAAAATTTAATAAAAAGTGTTACCAGAGTGAAACCACTCCGATCACCAAGAAGAATCCTTTTTGGACTCAATCATCCGAGCCTGATTCACGGCCAGATCAAAAATGAAATACAAAGCTAAGCTGCTTTCACTTCCTTTATGAATCGCTAGGTTTCCACGGGGTTTTACATTTTTCCCTACTTCCAACAACCGATCCTCTTTCACAACAACACTTTCCGATTGAGGCCTAAAATGCTTCCTTTCTCAAGTCCTAAGTACTGCACGTGACACTTAATTGTTATAGCCCCGAAAAATATGGCAGGCATAAGCCTCGAACGCATTATCATACCGTACACACCCGTACTGACTGCCTTCAAGGACATTCACATCAACCTTCCTCGATGCTCTTAATTTGGTGTAATTTCCATGGAATCCTTTCATAGTGGTATTGAATTTCCTCCGAACTCCTCCACCGACAAAAAAAAAAACACCAATAACATTCTCTGCTTGTGCGAGTACATGTCCTTATCTCAAATGACATCATCCAACTCGACGTACTCCGAGAAAAACCCCATCGTCTCCAGGATCTCCTCTCATCATCTTGATATGCCACAATCGCAATCGCACGCTCCAGAGATGAAAGTGTCGCCGAAAAACGCTTCAATGTACACATACGCAACGCACATCCACCCTCTGGGGACGTTTCCACACCAAGCGATCCCTTCCTCCCACTCACTGCCAACCTCACTTTTCACCAAAGGTATCATTGCCTTTGGAAAGGTAAGCAAAAAAAGAAGAACGGAGCACGCATTCCCATGGGAGTCGTTTAGCGATGCGGACGTGCAAAAAAGCGCCAACACCCGTGTCCCTTCTAATTGAATTACCCGTCTCGCAGGAGAGATGTCGTCCTTCTGTCTTTGCCCCCGTACGAGGGCTGTGTGAATTATATCGAAAATGTTTCGAATTCAATTCATTGGGCACATTGGACCCAGAATTCCCAGAAAACACTTATCACAGCAGCGTCACGTTGGAGTTGTGAGGGGTAATTTTGATTTTACGCCCATTCCTCCAGCGGAGGAGTGAATTCAAATGGAAACAAGCCGAGATGAGACGAGAATGACAGTTTGTCTTTGTTGCCTTTTGTTGTTGAGAAAAAAAAATCAAAGGTCCTTATCTTTAGTTCAAGAGGAACTATTTTCGGTAAATGAAGACCAGACAAGGACAAGCACATATAACTAGTGAATGCCAAAAAAAGACAATGTTCGGTTATTTCCAGAATTGACCTTGTTGACTGAGAGGGAAAGGTTGTTTTTATGCGCGAAACAGGCAACCACAGAAGATTTCCTTTTATCGGATTGTCAATGCCGTAGACAAGAAGAACACAAAAGCATTTCGAAGAAAATATGCTTGGATGAATACCTTCTCTGCAGCAATTAGAAATGGAATCCTTTAGGACATTCGTTATCAATTTCGAAGAATTTTTGAAGTAGCGCTTGGGAGATTCTAGAAATAATAGCGACAGAGACAGGACAGCAGCTGTCATGGTTAAAAGCTTCCGAGAAAGTTTATTGTATGAAGAATATTTTATTGGTTTTCTGGTGAAAAGCAAGCACTTGCAGGATTGTTGACTTGTGTTCCTGTGAAAGTCGCTATAAATATACGACTGGGAGCAATCAACGATATTAACTGTGGTATCAGCAACCGAGCAACAGAACCTTTTCGAAATTTATGGCTTCAAAGGAACACCAAATGGCATTTTGACATTTTCCCATTTTCTGTCGGCAAACTACACATTACTTTAAGAGGTCTAACTTATAAAAATTGAGGACTTTGCGCAATACGCTAAGAGCAAGTCCGGTGGAATGAGTATTTCAAGTCCCTTTGGCGAAATAAACTTCGATAGACTATTACTGGCTCGGGAGAAGCTTAGGAAAGACATGCTTAAAAATAGGACAATAAATATTCAGACCGTAACCTCTGCGTTAGTCGACCTCGAAGGAAAATCAGCGCAGTCTGGTGGACCCCGGAGTTATGACAACTTAGAACGAAGACAAGAAAACTTTTTAACAAGGCTAAAGCCAGTAAAAGAGGAACTCCTATAGATCCAGCTTCAACGACTACAAATATAGCATTAGGGATGCGAAACAAAGACCTTGGAAAAGATTCTGTAAGTTGATTGAAGACGAGAATGATGCCGCCATACTTCGAAAAGTACTATCCAAAGACTCCTGTGTCCCCGGATACATACACAAGCCTGACGGCTCCGGGACAGAATCCAGCCAAGAATCTTTAGAACTACTAATGGAAACTCAATTCCTCGGCTGTAAGAATATTGGCACCGCCATCCCTAACGGACGAGGGAGTGATCTCAACGATTATCAAAGAAGAAATAGTAGTATGGGCAATTAATTCATTCAAACCCTAAAAATCTGCAGGCCCGTACCAGCAATGCTGCAACATT
This sequence comes from Matsumyia berberina, assembly GCA_917880715.2. NCBI lineage: Eukaryota > Metazoa > Arthropoda > Insecta > Diptera > Syrphidae > Matsumyia > Matsumyia berberina. The sequence continues at coordinate 53,412,262 of OU862870.1, forward strand.
CTCTTTGTACGATTGTACCCCATCTCGTAAACATCTTTTCAGACTGCCTACGTATGGGGCACATATCAGGAAAAATGGAAGGAGGTAAGGGTGGTTTCATCCCTAAGGCCGGGAAGGCTAATCACTCTACCGCAAAGGACTACAGGCCAATCAGTCTCTCGTCGTTTCTGCTGAAAACCTTAGAGCGACTGATTGATCTGCACATCAGGGATATGATCAACCCCCAAAACCTGTGTGAAGCTCAGCACGCCTACCTTAAAGGCAAATCAGTGGAGAGCGCTCTGCATAACGCCGCTCAGTTGGACATAGAAGGCGCGTTTAACAACGTTAAAACGGAAGCCATAAAAGAAGCTTTGCAAGAACTCTAAGTGAATGGATCCATTACAAACTGGATTGAAATCATGCTTAACAGCAGAATCATAAACTCAGCGGTTGGGCCAAATTCCACGAGGCAAATGACAACAAGAGGCACGCCACAGGGAGGAGTTCTCTACCCTCTATTATGGCTTCTTACCGTCCACAAAATCCTCAAAGACTTTGCAGAGAAATATATAAAAATTCCTACGCGGATAACTTTTGATCAAGATCAAGTTCCTGCCATCGATCAGCGAACTTGTGGAATCCGCTCTCAAAGAGCCTTCTAGGTGGGCAAAACAAAATTGTCTAAGAATCGATCCGCAGAAGATCGAGCTAGTTATGGTCACTAGAAATAAGAAGATACCCAGTTTTATTCTGCCAAAGCCGGACGGTATCACATTAGAACTCTTATCCAATGTCTCGAAATGTCTCGGCGTCATTCTTGACTTCAACTTGGAAAAGGAATGTCAAAGACAGGATGAGAAAAGGAATGACCGCACTTTACGCATGCAAGAGCACGTTTGGGAAAAGCTGGGGCTTGCAACCATGTATTTATCTTTCATTGGATATACACAGCAATTGTAAGACCTATCATCTCCTATGGGTGCTTAGTATGGTGGAATGCAACAAAGACGAAGAGCTATCTTAATAAACTCTACAAAGTACAACGGCTGGCTGCACTTTGCAAAACGGGAGTAGTAAGAAGTTCACCGCAAGCAGGTCTGGAAATTATCCTTCATCTCCACCCTCTGGACCTGTTCATAAAAGGCGCTGCCGCAAAAAGTGCACTCAGACTAAGAGAATCCAACCTGTGGAAGCAGACCACTTATGGACACGCGAAGATACTGGTCATAATTATGTTAATGGACGAGAAATATAGTTCTGAAAGCCTCACAGCCCTAACCCCCTATAATGATTTTCCCAAGAGGACTGGGAGTCAAACAACGTAATCAAAGACCACGAAATCGCGATTTACACTGAGGGCTTAAAAATGGAAACAGGAACGGGAGCCGGATTCTATTCGGAAATCCTGCAGAAACAGGAATCTTTAAGATTGCCAGAAACCTGTAGCGTATTCCAAGCCGAGGTCCTGGCACCTTCCCCATCGGATTTTACTATCTCTGTTGACAGTCACGCAGCTTTAAAATCGATAAAATTCAATACAATCAAATCAAAGGCAGTCAAGAAATATCGAGACTCTGCTGAGTTCTTGGACATAAGAACACAAAAAAGGAAACGAAAAGGCTGCTAAATTGGCAAGATTGGGGTCGGTTATGAACATTAGCGAAGCCGACACATTCAAAATGCCACCGATTCGGAGATTCCATCGGGTAATAGACAGGATTGAAGAGAAAGAAACTAATTCCTTCTGGTTAGCCAGAGAGGATTGGGCCTCCTCTTGGACGCAATGACCGAAACTAAATAAAACTAGAACAAGATGCCGGTCGCCGTGGCTCAGTGGTTAGTGCGTTAGACTGCTGACCAAGCTGCGTGGGTTCAAGTCCCCGCCAGGAACACCGAACATTTTTCACGGCACCACCTCTCGTCGGGGAATGACAAGCCTCCGGGAGTATAATCTGTCATGAAAGAGGTTCTCACTTCGCCGTTTGGAGTCGGTAATAAATTGTAGGTCCCTTCCATTCGTGGAAACAATACAACACGCACAACATGAATTGCAAGAAGCTAGGCCTTGGCTCATCCCGAGCTGTCGCGCTAGCTAAAGGGTTTTTCAATAGGGACGCTACAAAAGTAGAGCGATAGGGACAGCAAACGACGCCATATTTTTCTTGCGGTTTTTTGACATTTCTCTTCAGTAAGGTTTGCCATTTCATGATGGAAAGATATACGAGCCAACAACGAGTCGAAATTATAAAAATTTACTACCGAAATTCGGAGTCAGTGGTCTCAACGTTAAGAGCGCTACGTCCAATTTATGGTCGTCATAATTTCTGGCTGGATGGCTTCGTCAATAAACAAAATATGCGATATTGGTCAGGCAGCAATCCACACGTACTCCATGAGTCATCATTGCATCCCGAAAAAATTACGGTTTGGTGTGGTTTATGGGCCGGCGGCGTCATTGGGCCGTACTTCTTCCGTGATGATCAAGACCGGCACGTTACTGTGAATGGGGATCGCTACCGTTCAATGATAACCGAATATTTTTGGCCCCAATTGGATGATATGGACTTGGAGGACATGTGGTTCCAACAGCCACAAGCCACACAGCGAATGTCACAATCAATTTATTGGAAACCAAGTTTGGAGAACGTGTTATTTCACGAAATGGTCCAGTCGCTTGGCCGCCTCGAACGTGCGATTTGACGCCGTTAGACTACTTCCTGTGGGGCCGATTTATGCTTGAAAACCGTCGAAAATTGGGTTCAGCGTCTGGACTTCTGCAAGCGTGCCCGTGGTGGCCATGCAAAAGAAATCGAGTTCCATACATAATGGAACGTACTTTCACAGGAAAAAAGAATTTCATTGATATCCAAAACCGTTTTTGTTTTATTTAAAAAAAACTTTTGTAGCGCTCTTATTGAAAAACCCTGTATTTATTTATTTTAGAACAAGATGCTTTCTGGCACTGAACAGAACTTCTATCTGCATTCTCACTGGAGTTAGCACAGGACACTGCGGCATCGGAGCCATGCTTCGCAAGTGGAGAATCGGGTCCAACGATCTACGCAGAAGCAGCGGATATGAAGAAGAGGTAGAATCAATCCAACATCTGCTGTGCCACTGCCACGCCCTGCAAGAACGACGTCTACGCGCATTAGGAGCAAAGTTCTTTGCAAGCATAGCAGAGGTAACAGACTTACAGTTAATGGACCTACTCAGCGGGCTTAAAAGAAGGAAAACCGACCTCCGATTTAGACAAACAGAAAACCGAAAGCATATCGAAGAGAATTGAAAGATGCAATCTCTCAGGCAGAGGCTTTGTACGGCTTTCTATAAACAAGAATTGTTAGCACATAACGAAACAACAAATTCGATTTATTTTTAACTAAAAACTTCGAACGTTAACAAAATCGTTGCAATTTTTAAAACAAACAATGGATAAACACAAAACTTACCTTAAAAATTCAAGCCTCAAAAAAGGAAAGTTCCCGTATCCAAAACTCCCAACACTTATCTCGTGTTTCTCTCGAAGACTATCAACAAATTTTAATTTTTTCTTTTTTTCTTTTATAACACAATTCTTCAATTAACAAATTAACACCCAATTACTTTTAAAAACACACACACGCACAACAATAGTTTTAAAAACCGAAAAGAAAACACATTTTTTGTTTCATTCTAATCAAGGATAACTTTGACATTAAACACTTCTTTCTTCGAAAAATGACTGACGAACAAAAAATTATTTACAAATCTTCACTTCATTTTGCATCTTTTTTTTATTTTTGTTTTGTTTACCTAAAATGAAAAAAAAAAAATCAAAATTAGAATTGTATTTAAGATCGCAGAAATATTATAAGAAAAAATTTAAGGAGTCAACGAAAAATTGAAAAAATGCAAAAATTATATTCAAAGATGAGTTTGCTTATAATTGACTAAATACCAATGCAGAGTCCACATTTAATCCGGGAAAAGGACGATAATTATTCTAAGAAAATGCCACAATGACACGAGCAAAAAAAAACATGTATCCTGGCACCAACGAAGAAGAAAGAGCAAGACAGAGACAAAAGACAATTAAAAAAAGAAAAAAAGAAATGACGACTCTATAATGAAAATGAGTCCAGCAACAGACAGCAAAGTTTGTGACGACTCGATAAAGTGAAAGAAAAACACTACACAAAATACACAGCACATACAGTGGTCATCTCCGGAATAGAAAATAGAAAGAAGGATATAAAATAAAGCTCCTTTGGGGCCTTTGATGGGCAATGAGGCCCCCCTGCTGTCATTTGCACAAAATTTTACTTGAATCATTAAAGACAGTCGGTCCTCGATTTGGGTAAGAGGACTGGTGTGCCCGGTGAAAGGGAAGACTAATACACTTGTGCTGGTGTCAATTGAACAATTGTGTAGGGAACGAGAAAAAATATTGACCAGAAGTGGGTCCGAATTGCTTCGAGGGTGGAGTTGGCTTTTGTTCAAAATCTGAGAGGACGAAATGCCTGTGCGTTTTAGCAAAGTCGTTCGAGAGGAAATGAATTGAGATTAGACAAAGTGGTGATGGAGTTTTGGTATTTTAGAAAACCCTAAAATGTTCATGAAATCTGTCTATGAGATTTGGCCATGAACCAAGAGGCGACACTATTTGAATTGGCAGCCGATTAACCATAAACATTCACAAGGATAACGAATGAGTGGTGAAAAACAATGACAATCTCCCAAAATCACCGACTAAACCGTAAACAGATTCGTGGTGGAAGGATAACGAACTGGACAGTCGCCGAAAATCACTACCGAATCATGAAGACATTCGCCATAGACCTTGAAATCTTCGTCTGGATGATGATGCATGTAATCATCACAAACCATCCCCAAACTAATCCAACTTAAGCCAGACATAGGCAAGAGATTGTGAAACAAGATTCACGTCACTTGGGAAAGAACATCAGGAATTTGTCGAAGTCCACTCCCAAGTCCACTTAGTCCTATCAATCATTTTCATGTTCATTACGCATTTCGTTGGTACTTTCATTAAATTCTCATTCATCATCCTTAGCCTGAGTTCATTTACATCGATGAGGCAATGAAATCTTTACAATTAATCACGTGATAGAAAAATGTTGCCTCCGTTGGGAGAAGTAAAACCACATGCATTCCAAATGGATTTCGAAAAAAATGTCTACAATATTCATAAGCACTTGTGCCACTGATGATGAAGATCATGTCCTGTAATTTTGCAGCAATTAGGCATGAAGAATCCTCTGACAAGGATAGGGGAGGATTTCAATTCTACATCCGATTCAGAGTCATTTGCTGAGTCGAAGGACTATGGTAGTGTCATCTGTTAAATCGGGTAGACAAAGTGGATGGAGAATAATTAAATTTTGATTAAGGACTAAGTGTGGAGAGGGGGAGGAGGAGGTTAAGAATGGAGTAACGATTTAAGAGCAGACGGGATTCAAGCAGCTGAACAATGTTGTCGTCTAGGAAAGTATAATCTTGCATTCCAAACGATTAAAAGAAGAGGTTTCAACCATGAAGCTCTATCACGAAGAAAAGAAGGAGTCGTCAGACGAGTTTTAGTAAAATATTACATTGGTTAGTGCGCTGAACTGCTGACCGAGCGGCGAGGAGTGTAATCTGTCATGAAAAAGCTTCTCAATTCGCCGTTCAGAGTCGGCAATAAATTGTAGGTCCCTGCCATTTGTGCGAAAAATGTAACACACAGCAGCTAGGCCTTGGCTCATTCCAATCTGTTGTGCCAGTTATTTATTTTTTTATCTCTTGCCTCAGCAAAAGGAATCCGTAAAAGATTTGTACAAGCGACGACAGCAGGATAGTTTCATTAGACTTGCCCAGAATAATTGGATGAATGTCAACGAAGCCAAGATCCTCGTGTAGATCGGATAATAGCTGGACTTGAGGTGTCCTTCTCTGTCAGGGAAAATCTAGCAACGTTTCGAGCGTGTTTCTTCGGGGCTCTGTTCAAACGTAGTTGCTTTTGTCAAAAGAAGACAAATGCAGATTTCGTTTTAACAAGTATTTCCTTAAGATGAATTGTGGTTTTAGATTTAGAAGAGCCATTTTTCTAGGACCCTTTCTGGGAAATTTTTAAGGAGTTTGGCATTTTCTTTATATGTCGCTTGTTCCATTGAGCCCTTTTTAGCAGCGCAACATCCATCCAATCTTAATAGAAAATTAATCAAAAATCTTGCGACTGGCTTGAGCTCACTTTTCCTTAATCTTTGCTGGCGAATTGGTAACATTCGCGCAGCAGATTCCAGAACTTCTTCATCTATTTGCATGAAGCGTGTACAGTTGTGCTTGCTGATTTAGGAATATTCAAACTTTGACGCAGTCTCTGAATTTCTAACTTCCAACCCATTTGTCAGATTTAAACGATTCTGTAGATCAGTGTTTTTCAATCTTTTTAGAATAACGACCCCCTGTAGCTCACAAAAAAAAAACTTGGCGACCCCCTTTGAAAATTAAAAATAAAAAGTCCAAACTTGGAAAACTTTTTTTTTGTCACGTTTGGAGACGCTACACTGGAGCACTCAGACGCAACTGGTCCATTGTATGTACTACCAGCAAGCAGGACCCAGTTTTTACCCATTTTACTTGATGAGGAACTTACAGAATCAGCACCACATCATCACCGAAAAGCTGCCACCTGATCCAAGCAAAATTAGGGCAATCGGAAAGGAAATAATCCGAAGTATCGTCGCCCTCTCCACAGGGGTCGCAGACAGTGGTGTCACTTAAGTTTAACACTAAGATGCTTGGCAAAATCCAAGTGTCAAGTAAGAACGCTAATAAGTTGTCTACAGTCACGGCAAGAATGCCAGACATTTGGGAGCAATCGTTTAGTCTGCCTGCATCCTGGAGAGCCATGCCACACACAATTGTGTTTGTAGGAAACCCAATCGTCAATGGAGGCCCTGACAGGAGACGCGGGAAGACTAAACGCAGGTTCGGGTCCTGAGAAAACATTCTTTGAGCCTTGTCTAGCAAACTCGTCGAAAATCTCATTTCCAGTGATCCCAGTGTGACTGAGAACCAGATAAGAGTCAAAGAGTTCAGTCTTGCGACCGAATTCAGAAAGTTCTTGCATTTTTGCACTGTGTTGAGCAAGGCCTCAAGCACAGCCTGACTATCGCTACAGACGTAGATGTTCCGACCCTTCCACCTATTCTTAACAAAATAGTCCGTGGCCATTAGAATAGCAAAGATCTCTACTTGAAAAACAGAGGCGTGCTTGCCCAACTAGTAGTGAAGTCATGACTGCTTTTGGAGCCATCCGTGAAGTTCGACTGCAGCCTAATCCAGTCTCGGACTCTTGTCGAAGCCAGTCATGAAGGCAAGGAAAGCCGTTCTTTGAAGTTTAGTACAGTAAGCAGTCCCAAAAGCCCCCTCCACCAAATAACCAACGTATAAGCTAGAAACGGTTTTATCATAGCCGTATAGATCCAAAGGATATTTTTCGGTGATATGCCGCATGTCTTTCCAAAAGCACCCTTACAGTGACAGAAAACTGAAAGCGTCTTGGATGTCTTCGACTTGACATGCTTTGCCTAAAGAAGTTTTTATCCAGGATCACTCCTAGATACTTGGCTTCATCGGAAATCTGGATGTTTTGTATCTTATTTTTTGAAGCTCGTGACCCAGACTTTGAAAAACACTGCCGTAGACACACCAACTCTTATTGCCATCGATACCCGATTGCGTATGACACTTATTGTATGCCACGAACGAGGTAACCCTTCTGATTCCAAATAACCGAATCTCCGCAGCTGGCCATATAAATTTGAGAACAAACGTACATAGATATGAAAGTATCTCCATGGAATTCTTAACCAACTCCAACCCTAATCCATAAATTCAATATGCGAATTTCGGTTCCCTTCAACGACACATCGAGTCGCATGAATAAGAACAACGAAAAAAATCATCATTCATGGATTCCCGTTAATATCAATTTCCAAATCCAATAAAACAACATCAAACGACAACAAATTGTTCACTGAATACAAAATCTACGCAAGCCCGCAATTTTTCTTTTTTTTTTTTTTTGCGGCGGAGAATAGCATGGAAAAAATATGGAATTCCGGAAGCGTTCCACTTTCAATGTATGTGCCCAACAAGGACATCAGCACACCAGCACAAGAGATGCGAAAATTGTCCAGAAAAACTTCAATTGAATCAGAAAATTTATGAACGAAATAAATCAAATTTATTAGTCTTGTCACATGGAGCTAAAGAGCGGACGCGGTAGCAGCGTGCAACGATAGCGACTTTATCCCAGAGTTCCAGGTGAGTTAGTTGGACACACATACATGCACATGTCATAAAACTAAGCTCGGACTCATGAGGTTTTCTGAAATAAAGCCCTCAAAGTGGACACATAAATGACATTTTCTTCACGGTGAATGACACAGGGTCCATCGAGTTCGTTGCCTTTAGTCAAAAGCACGATATATACCCTCAAACTATGATTAGTGTCACAATCAGCATGTGTACGAATGACGGTACCGTAGCTAGTGGGAGCACCCACTCCAGTGAATTTATTCCACAAATCGAATTTGTTAATGCAAATGGTGATTGTATTTGAAAATTTATTCTAAAAGAATCGACCTGTGGTGTGTTATTTTTTGTCGGCAGGGATTTGTCGGGTGCGGATGATTCAAATTTTGGTGTGTTAGTCTGGAATGATTTGGGGATGTGACAGGGATTACAACGAATTCAATTAGGACCAATCAAGGATTACAGGTGCATTTTCGGATTATGGGAGAAGCTATGAGGTTTTATCTATTTTCCAAGAGATTAAGTCAATTAAATCAGATAACAAAAGGGTTTGTTTTGTTTCTATTGTGTATGGTTCTTGTTTTAGGAAAGCCTGTACAGGTCTTTGATTAACCAAAATGGAGCCATTAACCAGCACAGTTGTCCTGGAATTACGGACATCGGAATCTATAAGACGCAGTTAAGGAAAACGCCGGTGTTCAGGAAACGCTGGTTAATGGAACGGGACCTTAATCTACATGTTCCAATTTGCAAGATATAAGTACTTGTCAACTCAACTTCACTCAATAGAAAGCAAAGCGTGAAAACGAGGGAGGATAAAACGTACAAACCCACCTCAATCCTTTGACTTTACTATTCTATTCCTAGTCTATAGGTTCTCAAATTAACCATAATCCTTTTATTTTTGCGAGATACCTACGTGATAGCATTAATTAAGATCCATATTTGGTTTCCGTCATTATTTAGCAATTATCCCATCCACCCCCATTTCAGTGCGCACAAATTAACCTTTGATGGTTCTATCTCCCCCTATCTTTCTCTCTCTCTCTGTTGTAGCTATGAAAATCATTTGGATAAGCGAATATTCCATTAGATGTCCTCGGACAGTCACACTATTAGTAACGAGCTAGAAATCTACCAAAATAAATTAATCAAACGTCAATTATTACCATTCACCCTTAACCATCACAATATGGACGTTCAACTGCGTGGTTGTACCACTTAATCACAGTTCACCACACCAGCTGTCGTCACCTCTTTTTTGTTATTCTAGTCAAAACCCATTGGGTGCTTGGATGGATATACACACATACATACATACTTTAATTTATAAATTTCACAGTCAATGGCTGTTGTGGTAAAGGAATTAAGGATTCAGTTTCATGAGAAGGATGAAATTCACTAAAGTAAACATCAAATGACACATTCGAACAGTCGTCGTACACTTGTCGACGTCAAATAACAATTCAATATTTACTTAAACCGGTATTTTGTGAACAAATGACTGCCTTTCATGGTTGAGAACCATACAATTTGTTTAAATCGCCATGTTGTTAGTCCTTGCGATTCAAATCGGGATTCGAAAAACATTCTGCGCAGGATGGGAATAAACAATAAATAACAAAACAATTTTAATAACAACAAAGTGGGTCGGTCACCCTCTATGACAGTTGACATTTCCCTATCGTCGCCTGGAATCACACATGAAAATGATTTTCGCTGTTCGCTGAAATGCAAAAGAATGTTTAAGGATTCGTAACCCTGCATGCAGCATTGTCACTCCTTCAAACTAACCTTTCTCAGTTCCAACACTGCGGTTTCTTTCGAATTTTTATTGATGTTGTCCCTAAGACTGTCTAGAGACTTTCTTTACTCCAGAGGCAAGACAATCGGCTTCCCGAAATGAGGGTTAAGGAAATAAGGCCCCAAAATTGGGTTAATTTTTCATCATGAAATTATGGCCCACTTCTAAAATGGAAAGAATGCCCCAGTGAAATGAAATAAGGCCCTAAAAATGTACCAGTACTACAATCAAAATTGACTAAGTTTGGGGTGCAATTTCATTTTTTGGGGCAAAACACATTTTGAAACCGCAATCCCACTTGTGGGGATCACTTTAGGATTTGAAGTACATAGGTGCGAAGTTGGGGCTCAATTTCATTTATTTTTGGGGCCTTATTTCATTTCACTGGGGCATTCTTTCCATTTTAGAAGTGGGCCATAATTTCATGATGAAAAATTACACCAATTTTGGGGCCTTATTTCATTTTTACTTTTAGGGGCTTATGTCCTGGAACATAATTTCGCTTAGCCAAGGCAATCTAAGAAAATATAAAGAAAAGTTTCTTCACTCTCAAGGCATAGTTTGCCAACGGCCATATTATTCACTTCGATTTAAATCTCGATTTAACCCCCTAAATCAAGTTTCACTTAAATCGAGATTTCAAATTTATTAAATCTCGTCCTATTATTGACAAAAGTTTTCGACGGTTTAATTTTCAATGAAAGTTTTAAACGTTAAATCGTCGATTCGACCCAATTGGAGCGATTGACGCGTATTTGACAGGCAAATAGACAGAAATAATAAACTAAATAATTATTATTAAATTCATAAACATATTAAATTCCATATACATATTAAATTCCCACCCATTGTGCGAGAAAACCACCAATTCTATAGAACTTCGCTGCGCTTTCCTGCTCAGTATTCGACTCGGGCATACGCACTAAGCTAAGCTCCTCACGGACTTCCTCACAGGACATTCTGCACTCAACTACCATCTTAATGAGCTGGGCATCAGTCTGTCGGATATGTCCCGATATTCGCCACAACACATTTGATCTGGTTGTTTGCGGGTGTTATAAACTGATAGACAACGATATTTAAATCCAACCTGTGGAATTAAGGAGAAGGATTAGTTCACCAATATTTTTCTTGAAAATATCTTTGAGGTCGTCGGAGATGGGTTTGCCTAGAGTGGGTTGTCTGACCCTCGCTAGGGCTGGACATTTGCACAGGTAATGATGCAGAGATTGTTTTTCGCTATTTCTTTGCTACGGCAGGAACTGTTGTGGAGGATACTTAGCGTGGCTGCGTGGTCTCCTATTGCCCAGTGGCCTAGCGGCAAAGATTCTTGAAATATCTGGTCTTGATCTGCTTAGTAGCTTGTTTGTTTTTGTTTGTTGTAACCTGGCCAGACCTTCGTTGATATGACGCAGTTGTGAAGCCTGTTCTACGCTTGGTTGGTCGTCATAAAGAAGTGGTGTTGAATATTACCCTTAACTGCTTCTAGCGGGATATTAACAACTTCCGCTAGTGAGTGGTTAAGGGCTAATCCCCGTCTGGCCAAGTCATCGGCTCTTTCGTTGCCGTCAATTTTTCTATGGCCTGGGACGCACGTGATGGTGACCCTGCACTGAACTTCTAGTTGGCTTAGTTCCTCCTGGCATTGCTTTACCAGTTTTGAGGATATAGCGGCTTGGCTGTCATTGAAGAAAGTTCTATTGTAGATGGGTGTTGAAGAATTGTTCAGCATACGGCAGGCTTTCCGAAGAGTTCTACTTGGAAGACACTGGCAAAATTTTCCTCAGTTGTAGGATGTTCTGGGGCTCCACAGAGTCTAATTTTGGCTCCATTTACATATTCAAGAAATGTTCCCCGTATATTTCAGGGAATTACGATCGATTCCGTGACGAGCCATTTTATAACTTTTTTACTTCAACTATCAATCACAAAAAGATGCTCCCAAAAAGCAGCTAAGGTTCCGAAAAATATTTTATTTATCAGTCAATATTCCTTCTCAATAATACCAAAATCAGTTAAAAAGAGATTTAAACTCGTTAAAACGCCAAGAACGACGATTTAGTGAAATCTCGATTTAGCTGAATCTCGATTTAAAATTGAAGACTGCCTAAAACTTTGTCAATAATTGATAAAATGGCCTAAGGCGATTTAGTGTTCACCTTAAATCTCGATTTAAAGAATGGGAAAGTGGAACTTCCTTAAAAAAAATAAATAAAAAGCTGGTGCGACAGCTCAGGATGAGCCAAAGAATAGCTTCTCGCAACCATTCATACTGTGCGTGTTACATTTTTCGCACGAATGGAAGGGACTTACAATTTATTGTCGACTCCGAACGGCGAATTGAGACGCTCTTTCATGGCAGATTATACTCCCGGAGGCTTGTCATTCCCCGACAAGAGGTGGTGCCGCGAAAAATGTTCGGCGTTTTCCTGGCTGGGGCTTGAACCCACGCCGGTCGGTCAACAGTCCAACATATTAACCACTGAGCCACGGCGACTACTTCAAACTTCCTTAGCGAGCTTTAAAAGAAAATTGAATTTTTGGTGAGATGTGTGAAAATAACACCTTGAAGCAAACTTGTCCTATGTAAGCATAGACTTTTCTCGTGGCCTTTGGAATAGGTTTTTCTTCCCTCACACGACTGATGAAGGGTTTTACTGCACCATCTTTCACAAGTTTCTGTACGGCTGCATGAAAGTGCAGCTCCTCCATGCTATTGATCAAATGGAATCTGGAGCTTTTCCGAAACGCCTTACAGAATTTCGCTGAAGATAATGCGCAATTAATAGTTTCGCGATTTATTGAAATCTAAGTTTCTTAACGAGTGATCTTCGAAGCTTAGTGTCAGTGATTCGTGAGTTGGACTGCTGTGCGAGCTACGATGATTTAAATGGCAAACCTTCCAGAGTATTACTTGTCATGAAAAAGCTTCTCAATTCCCTGTTCGCTATGTCGCATCAGCTAATTATTTATTTTTACTTAAGCCTCTTCACGTGCTGCTATCTACGATTTCTTTGGAGTTTTGTGACGTCTGTTTGTTGATGACGAACTGTCAGTATCCGAATGACCAAATAAGATCATTGGGGCTACATCCCTCGGGTGTTCTGCGCCAAGGGGAAAAAAATTCTTTCCAACTCGTCTGCAGTTTCATAATTTTTTATTTTATTTTGCAGATTATTACAAAAGTTTGTCTGCAGTCGATCAATGTTATAAACCAGCCAACGCACCATAAAAAAAAAAAAGTGGCAGGCACACCCTTTGAAAGTAATACCTGCCCAGCACTCCATCCAAAACTTGAGAAATCAAAAACATTCCTCGGTTTCAATAAGAACAATCCAAAAGGGAAAAACAAACTTTCCGCCAACACTCCTGAAGTTTCAACTTGTGTATCTTCTTCTCTTTTTTGCTGACTCAAATCGAAGTTGTCCTGTGTTAAGCGAAAAAGTTTTCTTCTTCAAATAAAAGACTTATCCTCTCCTTAACACTTGCCAGGACTTTTTTTTTCGTAAATTTTTGTTCAATTGTCAAAATTGGATTTGACATCAATTGATTGTCATACCTTCGATGACAGTAATGATTGTCAATCGTGTTAACAGTGATAATTGGCAGGGAAAACAATGAAACATCTTGTCGGTGTCAAAAATGCCCTTAATGGCGTCTCTCGTTAAATGCTTGAAAATGTCACATTTCCGCACTGTGTGCCAAATTTTATTAGCAAATCATACAATGGCCACTTTAGACCCCCCCAAGGACCGGACTGTGCACAATTATCCTGGCCAAGTTCCAAAAATTAAAAGAAAAATGTTCAATTGAATTTCCTTGCCGCAGTGAGAGAGACCAAAGCATCGGGTCCAAAGAATGAGCGGAAAATTCGTTAGCCCACCCTTGCACAGAAGGCTACCTTAAAACTGCAATAAGCGAAAAGAAAAAAAAAATTGTAAAATATATTTTAAAGGACATTAGTCCTTGCACAACTTGTTTTCCCTCGTCTGAGGTCTATTCGGCATAGATGGTAACATTTTCTATTGATTTTCGCTGTTTTGTGCGGTCGAAGGAGAAGAGAGACACAGTGTGACACACAATGCCCCGCCCTCCCCCATTGGCATGGATGGGGAAACAAGGTTAAGGACTTTTCCTTTAAGAGGGTTATTGTTAGAATTTTATTATTCAAATTTTTTTTCCCGAACTTGGCTTTGAACGAACATGCCGAAGAGTAAGAGAAGACTGAAAGGGCCTATACCCGCGCGGCTGTGTGTGTACATTGTACACACAAACAGAAAATCCTTTATAATTATCCTTCATCATCTGTGAGGCGAAAGGAGCGTAAGACGGAGGCCAGTGCTTGTATATCGCCTTCTATCTAAAGGATCAGAATAATTATTATCATTTTTGACATCTTCTGTGACATTAAATTGAAGAAGAATTTGTTTGTTTATTACATTTACTACACACGATGACATATGTAGATTAACATGTGTCATATATTGTTAGACAGAAGAATGACAGTCAAAATAGAAAGAAAGAACGATGAGACAGTCATAGTCAAAGAGAGAAAGAGGGCAAGTGCGAGGAATGTCGTGTGCGTGCGTTGGGGGATAATGACATTGTTAACTCTCGGTTTTGTTTGGTTATTAGAAGGATTTCATTTGAGGATTAAGTTAATGCCTAGGCTCACACGCATACAGAGAAGCACCCTCGAGAGGTAGAGGGCACCGGAAGAAAAAGTTGAAGGATTCTTTGGTTTTTTTTTCTTCTCGTTGCTTGGTCGACGTATTGTGTGAATTATTGGGAAAGTTTGTACATTGAAAGGAACGCTTGTATAAGTTAACCACATTCTCACCCTCGGCGGCTCTGAGTTGAATGATAAAATTAAGACTTGACTTAAGGATTTTGAAATTCCCAATGTTAGCACGTGCAGATAAATTTTCGGGATGACTTGATTCTACCAAGGAGTGGTGGAAAGACTCTCAAAAACAGAAAGTTTCTGATTACGTCAAGATTTACACAATTTCGTGTCCTTAAGATGTGATGTTAATGTCTAAGGAGCGGAGATCTGAAAATAGATACAACCTGTGGTTTTGACAAAGCCACACCATCTGGCAAACAGACAAATTTGATTTAAAATCATAGAGTGCAAGGCATGGTACATAGGTAAGGTGTCGAAATACAATCATACCTAGACCTATGTACCTCTTCGCAGATTCCACTCATTTATTTAGAAGCTTGTGTGGCTCACTTCTTTCTGAGAAAGGTTCCACATCAATTTGGAACTGCCAAAACCTGCCGTATTTTGCAGTCCATCTGTGTGAACGAATGTTACTGACCAGACATGAGGTTTTGATGGCACAGAAACTAGTAACCACAAGGGGGTTGACTTAAAGAAAACTTAGGAGCACCCAGCGTAAGCTTATAACAACAATCAAGGATTTCCACGTACGCAAGGACATGAATCACGTTGGATCAAGACCTCATCTGTTCAAATACAACCCTTGTCTAAGAACTTGGTTTAATAAAAACACTCTGCATACCCCAATCAACTCTCAGCAATCCTTCGACATCGGCACTCGTGTGTAAATTCCGTTCACCCAACTCTTAGTCCACACGCTCCCCGCAAAACCAAAGAAGTCACGTTGAACTAATTCTAAACTCATTTCCGTCACCTCTCTCCACCATTCGCACGACGAAACCACTAGCTTTGCAAAAACCACTTTATTTCCCACTTCTCATTATCACTCGAATCAATTTGAACATCTACCCAATTGCCGAATACTAATGTCCTCCCAAAGCCCATGCCATATCTAAACCCAGACAAAATCAAATCCGCGCACGTTCCATCAAAATTTCCCCGAAAATCGAATCCTTAAATCAAATTCTGAATGGGAAAAGCCGTTTTGTGTCGATTTACTTACAATTGATCACATTCTGGCGTCTCCAGTGGTGAATAAATCTAGCAAATCCTTGCACAATCCTTTGTGGAAGAAGTCGATTTAAGAAAAAAAAAATGTAGGAAGACCAATTGCTAACCAACAGGATATGCAGACACACACGTTCAAACACCCAGATTAGGAAAAGTGTCCTTTAATAAATTTCTTTCGCGAAAAAGACTTAAAAAGGATAACACAGATAGAAGGAAGAACCGAAAGATATTAGCAAATTTCTGTATGCAGTATTAAACACTTTTTTTTGCATTTACACACTCCGAACTGAGATGGCCTCCTGTAGCACGTGCGATAGGTTCCGAAAACACAAATTCCACTCATCGGCGAGAAAGTGTCCTCGACGAAAATCGCATTAACACACTGTGATTCTTATCTCGTTCCCAAGAAAAACGAAATCAAAACACAAAAAACTAATTCAGGAGAAGAAACAAAAACAAACTAAAACAATATTCTGTCTTATATCCTCGCCGTTATCCTTTTTTATCCGGGTTTTTCGTTAAGCACTGTACGTCCACACACGGAGACGGTTCGTAACGAACTAAGTTTTCAATCCAACAACGCGTAGACTCAAAACTAGTTAAAGAAAAAAGCTTTTTACCCACTCAGGGGATCCACTCAAATTTGGAGAAAGGACATCTATCCCTTTGGTGATGGGGAACCAAGCTGGAGCTTTCGATTTTGTTTACATTCCTACTTTCCTATTTTGCGAATAGCAAACAGCGGGACAAAAGCAAAATGCAAAAAAATTGAGACAAAAAAATAAACACAACAAGAAGATGAGGAGAGCGTTATATTTTTTTTGGAGGAAGGCTCGTCCTTGTTGGACAACACGAAGTATTTCTCACTTTCTTCCTTCATTGCCGCAACAAAACAAAAAGAAGAGAAAAGGACCCCAAATTACAAAGTAAACAATGTCAGCTATTTCATTCCGGGCGACATTATACATATGTGAGGGAGGGTGCATGGAATTTCCAATGTGAGCCCGAAACGATTAAAAGGTTGAAGATCCTTTATATGGTCTTGGGGTGTGGGCTTAATCCCTTTATTTGGTATTGACTGGAATTCTCGGAATGCAATGGTGGTGGAAATTAAAAAGAATTATCCGGGAGGGTAATAGGACCAATTGGCAATTCTTTTCCAATTGATGTTTTTATTGTTGGCGTGCTTCCTATTGTTGGCAATTGAAAAGGTTTAACTTTAACTGTTTCCTAATGTTTTGCGATTTGCAGATTAAATCTGCCGACAGCATAGAGGTCTATCATTTGTCAAAGGGGAGCCACTGAATTGAAAAAAAGGGTTCTAAGGATATTTTTGTTGATAGAAAATTGGTTTCGGACACAGGTTTTGTTAGATCCTTTTGTATTGTTCCGGAAAACAACCAAGGAGTAGTTATTGAAAGGAAGTGACCAAATAATTGGAAGGAAACAGTAGCTTGAGGGTCCCTGTCCTGTGAGGACCATACCTATGTATCCACTGCTCGTGAACTTCAGTTCGTCACCCATCCTGAGCAGGTAAACAATGTCAATGTTAAACTGAGTTTTCGTCTTTTATAACACGAAATAACCCCCGTGACAGGGTTCTCTCACCCTTTATTTGTTCCTTCTTTATAGACAGTTTGTAACTCCAACTTTAAAGCCCTTATATACACTAAAATGCAAGTTTTCCAGATAAATATTTATAACGCTTAAATCGCCTTCACTGTGTCAAGTGAAGATCAGGTAGGTGGGATGGCGAGGGGAAAGACAACGCGAGCGGAAAGTGTACCAACGAAGGCCTCTCTCCTATAAAGACAACACTTGTATCTTTTACTCATTCGCCCTTGCATTCATGGAGAAATTCGGATGAAGCAGAGTGCCTTCGGGTCGCCCTAATTCGTATTCAACGAAGCGGTTTCGTTGTGGCAGGAAGTTGAACTGTCTGACATTGTTGGTAATCCTGGCAATATAAGAAGGAATGCTAACCGTAGAACCTGACAAACAGATCAGAGTTTTTTCCGTATGAAGGTTGAACAAGTGAAGACCAGCACTGTAGTTCAAGGCGACGCGAACGGCCTTCTGTGATCTTTTGTTTCAAGTTCACCAAAACTATTCCCGATTGTTTAAGTTTTGACACCTATCGCTCCATGTGTTACTACTTCCACGTGGAGAAAGTGGCGCCAAGCCGCAACAGTTGGCGCCTACTGAATGACGTAGCGAATGCGATCAAAGTGGAGGACGCATTACGCAGATCACATTCCGCGTTGAATAAGCGCCAGTGTACAAATGCTCGATCTTCTGATCCCCACTAATCAAAGTGACACTGTGTGCGTAAGTCCGCCTATAATTTATATCCACAAATAAACTTAAAACGAAAGAAATGCTATAAAGTAACAGCATTTCTAAACCAAACGAGTCGAATGTATGTCACTTTATGATCACTTTTACTTAATTGAGATTGTCATGCCAACAAATAGCTTTTGTTGTGTCACAATAAATCATTTTGCATGTCCCTCTTGGCCTCTCCTAAACTGAAGCTCTCTCCGTTCAAAATTAATTTCTCTTTTATATAAATGCCATAAAGAGAACACGTCTCTCTTTGGAGTGACGTCCCCAAAAAAGCTTTCCTTCGAGAAACGTAAACAAACCCCCCCGACATATGACTTCCATTCACAAAAGCATTAACCTACTTTATCCATGCGCCCTAAATAAGATTCAAATCTGAGACTGAATCTGAAAACCACCCCTACAAATCTATACTGGTCGTACTCTTCTGTCAAACATCGAATCCGTGCCATGTGACGAGCAATACTGCCAGCAAGCCACCAGAGGCTGCCAAATTTGAGCAGAAATATGCTTACACCTGTATTGGGGCGAGAGAGGGTATCGATGTCTTGTATCTAAAATCGAGGAACACATGAAGAAAAAGATTGAAAGACTGGCTGGGTGCGACCACTGTGCTACTGTCACCATCATCATCATTGTTATTATGGCGTTTTGCCGCGGCGAGTCCGTGTGACTCACGGAAGCTTAGTTGGTTCTTTGAATTTATTTTTGTTGTTGTTTTGATGAAACGAAACGTCAAAGTTCTACGTTTCCACCTCATTTGGCATGAAAGTGTGGATTGATTTTTTTGTTTTTTTTTTTTGCTGACAAATCTGACAGATTGTGGTACTCTGTCCTGACACTGTGGGCGGACAATGTGTGATCTACTTGGCGGGATGGAAGATGAATCAATGTTCGGTTGGTTAGTGGATGTTGATTGCATAACTTGTGGATTGCAAGGTTCAGGTTCATTAGCTCCCACGGGTAGCGAGGTGGGTGCTGCACTGATGCTAATTAGTCGGTTCCCAGATGATTCACATGGCTTCGAACCCAATGACTGGGCGACACACAGCGATGATATCATACGCGTGATTGAACTGCACAGACCATGGTAGTCGTCTAAGCCGACGACGGTGGATTTAATGGAATTTTTACTTTGAAGTCTCTCAGTTTGGACAAGGTGGCCTTCTTTTGGTTTTTTTTGTTTTTGCCGGCCCAACGGTGATATAATAAACGCTGAGGTAATGGACTGGAAATTATGGTCTGCCAAGTAATTGTTGGGGTTAATCTATGAAAGAATAATTGCCATCGAACTGGTGAAACTTGTTTCTATTCCTGGGGTAGAATGGAACACACCTTGAAAAGGAGATCGAAAGTGAATAAATGGGAAATAAATTTGAAACGAAGTAGGGCAGGCAAATGGCTGTGAATGTCGGAGAAGGAATGCCTGCTAATTGAAAATAGTGAAAGCAAAACTGTTTTATTCACCGACTTTGAGTGAAGTAAGGGAATGTTTAAGGGCGGAATGATCACAGTAAGATTCTGCAGAGGACCTTGTGTAGTTCCTTCCTGGTTTGTAAAAAGACCGGACAATAGGAACACAATACGAAAAATGGCCCTCAACACTTGAATTGTGCACTTGCACCCTATCTGCTTAGACGTCAGAAAATAAAACTCTACATCGACACAGTTACTCAGTGTCACAAAGTAAAACATTCAGCCACCTAACCCAGTTGTATTAATCCATCTTCTATGATTCAAACTTAACCCCATACTGACTTCCCAAACTTAGTTACATTTCAAATCACCAGAAAACCAAATATCCAGAGTCAAAAACCCATGTCAGCTTACATTTATCCTTACAGCCAACAACTCAACTCCATCCTTCTCATTGCTATTCCCACTGCACATTCTTCCATCGCATCGATACATATAGTTCAGGAATAAATATTTGCGCACCCTTTTACACACCACAGTCGCCCAGTGGGGGGAGTTTTTGGGGGGGCGAATTAGATTGCTGCACACATCTGACTATTCCAACGAAATAAATCCGTAGCTCCTTGAAATTCAAAGGATACGCAAACTGGTATCGGAAGTCGTCTTCATTTCTATCGAGGAGGGTTGCTTTCTTTTTTGTGCATGCAATTCATTTCCCCGTTCGTCGATTCTTTTACCAATCCTCAGTCAATTTGTTCAGAAAAGTATCCGGAGAAAGAAGACCTGCCACCAGAAAAAAAAAACTACATGCAATTCTAGTTGTTTGGAGGGTGGGGAGTACACACCCTCTTCCATTGACTTTATTTGATTTGCTTCGAATGATTTCGTAGGTTGAGATAGGGATTACAAGATGTGATTTCGTTTACGACTGTCGAACTTGCAAGGAGTTTTTTTTTTTGGAAGGAAGAAGTGCACAATTGAAAATTGCAAATTGCGGGAAGGATTGACGTCAATCTATCTCTCTACGGATGGAAGCATTTTTTGAAACAAGCGAAAACTATTACACGATATTCGTTGCTACGATAAGCTTTACAAAGACGTTAGAGAGAATTTCGATCGATTTGTTGAAGACTTGTGGTAGTAAGCCGATTAAATCAACTTTTAGCATGCTCATCAAGTGAAAAACCAATCCTTAGAAAACGAGAAATGTTCAGTTCACTTAACAAGGATTAGGTAGCGCCAGGGAAATTAAAATACACCATTGCGTCGAGTATAGATACGTCTCCGCTTAAGAATCCTTTGTCCTATGGCCTTCAACAAAATTCTCGTAAGACTAAACAGAGTAAGGGTCAAAACGGTCGCTTATGGGGACACCGTGGTGATACTAGTGTCAGGGATGTTTCCCTCTGTGATCAGTGAAATCATGGAGGCAGCTCTAGACAAGGAAAACACCTGGGCCACAGGGTGTGGCCTTGGTGTAAACCCGAGCAGAACTGAACTGATGCTATTCACCACCAAAACCAAAATATCTGACTTCGCCCTTCCCAGCGCTAGGTATCTGGGTATCATTCTTGACCCAAAGCTTAACTGGAAGCAAAACATTGAATACAGAGTAAATAAGACATGCGTAGCCTTCTAAGTAAAACCTTTGGAAAGAAGTGGGGACTTCAATCAAAGATGACCTTGTGGAAGTACACAGCTGTAGTGCGTCAGGTTCTCACCTACGAGTCGCTAGTACGGTGGCCTGCGCTGAGCAAGGGCTACAACCTTGCAGAACTTAAAAGGCTTCAAAGAACAGCGAGCATAGGCACCACGGGAGCATTGAGGTCAGCCCCAACGGATGCCTTTGCTGTTCTCCTGCATCTTTTACCTCTAGACTTACACACAAAAACACCGCACTATGCAGTGCAATCAGACTCAAAAAATCTGGTTGCTGGACTGCACGGCCACGTTTCCAACCGACTAAATCACACCCAAACTTAATTTTTGGAAAAACTTCCACGTGGGATTTCCCACTAGAGTGGAAAAAAAACGAAATGGTAAAGAACTTCGACACGGTCATCTACGCCGACGGATTAAAGATGAACTGCGGTGTGGGGGGCGGTGTCTACTCGGAATCACTAAAAATAGCAAGATCATACCGCCTGCCGGATTTTGCCAGCATCTTCCAAGCGGAACTACTGGCATTCGGGTGTGACAGATCACACAAACAAAACATTGTTATCCTCATAGATAGCCAAGCCGCTATCAAGGCCATTGACTCGGCTACCATATCCTCCAAACTGGTGCTAGACAGTGATATAACAGGAAACGAGCGTGCAGATGAGCTGGCCAGGCAGGGGTCAGCTTTACACGGCTCACTCGCGGCAAGGGTCCACACGCCGCTAGGAGTGGTTAAGAGACAAATCCACTCACACTTCCAACAGATGGCCAATCTCCAATGGAGGGGATTAACCAACTGCGCCATATCAAGGAAGATATGGCCGACCTATGATACGACTAGAACAAGGGATCTCCTAAGTATCTCCAGATATTGCCAGAATAACGGCAATAATCACGGGGCATTGGCCAATTGGAGACCATGCGACCAAACTAAGTATTCCATACAACCCCCACTGCCGCAGCTGCGGAAATGAAAATGAGAGCGAAACTCTCGTCCAGTTCCTCTGCAAATATCCGGCACTTGCAGGAGCCAGACTGCGTGCACTGAACCAACCATTCTTCGACGACCTCAGCGACATCTCGGGTAAAAGGACACAAGATCGAATTCGATTTCTAAATTCCACAGGTTCGATCTAAGCACTCCCGGCTGTCTCACGCACTTTCAACAACACACATCATCACCCAGATCACACGAGTCGTGGTAACAAAAAGACACATCCTAGTGCTAATTGGGTTCAGTCGAACCGCCACCTCTTCCTACCTACCAAAGCCTTCTAATCCTTGCTAAACCCATATTTTCAAGCACCATGAGTCTGTGTTCCCATCCACCATTTCGCCCTTGAATACCCCAACTTAATCAAGAATGTGTAATGAAATTCCAATAATTCCGCTCTAGTTATGCTTTCTTCCTGTCCATGAATAACGCTTTACGACACGCAACACAATATTCCAAGAATTCCAGGCGATGACTTATCATCAGAATTCCCTATGAAAGCAGCCATCTAGCCCTCTAATTGTAAATAATGTCGACACCGACTACAGTTCACATGCCTTATCAATTCCCAAGCTCACCAGCGATAAGATGACAAAATTTTTTACAATGTTTGCGCAAAACAATTACCCACACTGTGACAGATGCACCTGTTGCTCAGCACGGTGGTGGCCAAGTTTCGTTAAGTATGACACTACATCGTCGTTCATTGATAAGATTACGTTATGTTACACTAAACTCCTTATCTTATCTAATCAACCGAACCGAACCGTAGTCAAGCTATGCGATTCAAACTTTGCGCAACCTGTTATCTTTGCGCAGCACAGCTCAAGTCTTCAGTAATTTTCAGTACAACGAGCAACGAAGAAGGTAAATTTCATGTGTCTTTCCTCCACGACAGGTGGAATAGTATTTCCTGAATTTAACGGATTTATCTGACGTTTTTTTTTTTTCTTCTTATTATCCTGCTTCCAAAGGAAGTAACTGTGACTTTCTGTGAATTTAACGAAACGAACTTTAGAGCAAAACAAAAATGGTGTCCGTGGAAACTATCGGATCGATATTCATCAAGGTTTTCAAATTGGTAAGAATTCTTCAAAATGTCTTCTCAATGTTTCGGATAAAAACGGATAAATTTGAAAATTATTTGTCTAACGATGAGATCATGTTTAAAATTATTATTTTCTGTGCGATTAGTGTTTGATTTCAGTGAAAAACGAATTGAAATGCTTCATAATAATACCACTTGCGCTATGTAGGCTTCGGTTAGAGATAAGGTATCTGTGATACTATTACTCACTTTGTTAGTGTATGTGTAAATAGGGAGTGGTTCACAGTGTTTATTGCAAAATTGGGGAGGAAATGATTCATGTTTGAAAATGATCGACGAAATATCATAAAGGATCAAGTGCGGATCAGAAATATTTGTTATCCGAGCAAGCAAGCGTTTCAAAGCACAAGGTGCGTGCATTTTAGTGCAAAATACGGATCCGGGTAGAAACAGAAGGTTTGAAAACGCTTAATTTTAATAGAATTGTCAAAAAGCCATGGAGTCGCATCCACTGAACCTCGGATAAAGCAGACTATTGCCAGATAGAACACATGAAAATTTTCCTAAACAAACAAAATAAAAACATCGAATACAAGATATAGTAGTCCACCCCGTCTTTTAAGACATTTTCGAACACTGGTTTATCAAAAAGCATAATTAACATGAATTCTAACCTAAAAACTCACTGAAACAAGTCACTTTCGCATCACATTCTTGAATTACTAAAAACCCTTCAACCTTTCGTTTTCTTATTCCCAGGTCCTCAATCTGGTCATCCTTATCCTCTACAGAATCGGAGATGGAGGTGAATTCCTAGGTATTGGTGGCACATGGAACCTGAACGAAGAGAAGAGTCCAGACTGTGAGATCGTGGCGTCCGGCGTATTCGTTGGATTTTTCATCTACACTGCAGTTCACTTGATAGCTTATTCTTTTGGTACAACCAAACACAAGAGGTAAATAAACCTTCCTACACAAGTTAACTGATATCTAACTGGCACAATCCACTTTCAGAGAACTAACCGACACAATTATGAATGTTGTGGGTACTTTCATGTGGATTGCAGTTGGTGGTACAGCTCTACACTATTGGCAGGGTTACATGTCCGATCAGGGATTCCTGTACGTTGCATCAGAACGACAAGTTGGTATTGCAATGGGATCACTTTGTGTGGTCACTGGAGCACTATATCTACTCGATACAGTGCTGGCATTCATACACTATGCCAAGGGCGATCCGGAATTACAATAAACAGGCAGACAAATCCAACAAAAAAAAACATAGAATAAGTTCGCATTTTGAGCGATTTCTTACTTAACGTTGGCTTGAGTTCAAATTAGATTTTATATTTAGAAGTCCATTTACTAACCACACATTCCTCCATACACTTCCATTTCAAAAGGAACAAAAACAATTTATTTACAATTTTAAGGACGAAAATTCTATTGTGCTATCATTTACATTTTTTTTGTTAAATAAAACATGAAAAAATAAGAAAAAATACATCCGACGTAGCTTAAGGAAGTGCGGCTTTCATTTGAGAGTTGAAGCTAATAAATTGCCGCCAACAAGTGATGTGTCGAGATGTCTACGTGGTTGCGTGGGTTCGTTTGAAGTTCAGATAACAAAACATTGAGATTTATCTAAGCTACGAGTTGTGAATTTTAAGTAGAGCGGACGATAGGTTGTATCGTGTGATCAGACTTAGTCAATGCTGTCACACTGGAACGTGATTTTGTCGCCTAACACAACTGATTTTCTAGAGATTCTGACAAGAATTTTCTAAACGGTGGAATGCTTGTTCTTGACAAAGGGCTTAAAGCAACTCGAGACCAAAACAATTTCACTTACACTTCTAATACCCTTTTCCCACCGGAACGAGCAAAAATTTTACGAAAACTCTCTAAACAATTCCCACCAAACATAAACGTGTTTTCGCTTGACGTTTTCATCATTTTGCCACTAAATTTGATTTTTTTGTGTAGGCTAAAAACCTCGGTTTTGACAACCTTTGGTAAATTTCTCATATCATATATAAAAAAAATTAATTCAGATATTTTCTGCGTACTAACTTTCAAATATAAAAATTGAAAAGTAAATCAAAGGAAAATAAACTGCTGTTTTAACAGCTTTCTCTGTTGCTCTGCTCAACTTCTCAAAGTTGCTCTGCTGATTGTGCTAAATGTATCAAAAGGTGTGTTTGGTTTGACGACCTTAACAGTGTCCCACCATTGCGAGATGGTTTCGTTAAGTTTTCAGTGGAAACTGCCGAAAACTCGGTTTACGTAAATTGAAAAATGTGTGGGAAAACTTCGTTTTTGGATGTAGTTTTAGTGAGTTTTGGCGAAAACCCAGTTTTCGTTCCGGTGGGAAAAGGGTATAAGACAATCAAGGGCAACGAAGGTCCTCAAATAGATGCTACGTGACTTGAAACGCTGTGACAAACATGCAATTAGTCTGCCAGTCAGAGCTGTCTGTTAACAGTAATAAGAACAAAACTGGCACTCTCTCTCTGGCATTCCGTGCAAATAAATTTAAAGAAATTCACGACTCACCTGAATGGCAGCTCCAGCATCCACGACATCACTGGTACTCCGACTCCGGCGCAGCGTTGTAACGCTGCCGATGTAAAACGAAACCGGCCTCCTTCTCTTGCCAACACTGCCGTCTTCCAAATTCAAAGCATCCAATTTTAAATCCAAAATAATCGAACCCCTCGAGAACTCGTTCAGCCGCTCCAACTTCCTACTGTCCAAACTAAATCGATAGACATTCTTTGGTTTATCCAGGTTATGCTCAAAGTCCGAATCAAATATAGCACTCTGCGTCGATTGCTGTCGCAATCTTATACTCGAGGCCGACGATGTCTTCTTCGGTCGCCGGACAACTACCGACACTGTTGGTGTACTAGGCGCTGGCGGCACATCAACAGCAGTCTCCAAGTGCACCGTGGACAGTTGACGCTCCAAGTTCTTCTCATAATCGTGAAACTTGTCATAGTCGATGAATTTCATATTTTCATAGCTAACCATGTTATCGATGGCCTGCAGAGACTGCAAGGATGCACTCCACTTTGGATTCAATGGCTTTTTTTTCTCAGCACTAACACTTACACTCGCACTGGCCAGTGTCCGTCGAAATGATGCAATAAACGAAGACGATCGCCGTTTTTGGAAACTCTCTTGTGGATTATAAACCGGACTAGGTGGTTCTGGGGGCTTTATGAACTCGAATTCCTCCTCTGGAACAACATCGGGAGTTTTGTTCTTACTACCCGGTTGGTCAGGGGTTTTTTCTGTCTCCTCGGAGAGTTGCTCCAGTTGTGGTTCGATGACACTGCGGCGATTGGTCCGACGAAGGAGAATCATCGAACGACTTCGGGTGAATTTATACGGACTGTCTTCATCCTCGGTTTTGGTGAGATTTTCTTTGCTCCCCGTGATGGATGTGATAAACTTCGACAGGCGTCGGGTGAGAGAGAAACTATTCGACCGTTCGAGTTTTGGGGGATTTTCGAACCCTGGTGGTGGTTGAATGGGTTTTGCGTGCGGTGGAGAATCTTTGGTTTTGACATTGTTATTATTGTTGAGCGTGGTTTTGTTGCTGGTCGATGAAATTCGTAGGGAAGCCGATCTTGTGGCCTTTGGTTCCGTAGGGGCTTTGGTTTTTTTGCCATTGGATTTTAGAGCTTTGGTCGGGAATTTTTTACTGGTGGACTTTGGTTCCTTGGTTTTGGTGAAATTCATTTTAAGACGGCAGGTTGTAATTCATTTAATCTGTGGGAGGGAAAAATAATTAATTTCTTTGGAAAATATGAAAGTTTCGCAAGTTTCTAAGTCAATTCCAACCATCGGACTGTTTTCCAAAATTGTCAGCCAAGGTTTCTACCAAAACTAAAACAATAAATGCAAAAACGACTCGAAAATCTTTCAAAAATTTACCCAAACCAACTTTTGTTGAACATCACTTATGTTTTGAAATTTTTTCGATTTAATTAATCATATCCATTTTAGCAAAAAAAATAGTGTCTGCTGTTCTAACTTTTCTTTGCTCCACTTATAGAGATTATAAAGTTTTTTTGATATCACGAATCTTATCGTAGCGTTGGAAGGTTTCCGATAACAAGTTTCGTTGGCAAGGTACGTAGGAATTATTTTGATTTGCTTTTATGAACTGTAGGCACTTTTAAAATTCAAGGAATGGTACGTTGTAGTGAATTTGAAAGAGAAAAAAAGAGAAGAACGAAAGCTTTAGGAAGATAACAAAACTAATCGGATGAATTGCTGGTAAAGTTGAACATGTACACGAAATACTCATAATTTCTGGGTAATGAAATCATCGACGATGATATTGACAGGTAATAAACAGAACATTGTAAATTGGAAAGAAGCAAACCTTCTGTTTAAACGGGGGAACTATTAACAAGCGGATCTACCATCGAATGAGTCACTAAATTCGATGCAAATGAGACCCAATAGTGGTCAGATCATGCTGAAATACATACTCACTCTGTTGTCATAGGTAAACGAGTTTTACGGGACAAAACAAGTGGTCCAAGACATCCTTACCCGTCTACCCGATTTTTTTTAAACTCACAGCTTTCGAATCCGTGAGATATATCGCGGGTAGATAAACCACAATTAAATCTGCTTACCATGACAAATTTCTCAGAAATCGACCTCCAGTCTTTCAAACGAATGTGAAATATTCTACTCACCATCTGGTGCAGTATCTTAAAATAGTTTAAAAGCCGTTCAGATTTATTAAAAACATCACGAGAAGGGTAAAATAATGAGTCAGTGTCTAGACATATTTAAGTCGGAGATGACACTTTTGATGGGAGAGATGACAATGTGATTGTTGTTGCTGACTTTGACGGTGTTCCTTCCAAGCTCTATAAAGCTTTGCTAAATAATTCGGCAATTTAGAGTCGATGGCGGAAGATCGGGAATAGTGGAGAGTCCACTTAAGCTCCCTTTACCCTTGACCCTCAT
This sequence comes from Matsumyia berberina, assembly GCA_917880715.2. Lineage (NCBI taxonomy): Eukaryota > Metazoa > Arthropoda > Insecta > Diptera > Syrphidae > Matsumyia > Matsumyia berberina. The sequence continues at coordinate 53,440,727 of OU862870.1, forward strand.
AGTGGATAAGCGGACAATTGGAAAATGATGATGATGATGATGAAACTTTCTACATCTACTAATAGTAAGCACCTGGAACTTGGGGGGAACCCCCTGCGCCTATCGAATCGATCAAGTTCCTGCTTGATACGAATGCCAAGAATCTGGCAAACCACAGGTAGAATAACATTAGTACTTGTCTCATGTCAAAACAAATCTGCCTAACCTGGATTTAAAGAAGACGGAGAGACTTTTATCTACAAACCGGAAAAACCTAGGTTCATTAATAGGGGTGCTTACCGGACATTGCTTGATAAAAAGACATGCACTCAGCCTGGGGGGTCCTCCAATGATTTCTGTAGAAGCTGTAGAGACGAGGAGGAAGAGGAAACTACGACCCACCTCCTATGTACATGTCTTGCTCTTGCTACCTAGGTTCACTGATAGGGATCCTTACCGGACATTGCTTGATAGACAGACATGCACTCAAACTGGGGGTCCTCTCCAATGATTTCTGTAGAAGCTGCAGATACGAGGAGGAAGAGGAAACTACGACCTATCTACTTTGTAAATGTATTGCTCTTGCGACGCTAAGAAGGAAAACCCTCAGGGAATACTTCTACGATAATCTTAACGATCTAACTGAACTCGACATCCAGAAGATGTGAAACTTCATCTCTGCGACAAAATGGTTCAAATCTTAGGGTTAACACCGTTACGGTTGCCCACCTTCGCTATACGTGTGCTGTACTCTAGTTCCCCGGTGCCGATAAGACGATTTCTTAATCGTGGTATCACAATGGGCCAGTCTGGTCTAAGTATGTCCCTGTCTGAGCAGGGGCAGGTAGCTAACCCAACCTAACTTAAGCACTTGGGATACCATGGCTCTTAAAGTAAGGCAACCTAGCAGAGTGGCAAAAGGTATTTTACGTTTGCAACCGGATCGGAAAGTAGATGCTGTTTTTAGTGTGCTGTCCATGATCTAGAAGAGCAGTGCAATCAACTAAAATATTAAGCTTCGACTGTGCTGTTGTGTGGGCCTGATGAGTGACCACGAATGTTAAAAAAATTATACTTTTTAGAGACAACGATGGTCTTATTATGATTTAACCCTAGCTCTACAAAGCCTCTTTCATCAAACCGAACCTGGTCATAAAATAAATAAATAGCTGGCGCGACAGCTCGGGATGAACCAAGGCCTAGCTTCTCGTAATCATTCATGTTGTGTGGGTTATATTATTCGCACGAATGGAAGGGACCTACAGTTTTTTGCCGACTCCGAACGACGAATTGAGAAGCTCTTTCATGACAGATTATACTCCCGAAGGTTTGTCATTCCCCGACGAGAGGTGGTGTCCCGAAAAATGTGCGGTGGATATGGCTGGGGCTTGAACCCACACCGCTCGGTCGGCAGTCCAACGCACTAACACCACTGAGCCACGGCGACCACCGAACCTGGTCATACTAAAAGAAATTCACGCATTTTCTTAACATTCTATGGGGTTGACGTACTCGCATCTATTAGACGTAGGAACTTTAAAAATTTGGCACAGACATAGGCCTTAGTCGCGCCTCCATGACCAAGGCTCGTCTGGAACTGTCTTATTCTCCTCCTTCTTGCGTCCATTAAAAATGTTACTGTGATATGGCAAGGCAGGGGAGAAGAGGAGTTTGGCGCCCACTCATGGTTCCTGAACCCTATTTCACAGTGTCATCTAATTAATTATTATTATTAGTGGGGAGCGGTTTGTCCACTCTAGCACTGCGGTCCCATATAGGAGCCTATTGTGCTGTCCCATATGTTTTGAGCAGTTTGTCTGCTCCAGAGGATGTCAGAAAGCTAATCAGCCTGCCTCGGTGGAGCGTGGCAAGCGCTGTTGGTGAGACGAGTTCACTACCTAAGGTCCGCTTACACACATGAATGAGGGCGGGACAGTCTGTGAAGATGTGAAGAGAGCTTTTACTGCCCGCCAAGCAAAGTCTACAGGTAGGGTCCAGTTATAGGCCGAGCTTGTGTAGATGCTGTTTTAGTCGGTAATGGCCACTTAGGATGCCGGTTAGAATTCTAAGGTGGTTCCTGATCAGATTTAAAAGAAACTTGGATTTTTTTTTGTGATACATTGGGGAAGAAGTGTTTGGTACATTTATGTCCTACACTTTCCATCCAAATTGTGTTGAATTTGAGCAGAGATTACTCCCTCATGAAAAATGGATTTGTTTACTCCACAGGCTGGGTCAGGATCAGTGAGGGGGGTGGTTGCATCTATCTTGGCCAGTGGATCCGCTGTTTCGTTGCCGGTGTGGCCTTTGTGAGCAGGGATCCAGTATAGTATGACCAAGTTGTTTTTTCCCAGTTCTAGAAGCAATTTGACTGTATCTAGGACTAGTTTCGATTTTATCGTGGCTTTCAAGGCAGCCTAACTGTCAGAGAAGATAAAAATGGTTTTGCCACGGTAATAAGAGAGCAAGTTTGAGCTTGTGTACTGATTTATGGCAAATATTTCTGCCTGGAAGATTAATGATTATGTGCCTAGACTGAACGATATGTTTGTGCTAGACGACTCTCCGTATATTCCAACCCCAGATCCACTGTCCATTTTAGACCCGTCCATATACCATACTTGGTCATGCTCTGAACTACGGGATTTGATTTTTTTCCCAGTCGTCACTCGACGGGATGACTACTGAGTAGTTTCGTTTGAAGCAGTAGTTTCGTCATCCAACGACATGTTGAACTCGCTGCTTTGGAGTAGGGGAGAAAGCATGTTAAGGTGACCTTCAGGAGGATGTTGGAAGCTGAAGTTGTTTAGGTGGAAGATCCTGTGCAGGCTGAATTTTGCATGGGTTTCTACCTGGAATCGAACTGGTAGTAGACCGACAATGGCCTTAAGGCAGGCGGTGGGAGTGGAGCGCAGGCAACCCGTCATGTACTAGGACACCGCCCACTCATACTACCTATGTATGTATCTGCATAAAATGATAAAATAAATCTTAAAGAAAAAGACATATGTACATACATGAAATGAAAGTAAACATATATCGACTCTACGGTGTGAGTAGGTACACAGGAAGACTCTACCCCATCTTACACGGGACTCGATAAGCCCAGCAGAAACTAGGAATTTGGAACCTAGCACGTTACTGGGGTTTATCCACAGCCTCAGTTTGGCTTATGGCTCACCACTGGGCCAGCACAGCACTCTAGATATTACAGGTTGCAGTGCATGAATAGAGCGCTGAACAGATTGTCGTGCCGTTTGTTTTAGTTTTTACGTAATTTTTCCTGCATCGGTGAAATACATACTCACTCTGTTGTCATAGGTAAGCGAGTTTTACGGGACAAAACAAGTGATCCAAGACATCCTTACCCGTCTACCCGAATTTTTTTTTAAACTCACAGCTTTCGAATCCGTGAGATATATCGCGGGTAGATAAACCACAATTAAATCTGCTTACAATGACAAATTTCTCAGAAATCGACATCCAGTCTTTCAAACAAATGTGAAATATTCTACTCACCATCTGGTGCAGTATCTTAAAATAGTTTAAAAGCCGTTCAGATTTATTGAAAACATCACGAGAAGGGTAAAAGAATGAGTCAGTGTCTAGACATATTTAAGTCGGAGATGACACTTTTGATGGGAGAGATGACAATGTAATTGTTGTTGCTGACTTTGACGGTGTTCCTTCCGAGCTCTATAAAGCTTTGCTAAATAGTTCGGCAATTTAGAGTCGATGGCGGAAGATCGGTAATAGTGGAGAGTCCACTTAAGCTCCCTTTACCCTTGACCCTCATAGTGGATAAGCGGACAATTAGAAAATGATGATGATGATGATGAAACTTTCTACAACTACTAATAGTAAGCACCTGGAACTTGGGGGGAACCCCCTGCGCCTATCGAATCGATCAAGTTCCTGCTTGATACGAATGCCAAGAATCTGGCAAACCACAGGTAGAATAACATTAGTACTTGTCTCATGTCAAAACAAATCTGGCCTAACCTGGATTTAAAGAAGACGGAGAGACTTTTATTCACAAACTGGAAAAACCGAGGTTCACTGATAGGGTTTCTTACCGGACATTGCTTGATAGGCAGACATGCACTCAGACTGGGGGCTCCTCCAATGATTTCTGTAGAAGCTGTAGAGACGAGGAGGAAGAGGAAACTACGACCCACCTCCTATGTACATGTCTTGCTCTTGCTACCTAGGTTCACTGATAGGGATCCTTACCGGACATTGCTTGATGTCATGTACTAGGACACCGCCCACTCATACTACCTATGTATGTATCTGCATAAAATGATAAAATAAATCTTAAAGAAAAAGACATATGTACATACATGAAATGAAAGTAAACATATATCGACTCTACGGTGTGAGTAGGTACACAGGAAGACTCTACCCCATCTTACACGGGACTCGATAAGCCCAGCAGAAACTAGGAATTTGGAACCTAGCACGTTACTGGGGTTTATCCACAGCCTCAGTTTGGCTTATGGCTCACCACTGGGCCAGCACAGCACTCTAGATATTATAGGTTGCAGTGCATGAATAGAGCGCTGAACAGATTGTCGTGCCGTTTGTTTTAGTTTTTACGTAATTTTTCCTGCAACGTTTAACATGATCTCTGTTGTCGAAGTAACAGCATGAACTGTAGCAAATCTAACAAGTAAATAACGAAACATGAATTGAATAGTAGCAATAGCTCAAGTTGTATCACTCCATTACCTCAGTGTCCACTCTAACTTGATCAACGTGCAATGCATTCAGATACATGTACGCATGCAAATTTATCCCTCACGACTTGCAAAACAAAAGAAACGACTCAGTCTAATGCAAATAATCAAAACAAACTCCTCAGATCGATCACACACATGCAATTCTATCCGTTTAGTGCCTTCAAACAACGACAGTGCCTCTGAATGGTTTTGCAAGGAAAAAGTGTAGGTATACCACCAAACACGATGCTAACGATTAATCGATGATTCAAACACACATTTTCAATGCCAAGCATCTTGTCCCCCGATTTTTTTCGTTCAACCAAAACAACACAACACTGGGTCAGTTTAATTGGTCGTACCGCAAAAACCATAAAATCCAATCCGAATAGAACTTCCAACTCAACTGTGCATGAGAAAATCGGTTTCTCCGAAAAACCCCATCAAAACCCAAAGAGCCAAGAATAACAACTCACACACAACTTATTGGAATGAATGTATCTCCAACATTCGCCACAGCTGAGTTTCTTCATGACTCATTACATTATGTGCAAAACAAAAATAAGAATTATATTCAAAGCAATTGAAAGGAATAATTAAGCAGCTAAAACAAAAACGAAAAAAAACCGCAATTTGAATAAACAAATGAAGCGAACGAGTTAATAATTTAATTTTTTTGTTTAACTATACAGCTGTGGCTCGGTGTGCACACTTCCCAGGAGAAATTCTTTTTTCGTTTTTAAATAAATTTTTAAGCTACAAGCCATTTCATTGATAACACAGTATCTACGGCACAACTTTGGGATGATTGCGCAAGGAAATTAAGAAAAAAAAACAACCAAATATCAACGAATGCATTCACATTAACCGGATAAGGAAAGAGGGAAAAGAAAACAAACAACGGAAGGAAAATAAACAGCAAATAGTAGACAGTTGCAAGTGGAAGAGAATAAGCATGCATTCCTATTAAACTTATGATAGATACAATGTATCTAGAGACCGTGTACATCTGTTACCAAAGGAAGCGAATTTCTTTCGGGGACCCGTCGTAGTTTTCGCCCACTCGGCCCGGTAAGGCCGATGAAGATGATGATCTCCTTTTCATCTCACTTAGGTCTATGTAGACCCATTGTGGTACCCATGTGTTTTACCAGCTACTTCCCACTGCGTGATTTTATATGCTTCGGGCCTTTTTAAAGCCGCCTAGCTGTCTATGAAGATCGTGATATCCTCCCGTGATTGGGCAGCTTTGGTCACTGCTAGAACCTCTGCCTGGAAAACACTACTGTTGTCAAGAAGTCTTATTGAGCTGCTGAATCCTACTCTGTACGTTGGACAAACGGTATATTGCAGGGACCAAGCGATATTGTCAAGGAATTGGCGGATGTCTCGCTGTCAATGCCTGATTCACGAATCCGGTGGAGATTGGCGGCTGCTTTTAAAAAATTAAACACAAAGACCCAACAACACTTCTGTAACAATATAATGACGACCACCGACTTTGCAACACTTTCCATAGGACTTTCTATACACTAAAGACTTTTTAGCTCGAGGATCTCTCAAGGATTCTGATACTGGTATGCGTGATGCTGATCCTCGAGAAAATCCAGGAGCTCCAAATCGATACTCAAAATCTTTTAATCGATTTTAAGGCCAAAAGACCACCACAAAGAAATCCCTGGTTTAAGGAACAATGCCGGCAAGTGCACGCAGCAAAACAGGATGCATACAAAACGGCGCTGCAAAGAAGTACGAGGACTGCTCGCGAGCTCTACGAGCAGAAGAGAAGGGAGAAACACCAGCTTATCCAAAAGAAAAAGAAAGAGCACGAGAAGCACGTTATCGAGAGCATAGAGAGGTGTTACTCCACGAATGATGTTCGGAAAATCTATCAACTGGAAAAAAGAACATGTCACGGCAACAAGGCCGGAACAGAAACCTGTAGAGATGAACAAGGAAACTACTTCTGCAGACTGTTTAACGGCGACGACGAATCAAATGCCGCTGTCAGGCAGAATGAACCATTCAACCTGGACGATGACAGCCAAAACTTCCGTCCACCTGACCAAAATGAAGTAAGGAAAGCAGTATCCAAACTGAAATCTAATAAGACAGCTGCCCCTGACGGTCAAATTTCAACAATTTGGTCAGACGAATGTATGCCTGATAAATGGAATCCCAGCACCGTTTGCCCGATCCACAAGAAAGGAGACCCCCTCAACTGCGCCAATTACCGAGGAATTAGTCTCTTAAATGTCGCATATAAGATCTTATCCACCATATTGTGTGAACGCCTAAAACCCTTCGTCAACAACGTGATCGGTTCCTATCAGTGCGGTTTTGGCCAGGAAAGTCCACCATCGATCAAATGTTCACACTTCGGCAGATCCTGGAGAAAACCCAAGAAGTCCAAATCGATACCCACCACCTCTTCATCGATTTTAAGGCCGCCTATGACAGCATTTATAGAGACCAGCTATACAGAGAGTTTTGGCTTCCCTGCCAAACTCGTCCGTTTGTGCAGGATGACGATGGAGAATGCACGCTGCTCCATCATGGTCGGTCAAGACCTCACCGAGACCTTTGATGTAAAAAAAGGATTTAGACAAGGAGATTCCCTGTCATGCGACTTCCTCAACAGCGTTCTTGAAAGAGTTGTGCGAAACTCACGCGCCAACACCAGAGGAACAGTCTTTCAAAAGTCCGTCCAATTACTCTCATACGCCGACGATATTGACATAATCGGAAGAACCCAGCGTGATGTCACTGGCGCGTTCGTGAGTATTGAGACGGACGCGGCGAAGATGGGTTTTGCGGTCAATGAGGGTAAAACAAAATATATTCTGTTATCAAGAAGGGACACCCAACATCGGCGTATCGGACAGAACGTCACAGTGGACAGCTATAACTTCGAGGTAGTAAGGGACTTCGTATAGCTCGGTTCCGCTATCACATCCAATAACACCACCAGCGCAGAAATCAGGTGAAGAATAACTCTTGCCAATCGCTGCTTCACCGCGCTTAGAAGGCAATTGAGTAGTATAGCCTCATCCCGAAAATCTAAGGAGACTCCATCTAAGATCTTTATCATCCCAGTCCTGCTTTATGCTCCTGAAGCGGATGAAAATATCCTTGGAGGAAAATTATTCGTAAGATATTCGGTCCCGTTTGTGTTGACGGGCTCTGGAAGAGAAGATTCAACGATGAATCTTATGAGTTGTATAGCGCCATCGTTCTAGTCAAGAAAATACGTATCCATGGGCTCAGATGACTCGGGCATGTAGAGCGGAACGCTCCGGCTCGCAGAGTCTGCGAGTCTAACCCGGAGGGACAACGCAGTAAAGGAAGACCACCGCTAAGGTGGCCCGCACAAATGGAAGAGGACCTTAATCAACTTGGAGTGTGCAACTGGAGGCAGTTAGCTAAGGACCGGGCTAATTGGAGAGGCTTGTTGGTTGAGGCCCAGGTTCAACCCGAACTGTAGCGCCACCTAAGTAAGTAGGGGTTTACAGAGATTTTTGATGTCAGAAAGAACATAGTCAAAATGACGCGCTATCAAGAGTTTTGTCAGCTTTGTTTTCCCTACAGTGAGTGTAAACAAACAACAGCAACACAGGACACCGGAAAAGAAAAGCCCTGTACAAACATGGCTTCAATATAGGGACCTATGTATATAAACAGGAAATCTAACTCGACATACATTTGAAACCTTACGTCACAATTGCTCTTGCCAATAGGATCTTGTTTGGGCTGAAAAAAGAACTAAGTGATAGTGCAGGGTTGGCATCAGCAATTTAATGAAACTAGAAGTCATTGCCGGGGGAGGGAGGTGGGGGGAGTCTACTTGTACCATACAGTTCCCTTTGAATCTATTTTTTATGCTGTCGAGGTAGGAATTTATTAAGTTAAACACAAGTTAGCCTTTCACTTTTACGTCCGTAGACCATGGTATGATTTAAGAAGTTTTCGACTTACTATTCGATTTCCGATACAATACTCGTTCTGATCGCTTTGAAACTTTTTGGAATTTGGTTACAGTTGTGGGTAAACTCCAACGGATTCAACCCCTATTGAGGAACACAAAATTCTAAAACACTTTTTAGCACACAATTTTCAAAACTTCGTCGATGATTACTTGTATTTGTATTTGCATGTGCGTCACCAAGCGATTGTCACCTGAACTTTTGTGACTTGTTTTCTTTTTCAAATTTCGACCTTTTTTGATCGTTTTTTTTCTGACCTCTTCAATTCACTGCACCACTGTGCCACTGCAAAACCGTAACCCGTTATCTTCTTTCTGTTTTGGACGTTAAATGGTGATTTACCTCTTTTTCTTTTCCTTTTTTTTTTTTTTAACTTTTTTGAACTTTTGGAACTCTTTGTTGATCTCTATCTCACTTCGCATGACATTCTTGAATTCTCTTTCATGTAATCTTTTTCTTTTTGCCGGAATTATTTTTTTTTTGTTTTCTTTTTTGCACTTGTTCTCTTTCTTCACTTCATTTTGAAGCTTTTCTGTGTCACAGCCAAGATTCAATTCACTTTTGGATATATTCCCGGTTTATTCTTTGGTTTCGCACATTGTCGTACGCGTGACATTTATTCCCGAACTTCTCCGATTTTTTCCTTTGCAAATTTGATCGCACGCGTGAGGCTGAACACTCTTAACCGTCAAAAAAAAACGAATCAAAAATTACAAAAAAAAAAACAACAAAACAGACACAGAACAGCATGGAGATCTATCACATCACACGGTTTATGTGTATCTTTCAACTAAAAACTGCGCCAGTGGATTGTTGGATTGTATGTAGTAGATACTTTAAATATTTTAGATATTCCGGTCTCTATTTTTTGTCTGTTTGCCTCCTTTTGACGTTGTGCCGCTCTCTTTGTCCACACATTTGAAAGGTTTAAATCATATAAAAGTAAAATGTAACTACACCGATACGACAACAACTGTGCGTCGTCGTCTGTCATCCGCTCGTTTGTTCAGATCGGTATACGGTCGGTCGTCGCCAACCGACAGGTTTCTCGCTATTTTTTCTCGCTCTTTCTCCGGCCCTGTTCTGTGTGGCTCTCATGAGAATTTACTTAAGTTGTTTTTATGTATTTTATTTTATTTGTTTTTTCGTTTTCCTTTAGCTCAGCAAAGAGAGCAGAAGTTGGAGAGTAGAAAAGCTTTTATAGACTTGGCATTGAATTCGCGGGATACAGGCAAATCGATCGTAGAAGAACTGATCGCGGTTGGTGTTTCCTATCGCCAGTTTAATTTCAAATAAGAATTCGCAAGTAAAGGGGTGGGGGAGGTAAAAAAGCGGGCAATACACAATAGCACTCGACACCTGTTAATTGGAAAATTGTGTTAGATACTCGCCATGTATGAACTACGATTGTTTAGAAAACCGATTAGAATGGGGATGAAATAATATTTTCCGTATCTGGTTGTGTGGATCGAGATTAGCTGAGTGTGGGCGGAGGTGATAGGTGCTGATATGCATAACGAGGAAAAATATCACACATACGCCAGAGAGACTTGGGGGAAGGAACTTGTTAATTGGCCTACAAGATGTAAAATGTGGGCATCATTCTTGGATAAAAAATAAACGTCATGAGAGGAATTGATCTCTAGATTGTCGTCACACATTTTTTGCCTTCAGAAACAGAAGCCCGACAGATTCACATCATTTAAGAAACTTGGATTCTAGTACAAATTCATAAGATGTCTGTGATTTGACAATCTTTCCTATAAAATACTAAGGTAAAGGGTTTTCCAATAGGGTTGAGTAGATGTCAAAATTAAATAAAACAAGTTGTATATGTGAGATATCAACGAATTTTTTTTTTTTTTTTTTTGAAAGGCCTGTCAACTACATACATTATGTGTGGAATTTAACACCGTTCAAATAGCCGCCGCTTCGCTATGTGGCGCGCATCCGAGAGGTCTAATTTTCGATGACTCTGGTGCCTAGAGCAGGCTGAATTTGAGCGATGGCACGGGTTATGATGACTTTGAGGGCACTGGCCGTTTGTGGTTTATTGGCATAGACCTGCGACTTAAGAAAATCCCACAAGTATAAGTCTAACCGGATCAAATCGCACGATTTTGGTATCCAGTTCACGTCACCATTGCGTGAGATAACCTTGCCCTCAAATCGCTCGTGCAGACTGTCTATTGCGCTCTCCTTTGATGGTGATGACAATCCCATCGTCGTTTTCGAAGAAGTACGGACCGATGATGCTGCTGTCCCACAATCCACACCAAACAGTGACTTTCTGCGGATGCATTGCCACTTGGACATCGTGTTGACATACCCGTTCATGCAAAGCTGGGCCTCGTCGCTGAAGATAATTTTTTTTGCTGAAGTCGAGGTCCGCTTCCAACTGCTTCAGAACCCAGTCAGCGAACACACGGCATTGTCAGTTGGATTTTGTACGGATGTAGGCCCAAGTCCCGACGCAAAATTAACCGAGTTGATGTCTACGAAAGGCCAAGTTCTTGTGCGCGGCGCGGAATTGACCGCCTCGGATTCTCCTGTACACTCTCACGGACAGCGGCGATGTTTTAGACGGATCTTGCGTTTCGTTGACATACGGGTGTTGGCTGATTGTTCACTGAACCTGTCAACTCAAATTTGGTCACCAAACGTTGAATAGGAAGGACAACCTTTCTTTTAGTGTCTGAAAAATAATAATCAGGAAAACTAACAACAGATAAAACGCCATGTTGTTTGCCATAAACTGTCAAACCTACCCGTCCCTATTGGAAACCCTTTATCTATAGTATTCAATAGTAAACTGCCATGAAAACTCAAATATCACTTAAGAAACAGAGGCATTCCTGCAAAGCTTAAGCTTTCTTTAGGACCCAATACGAGAACAATGAACAAGGCTTCACCTTCACAGGATAGAATGACGAAATGAGACGATCGGAATGTGAAAACATTGCTGTGAAAACATTGCTGTGAAAACATTGTTGACGTACCCTATTTTCAAAAAAAAAACCCTTACGATGCCCTTTTGTTTTTTCAAGTCAGCTTTTGACTGCTTGGCTTTTTTGGGAAATTTCCGGATGTGGTTGTGTTCCCAAAGCTTTTCTACGATCTGCGAGTCTACGTAGAATCTCTTCTTTCTACGCAGACTTGTCTTCTCTCCACCTATCTTTTGCGGTAGAGTGTTTGTGTTCGTTTTGCTGAAGATTAGAACGCCACAAAGTTTTCGACTATCTCCTTGCTGATCCTGGATCTCCTGTCTATTGACATTTGTCATAAGTGCACTGTAAAAAGTTTTTTTTTTTACTCAGGGGGTCTCTGTAGTCCCTAGGTACAGCAGGAGTGCTAAGGTATCCAACTTAGAATTTCTGTGCAATTCGCAGCTTGTTCTCATTGGATACTCTAGTTCTGACTACGGCTGCAAGACGAAACGCCTAACACGTCGATCCTAACACGTAGCCTAACACGTGGTCGATTTGATTGGCAGTTTGACTATTTGTGGATTCTCAGTGCTGCTTGTTGCCCGTAATGTTAGAGAACATTTACGAACATACGGTCTTGTGAGTGGGAATAAAATGTTAATCGCAGTCTTATGGACAGCTTTTGACAGATTATCATATCCTCTACGTACAAATCTCTGCCAACCGTTTAATAATATCAGTTAAACGTTCACTTTATTCAAATAAAATCTAAACACTACCGATTAGCAAGTGTCGTCCCCTGTTCCATCATCCAAACACATGCGTCTATCTGTTTATTCGTCCATTAAACACAAAACAGTTTAAAAGCATACATACAAAGCCAAAAAGTAAATAATATCTTTGAGCAAAGCATTGACACTAGATTCTTCAAAGGCGAAACCCACCCCCTACCAGTAGACAGTCGGACACAGTGCCAATTGCCACTGAGACTTGCACAGTGTGGCGTGCAGCGGCGCTACAAAACCATTTCCTCACCAAAATCCAATAGATTCAGTCCACATAAGCGATTCCGAATCATCATCGTGAACGCGCGTACTATCAAAATATGGAATTGCGTAATCGTTCGCGATATGCAAACATAACCACAGACAACGACAATTCGAACGGCGAGCAAGACGTGCGACACCGGCAAGATATTCGGGTCTTTTGGGTAATGTGTCCTCTTGAATGGAAACGATTATGGCGATACCAAGGGATTTGTTTCTGTGTATCTCGCGTATACTCATAATTGCTGAAAAACACCAAAAGAAAAAGAAGCACCGAACGAATGCAAACAAATGGTTAAAAGCACATGTGTGAAACGGGCGGTCTCGCGGAGGCACATCGGCAGCCGAGCGGCATGATGGAATGGTTTCGTCGAAGCGAGTTCAAGGGTAGCCTTTGCCGCACGTTCGTAGCCGTACACACAGAGTGCGAGTACATGCTGTAGTTTAATGTCGTGCAATTGAATTTCACTTCATCGCGGGATCCAGTTTATTACTTCCATCTTGTTACTGCCAACGTTGATAATGTTTTTATTTGTTTATCTAATCCAATTTTAATTTTAGACTCGTTGGATGGCTTTAAGACGTTTTTGTTTTTTTGCTTCGCGTTAACTCGTTAACTTTTGCTTTCACATGCTAGAGAGTCGGATCCAGATGGAGGTGGATATCATTTCCGTCCGGATTGATTGGAGTTGCATAAATCATCTGGATAAGGGACTGTTCCAAGTTTGATTCAATGGAAAGTCATTTAGATTGAATGATATATTCACCTAGTCAGCGTAATAGCACTCCTGTCCAGTCTTGAGCCGAATCGACAAGTTTTTCAGTCAGTTGGAGGATGTCGATGAATTAAACGCCTAAATCTTTCGTTCTACATCGTGGATCCTGATAATTCGATCGAAGTTTGGGTAATACAATCTTCGTTTTGAAACCAATCAAAGACCTTTCAACTAGCAACCCATTTCAAACAGACAAATGAGGAGAAACGTTAAGTTCAACGAGAAGACGACGTTTTTGATGTCAAAGCCAATTGACGACTTAGGATACTTTCAAAAAATCCTATCTCTGGCATTTGGTGGGGCTGAAGGTACATCTTTAGTTGCTTGACTTGTGAATTCAACTAAAGTCACGTCCCTCGTCCTTTCCAGTTTCAGTTTACCATCTAGGATTATTTTCGGTTCCCATGTGTGTTGTTTTTGTCACTTCTGTGGTTGTCGTGGCTCAGTGGTTAGTGCGTTGAATTGCTGTGCGAGCGGCGTGGGTTCAAGCTCTAGCCATGTCTACCGAGCCATGTCCAGTGGCACCACCTCTCGTCGGGAAATGATAAACCTCCTGGAGTATAATTGGTCATGAAAAAGCTGGCAAATTACATTTGAAGTCGGCAATAAATTGTAGGTCCCGAAAAATGTAACATCCGCAACATGAATGGTTGCGAGAAGTTGGCTTATACCGAGCTGTCTGCGCTGTAGGTGAGTTATCTAGGTTCCTTTGATGCGATTCATATATTTTTTTTTTTTTGCTTGCCACCTGTGGTAGCTTCCGTACTATCCTTCTCAGTCCTCAAGAAGAAGAAAAGACTTAATCGAGAACCGAAAATATGTTAAAATTTCTAAAAATTTAAGACACATTGACAATATTTGCTCGGCCATATCGAAGGAATGGACAACAATGCTCCAGGTAAAAGGATTTTTGAATCTTCTATCATTTTTGGGCCGATCCCGTGTTGCAAAAACACTGTTATCGTGGATGTCTTACAGTTTGGTTTAAACAACTAGTAGCAGTGTGACCGGGACTGATGAGAAAGGAATGTCCCTTCATTAGCAGACCATTTCGCAACCCAAAAAAAAAAAAAAAAAAACAATCATATGTGTGTAGATCTCTCAGTAAAGTTCACTTCTTGCCTCACAGACATCGGAAGCACAATTTTGGTCTGACGTAATCCATCACTTCCCTACAGACCTCCATTTTTCATTCCAAATGACATCACTGTTCGAACATTTTAGATGAGAAACAACAAAATTTCTGTCACTCTCCCCATTACGTATTCCTCGTGCATCACAGTCTGACTTCATGAGTCTTCTCCCCGCTCGTCCCTTAATGATAATGCATGCCAGACAATAAAAAATACTTCTCAAAGAAAAGCTGTAAAACAAAGAAAACAAAAGTGAGAGCAAATAAATAAATTTTACCTGCTTAACAATGTTTACGTCTGCTATCGTATAGGTGAAATGTGTTTCAGCACGATTTCAATTGACTTGCGGAACGTGAGGACCGCAAACGCGTTTTCTCAGCATCAAAATTAAAATATTTAGGGCACTTCAACAGCAGTAGCCCTTATCAGTAAGTTATCAATAATTTTGCACGAAAAAATGCGCTCTTCAGAGGTATTCCACTGATAAGCTTTTATTTGTTCATAAGTTGGTGCATTCTCAGAGGGTAAACTAAGGCAATGGACTTGCCAATGGAATTTTCTCTCATTTGTATCTCGAAAAAAATGCATCTTAACAACTTTGTAGATGACAGGAGTTAGTGCAAGGAATATTAAGTAAAATGTGTAGGGCTTGGAGAGCAACAAGTAGGCGTTTCAGTGTCAAGCCTGTCTCAGGTTAAATGACATCGACAAGATCATTTAATGAGACAGTTGAGTGATTGAGATGTTTAATTGGAGGAATTTTAAGTCAGATACAAGCCCAGCTGTCAGATATTGTGCAATAAATGGGGGTGCGCTGATGGGAAAAAAAATCTTACTTTATGGAAACTCATGACAGAATGCGTATAAAGTCTGGAAATTAACGAGATCGACGAGTAGACCGTACGTAAGTATGCGTTGTTTTGGATTAGTGATAGATCCTTTGGTCCTCTTTTAGCTACTAAATGCGCATCCAGATACCAAACAGCTTCATCCATTCTAATGGCTCCAAAATGGATGTAGTTCCCTCTGACTCGCTTAATCTGTCAGAATTCATACGGCTTCTGGATGAATGTAGAGTCGCCTAAGCAAAGGTTTAGGCCATGACAAAGGCCACCCCTGAGTCCACGTGCTGATATTACCTTTTTCATTGACAGCCAGGTCCCGAGAAATGCTTTCTGAACTTGGCTTCGGAGCTAAGCTATCGGTCTTCAATTCAGTGTTTGTTCCGACCCTCATCTACATATGTATGGTCATGAGGTTTGGGTAATGACCGAAAGAAAGATCGCGGATACAAGCTGTCGAAATAAGATTTCTTCGTTGTATTGCCGGGGTAACTCGTCGAGATCGAGTTAGGAACACCAGAATATGCGAGGCACTCAATGTCGAGCAGCTACTTTTTCGAGCGGAAAGGTCCATCCTTCGATGGCACGTGCAACGCATGTCCCCAACTCGGCTTCCGAGACGTGCCATGGAACCCGTGACATCGGGTAGGCGTCCCCTGAGTAGGCCTAGGATGAGATGGCTGGACCAAGTCCGAAATCTCACCTCTACCCGTATGAGGATAGCCGCTGATGATTTAGAGTCGATGGTGGAAGATCGGGCAATGTGAAGAGTCCACTTAAGTACCCTAACCCTGCGACCCTCATAGTTGATAAGCGGGTCATTGAAAATGATGATGACGATGATGATGACGATGATGATGATGATGAGGTGAAATCGAAGCTTGAACGTTGCTATCGCGAAGAGCTCAAAGTTCTTGGCTGGGCAATGTTAACGATGTTAAACTGTTCTCTGGATATCCGGTAAAAAGTTGTATCAAAAACAATTAGATTGTGCAAAGGCTTAGCGTTTGATTTAGGACAACCTGATACATGGATTAAAATCCTACAATACAGTAAGAAGCAAAGATTTAATAACTCGAGGCAGACAACTTTGAGTAGAGTACACTTAAGTTCTGTGCAATTGCCCGTCATATTGTGTTCGCTCCGTTCCTTTCACTTAACTCATTAAAAACAATTTAATTAATCGCAAAGCAAATAAATAAAACAAACTCCATGTAAATAAAAAGTCAGAGAACCACTTTATTGACAAATTTCACACGTTTTCACCGGAGACAGGACCCCAGATCAAACCAAATTAACATAGCAATCAAAATTAAATTTTATGAGAACGTTGATGCACTCAAAAGTCTCCAGATGATTCGACGATTTTGTACATCTGACTGATCCGCCTGCTTGAAAGACAATCGCTGATAATTTTCAACGTTCATCTTGGAGGAATCCCCAGCCGATGTCCCCATAGCTGCATCGCAATTTAACGAAATCAGAAGCAAAAGTGTGACCAAAATGATCGTGTGAGTTTTCATTCTTAAAAGTTCGCTTGACTGCCTTTAACCTATGACTTGACAAGAATCAGAAGACTAGATACCACAGCAACTATAACGACAGATATATCAGCGTTATCTGGTTGCTTCATTCACTTGATAGCTTAATTGTTGTATTAATTTATTGTTATTACAATCTTAGATAAGAGATGGTATCGCTGAAGGGGAAGCTGAAGATTTTTCTGTACAAAAATATCTGAAGCCTCAAAGTATGTAGTTTTGTCGATGGGAATTTGTTATGAAGGCCTGAAACTAGGTTTCGTTTTTAACAGAGTTGGTTTTTGGGATATCGATGTGGTTGTGGTTTTAGGTGTTTTGTTCAATGTGAGTTCTAATCGGAGCAGACAAACTCAAGAGGAACATCCGGACAGTCCCTTTGATTACCAGGTTAAGAACCCCATTTCATTGGCTTGTTTTCGTCATTCTTAGAAAAAATAGTAGGCGCTTCAGTGTTAAACAAAAGTTCCAGTGACAACATGCCCCAGCATGCTCTTTTCTATACCAAATTTGGCATTTATAGCGAAAACTTGCAGCGTTTGGAAAACGACATACTGTCGTCCTGTATAGAAAAATATGTTTATATTGGAACATTTCCTACGAATGGATAAAGGGATTTCAGGATTTTGAACTCAATCTTCGCTCAAGACCTTTCCAATGAGATAACTCATCACGTGATTGATTTAAATTCGATAAGATCCACCACATTCGCCTTCGCAACATGGCCTTCACTAAATAAATGAATGGCGCTCTTGAAAGCCTAGTTATTTTCTGTTGTCAGCTTAATTAATAGCTCCACCTTGCCACACCCACTATGGCAAGAAAACATATGCCATTTCGTATTCAAAAAATGCCAAAAAGCCAACAATTCCATCGTATCATGGCATGCCGATGCCGCCAGCTCCATTAGTGTTTAACAACCTGGTTAACATAGGAAAGCAATACACACAGCACATACGCGGAACTATACAGCGAATCAAGCCAATAAGGGGCTATAAAAGCAAACATTGCCTACAGATCCGCTCCAGTGTAGAATTTGAAAACAGAACCACAGAGGATTACATATCGAGACAATTTTTTACAAAAGAAACTCAATCTTATTTACTTACACACAACCATGCTCCGTTGGAGCCTTGTCTTCGTTCTATTTGGGACAGTAGCCCAGCAGTCATTGGCTGTGAATATTCGGACGGTGAGTACAGATAGAGAACCCGCTAGGAGCAATCAGTAATGAGGTTTCATTTCCAGATGTGTCGTGGGCATCCGCCCGGAACGCTTTTACCGAATCCCCAAGACTGTAATTCATACTACGTTTGTCAATCCGGTCCACAATTGGCTTACTGTGACTATGGATTGCACTTTGATCGGATACACAAAGTTTGTAACTGGCCCACCTGGGCAAATTGTATCCTGGAAGAGGTGGAGTATGATGTTTCACTAGAGTTTGAGCCTGAGGAGGAGCTTAAACCAGAAGAGGAGCTTAAAACAGAAGAGGAGCTTGAACCAGAAGATGAGCTTAAAATAGAAGAAGAACCAGTGGTCGAGGATCTTCTGAAACCAGGATCGACCGAAGATAAGCTGAATTCTTCGGAAAGTCTAATCGAGAAACTTGGAGAACAAAATTCTAATAATTCAATGGAGGTTGTTGTGAATCAATCCGTGGAGGAACTGTTACCTGAAGGACCTCATATTTTGGACAAATCTCTGGAATCCCTTAATGTTGTCGAGAATCTTGGACAACCTTTGCACGTTCAACTCTCCAAAGAGCCGAGCTCTAAGGAAATTGTCAATGATAAGGTAGGTTCTCATGGAGTCAATAAACTGATTGTGTCTTCGATATCCAAGGATCCAACAGAGTCTGGGGTTTCTGTCGAAGCAGAAATTAAAGAGCCACAGAATCCTGTAGTGATTCAGATTCCTGTTGTGATTCCAGCTGAAGTTCCGAGCTTAGAAACACCGAATGGATCCAAGCCCGCACCAAACACTGTTCAGGAAGTTGAAGTTCCGGTCTTGGTTCCCGCTGAACTGCCCAACTTAACCGGAGAAGTTCCTCAACTTGAACTTGTGACAGAGAAACATGAATCTATTCCGGAATTACCAATAGAAACTCCGAATGTGGTGACTTCTCAAGTTGACGTGGACAGAAATGATCTCAAACCATCAAAGCTGCCTGGACCTATATTTCCTGTAGAAGTTCCCACCGTCGTTGGAGAGAGACCTCAACCTGAGGTAGTTGGAGAAAAAGAAGATTCGTCAAAACCAGCACCAGTACTGATCGCAGAAGTTCCCAGTTCTTCGATAGGCGCTGTGGGCATCCCTCAGGGTGAGGTTATTATTGAAAAAGTGGGGCCAGTGAAACCAGCGCCTGATTCAAACCAGATAATTGAACTGATTGATTCCGTGGATATTCCCAAACCAATTGTGGACACTTCGACCGGTAATGTAGGAATATCTGAAGTCGAAGTTGTTGTGGAGAAAGTCGAGTCCTCAAATTCATCATCAGATTTAAACCAAGTGATTGAAGTATTGGATTCCGGAGATACTCCCAGCATAATTGAAGAGACCTCTGCTAGTAATGTGGAGAAAGTTGAGTCCTCAAAGCCTTTGTCAGGTTCCAGTCAAGTGATTGAACTACCTGGTCCCGTGGATATTCCCAACGTAATTGTGGACACCTCAACCAGCAACGTAGAAACACCTGAAGCTGAAGTTGTTGTGGAGAAAGTAGAGTCCTCAAAGCCATTGTCAGGTTCCAGCCAAGTGATTGAACTGCCTGGTTTCGTGGATATTCCCAACGTAATTGTGGACACCTCAACCAACAACGTAGGAACACCTGAAGCAGAAGTTGTTGTGGAGAAAGTCGAGTCCTCAAATCCATCATCAGATTCAAACCAAGTGATTGAACTGTTTGTTCCTGCATTGCCCGTGGAGGTTTCGAACCCCAGTATAGAAACTGCGCAACCTGTTGTGAGTATCCCACAAGGTGAGGTAGCTGTAATTGAGCTCGTGGCTCCCTCTTTTCCCGTTGAAATTCCCAATACAATTGTCGAAAACTCGATTCCTGAAGCTCAAGCGGTGGTTGAGAAAGTGGAGACAGTTAGTGACCCAAAACCTTCCCAGGAAATTGACACACCCACTATGATAATTCCTGGTAATATTCCCAACGAAAACTCTCTTAGTCAAGGCCAAGTCCTTGTCGAGAAAGTAGAGACACCTAGCGATGTTAAACCCTCACAGGTCATCGAGCTTCCACAGCCAGTATTACCTGTCCAACCGGAAAAGACTGAGATTGAAAGTCAATCTTCGGAGTCTGTCCAATTATCTGATGAGAACTCAAATTCCGAACAAGTTCTTGATTCATCCGAAGAAAACACTGAGAAACTCTCCTCCTCATCCGAGGAAGACGTTGTACAGAAAATTTCAGCAGAGGTGCAGTCATCTCTGTCATCTGAATCATGCGAAGGTGATAATGTGAAAAAGGAAATTGTAGCTTCACCAGACACACTCAAATCATCTGAAGAAGGTTCTATGGAACTTCCTCAAACAGTCGATTCGAACTCCAATCAATCATCTGAGGAAGACATAAAGAAACCAAGTCATCAGCACCACTCGCATCACGGTGATGAGGAGGAGCTCTACAGTTCCTTGCATTCTCAGTCGTCAGAGGAAGATCAAGTTGATTCGTCCTCCGAGGAAGATGTTGCTAAGCCACTTCATTTGCATCACCATCACCACCATCAGAGTAATGTGGAAAAAGTCGAGAAGCCTGGCAGCCCGAAACCTGCCATAGAGTCTTCCTCTGAAGAAGACGTTGCAACCCCACTTCATGTGCCTCACCATCATCAGAGCAACGTGGAAAAGGTTGAGAAACCCGGAATCTCAAAACCTACAATAGAATCATCGTCAGAGTCCGAGAAAAATCCTTTACCCCCCAAAAAACCAAATAAGGTCCACGAAGTACTCCCAGAAGATAACAATCTTGTTTTGGCTCCTCAAATAGGTCAAAGCGGTCAGCATTCAAATCTCATAGTGTCCATACTAAGTGTGGCCTCCTTTCAGGGCAATGGCACCTCCAACAGCACCATTCACCGCCCCATGGTAGGAGCTCACAGCACGGAAACTGGCCATCCAGTTGACGTGATGACCGGCTTCAATTCCAAGCACGTTCAGTGCATCCATGACGGTCTGTACTTCCTACCCCATCCCGTCAGCTGTCAAAAATACTTCATTTGCGCTTACCGCCATTTGCATTTGCACTCGTGCGGCAGCGACTTGATGTGGAGCTACAAGCGTGAGCAGTGTGACCTGGAATCCGACTCCAAATGCTTTTCCATTGAAACCGCGATAGACCAAACCCCTGAAAAAGAAGAACCCACCAAAACCTCGAGAGAAGACGGCGAAATTACTCCAGTGATCAAGGGTAAAACCACAACAACTCCGATGCCGCCATTAAGAACCACACAGTCTACGGCAGTGACCTCTGGTCGAGATGATAGGGTGCCCAAATGTCCGCCAGTAGAACAGGTCTATCTTCCAAGCTACTATGACTGCAACAAATACTATATTTGTATCCTGGGTTATCCGGTCTTGACGTCTTGCCCCGATAACTTGCATTGGGATGCTGAAGGCGAGTTTTGTGGTCAAACGACCCTTGCTCGATGTGCTGGCAAATAACCGGAATCAACCGGAATCAGTTCCGGTGTTACTTAACTTTAATAAAATGTTTCAAAACTAAAAACTGCAGTTTAACTATAGGTTAAGGGTTTAAAAAACCAAGTGGTAGCTGATGATAGATGGTTGGAAAGAGAATGTCGGGGTCGAAGTGGATGAAAGGCTACAGTGTCACAGGAAGAGACACCACGCACGAACAATAAAAGCGTCGCCATTTGTTCCGAGCGATGAACTCTGGAACCGACAACAACTGGCCGGAGACCAGCCCCTACTGACTATCGTTGAATACAACTATCTCCAGTTTAACTTGGGGCTATAAAAAGATCACTAGAAGACAAGGTCGCCTAGACTTATCAACTTGGGTAGTGTTTACAGAGCAAAAGCTCATTCATACGCAATGGTTTTCGAAATGAGAAATCTCGGAACGATAAATTGGTTTATTTTGGCCCACAAGAATGTTATCTTATCAAGCGAAAGCTAGGATAGAAGGTATCAATAACCTACAATCTTGTCAGTCTAACGGGGTTTGGATCAAACGACAAATCTTTGGGCAGCACATTGATTTATTTTTAATCGTGTTGAAGAGGTCTAGGAAATCTATTTAAAACTTTTACGTCATTTAGAGAAAGAAACACGTTCAAAATATGGACAGATCAACAATCACAGACAAGCCGTGAAAGATATGGGATGGCTGATGAATTTTGTAAGAAACAGTCAATAACTGCATTCTGCGAATGACTTTTCAAGCCTTAAGCTGCTAAATATTCTTTGAAGCCTTGGTAGCAGTTCTTCACTCTGCTAGGAGGCGCTCGAATTTGCGCGCAATCCTTATGATATAGTAGCTCTGTCATCTTATTGAAAGAACTGAGCCGACATTCCATCAATGCCCACCACTTTCACTTTCCTGATGGCTCTGATCGCTGCCTCAATCTCTGTGTTGCTGCAAAGTCCATAGCGTAATCTTAAAGCCTCTCCCGTCTCATTTGAGTTTAAAATCATAATGCTTTCGCCTAAATGGCTTGTCCTCTTTGTCAAACGCTCTCTCCCTCTCTATGATCTGATCTGATCTTCCTCTGAAATCAGAAGAGAACCGTCTTGATCGGGTGTTGTTTTAACCTGCGTACACTTTTTAGCTCCGAGATATCGCTGAAATGGTCCTATTGTCACATCTGTTTACAGAATCTTTTGGCTTCCTTCCTTTTTATGTGGCACCCGGCTTCGAGTTGGGACTTTCAATTGCTGAGGCTGATGCTACCCGAATCTAAAGTAAAAAGCATTGTTAATATACTCTTCGATCTGTGTTCAAGGGTCTAATTGTCTTAGCTTCCCTGTCTTTTACTAATCTCTATGCCTCGGTATCAATAGTATTTCTCAGCGCTGTGGTCATCCAATGAACAGCGAATCAGTCCGCGTGAAAACAGTTTGCAATCCCCGACAAATTGCAAAAAAAAGGCTCCGAATGGCCCATCGATCATCTACCAACTTTGCTCTTATCGTCAACACGCCTGTATTTAAACGAAGCGTTAAAAATTTAAAGCTATCAGTTAGTTTCTAAATTCTGTCACAACAGGGACCGTACAATGAAGGGTAAATTTCTGTTCCTCCAGTAGCATTATTCGTCACCAACAAAACCACATTTTGTTTCTTCCGTTCCAGATCCAAAAGGACCGCTCTTCTTACTCCTCAGCATTCTTCTGTCTTATTCAACTGTCACCTCAGCCTACGATGTCGTTGAAACTTGTCAAATAGTTCCAAATAATACGTACATTGCAGATCCAGTATCTTGCGCTGGTTGGGCCCTCTGCCTGGACGGTGAACCATACTATGGCCAATGCGAGAACGGTTTAATGTACAACTCTCTTCAAGCGATCTGTGATTGGGCCGATGACGTCACTTGTATATCAACGAATGTGACAACAATGTGCACGGGACTTAACGACATTTATAGGTCAAATCCAACCGATTGCCAGAGCTATTGCTACTGTGAGAACGGAGTGACTGGTTGCAATCTCTGTCCGACAGGACAGGTCTACGATCCCAACACAATATCCTGCGAATGGCCAACGACCTATGCGTGTGCGGTGAATTCCCCATGCGCGTTGGTTCAGAACAATATTTTCGTCCAGGACATTACCAACTGCGCAGGGTACTACCAGTGTGTAAATGGAGTTGGCACAGCTGGGACATGTCCCACTGGTTACTTGTACAATTCCATGGAGGGCATCTGTGACTATCCTGACAATGTAGTCTGTCCCAGCGGAGCGACTTCCCCGAACGGAGACAGTCCAACCAATCTTGTCGGCAATGCAACCACATGCGCCAATTTAACATCGGGCGAGTACTTTGCGAGCGATGGAGCAACGTGTCAGGGATACTTTTACTGTTCCAATGGATCGTCTACAGCGCAACCGGCTTGGGGAGAGTGTCCAACTGGCAGTCATTTCAGTCTATCCTTACAGGAGTGCGTCGATCCGTATGCAGTAGCATGTCCGTATAACCGTTGTGAGGGGGTTTCGTATACGTTTGTCACTGCAATCAACACGACCTGCATGGACTATTACATTTGCAGCAATGGTGTGACAGAATTGAATTCAGAAGGAGCCTGTCCATCGGGTTACCCATACTTTGACGAAGTCCAACAGGCGTGTGTGCAAACAGAACCCACTTATGCTATTTGTTCATAGGAAATACGATGTAAGGTGAATAAAATGAATCGATTGTGTATGACTTCAGCCTTTGGTATTCGTTTTTGAAATATTTCAGGTGACTACGCCGATTCCTAGGTATTTCTTGAGACTTAAATGACCCATTAGGAACCCTTTAGGATAAGTAGGGTATTCCTGTTCAGGCTGATGTGTTCTTTAAATCTTTTTCGGTCGTTGTTCCCTGGTAGTGTGCCTCATGCCCCGAGTGTTGCTCCACCTACTGGTCCTTTTCAATTTCTCCAGTTCTCTGAATTCTATAGTATATCTATAGGATATTCTATATCCTACGTAATAGTCTTTCAACGAAAAACAAAAAACAAGTAAGACGGTGTGCGATGTACCAATCTTCCGTAGGACTTGTCCGCTCAAAGAAACCTGCTCAAAGCTAGCATAAAGGCAGACTTTTTTAAGACAGCAGATCAAAGACTGGAGGTAAGAATTCTTAAGCTTCAAGTATGTGAGAGAGCGCCTCACGACTATTCGCATCAAGGCTAAATTCGCCAACATAAGCCTGATTTGCGCGCATGCTCCCACAGAGGAGAAAGACGACGACACCAAAGACAGATTCTACGAGCAGTGCCCTAGATATGACATTAAAACTGCTCTAAAAAATTTTAACGCAAAGCTGGGAAGAGAGGGCTTCTATGGTAGTACTGTCGGAAAGTATAGCCTATATGACACCACCTGCGATAACGGATTTAGGCTGATCGACTATGCTGCGGGACGGAACATTGTCGTAGCTAATACGCGGTACCTACATTTCGATATTCACAAGGGAACATGGAGGTCTCCGGATTAATGATTACATTGCGATCGAATGCAAGGCACTCCTCCAGAATTATGGATGTCCGAACGTTCCGAGAGGCCAACATTGTCTCGGACCACTACCTTATTATAGCCAAGGTACGGATACGGATATCCCGAGCACCGCCAAGATAAGGAAATACTGTGAGAAAGTTCGAGATTGGACAGCTGCAATCGCAAGAGATTACTAGATCCTTTTCCGATCGAGTCTCTCTCAATTTCTTAAGAGGTCCTATGTCACCAGTATCAAGTATTGAAGACCAGTGTCAACATTGCCAAAAAGCCATCTGACGTGCTGGGTTTCACTCGACCACCGCAACGAAACCCCTGGTTTGATGATAAGTGCGAGCAAGCGCATGCAGCGAAACAAGAGGCATACAAAGCGGCGCTGCACAGAGCTACTTGCGAGCTCTACGAGCCGAAGAGGAGAGACGAACACCAACTTCAAAGAGCATGAGAATCTCGAGATCGAGGAAATAGAGAGATGCTACTGCAGGAATGAGGTTTGGAAGTTTTGCCAAAGAGTAAAAAGAACCTGTCAAGGCTACAGAGCTCGAACCGAAGCCTGCGAGGATCAAGGCGGCAACATCGTAGTAGAATCTCAGTCGATGCTGAGGGTATGGAAGGATTATTTCTGCAAACTGTTAACGGCGACGACGAATCAAGAAGACCCTCTGAACTGTGCCAACTACAGAGGCATCAGATGGATTTTGTCTGCCGTGTTGTATGAACGCCAGAAGCCGTTCGTCAATAACCTGATCGATCCATATCAGTGTGGTTTCAGGCCGAGTAGTCCACCATCGACCAAATATACCCACCATTTCTTCATCGATTTTAAAGCCGCCCATGACGGCGTCTATAGGACGAGCTATTCAGAGCAATGTCTAATTTTGGCATCCCTGTCAAATTCGTCTGTTTATGCAGGATGACAATGGAGAATGCACGCTGCTCTATCAAGGTCGGTCAAAACCTCACCGAGACCTTTGATGTCAAAAAAGGATTAAGACAAGGCGACGCGCTGTCATGCGACTTCTTCAACATGGTTCTTGAAATAGTTGTGCAAAACTCACACGCTAACACCAAAGGCGCAATCTTTCAAAACTCCGTCCAATTACTCGGATACGCCGGCGATATTGACATAATCGGAAGAACGCAGCGTGATGTGACTGGCGCGTTCGTGAGTATTGAGACGGAGGCTGCAAAGATGGGCTTAGCGGTCAATGAGGGCAAGACCAAGCTGCCAACAAGAAACGACACCCAACACCGACGTCTCGAACAGGACGTCACTATATTCAGTTATAACTTTGAGGTAGTTAAAGACTTTGTCTACCTAGAATTCAGACAACGACACCAGCGCTGAGATCAAACGTAGAAAAACTCTTGCCAATCGCTGTTACCCTGTACAAGACCTTAATCATCCCAGTCCTGCTCGACAAGGCAGAGATATAAACTCTGTCAAAAGCGTTTTGGCTGTTTCGAGACGAAAATTTTTCGGGTGATTTTTGGTCCCGTCCGCATAGACGGTGAATGGAGGAGGAGATACGAACTGGAGGCAGCTGGCTGAAGATCGAGCTGGCTGGAGACGCTTGCTGGTTTAGGCCCAGGTCTACCCCGGACTGTAGCTCCACCTTTAGTAAGTAAGTAAGATCATACACTGATGCATGGAACGCCCCATTTAAAACCTATGAACGCACTATGGAGAATGCAAATGATTCTTCAAGTTAAGCAAATCACGCTTAACTCACTGAGAATGCGCCTACTAACCCATACCGTGACTGTGGTTTTAGGCATCTTAACACCGCAAGTGGTGACCACAAGGAATCCTCAAGATCTGAGTGAAACAGCGCTGTTCACCAAGAGTACACTCTCTCCCTGACTGAAGAGGCGCTTCAAGTTTGTTCTTACTTACCGTTAACTTAAAACCATTCAACTCTAATGACGAGCGAATAAAGCTTGGAACGCCTTCAAAAATTAAAAAAACTCTTTCGCTGGTTCAAATGATCTTCACTTTATTATGCAGTAACTGCAGCACATACTCCGTAATTTGGATTGACTTGCTGGCAAACCCCTGCCACCTCATTGAAGAACGGATACGTCGTGGGACATGTTCCTATTGCATTTTCCACTCCATTCTTGCAAATGTAGTAGTCATTGCAGGTAGTATTCGCGACCGTCATGAACGCGTTCGTCACCCCGTCGCAGCGGTCAAACATACAAGTGTTTAAGTTCGGATCGTTGCACTGCTGTTTAACCTGATTGAACTGACTACCCTTGGGACACTGTCCCCATGGTGGAACAGCGACCGAAGTCGTAGCGCAGTAGAAATATCCACGGCATGTTGCGTTATCAGCAATGAAAAATTTAGTAGTGTACGTTGTTGAGGAGCAAATATTTGGCCACGGGGTTGGTGTTCCGGGTGCAACTGGCGATGTCGAACAGGCCACATTCGACGGATAGTCGCACTTCGCCGTAGATGGATTGTAGTAGTAACCTGATGGGCATTCGCCACTGTCGACTACTTGTCCACTAGCACATCGACACCAACCGGTGCAGCTGGTGGTGTTCTTCACGAAACCATTCTGTGCCAGTAGGCATGGCGAGCTGGGAACACAATTGGAATTAGCTGCCCAGATGCATGATATTGTAGATGGATCGTAGTACTGTCCGGATGGACAACTTTCAGTATAGGTTACACTATCCTTGCAATAGCAATAGTTTTGACAGTTGTAGGGATCCGCCTTGTAGACATCAGTTAGACCGGTGCACATGGTTGTGACGTTGGTGTTGCATGCAACGTTGCTGGCATAATTGCAGACTCCGCTGGTCGAATCATACATATATCCATTGCCACATTTACCGTAGATTGGAGCACCGTTCAGACAATAAGCCCAGCCTTGGCAACTGGATGGGTCGGCGATGAATGTACCATTTTGCACAATAAGACACGTTTCCTCAACAGTCAGGGCATCCAATTGGTGTACATTGGACGCGATAATGGCGGCAAATATAAGCGATATAGCTATGTGGGACATTACACGACCTGAAATGGAGAAAAGTCAAAGTGGTTGCGTTGGAATATTGAAAGGAATGCTTGGATCGGGTGCTCCAATGAAAGTGAAATCGAATAGAGTAAATTGTCATTGCTGACAATTTGAACTTTGTGTCTGATCTAATGCTGATAAAGTCTTCAGATGTTTGTCAATAATCGGAATCGAACAAATTTACCTTTGAGAAATATTTGGATCATTTTAAAAATAATGGATTTTGATAAAGTCCCTCATTTCGTCTGGGTGAAGGCAGATTGTTTGTGTCTAAATCCTAAGGTTTTGACAAGTTTTTTGCTTAAAAAATACACGAACTAGTTTGCAATCTCATTCAGGATGTATGGCGCCAATTTGAAAAAGAGAACTGGACAATTTTTTGCCAAAAATTATACTAAATGTGCTTTGAAGACAAAGTTCCACAAGGGACATCATCTTTCACACTGAAAAAGAATCTGTTAATTGACAGTAAAGACACTTGGAAATATGCTCAAATGTTTCTCTGAAGGCTGTTTGACAATTCAACTACACAAAAGCTACTTTGTATGGGATTTGCTTTTCAGTTTGCCAATCTGATTTTCGATGGAGTCCAGAGGACTCTTTTCAATAGAAATTTGAAATTTGCCATAGACTGAAGACAAACTGCCACAAAACGGGAGTGGCACTTCCGTAATTCCAAAAAAAAAATCAAATTCTAATAGCCAAATTGGCTACACAGCTTTTCTCTTAACACTTAAAAACGTCACAGTGTTAAAATAACTTTCACTAGTCACATTTCATTGGAACACTTAAATCGAACTTAATCACTAAACTTCTTGGGTAATCTTGTCAGAAATCTTGTAGTTGATCGAAAATAACAAAGCTGTCATTTGTTTCTTTTTCAACTGTCACTTTGTTTATTTATACCTTTCATTTCAGTTGTATCCTTTTTCTGTAAAGTAGACCAGTTAGGGAAAGAGATAAACAGAGAGTTTCTCTTTGTAGCTCTTCAAGTGTTTTAATATCCTCGAACACTGACTGACTGGCAAAGTGGTATGCATGGTGCCTTTAAATAGGTTTCACTTAAAATATACCAAAATCAAAAAACGAGATTAAAATTTGACATCTCGTCAGAAGTTTCGTTTTTTTTTTTTTTTTTTTTTTTTTTGATGTTTGCGTTTTTTTTATTGGACGGGCTTGTTTAATTTTCGATTTAACTACGTCGATGCTTGTTCGATTTGATTACTGCTATCGATGACATGACAATTAATAATTTTTAATCTGTGAATTCTTTTGGAACATAAAGAGGAAGTTTTGCACGAAAATTAGTACTTGTAGCTTCCCGGAACGTGTTTTAGGAGGGGAAAACAACTCATTAATTCATATCTATAAGATAATCGACAAGTAAACTAGTGTCATTCGTGGTACAAAGCAGTTTCCTGTTGTAATTACAATTTGACACCTACTTTGACTTGTTCCTATAAGGGGTGTGTATTTGGTTATGATTTAAACTTGAGCTTTAGTGAGCAGGGTTCGTTGTGCTAGGACATTTTGAACATTTCGATGACAACTCTTATTTTTGTTTTTTGTCGGAAAAAGCCGAGAAGGTACGTCAATGGTATCAGCACTGAATTTCTGCAAAGTATCGTCACTCTTTATACAGGCGTCGCAGACGGTAGTGCCACTTAAGCCAATAAGTTGTCTACAGTCTACCTTACTGAGAGACAGCAAGAAAATCGCTGTTTTTTTACAGACGTTCGGGAGTCGTGCCACGCACAATTGTGTTTGTAAGAAACATAATCGTCAACGGAGGCCCCGACCGAAGACGCGGAAATTTCTGATTTCCAGAGATCTCACTATAACCTGAGACCCATTCAGAAGTTCAGCTTTGCGACCGAATTCAGAGAGTTCTTGCCTTCTCGAACAATTTTTAAACTGGTTAAAGGTGTTGAGGAAGACCTTAAGTGCAGCCTGGTTATCGTTACAGACGCAGACGCTCCACCTATTCTAACTATACATTCATACACCTCAAAAGTCGGCCATTACATCGACAGCGCCTCTGGTGAGCCCGAGCCATTTAGTCAAACAATCTGCAGCGATAGCGAACACGAATCAACAAAACCAACTCATCCAGGACCTAACGAGTCTCAAACTCAACCCGACTCATGTCAATTCGAATGTGAGCGTAAAGCACCTATAATTCGCAGAAAGCGATGAAACGAAACTTGCACGGCAAAGCTCTCTGCTTTACCAACAACTAAAGCAACACCAACTTTGAACGCTTTTTATAGCCCGCTGGGTCAAGACAGTGAAAACTACAACTCTATCGATGTGACCGAAAAGTCGTCTTCACTATCCTCTGAAGCGTCCTCTAAGGCGACTTCATTGCCATATAGTAGTAAAATACCGAAGAGCATTTCAATCAAGCCTGCAACCCTTCAAAACAACAACGCGTCGAATAACCGCGACTCTGAAAAGGCTTGGAGAAGTGTCTGTGACCACCACCTATCAGCTCACCGTGCATAGCATAGTAGTGAAATCTAGTGTTTTCGGCCTCCAAGAAGGCACCAGCACCGAACCCATGGCTGGTTTTGTGAAGGTTCGACTACTGCCCAGCTCAGGCTTAGATTCTAACCAAAAGAAGTTCTTCTAACTCTTACCAACCTCAGGGTCTAAAAAAAAAAGAAATAGCTGGCGCGACAGCTCGGAATGAGCCAAGGTCTAGCTTCTCACAACCATTCATGTTGTGGGTGTTGTATTGTTTGCACAAATGAAAGGGACCTACAATTTATTGCCGACTCCGAACGGCGAAGTGAGAAGCTCTTTCATGACAGATTATACTCCCGGAGGCTTGTCAGTGTTCCTGGCTGGGGCTTGAATCCACGCTGTTTGGTCAGCAGTCCAACCCACTAACCACTGAGCCACGGCGACCAGGGGTGCTATGGATAAATCGACGCAAATTGTTAGTAAGAGCATAGGATACATTAATGGCTAGGAAAGCCATTAATTGTATACTGGTGGACCGGAGAAATCATCTAGCTCTGAAGAAAATGACACAGACACCGCCGACGAGTTACGGCGGCAACAGAAAACTAAAGAGATGCATCTGTAAAAGCAGATTTAGATGCTCCTCTGAGCTCTGCTGTCGAACGGATGAGACGCTAGTACAGGGTCGATATGGCAAAGCTCTGAATCCAGAAAACGCACTGCCCACTTGCACGACGTTCATGCGCGAAATGGTATCAATACTGTTCTCACCAAAGCGAACAATCATATTGCGGCAAGAGGCTGTGACGGATATGCAGTTGACACCACGGGTAACTAGTGATTAAATCCAAAATTCCTGTGGGAGAAAAGAGGGCGCTAGGAGTGCACCCTTACTTAACTACTTAAGGTGGGGCTACAGTCCGTGGTGGATCTGGACCTCAACCAACAAGCGTTTTCAGCTAGCTTGATCTTTAGCCAGCTGCCTCCAGTTTCCCACGCTTTCTTCCTCTACTTCGCCGTCTCTCGGGTGTGGATTCCAAGACTTTCCGATCCAGAGCATTGGTGTCGATTTGCAGTCAGATTTCCTTTTTTTTTTGAATCGATACATCACTTGCATTGGCTTTTTTCGAATGGTTAGGTAACAAGGCAAGAAGTGGTGCACAAAACCTCCAGTCATACCAATGCATACAGCCTTAATGAGAAAATTCGTCATGGTGAAGTTGGCACACAGCCTTACTTCTTATGTCAACAGGTTCCTTCGACTTTAAAGAATATCCATAGTATAGCTCATGTAGGTATAAGCTAATGCGTGCGACCAGGTCGTGTCCTCTGAATATGTGAGTCACCTGCCTTCATTTATCTAAGTGTTAAATTCTCACTTGAAAAATAACGTAACACCTCAAAATAAATATTTTAGTAAATCAGAGTGAGTGTCATGCGCAGAGCAGATTGTAAAAGGACAACAAATGGAGACCAAGTTCTTAAGACCTGTCTTGCCTTGCGTTAAAAGAATTCTGCAGATTTTATTCCCCTAGTGTTGACTTGTGGAAGCGAATCGAGATTGGCTTGAAACGAGTTCCACATCATTTCTAGCTTCAGCCATGTAGCACTTTTCCCTTCACAAAAAAATCAAAAATCCAACTTGAGGCTATGTGGCAAAAGCTATTTTATTTTCACAAAAATGATTACAATGGTTGACAGAAATTCTTCGAGACGCTCAGTCCACACAAGCCATATAGGCAATGAAGTTCTTCGTACAACTCTGTGCCTTTTCATCGAAGAAGTAATTCTCCGGGCATGCTCCCTCTGATGTGCTCACTCCTTCGTGACAATAAGTGTATTTGGAACAATCACCTTGTATGTTGGCAAACTTATTGCCCATTCCTTCGCAACGGTCGTACATGCATCGAACATTTGTTCTATCCTTGCAGGAGAATAAGTTTGCATCGAAAAATTTGCCTTCAGCGCACTTGCCAAATAACGGATTGCCGTCGGGTTTACCATTTGGCATTTCGTCGCAATAGTAGTATCCACTGCATGTCCCTTCATCCGGAATGAAGCCCACAATCGGAGCATCAGGAGTACCACACAAATTGCTTGATGGTGGTAATTTGTTACCCGGATCTGTAATTGCACAATCACTGTCCTCCAATTCGCCGCATAATTCTGTTACCCGGCTGAAGTAAGTTCCAGTAATGCATTGAGTTGTTTTGAGTACACCCTTGCTGCACTGCCTGAAAGCAGTACATGAACTTGGATCGGCCATGCGAATGTTGTCACCGACTGAGAGGCAAATTGCATTCATTGCACTACTGGGATCGTCCTTGGGACACATGTAGATCGTCGGATACACGCAACTTTGGGAGCTTGGTTCAAAGTTCAAGCCATCCGGACATGATGAAAACAGTTCAGTGCCATCCTTGCAGTAGATAAATCCATTACAGGTCTCCGGATGTGGCAAAAAGCTACCAGTTTTTGCACCGGCGCAAGGCGCCTTCGAGAGATTTGCAAAGGGACACTCGACGTTCGCGCTTTTGTTGCACTTGCCCATGTTTCGGTCGAAGTACCAGCCCTCGAGGCAGGAACCTTCATCGATGATTTCACCTTCATAACTGCATTCAACCCAATCAATGCACGAACCTGGCTGGAGAATTTTCGTATTGGCCGGAACCAGTTTACAAATGTCAGCTACTTCGGCCGATGGTACACTAGCGTTGGTGCCAAATTGGCAAAGGAGGCACAAAGCCAGGACGAGCGACAGCTTGGACATCCTTTATTGGTGCTTGAACTGTGATTTTTCGTTTATAACTTATCGTAACGGGCAATAGTGCGATTGACACTTGACTGATGAGTGACAATCGTCTGACAGCGGTTAAATACGTCGTTTGGACTCAGTAAAGTGCGTTTTTATGTAACATTGCCGGTGGAACTCTAATTGATTGTTGGAACAAGAGCCCAGCAAGAGTGAACAATTTCGTAAGCTGAGGGGATGTTTTCCGGCATTCGAAAGATTGCACTGATGGCGGACGATCGGGAAGCCCGATAGCGCGAAAAAACACATAACGACATTTTCTTTGTGTCGCGGTAAATGAAAGGAATGTTGGTAGATCTATATCGGATATCGAAAAGATCGGCCTATCAGTCTTTGAAAGATAAGACGAAACAGAATGTCATGTCGAGTATAATTACATTAAGTGAGAACAGTGACGAATAAAAGATAGTTTGACAAGATGTCACTTTGTTCGAGTGATTTTCTGCTTCATAGAACCACCTGGCTTTGTTTGTTCGATTCATTCAGACATTCGTTTCGAAAGTTGGGTAGAATGGTCCTGCCCGACCAATAAACTTGGAAAGCCTATTAGGTAAAGGGAAAATGTTCCTTTACAGGAACAGTTCAGACACCGTCAACACAGTATCTCGCTGATTACTATAATTTCAGTTCCCGAAGTTGTTACTTTCATTTTTACCTATTTAATGTAAAAAGTCTCAAAACTCTACCTAAAAACCCCAAGACATATCGGATTTTTCAGAAGGCCTGCGATTAAAATCGCTTTAGCCAGCAACTTTCTGACTCACTGCCGTCCGTAGAAAATTACTTTTTTTTGGCCAACCTCTGGACTTTGAAGATCAAGCAAGTTGATACTCGATAAGATAAACATTCTTTAACACTTGTCATCTGTGATATGGTGGTCACACTAAACCATTCATAACGAGAACACATTTTGGAAGATTATATCAGAAAAGAACTCGTGCTACAGAAGGGGCTAGGCAATTTCACAACTGCTTTTTGCGAATCAGATAAAGACTGTAAATCATGTGACCTCATGTTTAATTGTGGAAAACCTTTAAACACTGACTATCGTTCATAACAAATTGGAACTCATCGATTGTGGAACTCAAATAGGTCAATATGTTCCTATACAAGGATGTACTAGATGTTCCAAGGCATTTTTCACACTTTCTTCCAAGGCATAGAAAAAAACCTACCGGCCACGCATAAGAACGAAACGAATGAATAGGATCAAGTTGCTACCCAGCGCCAAGGATCCAAAACTTTATCACTCAAACCGTCCCATTACACAAGATGTAGCAATGTGGCGACAGGGCGGAAGTGGGAAACCGTAGCGCACACTTGTCATGCCAAAGGTTCACAGCTCAACTTCTGTGGCCACCAGGCTGGCTCCTGTACCCCCCAACGTACAAATTGTATCTTCTAAATTTTTTTTTTTTTTTTTTGCTAACGTCTTAGCTCTTGGTATGAAGGTATTGGGTGATGGTGTGATGTGGCCTTGGATATAGCTACGAGTACAAACCGCTATTATTTAAGCAAAGTCCAACGAACAGCTTGCATGTGTATCAGCAGAGGTCTTCGCACGATTCCCTCTGCAGCACTGGACATTTTGTTTCATCTATTACCCCTCGACATTTTCGGTAGACAAATGGCAGCTAGTGCAGCAATGCGCCTCAAAGCCACCTCACAGTGGTCTAGTAAAGATTTTGGTCACGCCTCCATTTTGGAAAATGTCAACATTTCTCACTAGCCCACACCCAAGCTAGATTTTGACAAGAATTTCGATGTAACCATCCCCCCAGGCCATTTTGGGACGATGTACTCTCAGAAGACAAGTCGATTCACTTTAACACCGCCGCGACGACGGTTCAAAAACTGCCAACGGGGTGTTTGGCGGTATTTTCTCCATCAGACCTAACCTCAGCCGAAGCTTGTGAAGTACTGTCGAGAAAACCTCAAGGTTCTTGGAACACGGCACAAGGTGCCACTCTGTTGGGTCGCTAGACGTGAGGGAATACCAAGAAGCAGGATATTCTACTGATATACCAGGATATTCTACTGATATCAATATATATGTATGTATGCAATTAACTATTGAACACTCTCTTCCCCCAACGGGTTTCACAATGGGTCTAAACTGACCTGAGTGTGGCGATATGGTTCTTTCTTTCGCCTGCCCACTAACCTAACCTAACCTAACCTCAGCCTAGCGGTCCATCTTCCAAATGATTGTGGCGTGTTTCACACGGAAATCAGAGAAGTCTTATCTTGTCTGCATCTTTCCGGACAGTCCTTGGAATCAGTCGTATCAAATTCACTAATAGCCCTGGACGATCGATGGCGGAGCACTTTAATTCCAGGAAACTGCAAGACTGATGAACTTCCCAGAAATGAAACAACATTACCTATTGGACCTGATATGGGCGCCTTAGGTATACCAATCGCTACTTGTAAACTTACACTAAAGCTAGATGCTATCGGAAGATCAAATTTTAGGTGGACAAGTGGTACCCAATATTTAGCGGCAAAGCAGATTTTGCCAAAGCTAGATCTGAAACGCTCTAAGTATTTGATTTCTCTTAATAGATCGCATATGAGAACTGTAATAGGTGTCATTACTAGACACTGCCTAATAGGCAAGCATGCAACAAGGCTTGGCCTCTACGCAAACGACCTCTGCAGAAGCTGTATGGACGAGGAGCTGGAGGAGACTATTCTCCATCTTATTTGCACCTGCCAAGCTCTCTTCTGCAAAAGAAAACTCCACTAAGGAGCTTTCTTCTATACTAACTTAACCTCCTACGCTTCATAAAAAGCACCAATGGATTTGAATGAGTAGACAGGCCAGACGCCTTATGAGTCTAAGTGTGTTGGCTTAGCTGGCAGCCACTTCAACCTAACCTTACCCAGAGCTTGGTTGGTTGCTTGGTTTAGTGGGTGTCCTAAAGATTTACTAAGACCTCAAGAGAGTCCATTGTATTCATAAAAGTATACTCATGGAAGTCAAACCAAGGGAAAAGGTTGGCTAATCCGGAAACCACCCAGAAAGGGATAGAAATCTCAGGAGTTTCCTAAAATCAGCGATATTAAAGTCCTCCAGACCCTGGAAGAAGCTACTACCAAGAGTACGCAATCTTCTGGTGGCCAGTATGGGACATTCGCATACCAGGTGCTGGACGGATTCTATTTTCTCTTCGTCCCTCAAGCTGCAATAGTCGTTGTAGGGCAATCCAAGACGCTCCGCATGGATTCCTATTCCACAGTGTCCTGTGAGGACACCGGAGACGATTCGTATTTCCCTTCGACTAAGTTGTACGAGATTTTTGGAATTCTTCATATCGAAAGCTGGTCACAGTAATCTGGCTATTACACATGTGACACCATCGCGTATTAGCCCTGATCATGGTTTCCTCATCTAGCACTTAGTACGGGCTATGCGAGACTTCGCGTTATCGTGCAAAATGAGCTGTCGGCCTTATCCTAAACGAAGTTGGTTGTAATTCTATATTTAAAAAAGTAACTTAGTTCGTCAAGAGAAGTCGAACAATTTTAATGTTTCATAGATGACAGGTGACACTTTAAATACGTTAAATGCGATTTGTTGAGACATATTTTATCCGTATGTAAGCATCAATCGCAGCTAATTCTGGAAACCATTTTGTTATCTGATTTGGTTTACATTTTACTTCGCATAAACTGTCAATATGTCAGCTTAAAACCATGATACCTTTTACAAAATTGAAAAACAAAATTTGATAAGCGTGATACGAGTACAAGAGTTCCTTAATTTTTTTTTATCCATTTAGCGATGTGTCATTTGAGTTGCCTATCTTAATCGTACTTGTGCTATTTTTATTTATTCTTTGTAAACAATGGAACTGTCATAAGTGTCCAAAAATAAAATGACAAACGGTGTAAGCTTTCAACATATGTTTTTGGACTGCACTAAGCCCGAACAACATGTGCGTCTGATACTTGAACAGTGATTGTGGGTAGCTGACGGAATCGCATAAATAATGTTTATTATAAATTTATTTATTTATTTTTTTTTTTTTATTTTAAAGAATTTTATCCGTACAGTTGAGCTCGATAACGGTAACTTATGCGATTGGAGTTTTTATTGATGACAGCATTTCCTTATATCTACTGGATAACGGTGGTATGTATTTAAGCAGCTGACCACTGGTGGCATGGTATCAGTATAAAATTCAGAGTGACATTTGTAGTCAAGTGGACAGTTAGAGGGACACAAACAAGTTCAAAGATGGCTGCGTGGACAATTGGTGAGTTGCAAATTTTTTTGTTTACTGTAAAAGACATTTGACAGGTGGATTACGGCGACAAGTGATAATGTTACTTGATAAGTATTGGAATTCGAAAAAAATCGATTGAAGGACTTTTGATATTGACATTTGGTAAACCCAAAATGACTTTGTCTAGAATTTGACACTTGATAAATGCGACACTAATGACACTAAATGTTTGCGTCTCCTGGCTCTTACATCTCTCAAACAAACCTCAACACATTGCTGTCACGCTAATATTTCCTATGTACATATTCTAACACTCGCACTCTTTTATTTCAGCCAACCAAGGCCATCTCCTGATGCTTCTTGTGATTTCTCTCCTATCCATGGTCAACTCAACGACCAGCACCTTTAATGCCACTTTAACCTGCACGATGGTCCAAAATGGCACCTTCATCAAAGATCCAACAGCCTGCAATACATGGATTCAATGCGTCGACAACAAGCCAATATCGGGAACATGTGCCACTGGTCTCTTCTACAATCGAAACACAAATGAATGTGTCGATCCGAATTCAATCACATGTTACTCCTCGGAACCATGTGCTACAATCACCACCGATGGTTTCGTTGCTGATCCTTACTCGTGCAATGGTTACTACTACTGTTACAATGGACAAGGCACACGTGGTGAATGTTCAGCGGGATTGAACTACAATCCAGGAACACAGGATTGCATTCGAAATTTCACTTGTGTTCAGGAACCCGATCCAGATAGTTGGTGCAACATCATCCCCGACGGAGAGTTCTTTGCTGATCTAGAGAGCTGTCCAGCGTATCATCTGTGCGAGGATGGTGTTCTGGAGAACGGGACATGTCCTATTGGTTACTATTTCAATGCTTTCGACAGCATCTGTGACTATAAGCAGAACGTGGTGTGTAGCATACCTGAAGCGCATCCAGATTTACCCGGTGAAGGGATATGTCAAACTGGAGGGCAGTTCGTTGCGGACAATGCGACTTGTTCGGGATATTACTACTGTCAAGAGAATACCACGGGGGACTTCCTGCTAATATGGGGCCAGTGTGACAATGAGCGATTTTTTGGTCCAATAAATGGAGGGGTATGTGTCAATCGTCAGCAGATTGTGTGTAAATATAACCGCTGTGATGGATTGGGTGCAACTAACATTGAGTTGGCCAATGCACCAGATGATGGTTGCACTGGATACTTGATCTGTCAAGATGGCGTGGAAATTGGCAGTGGTTCATGTCCAGACGATGAGCAGTACTATGACGAAGTGACCCAACGTTGTACAAGTAATATCGTAGCGTAT
The DNA here is from genome assembly GCA_917880715.2 of Matsumyia berberina. Lineage (NCBI taxonomy): Eukaryota > Metazoa > Arthropoda > Insecta > Diptera > Syrphidae > Matsumyia > Matsumyia berberina. The sequence continues at coordinate 53,479,731 of OU862870.1, forward strand.
CCAGCTTGTTTGGTTACTACAACAACAACGACAGAAACAACGCTGATAGAGACAACGACGACAGAGGTAACAACGGAGGTAGAAACCACAACAACAACGATAATCACGACTACTACGACGCCTTCTACATCAACTGCCACAACAGCTGTCGAAAGTAATAACTGAGGAGGATTGAGTTTATACCTTAGATAGAAGTCGAGATCTCTTTTGCAAGACATAGGAGAAACCATTGTTTTTTTAAATAAAGTTTCAAAGTTTGTCACATTTAACTGTTGTTGTGTTCACTCCCTCTCTTCACTGCATTCGATTTTGAACGGGATTACCACAAAATTTGTGATGATTGCTGGACTCTGATTACCCAAAACTGTATTCCAAGTCTAGAAACCTTTGCCAAAGGCCTATCTAATCTTGTCAACTTTTCCAAACACCTATTCCAAGAAGTTCAAACAAATAGAAAAATATACGCAAAACCCTTAAATTTTGAGATACGTTCACTAACAGCGTTCCTTCGAACTTAACTAACCGGCCAAAACTTACTGCCGCCTTAAATTAGTTTCTGTCCTCACTACACCACGCGAGGAGATAAGACAAAATGTTCCAATGATCAACTAAATAGTCTCCGAAAACAGTGACACTAGCCAAAAAGAAACCTAATTGATTGATTCATCTTTATCGAATTTCTTAGGAAGTGCTTCGTCTCAGATAAGACTGCCTTCCGATAAGTTAGACGTTCAAAACTTGTCAACATTTTGATCAAATGCCACACGAAGTAAAGAAACCAAGATTATCGTTTCCACCAGCTCATTCAATAGAAAGAAGGATGGAGTTGATCGGTTTCGAGCACGCACAACCACTTAACCTCTCAAAGTTAAGATAAAAGAAAAAAAAATTAATTTTGACACTATGATAAGTTTATCGATAGGTTAAGGGCCTTGAATTGTAGTCATTGGCATTTTTTTCAATTGTCTAAGGAGTTCTCGATAAAAGCGATAGAGACCTTGTTAAAAGGTTAACCATAGAGAGCAACCTTGTTGCGGTGTCAGTGGAGAAATGATTAAAGTTGTAAAGAGGGCGAAGGCTTCTTCATTGTAAATAGGTCATACATGCCTATGCAATGTCAATGAAGCTGGTAAACTTGTATTAAATTGGAATTCCATCATGAAGCACCAAGTACCTATTAATTTGATTGGTTGATGGGTGGATGACTGGTATACAGTAGTCAAGCTTATCTGACATGCGTTGCATTCTTAGACGATGTTCGCATTAGTCGTCGACCTTTTTAGACGAATTAAATGAAGAATGACTATATCTAGTCCCTGTTTTTTTTTTTAAGCTGAAAAGGCAATTGAATAGGAAGGTCGTCCTCTAAAATCGACCGGAATCCTCGCAAACCTACTCCATGGCATAAACTCTATTCAAAGCGTTCGAAACTGTCTTTGGCCATTTCGAATCAAAAAATTGTTCCCCATTGTTGGAGTGCGTGCTTTTTGTTTGTCCCTTCTGTTCGTAGGGCTCTCCTCCTTGTTGCAAAATTGAAGCAGGCAGCTATTATGTCTGCATTTGCCTGTGATCATTCAGCGTCTAAGCAGTGGCATATGGATATCCCAGATAAGGAAAGGACTGACGAACTTGCATGAAGGGGGGCAGCGCTGCATGCCTCACAAGCTCTCCCCTTTGCCAGAATTCCAATAAGCTTGTTAAAAGTAATATCGAAATTAAGGACGAGTTATAATAAGAGGAGATCCCTGTCTCTGATAAAACTTTGTCGTCGCGAAGCAGGGATAGTCTCTGGCACTGGACACTGCACAATTGGTGTTCATGCAAAGCGCCCCGGTATACATACATCGGAACGGCTATTGCAGAAGTTGCAGGGATGAGGACGAAACCGAATCTGTCCGACACCTGTTGTGTGAATATCATGTCCTCGCCGGTAGAAGAGTGAGGACTCTTGGTAGTTACTTCTTCACGGAACTGGAGGACATGCGAGACATCTGAAGGACCTCCTGAGATTAATTTCCTAGATTCGCCGTTTTGATACCACAACTCATTTGATCTGGTTGTTTGGGGCGTTATAGGTTGATAGACGCAGATATTTAGATCCAACACGTGGAGTTAAAGAACATGATTAGTTCACCAATCTTTTTCCTGGAAATATATTTGAGATCGTCGAAGAAGGGTTTGTCCAGAGTGCGCTTTCTGACCCTTGCTAGGGCCGGACACTTGCACAGGAAGTGATGCAGAGATTCTTTTTCACTGCTATCCTTGCAACTGCGGCAGGAAGTGTTGTGGGGAATCTCCCACTAGCGGCTACGATTCTCGCAATAGCTTTTCTTGATCTGCTTAGTAGCTCGCTTGTTTTCTGTTTGTTGTAACCGAGCTAGGTCTTCCTCGATATGGTGCAGTTGCTAAGCCTATTCCACACTTTGTTGGCCGTTTTCAGAAAGTGATGATGAACATTGCCCTTAACGGCTTCTAGTGGGATATTAACAACTTCCGCCAGTGAGTCGTTAAGGGCTGATCCCTGCCTGGCCAGATCGTCGGTTTTTTCGTTGCCGTAAATTTTAATATGACCTGGGACCCAGGTGAGAGTGACCCTGCACTGGACTCCCAGCTGATTTAACTCTTCCTGGCATTGCTTTAACAGCTTTGAGGATGTAGTGACCGAATCAATAGCTTTGATAGCCGCTTGACTCTCAATGAAGATGGCAGTGTTGTAGATGGGCGTTGGAGAATTTTTCAGCAGACAGCAGACTTTCCGGATGGCAAGGAGCTCTGCCTGGAAGACACTGGCACAATTCGGAAGTCGAAAGTCATTTCCTTATCTGGGTGGTTTTAAATCAGCGGCTCCCCTTCTCTTTGCAGGTTCTCGGAGTGAAATTAAAAGATGGGCACCATGGACCATTTGTTAGTCTAAAAGAGCAGTGACGATGGTCATAAGGCACCCCTTTACCTAACCCTAACCCTAACCAGTGGTTCCTCATAAGTGAAGCGATGAACCCTAGAAGATCAGTCCCGGAATTAATTTTGCGCTTGTTGTTGCTTCGGTGGGTCTTCTCAAGAACTCTAGGAAAACTTGATTAGCAAAGGCTTGTCATTGCTGTCTTTTAACGATGAACTTTATCACAGTGGTGATATTCGCTGCAGAGCGGTTGTACCTACGGTTCTCTGCTAATTCGTTAGTAGATCCTTCAAGATGGACGTTTGCAGTTATCGTCATAAAGTTAAATCAAGAGAAGGGCCTCATCTCTGAAGGCGTGTGTGAGCAGAGATTGCCCTCAACCTAACCAACGTACGAATCTGGAGACTGCTTGCTAAGGACTATGCTGACTGAAGAATCTTGTTGGTTGAGACCCTAATTACCCTCAAACTGTAGTGACAAATAAGTAAAACATTCCAGGCTGTTAAGAAATCTCTCGTCGAGGCAAACTCGAAAGTGACACAATCCCAAAAATAGCAAACCGCGATAAAATTGTCTCCAAATCGCATTAGCATGCCTAAAATAGTTATCACATGCGCAAAGAAATCAGGCCATCCATCAGCCTTAATTAGATGATTTTCGAATCGATTTTCCATCGACCATAATCTGTGGACTTTAGAACAAAGCTAGCAGGTCTTATCTCCGTTTATTCGCCGTGCAAGGGAACCCCTGATCTTTTTACAAAGCTTATTTACCGACAAGTTCCGTCGATAGCTATGCAAATCGTCAAATAACTTCCGATAGACGCTCGCTTTACACGCGTTTCTTACCCACAGTCACACGCCTGATTGCCGGAGCCACGCATTTTTTCCATCGCACGTAATCGCTCACTAGTTGGACACTTGGTTTTCCACCGCCTCTGACAGGTGATCATTTAGCAAACATGTCAGACATTGATAGGTTGTTTCCGTACTATTCCAGCCGGTGACCGTCTATTTAAACTCTAAGCTAATTGGGTGTCAGACTCAGTGTTTGGAAATCAGTTTTACCAGAAACATGTTAGGTAAGTCGAATGTTCCTTATAGCTGACTCTTGGCATCTGTCTCGTAACTTCTCTTTCAGGATCAGCGTATTATATTATCGGGGCTATAGCCTTGGTTGTTCTTCAGCCAAGTGCAGCTTTAAATGCCACCACAGCGAATGCGGTGTGCAACCTTCTAGAAGATGGACTTATGATCTTCAGCGGAGTAGATTGCGGTCAGTATTACAGCTGCAGCAATGGAACAGCCACCTTGAGCTCATGCGGTAGCGGCTTTTACTTCTCCAAGGATAACCAGGGTTGTCTGCCGTCGTCTTCGGTTACGTGCACTCTCGGTGACGGTGATCCCTGTCAGAATGTCGCCAATGGAGTCTTTGTTGCAGTTCCGAACTCATGCAGTGGCTTCTATTACTGCTCCAATGGCATAGGAACCTTGGGTAGTTGTCCCGAAGGCTTGAACTTTGATGCCACTGATCAGTCGTGCAATTATACAACAGACTATGGCTGCACAACGACCAACGGAGGTGGAACCAGCGATAGTATCAATCTTTGTGCGGTTATACCGAATGGAAATTATTTTGCCAGCTCAACATCGTGTCAGGCCTGGCAGGAGTGTCAAAATGGAGCCTTGACAGTTGGCACCTGCCCAAGTCCGTATTATTTCAATGTTGACACCGCATCGTGTGACTACCAGGACAATGTGTCCTGCAGGCAACTCACAGGAGACACTAGTACCGGAACCAATCCTGGCTACTTAGCCGGTACATCGTGTTCGACAAATGGGCTTGTGGTGTCGGACAATGTAACTTGTGCGGGCTACTATCTTTGCAGCAGCAACGTTTACAGCTACGGAACTTGCTCGAGTGGACTGTATTACAATCCACCAACCAAGACCTGTGTGAATCGTTTGGATGCGGTCAACAATTGCAACCGCTGCGAGGGAACCACCCTGGAATTCGTCAATTTATATCAAGATAACTGCGTGGGTTATGGATATTGCAGCAGCGGGCGCATGGCTTCAACCGGACTTTGCTCAAATGGTTATTTTGATGAAGTCGCTGAAGCTTGTGTGATTGAGTCTGAAGAACCACAGTATCCTGTGTGCAATGAGTCATTGTCGGGATTGCCTTCTACAACTACCGCTAGCACTGATACTACTTCATCAGATTCTTCATCTGATTCTTCATCCTCAGATTCGTCGACAGATTCAACGACAGACGCATCTTCGTCATCATCGTCAGAATCGAGCACAGTATCGACCACGTCCACCACTGTATAGATCAGTTCTGTGAGAGGACATTCGAGTCAAGAAATAAACTGTCGTGGTTGCAGATTGCAATGTATTTTACTTTGTGAGTTGGGCGTATTTAATTCAGATTTAGGCCATGAATCGATGAGCAAAAATTCTAGTTCTGGGCTATCCGATGAGAACTGTCTAATTCCCTCAACGACAGCCATCTTAAGTACCTAAGCCTTATCTCTGATGTGAGCTCCTTGAAACCTCTACGCCACAAAAGTTAATCGACAAAACATCGTTAGGAAATGAAAACTGTAGTAGAAAACAATTTCCGTTGACATAACCTCATTACGCAGCAAGCAACAACCGTTTTTAGTTCTCACTAGTTTGAGGGATTCGCTGACGTACATATGTCACCACGGTTGGAGAATTAGAAAAACTAATCTAAGGCTTCCTATATATAATTTCTCCTGTTGAGAGATAAGTTTAACAACAATTTCCTTTGTAAATATTGTTTGTCAATTTTTGATAGATAAACTGGCAGCTTGGAGGCTTAGTTTCTTGTTTAAAGATCTCCTCCTTACGATAGAAGGCGCGCATTATCATATTTACGAGAAATAACTAGTTTATAAGCCCTGCACGGTGACTATAATTTTATTTTTTCTTTGAAAAAAGATATCCACCAATGAAAGATAAAATGACTTTTCGATGATAAAGTGTCAGAAAGAACTCACACATGGAGCTGTGCCACTTGAAGCAAAAATATCATAAATCTGCATTTAGAACAGGGGGCCTTAGCGAGTCTCCGGTTTTAAATGCTTTTCGCTAAGAACACGGACTTACTTAAGTGAAAAGTGTGGCGAAGTGTTTATTTATGCAGAATAGGGGTTTTCAAATCTTTTGGATGCGTGGAAACTAGTTGTTGGTGAAACATAAATCCATCATCAAAAATTCAGTTAGCACAATCTATCAATTTATCCCGACGCGGTATTCATGAGACTTGATGTGTAAACATGTGAGGTTTTATCCATATATGTACATAAATCAGTAACGTGCATATTCTACACTTACAACCGGATTTTTGGGAAGAACTGGGGTCCTAAACCCAATATAATCCTATGGCTGTACTCTGCGATTATTAGGCCGATATAAACGTATAGAGGTTAAGTCTGGTGGCAAGCTGCAACTATAACCACTAACCTCAAAGCCTTGATCAAGATACAAAGGCTAGCTTGCATTGAAACGACCATTGCACTGAGGTCAAGTCCGACAGCGGGGTTGGAGACAATTCTCAATCTGCTTGATTTCTGCATGCAAGAATCTGCAGCAAAGTGCGTCCTGAGATTAGACCAGTGCGAACTCTGGAGAGCGAGCTCATATTGGACAAATATCCGGGCACAAATATCAAATCTGATTACATGATTCCGTATCTGGACTTCATCAAACCCTTCGCCTGCATTTTTCTAAGCAGAGAACAGTGGGAAAACAAAGAAATTCTAAATGAGACAAAGTCCATCTACACGGATGGATCTAAGATGGACATAGGAACGGGTACTGATGTCTTCTCGGAGGAACTAGGACTCAGTAGCTCAATAAGACTCCCTGATAACAGTAGTGTTTTCCAAGCAGAGGTTCTAGCAGTGACCAGTGCTGCCCAATTGGCTTCAATGCTCACAGTATCACGGGAGGATAGCACGATCGTCATAGACTGCCAGGCGGTTATACATATAAGCACTAGCTGCTTCTCAAATTACATCCAAGCTTGTAAAGCGCTGTCGCGAAGAGCTGAGGGTTCTTGGCACGAAGCATAAAATAAAACTCTGCTACGTCCCCGGCCACAGGGGTGTGCCCGGAAACGGGACTGCTGACGAACTGGCAAAAAAGGGATCAGCCCTAGAACTAAAGTTAGCAGACGCTACAAATTAACCTCCACTTCCTCATCTTAAAGAGACAAGAAGGCTAAGGCTAAGAACTGAGGTGAATAACAGGTGGAAAACACGGACCACCTGCCAAATGGATGAATGCGTATGGACAGGAAATTCCTGTCACTACTGGCAGGATTAATTATAGGACACAATAAGCTCAGGTACCATGCAAAAAAGCTGCACCTGACCGAGGACGACCTATGCAGAGGATGCGGGGACGGGATGAGGACACAATTCACTTTCTCTGTCATTGCTCAAGCCTCTGCAGTATTAAAAAAAGAGCATTGGGCAGATTCCTCTTCGATAACATCGAGGAGCAATCCGATGGTTCACTGTCGGATTTGCTCAAGTTGAAGAGGGTGTCATTATCCTCATCGGCCCGCTAACCTAACCTAACCATACGTGCGTATTCCCAGCATTGATATATCAACGAATAAGCCAAACCATGTGTTGTGGGCGCCGTGGCTCAGTGGTTAGTGCGTTGGACTGCTGACCGAGCGGCGTGGGTTCAAGCCCCAGCCAAGAAAACACCAAACATTTTTCGCGGCACCACCTCTCGTCAGGGAATGACAAGCCTCTGGGAGTATAATCTGTCATGAAAGAGCTTCTCACTTCGCCGTTCGGAGTCGGCAATAAATTGTAGGTCCCTTCCATTCATGCGAAAAATGTAACACGCCCAGCATGAATGGTTTCGAGAAGCTAGTCCTTGGCTCATCCCGAGCTGTCGCGTCAGCTAAAAAAAAAAAAAGCCAAACTATAAAATTCCATCACTTTATTCTTCTACCTTACACTCCATAAGAATCTACAGAGCTTGGGGAAGCTTATGACTGTGATACTAGGATACGACTTCAATTCCATTTTCTCTTCAGATGAGGCCGACAGCTTATTTCATTTTACACGACAATTCGAATTAGGTAGGTAGAGTGGCGGTTCCTGAGAAAATCCAATTAGCACAGCACTAGGGTGCGTCATTCTGCTAGCACGAAACTCGTTCAAACCTATTTGTGCGTTAGTGTTGGTTGTATTGGAATGATGTGGTTAAATCTTGCCGAGGTCCGCGAAGAAGGGTTTGCCTAAAGTACGTTGTCTGGCCCTTGTCAGGGCTGGACACCTGCGGAGGAAATTAAGTAGAGATTCTCATTATTGCCCTTGCAGATTCTGCAGAAGGTGTCGTGAGGAATACCAAGCTTGACCGCATGGTCTTCTACTGGCCGGTGGCTCATGATAATGGCTACAATTTTGGCATTATCTGGTTTTGATTTGCCGAGTAGCTCTTTTGACTCAAATTTGTTGTAATTAGGGCATGTTTTGCTTGAAATGGCGCAGCTGGTGGGGCCGTTCCACCCATGATTGGCAAGCTGGAGAAAGTAAAGATGTATATAGCCCTTAAGGCCCTGCGGAATATCGACACTTTTCGCTAGATAACTGTTAAGGGCCGTATCTCTCCTAGTCAGTTCGTCGGCACGCTCGTTGCTCTCATGATTGCTGTGACCTGAGACCCAGATGAGTGTAATTATGGAGTGGGTACTTGATTGATAAGAATTTTGTGGTAACCGTATCAATGGCTTTGATAGCGGCTTGGCTATCCGAAAAATAGAGATATTGTAAGATTGTAGTAATATAGCGGGGATCTAGTCTTCTATTCCTACGGCCACAGAAGGGCCTATTACAATTTCCTAATAAATTAAACTTCGCTCATGAGGTCGAAATTGCTGATGAATCCGCGTAGGTCTTTGGGCGAACTGGCAGATATGTCTTCCTCTTCAAGATTGAAGTTATCTAAGAAACGATAAGATGGAATCCTCTGCTGATTCCTTGTCTTCGTTGCACATTCCATGCGATGCTTTTTTTGACTCAGCAGTGCCCAGCCAGGTACCTTGTGACTGTTTGCTGTGCTTTTTCTTTTAACCAATATGTGATGCGGTTCTCATTAGTAAGTGACGAAATGGTCTTAATAAAGTGCAATCCGTCTCCGCCTAATTCGTACCCACCGGATATCTTAGTTTTTGTCTCTAAGGCATTTTTAAATTCTTAAGGTAGGCATATTCATTTGTGCGAAGGTGATTCATACAAAAATACCATCTCTGATATGCCCATCGAGTAATTTTTCCATTGTCTTGAGGAAGAAAGAAATAAGGCTTATTGGTCTGAAGAACTTGTGCAACTACCTGCTTTGTGTATACATTTCATTTTTACCTCTTTCCAAATATTTTGAGTATAACCCACGTAGCTTGCTCTTAAAATATCAATAATCAGTTTTGGCAGCATATGTCGAGCAGCTACTTCTTTGAACGGAGAGGTCAATACTTCGTTGGTTTGGAGACGTTAAACGCATGTCCCCAACGGTTTCCAAGACGAACCATGGAATCCATGCCATCTGGTAGGGGTCCCCTGGGTAAGTCTAGGATGAGAGGGCTGTATCAAGTCGGAAATCTCACCTCTTCCCGTATGGAGATAGCCCATGATGATTTAGAATCGATGGCGGAAGATCGGGAAATGTAAATAAGCAGACCATTGGAAAATTATAAAAAAAAATTAATGGTGTTGTACGCCTTCTTCCTTTCTGATTGATCGTTTTCTGGAGAAAATTATACAAGGGTAGAAGCCTCAGCATCGGTAAGATGCTTTCAACATAAAAACCGTCTGATTTTTTCCTTAGCCCAATTTGATTGTAATGAGGTAACAGATACCCGAACGATAATTCTCCATTCAATTCCTGGTTCGATAAAAAAAAATCTATGGAATTTCCGAATTGGAATATGCAAACTCATAGTGATTGTTAAAAATAAATAAACGAATACAATCGATAAAAATAGAAAAAACAACAAATACAAAGTGTACGGAAGGGTAGACTCGGTGTGACATAGTTATTCTAGCTTTGTCTGGGTTTACAAATCAAGGAAAATCGCTTCATAAACTTGCCGAGCTATCAGCGAATTCTGTAACTGTTGTGTCCACTGTCAGATAGATGACAATTTTGAATGTTATCCATGATGAATTCAGTGTAGTACCAGGATAATAGAAGCATCTCTGTCCACACATGTGGACATGCACTGAAATTTCTGTGAAAAACGATACGCATCCATGCAACGACAGGAGACTTCCAAACCTATCTTTGTAGGATAATGTCAAAAATTTAGCAATTCATCTCAAAAGACACAAAAGATAGACCTTCATCATCAAAAATGTTCCACACTCTTCCTAGTGGAACTCCATTGACCTACTGTGTCAAAAAGTTAGTCATACTCAGTTTCAAAAAGAAATTTCGTCGAACTGTCAAAAGTCGATTCGAAAACTCCTCTAATCTACATCTCACCTTATCGTTCAAAGAAAAAAAAAAAAGAAACCAACAGCCAACTCCAATACAACACAATGTTCGAGGCCCGCAAAAACAAAAATTAAATCCCCCCGCGCACTGACATAATGTTAATTTTTAATTAATATCCCCCTCGGCGTTAGGTAAATATCAGGACTGACGGATCTAATCAGGGATTTAATTGTCCCATAAGAACAAAATTTAATCACATATCATGGGTTGATTCGTGCTGTCTCGGTTTCTTTTCTCTTTTTTTTGTTGCTTTTGTCGCCGATTGACATGAGCCGAATGTTTCGTATTTAAGTGTCAGAATCGCAATTGGCGAAATCAGTCTAACCGCAGAGGTTCTCGATTAGCGGAGAGCTTCTTAACTATTTCAAATCTTGTCGGCTTTTCCTTCAACGGTCTTTTGAGTTGGAAAAATTAACGAAAACTGCAACTATGTTCGGTGAGCGTAATTCGAAGTTAGAATTTTAATTACTGTGCTATACATGCATATAGTGTTCGAATAAAAAAAACGGAAACAGCGTTTATCAGTTGAGCAAATGGATAGTGATGCTTTCATTTCATTTATATTAGAGGATCAAAACTTGCATCGTATCCTTTGGATCAAGTTAAAATTGATAGTGGCGTATGGGAGTAAAGAGCTTTAAATTGCCGATCAGCAATTCGTCCTTCTTGAGTCATGTGATTTGGTTTTTAGTCGCGAGTGGAGTAACTCTTACCAAATTGTCTTCATTGACATTAAGGATTCCCCGAGCCGAAACGCTTGTGTTCTTTGCTCTTCTGCCAATGTAGCCACTCTCAACAGTTGTTCTCTCAGATTAAAACGTGAACCATGCTCTTAGATTAATTTAACAGTGCCGGCCTACAAGACTGACCCACCAGCATAACAATTTATTCCTTTTTGTATTTTTACAGTCGCACGAACACTTTTCACATTCCTGGGCATGCTAGCTCTGGGCGCAGCTGTTAATCCCGATAACATATGCGTGCTCGTCAAAGACGGTACAAAAATCGTGAATGATGTCGATTGTGCCGCATTCTACACATGTCAAGGCGGTAAGGCGACACCGGGAACCTGCTCGAATGGTTATTACTACAGCAAAGATGGACAAAACTGTCTGCCTAAGGCGCAAGTTAGCTGCTTGGGTGCAGAAGAAAATGTTTGCGCTGGCATTAGCGACGGGACTTTCGTGTCAATGGCCGGCTCATGCTCGGGATACTACCATTGTAACAAAGGTGTCGCTACTCCTGGCTATTGTCCCAACAAATTGAATTTCAATCAAGCGGGCCAAAGATGCGATTATACAAGCGATTATGGATGTAGTGCCACAGGCGGTGGAAGTGTCAGTGACGACCCTAACCTATTGTGCAGATATCTACCGAGTGATCTCTATTTTGGCAGTGCGGCTAGCTGTAAATCTTGGCAAGTGTGCAGTAATAACATTGCGAATGCTGGAACCTGTGGTGATTATGTATTTAACGTTCAAACTGCATCATGTGACTATGAAGATAATTACGATTGTCAGCAATTGAATGGTGATACCAGCGATACAGGCGGATCTGCGTCACAAAAATGTACTGTTGATGGAAGTGTGGCCACTGATCCAGACTCTTGCAGCGGTTATCGGGTATGCGTGAGTGGAACTTATGCTAAATATTCGTGCAAAACAGGTCTCTTCTATGATCCAACGTTAAATAAGTGCGTAAGTCGTCAGGATGCTTTGAATAATTGTGACCGCTGCGAAGGTACTACATCGCAGTTTGTCAATAAGTATCAAGATGGTTGCACCGGATATGCGATTTGTTCCGGTGGTAAAACCGTTCAATACGGCAAATGCCCCGACAAGCATTACTACAATGAGATTTATGGTAGCTGTGTTAAGGACGAAAAGCCAAAGTTTGAGGTTTGCCAAGAAAATGATACGCCACTAGGGGATTGTGCAGACTGTTCCGATACTAGTGTTATAAATTCATGCAACGTTCCCAGCTGTGAAGATGATGGAACTTGCCAATGTGCCTGTGTGGATCCATGTCCGCTAGATGTGTGCGACGACTGCGCAGATACAGGTGTAATTAACGCTTGCAACGAACCTACTTGTGAGGACGACGGAACTTGTGAGTGCGTGTGCGCTGATGCCTGCCCCGGCGCTCTAAGTGATTGCGACGACTGCGCAGATACAGGAGTTATTAACGCTTGCAACGAACCTACTTGTGAGGACGACGGAACTTGTGAGTGCGTGTGCGCTGATGCCTGCCCCGGCGCTCTAAGTGATTGCGACGACTGCGCAGATACAGGAGTTATTAACGCTTGCAACGAACCTACTTGTGAGGACGACGGAACTTGTGAGTGCGTGTGCGCTGATGCCTGCCCCGGCGCTCTAAATGATTGCGACGACTGCGCAGATACAGGCGTTATTAACGCTTGCAACGAACCTACTTGTGAGGACGACGGAACTTGTGAGTGCGTGTGCGCTGATCCCTGTTAATAATTAGTATTTTCAGAACGTGACGATACGCTATGAAACAAATGTTGTGTAACTTGTATATGTAACAATGGGACTTTTCCATCATCTTAAATAAATGTGAATACCTGAGAGTTTTGAATATGATACGAGGTTGTAACTTTCAGATTCATTACACAGTACTTAATCCATAGCAGAGTTGTTACTTTTTAGACACTGTCGTTATTGTGTTCATGTAGAAGGCATTCGGCAAAGAATTCCCTGTGAAATGGGTTGCGCCCGATCTCGTACTGATTCCTGATCAGCGGACTTGAACGATTTCTTCATTTTACCGAGTTTTGACAATGCACTGGGAAGAGATTTTATATTTTATGTGGTGAATTAACAAAATAAGAGTCAAGAAGAAAGGTCAGAGCCTGGCTTTTCGCGACGGTTCATAATGCGCGTTTTTTACTTTTTGCAAGAATAGAAACGATCTACAGTTTTTCTTTTCGATTTCGAACAAACAAAAAATATTTCATGACAAATTAAACCCTGGAAGGTTTGACATTCCCCTGGCTAGAAGTGGTGCTACAAAATGCATTAATTTATGGACTCGACCCAGATTGATTTTCACGGGAACAACGTGCTTAGAGAAGAGCTCAGGGAATTTTCTCCTAAGATTCTCGTTGTTAGCATAAGTTAGTTATTCTAAAGATTTTAAGGAAAGGGCCTAAAAAACAGATATTTACCGAAAACAAACCTTGCATTGCATGCTTGTTATGGGTATTACCACTGACTCATCACTTGAGGAAAAATATGAAGCTACAGGCCGAGTATTAAAGAAATAAATTGTTCATCAAGCGTCGCTTATATCAATCAAACACACAATGGACTTTTAACGGGACCACGATACAAATGAGAACAGTAAAAGAAGATAGTGTTTTGTTTTATGACAAGACTGCCTATACAATTTATTCGATCATTTTCCTTTAATTCTCATTTTAAATGAATTTTTTTACTTTTAATGTACCAGTGGCAGTGCGTATGGAAAGGAGAGAAGATAGATGAATTCTATGAACCGATGGCTGGAACCATCCAATTTCTGAACCTTTTGTTGGTGAATTTTCCACTGTTTCACACATATGCATATTTTTCATTGCATAGTTTAAGGCGGTCATTTAAAACATGCTTTTGGTTATCGACTGTGGGCAACAATTAGATTCGGGATCCTCCTCGACTGGCAGGATGAAGGTCACCAAAACGCATGATTCGTCTAACGCAAACCAACATTTACGCGATATAAGATTAACATATTGGGACTTAATTAAGCAAGATGACTGGACGCTTGGTTAGGGCAACCCACATTTATGCATGACTGGTAAGTGGTAATTAGATTCCATTGCGTCAACAACGCTTGTAAAAAAAAAACTCTGCAACGCATTTCACCTCTCTGGAACTTTTCCTCAGTCACCTCAATTCCTTGACCTCTTCTGCTTGACTGGATGAAGTCACTCATAATTTGAGTAAAAAATACAAGAAATAGATTTATGACTTCTTTTTGCTTTGTTTTCTTCTTCTTTCTTTTCCTGTTGACAGATTGATTTGCATTAGCCCCCGATAAGTTAACACACTGATTATCGCCCGTTTATGAGGTTTGGCTATCAGAAAAATTCTTTAAATTTACGTATGCAGCTTAAATTAAACTTCATTTAGATAATTTGTACAAAAAAACATTTTATATTTAAACATTCACTCACTTATCACTACTTACTACAACTACACTGCTTATTACTTAGTTTTTGAAAATTTGTTTCGAGATTGTCCGATTGACAGATAGACTAAAAATAAAACTGACAAGCATCACACTTTGTCTTTATTTGGCAGCCAATTTTCAATAATCACATACTGAGTATGAAGTCTCATCTAATATACACGCCTGCAGGTGTTCATCGAAAAACATGTCCCGCGGGCATTTCCTCTTCTCTAAAACTTGTCCATTTTGACACGCGTAGTAGTACTGACAGCCCCAGTCTTCTGCGATCACCAGCAAGTTACCTCGACCTTCGCAACGATTGTGATCACATGACACTGTGGTTGGATGATTGCAAGCTTGAGAGTCCTCGTCGAAAAACAATCCTTCGACACACTGACCCCAAGCTGGATTTTTGTCAGAGATCTTAGCGCCCTTGTATGCACAGAAATAGTAGCCCCGACAGCTGGCTGCATCTTTAACGAATTTATTGTATGTCGGCTTGGAGTCCTTGCCGCAGATGTTCGAGGGTATCGGATGGGCGCCGCATGAGACTTCGTACTTACTGATGCACTTGCCACTTGCCACATCGTAGTAGAGACCACTTCCGCAATTGGTTTGCTTTAGAGCACCCTTAGTGCACTGGAAGTACTTGTCACAATTGTCAGGATCCGAAAACGGCACACTGTTCGGTAAAATGCCACAAAAATCAGAGATGCCATAGCACAAGGAGTCCGAAGGGAATATACACATCTGTTTGGCCTCACTAAAGTGATAATCACCAGGACAATAGCCATGGACAGCTTCACCCGAGCGACAATAGTAGTACCCGTCACAATTGGTCCGATCGGACACCCAAACGTCGCTCTTACTTTTGCACTGGCTATTGCAGTATGTGTCGCTTAGACTCGCCACACATTTCTTATTGTCCTTGTCATAGATTTGTTCATTTGGACAGGTCATAAGTGTTCCTGTGCCATTGTTGCAGGTGACGTAAGCCACACAGTTGTCTGGCTCACGAAATTGTACACCATCTGCGAATCGTACACACAGGTCATCATATTCACCATTGACCAGACAGAGGACAGCCGCAATGAAAATGAATCCAAGACCAAGACTGCAATCTTCTGCAAAAGAAAACATCAAACAGATAAAGTCTAACAACTATTTAAAGCGTCACTCCTAAGTTACCTTTCATTTGGACGTTTGTTTTTCTTATGGTTGTTGACCCGATAATTTCTTAGAAACCACTAACTAGAACCAAACTAGATGTGATCCTTTTAAATGCCAATGAGGTCTGGGTGCTTTGAGAATTCGCGATTAGATAACATGGCTGATGGATGATTATGTCAAACATCGATTTAATGAGGCAATAAAAAATTGGTTGCCCCTCTCTGATAGCGCGGGAGAGAACGCAAATCTTTATGCCAACCTTGGCATTGGTTGGTTGTTTTTCTAATTGAAATTCTGTTATTGCCATGGCGCCACTTGTGTTTAAGGATAACTGAGATAGAGAATGACATAATAATCAAATGTCATGCTACGGCTGTGTGCCAATTTCTAGTCATCGTCAGAGCCACCTTTAATTCCGAAAATATGCGGCGAATGCATTTTGATGGATTTCTTAATCAGCCAGCGACCACAATTACAATCCACCTCCGCTGGGCGAGGTACAGATTCCTAGGCAGTACCTCATGCCCTTGTGGCCAGCGTCACAGTATCGGGAAAAGCTATTTCAATAAACGGTTTCGAAATATATCCACCGCCGAGGAAACTGCCAAGAAAATTCAATTTCGAGACTAACATCCTACAGTTTAATTAAATAGCGGAAGACGCAAAAAAAACGCTGAATGACTCTTACTTTCTTGTCACCGACTTCAAGACCTCACAATCGTGTACAACTGGGACGTACATAAAGTTTCTGCGGAAAGGTGTCGCTCTATCGAAGCATATAGTCGACGTGAACTACATAGTCAGCCGAATCTGGACAAACCCCCACCGTCATACTGAAGAGAAACCGCACTCTCCCTGGCGCCCAACGCGCGTTACTTCTCACCAGTGGAGTATACGGAAGATTGCGAAATGAAAAACGCTGAGATCGATGCTGGTCGTCTCCGAAATTGAGATCACAAAGTCCATGTCAAGAAAACTCCACTGGAATGAAGGAACAATAATATCGTTCAACTTTCCCACTAAGAACTACACTGGAGCCAAAAATCAACTGACATCACCCTGCAGACGTTCGCTGATGAACTGTCAGGCAATTTCAAAATTCACTCAACGACATTTTAAAGGTTTTTTTTTTGGAGAAAATTCTAAGAATTGCGATAACTCACCTTTGATGTTCGGATGTACAATGGAAGAACAACTTCTTGGAATTAAGTGTGACAACGAGTGATGACTGATGCTTGTAGCCTTTCACCATCCTAACCCATCTTTTCGCAGGTAAGTAGGACTAAAAAACACTAACAGATTTTTCCATTGAGCTCTGATTATTATCAAGGGAATTACGCGGTTTTTCCCTGATTTATATTCATGACATGCGTTACCGATAAACCGGTTGGGCTTACGTGATGGGATAACTCCAAGCACCTGTTTAGCAAATGTCTATCAGTTAATTGATAGATAAGAAAATCGATAATTTATTTAAAAATAAAAAAAAACAATTGATTTGAATTTTTTTTTTCTTTATTGCGTTGTATTGCACGAAATTTTCATAGATCCTTCGCTAATTTTATTTTTCATACGAGTATGAATTATGTATGTATGCAGTGTTAGACGTAGGCCCATGTGTTCCCAATTCCCATACAAATATACTAGGAGCTCAAATTGCTTTAAGTTCGCAGAAAAACACCTTCCGAAAACCAAGAAAACTATAAATAAATAAATGGCTGGCGCGACAGCTCGGGATGAGCCAAGGCCTAGCTTCTCGTAACCATTCGTGTTGTGCGTGTTACATTTTTCGCTCGAATACGACTCCGAACGGCTAATTGAGAAGCTCTTTAATGACAGATTATATTCCCGGAGGCTTATCATTCCCCGACGAGAAATGGTGCCGCGAAAAATGTTTGGTGGACATGGCTGGGACTTGAACCCACGCTGCTCGCACAGGAGTCAAACGCACTAACCACTGAGCCATGGCGACCAAGAAGACGATATCATGTACAAAATCAGTAGTTGTAGTCCTAAACTCCTCGTTACTGGAGCTCGATAAGTAAGCTTAGATAAATGAACTCCATAGAAACAAGTTGATGTAAAGCCTAGCCAGTTGGTTTAATTTTTCTTTCTTAATAGTACATACATAATTGAAAGCTGACAGTCCCCAGGTGTTATGCTTCAAGTGCCACAGAAGCTAAGGAAGTCAATGACACTGACACACAAGTGTGTACCACTTGATTATTTATAAAAATTTACAACCGTGATATTGTCATTAACTAATCAGTTTATAGAGTCTTTTTATTGGCGTTTCTTTCATATCAAGCATGTCAAATCCGTGGTCCGCGGGCCACATGCGGCCGTCAAGGAACATTGTTGCGGCCCGACCAATGTAAGAAAAGTTTTAATAAAAATTCATTTTTACAATACCCTGTTACTACAACACTACAACACATACATTTTCTCCCACTAATACAACCAGCAAATAGGTACCATTTACATTCATCCATAGCTCAAAGCGCTAGCATCGAATGTCATCAGATTTAGACGAATCGTCAACTGTCGCACAAAGCTTAAGGCATTATAGGCACGGAACCGAGTACGACTATGTGGGATGTCTGACTGGACTTTGTGGTTTAGAGAGAAATGAACTTACCAAGCAACTAGCAAGAGACGGCAGAGAATTACGCCAAAACTAGACAGGCTGACCACAGATGGTCCAATATAGGGAGGACACAGGAAATCTAAGGCCGTATGGCCCGCGTTAGATAAGAAAAAGATGACGGAAATTTTTAAGCTAGAAAGATCAAAGAGGGGCGAGCACTTTTCGGAACTGCTTAATCCCGAACAGGGTACTGAGGATGGCAGACCTAAGGTTTTGAGTAGGACGGAGAATAGTCCCACCGTAGAGGAGGTGACTTTGGCGGTTAACGGGCTAAAAGTCGGCAAATCTGCTGGTATGAATAATCCGGCCAGAAGTGCTCAAGGCTTTGGGTGAAGAGGGAGTGAAATGGCTGACCTGGGGATGCGGTGAAACACCTAGTGACTGCCAAACTGGGGTAATTGTTCATATTTTTAAGAAAGGGGATAAGAGGGACTGCTCCATTTATATCTCTCTTAAGTCTCCTGGGAAAAGTCTTTGCTAGTTGGAAGCGCGTTCCAGAGCTGTGGTCGAGTCCAGGTGGGCGACGAGCAGTGCGGCTTTTGTCTAAGTAAAAGCAGAACCGACCAGCTATTCACTCTCAAAATGATACTTGAGAAGGACTGGGAGTATGCCAGACGTATCTACAGTTGTTTTCTGGATTTGGAGAAAGCATATGATCGGGTCTCTCGAGGTAAACTCTGGAGTGTATTGCAGGAGTACGGGATTGAGCTGTGTAAGAGCTGTGTTCGGATGAACGGCCCCTTTCACTGTGGGCAATGGGCTTCGCCAGGGGTGCGTTCTGTCACCTCTCGTTTTTATAGTGTATATGGATTGGATGTTACAGCGCTGTCGTGGCGAGGAACAGTCATGGTAATTTCCCGAACACCCGTTCAAATCACTCTGAATATTAGTGGAGTCCCATGGAAACAGGTGGAGAAGCTTAAGAATCTCGAGATCCTATTCATGAGTGATGGAAGGACCAATACTGAGTTATCCTGTAGGATTGGTCAGGTTGGAGCAATCTGTTATCAGGAGCGCTGAACTTGGCATTGGAGATAAGCTATCAGTCTTCGGTGTTTGTTCCTACCCTCATGAGATTTGGGTAATAACCGAAAGAATAAGATAGCGAATACAAGCTGCCGAAATGAGATTTCTTTGTTGTATTGCTGGGGTGGCTCGTCAAGATGGGGTCAGGAACACGAGAATACGCGAGGCACTCAATGTCAAGCAGCTACTTCTTCGAACGGAGAGGTCCATTCTTTGATGGTTTGGATACGTTAAACGCATGCCCCTTACTCGGTTTCCAGGACGTGCCGTGGAATCCGTGCCTTCGGGCATGCGTTCCCTGGATAGGCCCAGGATGACATGGCTCGACCAAGTCCGAAATATCACCTCTACCTTTATAGAGATAGCCCTTGATGATTTAGAGTCGATGGCGAAAATCGGTAAAAGTGGTGAGTCCACTAAAGCCCCCTAAACCCGCAACCCTCATAGTGGTTAAGCGGGCCTCTGGAAATGATGATGAAGATCAAACCTAGGAATAGCTGCAGAAGTCTTATCCGGACATTGTATTCTGAGAAAGCACGCTAGGAGACTTGCGCTCACAGAATCTGATGCGTGTAGATACTGCGACGACTTATGCGTCACAAAAGGTATCACACACATTCTATGCAATTGCAGCGTATAGCACAAAGGCGCCTAAAACATCTACAAAACTAGTTTTTTTAAGAACTTTGAGGAATTAGGTTCTATCAACCATAAGAGGATTTTTAAATTTTGCAGGAAAATAAAATTCTTTAGGGAATGAGCGCTTAGGTGTCGGTGCCTTTTAAGGCTGCCCGGGGGATCATCATGTGCTCATTTTGGTGCCCAGTGCTTCTAGGAATATGTTTCCTAGCCACATTTTACCTAACCTAAGGCATCAACAAAAAATTTATTAGATATTCAAACAATCATAAGACCTTATGATTGTCTATGCCAAAGTCTGTGAAGGCATTTAGAATCCCAGTTAAAATTAATCAGAAACTTGAGGAATGCGTATCAGTTTAATGCATTTCTGTTCTGAGATAGTGATGATGACATTGGAAGACCAGCATACGATAGCGTATCCAAAGCCTGATAAATCTCTCTTTAACTAAGTAGGGTGCAAAGCAGTGGATTCACTACAGTGCCTTGTAATTGACAAGTAGTTTCCATAATTCCATTTCATTTGTTTTACCAATCCTCACATGAACAACGATTTGTAAACCAATCAATCAAGAGGCAGTAAGTTGTGTCTGTTTCTTTACAATTGAAGTGCGATGATTTAAGTTGATATTATGTTCTTCAACTGAAGTGTACATATATTATTGTTGTTTTCTTAAACACTAGAAAAACATGGTGAATAATTTTGACATCTATACACTGGTTGACCAAAAACTGCTTTATCGTAAAAAACTCTTGACAGTTCTTATCCTCTCAGAGCTTATCCCCATCGACATCGAAGCCGAAGTACCTGCTCTAGCCTCTAGTGCATTTTCATTTGACAATCAACACACCTTGTTGCCACCGATATATTCTCAATTACTGGTATCCTTGAGGGAATTCCAAACTACTCATGGCCTACTTATCAGGACTGGCATTGACGTCAGGAAAGATGTGATAATTCCAGTGTCTAATAAAAGAACCTCCCGAACTCTTATCGAGATCAAGTCTAGCAATCGGATTTATTGTTTAATTTATGTTTCCATTATCGTACATGGTTTTTCCATGTTTATATTGCTCACTGTGTGTCCAGTTGAGGCCTCAGTTGAACCAAACCTCAACAATAAGCAACAACTATGAAGGGCAACCGGGCTAAAAGTCTTTTGATTCTGGTCGTCCTGTTGACAGTGGTATCTGCACAAATGGAACAATACGGGACAGAGATCTGCCGTCTGTTCGCTGATGGCGTGAAACTTCGTTCACCAGGAACGTGTCAGGATTACGTGACGTGTCAAAATGGCCAAAGCATAGTCACCGCATGTGCCAGCAACAAGGTGTATGACAAGGAAAAGGCGTCTTGTGAGTCGAAAACCACCGATTCATACTGTAGTGATCCCTGCACTTCAAAGTCTCCAACCTGGGTAGCTGATCCAAAGTCTTGCTCAGGCTATTACCAGTGTGTCAGCGGAAAGGGTACTCTTGGAACGTGTTCTGACCTTCATTTTGATCAGAGTGCGCAATCTTGTGTGTATCTTGAGGATTCAACATGCGAGGGCTATGCCTATTGCGACATTGTGCCGAATAATGTGCCGTTCAAGAACGAATCAAGTTGTAACACATATCTCATGTGTGTCAAGACTAAGCTGACGGAATTCATATGCGAGTCGGGCTATTATCATCCACAAATGGGCTGCATCAAGAAATCCGAAGTGGAATGTGACGAGCATCCTGTAACGATCGGTACATGCGGGACGGCCAAGAAACCGATTCGCTATCAATTTGTCAGCGATGAACGAACCTGTCGGGGATATTATTACTGCGATGACAAGGGCGATAATACTCCAGATCCAAGTCCAAGATGGGCCCAATGCCCTGCGAATACCTTCTTTGATCCTGCTCAACAAGCGTGTACAGCACCTGCCGACGTATCGTGTGAAGATGATCGTTGTGACGGACGCAATAGAGCAAAAGTGATCAGTGGGACACCGGGATGTCAGCATTACTTACTGTGTGATGGTGATGTGACAGTTTCTGAGGAACAGTGTGACAGTGGAATGTATTTCAATGACAACGCTATGACGTGTACCTCAGAGGTGCAAAAGTATTCCGCTTGCTTGTAAATTGATTTTTGAAGAACAAACGTGTAACAGGTACGTTGTAAACAAAACAGTAAATTTGTTAGTTGGTGACATATCAGAGCAGTAAATTGTCAAAACATTATCAATTTGTTTTATTTTTTCCGTGAGCTTTCTGCAAGTGATAAGCTGTGTCGATAGTATATTTTATAGATTAGCCTTAGAAATCCTTGAGTTGATTAGGTGTCAGTTGTAAGAATATCCATCAGCAAGGCGTCGTAGATATGTTGAGGACGTTCACAACAACGCCCCGCCCCGTGGAGTTTTCGAAAATAATAGTCGAAGAGGACCACCGCTTTACCTGACGCGCATTAATATGAACCTCAACCAATTTGAAGTGCACAACTAAAGACTTATGTCCGAATAAACTGGAGATTCTTGTTTTTTTCTTTAGAAAGCAGTTGGTCATCTCTAGCACAGTGGGCTCACAGAGATGCCTTTTGTGTCAATCCAAAAGTCTTTACAGCAGTTTGTTTACTACAGAGGCTGTCAGGAAGTTTATTAACTTCTCAGGGTGAAGTGCGGTGAGTGAAATCGGTGAGACGAATTTATTACCTAGGGCCCGTCTTTTCGCATGGAAAGCCTTGTTAGTTGAGGCAAACATTCATTCACTGCAGTAGTCACACAACAGCGCAGTACAGCGTTACTTGGGTCTTCAGAAAGTAGCTTAAGACAAACACTTCAAGAAACCATGCAGAATGTGGTTCGGATGGCTCTATTCGCTCTTAACGCGCCTGCCTAGCTCCTCCTTCTTAAGTTACTAGCTTTCATCCCAGGAGCAGGAGCTGTCGGTCACTGTTATGGATATCACTGCACACAGTGGACTTTTAAGCTGACAGCTCCTATTCTTAGCCTAGGCATACCTGCCCTTCAGCATTTGTTGAATCCAGCAGTAGAGCCAATTGCCGTCGTGCTTCTTAGCCTTCCAATCCTTAAGTAAAAAAAAACGACCCAATTCTATATATTGCAATATTAATTTATTTTCCCATTTCCCTAAGTACACCCTTTATATTCAATCACTTCCGATGTACACGCCTGACGTTTTTCATCAAAAAACCTATAGTCAGCGCATTGCCGCTCTTCCACCGTCACACCGTCCTTGCAGTACAAATAATATTGACAGCTCTTACCGCTATTCACAAAAATATCCGTCCGTCCGTCACAGCGATCAGCATCACATGCAACATTTATAGGATCCATACACGACTGATTGCTGTTGTTGAAAAATTCTCCCTTAGGACACTGACCCCAAGTAGGCTGTTCATCTACCACAGTACCCTTATCGGCACAAAAGTAATACCCTCGGCACGTGGCCTTATCCGAAACGAATTTATTCTTCACAATCTTCTTCCCGTCCATGCAGACATCCGTTGGCATTGAATCGCAACCATTGACGATAGCCTTACTAGCACATTTACCAGTCGGTCGATTGTATAGCTGACCCGACGAGCAAGTCTTGGATTTCAGCACCCCTTTCTCACACGCATAGTATTTGTCACAGGCTTCTTCGTCCTTAAAGTTTATGCCGTTTGGTACAATGTGGCAGTAGCTGTCACCGCTGCAATCAGAATCCCACGAGTAAATGCATTGTTGCCCATCTTCGTCAAAGTGCAGATCATTGGGACACACACCAAAAGTTCCAGTTCCGTTGCGACAAAGATAGTATCCATTGCATGATGTGGTGTCACCTGCCCAGATACTATCGTAGTCAGGGGCACATGGATCATCACAACCAGATTCTGAAGCAACACATTTTTTCGTATCGATACTGAAGAGTTGTCCTTTGGGACATTTAGTCGAGACTTCAACAGAATTAGTGCAGGTTATGTACGCGTCGCAGGCATAGGGATCACGAAGTACCACGCCATCTGCAAATAAGCGGCATATGTTGCTGTAGAGTGCTTCAGTTGGAAGGGGTCCAGCTACGATGGCAAGGAGGCACGCTGTACCAAGCCAAATGATGAGGTCTGTGAGGAAATATGAAAACGATTACGTATGTAGTTGGATCTATCAAAAGAGTAACAATCTAAGAAAAGTCATGTCAAAAAATGGAGTCAAAATTAGAGTCCTAGATCTTAAGGGGAAAATTTTTAACAAATGTCACCCATAGTGGAACAAATCTCTCTACCGTTTTGACATAAGGACTGCACACTCTTTCACTTGACGTTCTAAATTTAGTAATTATACCAGATAACGTTTATCGTAAACCAAATCTGTCAAAATCGATTTCAAAGGCCAATCCACTGCCGGTTCAAAATGCAAATATCAAATCGCTAGTCTAATTCAAGATATGGCCGTTCTAGAACTCTTACAATGCAGCACCGATTTAACGGATAACAAAGTTGAAAACAAACAACGCAAAATTAAAATCAAAAAACTACACAAACTCTTGTTTACCTTTCATTTCACTTAAGCGAAATAATTAACGTATTTTCAACGATAACTAAAACTTAAGAAACCCCAACGAAGCCTTTTATACTTTGACAGTTGTTGTTGGATTATTCAAGCTAAGCAATCTTTTATTTTGCGTACGAATGACGTTTTTATTTAGACGTTTTGAGCTAGTATTGGGTGGAAGAGATTAGATTAGAGGAGTACAGCTCAAGTGGTATAATTGGTCTGGAAACTTGATGCGTGTATTACGGTAATTGAAGAATTCAATTGTCACAAAAAAATTAGTTAATCTGATTAAAATTGATTTCAAGTGGTAACACTTTGGTGCTCTAATATCGGTGACATCTTTTGACTTTTTTTTTTGGGTTATAAATTTAAAAATTAATTAATTATGACTGTGGTTAGGATAAAAATGTCAAAGTAGTAGACGAGAAGAGTTTTGATTGGGGAAAGAAATACGATGACGCAGAGGGCTTTGGAGATAGAAACACAACTGACTTCGCATGCAAAAGAAGAAAGAATGGGGAGTTAGCACATTCACGTAAGGATAATCTAAGTTGTTAATGGGATTTCATTCGAAGATGAACCACGATTTAAAGCAAGGATGGAAGGTTCTCTTACTTCATTAACAAAGTAGAACGGAAAATCCCTTCTGTTGAAGGAAGTAACGGAGCAAAGTCTAAGGAAGTTGCGGGAAAGATGTAACTTGAGAAACACTTCGATTACTAATTGAACCAATTAGAGCATTTTGAAAAGCAAAGTCCCATGCATCAGGATCTTATCTTCGCAAGACATAGTTTAGGTTAGGTTAGCGGGCCGATGAAGATGATGAAACCCTCTTCATTTCACTAAGGAGAGGGCTCACATATATAGGAGCTTGGTCGTTCTGCCTTTATTATATTCTGACCATAACCTTCTGGAAATTTCGCAGGTGGTCAGTGTTCACCTATTATTCGCCTCAGTTAAGGATCTAAGCCTTGTTGTTTCTTTCAGATGATGAAGTGGAGGTTTAATTGTAGCGTCTGTTGGCTCTGGTATTAGGTCTGATCCCTTCCTTGCCAGTTCGTCAGCAGTCTCGTTTCCTGGCACACCACTGTGGCTGAGGACTCAGCAGAGTTTTATGTTATTCCAAGCACCCTTAGCTATTTGCGAGAGCACTTTTCGAGCTTGAATGTAATTTGAGTAGCAGCTACAGTTAGTTCTTTTATAGCCGCCTTGCTGTCTATGAAGATCGTTATATTCTCCCGAGCATTGACGCCAATTGGACAGATCTGGTCACTGCAACGACCTCTACCTGGAAAACACTACTGTTGTCAGGCAGTCTTATTGAGTTGCTGAGTCCTTGCTCCTCAGAGAAGACACCAGCACCCGTGCCTATGTCCACCTTGGAGCCTTCCGTGTAGATGGACTTTGTCTCATTAAGAATTTTTTTGTTTTTCCACTGTTCCCTGCTTGGAAAGATGCAGGAGAAGGGTTTGATGAAGTCCAGATACGAATCATGTAATCAGATTTCATATTTCTGCCCATATGAGCTCGCTCTCTAGAGTTTAGACTGGTCTAATTTCAGGGCGGTTATTGCTGTAGATTCTTACATGTAAAGACCAAGGGGTAACAGATTGAGAATTGTCTCCAACCCTGCTGTCGGAGTTGATCTCAGTGCACTGGTCATTCCAATGCAAGCTAGCCTTTGTATCTTGGTCAAGGCTTTGACGTTAACATCGACCGAATGATCCCAGAATACAGCCAGTTCCTGTCCAGAATAAGGCCCAGGTATTTCGCACTGTCAGAAAGTTTAAGGATTTTCAATTGAGTCACCGACGTCATGCAGAGCGGTTTCTACACTTCTGCCCTTAATATAGGCATGCTGCGCCAAGGATATGTTCCTGTGGTCGAGCTTGCTGCGTATATGAGCGTCGACAACCTTTTCGAAGGTCTTTAGGATAAAGGATGTTAGACTTATGGGTCTGGACGCTATTCGTCCCCACGAGTAGACCGGTGGAAAAATTGATCATCACAGCATAGTCGGTTTTACTGTGATGGAGCGGTCAATACGACAGGTCTCCGCTAAGGCACCTGAAGGAGCTCGTTAGGAATGCATTTATAGTTCGACCTGATCCCGGAAATGAACAGGTTCAAGATCCTAACCATCAAAAATAGGTATGATTGACGCCTTATTCAGTTGGTCGGTACAAATCTTCTGTAGGACGGTTAAAGTAATAAAGAGTTGGCTGGGATCCAACTTGATCGTTTTGATCCATTTCGTCCTTCGGGGTGACCAAAATCCATTTTCTACTTAAAACGTGTAATATTCCTCTGATCACCTTTCATCTTTATTGCACTGGCCAACCCTACAATATTCTGGGGCTGGAGAAAGGCAAACTATGTAAAAACAAAATTGTGAGTGTTGAAACTCACTGTGATTTATGTGTAAATAAATGAGCAACCAAATTTTGTTTTGCTTGCAAACAGATTTATTTAGTTAAATGGTCAAGAGCACGCAACATAATTCAGAATACTAGCCACACACTCCATCTTATCATCGTCAAAATACAATCCATCTGGACACTTCTGCTCCATCAGTGTCTCATTGCCGTTACAAATCAAATAGTGTTGACATCCCGGAGTTCCACTTATAACAAAATCGCGATCTCTGCCTTCACAACGATCCTCTTCGCATGCAACAGCAGCTGGAGGATAACATGCCTGTACGTCGTAGTCAAAGAATTTTCCCTCAGGACACTGACCCCAGGTTGGTTGCAGATCTGGAACATTATCACCTCTGTCCTGACAATAGTAATAGCCACGGCAAGTGCGTTCATCACTGACGAACTTATTTCGAATCGGTTTCTTAGCTGTGCCACAGGCATTAATCGGAACTGGATGTTTGGAACACTCAACATCGGCCTTTTTCACACAACCCAAATGCACGTCATAGTATCCTTTTTCACAAACGTATTCAGTGAGTTTACTCTTAAGACACATAAAGTACTTCTGGCAGTCGGCGTCGTTCTTGAACGGAACGTTATTCGGTACCACGTCACAGTACTTGTAGCCTTCACAAGTAGAATCCTCTTCGTAGACACAAGATTGCTGCTTCTGGTTAAAATGTAGTTCTTCAGGACAGTAACCTAGGGTTCCTACACTGCCAGCGCATCTGTAGTAACCATTACAGGACTTGGGATCTGCCATCCATGTTGATGATTTACTAGTACAAGGTTGCTTGCAATAGGCATCCGATGTTTTAGTGGCACATTTGCCGCTTTCCTTGTCGTACAGTTTTCCCTTGCAATCGGTTATTTTGCTTACGGCATTCTGACAGGTTATGTAGGCTTCACACGTCCCGGGCTGGCGAAGTTGAACGCCATTTGCAAAAAGGCGACAGATCTCCGTACCAAATGGTTCGATCTGAGCATAGGTGGCTCCAAAAATTGCCAACAAAATAATCAGTACTGGAAAAAACAAAAATATCTTTAGGGGGAATTGCCTGACGCTCTGATCTCGAACTTACAGTTCATTTGCTCTAGCGCTTGTGAAATGCAGAACTCAACTATCTACGAGCGTTGATTGTCAGCTCATATAAAACCCCACAGAGTTTTCGGATAGCATTTGTCTTTTTAGTTCGTTTTGTTGGGCAGATAAGATAAATTACTC
Source organism: Matsumyia berberina (assembly GCA_917880715.2). NCBI lineage: Eukaryota > Metazoa > Arthropoda > Insecta > Diptera > Syrphidae > Matsumyia > Matsumyia berberina. Next base: position 53,508,027 of record OU862870.1, read on the forward strand.
GAACGAGATTAATTGGATGGAAAAACTTTGCCCCGGATGAATCCAACGATAGGCTTTGAATCGTCCAAAACATTTGCTAAAATTGAAGTTTTGCGCAATCAGAAGATTAGAGTGTAGTCTTCGATGAAAGATAGGAACGGGGAACATTTTCAATTTAGTTCTTTGTAAGTGGTAAGGATTTGTTTACTGCCTGGAGGTAGTGGTAAATGCTAGTGGTCACATGCGGAGGGTGACCTCAACCAACTCAACGTACGCAACAAAGGGTAGCTGACTACGGTTGATTGAGGCCTTGGTTCACATCAAACTGTAGCGCCAACATAAGTAAGTAGCGGAGGAGATATTAGCCCTGAAAGGCGTCCAAACAAAGCACTAAACGGTAGGCAGAATGATTTGAATTACTCTACAGATAGAACTAGAAGATTGAATTCTCTTTGAAGTATGTCAGTTTGCGAGGACCTTTAAATCGCTGAATACAAGAAAATCCTGCAGTTCGCATCCGTTTTCGCCGATTACCCAATTAAATGTCAATTCACAGGTTTGATACAGTAGATCGGACACACCTTACGTATGAAATTCAATGGAATTTATTCACCTAGTCAAGCACAACACTGAACCGTGACACAGAAGAGTTCAGGAGGTATCAAAGTCACTGGGGATAAACTGGTGTGAGCTGAAACGCGTGGAAGAACTATTCACAAGCTGAGAGTTTGGTACGACCGACTTGATAGCTAAGTGAAGACTGAAACTGCAATAGTTTTAGGAATTGAAACTAGAATTGTCCATATCACCTTTGCAACAAATTAAAGATAAGTCACATAAGCACTTAGAACTACTTCAACGAAACCTATCCAACTAAAATGTCTGCTATTTCTCAGATAAAGTCAACATCACTTCAGTACCTTTGTTATCAGTTGTGTACACTCTGGATGGGGAATCCCATCTGAAGTGCTTTCTAGCATTAAACAAGAAATATCACAAATATTAACAGCATTCCATTGAAGATCTAGCGCAGACTTCGAATAAAACAGTCATCGTCATAGCTTAGCGAAATGCGTCAAAGTAAACCACTCATCTCAAGTTGCATCGGCAATGGTTGAATAGCCTACTTAACAAGGGATTTAGACCACAAGTTAAAGTTTTTTGTATGATCCACCAACCTTTTGAGGGCTCAGTAGGTTTGATGGTCACGTACAAGATAAGAATTTGGAATATAAAATAGACGGGACAGCACTAGCCGCGGCTAGTCCAACTTTGATTTGTTTTTCAACGCAATATGTTTTGTAAGTTTTGTCTTTACTTTGAAGCTGTGAACGTTTTATTGCTATAATTGAATTTGAATATTTAAGGTCTTCCATCACTATTCGGCTTATTGATTGCCTTGGCATACATGCAACACGGTTTGGCAGAAGAATGTGATGGTTTAACTATTGGTAAAATTTTACAAGATCCAGAAGACTGTCATGGATATTATCTGTGTCATGGTGCAATAAAGTTGCACCAGTACTGCCCGATCGGACAAAAATATAATGCCGACTTGGGTAGATGTGTTGAAGGGAAGTGCCCACCATGTAATTGTCCTATGGAACCAACAGCTTCTCCTTCCCCACCGACAGACCCAACGCCTTCACCATCTCCGCCGTCTCCACCAACAGTTTCAACGCCCTCATCATCTCCATCAACAGCTTTAACGCCTTCAACACCTCCACCAACAGATCCAATGCCCTCACCATCTCCACCAACAGTTTCAACGCCCTCATCATCTCCATCAACAGCTTTAACGCCTTCAACACCTCCACCAACAGATCCAATGCCCTCACCATTTCCACCAACAGACCCAACGCCTTCACCATCTCCGCCGTCTCCACCAACAGATCCAACGCCCTCACCACCTCCACCAACAGTTTCAACGCTTTCACCATTTCCACCAACAGATCCAACGCCTTCACCATCTCCGCCGTCTCCACCAACAGTTTCAACGCCCTCATCATCTCCACCAACAGCTTTAACGCCTTCAACACCTCCACCAACAGATCCAACGCCCTCACCACCTCCACCAACAGTTTCAACGCTTTCACCATTTCCACCAACAGACCCAACGCCTTCACCATCTCCGCCGTCTCCACCAACAGTTTCAATGCCCTCATCATCTCCATCAACAGCTTTAACGCCCTCAACACCTCCACCAACAGATCCAACGCCCTCACCACCTCCACCAACAGTTTCAACGCTTTCACCATTTCCACCAACAGACCCAACGCCTTCACCATCTCCGCCGTCTCCACCAACAGTTTCAACGCCCCCATCATCTCCACCAACAGCTTTAACGCCTTCAACACCTCCACCAACAGATCCAACGCCCTCACCATCTCCACCAACAGATTCAACGCCCTCACCACCCTTCAGTTGCGATAACCTGCCTGATGGATCATTTTTTGCCGATCTCATTCATTGCCGCGATTACTGGGTTTGCCGAAACGGACATCCGGTCTGGTTGCAATGCCAATTGGGGATGTGGTTCGATGACAATACTTACGTATGTCACTTACGTCACCTCGTTAACTGTCCCGCGAACATTGATTAAGAAATGAAATATATGTTTCCTGCTCTTCAGATAAGACCCGACATTATTTATGGCGCTAGGCTAAGCGAAAAGGGAAATCAAACACCCGCTCAAGGACAAATTGGATACGACGTTTTTCAGGCCACCACACCTGTCGAATGTGGTCTACTTTTAAAGATAAGAATAAGACTCCTCGTTTCTTCTTCTTCTTCAGTCTTATGCTCCACCTTGAACTTTTAGTTATCAGCTAGTGCTGTGTGATAGAAAGCTTGCAATTTACCTTGCAAACATAAAGTGTTGACAGACCGTTACGTGTCATACCATGCTTGTGAGATATTTATTTAAATTTTTAAAACGGATGCATCGATTGGATTAGCCAAGCAGGCTTTTTGTAGCTGTTTGGAGACTTGTAGACCTATTCTAGCACAAGACATTCGGACCAAAAAACATCGTGTTAACCCTCGCATAACATACCATAAGTGAGTGAAGAGGATAATCCTCAAGTGAACAAAGTTCCGCTCCCAGTTAAGTTAGAATCGGCTAACCCGTCAAAAAATTGTTTTAGAACTTAATCCTTTTCGCAGAACTTGAATTGAGATGTGAGGGATTCATCTGCAAACCTTGCTTGACCCTTTAGGGACGTTTTATTTGTTGGGCTTTGAGCCCGCTTCAGCGCGTGCCCCACCAGACCTTTTCGATGCAAACATCCGGCTCTCTAGGACTTGGTTGCATTGAGTGCATCGTCAATTAACACTTTTGCTCTCCGAAAATAACTTGAATCGCACACTACAGCTCCGAAGTGGCAATTAATTAACAGACAAACAACTGCCAGCAAGTGATGACAATTGAATTTGCACATGTTGCTGATGGCAGATACGGGTAATTTCCAATTTTGCGATGACAATCAAGGGAAGAGAAAAATCCTAATCATTTCGGCAGTCTTGTGTTGACACTGATGCATTTCAAAATGGCTCTACGAGTTCTTTGCGGTGCACTGCTTTGCTTTGGTAAAATAATTAATCCCGTCATTATTGTTTTTTGTGAAAGCTGACTTTCATTCTTTGACTTTAATAGTGATAGTCCATGAAAGAGCTGTCAAATCTTTGGAATCTGTGGAAGAACTTCTTTGTCAAGACATGGAAGAAGGTAGCCGAATCCCACATCCGGAATTTTGCAACGTTTACGTAATGTGTACAGACAATGCCGCCATGCAAATCAGTTGTGAGCGACGGGTTTTATTCAACCCTGAGACGGAAATGTGTGATGTTAACTATCAGATTTGCTCCGGTGGGCGGATAAGGGATGAGGATGGCAGCATCCTTGAGTATGAAATAGAAATTGCGACGACAGTTGAAACCGAGAGCGAGATCGATGCAGAGACTACAAGTCCCACTAAGGCAAGTACGAAACTATTGTCTTCAAGTGAACGGACGACGACCACGATGTCTCCTGCTACAATGTTAAGCCAGCAGCCATTTACTCCCGTAGCATGTCCGCGAAATGATCCCGATAATCTTCTACTTCTCAGTCATGCAACAAAGTGTTCAATCTACTACGTTTGTTATCATGGCAAGCCGGTACCTATGGAGTGTTCAATGGGCTTATATTGGAGCGAGAAAAATTACAAGTGTGTTCCCAAAGAACTGTCAGAATGTCATGTAAGTACAAACTAGCCTCGTCCTCTAAAACACAAACCTTACTAAATTTTTGCTTTCGTTTAGGACCGTTCAACAAACCAATATCCAAGATGTCCGTCGGAAGGAATCGATTTTCTTCCACACGACGTAAACTGTCAACGATTTTGGTATTGTCGGGACGGCTTTCGGATGCTACAGCAGTGTGATGCCTTTTTCCATTGGGATGTCAATGAAAGAACATGTAAGAAGATCGGTCAGTCTGTATGCTACAAAGATCTTCTAAATACAACGACTCCTTCAAGAGGAATGTGAATCTAGGATAGAAGAAAATAAAATGTGCCTTTCCAAGGCAAATAGCCTTAACCCTGCGATTTTAAATTTCAAACTTGGCAAAACCGAACCACCCTGTGTGAATCCCAGTTTATGCAATCAAGCAATATGCACTTGAGTATACAATAACACAAATGAAATAACGAGGGTAAACAGATGAGGGCTAGCTGGACAATAGCTTAGCCGGAACTTCTACAAGTGCAAAAAGTAAAAAATATTGTGTTCAAGACGGCGGAACTCAATAAATAGAGAGGGAACCGTTCAGGAACTTTTCATAACGAGATACACGGACAAACTTAGGTCACTTTTGTTCGGTAAGTAGTGCACAAACTGAGTGAAGCAATAGCAATGTAACTCATGGACTATTTTAAGGAATGGAATACACAATACCAGTTGCGACACTAATATTGCTAACAATTACGAAATGCTGCCCAGATCAGACAACATTCAACCGATGCCCAACCGGAAGTACTGTACCTGATTGCACCACACTAGCCCCAGGTAGCTTTGTCACTGACACCATTGACTGTAACAAGTACTACGTCTGCAGGGATGGTAAAGCAGTCGAGGAACGATGTCAAGCAGGATTTTGGTTTGATGACAAGCGTTTTGTGTGCAACTATCCAAAGTATGTGGATTGTCCCAACAATGGATGCATACCAGTCCCAGATCCGCCCTCAATACCCTCCACAACGACACCCACTACAAAACCTTCCACGCCGCCATCAACGCCAAAACCTTCCTCAACAGCGCAACCTGGACGCCCATGCCCATCGGGACCAACTGCACCGGACTGCTCCAAACTGGCTCCTGGCAGCTTTGTCACTGACACCATTGACTGCAACAAGTACTACGTCTGCAGAGATGGTAAAGCAGTCGAGGAACGATGCCAAGCAGGACTTTGGTTTGATGATAAGCTTTTTGCATGCAACTATCCAAAGTATGTCGATTGTCCCAACGACGGATGCATACCAGTCACAAATCCGCCCTCAACACCCTCCTCAACTACACCCACTACAAAACCTTCCACTCCGCCTTCAACGCCAAAACCTTCCTCAACAACGCAACCTGGACGCCCATGCCCATCGGGACCAACTGCGCCAGACTGCTCCAAACTGGCTCCTGGCAGTTTTGTCACTGATACCATAGACTGCAACAAGTACTACGTCTGCAGGGATGGTGAGGCTGTCGCCGAACGATGCCAAGCAGGATTTTGGTTTGATGATAAGCTTTTTGCATGCAACTATCCAAAGTATGTCGATTGTCCCAACGACGGATGCATACCAGTCACAAATCCGCCCTCAACACCCTCCTCAACAACACCCACTACAAAACCTTCCACTCCGCCTTCAACGCCAAAACCTTCCTCAACAGCGCAACCTGGGCGCCCATGCCCATCGGGACCAACTGCGCCCGACTGCTCCAAACTGGCTCCTGGCAGTTTTGTCACTGATACCATAGACTGCAACAAGTACTACGTCTGCAGAGATGGTAAAGCAGTCGAGGAACGATGCCAAGCAGGACTTTGGTTTGATGATAAGCTTTTTGCATGCAACTATCCAAAATATGTCGATTGTCCCAACGACGGATGCATACCAGTCACAAATCCGCCCTCAACACCCTCCTCAACAACACCCACTACAAAACCTTCCACTCCGCCATCAACGCAAAAACCTTCCTCAACAACGCAACCTGGACGCCCATGCCCATCGGGACCAACTGCGCCAGACTGCTCCAAACTGGCTCCTGGCAGCTTTGTCACTGACACTATTGACTGCAACAAGTACTACGTCTGCAGGGATGGTGAGGCGGTCGAGGAACGATGTCAAACAGGACTTTGGTTTGATGACAAACGTTTTGTGTGCAACTATCCAAAGTATGTGGATTGTCCCAACGATGGATGCATACCTGTCACAGACCCGCCCTCAACACCCTCCTCAACGACACCCACTTCAAAACCTTCCACTCCGGCATCAACGCCAAAACCGTCTTCAACAACGAAGTCAACAGCGCAACCTGGACGCCCATGCCCCCCGGGGCCAACTGCGCCAGACTGCTCCAAACTGGCTCCGGGCAGCTTTGTCACTGACACCATTGACTGCAACAAGTACTACGTCTGCAGGGATGGTAAAGCAGTCGCCGGTCGATGTGAAGCTGGACTTTGGTTTGATGCAAAAGTAAATACTTGCAACTATCCTCAGTTAGTAGATTGCCCCAACTATGGATGTAATCCCGAAATAACTCCAAGCACACTTCCGACAATTACATCAACAGAATCTGTGTCGCCGGAACCTTCGACTACATCGAGTACAATTTCTTCTACTGCAACTTCTTCAACGAAGTCATCCACAGAATCATCAACGCCAAAACCGTCTTCAACATCACAGTCAACAGCGCAACCTGGACGCCCATGCCCCCCGGGGCCAACTGCGCCAGACTGCTCCAAACTGGCTCCAGGCAGCTTTGTCACTGACACCATTGACTGCAACAAGTACTACGTCTGCAGGGATGGTGAGGCCGTCGAGGAACGATGTCAAACAGGCCTTTGGTTTGATGACAAGCGTTTTGTGTGCAACTATCCAAAGTATGTGGATTGTCCCAACGATGGATGCATACCTGTCACAGACCCGCCCTCAACACCCTCCTCAACGACACCTACTACAAAACCTTCCACTCCGCCTTCAACGCCAAAACCTTCCTCAACAACGCAGTCAACGGCGCAACCTGGACGTCCATGCCCATCGGGACCAACTGCGCCGGACTGCTCCAAACTGGCTCCTGGCATCTTTGTCACTGACACTTTTGACTGCAACAAGTACTACGTATGCAGGGATGGTGAGGCCGTCGAGGAACGATGTCAAACAGGACTTTGGTTTGATGACAAACGTTTTGTGTGCAACTATCCAAAGTATGTGGATTGTCCCAACGATGGATGCATACCTGTCACAGACCCGCCCTCAACACCCTCCTCAACGACACCCACTACAAAACCTTCCACTCCGCCATCAACGCCAAAACCGTCTTCAACAACGCAGTCAACAGCACAACCTGGACGCCCATGCCCCCCGGGGCCAACTTCTCCAGACTGCTCCAAACTGGCTCCTGGCAGCTTTGTCACTGACACCATTGACTGTAACAAGTACTACGTCTGCAGGGATGGTGAGGCGGTCCAGGAACGATGTCAAGAAGGCCTTTGGTTTGATGACAAGCGTTTTGTGTGCAACTATCCAAAGTATGTGGATTGTCCCAACGATGGATGCATACCTGTCACAGACCCGCCCTCAACACCCTCCTCAACGAAGCCCACTACAAAACCTTCCACTCCGCCTTCAACGCCAAAACCGTCTTCAACAACGAAGTCAACAGCGCAACCTGGACGCCCATGCCCATCGGGACCAACTGCGCCCGACTGCTCCAAACTGGCTCCTGGCAGCTTTGTCACTGACACCATTGACTGCAACAAGTACTACGTCTGCAGGGATGGTGAGGCGGTCGAGGAACGATGTCAAGCAGGACTTTGGTTTGATGACAAGCGTTTTGTGTGCAACTATCCAAAGTATGTGGATTGTCCCAACGATGGATGCATACCTGTCACAAATCCGCCCTCAACACCCTCCTCAACGACACCCACTTCAAAACCTTCCACTCCGGCATCAACGCCAAAACCGTCTTCAACATCGAAGTCAACAGCGCAACCTGGACGCCCATGCCCCCCGGGGCCAACTGCGCCAGACTGCTCCAAACTGGCTCCGGGCAGCTTTGTCACTGACACCATTGACTGCAACAAGTACTACATCTGCAGGGATGGTGAGGCCGTCGAGGAACGATGTCAAACAGGACTTTGGTTTGATGACAAACGTTTTGTGTGCAACTATCCAAAGTATGTGGATTGTCCCAACGATGGATGCATACCTGTCACAGACCCGCCCTCAACACCCTCCTCAACGACACCCACTACAAAACCTTCCACTCCGCCATCAACGCCAAAACCGTCTTCAACAACGAAGTCAACAGCGCAACCTGGACGCCCATGCCCATCGGGGCCAACTGCACCGGACTGCTCCAAACTGGCTCCTGGCAGCTTTGTAACTGACACCATTGACTGCAACAAGTACTACGTCTGCAGGGATGGTGAGGCGGTCGAGGAAAGATGTCAAGCAGGACTTTGGTTTGATGACAAGCGTTTTGTGTGCAACTATCCAAAGTATGTGGATTGTCCCAACGATGGATGCATACCTGTCACAGACCCGCCCTCAACATCCTCCTCAACGAAGCCCACTACAAAACCTTCCACTCCGCCTTCAACGCCAAAACCGTCTTCAACAACGAAGTCAACAGCGCAACCTGGACGCCCATGCCCATCGGGACCAACTGCGCCAGACTGCTCCAAACTGGCTCCTGGCAGCTTTGCCACTGACACCATTGACTGTAACAAGTACTACGTCTGCAGGGATGGTGAGGCGGTCGAGGAACGATGTCAAACAGGACTTTGGTTTGATGACAAGCGTTTTGTGTGCAACTATCCAAAGTTTGTGGATTGTCCCAACGATGGATGCATACCAGTCACAGACCCGCCCTCAACACCCTCCTCAACGACGCCCACTACAAAACCTTCCACTCCGCCTTCAACGCCAAAACCGTCTTCAACAACGAAGTCAACAGCGCAACCTGGACGCCCATGCCCATCGGGGCCAACTGCACCGGACTGCTCCAAACTGGCTCCTGGCAGCTTTGTCACTGACACCATTGACTGCAACAAGTACTACGTCTGCAGGGATGGTGAGGCGGTCGAGGAAAGATGTCAAGCAGGACTTTGGTTTGATGACAAGCGTTTTGTGTGCAACTATCCAAAGTATGTGGATTGTCCCAACGATGGATGCATACCTGTCACAGACCCGCCCTCAACATCCTCCTCAACGAAGCCCACTACAAAACCTTCCACTCCGCCTTCAACGCCAAAACCGTCTTCAACAACGAAGTCAACAGCACAACCTGGACGCCCATGCCCATCGGGACCAACTGCGCCAGACTGCTCCAAACTGGCTCCTGGCAGCTTTGTCACTGACACCATTGACTGCAACAAGTACTACGTCTGCAGGGATGGCGAGGCGGTCGAGGAACGATGTCAAACAGGACTTTGGTTTGATGACAAGCGTTTTGTGTGCAACTATCCAAAGTATGTGGATTGTCCCAACGATGGATGCATACCAGTCACAGACCCGCCCTCAACACCCTCCTCAACGACGCCCACTACAAAACCTTCCACTCCGCCTTCAACGCCAAAACCGTCTTCAACAACGAAGTCAACAGCGCAACCTGGACGCCCATGCCCATCGGGGCCAACTGCACCGGACTGCTCCAAACTGGCTCCTGGCAGCTTTGTCACTGACACCATTGACTGCAACAAGTACTACGTCTGCAGGGATGGTGAGGCGGTCGAGGAAAGATGTCAAGCAGGACTTTGGTTTGATGACAAGCGTTTTGTGTGCAACTATCCAAAGTATGTGGATTGTCCCAACGATGGATGCATACCTGTCACAGACCCGCCCTCAACACCCTCCTCAACGACACCCACTTCAAAACCTTCCACTCCGGCATCAACGCCAAAACCGTCTTCAACAACGAAGTCAACAGCGCAACCTGGACGCCCATGCCCCCCGGGGCCAACTGCGCCAGACTGCTCCAAACTGGCTCCGGGCAGCTTTGTCACTGACACCATTGACTGCAACAAGTACTACGTCTGCAGGGATGGTAAAGCAGTCGCCGGTCGATGTGAAGCTGGACTTTGGTTTGATGCAAAAGTAAATACTTGCAACTATCCTCAGTTAGTAGATTGCCCCAACTATGGATGTAATCCCGAAATAACTCCAAGCACACTTCCGACAATTACATCAACAGAATCTGTGTCGCCGGAACCTTCGACTACATCGAGTACAATTTCTTCTACTGCAACTTCTTCAACGAAGTCATCCACAGAATCATCAACGCCAAAACCGTCTTCAACATCACAGTCAACAGCGCAACCTGGACGCCCATGCCCCCCGGGGCCAACTGCGCCAGACTGCTCCAAACTGGCTCCAGGCAGCTTTGTCACTGACACCATTGACTGCAACAAGTACTACGTCTGCAGGGATGGTGAGGCCGTCGAGGAACGATGTCAAACAGGCCTTTGGTTTGATGACAAGCGTTTTGTGTGCAACTATCCAAAGTATGTGGATTGTCCCAACGATGGATGCATACCTGTCACAGACCCGCCCTCAACACCCTCCTCAACGACACCTACTACAAAACCTTCCACTCCGCCTTCAACGCCAAAACCTTCCTCAACAACGCAGTCAACGGCGCAACCTGGACGTCCATGCCCATCGGGACCAACTGCGCCGGACTGCTCCAAACTGGCTCCTGGCATCTTTGTCACTGACACTTTTGACTGCAACAAGTACTACGTATGCAGGGATGGTGAGGCCGTCGAGGAACGATGTCAAACAGGACTTTGGTTTGATGACAAACGTTTTGTGTGCAACTATCCAAAGTATGTGGATTGTCCCAACGATGGATGCATACCTGTCACAGACCCGCCCTCAACACCCTCCTCAACGACACCCACTACAAAACCTTCCACTCCGCCATCAACGCCAAAACCGTCTTCAACAACGCAGTCAACAGCACAACCTGGACGCCCATGCCCCCCGGGGCCAACTTCTCCAGACTGCTCCAAACTGGCTCCTGGCAGCTTTGTCACTGACACCATTGACTGTAACAAGTACTACGTCTGCAGGGATGGTGAGGCGGTCCAGGAACGATGTCAAGAAGGCCTTTGGTTTGATGACAAGCGTTTTGTGTGCAACTATCCAAAGTATGTGGATTGTCCCAACGATGGATGCATACCTGTCACAGACCCGCCCTCAACACCCTCCTCAACGAAGCCCACTACAAAACCTTCCACTCCGCCTTCAACGCCAAAACCGTCTTCAACAACGAAGTCAACAGCGCAACCTGGACGCCCATGCCCATCGGGACCAACTGCGCCCGACTGCTCCAAACTGGCTCCTGGCAGCTTTGTCACTGACACCATTGACTGCAACAAGTACTACGTCTGCAGGGATGGTGAGGCGGTCGAGGAACGATGTCAAGCAGGACTTTGGTTTGATGACAAGCGTTTTGTGTGCAACTATCCAAAGTATGTGGATTGTCCCAACGATGGATGCATACCTGTCACAAATCCGCCCTCAACACCCTCCTCAACGACACCCACTTCAAAACCTTCCACTCCGGCATCAACGCCAAAACCGTCTTCAACATCGAAGTCAACAGCGCAACCTGGACGCCCATGCCCCCCGGGGCCAACTGCGCCAGACTGCTCCAAACTGGCTCCGGGCAGCTTTGTCACTGACACCATTGACTGCAACAAGTACTACATCTGCAGGGATGGTGAGGCCGTCGAGGAACGATGTCAAACAGGACTTTGGTTTGATGACAAACGTTTTGTGTGCAACTATCCAAAGTATGTGGATTGTCCCAACGATGGATGCATACCTGTCACAGACCCGCCCTCAACACCCTCCTCAACGACACCCACTACAAAACCTTCCACTCCGCCATCAACGCCAAAACCGTCTTCAACAACGAAGTCAACAGCGCAACCTGGACGCCCATGCCCATCGGGGCCAACTGCACCGGACTGCTCCAAACTGGCTCCTGGCAGCTTTGTAACTGACACCATTGACTGCAACAAGTACTACGTCTGCAGGGATGGTGAGGCGGTCGAGGAAAGATGTCAAGCAGGACTTTGGTTTGATGACAAGCGTTTTGTGTGCAACTATCCAAAGTATGTGGATTGTCCCAACGATGGATGCATACCTGTCACAGACCCGCCCTCAACATCCTCCTCAACGAAGCCCACTACAAAACCTTCCACTCCGCCTTCAACGCCAAAACCGTCTTCAACAACGAAGTCAACAGCGCAACCTGGACGCCCATGCCCATCGGGACCAACTGCGCCAGACTGCTCCAAACTGGCTCCTGGCAGCTTTGCCACTGACACCATTGACTGCAACAAGTACTACGTCTGCAGGGATGGTGAGGCGGTCGAGGAACGATGTCAAGCAGGACTTTGGTTTGATGACAAGCGTTTTGTGTGCAACTATCCAAGGTATGTAGATTGTCCCAACGATGGATGCATACCAGTCACAGACCCGCCCTCAACACCCCCCTCAACGACACCCACTACAAAACCTGCCACTCCGCCTTCAACGCCAAAACCGTCTTCAACAACGCAGTCAACAGCGCAACCTGGACGCCCATGCCCATCGGGGCCAACTGCACCGGACTGCTCCAAACTGGCTCCTGGCAGCTTTGTAACTGACACCATTGACTGTAACAAGTACTACGTCTGCAGGGATGGTGAGGCGGTCGAGGAACGATGTCAAACAGGACTTTGGTTTGATGACAAGCGTTTTGTGTGCAACTATCCAAAGTTTGTGGATTGTCCCAACGATGGATGCATACCAGTCACAGACCCGCCCTCAACACCCTCCTCAACGACGCCCACTACAAAACCTTCCACTCCGCCTTCAACGCCAAAACCGTCTTCAACAACGAAGTCAACAGCGCAACCTGGACGCCCATGCCCATCGGGGCCAACTGCACCGGACTGCTCCAAACTGGCTCCTGGCAGCTTTGTCACTGACACCATTGACTGCAACAAGTACTACGTCTGCAGGGATGGTGAGGCGGTCGAGGAAAGATGTCAAGCAGGACTTTGGTTTGATGACAAGCGTTTTGTGTGCAACTATCCAAAGTATGTGGATTGTCCCAACGATGGATGCATACCTGTCACAGACCCGCCCTCAACATCCTCCTCAACGAAGCCCACTACAAAACCTTCCACTCCGCCTTCAACGCCAAAACCGTCTTCAACAACGAAGTCAACAGCACAACCTGGACGCCCATGCCCATCGGGACCAACTGCGCCAGACTGCTCCAAACTGGCTCCTGGCAGCTTTGTCACTGACACCATTGACTGCAACAAGTACTACGTCTGCAGGGATGGCGAGGCGGTCGAGGAACGATGTCAAACAGGACTTTGGTTTGATGACAAGCGTTTTGTGTGCAACTATCCAAAGTATGTGGATTGTCCCAACGATGGATGCATACCAGTCACAGACCCGCCCTCAACACCCTCCTCAACGACGCCCACTACAAAACCTTCCACTCCGCCTTCAACGCCAAAACCGTCTTCAACAACGAAGTCAACAGCGCAACCTGGACGCCCATGCCCATCGGGGCCAACTGCACCGGACTGCTCCAAACTGGCTCCTGGCAGCTTTGTCACTGACACCATTGACTGCAACAAGTACTACGTCTGCAGGGATGGTGAGGCGGTCGAGGAAAGATGTCAAGCAGGACTTTGGTTTGATGACAAGCGTTTTGTGTGCAACTATCCAAAGTATGTGGATTGTCCCAACGATGGATGCATACCTGTCACAGACCCGCCCTCAACATCCTCCTCAACGAAGCCCACTACAAAACCTTCCACTCCGCCTTCAACGCCAAAACCGTCTTCAACAACGAAGTCAACAGCACAACCTGGACGCCCATGCCCATCGGGACCAACTGCGCCAGACTGCTCCAAACTGGCTCCTGGCAGCTTTGTCACTGACACCATTGACTGTAACAAGTACTACGTCTGCAGGGATGGTGAGGCGGTCGAGGAACGATGTCAAGCAGGATTTTGGTTTGATGACAAGCGTTTTGTGTGCAACTATCCAAAGTATGTGGATTGTCCTAATTATGATTGTCAGCCATTATCTGAGAAGTCTTCGACACAGAAGCCTTCAACAACAATACAGGTAACTTCGCGATATACTGAATGCCCGTCGGTAGCAACTGCACCAGACTGCTCCAAATTAGCCGCTGGATCTTTGGTTACTAATGCGTTTGACTGTAATAAATTCTTTGTTTGCATAAAGGGTGTGGCGGTTGTGCAGTCTTGCCCAAATGGACTTTGGTTTGATGAGAAAATACATACGTGCAACTTCCCTGCTTTGGTAGATTGTCCTTTTAAGGGCTGTAAATGAACCAGAAATTAACGTCGCCCGAGCTGCTGAACTCTAGTGGCTACGATTCAGAAACTTGTTTGCTTGAGTAGAAATAAAAATATTTAGCATAAGTTCTTGGCCTTTCATTTGTACCGGTTTTTATACAAATGACGTTATTGCGCTTCAAGAAGACGCTTCGCGTAATCTCAAGGAACACAGCACATCAACGACTTCTCTGGTTTAGTGTTATATCAAGTCCGCTCATTGACCATTACAGGGAGGCCTTCGCTCAGATATTTTTCGCTCGATGAAATGAAGTAATAAGGAGTATACCCCTATCAACACAATATATTTCCATGCCAAAATGGAGCGTTATCTGTTTATCAATTCGAGAAACGAACGCCCTGTATGAGTCCCTCGCTTGAACAAATAGAAGGAAAAATTATCAACAGCTCTCCACCTATGTAAACAGAAACGTTGATTAAACCCACAAAAGCTGACCTTGATCTTGCATAAGTGCACACCGTCATTTGAAAAACGTCAGATTCCGGTCAGTAAAATGCAATAAATAGCGAGAGCAATCACCAGTTATCTTTTAAAAGCAGTTAAATGGAGAGGATTACACTAGCTATTCTGGGTAAGTCGTGCGAACCTAACGTGCAACGTCAGATTGAATAGAACTTGTTTCATTCTTAGGGGGCGTCGTTATTTTTGGCACCGTTTGCATGCCATACGCTATAGCGGACTCGGCAACCAATCTAAACTTATCTCTGCAATCTGGAGAGTCATTAACAAACTTGCTTAAAGTAGAGACTGCTTCTGATTCATCTAAAACTTCCACGGAAACGGAAATCTCTTCTACATCTGAAAGTACGCAACAGCCCACAGACCCGACAACTGTAGATGGATCTTCTACCTCGCAGTCTTCGCCAACAGAATCGCCTTCTACATCTGAAAGTACGGAAGAGCCTATTACCTCGACAACTGTAGATGGATCTTCTACGTCCCAGTCTTCGACCACGGAATCCTCTCCTACATCTGAAGGTACGCAACAGCCCACAGACTCGACAACTGGAGATGGATCTTCTACGTCGCAGTCTTCGACAACAGAATCGCCTTCTACATCTGAAAATACGCAACAGCCCACAGACTCGACAACTGTAGATGGATCCTCTACGTCGCAATCTTCGACAACAGAATCCTCTTCTTCGTCTGAAAGTTCGCAACAGCCCTCAGCCTCAACAACTGTAGATGGATCTTCTACGTCGCAGTCTTCGACCACGGAATCCTCTTATTCGTCTGAAAGTTCGCAACAGCCCTCAGACTCGACAACTGTAGATGGATCTTCTACCTCGCAGTCTTCGCCAACAGAATCGCCTTCTACATCTGAAAGTACGCAACAGCCTACAGACTCAACAACTGTAGATGGATCTTCTACGTCCCAGTCTTCGACCACGGAATCCTCTCCTACATCTGAAGGTACGCAACAGCCCACAGACTCGACAACTGGATATGGATCTTCTACGTCGCAGTCTTCGACAACAGAATCGCCTTCTACATCTGAAAATACGCAACAGCCCACAGACTCGACAACTGTAGATGGATCCTCTACGTCGCAATCTTCGACAACAGAATCCTCTTCTTCGTCTGAAAGTTCGCAACAGCCCTCAGCCTCAACAACTGTAGATGGATCTTCTACGTCGCAGTCTTCGACCACGGAATCCTCTTCTTCGTCTGAAAGTTCGCAACAGCCCTCAGACTCGACAACTGTAGATGGATCTTCTACCTCGCAGTCTTCGCCAACAGAATCGCCTTCTACATCTGAAAGTACGGAAGAGCCTATTACCTCGACAACTGTAAATGGAGATTCTACGTCCCAGTCTTCGACCACGGAATCCTCTCCTACATCTGAAGGTACGCAACAGCCCACAGACTCGACAACTGGAGATGGATCTTCTACGTCGCAGTCTTCGACAACAGAATCGCCTTCTACATCTGAAAATACGCAACAGCCGACAGACTCGACAACTGTAGATGGATCCTCTACGTCGCAATCTTCGACCACAGAATCCTCTTCTTCGTCTGAAAGTTCGCAACAGCCCTCAGACTCAACAACTGTAGATGGATCTTCTACGTCGCAGTCTTCGACAACAGAATCCTCTTCTTCGTCTGAGAGTTCGCAACAGACCACAGACTCGACAACTGTAGATGGATCTTCTACGTCGCAGTCTTCGACAACAGAATCCTCTTCTTCGTCTGAAAGTTCGCAACAGCCCACAGACTCGACAACTGTAGATGGATCTTCTACGTCGCAGTCTTCGACCACAGAATACACTTCTTCGTCTGAAAGTTCGCAACACCCCACAGACTCGACAACTGTAGATGGATCTTCTACGTCGCAGTCTTCGACCACAGAATCCTCTCCTTCATCTGAAAGTTCGCAACAGCCCACAGACTCGACAACTATAGATGGATCTTCTACGTCGCAGTCTTCGACAACAGAATCCTCTTCTTCGTCTGAAAGTTCGCAACAGCCCACAGACTCGACAACTATAGATGGATCTTCTACGTCGCAGTCTTCGACAACAGAATCCTCTTCTTCGTCTGAAAGTTCGCAACAGCCCACAGACTCGACAAGTGTAGATGGATCTTCTACGTCGCAGTCTTCGACAACAGAATCCTCTTCTTCGTCTGAAAGTTCACAACAGCCCACGGACTCGACAACTGTAGATGGATCTTCTACGTCGCAGTCTTCGACCACGGAATCCTCTCCTGCATCTGAAGGTACGCAACAGCCCACAGACTCGACAACTGTAGATGTATCTTCCACGTCGCAGTCTTCGACCACGGAATCCTCTCCTACATCTGAAAGTACACAACAGCCCACAGACTCGACAAGTGTAGATGGATCTTCTACGTCGCAGTCTTCGACAACAGAATCCTCTTCTTCGTCTGAAAGTTCACAACAGCCCACGGACTCGACAACTGTAGATGGATCTTCTACGTCGCAGTCTTCGACCACGGAATCCTCTCCTGCATCTGAAGGTACGCAACAGCCCACAGACTCGACAACTGGAGATGGATCTTCTACGTCGCAGTCTTCGACAACAGAATCGCCTTCTACATCTGAAAATACGCAACAGCCCACAGACTCGACAACTGTAGATGGATCCTCTACGTCGCAATCTTCGACAACAGAATCCCCTTCTTCGTCTGAAAGTTCGCAACAGCCCTCAGCCTCAACAACTGTAGATGGATCTTCTACGTCGCAGTCTTCGACCACGGAATCCTCTTCTTCGTCTGAAAGTTCGCAACAGCCCTCAGACTCGACAACTGTAGATGGATCTTCTACCTCGCAGTCTTCGCCAACAGAATCGCCTTCTACATCTGAAAGTACGGAAGAGCCTATTACCTCGACAACTGTAAATGGATCTTCTACGTCCCAGTCTTCGACCACGGAATCCTCTCCTACATCTGAAGGTACGCAACAGCCCACAGACTCGACAACTGGAGATGGATCTTCTACGTCGCAGTCTTCGACAACAGAATCGCCTTCTACATCTGAAAATACGCAACAGCCGACAGACTCGACAACTGTAGATGGATCCTCTACGTCGCAATCTTCGACCACAGAATCCTCTTCTTCGTCTGAAAGTTCGCAACAGCCCTCAGACTCAACAACTGTAGATGGATCTTCTACGTCGCAGTCTTCGACAACAGAATCCTCTTCTTCGTCTGAGAGTTCGCAACAGCCCACAGACTCGACAAGTGTAGATGGATCTTCTACGTCGCAGTCTTCGACAACAGAATCCTCTTCTTCGTCTGAAAGTTCACAACAGCCCACGGACTCGACAACTGTAGATGTATCTTCTACGTCGCAGTCTTCGACCACAGAATCCTCTCCTTCATCTGAAAGTTCGCAACAGCCCACAGACTCGACAACTATAGATGGATCTTCTACGTCGCAGTCTTCGACAACAGAATCCTCTTCTTCGTCTGAAAGTTCGCAACAGCCCACAGACTCGACAACTATAGATGGATCTTCTACGTCGCAGTCTTCGACCACGGAATCCTCTCCTACATCTGAAAGTACGCAACAGCCCACAGACTCAACAACTGTAGATGGATCTTCTCCGTCGCAGCCTTCGACCACGGAATCCTCTCCTACATCTGAAAGTACACAACAGCCCACAGACTCGACAACTGGAGATGGATCTTCTACGTCGCAGTCTTCGACAACAGAATCCTCTTCTTCGTCTGAAAGTTCGCAACAGCCCACGGACTCGACAACTGTAGATGGATCTTCTACGTCGCAGTCTTCGACCACGGAATCCTCTCCTACATCTGAAAGTACGCAACAGCCCACAGACTCAACAACTGTAGATGGATCTTCTACGTCGCAGTCTTCGACCACGGAATCCTCTCCTGCATCTGAAAGTACGCAACAGCCCACAGACTCGACAACTGTAGATGGATCTTCTACGTCGCAGTCTTCGACCACTGAATCCTCTCCTGCAACTGAAAGTACGCAACACCCTACAGATTCCACCACCGAAAATAACACTTTGACTTACGAGACGCCCGAATCTTCGACCGATTCTCCAACCACGGTTGTTTCTTCGTCTTCTCAATCTACTGAGTCAACGAAAATACCTTCAACAACCACCCAATCTACATCAGCTACAAAACGTCCTTGTCCGCCTGGACCTACAGAGCCTGATTGTGCTAGATTAGCAGATTACGTTTTCGTCACTGACACAATTGACTGCAACAAATATTATTATTGCAAGGATCGAGTTCTCGTTACAGCTCGCTGTGAGCTCGGACTGTGGTTCGATGCCCAACGCGTGCTTTGTAACTTCCCTCAGATGGTAGCCTGTCCTAATTACGGATGTGAGCCGATGACAACTTTAACCACCACCGTGACAACATCGCGACCTACTTCACCTATAACTACAAAACCAACGAATCCGCCAACGACTCTGCCTACGACACCACCTACGCCATCCACACCGTCAACTCAAAGGCCGACTTCTAGCACCCACTCCCCTGGCTGCCCTCCGTCTATTGAGCCTGATTGCTCCAATTTGCCAAATGGATCCGTTGCCGTTGACCCAGTTGACTGCAACAAATACTACGTTTGCAGGAACAGCATAGCTTTGACAAGACGCTGCCAATCGGGACTCTGGTTCGACGAGAAGCTCTTCACATGTAACTACCCCGGCCTTGTGGATTGTCCCAACCATGGATGTAAACCAGCTAATGGTTAAAATTAGAACATATCCCTTAGAATGTCTTGAAATAAAAAGCATCTTAAAAACGCTATAGAACTTGACTTTCATTGTTTGTTAGTTTTGGAATCGCCTCCCTAAAATACCGGAAGACAGGTGTAAGGCAGGATTCATGTCCCCTGTTAATGTTTCAAAATATACACAGCAATTGGATGAATGTAAATCAGTTTTATTTATTATTCAATCTTTTCAGGATCTTAGTCTTGTCCCGAGGGGCAGTGGACTTCTGTCTTGAAATTACATACAAATTTGACGTCGTTAAACCACTGATCACGGGGACAGCGATGCTTTACGGCCGTACCCTCGCGACACACGTAGTAGATGTTGCAATGTACAGAATTCCTAACGAATGCTCCATTTGGACGTCCAATGCACTCTTTGACATTCGGATCAACTGAGCCATCTGGAATTGGTGTAGTTATTACTGGCGTTGGTCTTGTAGTTGGGGCTGGAGTTGGTCTTGTAGTTGGTGCTGGAGTTGGTGTTGTAGTTGGTGCTGGAGTTGGTTTTGTAGTTGGTGGCGGAGTTGGTCTTGTAGTTGGTGCTGGAGTTGGTTTTATAGTCGGTGTTGTAGCTGGAGCTGGATTGCAACCGGAGTTACAATTACAAGGGGGACACTTGCCCGGTACACACGTGCGTGCTATTTCGTCGTACTTTTCTCCTAAAGCACAGTACGTCTGATAAGCACGATTGTTAAAACACACAAAGTATCCATGACAATCCGTGAGATCTCGATACCTCCAACCTGTTGGCTTGCCTTCACATGTATCATCCGATGCTTCTGCTATGCACGCCAAACTCCCTATTAAAACAATGCCAACCACTAACTGAAGTCCGTGGATAGCACTTGAACTATTTGTTCCGATCTTTCGTTCCGTCTTCAATGCCATCTCTATTCGTAAGTGTCTTGAAATTAAAAAGCTTTCCATGAAGCTAGATCTACGAGTATTTATATTGATTCCGTTTCCAGATAACATCCGGACCACTTGCATTACACAAGATATTGAGATAAGGATTCTTCAGATCGATTCAAGTGGAGGGTTGTTCACCCTAAAGGGGTGTAACTGACTGGTATGTTGACAGAAGTAATTGTCGATGAAGTGTGTACTTCGATTATGTATTTGACTCAGATTTCATTAATTAAAGTGCAAATCGAGAGGTTTTGGAGAGTCTTTTTCAAGACTCACCTACTAAGATGGTGTGTCTTCTCATCTCGTTGGTCGAGCAGGTTGCTTTTAGTCCTGGTTGCAGGTTCTTTTCGTTTGACAGTCAAATTTTGATATGGCCTCTGAACTATCCCCGTGTCAAAACATTAGTCCTGAGTAATAGGGTAAGTACTCCTGCGTGTCCTGGATCAAGTGCCGTTTGAGCTGGAATGAAATTTCAGCATCGTTTGCCCGAATCATGAGAAGGGACTCGCGCTCAACTTCGGCAACGAAAGAGGCATCCCCGGCTATGTAACTTATTTATGCCCTGTTTAATCCTTGTGTGTCCTGGAGCCTCAACTACGCCTTACCCAATTACTGTGACTTCTTCTCAACCGTTCTGCTGGTTGTATTTATCGGTATTTTTTGGATTAGCGGACGACCAGTCCACTGCAACTGTCAAAAACAGGATTTATACAAAGTGACACCCTATCATTGGGCTTCCAGATTATCGTACTTGAACGAACTTTGAGCTCACAAGTAATCACCAGCGGCTTCAACTTTTCGAAAATCAATGCAACTACAATACTTTTGTGCGCCGAAAATGGCAGAACTCAGCGAGCTCTCAACTTAGAAGTAAAAACGGTGAAAATAGGTTTAGCAAACAAAGACAAGATGGAATCCGTGCCATTAGGTAGGCGTCCCCTGGGTAGGCCTAGGATGAGATGCCTTGACCAAGTCCGAAATCTCATCTGTACTCGTATGGGAATAGCCCTTGATGATTTAGAGTCGATGGTGGAAGATCGGGAAATGTGGAGGGTCCACTTAGTGGGTAAGCGGGCCATTGGAAGATGATGATAATGATGAGACAAGACCAAGTATTTGCTATCAGCAGGAGGAACACTCAACAGCTACGAATATGATAGAACTTCACACTGGACAGCTATATATATATATCACTTGACTGACAACGACATCCCATCAAAAATAAAGCAAAAAATATATGTTGCCAATAATTGCTGTTAAAGACGATCTGAGGCAATTTGAAGTGCGCAACTGGAGGCAGTAAACTGAGAAGGAAAACCTACTCATAAGTGACGATCTGTCAATCGGCCTTGTTCCGACTCTATTTGAAAGACCAAGAAACTGCAGAGCATATTTTATGTAAACGACGCGCCATACGAATAGCTCGCTACAGACTTACTTAAACACTTCAGTATGGGATTCACCTTTTCGGAAACTATAAAATATGTCTTCGCAAGAACTATCCTGAGGTTCCTCCATGACCTCGATCTTGCTCAAAATTCTTATAGGAGAACTTGCTTTAAGTGAGACCACGACTTGCAGTGTTACTCATAAGAAAACAAACAGACCATGGCAACTGCTATTAATCATTTCATGTCATCATCAACATCACTGGAGCAATAATTAACCTTTGTTCTATATATCTAGGTTATCTCTGACAAGACACTGTTAACACTAACCACCTTGCTACCCATTCTTATCGCATAGAATTCAAAGGAAAACACAGTCACAGGCATTCGACAAGAAATAATCAATTTCATTGAGCTGTTGATCGAATTAGCCGGGTGCTCAAGTCTTATATAAAGAATCGAAGCCCTGGATGTTCTACCAATCGTAACGCAAGGGTTTGACAGTCATACAACTACCAAAATGGAATTTTTAACCGGATTAACTGTGATTCTGTCAATTGTGATCGTGACTGTTAATTGTGATACATTTGCTGAGTGCAACGGTGTCCCAAGTCAAACTTTTGTTGCATCCCCAAGTGGATGTCAATCGTATATCTATTGCGACGGTGAAGATTCTTTTGAAAATGTTTGTCCAAATAATTTAATGTTCAATGCCGAGGACAGTAGCTGTGACGATGCTGAGAATGTTGTATGCAATGATGCGACTGTACCAACAACAACAACAACAACAGCAACAACAACGACAACAGCATCGACAACAACGATATACACTTCATTGCCACCGGCAAGTACAAGTTCATCGACTGTCAATCCGAGTCCAACAACATTGGCACCAACATTAAGTCCCAGTGGACCAATTGTTTGTCCATCACCGTCGAGACCGGATGAGGTGATCTATTTGCCCAGTCCCGAGTCATGTTCAGAATATTATATGTGCTATCGTGGAACAGCCATCCCGATGACATGTCCACACGATTTAGAGTTCAATTCATTGACAGCGACATGTGACTGGTCTCAAGGATCCAATTGTCAGGTGAGTTTGATGGTGATGTTTCGCCCCAAGACTTAAATTTTGTTTTTGCATAGATTATTAGAACGACAACGATAAGTCCGCGAGAGCAGTGTACGGGTCAAACTTCTGGATATTTCAGCTATCCTAGCAACTGTCACTATTACTACCGTTGTACGAATGGAATGCTAACCATACAAGAATGTCCTATAGGTTTCGGATGGGATACCAACAGGAAGATGTGTACCTCAACGGGATGTTCGAATTAGAAGACTGAATATGAAGCGCTGGAATTTAAGAAAACTTTGCCAACTTTTACGGACTAAATAAAAAGACAGTGCTGCGATCTAATATTTGAATTTGCATTTTTTGTCCACCTTTCTGTGGCAGAATAGAAGTGCCATCCTCATGTGTCATTTAAACTTGAAATCTATCGTCGTTCAATATACTGACAACGTCATAAATATAATTGATTTGTTCTTTATGAGTCAAACCAACAATTTCAAGAACTCTCAAGAGCATACTTTAGATACTTAAATGTTTTATAGCAAAAAATACAATGAATGGAGTTGGAACAGTGGAAATTGGAAATTAATTACATTGAAATCAAACTTAAGTTGAAGCTTCAAGCCTTATCTTTTGAGAATAAAATGTTCCAAACTCAGCCTGCCTTGAAGGTGATTCAAGAGGGTTCGATGTAAAAATTCATAAATAGGAGTACGACCACTGCCTCAGTGGTTTGGTAAGATCAGTAAAACGTCAACGGCTCACTAAGACCACTCAGAGGCCATTGCCCTTTAGGTTGTGAAAATACCCCTGCCATCTTAGGAGTTTGCGTGGATCAATATTTGGTAGCTCTTTTAGTTCTGAGAAGAAGTAACTGTGAAGAGTAGTGTTTCTTTTAAAAGCCAGTACAGGGCAGTGTGATGACAAGATTTTATTTTTGCTTGGTCCCTACATCCACTGTAAACCGTGTTGCGCAACGCACATGTCATGTTGCTTCGTTTGTTTGATCTTGATCTTGTGGTCGTTCCCTTTCAAACAAACCCATTTCATCTTTGACTGCCATTCTTTTACGCCTCAGTCGGACTCGTTGGGTTCGCTTCTTTTAACCGTCACAACTATAGGAAAGCTTGGCCTACAGAATCGAAGACTGCATACAAAATCTCCAATTTGACAGGCTATCACACAAGTAAATCGTTTCTTAGGCTCAGTTGAGGTTGTCGATGGACTATTTCGAAAACTTTGAGACCACCGAAGAGTGTTGTTGAATTGTAAAAACACACGCAAGCATATCACCAATTCTTCATATTTTCTCTTCTTATTCACACTAAACTTAATTTTAAAAACATGATTTAACCAAGCCTAAGATTGCTGTTAATCCAGCGCTCGTGTCCGACATATTCCTTGGTCCAATTTTAAACACAGTTTCATCTCTTCACTCCAGCCAAATCCGATTGGACACTGTTGCAGACTCAAGAATCCACTGATGCATTTGTAAAAATAATTACAATTCTTCGGATACGGGAAGTAGTCATATGTGTTAATGGTGCATTCTTTTCTTGGATCTGGCTTGGCCACGTTGCCAAGCTGTAAAGCAAAACACAACAACAACTAGAGATAGCCTTCAAATCAATATTTTTAAACTCACCTTGCAATTGACTCTTTCGGGCAATTCACACCTTGAGCTTTGGTAATCGAAATACAATTGACCAGTACAATACATTGGAACCAGAGTTCCATAATAGCACACAAAGTATTCACTACAAGACACATCACTGGGAAAGAATATCACCACATCCTGCTTATGAGTTGCGGGACAGACTTGTGTTGGTCTTGATGTGTGCGACTTACGTTTTGTTTAGAGAAGTTTTGCCTCAGCACTCTCCCGTAATAAGTTCTGATTTCAACTGTCTAAAAGCTTCACTTGAGCGGTACCATACACCTGTTGTATTGAAAAAAATGTACCGCAGAGTTAACTTAATTAAGATCTGCCGGATGTACCTATGGCGGCCCCGATAACGCTCCTTATCACAGCATTTTTTCAGAGAAAACGATTTGATGTTTTTAGGTCACCAAAACTTAAGTAAAGATTGTATCGATGGTCGTCTATTGTAAGTGGAGTAAATGCGGAGTTATTCTGGGACAATAACATTCGAAATTGATGGCATTGGATGGCATCAATTCTATGAGAGAAACATCGCTATTTGGTAAAATGTGGTCTGATGCTTCATAGGGAGCATGGACCAACTCTTCAACCAAGTGTAGGTTGATGAAAGTTTCTCTTGTGATGGGACTATCAACTCTCAATGGTTTGTTTTCAAGAAGAAGAATGTCACATGTAAAATCCTATCTAACGTATGATGATAAGGATGAAGCGAAACAAGTCAATGTTGAGGGGAATGAATACAAGATCAAGAACAAAGAAACAAACACGGTACAAGACGACGTTATATATAACTTCAAGGTAGTTAAAGAGCTTATTTGACCAGTTAGTCATTAAGTCACTATACAACTTCACACATGACATCTTCGTGGCGATTCGATGAAGAAAAACTCTAAAAAAAAAACCGCTGCTACTCCTCTTTAGCAAAACAACTGGGATCAAAAGTTTTAACTCTATGGACTAAATTGAAAAGTTACAGACCTCCAGTAAGAGCTAACCGCAAACTGAGCTAAATCAAGGTTTAAATGTGGTCTTAAAAAGTCAAAACATGACTTACATACATGACATACATGTAT
The DNA here is from genome assembly GCA_917880715.2 of Matsumyia berberina. NCBI lineage: Eukaryota > Metazoa > Arthropoda > Insecta > Diptera > Syrphidae > Matsumyia > Matsumyia berberina. Next base: position 53,533,995 of record OU862870.1, read on the forward strand.
CCGGCCACAATTAAGACACTATTCAAAATCTCTGTTTCTACCCTGTTGGCTCGTGTTACTCCAAAAACGTGTCAATCACATTTCGAATGTGCGTTTTCCCACATGTGTCAAAAAAACCCACTACGCAAAAAATGGTTATCACTTCCAACTTCACCAATTAATTAGACTGTTGTCAAAATATTGTATGCGAGTAGCCGACAACATATTTTTCAATCAGATAAGTTCTGACAATGTATACCGAAACGCGATGACATTTTACAACAAAAGATCACCGATACCTGAGCACATCTCATGTGTGGTCTTATGTCAACAGCCTCATTCTTCTGCCATTTTGTCTACACTACTTCATTTTGTTTATCAATTCACGGGTTTCGTCAAATATGCCGTCGATCGGTATCTCAATCTTTTGCAAGAATTTGATTTCTCGTCTAGGTGGTACAAAGGGAAAAAGAGATGGAGTGCGAAAGCGAAAGCGAAACTAGGCCGTGCTTTAAAGTGCAAATCGAAAATTATCTAATTGTGAGCTTTTTGAATAACTTAGTCGAAAATCAGTCGATCCCGTTGGGTCCGCATCTTTTTGCCGTCAGAACTGTAGGAAAGCTTGAGCTAAAGAATCAAAGCCTGCATACAAAATCTCCAATTTGACAGCCCATCACACAAGCAAATCATTTCTTAGGCTTAGTTGAAATTGTCGATGGACTGTTTCGAGAACTTTGAGACCGCCGAAGAGTGCTGTCGAATTGTAAAACCAAGACATCAATTGTAGATATTTCCTCATTTTATGCAACCAAAACTTAACCCTAAATTTAGAAAACATGATTTAACCAAGCCTGAGATTGCTGATCGAACGCTCGTGTGGGACACCTTCCTTGGTCCAACTTCAAACAGAGTTTCATCTCTTCACTCCAGCCAAATCCGATTGGACACTGTTGCAGACTCAAGAATCCACTGATGCACTTGTAAAAATAATTACAATTCTTCGGATACGGGAAGTAGTCATATGTGTTAATGGTGCATTCTTTTCTTGGATCTGGCTTGGGCACGTTGCCAATCTTTAAAGCAAAAAGCAACAACAACTAGAGAGAGTCTTCAAATCAATATTTTTAAACTCACCTTGCAATTGACTCTTTCGGGCAATTCACACCTTGAGCTTTGGTAATCGAAATACAATTGACCAGAACAATACATTGGGACCGGAGTTCCATGATAGCACAAAAAGTATTCACTACAAGACACGTCACTGGGAAGGAATATCACCTCATCCTGTTTATCAGTAGCGGGACAGACTTGTGTTGGTCTTGATGTTGAGACACCTTCGTTGGCGGCAGATGTTGTGATGGTGGAGATCTGAGTTGTCTGAACATCAGAAAACGTTGGTGAATTAATCAGTGGATCAGAGGAATCTTCTGCAGACTCAACATCTATCTGTGGGGTTTCATCAATTGCAGTTGTCGTTGTTGTTGCTGGCCGGGATGTTGTAGTCGTTGTTGTAACTCTGACAGTTGTCGTTGTGGTAGACGGCGTGGTCGATGTTGGAGGTGTTGTTGGCGCTGTCTCATCTGGGCATTCAACATCACTCGCTGGAGCACAACTGCCATCTTTTGTGTTGAAAAGCAGTTGCGATGGACAAAATCCCTCGTATGACTCATCACCATCACAGTAAATATATGACTGACATCCTTTGGTGCCGCCAATGAAAGCACCACTCGATAGGTTATCACATTCTGCAAATCTCTCACCGGAAATTCTCTGAAGATGGCTCACGATGACGAGGCATGATAGACTTATGAGAATGTGGAGTTTCATTACTATTTTTGTGTGCGTCTTACGTTTTTATTTAGAGAAGTTTTGCCTTAGCACCTAGCCCGTAACAAGTTTTGATTTCAACTGTCTCAAGGCTTGACTTGAGCGGTACCGTACACCTGTTGTATTGAAAAAAGATGTACCGCAGAGTTAACTTAATTGAGGTCTGTCTGATGTATCTATGGCGGCCGCGATAACGTTCCTTATCACAGCATTTTTTCGGAGAAAACAGTTTGATGTTTTTAGGTCACCAAAACCTAGGTATAGATTGTATCAATGGTGGTCTATTATAAGTGGAATAACTGTGGAATTTTTCTGGGACAATGACATTCGATATTGATGGCATTGAATGGCAGAAACTCAACATCTTTTCTTAATTTTCTTCTAGCAAAGGTCGCTAACCAGAACATCGGCTTGCTGGATTGGACTATCAGCTCTCAGTGGTTCATTTTCAAAGTTTACAGAAGACAAAATGAGTCAATGTATCCATCAATAAGCCTAACAATAAAGCTAAAGCATAAATATAGCCGTCAATTTTCCAAACTAGCCAAATCAAAAAGCAAAGCCGATTTCTATAAGGAGGAAGATCGTAAACATTTTGCCAACCTATACTTTTAAGAGTAAATCTCAGGAATCTTTTTTGAACTTGTTCTAATCTTATTTTATGGCAATTGTAATGTGGTGACCACACCTGACAAGCATATTCTAATATGGGTCTTACAAAAGTTATATACAATTGTTTGACCACATATGGGTCACTAAACTGCCTTGACTTTCTTTTCACCCAACCAAGAACCGAATCAGCTTTCTTGGATATTTTATCGATGTGAGTCGTGAAGTCAAATTTTCAGTCAAACACAACACCGAGAATACGAGCATTGTCATGTACAATTGTAATCATAGAAAGTTTTCGAGAAAAAATTACTCTTTTACACTTATCTACATTTAGAAATAAATAATTTTGTGCGCACCATGAATAAAAAGCATTTAGGACCTGCTGCACATCCTCTCTTCACATCATCTGCAGCTTGAGTGTCTGAGAACAGATGGTAGGTCGTTTATAAATAAAATGAATAAAATTGGACCTAAATGACTGCCTTGAGGTATTCCCGAATTAACGGTAAAACAGCCTGAAGAGAAGCCATTGAAGGGAACAGAATATGATCTATTCAGCAGATAAGACTTAAGCCAAAATAAATAAGTGACATTGAACCCCAATTTCCTCATGTCGAGAAGCAAAACGCGATGCGAGAGCTTATCGAAGACTTTACTGAAGTTCGTTAAGATGCAATTCACCTGTTTTTTCTTCATAAATGAATCTGTAAAAGATTCAGTGAGTTCCATTAAAAGAGTAACAGTGGACCGACCTTCAAGATCACGAACAAAGAAACAAAGCAGCATTAGTCCCGATACAGGAATATGTCATTGTTATGTTATTGTTGACGACTATAACTTCAAGGTAGTTAAGGAGTTTATTTAGTTAGTTTATTTGTAATGGTCCTATAGACACGTCATCCTCGTGGCAATTCGATGAAAACTCTAAGAAACCGCTGCTACTCCACTTTAGCAAAACAACTGGGATCAAAAGATTTAACTTGATGGACTATATTGAAGGGCTATAGACCTCTAGTAAGAGCTCACCGCGAACTGAGCTAAATCAAGGTTTAAATGTGGTCTTAAAAAGTCAAAACATGACTATGTATGTATGTACATACATATACACATACATTTACCCGGCCGCATCCAAGGCACTCTTCAAGGTCTCTGTTTCTACCCTGTTGTACCCTCGTGTTACTTCAAAAACGTGTCAATCACATTTCGATTGTGTATATTCTCACCTACATGTATGTATATCACAAAAAAAAAACATTACTACGCATAAAATGGTTGTCACTTCATTTACAAAGCCCCCAACTTCGACAATTAATTAGTTTGTTGTCAAAATATTGTATGCGAGTAGCCGACAACATATTTTTCAATCAGATAAGTTCAAACATTGTATACCGAAATACGATGGCATTTTACAACAAAAGATCACCGATACCTGAGCAAATCTCATCCGTGGTCTCATGTCAACAGCCTCATTCTTCCGCCATTTTGTCTACACTACTTCAATTTGTTTATCAATTCACGGGTTTCGTCAAATATGCCGTTAATGGTCGATCGGTATCTCAATCGTTTACTAGAATTTGATTTCTCGTCTAATTGGTAGCTCGACAGAGGCAAAAAGAAATGGAGTGCGAAAGCGACATGAGTCCATGCTTTAAAGTGCAAATCGAAAACTATCAGCGGCCATAGAAGTTCACTTATATTTTTGCGTGCAAATCAAAGAAAATATTTTTGTTTTTTTTTTCGGTTCCGGACATAATGTTCCGTATGGCCACATTCCTCAGTGGTAAGTTCAGAACAGCCGTTGTCTTATCCGATGGAGGATCTTGATCTTATTTTGTGTTAGGGCTCTTTCTCATGCAGATCGCTCCAACGGCTCAGTCTGTGAAAACCACCCTTCAGTCGCGCCCCATCCGTATCCCGCGTGTATTGTACGAGCCGTGTCGCAATCAAGAGGCCGGCAAATTCATTCGAGACCGGTACGACTGTCATAAGTTTTTCTATTGTGCTCCCGATGAACTAGCAATTTCTGTGGACTGCCCTCATGGCATGATATTCAATGACGAAAAGGAGATTTGTGACTTTCCATCGAATTATTATTGCATTGCCGATAGAATGGAAGAGGATGTAGTAGATCACGCGGCAGGACAGGCACATGGAACTTCGATAGCGCCGCCGACTAAACCTGCGAACAAAGATAAACGCTGTCCCACAGATGACACTAGTGCATTAGTTTTCCTTTCGAATACCGATGAATGTCATCGATATTACATTTGCTACCATGGCAATCCACTTGCGCAGGAATGCATTCGAGAACTTCATTGGAATGCAAAGATAGAACGTTGTGATTTTCCAGAAAATGCCGGCTGTTTGGTTACAACATCAACACCAACAAGTACATCAGTTGCTGCGAACAACTATGTCGGCGCAGCTATAAGTTGTCCCTTTAGGGGAGAGCAAGTCTTTCCACATCCGGAGAAGTGCAATTTCTTTATCTACTGTGTTAATGGCTATGCTTCGGTACAACAATGTCCATTTTTCCATCACTACGATGTACTGTCGAAGAGTTGTATGTGGCAAACGATGGCCAAGTGTCTTGTACGTAAGGAAATACCCAAACCTATCATCCGGCAGTAAAGCGAGGCGATAGGTTAGACTTTAAGGGTGTAGGGAGCTTTAACTTTTATATAATAAAAACTTGGTAAGACGGTACTGCAGCTTTTTATTTTGGAAGGCAAAATAAAGAGGGTGGATGAAGTCGCTCTTGGTTGGTTTGAGAGTAAAATCCATGATAAATGGAAATTAAATGATGAGTGGAAGAGAAGACATAACAACGAACTGTATAAGCTACCCAGCAACCTCGACCTAGTTAAAAGCATCCAGATGCAATAGAAAGATAGCAATGACAAGTAGAGCGACTGCACATAAGCGTTTCGACACAGAAAATATTGAAATCAACATCGGAGCGGCGGAGTAGAGGAAGATCGCTAATCAAGAGCCGAAACTGGAAAGAGACCTTAAGTAATATGTATGTATGTGTTTTATAATGACAGTTTATTTGGAAGTGAAGGAGGTAAAGTGCTCTAAAGATAGAGTCACGACAATGGACACACAATGGACAACAGACACACTTAAAACAAAAAAATTGTTTTGTAATACCACAGGATCTTTCACTAATCCAAAGCTTCTCTGAGAATTTATTAAACTAACTACATAGAGCTTGTAGTGTATAATATGTACAAAAGAAATAGACACGAAATTATCCTTTTTTGAAAAAGACTCACTGTGAATTTGTTTTGCTTATCCATGCGGAAAGATTTCTCTCAATTGTCATCAAAAAATTGGTGTTTTTCAGCATTACGGCATTTCACACGATTCTAATTCATCTAGTCCACCATTCTCTCCATTTCATCAAGATTCTAAGCGCAAAATCTCAACAAAAACTCTACTTGATTTGAAACTTCATTTGTGTGACACAAAACAGACGAAAAAATGCGTTGAGTTCATATATGAATTCACTGCACTTTTTGGCTGTGCATACGTTCGTACTAGATTTTTTTGAAAAATCAGTTAAATATATATTGTTAGAAATGTATTGCAACAATTGTTCTTATGTGTTAATAGTTTAAATAAATGCAATTACAGTGAAATTTCATCAAAAAATTACGTAAAATATTGAAAGATTTGTTTTCAATACTCCTGGCGTGCGAGAAAAGTAGTGAATCAATGCGATGGAATGCATTTTACTACTAATTCTCTTGATGTGTGTGGAAAATCGTTTTCGCTGAAGAATTTTGAAAATATTTTTAAATTAATTAAGTTTTGGGACGAATAGAAAAGATTAGGTATTTTTTTTTATTCACATTTCGGTGGCGTAAACGTAAGCAGAGCGAAAACGTTCTACAGGGGGACAGAGAATTTATTTAAATTGCATTTGGAAGGAAATTTATCAACAAGTTGGTGTACATATCGTAGGTAGATATGTATGTAGACTGGATTAAATGGGTGACTTATACCAGAGAAATATTATTTAAATAAAATGTAGTCCTGGAATAGCCTTACAAATTTTATTAGATTTTTTTCAGACACAGCTTCTACATAAAGGCTTTTACACGGTTGGCAGCATCGGTCGTAATAAGCATGTTCGTATTAGGTTTCAATAGCGTCCGAGGGTTGTGTCCAGACAAACTGGAGACATTTGTTTTGTTTGTATTGTTTATAATTCACAGTAATTTTTTTCAAAACTCCTGACGTCAACATCATTAATCACTTCAATCAACTTATGCCTTAGCAGCAGAGTTGGCAATGTTTTTCGCAGTTGGTCAACATTTTTATTTCCTGAGAAATAAATGTTTTTTGACATCAGGAGTTGAACTCGGAATCTAAAACAAAGCAGATTCCATGCCAATCTGAAGGGATTTGTATCCGTTTCGAGGCCTTTGCTTACGAAAGACTGTATTTTAATTGTACATATTTTCTTTTTATTACACGTACAAGGTCACATACACATAAATATTTTTGTTCGTATAATTATATACCGTCAAATTTGATAATAATCAAACAACATTCAACATCCATTATTCGAAACAAAATAATAAAATAAAACCAAAATGCGGGTTAGATAGGCTCCAGCCATCAAGGTAGAGAGGAATATCGAAAGCGAATTTTATCTTTTTTTATTCTGAACGCCAGAAGCGTTTTACAATCCAATAGAGATGCCTGGAAGCATGCCAAACGGATAGAAAAAGGAACGTAAAAACAGACGTTACACGACGTCTTGCAATAGCAGCAGCTGCTCCGTTTAACTATGGGACGCTATTGCGTTTTCCGGCGCAGCCAGAAATTGCCAGTGGATCTGTTCCGAAAGCCCCGTGCAAGCTTGATTCTGGTCGTTGATTTTGGCCATCGGCATCCTCTTCGGCGTTGTCACTGTCAGCTGGAAGTGGATGAGGCAACGCACTGGGATTATCAGCAGATAAATGACGATTTTCCTCGTCGGGATTCTCATTGTTTTCGGTCTCGTCCAGGAAAAAATTCAAGAAATTCTGATTTGAGGGAGGATTGTTAGTTGGCAGAGAATCTGAGGGGATTGAAATAAGTTGGCCTTCGGCATTGTCCGGAGTTGGTGGCGGTTGAGACTCTGCAGCGCCATTGGTTAGAAGAAAATTCTCATCGACATGTATCTCTACGGAACGGTTAGTGGAAGAGCAAATTTGATCAGCTTCGGCTAGGTCCTCGTTCATGATGTTGCTGCTGCTGGGAGTTGTGGGTGTGGTTACATGCACAAGATGATGCTGCTGATTGCTGGACGATGGTGGTGGTGGTGGCGCTCTTGGACTTGATTGGGAACGTTGTTGTTGCTGTTTGAGAGATGAATTATTTTCGATTTTATTCTCTCCATCAGTAACTGGGCCAGATGAGCTTGATGTTGATGCAGTGGGTCGAAGTGGAATGTTCGATTTACGCACCTGATGTGCATTCATATAGATATTCTGAATATCCATCCAGGACAGGGCTCCAGGAGCAACGTTTTGATTGGCATTCACGTTGCTCTGATGTGCATTGTTGTTATTCTCTCTCGACGGTCGTGGCTCCTCGTAGTCGTCTCGTTTTAAAGTAACGAAAAGCACAGTCTCCAGATAACGTTGATACCACATCAGGAAACCATCACGATCGCGAGGAAATGATTTAGCCTTAAGTTTCGTGTAGATTTTCTTGGGAGATATGTGTAGGCGTGCTTCAATGATTTCCTTCTTTCGACACTTGACTATGGCGTAGTTTTGGATCGCTGTTGCCGTCAGCTTGGCTATTTCAACCAATAAAGTGTCATTTATTATTGAACTCGGCTGAGTGTCCTCGTGAATGCGGGCTATAATGTGGTGAATCAGTTCATAGTCTGGAAATTGAACAGTTTGATCGATTGGTGTGCCTGCACCGGCAGTCGTACTCCCGACGAATTTATCGGCCAAAAGCTTGATGTCCTTTGCATTGAGGCCCAATGCATTGTGGGCCTCGTTGTTGTTGTTATTCAATATGTTATGATTGTCTAGAGCTTGAGCACCACCCTCTTCTTCATCATCCTCATCATCGTCCTCGTCTTCATTCTCACCATTATTACTTTCGGTTTCATTGAGATCCTCTGTGGGTCTGCTCAAACTACGTACCTCGTTCAAGTAAAGCTTACGCAATGGATCTCGTGTCGAGGCAATGTTATAGTCGCGATATAGCTGCGATAGGAATTGTTGTTCGCCATCTTTGGCCCTTAAAAGTGTCTCAATCCTTCGGAAGACATCTTCTTTTAAGGATTCATAGAATTTTGTGGTGAACTTCTCACTTTTCAATGCGTTCACCAGTAAATTTCGTTTGATTTCATCCGATGTATCATCCATTGCGGAGTCCAATGACTGCATAACGCCTGAGAAAAGCCCCGGGCTGAGGAGATCCCCCTCTACATCGGGTTGTTGCAGTCCTTGTTGCTGATCCACAAACGTTGCTGGCTCTGATTGCGTATGACGCAGCCGCCTGTTGATGGACAATGCTGGACGCCTAAGTGATGATGGTTTCATTGGAACCTTATTCGGTTCATTGTTTCCAAAATTTAGATTCATATTGCGCAAGTCATGTGCGAGTTCGTTTGATTCAAACCCATCAGCAGTACCGCCAACTGTGTTCCAAACACTCGCATTAGTTCCATGCTGTTGCTGGGATTCCGGCTGATTGATAGCAATGTTCATCATGTTGCTGTAGTTTGTCGTCTGTGTAGAAGATGTCGATGATGTTATTGGCAGTGTATTTAAAAGAGTCCCTCCATTGTGCATTGCCGAATTGGCATTGATGCGATTACGGAAAGTATGCAAATATTTGTTATCATAGCTCGGTGGATTCAAGTTGTTAGTGTTAGAATCAGTTCGATAGCCAACATTCAGAGAGTTCGTGAAAATTGGTAAATTCGGTGGTTCCTGCTGGTGGTGTTGTATATGCTGTGGCTGCTGTTGCTGTTGCTGATGTTGAAGTTGTTGATGCTGATTGTGATTTTGCTCCTCGTTGCTTTTGCACGAATTTGATGAGAGTAAGTTCTGTCGTGAATAGCTGCAAACAAACGAAGAAGACATTAGAAAAACATTGAATTGACCAATAACAAGCAAAAGCAACACAAATGAGGACAACAAAACTTAACGAGGGAGAACTTAAGCGACACATATTAGGAAGCCGGAAACAGAATTAACAAAAAAAAATAAAACTTCTTTGTTAGTTTTGTAATTATTGTACACACGGCAACGACTTACCGCTGCCTTTGGAGCGTGATTCAAGATCGCCTGCAATAGAAATTTCCAACTAAAGCCAACGATGACACAGGTACCTGTGTTGGGCATACACAACACAAGCTTAGAAATGGAAACGAAGTAGGGACAGTTCTTAACCAAAAAGTACAAATATGGGGACAAAGCTGACCAGAGAGCACTAAGAGAAGATCTACAACGAACTGCCTAGAAGCCTGTGACCAGGGAAAATGATTTTAGGACCTTCAAACGTTCACAGCTAAAGGAGGGAAACTACATTCAATCACGGCTGACAAAATGAAAATAATAAATTAAAATTGATTTTTTTTTATTTGTTTGTTTCGCTAACATGACTAATGTAACATTTTCAATATGTGGACCCAGAACCAAAAGAGTAGTGAAATAAATTTACCTTCTAAAGTTATCCCAGTAGTTATTGGCTCGATTGCCCGGTGGTACTTGGTTGTTAAGTGCCGACCCAGCTAGATTTGATGCGCCAGTGGATACATTTGATGGCTGAGAGTTTTGTGCAACTGCTGCTGCAGCGGCGGCCTGTTGCGGTTGCTGTTGAGCAGCATTGAGCAAATTTGAATTGTTATTATGCACAGGATGCTGTGTATTGTTGTGGTGATGCATAAAGATTGGTGTTCCAGTGGTATTGCTGCCAGGGGTAGTATTACCGCCAACGACGTTGTTGAAATTTGGCATTGGTGGCATTGGCGCGCAGAGATTATTGACAGCAGATGAGTACATGCTGCCGCTGCTCTGTTGGTCGGCGGAAAAATTAAAAGTGGCGCCATGATTTGCAAGTTGTTGCTGCTGCTGCTGTTGAATGTTGCACATGTTGCGACGATGGAAGCTGCTGTTGGTCGATTGGCTCATAATCGTTGGCAAGTGAGGTGCATGATGTGGATGCAGCGATGGGAAATGATGTGGCTGCTCAGATTGAGCGCGGTTAAGTGATGGATAGAGATTGTTTTGGACTGTACCAACTGGTGGCACTGACTCAGAGCGAAGAGATGCGGATAGATCTGTGCCATTGGTGTGACTAAGGAGACGTTCTTGAAGCTGCAAAGAGATGGAAAGTTGAAGAAATTTTAGAATTGCATGAGTCATTTAGTGGGCGAACTACTCACTATGTGAATAGTGTTGTTCAGAGCGTCAATCTCCCTTTGCTGATGCCATAACATCTGGTTGCACTGGCACACCGAATTGATTAGCATCTGTTGTGTTTGAACAAACTGCTGAAGCAACACCGGATCTGATTGCATTACCATAGATCCAGCTGGTGTAGCCACTCCATTGGGGATTGCATTGGCGTTCGCTTGGCAAATGCAATCGGTGCTAACAGCCGCGGTTCCTGTGTGTGGCGGAGCAAAATGGGGGCTGTATGGAGCATTATAAAAATAGTATGGGTTCCATGACGCTGGTAATGGGGGTGGAACTGGTCCAGTGCTGCCTGCAACCGATGTAGCATTAGGCGGTCCAAAATGTTCGTAGTGTTCTTGAGATGTCTTGCGCCATGAGGCCTCACGGTTGCTCATTGCTCGCATTGGAGGTGGCATGCTAAAGCTCCTGGAACTTCCTGATTTCATGCTCCCTGCTTCACAGGAAGGGGCTCCATGAACATCTGCAGCGCCAGAGTCGGCAGATTCCTTTCCACGTGGTTTCACTGCACCACCATGCACTGAGGAATTACAGGAAACTCCTTGCGATTGTGAGTAGTAGTATCCCAGATCGGGCTTAGGCGTACCTTGACCTTGATTGAGAAGATCCTCTTCTTCTTCCTCGTCCTCTTCTTCGTGAGCATGTCCATCAGTTGTTGTGGTCGTAGATTCCTCGCTTTGAATGCGTTGGCATATGTTTTGGAATTCCTTCTTTTTAGCCTCATACTGAGCTTTTAGTATATCACGACCACTGTCTTTGTTCGACAATTTCGATGGACTTACTCGATCCCGATTGGAGTTTTTATCCTCCTCACCACTGGTCGTCTGTTGGCTGCTACTGACTGCAGCATTAGCCGCTTTCCGTCTCATGATCTCCTCTTTCAACAGCCTAATACGATCTCTTTCGCTAGCTAGACTCATGGCCTGAGAGCGAAGATCTCTTGTCACTTCATTAAGAAGGTGTATCTTATCGGTAATCGCTGGATCATCAGGATCATCGATGAAATCATCCTGCACAGGGGTTCGGTCCTTATCGAAGAGTACAGCCGCACCAATAGCGCGCTGCTGATTGTTTGTGTTTTTAGGTGTGGACTCCCTCTGAACGGGTATATCAATGGAACGCCTTGCACCAGCGTCTGGGTATCCGATATCTCGGGGATTTTGACCCTCACTACGTTCCTCGATGAGCTTTACGGTTTCCATCATAGACTTGAGTCGACTCAGTTGATTTTTCATGGTTTGAATGTCAGCCATTTTCTGATGAATGAGAGCAGCTGTAGCCGGATCGTCTGCCGCATCGTCTTCCGAAGGTTGAGCAACTCCATTAGAAATGGGCGCATTCCCATTCATGAGAGTTTCCTGTGACGGCTGCTGTCTCTGTTGCTGTTTTTGCTGAGCGCCAACTAACTCGATTGGAACAATTCTTGAGTACTCAATCGGAACAACCCGTGCTGCTGATGGTTCCGGCTGACTCGTTGTCGTCAACCCACTCCCGGAAGGCTGGTCAGTCTTTGGCTGTTTCTGCTGTTGTTGCAAATGCTGTTCGTAGGCTTTCCTCTCTGCTATTCGATTTACCTCATGTAGCTCCAAAATTAAATTCTTCATTTCGTCGCGATGTGTCTTAAGTCCTTCAAGTTTCTGCTGTAGTGTCTGTTGCTCAGCCAAGATTTCAGGCCCATCGTCCCCCAACAAATTACCCAATTCGTTCTGATTTTGAATGAATGTGGTCAAGTTTTTCATGCGACCCACAAGCGACGACATATCTGTGTGCACTTGATCGATGGATTCATACTCCGGTGCACCGTTTTCTCCTGTTCCTCGACGAAGTGGAGCTGTACTATTTCGAAGAGACTCCATTTCGGCAAGATGCTGTTTGGCTTGATCTTGCAGGCGTATAAGCTGCAGTTGCTGCTCCTTCATGTTTTGGATGTTTCGCGTTGAAGCCTCAAGACGAGTCTGTAGATCATCATAGGTTGGAGTAGATGGATCGGCGACAGAACTGTGGATGCTTGTCACAGACTGAGCACGTTCAGTAGTCTATAGATTTAAAAAAAAAGAGAAGAACAAATTGGTAGTCAGAGGAGGTTGTTCGTATAACAAAAACAATCCACACGTGACATTAAGCTGCGTAATATGGGGCTTTGTTAATGGTTTGCATGAATTCGGCTCGAAGGACCAAAAAATTCAAGAAATTCAAACAAATTTAGAAATCTAGAAAGATCAAGGATTATGATCCACTTGTGTGTTCTAATGCAACTGCAGTCAGTAAGTAAAAATGTTCGTTTTAAGTCAATCAGAGCACAGACTATTAAAGCAAAACAGTGTATCTCTTCAAACAACGGTTAGTATATTAGTTCACTTGGCACTCCTACCTCACTCGATGCGACATCTTCCAAGCTTGTCGAGTTCACAATGATCTCATGTTCATTATTTTCATTTACCATGATGTCCTTGTGGAATAAATACAATTTTAGAAAAAGCACGTAACCAAAAAACAAAACTTAAAAATATTTACCTTGTTCTTATTCTGTGTCTTGTTAGCTAACTGGATACAATACTGGATGTATTTATACCGTTGCAAGAGTATATCGTCGATATCAACGATATCGTTATTGACTGCAGACGATGGTCCTGGCTGACGATACCTTACAAAAGGATTTGTCGTTTGCCGCGTATGATGAGATTCCTCGTTATTGATGCCGAGTGATGTTGGATTAACAACTCCAACTGTTGCCACTTGATTGTTGATGGGTATTCCACAGGAAGAATGCGCTGAATGATTATGACTGTGATGATGAAGAGTGTCGTTGTCACGAGATTGAACTGTGCGACGGGGTATTGGACGAACAGGATAGCAAGAACGTTGATTATCTGGAAAGTGATCTGACGAAAGAAACAAAACGATTATTTGTGGATCTAAAATGTGAAAAATTTCATTCTGCACAGCTTCGTAAAAGACGTGACCTGAGCGCAAAAATAATGCCTCTATCTTTTGCATGTGCTCGGTATCAAAAAATATTGAAAACATTGCTACCTACGTCTGTTTGCTTGCAACCTGCGACGTATTTATACCAATGATTCATGGTATATTTCCAGAAACAGTATAACTTGTGTTTTATCCATAAATTTAAATAAAATTTCATACAAAATAGCTTTTAATAGGCAAATGAATCAGTAACAGAGCAAATCACTCAAAGATTCTCTAGCACCGGCCACGCACACCTTTGAGAAATTCACTCTCAAACGATGTAAAATGCCAACGCAAGTTTAAAACAATAATAGCGCTTCTAAAAATACCCCTTGCGTAGAATGTTCCACTTGTAAACTTACAAAACCGAAAAAAAAAAAATAGTACAGCCCGTTTCTTGGTAGTACTTACCAAAGTCAAAGCACGCTGTTCCGTCCAAGTTATTTGGTCCTGCTAATGGTGTCACCGGCGGTTGATGACGATGATGATAATGATGATTCTGTCTCTTAAGGTTCGGCAATGACGTCTGCGATGATTCGGTAACCGACAAAAAGTAGTCCTTCAAGAAATGCCACAAAATTAAAAGCGTTACTACCGTTATTCCGATTATATCGACTAATATAGCAATTTTTTTTTCTCGAATTCTACTACACAACACCAGGAAAAGGTAGGAAAAATAAAATGAAAGAAAAATACGTTTAAAATTAACTTCGTTGAAATAAAGAACTCAAAACTCGAGGAACAGAAAACGGAACTCGATTCGTTTCGGAGGAAAGAAAAATCGTTTCTGTAGGCAATGAGATGATTTTCGAATTGAATTCGAGAAAACTTTTCACAATTTACTTTTATTTTTAGAATTTTCTCTCAGTCTCTTGCTGTTTTAAGAATGTCTCCACTTCCCTTTGCCGCTTCGACCGCAATCAATCGAGAGGCGGCACAGTGATTTACTTTGGCAAGGAAATTTTTGTTCCGATTTTCTTTTTTGTTTTTGAATGAAATTGAGGTTGGAAAACACGAGCGTCAATGCAGAAGCCTATGCCGATTGTACACACAAGTACGTAGAGACAGGCGGTGAACAAAAAGAAGATCTCTAGCGGTTGATCAAAAAGCCAATAAACCGATTGCAATGTCGTCGTAAGATTTTGAAAGTAAATTTAATTTTTATAAATGTTCGTGCTTTGTGTCAAAATATTTTTAAAATAAAACAAAATTTTCATGATCACCGTGGGTAAAGAAAATTTGTGGGGGATAGCGAGATTATCAACCGATGGGAGTGATCGAAGCGCACAAGGTAGGAAATGTTTACGGGCTCTGGCGGTGGCTATTTAAAGAACTGATGACGATATTTGTTTTTGTACGGAAATGAGGAGGAAAACAATGCAGATGCAGGTACTGTGGACGATTGTTAATGCTGCGCTACACAAATATGGACATTTCAAGTCCAGAGTGTGGATTAGTCAGAGCTCGCAACGTTGATTTGTCATACCAGGATGGGACGAAGATATTTTTAAACCCAATTCTCTCTATGGACAATCTACGAATGCAGAATCGCTCTTGAAACGAGGAAAGATCAGATACAAAACTTCGTGGTAGGCTGTGTATAAAGGTCTTTAGAGCACTGTCCCTTGGTATAAGTATATCCTATATGTCTGTTCTTTGTCTTCCAATAATTTGCGAGTCATAGAACGTCGGTCCACCAACAAAATCCTTCCACCTTGCTCATTTTCAAAGGACACAATTATCCCCTTTCCTCACCACCATTTATCAAAACACAGGGAAGTACTTTTAATATCCCGATATGCCTACTGGTACTCAATTGTCCAATTGGCCTTAGATAATTGCAACATCACTCTACCTTTCTCGCCTTCATTGATGCTATTGACTATTTCGAAGAATCATGCGTGGGAAAGCCACTTCAAGCCCAAACTTCCGACAACGCCCACGATAAAACCATAAAAAAAACCCACAAAATTAACCCTTCTTTCCACTAACCCACTCAAGCTTACATTTAAATCCTTAAGCTCTCGTCGAATTGGTGCAACAATTTCCGTATTTTTTCGCAATACATATGCATTAGCAATTGCTCCACCTACTGCCCCAATTCCCCCAGATTGTGGCACTGTTGTTGTTTGTGTGACAGGTGGTGCATTTGTTAAAGTTCCCACCCCAACAATAGCCCCCGTCATATTCAGTCCATTTCCTCCTGGCAGTCCAGCAATTCCATCTGCGCCTTCTACTGCACCCAGTCCACCAGTTACTCCACTTGATCGTATCGATATAGACTGAACATTGGGATCGGATGATACGCAAGAACTTCCCGATGGTGATGATTCTAACATCGACGACGATGAAGAGGATGCTGATGGTGTTGATTTTGGTACGGTTCCAGTATTGCTACTTGGGTTTTTAACTGGTGCCATATTTAATGACTCTTTTCTGCACTTATTGATCACATAAAATAAGAGAAGACCCCGAAAGATTACACGAGGAAACTGCTGGATAATTTTTTTTTTTTCTCTTAGACCTTTCCGAATGGCGACATGTTTTTTCTCGAAGGGAATTTATCACACAAACAAAAAAGGTATGCAATTGAAATTTGCAATTTACGGATAAACACACATTAAATTAAACTAGTTTGTTTTACATCAATTAACTATTAATTAGGGAAAAATTGGTTTTTAGTTCGAAGAAAAACTCCGGCAACAGTCGGAAAAAATGGCAAATACAATTGTGACAGCTAGCAGTTTGCAAAGTGCACGAACCTGAAAGTAACGAGCAACGAGTAAAATGAGTAATTCGGTGGGAGTTATGTGATAACAGTGTTGCCATAAAAGGGGACTGATGAAAGGCAGACAGTATCATCTGATTTTTTTTTTCTAGTTCTGGTGGCACGGAAAAATTAGTTAGATTTGGGAAATACCGTATACAATTCAACTGTAATTAAGTATAATGAAGGCTTGCTAGGGAATCCCAGCAACATCTGCGCTTTAAGAAGTCTTAACATTATAGTTACAGAATCTTTATTTATAGTTCTTATAAATGGACTTTAACGACTTGACCTCCTGCAAAAAAGAAAGAAAGAGTTTCGTGTCGAGCCACACTCCTAGGTGATTTTCTAAAGAATGAATCTTTTGCTAAATGCAATCCACATAAATTATCTGTTAACCCTATCCTTTATTTGCGCTACCGAAATCTTAACAAAAAATTCATACGTTACGTAATACCTTCAGTTCCCCCCTAATAGCTTAGTTAACGTCTTATTCGAAATTCTTTCGCGGCAACTCTCTTCCGAACACTTAAGCGAATAGACAGTAAGGGACAGTAATGTCTGTCAAATTGGCAGAAAAATGTAGTTGAATCACAACTTTTCTCACACACAAAGAGTATCGAAATTTAAACTTTTTATATTTAATGCAGTTTTCTGATTAAATATCACTACAATCGCATTTGTTTAAATCATTAACACGTAAACAAAAGTGTTGCAGTTAATTTTTAACAATATTTCAATCGAAAAACTGATTTTTCAAAAAAATCTAGTACGAACATGTGCACAGCCAAAAAGTGCAGTGAATTCATATATGAACTCAATGAACTTTTTCGTCTGTTTTGTGTCACACAAATGAAATATCAAATCTGGTTGAGATTTCGCTGGCGTTTTTAGCTGTTTTTGGATGGCTTAACGATGCAGTGATCTTTGAGGCTGTTCTAATCTACTGCGAAAATGTGAAATTCGTGTCGAGTCTCACTGTTAGGTGATTTACTAAAGAATGGCAAACTATAGCCGCATTTCCTTAGTTTAAAAGACTTATTAGTCTCGGATATTAACCAAAGAATGACATCAGCCTATAGAACACCAAAATGCCGAATAGGGCGTAGTGGTATTATTGTTACTGTGGAGCATTCGATCCGCTCTAGTATTGGGGTATCTAAGAGTTTCCTATTGTGCCAACTCACATGGTTCTATAGTGGTTCGTTTACTCCAGAAGCTTACAGTAAGTTTAAAATTAAACTTCTCCTCAAAAGGCGTAGAGCTCTGTGTCTGTTTTAAGTCAAGACCAAAAGTAATGCTCTTAGCAAATTGCTTTCAAACTGTCTATCAACATATCAACCGCTTTACCGATTCTGTCGAGTGTCTCTTCAGGAATATCAGTAGATTAATTAATCTGATAACGTTCGTCAAAATTCCGGCTCACTTGACGCACTTGTTATGTATATTTTTAGAACTTTAAAAAAAAAAGGAAACGAGAAATAATATCCAGAACACTTGTTTGAAGGGAAAAATTCCTCGAAAATGCAAAAACATCCCCCGAGTTTTGAGCTTATCAGGTAGTTTCTTGTGAACATGCTATACATCATCATTCAGCTGCTTTACAAGCAGGTTCAACACAATTGTCTTTGATTCCAAAAATTGAACATAGCATGACGCTTCTCGTTTTCTTTTAGCTGATTAACATTTTGCAAGATTGTGTTTGACATGTTTATCCACTTTTTCCTTTATTGGATTCGATTGCTGTTTGATCAGTTAAAAGGTGGTGAATATGAAAGCATTTCCGGTGACCATTTTATGATAAAAGATGGTCACGAACTCTTTGAAGCTATGTCTTCACGTAAAAGATGAAATTAGAGCTCATACTAAGAACGAACGCAGCCTGTTAGGTTTTTATCTTTAACTTTACCAGATAACGATCGATGTCTATAAAGGAAACGTGATAAGAAACACTTGCTATGCCTTTTCGGTGAATTTGACAGAAGAAGAAACGCACTTGGGAAGTGATCGGATGCGGTGAACAAAATGTTATTACTGCTGTCTGATCGAGAATATCGTGTAAACGGGACAGAAATTAATTACTAGAATGGCAATAACCTTGACGAATTGTTAGAATGTAATAATGATGTTAGACATGGTAACTGTTTGAGCGGATGTTTTCGGTAGATGACATGACACAAAAGAATGCCACTTGTATTATGTATTCAGTGGCTACCCTCGACCGATTTATCAATTCAGTTGGAGATGCTACAAAGTGTTAGGTGTGGCGATGTTGCAAATCATGCATGAAATCATGGAGAAAACATTTCTGACAACAGAATTACCAAATTAGCCATAAGCACGACTATCTTAAACCCAATTCACAATGTCGCATTCGAGCGCTCCCGCTTTGACATATTGAGTAGAAACAACACGCGCATTTGGCAGTATTCGATATGTGAGCTCAGGCCTTGGATCGACTTTAGACAGAGTAGAGCTAATCTCTACTTCGTTGCGCTGTGACAACTCACGTCTATATTGGCTATATTGCCATTTTTCTAATTGGTTTTGATTGACACGCTTTTGTTTGCAAAGTTATTTCTTACATTTTTGATTCTTAATCAAACTAAAAATAACAGGAGTACATTTCTACTCTTCTTTCTGCCGCGAATTCATGCATGGGTGATTTAAGGTGTACTCCGTAGCTCCGGAGCAAAGCCTATTACAAAGCGAGCGTCCGAACGCGACATTGTGAATTTCCCTTTATTCTTATTTTCGTCCAAAACTATATAGCTATCCATTGACTGAGGAAGGGAAATTGGCCAGACACAAAAATTCTTTAAATCGTAGAGGTTTAATTCTTACCTATAGAAGCTATTTTATCCACGGTAATAAGAAGCCGCAACCAGCTTAACCTCCTAACCAACAATGAAATGCTGTAACGAGCTGAATTGCCAAATGCAATATTAATATTATTATCTGTTGATAGTTCTCTCTATATTTGGGGTACCAAAGTCTCAACAAAACAAAAATCATTCTTTCTGCTTCCCTTCGATAGTTTAAGTGCATATTTCCTGGAACAACTTGAGTGAAAAATAAAATCCCGCAGTTAATGTCTTTTTCAAAATTCTTCAGCGGAAACACTTTTCCGGACACATGAAGCGAATAGACAGTAACGGCTGTCAAATTGGTAGTATAATGCACTCCGTCAATTTGATTCAATACTTTTCTCATACACCCAGGAGTATCCATCGAAATCTAAACTTTTTATATTTTATGCAGTTTTCTGATTAAATATAGCTGTAATTGCTTTTATTTAAACTATTGACACGTAAGAACAAGTGTTCCAATACATTTTTAACAATATTTCAGTGGAAAAACTCATTTTTCAGAAAAATCTAGTACGAACATGTGCACAGCCAAAAAGTGCAGTGAATTCATATATGCACTTAACGCATTTTTTCGTCTGTTTTGTGTCACAAAAATGAAATTTCATTGGAGTTTTTGACTGTTTTTGAATGATTTTTCGATTGAAAACTTGATGAAATGGAGGGTGTACTTAATTAATATGTGAAATGCAGAAATTCGGAAAATAACTAGTTTATTGACGAGAATTGAGATAAATCTCTCTGCACAGATAAGCAAGAGAAAAAAAAAGGAGAATAATTGTTCCTCCACTTGTCTTATTTTCATGACCTCTAATTGGGATAATTAGTCCTCAGAATTTCTTAGATTAGCGTGAATATACGGTTAAGTGGTCTTTATTATATGTACTTACACATACGCACATATGCAATGTAGAGATTGATCTAAAAACTTCCAAACGTATCAATATGTGAAAGGTTTTGAAGAATGATCACAAAGTGATTACAAATGGGGGAAAAAAACGATACACCAATCATCAATTGAACATTAATGGCACGATTGCACGATAAAATCGCGGCACAAACACAAATCGAGCCAAAGAAACATCGTACCTTCTGCGTACACCTCCCAACGTGTCTTAGATAACTATAGCCAGCTTGTCATGTGTTTCAATCAGAAGAACGATGACTGGCATCGTATAAAAGAATTTCTTCGCATCGTAGCGGCTTCAGTGCAAGGTGGAAAAGATCCTTGAAGGTTACACCTAGTGTCAGTGGAGGCTGAAAAATCGAACGAGCAAAGACATGATGAAATGTAAGTGATACTACACTTCAAATTTTTAAATGGACTATAAGAAGTGTTGCTTCCTTTGGAATAAAGCCAGGATTAATCTGCGGGGAGACGGTCTTCATTGCCCTCAGGGGCATGGGGCAGAGTTTTGCAATGCATTTCAACTCCCTCCAGAAGACGAACTTCTTGATTTTTTGTTGGATATTTGAAGGATCACTAATTTTTTCATTCTCTTCCTTAGATATTGTATTAACCATTCTGGTAGTATCAGTGCTGTATGCCGGTACTGCCCAAGCCGAAATTAACGTTTGTTCCAATGTTACCGATGGAGTCTTCTTAGCCAATCTCACCAACTGTTCAAACTACATTGTATGCTGGGGACAAGTTGGCTATCCTGGAAGTTGTCCAACAAATCTCTTCTTCAGTGCAAAGACTCAACGTTGTGATGTTGCATCAGTAACTGACTGTGTTCAACAGTGCAACAGTACATTGAGCAGTTTTTCCTATGACAAGACCTGCACCAAGTATGTACTTTGCTTCGACAGTATCCCTGTTGTACAATCTTGCTGTGATAACTTGCAATACAATGCGGGCACGGATCGTTGTGATTATCCACAGAATGTCGATTGTCAGGCAAATATGTGCACAGGTATTAATGATCCTGACAATATTGTCTACTTGTCTAGTCATTCAAGTTGTTCCAAGTAAGTTTGAGGACACAATCTACGGAAGATTTTGGTTTTTGAAAGTTTCCCTTTGTAGATATTATATTTGTTACAATGGTGAAGCTGTTGAAAGGACTTGTGCTACTGGACTTCTGTTCAACTTGGGGAAACAGTGCTGTGATTACAAAGCAAATGTCAACTGTACCGTAAGTAGACCGTTAAGTCAGGAATGCTTTCCTGGATGAAATAATTTTCTTTTTCCTTATAGATACCAGCCACGACTCGAGCAGTGTTGCCCTATGCTAAGGTACCACCAACTCGTGCCAATATTCCATGTCCCAAAAGAGGTTCTCACTTCTATCCACATGAAAGTGATCCAGCCAGCTATTACTTCTGTTTGAATGGCAATGGTGTGGTATTAAATTGCTCACCAGGCTTAGTCTACGATAGAATGATTGAATCGTGCCGCGATCCAAAGAATATGAAAAACTAATGTATCACCGGTGGGTATAGATATTATTTCACAGTTAGGACGAATGCGTAAAAAACCATCAGCAATCTGAAATAAATATATTTTATACACAACAGCCATGAGTTTGCTCTTACTTTTTTGAAAATGTGTGGTGTTTGCCAAATTGAACGGAATGCTTAAAGAAAAAGGCTTTCCTTATTCTTCGATCTACATATTGCTCTGCTCTTCAGGAACATTAGTCGATTGCAATCGATTTTCACACATAAATTCAACAAAAAAACATAGAATATTTTTTTAAACGTAGTTTTTGTTATAACAGTAAAATATACATCTTCGCTAAACGCATTCATTTAGCAAAAATTTGTTCCCATCCATTGTGTTTCCAGCACAAATCTATTTTGGGTGGGTATCTTTTTGAGTTGTCACTTTCCTTTCGTGTTAATTGTTGATTTCATTCATTTTTTTCCCAAAATAAAACACAAATAAATCGCATATCTACTA
The DNA here is from genome assembly GCA_917880715.2 of Matsumyia berberina. Taxonomy (NCBI): domain Eukaryota; kingdom Metazoa; phylum Arthropoda; class Insecta; order Diptera; family Syrphidae; genus Matsumyia; species Matsumyia berberina. The sequence continues at coordinate 53,556,360 of OU862870.1, forward strand.
ATTTAGTAACAAATAAAACATTGCTTAATAATGCAGAAACAACAATCCGTTGATGGTTCCGAAAAGAACGAATATCCAAAGGCTTCCAGTGAGTAATCCTAATCGGCTTAGGCGTCGCCTCTGCTTTGTAATAATAATCTGGTGTTCCTCTTTCGAAATCGTTTTAGATGGCATCGTATTTGGGGCAATTATTACATTTGCTGGCTCGATAGCCCTTCTGATGTCCCTCTGTTCACCATATTGGATAGAATCTTACGAAGAATCACACAGCAGTTTCCTAAACATGGGTCTCTGGCAGTATTGCTTTAAACATTTCGTTTATCCTTACTATCAGTTCCCGAAACAATTCACAGGATGCCATGGTATTTTTAGTCATGTACGTCATTGTGTCTTGAGAAATCTGTGCTTTTTCGTTGTTGTTTATACAAAATCGAATTAAATTTTTAGGAATACTATGTAATAAGGGAGTGGCTCTTGCCCGGATGGCTTATGGCTGTGCAAGCATTCGTGGCGATGTCGTTCATTTTGACTTATGCTTGCTTGGGAATTCTGTCGATGGTGATTACACGACTTCCACTCAAAGGTGTTCTACAGTATGAATGGATTTTGACGCGAATAGCATTTATCTGCTGCGCTGTGTCTAGTAAGATACAAGTAAATAATTTATTTTGAATTTATTAATAGTTTCATCTGTTGCATAGGTCTGTTTATGTTTTTGGCTGTGGCGATCTTTGGTGGTTGTGCATACCGACGCGACTGGCTGATGTACCCAAAGTTTAACGTCCTCTCCTGGTCGTATTCTCTTGCCGTCGTATCATTCATGATATTGGCAATAGCAGCGTTGATTCTGTACCGCGAGGCCAAAGATGCCTACGAGTTGCGTGGAGACAGCAAAAATTTGGTTATGCAGATGGAAATGCAAGAGCCAGGCTATCAGCCACCACGTCATCATCAGAGCCAATCGCGTAGCCTACAGGGCTACATATAGACAGTTCATACCATTTTAATTTTTTTTCACTCGATAAGTGGACTAAGCATTTGTTTTTTATTCTTTGTGTTACATATCCGTCCAGACTACACACAAGTGCCTTCGAATCTTTTATACCGTCTGTGTCTAGTTTTAACTCTGTTTATCATATCCGTCCAATGCTGTTGGACACACTGAAGTGCCTTCGACACGTTTCTATTCAAATAGAGAATCTCTGTACTCGAATTATATTTTAATATTTTACTTTAGATTTAGAAGTGAAGAACGAAAATAAATCGACAAAGAGCAATTACTTTGCAAAATGACAAGAGTTTAATCGTCCCTTTGTAACCCACAGGAAAGGTGTTATGCTTTTAAAGTAAAACTAATCGGTAATTATCCTGACAAACCATGACTGAAAAGTTCGAACCACGTGGAGCACGATCAGACATCTGCTTGGGCTACTAGGTGAATCGTGACTTCTACCGATGTATCGCCCTCCCAGTGAGGAAGATCTCTAGGTACATCGCAAGTTCAAGCGGTAAGCTGTTCCAGGAAAAAATCGATTAAAAGTCGAGATCGAAGATGAAACCTATTCATCCGCTAGGCATTACTGAAATTTATTTATTCCATTATTTCTCTTTTTAAAAGTACATGTACATACATAAGTAATTTTTGTTGGCATATAAATAATAGAAGAATTAACTTTTGAAGTCAAATAACTTTACAAGTAAATTTTCAAAATGGCGTTTAGTTCTTAAGATATTTTAGATAATATCTATGTATGTACACAGTTTTAGATATAAAATGGGACACAGATTAGATGCAAGTATGTATTTATGTGTATAAAGTTAAAGAAAAGTAGATGTAAAAATTTATTTACATATTTTACAGTTTTAACCGAAATAGATAAGTCTAAAGGTGCCTGGAAGGTGGCTTCAGTTCCTGTTATGATTGCCATTTCGAGCACTTTTCAACTTCGTGCATACCACGCTGTTTGCCTAGGTTTCGGCTAGCAGTTTTCGAATGTGACTCGTTGGAATAACGCCTAAGAGAAAGACTCTACCTTAAATGGTGCGCTCAAGTAGAAGGGGACTTCAAAGTCCACTATAAAATTTTAGAGCAATTTGCGATAAAATTGTTCAGCTGGCAGGTTCCTATTCTTTGAGTTGCTTTAATACAAAAGTTTAAAGCTCTTTGTTCGCCTAACAAACGTATACTCACCCTAAGATTACCACCAAGTCGAAAAAAGCTCTTCAACCAGTTTTTGACGTTTCTCCTCCATCAGCCGGTAGACGATAGATTAAGTAATCCGTACCACATCGTAAATAGACTTTCGTTTGGTTTTGTGTGTGGACGAACAGAAAAATAGAATAAAATAGCCCCACAGCACATGCTAGCTACTTTTGAAGAAGCTGCTTGTGGTGGGGCGATCACTTCGTCTAATCTCTAATTCTCTTCCCGGCATAGATAGTGTGTGTTTACTTGACTTGTTAAACCCCTGCCAACGGGGCTTGGCTACCGATAACGATTTTTTTTTCGGCACTCGGCAGTTACTAATTACCACGTCAGGATGAGCACAGTTCTCCGTCGCGCACTACATTCGGGTAAATACCACAGGTATCTGTTTCGGCGGAATACGGGAGTTAATTCAATTTGTCCGTGTTTCTTTTCATCGAGTGATGGTCACGAGAGTAAATCGAAGAAAGATTCCGTAGCACTGTTGACATTGGCGGGTCTAAGTGGTATTGCGGCTGGATTTGTACTGTTTTCACAATTAGATAAGCAAGAGTCAAAGTCTCCAGAGGAGCAGGTGGTGAAATTAGTTGTCGTTTCAAACAAAATACAGTCCAATGGTGAGGAGGACTTTCGCAAATGGCACAGAACGCAGAGGGCAGATTTGCCGACATATAAGCAGGAAGATGTGCAAGCACATGGTTCACTGGAGAAAGGCGTTTGGGTGACATATGGCATAGGAGTCTATGACATCACCAGCTTCATTCCTAAGCATCCGGGAAGCGATAAGATTATGTTGGGGGCTGGTAGTGCCATTGATCCGTTTTGGAATATTTACCAGCAGCATAACAATAAGGAAATCCTCACTTTGTTGGAGTCATATCGAATTGGAAATATCAACGCAGAGGATGAGGTGAGTACAGATGATATGGGTTCCCCATGGGCGAATGAACCGAAGCGTCATCCACTATTAAAACCAGCTTCGGAGAAACCATTCAACGCGGAGCCCCCCATATCGCTGCTGGCCGAAAATTTTCTGACACCCAATGAATTTTTCTATGTACGCAACCACCTTCCGGTGCCTGTGATTGATGTGACCAGCTATGAACTAGAAGTAGAAATCGAAGGAGTTGACGACGAGTCATCGACGAAGTCATATACGTTCGACGACATAAAGAAACTGCCGAAGCACACAGTCACGGCGGCCATCATGTGTGGCGGTAATCGACGCTCGGAGATGATGAAGGTGAAGCCAGTCAAGGGACTCTCATGGGATGCCGGTGCTGTGGGCAATGCCAAGTGGACAGGAGCAAGATTGCGAGATATTCTGATAGCTATGAACGTTCAGTCCGATGAGAAGCGTCATGTTATCTTTGAAGGCTGTGACTTGGATCCCACTGCACATCCATTCGGTGCGTCGATTCCTCTCTCCAAGGCTATGGATGAACGAGGCGATGTGATTCTAGCGTATGAGATGAATGGAGAAACCATTAGTCGTGACCATGGGTATCCTCTACGTGTTATCGTGCCAGGAACTGTGGGCGCCCGGAATGTGAAATGGCTCGGAAGGATCATTGTATCTGACAATGAATCATCGTCGCACTGGCAACAAAACGACTACAAAGGTTTCAGTCCTAGCACCGATTGGGATACAGTTGACTTTTCCAAATCTCCAGCCATTCAAGCGATGCCAGTTACTTCCGCTATTTGCACACCAGTGCAGGGGGAGAGTGTTCAAGTAGAAGACGGTCATATTACAGTGAAGGGTTACGCTTGGTCCGGTGGTGGAAGGCGGATTGTTCGTGTGGACTTAACCGCGGATGGAGGAAAAAGTTGGCATGTAGCCAAACTCGAACAAGAAGACTTACCCGATGGTAGACATTATGGTTGGTCCCTTTGGTCGGCAAAGCTTCCAGTGGCAGAAGGAAGGACTGAAGTGGAGATTTGGTCGAAAGCAGTCGATTCTGCATACAATTCTCAGCCAGAGAGTTTCGAGAATACATGGAACTTGCGAGGTGTGTTGAGTAATGCTTATCATAGGGTGAAAGTGCAGCTTAAATAAAAAATAATAATACTCAGACCCTTAAGTGTTTAATTTAATTTGCTGGGCGTTTTAGTTATGTACGTGACACTTGTGAGAGGAAGGGGGGAAGAAGTAGTTAAAAAGTTGACCGATTGTAAGGGACTTTTGTGAAATTTTTGCGTAAGAAGAAAAGGAAACTGTTGTTGCTACAATACCACTCTGCTTTCAGAAGGCTTACAGAGTTTTGGTGCATAAATGAAGATTTTCTAAATCCCATTAGATATGACTACTGGCATTGTCGGGTGTCAAATGTTCACTACGTGACAGCATTGCGACCTGAGAGATCATTTGTACTGTAATTTTCACAGCATCAACGCTCATCATGTGGCTTAATGGCAATCTAACTGAATTAAGTTTCCTTCATGTAATTCGTTGTTTAAAATCCCAAAGATATCCAAAGCGAAATTATTATCTACTTACTGGCTAAGAACGAGTCCAGATTCTAGTCTAGATCCTGAATCTTTGGCTATTAAATAACAACCTTGTCATACGATGGTGGCGGTGATTCATCTTTAAACTGAAGCTGCTTATCATTCTCTGGCAGTAGAATAGCAATATGGTATGGTGGTGGTGCACCAGTTGGTGTCAGTTCCAAATTCTCCCTCTGCTGCTGTTGCTGAGCCGGTTGATAATGTAGATTAAGTTGATTATTTGGTTGATTCAAAAGACCTCGACTTGAATCATCGATGCTTAATGATGGAGATGCAGCTAAACTATTTGGCAATCGACACAGTGATACAGTACATGCTGCTAAAAAAAACGTTGCAGAGAATGCGGCAAAAATTAGAACTTCCAGACCGGTCCCTTGATGATCTGCATAAAATTTAGCACCAGCTACGAAGACCGATGCAAGAATTAATGTTGCCCACATGCCGTACTTCAGGTGGGACGGCAGCATTTGTGTTTCGGCTGAATCTACAATTGGATTGCTAGCCGTTGTGGCGGTTATACCATTGGCATTTGACTGATGTAAACGTACTGTTGAAATGGGACCCATACCCATGGCGCCTTCCTCGAGACTTTGAGCATGCGATGGGCTTCTAGAAGCAGAGAGAAACAAATTTTAAAAATGAAACTTTTAGTAGAGTCTTGAGAATTTAAAAAAAAAAATCTGCAGGATGTCGACGGCGATGAGGGAACACAGTCTTAATGCAGAAGACGAACGGAAAGTGTATGTTTAAAATTGACGAATGCCAAGATAATCTTCAAAGATACTCACATGTAAATAGGTGGCAGTGCAACGGACGTCTCCGTTGTCGTAGAATTCACCGACGAGTGTGTTCTCTGCGTCGGATTATGATGGTGATGATGATGATGCACCCGTGCACCATATGAACTATGATCACCACCCGGCATTGCGGATTGTTGCGTCTGATAGTGGCGAATGCTCATATTACCAAACTGAGGATGATGATGATAACTCCGAGTGGTAGTCGTCGTTAATGTTGTCGTCGCCTCATGATGATTGTTATTGTTCACTGTGGCATTGCTTACGCTACTGCTGCGACAGCCACGATTTGTCCGGTTGGTGGTGTAGTGCACAATGGTCCCGCTACCACTACTGTTGCTATAATTGTTATTGTTGTTTGCAACACTATTGTTGCTAATGCTGTTGTAGTTACTAATCGAATGATGATTGTTATTACTATGGCTGTGATTACTATTGTGCGCATTGTTGTTATTGTTATTGTTGTTGTTGGTAATACTATGCGATCTATGGCAGTCTATTGTGGTCGATTGTTGTTGCTGCTGCTGCTGATGGCTGTGACTATGCGAATGTGGCTGCTGTTGTTGATGCTGTTGCTGTGGCATACGATGTATTGTTGGCATAAGAGACGACTTTCCACCCATTCGCCTAGGAGGGTGGGGAAATCCTAACCCATTACCACCTGCTCCAGATAAAGATGCAGCCACTCGTGCACGACCAAAGCCATAAGTCTGGGAACGTTTATCAATCCAGAAATGCATTGCTGTAAAAGGAAAAAAAATTTAAATGGTGTTGGAAAAAAAAAGTTTAAAAAGGATTCCATGCAATACAAGGTGCTCTTTTGGTTGTTTATTGGATGCGACCTCCTAATCCTTATACAAGCCCATAAGGACAGCGATGAATAGAAGAACTGATGTCCCAACTCACAGAGCAAAGAATTATAAACACATACATACGTACATACATATGTACAAGCCCAAAAACTATTTGGGATTTAGAAGATTGTATACATACAAACGTTCCTTTGTTGATCAGTTCTGTGGCAGTAATTGAATGGATACTTTGTCTTTAAGTCTAAAAGTACTTCAGTAGAGTCTTCCCGCTCTGATAAAAAAAATTTTAAATCTTGCCAAAGATGGTCTAAGACTCTCGATAAAATTATCAAACAATTGACAATTGTCTGTAAGTCCCGAATGCAGGCTCTAAAAAACAAAAGTTAAATGCATCGCAAACGAAACCGAAACCGAATCTTGAAACCACCGAAAATTGTCCCCAAAAAAAATCATCACATCTCGTGTTGCAAATGAAACGACAAAAGTCATTCGAATCGATCGTCTTTCCACATCAAAAAGTTCAAGTTCAACGCACCGTAAAAGTGAAATTCCCGTCATATCCTCTAATTCTCATTTGTTCAGACTGAGGAGATACATTTATTTTGCACACAGGAAAGCAGACAGCAGTCAGCACAGACTTACTTCCTGCCAAAAACAGGAAAAGCAACCCTTTGTCCACAAAGTTCAACGCTCACTAGTTTCACATTAAGGCGATGGTGGGGGAGGAAAAAAAAATATCCTTTGACAGTCACCGACCGATATACCTTCATCCCTTTTATCTGCCTCCCTATTTTTCTCACTCACTCTCAGTTTAGGTGGTGCACCATAGGTCAAAGGCCTTAAATGTAACCGAATGCGTTGGTTGGAATATCACCGCCGAAATGCAGTTCAGTCAATAATTGGTTTCCCTTCGTCGTTTTCTTTGTCTCAAATGTAAATCCTTTAACGCTTTCCCTTTTTCCCTACTTAGTACTTCCTTTTAAACGATTCCTGGCAGTGGCCATCCCCAACCCCCAACACAAGACCCTTATGGGTAATGGAAAATGCGCAAGGAGCATTTTTAATGTAATTTTTTCACAATCAGGATACACCAACTACGTACACATGTATGCAGGCGAAGCTAAAAATAATGCACTTACCTTGCGTTTATTGTGTATCCTTAATGGAATACAAACACCATGCAGCAACGAAGGAAAGAAAGTGCACTGCATTCACTCACACACTGACTGGCGTTGACACGAAAAGAAAAGCAACAAAGACGGAATCGTAGTATCACAAAGATTCAGATTGTGTCCCCAAAAAAGGATCAAAAAGGATTATGTGGCAAATCAGTTTTTTTTTTTTTTTTTTTGAAAACAAAATCACAGTTAATCTATCCACAAGCTGGCCTGGCCACTTTTATAGACAAAAACAAACACAGCACGCCACTAACAGCGCAAAAGGATGCCAAAGTTGTTATCCTTGCTCCAAGATATACGAGAGATTTTGTCTGTCATCAAAAGGATGCGCTTTTTGCACTGTTTTTTTTCGTGTGGTTACTGGTTACACTGTGGCTATGCAATTGATGCTGTTTGTTGCTCTTACTCTTTTTTCGCGCCGCTCTCTGTGTACAATTTCGTTGTGTCTCTCTTTACTAGTTTTTTGTGCATAGGGATACTTTGCCTGCGGGGGTTGAGGTTGTGTATATCCATTTTTTTTTCTTCAATTGCTAAGCCCACTTAAAGTGGGTGGTTAGGAAAAAATTTACACACACACATACGTTCTGACTCAACTCATGTATGGAAGAACTGCTTCGTTGCACTTCTATGCACTAGAAATAAGATCTTTCACGGCTTTACATAGAAAAAAAAAACAGGACCTCTAATTATAATTTTTTTTGGCCTTTCAGTAGAGCACAACTTTTCGCGTTTTAATTTACAGTCTTTGTGTTTGGAGTTTTGCATCAAGGATGCTGAGATTTTCCTTTTCCTTAACTTAATGCACATATGTACTTAATGCAAAATATCCTTGAAAATCGCGCACAGGATATTCCTTGTTAATTATAAAAAACCAATTGAACACAAATCTGGAATAGAGGAGGTTTTTCTTTTGTCCTTAGTTTAAATCTTTTAGGATAATAGGAATCTTTCTTCCCTCGAGAGCACGCTTTACAGACATCTGGTGGAAATAAATGTGATTTTTGCACTGTCTCTAAAATATCCTGATGGAAGAGACAAATACACATGGAGAGAGAAAAAGAGACATGAAAAAAGAGAACTCTGCCAAGGACTTGGGGTATTCGAAAAGAGTCCTTTTAGCTTTCACAAACTAAATTTATGGATTTATAGGGTGAGTATATTTCTTTTTTTTCATTGATCCACTTGAGATCGGGTTAGGAACTAATAGAATATATCACAATACAACAAAGAAATTGACAGAGGATCGGAGGACACACCTTACGTCAATAGAATCCACTTTGGCAGAAGAGTGGGTCGTCCTGAGCAAACAAGGTGCAGACAATTTTAGGAGGAATCGTGAGCCTGAACCGAACTCCACATAAGATGCAGACTTTGTTGCCGACCCGTGCTGCACGAAGGACGAAAGCTTATATTATAAGTAAGTAACCGAGCTCACCACCCCAACCTTAGTCAATCAATCAATCATTCACGAGCATGATCTTGAACCATAGAGACGGCTCCCATAAGTATTTGCAACTGACAGCTAATAAAAAAAAAATATTTAAGCTTACGTGCTCAGCTTTTAAGTTTTTTTTGTTTGAATTTTCGGAAAATATTTTTTTTTTTTTTTTCGATTTTAATTTTGTTCTAAAAAAATGGGTTCAGCCCCATCCAAACGGAGTGGTATAGTTAAAGAACAAGTTGTGTCCACACGAGCCCGAGGTCAAGTTCAAAATGTCTTTAGGAATCTACTCAGCACGATAGATCCTAAAAACATCATCCAGCTAGAATCCGACACAATGCCAAGACGAAGAATAACCCGAAGCTTAACTCAATCTGCAAATCAAGACGCGAAGATCTTAAGCGTCGAAGAGAAAACAAAATCGAGGAGAAGATCACACCTGGCTGCAAAAAAACGTAAAAAAAGACTAACTTCAGCTTCCGCACGATCACTCGTGTCAGAACTTGAGAATAAAATTGAGAAGGTTCCAAGGAAAAGAGCAAAAACTGCCAGAAAGACAGGAAAACAGTCTGTGGCAACATGCAGTTCGGTTAAATCATGCCACAAGTGTGGCTACGCTGATCATCATGAAACGGTCCTACTGTGTAAAAAGTGTGACAAAGGCAATTGGTTCTGTCCATCCTGTCAGCAGAAGAAGCTTATATGGTCAATTGAGACTTACTTGAAGCAGAGTATTGAAAAACAGGAGCGACGTATTGACAACGTCACTCAATATCGAGACGGTGAAATGGATGTCGACGCCACAGAACTAGTCCGCCAGCTTAACGAAAATTCCAATTTGATCGCTTTCTCCAGTCAACAGATTGAGGAAAATATTAATAGTTGTCCATACCAGTGCCAGAATAGAATCAACGAAGAGGAGTTTGTCCAAGTTAACGTTCCCTCTTTCGAAAATTGGGTCTTGGACTCAGAAGAACATGAAGTAGAAGCAGCCTCTGACGCCCGCGTCAATGGTTCCCCTGTCGAAGTCTGGGATTTATGTTCAGAAGGATGTGAAGAAGAAATACTTACCGGGCAATTGGAATTCTTAGCTGGTTCGGCATTGGGGGATACGTGTCAGGGGATTCTATTGAAGACAGTTGAATCGTTCAATTCACAGGATGACGGTGATCAGGCAACATCCACCCTATGCCAAAACTGGGACTATATTGCCGATCTTGAGGCAATCACACGCGGGAATAGCAACTACTGTTCGTGTCCAATTGAAACTCCCATCAGCGACACGATGTATCCGTCTAGCCAACAAAGTGTAGCACAAGAGGGATTTAATCAGGAAAGCGGATCTTTACCGTCAGACGGCCAGTTACAAACAGTCGCTGAGCATCAGGACGTGATGAATGACAACATTGTGAAGGATAACAACTCTCTCCCTAGTGGAACTTGGAATCTGAGCACAAATGAACATGAAGCAAGTGATACAGAATCTTCTGACACAGTTTTCCAATCTGTCTATGACTACTTACAATCGGAAACTGAGGAAGAAAATGACCGTCAAGAAGTCACAATCAACACAAGCAAATCGGTAGTACCAGTAGATTCGACGGAATTCTGTCAAAAATGCAGGAAATCTGATCATCCCGACAGCATACTGTTGTGTGATAAGTGTGAGAAAAGATTCCACTGCTTTTGCCTTTTAAACATAACATTTGACGTTAACAAGGACAAGTGGTTGTGTCTTTCTTGTCAACAGACAGAGGAGGAGGCAAGTAAAAAACGCCAAAAGGTACTAGGAACATTCAAACCATTAGTGGAGGAAAGCAGCTGTTCCGATGGTGGAACTTGGAATTCGCAAATAAACGATAAAGAAGAAAGCGATACAGATTCCTGTTGTACAGATTTTCAATCTGTCTATGAATACCCGACCCAGTTAGAGATGGAGGATGAAGAGTCCCTGCATTATAGAGGTGAGATAAAAAAACCTCAAGTAAAACCAGTGACAGCTCCCTTCATTAAAATACAAGAAGTAGACGCTAATGATGAAAGAGCGTCTATTTCCTATCATCTTATGAAGCCGATTTCCCAAGCTCAATACACGACCAAAAAAAGAACAGAAAACCAGAAGACATTTCCAATAGATAAGGTCTACCTGGATAAACAAAATTTGAACACCAACAATCACGGCACTATTGCCGATTCAATTTCCGCTTCCGATTCATACGAAGCAGAATTATCGGAAATCTATGAAACAGAAACTGAAAGTGCTCATGCCTCTATGTCTGACCATGCATTCTCACCAGAATCAGATTTTGATGATGAATCTGAAGTGGTTTCACAAAAATTTGTTAAAACTGCTAAAAAAATGGATGACAATGGTGCTGCCGAAAACGTTGACCTCGACGTATGTTGCCAAAAATGTAGCAAGTCGAATAATCCAGAAATGATTGTCCTGTGTGATAAGTGCGAAAAGGGCTACCATTTCTCATGTTTATCTCCTGCGCTGTTTAATGTTCCACTGTGTAATTGGTTTTGTCCCATTTGTGAGGAATCCCAGCTAATCGGCAAATTGGAAAACATCCTTAAAAAGATTGATGAATCGTTGGAAAAAAGAAATAAGAAAATGATCGATAAGTTGGAAGTGCACATCTATTGACAGAAAAAGAAAGGTAGTCAGTTGAACTTCTCCAAGGATGACAAAAAAAGTCTTAAATGCCGATGAGCTTTGCAATTTATAGCTGAAGAATCATATTAAACAATTTTTTACGTCGGAAATAGTCTTTTATTGCGCACCCAGCTCACTGAGAAGGTTTCCGGTGGCCATTCTCTCTGCTCCAAATTAGAAATCTGTATAAAGCTCACTATATTCAGATCTTATGTCTCTTTGTGGGTCTTAGGGCCTTTACAAGTATTCTGTCGCTGTGCCTGAATCATCTGCGGCTAAATCCCAATTGCCTTTACTACTCTGTGACAGTCTTGTGCCACGCTCTTGGGCTTCGTACGGAATTTATTTCCTCCTTCGGATTTCAGTTTCGTCCGCCAAGTTGGTTTAGTGCACATTCATTTCCGTTTCATCAACAGCCCGTTTTGGGTTAGATTTGAATGTTTTCCGAATCGAAGCGTATTCATCATGAGATTATATGAAAATGGAGACAGTATACAACCAGAAAACCTACTCTTGTACAGGACGCACCTTGAAGTATTCCGATCTTTCCGACAAGGGCTGCAGTTCCCAGGCGAATGTTGTAGATATCGAGTGGTGTGAATAAAAACTGGGGGAACACTCTAAGCAAACCGTCTTGACGGAAGTGTTTTTGAAACTTGACGAAACTCAATTTTATTCAATTCAAATTGAGTGCTTTGTCTAAAAAATTGAGAGAACACTCTGCCTCAGTTTTTATTCACACCACCCATCGTCTCTCACTTTAAAGCTATCTTCAGTGTGCTCATCAGGTATATTGCATTTTTATATCTAATACACCCAGTGTTTAGTTTTAACAAAAAGAGATTCTCCTTCCCAATCAGCTGTCTGAGAATAGCTCTACTTCTTGGTGCTCTCTTAAATAACTATTCTCCATTGAATAAGCACGGCGCAGTATAACTTTCCAGAGGTATCGTACTTAACAGCTTATTTTTTTGAAAAGTCAAGTAGCCAACACTGCTGCAGACCCCTAAATGCGTGGTAAAACCGTGTTTAATGTTGCCTTTTCTGTTATTTGATATTCCATCCTGTCTAGCGGGAGTTTTGTTTGACTCCGAAAGGTTATCCGTGATTTGGGAGGCGCTCTTCATATGTAGGCTGAATGTTGTGAAAGGATGATGTGCTTTCGAAGCATGTGCCTAAAGTTACGCAAAGTTCTTAAAAAGTTGTTCCACAGTGAACAGAACGGCTTTGATGTGGAGATGTGGCAAAGGTTGGTGAACATGAATTTGTATACCTACACGTGCTGGAAGCTTTAAGGAATGAACAACTGTTATAAATAATGTTGTTAGCATTGGTGGTTGGTAACACTGCTTCAGAAATCAGAAGTTCCTTCCTTAATTTTTGTAATTAGACGTTGAAATAGAGAACTGGTCTTATGCTGGTCTGCTGCTAATTTGGAGTAAGTTTTCTTCCTTGTAGCGAATGAGCCTGAATGACCAAAGACACTTTCCAACCACTTCACTGATTAAATTGAAACGAAAATGTCAGGCTCAAACAAGCTTTAAATTTTATTTCTTAAAAGATTTTTATCATAAAATTTTATTGCAAAATGTTCTTGTGTTCGCACCATAGTGCTGGATTGTCACATTCCGCCATTGAAGTTTTGATATACGCTGAAAGAAAGAAAGAAAGAGGAACTTTATAGTGTGGTGAAGAAATTGGTCGATTAATCATAAGAATACAGTGGAAGCTAAAAGTGAGCTTCTTTTCCAAAGTCCGCTTCAACCTAAATAAGGAAATCGAGGGTTATAAAAAATTAGATAGTTCTGCTTTCTTGGTTCCTGGGTTTAGTGGAAAAACCCGACACTACTGAACGTTATGCTAATGAAAACATACTTACGAGTAGCTAAAAGTTTAGGTATTAAACATCAGACAGACGACTTCTGGAGAAGTGGCTAGCGTGTCAGCTCTTTTATTACCACTCAATCCACTGTGAGGGATAACCCAGTGTATCCAGAACAAGCTTAGATTAAATAATATTTTTCAAGTCTAAAAAGATGAAACAATGTTCCCTTAGATATTGAAGGCGCAATTGTACTTTGATTGATCTAGGCAAGAGTTTGCCAAGGTTGACTGAACACTTAGGGGGAATTTCCCAACCATTTTGATGTAGGTAAGTCGGTATTCAGAGGCTCCTTAGGGTTAAGGACATGATTAGTATTTCTGCTGACCTCATCGGACCGATTAAGTCAACACTCACGACGTCTGAGTGCACATTCTCACATTCTCCTTTCTACGTATCATGTTTCATGGAAACAACGATAATTTACACACATGAAATGTTGACATTAATTTTTTTGCCCATGAAAAATCCACACATCTCGGTTTGGGCGTATCTTTGAGGCTACCAAAGTACGTCAACCCTTAAAATCATCATCAGACAGAAAAAAAGAACAAACATAATGCAATACTCACAATTAGGCCGGTAGCAATTGAACAAATCAATGGCACAATCGTTTTCAAAAATCCGATAGCAATTTTTTACGTCACTGTAGGCGCAGGCTAAGTAAAATTCATGTGGACACTCCAGGGGGCAGTCTTGAAATGATAGCACCGGTCTGACCGTAGTCAAAATACCTAAAATGTGTCAACCAAATCGATAAATGCAAACAAAAGTTTTGAATTTATTTTGTTGCAAGGTCACGACTACTCACAGCACAGCACAGTCACTGAAACAACTCGTAATATGTCGGTTTGCATTTTTATTTTTTATTTATTTTTTTCTTTTAAACTCTTTAGCAAGGGTTTCCTTTAAGTATCGTTTCCTTCGTTGTTCCGCCACCGATAGAAAGTCAATTGCAACTGTGGGAGCTGACAAGTTGCTGTTGGCAATTAAAGTCCCTCGACGTTGTCGTTTGAATCGTCATCGTTGGGTGTAGAGTTGTGTGTTGTCCTCGTTTTATTTTTGGTTTTAGATGGTGGGAATGGACTCCATCAAGGATACTTCTATATTTGTGTGTGCATTTGCTTATATTTGACTTAACTGGAGTACTTAGGTTCTAGTTACTTTTGCTTGAAATTCTTGCGGGTAAGACAAAGAATACCGTGGGGGCAATAAGAGGAACTTCATATGATTTTCTTTTTTAAATTTGTGCATAGAAAAAGGCGTCAAAGCTGCATTTTGTAACATATGTAAGTCTCATATTTATACACCACTAGGGAAGAGGCACAACATGAATGCTTCCTGCGAGAAGGGAAGTCTTGACCCACGCCGGGTTGTCCCATCAGCTATTAAATTTTGTATTTCATTTCTTATACTAATGGAAGAAAACTTTAGTTTTTATACAAAGCAGGCTTTGAACGACAGATTAAGAAGCTTTTTCACGGCAAACTATATATACTCTCGATGGTTGTCATTGCTTGCCGAGGGGTGATGCCGCGAATGAGTCACATGACTCAGCAGCCCAACGCCGTATGTTTGCCACCGAAGTATTTTACTTCAGCTTCACTAGCCGTACGCCTCACCTCCTGTTTGAATTTATCCGCCCTTCCCTTCCGCCTATTCCTTTCGAATTCGACGTTCCTAGTGGGTACTTACCACTTTTTGAATCCACTGTGACTTCTTCTTCTTCTTCTTCATATAGTCACCTCAATGAACCAGACAAGGGACAAAGGTGTGTTAATTAGTTCTGCCAACATATAAATTCCAAAAGTTGATTACACAGCTGCAATGTCGGGTAAGTGCAGCGAGTAAGAACACAATTTACATTGAAATGAGTTCGAGTATGTTGGGCAATTAAGAATATTGTCGAACTAATTTTTAAGTACAGAACTTACACCTCGAGTGGTGCTATATGTCGTTGTTGTCTCCTAATCGAGGAAATAATATGCGTTGACGTTACCACCCTAAGTGGGGTTCACTTTTCATGAAGTGATTTGTGGTCCTGAAAGATTGTGCTAATCCCAAACTATGCACAAGTAAAAAAATATTTTACAGCCAAGTTTACATCAGAAAGCATTTTCAAAGTTAAGTGCATGACTATGAGTGGGAAATTCTCTGAAAAGCGGCATTATTCCTGCCACTGATACTAACCGACTTAAAGAGAACTGTCTACGTACAATGACAAGGAGGAAACTTTCGTTTTTGAGAAATTTTCTCTGCATGCACAGCCAAACTTGACAAAACTGTCACAAATAATGCTATTACCCGACAGGATACCCACTTAAACATACCGCACAAGTACAAACACACCACACACATCATGTGAAGTATTTGTAGTTTTATCAGCCTCAGGGTTGATGTTACTTCTAAAAACTTTCCTCCTCCATCAAAGCCCTGGAGGAAAATTTGCCACAATGTTGAGGCTGTCTACTGATAAATAGTTTTCTATTCGGATCCTTTTTTTTCCCCTTTGTCGATAGCTAGTTACAGTGGTTAGGTTTATTAAATTATTCTGCTCCAAAATTGTTCACAACGATTTAATGTAGTAAGTTTGTTATGAGTTGTTTGCAGATTTGATGAGATTTAGGGCAGAAAGTTCATCATGAGGTTCGTGTCAATTAGTCGAGGGTTCTACTGTGAAATAATGTGATGAACATTGAAATGTATTGATTGTCTGAAAGGCATTGCAGGACTGATGGTCATTGTGTTGTTCAAGGAGAAAAGTAAATTTAATCATCGTGGGAAGTTGAACTTATTAGCAGAGTTGAAGGTCATAGTTAAAGAGATATGAGATGTAGTAGTTTGCTATGTGATTTGGCTGATAGGTTCACCTTATTGTCCTTGAAGACACAAAGAAGAAAATCTCCCCATTAATTGGCTGATAATAGTCCGAAACATACAGCTATAGTCCCAAAAATATGGACAGCTGAAAAGGAATTCCGAGGTTTACCATAGGCATGATCTTAAATCCCACTTAAACCTTAAACAAGTTCTGTAGGCAAAACCAAATTCAGAAATAGAAGCGAGCTTAGCCAGGGTGTTAAGACAGCTTGGAAATCTATTCCCTTGACCGTGTGCCAAAAGCTGGTTAACTCCTTGCCAACGAGATGCCCAGAAGTAATAAAAAAACAAAGGCCATGCGACTAGATATTAAATAAATTAAAATTTGAAATAGATTGCATAACCAAAAACAAGGATTTCAATAAAAATATCCAAAAACCGAAGAAGTGGACACAATGCTGGTTCTTTAAGATGTGTTTATTTTTTGTCAATAAGTGTACGTACGCAGATGGTTTGAATTCGATGAAATATTCTATAAAAACTATTGTGTCATGTCCTGATACTCTTAGAAGAGCTTCCTCATCTCGGATTCTATTAGAATCTTTAGCGATATCTAAAGAGGTCTTTAGATTGTCTAGGAAAGATTAAGTCTGTTTGAAGTATACTCTTTATGTTGTGCTGCTGTAGTCACGTGGCTTTAATATCCACAGATCCTCCTTATAAGCAGAACTTAAGATTTCTGTCCAAAGACTTTCTTTCTCCGAAAAGAAAGGCAATACTTTGCCTGTGAACCTTCAAAATGGACCCACCTTTGATCTTAGTGTATGTCTCTACCCCTCACTAGAGGACCACTTCAAATTAAGTGTAAACCAAAGAAAGAAGCAACGAATTGCAGGATTAGCATTTACCGCCGCTCGTAAGATCCAAAATTTCCCTCAGCCTTAACGTGGCAGTGCAAAGCGTAATCTGAACTTCTAAGGCCACTCCAGTTGTATGATAACATTTTTACTTGAATAAATTTTAACGACACTTCTTTCCATACTTAATGGTATTTTTTTGATCTTCGCACCCGTCCTGTTTTGTTAAAGCGTATAAAATTACATATTCTGAACAAAAAACCTTGCATATCTCTTCAACCATAGATTTTAACATTTTCCAATCCAAACAAATTTCTTAGAGATGGCAGCACTGAATAGTTATGCCCTTCACCTTGAACGTCAATAAGTTCACTCACCTTGCACTAAGGAGTTAAATAATTGGCGCAGGTTCAGTATTCTGTGAAGTGTTGTAAAGTGAAGTTCAGTGCGCGGATTAAATCGTTAACAGTGCCCCCAACTAAGTGTTAGTGCTCGCTCTCGCGTTCTCCGTCTTTCCCTCTCGTCTCTTTGTTTTTGTGTTCCAATACAAATATGTGATCTCTGGCTTTGCCTGAGCTAAAGTTTACCATCTCCAGAGTGTGAAAGTGAATAAGTGCGAAAGCTAAGTGAGCAAGAGCAGTGGAAGTGAAAAACCATTTTCCAGCTATTATAGGAAGAATTTGTCTCCCAGTGTTTTATATGGAAGTCATTTGGTCGTAGGCAAGGCAGTGTGTCTAAAGAGAATTTCGTCTTCAAGGTTATTGTGTGTGAAAATGAATGTGCAGTGTAAGTGTGTTTAGGGAGAATTCGTCTCTGGTGCTTTTGTTGTTTTTCTCATTCTACCCACCTCCAAAGTGTTTTGCTGAAATTCACCTATTTGTCCCTCGCGATCGTGGTTTGTTTTGATGGTTCGGGGTACACGGTCGAGTGCAGTGGTATGTTGTACGTGTGCTTTCCCACACGACGCAGCTGACAAACAATGAAATCGCAATAATGACGAGTGACATTATTTCGTTGCAATTTTCATTTGGGCATTTTTTCTTGGTTCACAGGTATGTAATATATCCAATTTTTAAAAATTACATCATAGAGCAATCTGTATTATCCAGTTTCCGTAATCCTGCAAATATCAACCATACACGAGATGCTTTTGTAAGAAATGTTAAGGCTTCAGAACGATTTGGAGTCTATTGTATAATTTCTATTTAGTATATGTATGTACCTTAGTGAAGTCTACCCTAGATTAGATTAGATTGAGAATTGGTAGCTCCTTCTCAACGCAGTCACGGTTGACGCTAAAGTCCAGAGTAAAGCTGGGCTTCCAACAGGTCCCTTATATCAAGCTCCATTAGCTAGATGGATTCAGTTTTACTCGCCAAGTTGGTTCATTTCCATTTGCGTGCGGCACCTGTATTACCGTATTATTTAACTGCGTCGTCCCTGATAAATTCAAGGATTGTATGAGCCAGGGCGATGGTGTGCCTCCACTTTATACATATATACATATATCCCACCTATCTTGGTCTTGTATTTGGACTCTTCCGACTAGGTTGCTGGATCCTTAAAATTGATGAAGAGATGACGGGAAATTTTCGAGTTTCCTCATAGATATGCCGTATTGTGAATATTTGGCCGATGGTTGACTTTCTCGGCCTAAATCGCACTGATAGGAGTCAATCATGTTGTTAACAAAAGATTTTATGCTTTCCTGATCTTTCTAACGATACTAAAACCTATAATTTTGTAGGTGCGTACTCCTTACCAAGTCATCCTTCCCGCGCGCCGCCCTAAAGTGTAGCCGAGCACTTACTTACTTAAGGTGGCGTTACCATCCGGGGTGGACCTGGGCCTCAACCAACAAGCGTCTCCAGCCAGGTCGATCTTTAGTTAGCTGCCTCCAGTTTTGCACGTCAAGTTAATTGAGGTCCATTCCACTTGCGTGCGCCACCTGAGTTGCGGTCTTCCTGTACTGCGCCATCATTCGGGTGTGGATTCGAGGATTTTCCGGACTGGAGCATTGGTTTTCCTCTCGAAACAGCTAAGAGCGACCTCATCCACTTTTGATAAAGTCCATACGCCGTTGAGCAGGACTGATCATAAGGGTCCTATAAAGGGTCACTTTAGTCATTCGAGAGAGGGCTTTGCTACTCGATTTTCTTCTTACCTCAAAGAAACATTGATTGGCAAGAGTTATTCTTCATTTGATCTCAGCGCTAGTGTGGTTGTCTGAATTTATAGCGGAGCCTAGGTAGACCAAGTCCTTAACTACCTCAAGGTGAGCTTTTGAAAGACTTTGATGGAGCAGCGTCTATTCTCCATCGTCATCCTGCACAAATGGACGAATTTGGCAGGGATGCGAAAACTAGACATGACTCTATATAGCTCGTCTCCATAGATGCTGT
The DNA here is from genome assembly GCA_917880715.2 of Matsumyia berberina. Lineage (NCBI taxonomy): Eukaryota > Metazoa > Arthropoda > Insecta > Diptera > Syrphidae > Matsumyia > Matsumyia berberina. Next base: position 53,575,925 of record OU862870.1, read on the forward strand.
CATACGCGGCCTTAAAATCGATGAAGAGGTGGTGGGTATCAATTTGAAGTTCCTGGGTTTTTTGCAAGATCTGCCGCAGTGTGAATATTTGGTCGATGGTGGATTTTCCTGGTCTGAAGCCACACTGATATAGACGGATCAGGTTGTTGACGAACGGCTTCAGGCGCTCGCGCAACACGGCAGATAAGATCTTGTAGGCGATGTTAAGGAGACTGATGCCTCTGTAGTTGGCTCAGTTCAAAAGGTCTCCTTTGTTGAGGATTGGGAAAACAATGCTGACGTTCTATTCATCGGGCATACTTTCCTCCGACCATATTTTACATATGAGTTGGTGCATGCTCCTTGCCAAGTCATCGCTTTCCGCTTTGAACAGCTCGGTAGCTAGGCCGTCGGCACCAGCAGCTTTGTTGGACTTAAGCTTAGATATGGCTATTTTCACTTCATCCACGTCGGGTTGACGGAATTATTGGTCTTCCCTGACAGCGAAATTTGGTTCGCCGTCGCCGTTGAACAGTCTGCAGAAGAAGTTCTTCCATATCCTCAGCATCGACTACGATTCCACTACAATGTTCCCTTGTTCATCCTTAGAGGCTTCGGTTTGGGCTCTGCAGTCTTGACAGGTTATTTTTACCCTTTGGTAGAACTTTCGAACCTTATTACCTTAGCGAGCGGTTCTGGTCTTTCTATAGCCGAGCACCCTTCCATATAATACAAAAATTTTCAAATACCCCTAATGCTCTACCCATAAACCATATTTCAAGCACATTACCCTCACATTAGAACGAAATACATAATGTTACCCCGGTGCATTGCAATGCACAGATGTGGATATCCTTACAAAAGTGTGTACTGTGTTCCCATCTATCCCGTCAACAGATGGTGTACCTTTAAGACGGTACATCATAAAGTGAATAGAAATAACGAATTTTATTTCAAAACACTCGGCAACAAAACGAATAAAAATAAAACAAAAACCTCCTGAAAGGATATTATGCAAATCGTATTGTCCTTTCCGTTGCATTATAATGCGAGCAAAGAGAAAGAAAACTTCGTCTTCATTTTCTGTCTGCCATCGGAGCTCCACCTTCTCTTTTTTAACCTGTTCACAGGGATAATACCCAACTTGACTAGCTCCAGGTTATTGTTTTATTTAATACGAGAGAAAGTATCCTGCTAAAATTACTTACTAAACTGTGTTGTTATCCTTGACTGTGTACTTTGTTCCAAAGCGTGGATGTGCTAGAACAGCTTCACTTTTTTCAGATGGTATGAAAATTAGGATCCTAGAAGACAATATGAATAATAATAATCCTTACAAGAGTCAAGTTAGAAAAATGATGACCACGACCAAGTTGTGAGGACTCGCTTGTAGACAGCAGACACTCTGCACATGTTTCGCGATGTATCCGAACGATCACGAAACCACTGACTACCCCCAACAGAAGTGAGTTCCCGAAAACCCACTCAAAAATAAACGCAAAGTTACGCATACGCCGAGATGGAGGCGGACGAAAGTTCTCCCTCTGTCCCTTAAATAACTGTGGATATATTTCAAGGATTTACTTTATACTTTTTTGATTTAATTTTGATAAATCACATACAAAATTTACATTTTTTATACATATTTTAACGGGGTGGGTCTGGTGCTCTGTGTGTAAAATTGGCAGTTATCGTAGAAATTTCACAGAAAGGATATCCATTACGTAGCGAAATGTACACCCCAAAAATGGAGTGTTGTAATACATTATCTCATATTGTTCATTTATTTTATGTTCTCGTAGTTTATTATCCTTGATGGCGTGTTTTTTTTTTACTTTTTTGTCCTTCGAGAGGAACGTGTCGGTGTCTAGAGAGCGCAACACATTTTTCACGTCTGTTGGACTTTGATTGTGGATTTGATTCCAAAGTGGTTGTATTGTCTGCAGTCTGAAGGAGGTTTACTGAACGAGTCTATTATGTATTATATTAAAGGGTAAATGGCAAAAAAAAATTCCAGACGTACGAGTATATTTCGGAGAGTGTACGAGTATTTTCATTTCGATGAATTTATTGTGCTTTAATGCTATGCTATCTATGGTCTGAGGATTGGTTGCGTTAGGATCACGTATACAAAGGATATTTGTTTGTTTGGCTGAAGTTGGACAAAAAAAGCCATCTGAGCTGGAGATCGGTGTCAGAAAAAATGTACTATTTGGTATTTTTATTAAGTTACAAGTGGTTACAAGGACCGCTTACACAATGGACCAGTAGGTAGCATTGACTGCGCAGTCTTTGACTAGGTATTTTGCCCATAAGCTAAGGTACAAGTGGTTGGGGTATGCATTTGAATGCGACGCAAATTTAAAAAGGGATATGCCATTTGATTTTCAAATAAAACAGCAAATTTGAAGTTTATAGATTTTAAAATTAAGTTTAGAGTTGGATATTAGGTTTGAAGAAATATTGTATAAGTTTTTATCAAAAAAATTCCACTAAATTTTTTTAACTTATTATTTATTGAATTTTGATAAAGAATTGAAAGATTTTCTTATTGTTGGAAAATAACATTATTTTGTAATGGATTCTGAGGATCTCAGAAGGCAACACCAGAAACACGATTTTTTAAAAATCTACGGAGAAGAATTACCAATCGCTAATCTATGGCCCCTGACACGGTGACTCGGCGAGATCGGGTAAGGAACACCAGAGTACGCGAGGCACTCAATGTCGAGCAGCTACTTCTTCGAACGGAGAGGTCCATACTTTGATGGTTTGGGCACGTCAAACTCATGTCCCCAACTCGGTTTCCAAGACGTGCCATGGAATTCGTGCCATCGGGCAGGCGTCCCCTGGGTAGGCCTAGGATGAGATGGTTGGACCAAGTCCGAAATCTCACCTCTACCCGTATGGGGATAGCCCCTGATGAGTTAGAGTCGATGGCGGAAGATCGGCAATTGTGGAGGGTCCACTTAAGCTCCCTAAACCCGCGACCCTCATAGTGGATAAGCGGGCCATTGGAAAATGATGATGATGATGAAGCTAATGTCTCTAAAATCGCTCTGATGGCTGATGGTTTTTGGTGCCCTATATAAGAAGTCGTGTCGAAATATTCGAGGGCTTTCAGTCTTGGCGCTGAGTGTCCTGCCAGTCTCTTTGCTTCGAGGTGTGCTGGTAGGATGGGTAGTATCACTTCCATGGTAGCCGTTGGTTTGTCATTCGTTGTGTTTGTGTGAGCATTTCCTTTGCATATTTCTTTACAACTGGCCACCAGACCAATACGCTAAAAAAGAGGATTGGCTTGAAAACGCAATTGTATATCCAGTGAACCTGTTTCGGTTTTAGACCCTATGTCTTGCCGAAAGCTCTCCTACATATCCAGAAGGCCCTTTTAGCTTTAATCGTTCGTTTAAGATAGTTGACGCTGTCGCGGAGTTGCAATTGTAAACCTCCTTTGTGTTATTCAGCTTTTTAAAACATTGCTGAGAATTGCCAATGAAAACTTTAGTTGCACCCTTTTCATAACGCTGGACATGCTCACAACACCACCTCTCGGTAATAGACAACAAACTTGCAAAAGTATTATTTGTGTTATTTGCTGACAATCGCCAATGAAAACTTAAGTCGCACCCTTTTCATAACGCTGGACCATGCAAGTTAACGATATTTCCAAAGAAACTCAATTTTCAGCGTATTAATGGCTGAGCACAACGCCGGCATTATATCATGGAGAGTAACCCCATATTCAGTTTATAGACTCTATTACCAGTAGATTGCTATTTTTTCATTTGCAATTACAATTTATCGTTATTTTTTCACCGAAAAAAAAAAATATCCCCATACGCTGTTATCCTTTGTGTTGGTTGGCATGCGACGATGGTGAGAAACACATCCTGTTTCGTTGACAGGTCACACTTTATGTAGCCAATTGCAAAAATTGTATCCAATATTCATAGATTATGCAGAACAATATGCTATTATCCTTTGTGGATGAAAATGTTTATCACTGCAGGGCATTCACCCTGTGTCGGTTTAACCGTAAAGGAATTTTATTTATTTGTAGCATAAACAGAGAGGTATGTATGTGTGTAAATTTATTTAATTATACATTCACGCAAAATTACATACTGTCAGGACGCCAACAGATGTAAATTTATCACTTTGAACTCCCAACGAACTCGAATTGATTTCGATGGCTTCCAGCAAGTGAACTTGAATTTATCGAGCATGTATTCAGAGGACATGCGTGTGCGGAATTTTTGCGAGTAATACAAATTATGCGAGTGTGTCATTTTCTTATTAAATTTACGAGTGGATTTCAAATTGAAGCTCCGGAAGCTCCATTACAATTCAAATATAGAACTCAATTATGAAAGGGCAACATTTCTGTGTCTCATTCTGGACAGCTAATACTCTTGAACCCGTTAAAAAAAACCACCGTAGCACTGTACTGCTGCAGAAAAGCCATTGGTAAAAAATGGGGCCTGCTACCTCTGGTTTTACGTGGCCGTTATCAGACCCATACTTCTGTATGGTGTCTTAGAAAAAGCCTTACACCGTAATCTATTGGGAAAAGTGCAAAGATCAGCATTCATATGCATCAGAGAAGTACTAAGAACCACCCCATCCGCGGCACTCAACGTGCTCCTACATCTGATTACCTTGAATATTTTTTGGCAAACAGCCAGCTGTTAGCGCAGCCATCAGACTAAAAGACTCCTCCCAATGGTCAAACAACCATATTTGCCATTCCTCGATTTTAGATCCCCTACCTTTCATTGCGGGAAACATCGACTACATACCGTCCAAGTTGAATTTCAACCTTAACTTCCAGACTACCATTTCTTCCCAAGAGGAGTGGGAGAGTGGTGACATTAGAGACGATCACTCCATTCATCTCTCTACCCGCGGTTCCAAAACCGAGAACGGAGTGGTAGGTGGTGTTTTATCCGATATGCTTAACCTGAGCATCCCCTTCCGTCTATACCTGACCACTGCAGCGTTTTTCAGGCGGAAATCCTGACAATCAACGAAGCTTTATCCTGCATTTGTCATAATGTGATATCCTTCAGGGACACCACAATCTTTACCGATATCCAGGTTGCAAAAACTGCTTCACATTGTCGGCCATTTCTCATGAAGATGGCAGAACATTTTAACATTCACCTATGGTGGGATAGGGACTTTCCAGGGAACCGTAAGGCCGATGAACTCGCCAAACGTGGTACTACTCCAGACATTCTTCCGGAACGAAGGGATCTCGGTATTCCACTCGCTACATGTAAACTTCTCTGAGGGTACGAAGCGATCAGTAAGACAAACCAAAGATGAAGGAATGGTATCACGTGCCGTACCTCCAGGTAGATCTGGCTTCGATATAAAAGTTTGATATTGCTCAATAGGTCGCTCATTAGTACCGTTGTTGGAGTTCTCACTGGTGATTGTGCTATTGGCCTTCATGCCAAAAGATGGGCCTCTTCGCAAATGATTTCTGCAGGAGCTCCATGGGCGAAGAGGAGGAAGAAACTTCATCAAGCTTCGGCTTCATCAAGACCTCTAAATACTTTCAATAAAGTGAGTGGCGCTGTTCAGTGTATAGATCCATGTGGTACCACAAAGGGCTTTCTTGGCCTACGTGTATCAATACTTTCCACAAACAGCCATCCCACCTACCTACGTACCCATCTACCTATTATTAGCGAAATATCAACACTTTCTGCTAGAGAACTGTTAAGGCGCGATCCTCTCCTAGCCAGCTCGTCGGCACGCTCATTGCCCTTATGATTGCTATGACCTGTGACCCAGTTGAGTGTAGTTGTAGAGTGGGTACTTAATTGATTGATTTCAAGTCGGCATTGCTCAACCAGTTTTGAGGATGTGGTAACCGCATCAATGGCTTTTATAGCGGCTTGGCTACCCGAAGAAATAGCAATTTCTGTGGTATAAACAAAACGCTTTTCAAAACCCAAAACGAGGGAACAAACCGTGTTCAAATCCAACGCGATCTGGATGGGAAGTATTGGCCAAAAATGCACCAAATACTTTTTTCCCACTCCATCCAGCACTTGCCACGCTTCTGCCTGAAAAGCTGATAAGCTTCCTGACGGCCTCCAAAACATTCGGTATAGCCCAATAGGGCTCTATATAAGACCGCAGTGCGAAAGCGGACTAACTGCTTCCCATTAACATTCAGCAACAACGTAGTGGACCATTTCCGCAGTCTGTATAATGCAGACGACAGTTTAAACTCTGCTGCCAGTCAGTATGATCGATTCAACCTGAATCACATTAGTCAACAGTTCAGTCCACCCAATTCTGTGTTTCTGGACGACTCGTATCTATGGGCGGGGATTTAAAAATATTTTTAGCACTAGACATCGCTAATGCCAGTTCACCACCTTTCTCCGGAGAATTCCACCGCGAATTATATTCTATACTTGTCAAATCTAATAAAAAGTGTCATCACATTAGGCAGCCAAAAATTAGAAGCTTAAATTACGTTATCTTCACTTTTACGAACCAAGTCATCCGCTATAAAAAAAAAGGATTTGTCTTTTTTTTAAGTACACCTCACTAGTCCACAACGAAAGGACTTTTATTTTAAATTTTATGACCATAATCTCTTCTTGGCAATTCATAGGCTGAAAAAAGAAAAAAATCTCTGCCATAAAAATATCTTAATGAATTTCCCAAAGACCCGTTCTCTACGAGACGACCTCCTCTCCCACAACTTCAACACAAAATTTAGAATGCAAAATCTCTTGATACATAAAAAACGACACAATCACCATTTTATAGTTCTTTATAGGGAGACAGTATCATAAAGCATCCACGTGTGATGCGTTATTCTTGTCTCCGAAGTGGAGTGGCGAACTGCTTCCTTTGAAAGATGCCATGCATTTTGTATTTCTTGTAACACAGTTTGTGGAATTCCTTCCTTCCTTCGTTCATCCTTCACCTTGTCTTATTGTCCCATTAATTTTGTATAAAAAAAAAATCCACAGAATTATAAGTCTCCAAAGACTCTTAAAACATAAACTTGGCGTGAAGAATAGAAAAATGTAGAAAAGGTTATAAATTAAAGGAAGAACAGGGAGCGGAGAAACACTCCATCGTGAATTGGGTGAGTACGCAAATTTGTCTTTGGAAAGTCTTTATTGCCCCGTAACCCATTTTGAGGGACGTTGACACAACATTTTCTTCAATCACAAGGGTATACACAAGTATAATAAGCCTTGATGAGCTAAGGAAAACGAAAAAAAAAAATCAATTTTAAGAGAAAAATAAAGGAAACAGGACGCGCTAAAAGGTTTAAGTGGGAAAAGTTTTTCGGAAACTTTTTGGGTTTCTGGTTCCTGGAAAACCTCTAATTCATCTGGAGACAATTAAATATTCCAAAAAATAAAATGGTATGAGTGGCGCGATACCCATGAGAATTGTGGTGAGATTATATCAATGCAAATCGGTGATGTGTTGCTAAATTTTGCAAATGGTCAAAAAATACTGAATCAACGAGTTAATGAAATCATACAATTTCTTTACTTCATTATTCTACCATACACTCCAGCCGGAACTAAAGAATCTGCGGAAGCAATGACACAATACTAATGCAACTCGGAGGCTTCTTCAATACCAACTTCACTTGAGACGACAACTTATCTGTTTTCACATTGGCGCAAAACTCCACTTGAAGATCCTCTTGTCAACTTCTGTCTGAGAATAGTGCACTTGAGACTAGAAATAGTAAACGATCCAAGCGAAAGCATTAGAAATGATAAGTTTCAACACGAACCAGTTTATCGGTGTCTTCTAGATGCGAAGCAAACAAGTCAAGGGTTTCCAACGCCCCTCAAATTTGTTTTAATCCATACTCGTAACGATAGGTTGGGTTAGGTTAGGTTAGATGGCTGTCCTCGCTCAGGCAGGAACACACTTAGACCAAATTGGCCCCTTGTGATACCACAGTGAAGAAAACCGGCTTACCTGCACCAGGGAAGCAGAATGTGTAGCATAAGTACAACGAGGGTTGGCAACCGTAAAGGTGTTAACCCTAAGAAATGAACCATTTCGTCCCAGAGATGAAGTTTCTTCTCTTCTGGATGTCGAGTTCAACTAGATCGTTAAGATCATCATAGAAGTATTCTCCGAGGTACACAGTAGGCGGATCGTAGTTTCCTCTTCCTCCTCGTCCCTGCAGCTTCTACAGAAATCGTTAGAGGGAATTCCCAGTCTAAGTGCATGTCTGCCTATCAACCAATGTACTGTAAGGACCCGTATCAGTGAACCTAGTTTTTTTTCGGTTTGTGGATAAAAATCTCTCTGTCCTCTTTAAATCCCGGTAAGGCCAGATTTGTTTTGACAGGAGACAAATGCTGATTTTTTTCCACCTATGGCTTGCCAGTTTCTTGGCATCTGTGTCAAAGAGGAACTAGATCGATCCGATAGGCGCCCCCCCTCCACCCTCTTTAGCCAGTCCGTCCGCTCTGCAGTTGCCTGGAACGTCCCAGTGTCCTTGGACCCAGCACAGGGTTAAGTCGCACCTATCTGCAGTCTCGTTGAGAGATCTGCGGCATTGCTTTACCAACCTCGTATCGTATCGTATCGTCGGCGATTCCACGGCTTTAATAGCTGCCTGATTATCTATGTTTAGAACAATGGCGCTACAATCGATCGCATTAATTGAAAGCCAAGCCGTAGCTTAGCAGACTGCCGTGATTTCCGCTTGAAACACACTACAGTGTTCCGGCAGTAGCGTGGTGATAGCTAAGCCAGGGGCATTGGAGAAGACTCCTGCCACCGTACCACCCGCTGTCTTGGATCCATCTGTGAATATTTATAGCGCGGAATTGTTTAAAACTGTATTCGATTCCCAAGAGCTTCTGCTAGGAATCCGAGTCTTGTACCTGACGTTGAAATCAATATGGGGAACCACGTAGTCCGTTACCTAGGAATAGTATGTTTGCCCTTGAGGATCCTAGAGTGGCCCATTGCGGTGCTGATCAGCTGGGAGGATTCTCTGAGCCCTAATGCTGCTTTGACTGCCATTAACTTCCCAAAGATATCAACAGGAAGCAAATGGAGCATTACCTCTAGTGCGGCAGTGGGGGTTGTTCTCAAGGCACTCGTTATGCAGATGCAAGATTCCCTTCGTACTTTTTAAGCAGGCTGCTGTTGATTTTTTTGTCCAGTGCTGTTCACCAGACCAATACTCCGTAAATAAGGATTGGCCTCACCACCGCCGTATATATCCAGTGGACTGCTATAGGCTGCATGCCCCAGAGCTTTCCGGCAGGAACGCCGGTCCTGAATATTCAGCCTCCAGCTGAGTTTCCTATCGAGTATGACCCCCAGGTATCTGGCATGGTCTACAAATTGGATTTCCATGCCTTTTAATTTGGGATAGGTGATATAAGGAATCTTATAGCGTCTTGCAGATTCCATAAGGCCTCTTATTGTAAGGAGGAATTTACCAGTGGTTGCTATTGCAATCGTCTCTTCCGTGATCGCACAACTCGTCACGTAAAAACGAAACGATTTGGCCCCAGAATGTTCCGTTTTCCGTGCCGAATTATACGATCATGGAAGAGATGATTTGGCCCCTGTTCAAGGCACTCTTCATGTGAGTGGAGTTCCATTGAAACAGATGGAGAAGTTTAAGTATCTCGGAGTCCTATTCACGAGTGATGGAAGGACCAATACTGAGTTATCCTGTAGAAAGGGTCAGGCTGGAGCAAGTTTGGGACATCTTGATTAAACTGTTATCAGGAGTGCCGAACTTAGGATCGGAGCTAATTTATCGGCCTTTAATTCAGTACTTGTTTCGATCCTCACCTATGGGCATGAGGTTTGGGTAATGACCGAAAGAATAAAATCGCGCATACAAGCTACCGAAATGAGATTTCTTCGTTGTATTACTAGGGTGACTCATCGAGATCGGGTTAGGAACACCAGAATACGTGAGACACTCATTGTCGAGCAGCTACTTCTTCGAACGGAAAGGTCCATACTTCGATGATTTGGGCACGTTAAACGCATGTCCCCAACTCGGCTTCCAAGAAGTGCTATGGAAGGAACAGGATGAGATGACTGGACCAAGTTCGAAATCTCACCTTTACAATATGTTTAAAGGACATAACTATCAACTTGCTTAATCGTGAAAACATATACGTCATTTCGCAGCGAATTATCCAAACTCGAGCAACACCAGCTATAAAATTTAATTTGAAACTGTGTCACCACCTGATTCGATCAAAATCTATAAGACGGAGTCGCCTCGTCCTGGTGTGTCGTTTCCAGGCATTTTAATTAACACATGACATAAACACACATGCACTTTACATTTCCTTGTAACTTTCTCCCACATTCGGAAGACACTCGCAGATGCACTGGATTCAAGGACGATTTGTATAAATTAAGAGATTTTCAATTAAATTTCAATTATACCGGTGAAGCCTTTAAGTCATTCTCCTTCCTTCAAGTCAACACAATGTCACCTAAGTTAGCTGTTAATTTCATTTGGAACACCTTTCCGCCTTCCGAGGAGTATAGTCTTCCGAAATCACTTTTCACTGCGAGACAAATTTCCATTGCACGTCTTAGTAAATAGAACTTGCTTTTGTTTAAAAGGATGTGCCACGCTTGTGGCATCGATCGCTCTCTGCTCCGTCCTCTCAATTCACCATAGGGTGTAACAACATAAACAGCAATTAAATTGGATATCCTTAATGGGAAGTTCGTGCAAGAAATAGCAATTTTTATTTTATCCCCAGTGAGTGGATTCATTGTGAAAGAGAAAATATCCTTCAATCGAGGATGTGTGCGGGAGCATACGGCATTCGAATTGCAAATGGAAATGCAACACGAAAATTGTCCTTCGTGCCGGGAATTCTTGTTTTCTTGTTTCCAGTTAACCGGGTTCGCTTCCGATCCTTCACACAGACGATAATCCTTGTGCTAAATAGTAAATTGACTGAACTTGTCAAAGTACCATTTGTCCTTTCCGACAAAAGAGCTCGTATGAAATTAGTTTCGTAATCTCTGACGCCGATGTATATAACATTTTCCGTTTCTCACTGATAAACACTGTAAATTATTAATTATCGTCAACTTGAAATGATGCTTCAGCTGAGGCTCTCTAATATTGGACCACAAATGGAATGAAAATCGCTCATTACCTGTTGTCCTTAGAGACCAGATAGCGCAAGTGAAAAATAAACGAAAACCAAAGTAGAATTAAAAATAAATAAACGGACAAGGGCATTCAGTCAATGTACAGAAAAGGAAGTGCACCATTTTGCCTGTGTGAACGGCTAAGCCATACACAGGACATCGCTTTGGGCTTCTTCCCATTTCTTGTCATCAAAACTTAAGTCGACTGCATACTTATTCAATGTGACGTGATGCTAAAAGGACACAAAATGTCGAAATGGACGAAAAGAGACTTGTTTTCACATTTATTTAAGTCGGAGCGACGTAGGGTTTTTTTTTTGTTTCTGACTTTCCTTTCGTATGTTAGCTGTCAGTTTAAAAGCGGTTTAGGGCACTTCCCAGGAAATCCATGGGTTCTTCGTGGATGTTCTGGTGGTATAGTATAAAGGAATTGAGTTAAATCCAACTGAAATGAATGAAAGGAAACATATTGTACTTAAGGAGGTTTTCCTGACAAATGAATTATGGGAGGATGCATTTTTTAAGTTTGTTTTGTGTATTCCCTGGTTTGTAAGCTCTCGAGTTGACGTTTACTTATCCTTTTCAGTGGAACATACATGGATAAAGGGCTTTACCGGATTCAGGATTCTTCTGAAGGGACTAGATTTGTGCGATTCTGCATGTCATGAAGTTTGTTTTTATATCTAAGCTCGGCTTAGACACTTGGCGATATGTTTAAAACGTCTGTCAAACACGTCGGGCTTACTATACTTAAAATAAAAAATAAATAAATAGCTGACGCGACAGCTCGGGATGAGGCCTAGCTTCTCGCAACCATTCATGTTGTGCATATTACATTTTTCGTATGGACGGCGAATTGAGAAGGTCTTTCGTGATTACTTACGAATAAAAATTTTCAAATTTTGTCAATAGTCAGGGTAAGTTTCCTACGATGTCAGGATTCTCAACGTTAAAAGATTAAGGCTGATGGGATAGCACGAGCAGTCTACTGTGACGTTCCGTCCGAGACGTCGGTGTTGAGTGTCCTTTCTTCTTGACAGCATATACTATGTCTTGCCCTCATTGACCGCTAAACCGATCTTCGCCGCTTTCATCACAATACTCACAAACGCGCCAGTAACATCACGCTGCGTTCTTCCAATTATGTCAATATCGTCCGCGTATCCGAGTAATTGGACGGACTTTTGAAAGATTCTGCCTCTGGTGTTGGCGCGTGAGTTTTGCACAACTATGTATTTTAAGGATCCTCCCACCATAATTTACAAATGAATTGGTTCATGCTCCTTCCCAAGTCATCGCCTGCCACTCTGAACAGTCCGGCAGTTAGGTTGTCAGCACCAGCAGCTTTGTTGAACTTAAGCTTAGATATGGCTATCATCACTTCGTCCAGGTCGGTTGGACGGAATTGTTGGTCTTCGTCGCCTGTTCATTCTGCCTGACAGCGGGATCTGGTTCGTCGTCGCTGTTAAACAGTCTGGAGAAGTAGTTCATTCTTATCCTCAGCATCGACTACGATTCTACTACGATGTTCCCTTGTTCATCCTTGCAGGGCTCGGTTCGAGTTCTGTAGCCTTTACCCTTTGGTTCTCTTTACCCTTTGGTAAAACTTCCGAATCTCATTCCTGCAGTAACATCTCCCTATTTCCTCGATCGCGCTTCTCATGCTCTTTCTTTTTCCTCCTGAGAAGTCGGTGTTCGTCTCTCCTCCTTTGCTCGTAGAGCTCGCGAGCAGCTCTGGTTCTTTTGTGCACCGCCGGTTTGTATGCCTCTTGTTTCGCTGCATGTGCTTGCCGGCACTCGTCATCAAACCAGGAGTTTCGTTGTGGTGGCCGAGTGAAATCCAACTCAGCAGAGGCGGCATCTCTGATGCTTTTTTGGCAATGTTGCCACTGATATTCAATATTTGATGCTGGCGGCATATGACATCTTGAGAGATCGAAAGAGAGGGGGTTTTGACTGTCATGATATAAGAAATATAGCACAGAACCCATCAAACACTCTCTCTGCCAATATCCTAATCTCCAAAACGATTCGTCGATCCATAAGACGTGTCAATGAACGCTCCTTTCATTTTTTTTTTATTATCCATACTTGGATCAAGGGGATATTTTCAATGTTATACACACAAGATCGCTTGAGACCATGAATAGGACTGTAAGTAGGACTACTAAAAGTCATAATTGTTGGGAACCTACCAACTAGCGCTTAAGCCCTGCTGTGTAATACTACGACTCGCGTGACCAGGGGGATATAACAGAATACCACAAGCACTTCCTTCATAATTGTCATTGTCATTGTCGATTGTAAGATTTTCTTTTGTGTTACAATCTTAACATTTAAAAAGAGCGCAGATCAACAAGTATATTTGACTTGTAGAATTGTAGTTTTGTGTTATAGGCCGCTGGTCTTAGACTTTTAGGTTTGTCAACTATTTCAGACCCTCGGATTCAGCCGATCAGGAACGGAGGAAACAGATTAGTTTTAAAAGTATCGTTCTTTGAGATTTTCTTAAGGTCATCGAAGAAAAGTTTCACTATCTTAACACTTATCCTGTACTTAAAAAATTACACGCACATGGTATTTGTGGGTCAAATTTGCCCAATACATTTTTTGTTTAGCAAACGCAATTTCTACATGTAATTCTTTGTTCGGAATGTTTTTTACAAATAAATGTTAAATATTTTGAATACTTGAATATTTTGTATTGTTGGAGCGATTCAAACAGATGTGGCAGCGAGATCGTTTCAAAGTTGATACTGTAGTTTATTCTTGAGGGTTTTCTTGTCGATGTTTGCCCATTGATCTTGCCGAATGCGTTTAACGTGTCCAAACCATCGAACAGCTTGTGTCCGCGATCTTATTCTTTCGGTCATTACCCAAACCTCATGACCATAGGTGAGGGTCGGAACAAACACTGAATTGAAGACCGATAGCTTAGCTCCGGTGCCAAGTTCAGCCCTCCTGATAATAGATTGATAAAGCGGTATTAAAAATTGCTCCAGCCCGATTAATCCTGCAGGATAACTCAGTATTCCTCCTACCATCAATCGTGAATAGGACCCCGAGATACTAAAATTTCTCCACCTTTTTCAATGGGACTCCACTAACATGCAGAGTGCATTGAAAAGGCATTCGGGAAATTGGCATTACCTCCTATTTGTTTACTTTTACCTTCATCCCAACTTCAGCACAGTCGGTGACGAACCTATCTTATGCGCGCTGAAGTTCGGTCTCGGTGGACGTAAAGACGATCAAGTCATCAGTGAAAAGCAGATGACTTACCCTTGAGTCCGACCACTGTCTTCTCAGGAAGCACGCCAAAAGATTAGGTCTCTTAGCCGCAGATGTCTACAGATTCTGCAACAACCTATGCGCCGCTGAGAACATAACACACATATTATGTGAATGTCAGGGAATTGCCAGGACTCGCATGAAACTTCTCGGCAACTATTTCTTTAGTAATCTAAAGGAGCTAGGTTATGACAGCTATAGGAACATGGTAAAACTCTGCAGGGAAATCAAATGCTTTCAGTAAATGATTTATGTTTTGCCTTTTTGGTTTTACAGGGATCGCGATGGGCCCACTATGGAGCCTAGTGTCGTATGCAAACACTGGCTGCAAAACCCTACTCTACCTAACCTAACCTATCCTTAAGTCTTCCAATTCGAATAGTTCCTCGCTATGGCTGCGCTGTAACATCCAATTCATATACACAATGAAAAGAAGAAGTGACAGAACGCGCCCCTGGCGAAGTCAACGCTGACAGTGAAAGGTGTCGACTTAATGCCGTTCACCTGAACACAGCTCATACAGTTAGCGTACAGAGATTGAATGGCCCTCAGAGAGAACCGTCAATCCCATAGTCCTGCAATATACTCCAGAGTTTACCTCGAGGGACCCGATCTCATACTTTTTCCAAATCTACAAACACTGTAGATAGGTTGCATACTCCCAGGCCTTCCCAAGTACCATTCTGAGAGTGAATAGCTGGTCGGTTGTGCTTCTGCCTGATCGAAAGCCGCCATATCATCGCCCAACCTGAATTCGACCACAGCTCTGGAACGCGCTTCCAACGCATTAGCAAAGATTTTTCCGGGGAGATCGAAAAACTTCGACTAGCAAAATAACCTTTGTTTGTTGAGCAATTTTTACCGTTACGAATTTAGAAAAAAATTGTGTACTCTAAAAACAAACTGTAACCGTGTAAGCTAACACAAGTAGTAGAAATTAACCTAGATAGGATTTTATGTAAAACAAATTATGAACAACATTAGTTGCAAAACCATATTGGGCAATTTTGACCCAAGAATACAACGTACGTTTTTTGCAAAAATCTTATCCTAAAATCTCATAAATGAGCAAATATGATAAAAGTTCATGAAAGCTGTATTTAGTTCCTAAAAAGAATAAAAGTCAAGAAATTTCAAATAAAAATGTTCAAAAATAAGCGAAATAATACATATGAAAGGTGCGTTTGGGCAATTTTGACCCATGTGTACAGGATAAGGGTTAAGTAAGCCACCTTACACCTTCGGAAAATAGGACCACCGAGTCAGTTTACCCCTCAGCTTAGGATTACCATCCAGAGGAATCACAGGATACATATGTCCTTCATGGAATACAGTATATGTTCGGCAGAATTTACACCAAAATTCGATAAGGTATTTAAGACATGCAATGCATTTCATCCATAGCAGCACCTTTGATGCCTAAATCCTGTGTGCATACAGTACCATAAGCTTCATCCCACAAACTATTTATATATATTTTTCACACGTCATAAATGCACTCTACATATGCTTACTTAAACTAGGATCTTCATAACGTCAAATATTTTTCCTCCCAACACCTGTTTACACTACGGAAAGTCGTTACCTCACTGTTTGTTCAATGTTATAGAATATTTTAGACGAACACGGCAAAAAAAAAGAGGACAAAATCCTTGAACTACATCCTAACCTAAACCCGTTTGGGGAAATGCTTAACCATCGAACCATGTTGGCCTACTTTGACGAGAGACATTTTTTAAATTTGTTTCTACTATATCCTGGAATAGGGTAGATACTCGTATGTTTTGACACATAATGTGGAGCGTAGAAGTGTTGTTCCAGCCTTATACGTATAAAGAAGAAACATGGATAACTCTTATCAAACATTTCGTTTACCTAAGATGGGTTGGCGAAGGAAGATAAGTCCTCTGCGCCACACTCAGGTCAGTAGAGACCCATTGTAATGCCCAATTTTAAGGCGGAAAGAAACCCAACCATTTTCCGAACCATTTTGAAGCCTTAATGAATCTCTAGATGTCCCTGATAGGTACGCCCCTTAGTTCTTCGGTATCCTGGAAAAAGTGCCTTTCGAAGGATTTATGTCTGAGGTGGCGAAGACCTGGGCAGTGGCAGAAAAATTGGGTTGTGTCCTCATTGACTTCCACGTCTCCGAAACCCCTGCAAAGGTCGTCTTCACTTAGCCTTAGCTTTTTCATGTCATAACGCATAGTATTATGACCTGTAATTACTCCTACATGGATGGAGAGGGTTTTCCTATCCTTCTGCATGAGAGTATTAGTATTCCTTGGCCATATTTTTCTCAGTTATTTTACAAAAGTGTAAAGATCCATGCTTCTTGTTTGAGCTTACATGGCGGAACTTTCACTGAATAATCAGCCTGCTCCACGTCTAGCGTAGAATTTTTCCTTGCCAATTCCCCAGCCTTCTTATTCCCTGGTAGCCCTCATGGCCAGGGACGCAGCATGATTTTACCTCATGCTGCGTGGCAAGAGCACTAAGCTCTTTGTGACAGGACTTCACAAGCTTCGATTTTATATCAATAGCAGAAATCGCTTTTAGTGCTGTCGATGAAAAAGGTGATATCATCACGTGGTATTAGCTTCATCGCAGTCGCACGGGCCGCAATTATCACTGCTAGGACCTCCGCCTGGGAAACGCTGCTATGGTCCAGGAGTCTAACTGATTTAAAGATGCTTAGTTTGTCTGAAAATATACCTGCACCCACGTCAATGACCATTTTGGATCCATCAGATGGCTTTGGTTCGCGGGTTTGATATTGTTCCCCTTGTCCATTGAACAAGAGAACTGTCTTATGAAGTCTAAGTAGGGAACCGTATATAGTGTACTCTCTCATAAGCGGACACCGACGGTTCCGAAAAAATTGTGCGCTTATGATGGGTGTCTGCTTAATAGAGGTGTCCGTAAGGAGAGAGTACGCTGTAATCAGAAGCAGGTTGAGAATAGCCTCTAGTCCTGCTGTTGGCTGTGGTTCTCATAGCACTAGTAGCTCTTATGCATGCCAGTCTCTGTTTTTTCGTCAAGACCTTGAGGTTGGTGGTTTTAGTAGCAACTTGCCACCACACAACGCTGCCATAGGTAAGTATAGGCCTCACAATCCATAGGATGTTTCTAGGGCTATCGTGGCCTGATTTAATCTTTCGTTTATATTCTGTTTCCAGTTCAACTTTTTTTCGAGCACAAGTCACAAGTATCTTGCACTGTCAAAAATCCTAAGGGTGATACCTCAAGCAGAGGGCATTTTAAATTGCGGTATCTTTCTCTTATTAGTAAACAGTACCAGTTTAGTTCTCTGGGGATTCACCGCCAGTTCACATTTCTTGGTCCATGTGTCCAACAATTTAAGGACTCCTTCTATTTGCTCACTAAGAGTTGGAAGGAATTTGCCAGTCGCAAGAACGACCCCATCATCCGTATATGCTGTGACCTTTATTCATTCAAAACCAGAACTCATAACAGAGGGGATATAACCCCACCCTGTGGTGTGGCTCTAGAGGCATAAACCTTTAATTGAGTTCCCTCACAACCCAGTAGATAGGAGTGTGAACAAGGTTGAGGTTAACTAAAGTTGTTCGCAACGCGTCCATATTGACATTGTTGAAGGTTCCTTCAATGTCTAAGAACGCGGCTAGGGTGTATTCTTTGCCCTTTAGTGTCTTTTCGATTGAGCCGACGACGCTGTGCAGCGCTTTCTCGACATTTTTACCCTTCATATAGGCATGGTATGCCAGAGATAAGTCTCTAGTGCTCATCTTGCTACGAATGTGTTGAGGCTGAAAGAGGTCATTTACCCTAACTCTGATAACGATGGTACTCAAAGCATAAATTAAACGATTGTTTGCTTAGCAGCTGTAGACGGTCCAACTGCCACACATGTGGTTATTGGTTATGGTTATGCGATTTGTCATTGTCTGAGAGCCAAGACGGCCACCCCTAACATTGCATATGATTTCGAAATAAGGTATTCTTCGATCAATTCAAAGTGGATTCAAGCTCTTCCTATGTGTTGTCTATGTTTTTTCACCTCGAACATCCTGCGGTAGTTTCTTTTAACCTTAAAGCATCAAATCGATGGTAAAGGAATAAGAGCAGCCAAGGACTGTCATCCCTTTTTTTTCGAAACATGTTGTGCATGAGATGTGCTGTTGAGTTGGTTTTTGTTTACTTATTGGGTTATATGTATGGAGTGCACAACACATCGTACCTACGCCGGATGTGAGAGAACAAAAAGGATTTTCTTAGAAATGGATGTTTTATAAGGATGAACATGGAGTATAGTTCGACTATATATATGTAACTGTTTTTTTTTTGTTAAAAATGTCAAATCGAAGAAGGAAATGGCTTTTAAAGTAGAATTTCAAATTTACATTTGAATAAAGGTTTCCTCTTGATTTTTTTATTTTTTAGGAATTGCAAATGGAAAATATTTTATATGGAAAAGGATGCGAATTAGATAAGTAAACTTTTTTATTTCCCATAAAAAAGGTGAGCGATATAAAAAGAGATACATATTTTAATATAATTTAAGTAACGAGGGTTTAATCCTTTTCAAATGTTGTCAATAGGGCTTATGAATGTGTGATTTACCCTTCGAAGGACACCCTAAAATCTCTATCTCCACTCAACCCAATATTCGTTTATTCCTTATTCTACTTCGACCAGGAAGTGGATTTGTGGAGGGCCATGGTGAGCGGCTAAGTGGTGTTTTTTTCAAAACCGAAGTGATGAATATTCAGTTCAGCAATCCCTTAGAAGTCTGATTCGATTAATTCATGCGCACTTGACATTTCCCCTAGCTGTCCTTTAGATCACCTTTCAATTCGTGAATAGGTAACATTAAGGGAACCCTGGGGCATTTCATTCTCAATACTGAATTCTCAAAATCAGCCATCAGATTCCTGTATCCGTATTCGTGGAAATCAGAAAATAAACCAAGGATTTTCAGTGTTTTTTTTTTGGTTCTTTGCTGCCGAAGGATAATATATGTAATATCTAATTGTGTCACAGCTTATCACCTCATTTATTTGGCATAGCTGCCTACGCTCGTTTTATGTACCATTTTCACACAGAAATCGAAATTTCTTCCTCAAAGATTTTCAAGGATATAAACACAAATTGTCAGGACGATTTTGACTTTTTTTTATTTATAAAGGCCGCGTATTGATTTCGGGGGAAATTATTAAGAATTCTTAGGGGACCTTCGATGTTGGCCTGTTTTAGGTTGGAGGACAGGTAAAACTTTGTTGTGCTCTCCTGCTGTATGCAGATGAGGTAGTTTTATAAGAATTTGTAAGGATGCGGGCAATGACAATCCGCCGTTTGCACTCAACCTGTAGGTTTCTTTTATTTATGGAAAAAATAAAACACTCACAGTATGAATGGTTGCGAGAAGCTAGGCTATAGCCCCCTACGGGCTATTGTGGCGGCTATTTACGAGTATTTACTTTCCAGGGCTACAGTTGCTCAATGAGACACATACTTGAGTCCAGTCATTGTTGGCTTTAATGGTGGTTGATGGCTGGTTTACCTAAAAGCCATGATTCAAGAATTTGTGTCCTAATTCCTTAGTTTCATCATTCCGCTCAAATCCCTCCTGACGAAATTGAGTTTTAACACATGTATGTCTGTATGTTTGTGCCTATGTCATTCTGGCAGCTCCCTAAACATTTACATGCGACCCAGTCATGATCCTTACATTTTATTTCTTCCCTATAACTGTCAGTCAGTTGTTGTTTTATTTGTCTTCCTGTTGCTGCCTACGTTGTTTCTTTTTTTGGAGGCTTGTGGTCTTGCGCAAACATTAATTTGCATATGAGTTGAGTTGAATGCAATGAAGCTACCAGCGATATGACACAACTGCCAAGCATATCATTTCTCAATTTCTCTGTCATGAACCTAGAATTTGTTGACGTGGAAACGTTAATCCTCAAGGAGGAACGGCAATCATTGATGATGACAACAATAACATTGCGTTACAATGAATGTGCGATAGCACATCCTGTTCACACGCGTGTGAGGTTGCTTTTCTGCTCGAAAGGAAACAGTGTTATAGGTTGATGGTTGCGTTGTTGTGACGTTACCTTCCCATTGTGTAATATGCATGATTAACATTGTTCCGTGTTCCAGGAATAGAATGTGGTATAAGCAAAACATCATTGTCTCTTGTCAACATTCATTCTAGAATTAAGCTCATTAAAACAGTGGAAATAGAATAGGGTGCTCGCTAGGGAAAGGTCGGAGTAAAAGCTGGGAGCATGTTACCACATCATAGGATAAGTAAAATGTCTCAAAAAGATGTAAATTGTTGTGCAATAGCAGAGTTTTAATTAAATTCCTAACCAAAGAGGTTATTTCCTTGATAAACATATACCCTGTGTTGCCGTGGTTCAGTGGTAAGTGCGTTGAACTGCTAGCGAAGCAGCGTGGGTTCAAGCTTCAGGCATGTTCACCGACCATTTCTATCGGTCGGGCAATGACAAGCCTTCGGGTGTATAATTTGTCATGAAAGAGCTTCTCAATTCGCCGTTCGGATTCGGAATTATATTCTAGGTTCCTTCTAATGAACTGGTTGAAGCGGTAAGAGAGAGTGCTGCCGGGAACCCGCATGCGTCGTATCGTTACCGCGGTCAGCATTTTGGCGTCAGTGGAACCACCTTGCGGCGCATTTTGCAGAATGATTTGCATTGTTTCCGTATAAAGTGCAATTGACTCAAAAAAAATTACCGACAGACCCTCCACGTCGCTTGGAATATGGAAAACAGTCGCATGAATGTTTGACACAACCCGATTTTTGGAAGCAAATTTTAAAGACCGACGAGGCCCATTTCATACTCTCTGACGCCATTGACAAGGAAAATTGTCGCATTTCGGGAACGGAGAATACACACGAGACCCATGAAACACCGTTGCATGACCAAATGTGACTGTTTGGGCCGGCGTTTGCCCCAAAACCATCATTGGGCCATTTTTCCTCAGAGAAGGCGAAACAGTTGATGGGAATCGATATCGGTAGATGTTGGCTCATTATGTCTGCCCACAAATATGTGAAAAAGGTCTGGACGGTTACTGCCACACTGCAAATCAAGCAATGCAGTTTCTGATTTGAAAATTCCCTGGACGTGAGCTGTCAAAAAATGGCGACATTGACTGGCCACTGATCTCCAGATTTGACCCCTCTGGACTTCTTTTTGTTACTTGAAAAGCAAAGTAAAGGCAAACATTCGTGCCACCTTTACCGTCCGAGATGCTCGAAAAAGTGATGAAAAACGCAGCAAAAAGGGCACATTTTGCTTTGGCCAATAGAGGCGGCCATTTGATTGATGTTGTATCCAAAAAATAGTCCAAATAAATTGTAAAGGACCAAATTAAATAAAAATACCTCATATATGGAAATCGGTCGTTTTTTTTTAAAGTTATTCAATATTCACATACCGACATAAAAGATGGCGCACCCTGTAGATGAACAGCTCACCAGCCAATCACTCGAAGCTGCAAAATATACTTGGTTAAACATTTCGGCAAGAACGAACTCCAGATCCGTATGTTATGTATATTTATTCATTCCATATTACTCATAGTAACAACTTATTATAGTGCGCCAAAACCGGAGATGTTATACGTACAGCGTACACCACAGGCCAAGCCGCGTTGCGGCCAGCCATTCCATTCGACGATAGAGCAGCAGGAAAACAACTCTACAGAGACTTCTGCAGATGGTACAAGGATGAAGTGTTCTCCAGAAAATTGAATACTGCTGGTAAAGGTTTCTTCCATGGGTTAGAGGTTTGATTTAAGACAACTTCCAAACTCATATCCTTTCCTACGCAGATCCCAGATTAGCTGCCGCTTCATAGGTCTCCACGGGTAATATTTTTTTATATACAGCGAACCTGTCAGAAAACCAAACAACGATGAAAGTAAGAATATAAATTAGTAGAAACGGGTTCAAGTGTCAACAATTGTGTATAAAACAATTCAATAGCTCTGGATTCCATTTAACCCCTTCAATCATTCAGGAAAACGTGCTCCAAAGCCAAAACTAATTACAAACATATACATTCATTCCTCTCATAACCATTGGAGACTACCTTGAAATTGAATTCGAAGAAGTTTTCTTTAACGAACATCATAACCGGAATCGGATAAGAACCACAACGAACTTGCAAAGAGAATACTATCCTCCTAATCGAGGATAACGCCTTCATAATAACTAAGGGGAAACTTATTGAAAAGTTTTTCGCCTCGTGACCGCACACTATAACCACTTCAATTCGGATAAGGAAACATAAAATTAATTGGAAATTCTCTAAAGAATTTTCCCCAGATCCTTTCGACATTTTAACAGAACTCCATCACCAAAAAAAAAAACAGGAGAAGCGGCTTCGTATTTGTATTTGACAGTGTAAAATGTAGACAGTGGAATATTTTAATGAGCCCTCTATCACCACAAAAGTCCTTGAATGATGGCAGTTACAATACAAATTGGTTGGTAAAAATCATCTGCGTTCTGCCATCAGGCGGAGCGATAATTTTTTTTTCTATTTTTTTCTTGTGTGTGTCCAACCAAGGACGAATTACCTTTGAATTAAGGATACACAATATGAATTAGGTTTATTATTAATGATCCCTACTTCCTTATTTCCTTGTCTTTAGAAAATATTTTTCTATGAGGATGCTAAGGAAGGAATGTAATCAATCACTATTCTGTTACCATGTGTCCTGTCTGTCTGTGATGAAAGTGAAATTCTATTTCGACGAGGTGGAGACTAAGTAAATGATGACTTGGAGTTTTTTTTTTCTTTGAATATGGACGAACGGGGCTGGAGGATAATGGTTTTGGTCCCCTTTCTTTGGATGAAAGCATGCTTTGTTCTCGTCTGGATATTGAGTTAATTACATTTATTATTTATTTGATATTTTTTTTGGTTCATTAGAGACTAGAGGACTATAGTTCTGGGAGGAATAGGATCTGATTTTGACGAAATGTTGCATTAAGCAGAGTTTGTTGATGGTTAACGAATTGCGTTAAAGCTAGGGAAGATTTCTTAAAGGGTGACATACAATTTGGAGAAAGAGTGACATTTTTTTATCTTTATACTTCAAACGAAATCTTAAGGTTCAACTTCGAAGGATATGACTACCAAAAAAGTGTTTTTTAATGAAGCCATCATCCTAATATCTATGACGTAACCACCTCTGTCACCAAATTTATTTTCTCTGTGACCATAATTATCACCATCTCTGGTCCAAGCTTAGGTTTTTTTGATTTCAGTTATTCTGTGTATTAGGGGCCCTAATTGCGCACTGTGACCTATGACGTCTATTGTGGTAACCAGAGGTTATATTGAGGCTTTTGATAAACCTTAGTATAGCCTTAGGTTCAATTTTCCGAATTTCCGCTGGGAGGACCGAATCCCGCGTCAAGTGGAGCAGTCTTTTCCTTGCGGCTCCTGGACATACGTACAGAATATGTTCAGCGGTCTCTATCTGTTCTCCACAGAGTCGGCAAATGTCGGTATCTGATAATGTTATTGTATGCAGATACATAGTATCTGAGTGGACAATGTCCTGTTATATAGCCCGATCAAGTAAAGTCTTGGCCTTGTATAGGTTGGGGTTGATGAACTTTTTCGCTTGTCTAAGGCCCCGGAGGTTGGTCCAGTAATCGGTGTGTTTGTTGATCTCCCATTGTGTTATCTTGGAGTAGACACTATTGGGTGGCACCCCAAAACAGATTTCGGGACCAACTACTGGGCAGCAAGCGCCTCTTCTCTCCAGGCAGTCAGCCCGTTCGTTACCCTCGAAGCCTTCATGTCCTGTGATCCAGGCTACGGTAACCTCATTTACCGATGCAAGGTCTTCGAGGAGATTGAGACAGTCCCAGACTAGCTTGCACCCTACCGTATAGGATTTAAGGGCTAATAGTGCTGCTCGCCTGTCTAAAAAGATGTAGATGTGGGTTCCTTGGGTTCTTCTCCGCAGGCATTCTCTTGCACACAATGCAATAGCGTGAACTCCCGCTTAAAATACTGTACCTGACTTTCCAAACGCTGTCGAGCGTTGGAGACTGGGACCATAAACCCCTATGCTGCCGTTTTCCAATTTTGAACCCATCTGTATACCAGATTTGGAAATTTTTGTAGTGTAGTAAGGCCTTCATTTCTCCATTCGCTGCGGGCACATATAACAACTTCGAAGCTTCTGTAGAATCGAAATATCTTGAGCATGGTATCTGGAATCTTAAGAATTGGGTCACAATGAATGTATTGTAGTATTCTCAGATGGCCTGTAGGGTCCAGTATCCAAAGCAGCCTTAGAGCACTAAGCACAGCTTCTATTTGTACTGCCAGATGTAGCGGCGTGAGGTTAAGCATTGCTCCTATAGCTGCCGTTGGGCACGTTCTCATAGTCCCAGTGATTTCTACCACCATCACTGGTAGCTGAAATCAATACCCAGTGGTGGAATTTTTCCCGCAATAATTTTTCTTTCCTCGTAATACTGCGTCTACTGCTTTGGTGAATGAATTTCAACTAAATTGGAAGGAAGTTTTCCTTATCATTTTACTACAAACACATCTACCGCGTGTTGTTTCTGAATAGGATGCGAACAAACTTAAAAGCCAAGGATACCCTCACTCAACAAATTAAGAAATGTTCCATCAAAGGACTACAAAATATTGCTGATTCCTGGTAAAGATATTCCATTCTTGGTTACTCTGCCTCTCTCTATCTCTTGTTGGTTTCTTGAAGTTCTTGGAATACATATTTGTCGCGCCATCAAATGTTTACTACGGTTAACAATTCACCAGCAACAAAGCGCCTACATTAAACTTGTCATATTCAGTATCTTCACACAAATAGAACCGAAATTCAACACAAGTCTATAAATAAAAGATTGAAAGATACACACCATAATCAACATCATCCTCATCATCATCATCGTCATCATCGTCAGCATCAACACACTCAGCAAATGTTTTCCTTCTAATATTCAACTTCTTTTTTAGAGAAGAATTTCCAGACTCGTCTTATCTAAACTCAAGATGACGACACACAAAACACAAGGTCAGGGACTGAGAATGGGTCCTTTGGAGGAGTACAAAAGGCCCGATGTTCTATTTTTATTTTTTTTCCTTCGCAAATAGAAAAACCTTTACCCTGTCGCGACAGTATAACATCACAGCATATCTGACAAAAAAAAAGGAATCGGCAGTAAAAGGAGATGCCAGTCAATTTGCCTTCCCTCCCCCTAGGGTTGGAAATTATAACCAAGGGTGTATGTATGTCACATGTTTATTTGGGAGCTGTGTGTATTTTTGTTTCGCAACCCTAAAGTTCCATGAGAGACGTCCATGCTAATTATGTAGACCGTAAGGTAGGAGCAGTTTGGAATCGGATAGATACGAGTATTAGGATAATCTCACATTTTTAAGACCGAAATTGGCATCCCACATGTTGTATCCTTTCGTAATGTTTTCAAATAATACCAGGATGTCACTGATACCTTTGAGTTATTTTTTACAATCAAGCTCATGTTAAGACTTTAATCGGCAAAAAGGATTTTGTTTCCAAGAATTTGAAAATGATCCCAATTAGGCGGTTATTTTCTTAAATATTCGCTTTCGTTTAAGGACATGGAAGTGTGGTAAAATTTTTGTGTAAATCATGGTGGGTTTTTCACTCACAAAAGGATTTTCTTGGTAAATGCATTGCGACACCCAAGAGTGTAGGTGCCAACTAGACTTAGTTAAAGTTATACAAATTGCCTAACTACCAATTTCCCAGAGATCAATCTATAACCCATCCAGCATCCCCCAGTTCCGACATTCAATTACGAATAAAACAAATCCAAACCAAGTTACCACACACACAGTACCACCAACTGAATTTTAACCATCGCTTCAATTAAAAGTGAATATATTTCAGTGAAGCAAAATCAGAGAATATTCACCCAAAGTGCTCCAGTCAGTCAGCCAAGGATACCTCGAAAATACTCGAAAACTTTGTAAATTTGAAACCAACTACTCGTATGGTTCATGTAATCACGATGCGGTCATAAGAGGTTGCCAGGGAGTACCTAATTGGAAAGGTGCTCAGGTGATTGGAAAGGTTTCAATGGTTGGTGGATGATGCGAAATAATATTGATTCCAGTATTCAGGGAGAGGTTTCTGCAACCAATTGTATTCAAAAGTTGAAGTATATACGAGTAAGTAATGTGGCTTATTTGTCGGTTTATAGAACACAAGAGTTTCATTAGAAAAGCCTACTCGTTAACTACACTCGAAAATGTATCCTTAAACTGGACGTAATTTGGAAAATCAACCACAGATGGAAATAGTTTAAGACAAGTGCTTAAAGTGCAGACAGATCTGGACTACGCCAAATCAAAATTGACCAAACAAGTTGATCCTGCTAAAGCGAACGGAAATCATCTTTGTCCTCACAGAACACTGTGCTAGAGGCTAGATGTCTTTTAAAATGATTTATGTAGAAGCTGCAGGGATCACCAGATCGTTTTCCAATCGAATCTCTCTCAATCTCTCAAGAAGTCCTATGCCGCCAGCATCAAATATTGAAGACCAGTGGCAACATTTCCAAAAAGCCATCAGAGATGCCGCCTCTGATGAACTGGACTTCACAGACCACCACGAAACTCCTGGTTTGATGACGAGTGCCGGCAAGCACATGCAGCGAAACAAGGTGCATACAAAGTGGCGCTACACATGAGAAGCGTGCGATCGAGGAAATAGAGAGATTCTACTGCAGGAATGAGGTTCGGAAGTTTTATCAAGGGGTAAAAGAACTCGTCAAAGCTACGAAGCCCGAACCGAAGCCTGCAAGGATGAACAAGGGAACGTCGTAGAAGAATCGTAGTCGATGCTGAGAATATGGAAGAACTTCTTCTGCAGGGTGTTTAACGGCGATGACGAATCAAATCCCGCTATCAGGCAGAATGAACCATTCAACCTGGACGACGAAGACCAACAATTCCGTCCACCTGACCTGGACGAAGTGAAGCTAGCCATATCTAAGCTTAAGTCCAACAAAGCTGCTGGAGCTGACGGCCTAGCTACCGAGCTGTTCAAAGCATCCACCAACTCATCTGTAAAATATGGTCGGAGGAAAGTATGCCCGATGAATGGTACCTCAGCATCATTTGCCCGATCCTCAAGAAAGGAAACACTCTGAACTGCGCCAACTACAGAGGGATCAGTCTTCTTAACATCGCTTACAAGATCATATCTGCCGTGAGGTTTAAGCATCTAAAGCCGTTCGTCAACAACCTGATTCGTCTTTATCAGTGTGGCTTCAGGTCAGGAAAGTCTACCACCGACCAAATATTCACACTGCGGCAGATCTTGGAAAAAACCCGGGAACTTCAAATCGATACGCACTACATTTTCATCGATTTCAAGGCCGCGTATGACAGCGTCTATAGAGACGAGCTATACAGAGCCATGTCTAGTTTTGGCTTCCCTACCAAACTCGTCCGTCTGTGCAGGATGACGATGGAGAATGCACGCTGCTCCATCAAGGTCGGTCAAGACCTCACTGAGACCTTTGACGTCAGAAAGGGATTTAGACAAGGCGATGCGCTGCCATGCGACTTCTTCAAGATCGTTCTTGAAAGAGGTTGTGCATAACTCACGCCCCAACACCAGAGGCATAATCTTTCAAAGCTACTCGGATACGCCGACAATTTTGTCATAATCGGAAGAACGAAGAATGAAGTCATTGGCGCGTTCGTGACTATTGAGGTGGAGGCGGCGAAAATGGATTTAGCGGTCAATGAGGGCGAGAGCACGTACATATATGCTGTCAAAAAGAAAGGACACTGCCGACAGATATAACTATGAGTTAGTTAAGGACTCTGTTTTCCGAGGTTCCGCTGTAAATTCGGACACCAGCGCTGAAATCAAACGAAGAATAACTCTTGCTAATGGCTGCTTCTTTGGGCTAAGAAGGCAATTGAGAAGCTAAGCACTCTCTCGAATGACTAAGGTGACCCTTTATAAGACCTCGATCATCCCAGTCCTGCTCTACGGCGCAGAGGACGCTGTCAAAAGTGGATGAGGTTGTTCTTGGCTGTTTCGAGAGGAAAATTCTTCGGGTGATTTTCGGTCTCGTCTGCATAGACGGTGAGCGGAAGAGGAGATACAACGACGAACTCTGCGGGCTGTACAACGACATCGACTTAGTCTGAAGAGTGAAGCTCCAACGACTGAGGTGGCTGGGTTATATAGAGCAGATGGACACCAACGTTCTTGCCCTGAATATCATCGAATCCACACCCGAGGGACGCAGGAGAGGAAGATCGCGACTCAGGTGGCGACCTCAAACAACTTGACGTGCGGAACTAGAGGCAGCTGGCTAAAGATCGAGCTGAAGGATGGTTGAGACCCAGGTCCACCTCGGACTGTAGCGCCATCTTAAGTAAGTAAGTACGACAGTTAAAACCCAGTCCGGTAGTTGTTGTGTCTATGGTATAGTATCCTGTTTCTTAACTTGAATCTCCTTAAATAAATTCTTGTTCGAATTTCTCGCATGCCCTTCATAATAAACTCCGTCCATCAATTCCTTAATTAGTTATCCGCATTTGAACAAGCAAAATGCGGCAACAAAACATCCTCATACATCTTCTTCTCATGTCGAATTAAAACCTGTACACAGCTCAACTCCTGTTGTACAATGTTTCTTGGGAAACATTTCCTTTTTTTTGGCAAAAAATATTTCTTTTTCCCACTTGGACTTTCTAATTAAAAGTTAGTGAGCCAAAAAATCTGAGTAAAAGCCTCTTCAACTTCCGGCAGGCCTACCTATGTACCTATTCCTTATCTTTCACAACAATTCCTGTTTGATCTGCACTTTATAAAAAAAAAAACTTTACTTCCTTCATCCCGAAGAAAAACAAGTGCGAGTACACAACACACCCCCCGGAGGCTTTTACATGTACATAACCAGAGAGTTACCAGGAAAAACTTCCGACAGGTAAGGATTTCCGTAGAAATGGTTAAAGGTTTTCCTATCTCTGGGGCGGTTTTTTTATTTTAAAATGCGATTTTCCAAGGACATGTTAGATTGGTGAAACTTTGTTTTGATTTCATTGTCATTTTATTAAGCGGCGAACGATTCAATTGTCCTGTTGCATTCGTCAAGCACTTCTGAATCGTTTCCCAATAACTCTGGTATGTTGAAATGAAAGATGCAGCTTGTTAGCTGCATCCTTCGTAGGGTGATATTGCACTAAGGATGATCAGGTTCGAAAGGATTCTTCGATTAAGACATCTTTTGTATACCTGATGGATTGTGTTGTGTGCCTTCGATAGGTGTGTGTAAGGAATTTCATATTATCTCGGATGTAGGATGTGTGTATTCTATTCGTAGAGTTGTCTGCCAATAAGGATGTTTATTTCGAATTTTCTTTTTTGCTTTCTCCCTTTTTTAATGGAATTTCACATTAAAAAGGACAACAGAGTTCAACACGTGTATTTGCGAGGGAGTTAGAAAAATCGATATCTTGCCCCCGAGACAGAGGGTGGGAGTTGACGATTTTCTATGATTTAAGGCGTTTCTTTCAGAAAACACACAAGCAATTAAGAATATTGAAAAGGCATTCAAGTGTACCTACTTAAAAGGATGAAGATTGATTATTGAATGTGAGCCTATGATACTCAGAAGGAAAACAACTTTTCGAAATGGGTTTGACAGATGTTTCAATGGGATTGTATCTGCTTATTGATTGCAAATCTGAAAGTCTTCTGTGGGCGAGAGGAAAAAGGATAAATTGGCTTAAAGTTATCCTTTGTCAAGATGAGACATTTCCGATAGTTTTCGAATTGGCACAATCTATTAAAATAGAATATTTCTGACTGCATGTCGATAACATTTCGGTTAGGACAACTGGTGATTGGCAATCGATTATTCTACAACATTCCGAACTCATTTGCCTTTGGAATCCTTCACGCTGCTGTTGCGTGAGTAGATTTTCCAGCCACGATTTTGCCAATTTTCCTGCTGGAGATGTTTCGTGCAACGTGTGTGCCAATTAACGTGATTGAAGCGGATTTTCAAAATTCTTGCACATTTCCTCGAAAATTGCAAAACAGGTCGGGGAGGCACTGCAGAAAATCCATCCCACCACAGTGTTATTCGGGAAAACATGATTTTGATGAGAGTGCGTCTCATTCTGCAAGAACTCAAAACCGCTGTATGTTTTAATTGAACTGAAATGTGGTATTAGAGCGAGAAATTCCCAGTTTCACCTGGTATTGGTTGGTTGGTTAAGTGGGTATCCTAAAGACTTGCTTAGACCTCAAGCGCGTCCATTGTACCCATAAAAAGTGTACTCATGGGATAGGGTTGACTAGTCTGGAAACCACCCAGAAAGGGATAGAAATCTAAGGAGTTTACTAAAATCAGCGATATTAGGGTCCTCCAGCCCATGAAAGAAGCTACTACCAGGAGTACGCAGTCTTTTGGTGGCCAGTGCGGGACATTCGCATAGCAGGTGCTGGATGGATTCTATTTCCTCTTCGTCATAGCATAGGGTCAGCTTCTACTATAGTCGTTGTAGGCCAATCCAAGACGCTCTGCATGGATTCCTATTCCACAGTGTCCCGTGAGGACACCGGAGGCGATTCGTATTATTCTTCGACTAAGTTGTACGAGATTTTTGGAATTCTTCTTATCGAAGAGTGACCATAGTGATCTGGCTATTGCACATGTGTCCATGTGACACCATCGCGTATTAGCCCTGATCATGGTTTTCTCATCTATATCCCCGTAAAGTGTGCTAATGGGTGTCTTCGCGATCGGAAGGGTATATGCAGGATCTAGTTTTGCACCCCCCCTAGCTGATATTTCCCTGTGGCCCGGTACCTAACCTTGTTGGTCGTTGATATATCGTTGAGGTTTTCTCTGCAGACCTTTACGAGCTTCGATTTTTTCGATGCTGAGTGCAGGGACTTAATAGCCGCCTGGCTGTCAGCATGGATAGTAATGTTTTCTCTGACAATGTTGTGGTCTTTGTGGCCTGTAAAATGGCAGTTATCTCGGCTTGAAAAACGTTGCATCCGTCTGGAATTCTAAAGGATTGGTTTACCCCTCTGGATTCACAGAAAATACCGGCGCCAGTACCAGCGTCCATATTGGATCCGTCGGTGTAGAAGGCAAGCTCTTCTTCGGTGCATACTATACCATCCTCACAGTCCTCTCTTCTTGGTATTTGTATATCAAATCTCCTATCGAAGTCTGAGGTTAGAATAATGTAGTCGGTTTCTATGTTCTCCTTCGTGGTAGTCCATCAGGTTAAAACGGAGGCGTGACCATAAGTGCTATTTGTCCAGAGATCTGCTTTCCTTAGTCTGAGTGCGGTTTTTGCTGCCCTGCTACTGCAGTGGATGTCCACTGGATGTATGTTCAGCATTGTTTCATATGCTGCTGTGAGTCTTGATCTTATCGATCCTATTATCCCTATAGCCTACTCTTTGAATCTTGGTTACACTAGTAGGTTAGGCTAGGTTTCAAGGGGTGTGTGATGGATAGGCCTCGTCACTTCCACTCGGAGACCTGAAGGTGCATTGTGAGTACTCTTTTAATTTTGTGGGAATAGCAGTATGGTTCTCGGGACAGCCTAAGGACCTATCCTATTGTTGGCTGTTTTGTGAACCAGTTAGTACTCTTTAAGAATCGGTAGGTCCGTTAACTGTAAGTCTGTTACCTCTACTATGCTTGCAAAGAACCTTGATCCTAATGCGCGTAGACGTCATTCTTGTTGGATTGATTCTACTTCCTCTTCATATCCGCAGCTTCTGCATAAATTGTTGGACTCGATTCTCTACTTGCGGAGTATGACTCCGATGGCACAGTGTCCTGTGATAACTCCAGTGAGCATGTGGGTAGAGGATCTGTCCAGTGCCAGAGGGCACCTTGTTCTAGTTTTATTGAATTTCGGCCATAGCGTCTGAGAGATGGCGCAATCCTCTCTGGCTAGCCAGAAGGAGCTAGCTTCTTTCTCTATTATGCTGTCTATTATCCCATGCAATCTCCCTATCGGTGGCATTACAGTTGTGTCTGCTTTGCTTATGTTCATAGCCGACCCCAATCTTGCAAATTCATCGGCCTTTTCGTTCCCTTCTATGTCCTTATGTCCAGGAACCCAGCAAAGTTTGACAGCATGTTGCCTTATGTTGATCAGCGTGTCTCGACATTTCTTGACTGGCTTTGATTTGATTGTATTGGATTTTATCGATTTTATAGCTGCCTGACTGTCAACGAAGATGGTGAACTCCGATGGGGGAAGATGACAATCTCGTATGCAGCCTGCAGCTTTTTTTATTCCGGCAATCTAAAAGATTCCTGTTTTTGTAGGGTTTCCGAATAGAATCCGGCTCCGGTTGCTGTTTCCATTTTTGAGCATCAGTGTAAATCGCGATTTCGTGGTCCTCGATTACATTGTTTGACTCCCAGTCCTCTCGAATTGGGAATAGAATAGGAAAATCAGTGTTGAAATCATTATAGGGGATTAGGTAGTTCGATGTGGCTGTGAGGCTTTCGAAGTTTTTGTCCAGTATTCTCGCGTGTTCATAGGTGGTCTGCTTCCACAGGTTGGACTCTCTCAATCTGAGTGCACCTGGTGGTTACAATAGTAAGATTGCATTTCTTCTCAAGTGCCTTCCACCACCTCCACTGTCGAGTAGGGGTATTAGTTTGCAGTTGCGGTTCTTAGAAAGGATTCTCCTTAGAAAGGAAGAGTAATCGTTATAGTTTTGTTTGGGTCAAACGTTTGAAAATATATTTCAAACTACCTTGTGGTTTACTGCATTCTCGTAAAATAGCACCAAAGAACTGCGGGTTGTTTTGAGCCAACAACTGCATTCTGCAAAGTTCCAAATACCAGCAACTTACTTCTTCTCAGCGATGTCTTTTTTTACAGTCAGTGGGTGTTGCACGACCTAAAATTATTGCAAACAAGTTACCCCTCTCGGAAACAATTAGTTTAGTATTCTCTTCCACTTCACTTCCGTTGAAATCGAGTTAATTACTTAACACGTTTCTACAGCCAGAAGGTAGACACACTTGAGTAGGTTCACATCACCCTTTAGACATCCTTTGCTGCACCAGGCCAAGACAGGAAGTTCATGTCGCATGCAGGAGTCAGGAAATTAAAACGGTAACAAATCGTGTATAAAATTATCAACTAATCAAATTGATTCATTACCTACTCTACTACACTCTGTTGCTCCTTCACTTCGACGTCGTCTGCCAAAACCTTATGTGTGTTCAATTTTTCGGTCTCTAACGAACCGGGTCACATGTGAAATTGCAAAACATCAATTAGTATTCACACCGGAACTAGCAGTGCAAGTGCTTGCTACGATAATATACCTCCTCCACCTATTCCATCCCATCTGCCGAAGGAAGTGGAGTTTAAAAATGTTCTCCAGGGTTCCATGTCGCCTGAACAAACATCCTCCATAACTTTGTTGGTCAAGCAATGCATGCACTACAAGGGTTCACCGACACCTTCCCGAGATTCTAATAATACCAAATCCCATTAGTCATTGTCATGTCTTGTAGCCCAGGCGACATCGGGCAAAGGGATAAGGAAAAAAAGAGGAAAGAGAGGATGAAAAATACTTTTCCTAGACTTCCCGACATATTTGTAAAATCACTCTAGTGAGAGAAACCTTCCGCTAGGAGGCTATCAAATGACATTTCGTCCTCCCGGCGGGACCGTTGCGTGCAAGTGAATTATGTTAACCTAATTAAGCGAATGTGAGGACCTCCACTCATGCTGGGCATGGGACGAACTGGAATAAATGGACCTCGGGTAACATATAGCTCTCTGCTTGGGGAATATAAATCCATTTGTTCGGACACTTGTTTGAGTAAATTGGACAAAAGGTCGAGAGATGACGGAGCAAACTCTGAACCGTGAGCGAATGAAAGATTAATCGAGCATTTTACTAACATTTTGTGGGTAGATTAGGAGCGATGTATCGTGACGGGTGAAAATTAAGGAATCAAATTGAACGGTTAATTGAAGAGAGTGGAATGTGCAGAATGCTTTACAGGATTTCACAAGAACATGAACATGTGGTGCCTCACACGGATTTAGTAGCACGTGCAACTTAAACAAAACAAAAGCAAATTCTGAGAATGTGCCAATGAAATGAAACCTCCTCTCCAAAAGGTTTAGAGTCGTAAAGCCTACTTCCTGGTATTTTTTTTTTTTTTCAAAGAACAGTGATATCCAATTAAACTCTTTCATATCGTTTTTTTCAAAGACCGAGTGAGGAGTAGTAAAGCTTGTGGCAAAAAAATCTGGAAAATATTATTACAGACAGTGGGGATTGGCAGATACACACACTATTCCAAATGCATATAGAACATACACCCGAAAAAATGTTTAATGGCAAAAGTTTTCGATGTGATTCTCTCTAAACTGAGATTTGTCTTAAAAAGGTCCTTCTCGCGTTCTTCTCTCATAGTATTTTTATTCAATTTTCACCTGTTACCATTGAAGTGGCCTGGAATGCGGTGAAACACATAGAGGGATTGCTCTAATTATAGGGGTATATCTCTCTAAGTCTCCTCGGAAAAGTCTTTGGTAGTTGGAAGCTGTGGTCGAGTCCAGGTGAGCGATGAACAGTGTGGCCTACGTCCAAGCAGAAGCACAAACGACCAGCTATCCACTCAGAACGGTACTTGAGAAGACGTGGGAGTATGCCAAACCTATCTACAGTTGTTTTGTCTTTGTGATTTGAAGAAAGCATATGATCGGGTCCCTCGAGGTGAACTCTGGAGTGCACTGCAGGAGTACGGGATTGACGGTTCTCTTCTGAGGGCCATTCGGATGAACGGCATTAAGTCGACACCTTTCACTGTTGGGGGTTGGACTTCGCCAGGGATGCGTTCTGTCACCTCTCCTTTCATAGTGCATATGGATTAAATGTTACAGCGCAGTCGTGTTGAGGAACGGTTCGAATTGGGAGACTTAAGGATAAGTCATATGCTTTTCGCTGATGACTTGGTCATCCTTACGTCCACCCAGACCGAACTTCAGAGCGCACTAGATAGGTTCGTCGCCGTCTGTGTTAAAGCTGGGATGAGGCTAAACGTGAACAAATCAGAGGAAATGGTGATTTCTCGAACGCGTGTTCAATGCACTTTGCATGTTGGTGGGATCCCATTGAAATAGGTGGAGAGGTTTAAGTATGTCGGTAGGCCCAGGATGAGATGGTTGGACCAAGTTTGAAATCTCTTCTCTACCCGTAGGGGATAGCCCCTGATGATTTAGAGTCGATGGCAGGAGATGTGGAGAGTCCACTTAAGCAACCTTACCCCGCGATCTTCATAGTGGATAAGTGGGTTATTCGAAATGATGATGATGATTTTACCTGTTATCCTCAATATTCTCAGGGATTCCATCCCTTTCCTAATTTGCTTAGTCTTGTGTTTGTACAGATTCTAGCCACGTGACCAGTGAAAATATTTATTTTCAGTGTGCAAAGATAAATAAATGAATAGCTGGCTTAAGCTTAGATGAGGCAAGGACTTGCTTCTCGTAACCATTCATGTTATGCGGGTTACATTTTTCGCATGAATGGAAGGGACCTACAATTTAGTGCCGACTCCGAACGGCGAATTGAGAAGCTCTTTCATGACAGATTATACTCTCGGAGGTGAGAGATAGTGCCGACAAAAATATTCGGTGAACATGGCTTAGGCTTGAACCCACACTGCTCGCGCAGCAGCCCAACGCACTAACCATTGAGTCACGGCGACCATTGTATTAATTTTCTTTTCCAAATCAAAAATGAATCAAATTACAGTGAAAATCAGTTATAACGACCTTTAAACGACCGATGAATTTGGTCGTTAAAACCGATAAGTCGTTATAATCAATGTCGTTGTAAGCGATTTTGTCTGTATTTCCTTGGAAATTTTCATAATTTTTGAGTTAAAATTTTTTTAAGTGTTTAAATCTGAAAGGAAACGCTATTACCGAGGTCCTTTACCAGCAATTTTTTGATAGCCAGCCATTGGTAGAACCTCAATAAGGATGCCATTTGTTTTCCTGCTATCATCTCTCAGCAAAAATGCCACAAGTACCGCTTATTTCGATTTTCCTTTTACTTGTTGTTCCTGCGAAACCAACCATGAATGCAAGAGTATGCAAACGAGCTTTAGATAAACTTCCACCATACGCTGCCTTTTATGCATTTTATTACCTCACATCTTTGCCACTCAGCACTTCAACTGTACGTCCATTCAAATGCATTCACATACTCTCACCGCATTTGCAAACACATAAAGGAAAGCACAAAACGTATACAGGATGTCCACTTTTATAAAAATCAAGAGAAGCAAAAAAAGTAAAAGAAGTGAAAAATCATTCGAGTTGACACAAACGGAATTACGATTCGTTCTCGTTTCGCATGCAGTATTGCCATCATTCAATTGGCACACTCCTCCAATGATGGGTGTGCGTTCCAAACCAATTGTGAGCATCCGTAAACCAAACCCAGACGCAAATGCATAAATTCAATTATTTGTGTCCTTTGCGAAGGAGCACCGAAGTGGGGGAGTGAAATTTAAATAGAATAATAAATTCTGACTCCGCTCAATGGTCCGTAAAATACATAGGAAATTGTGCTGCGAATAAAGTTCTCCTTGCAACCAGGACCTTCGTGGTAAAGGACGGGAAATATTTAGCAAAAGCGACACTATAACCGAAAATTTAAACTCCGGCAATTAAGCAAGAGAACGCCTCACTACCCACCCAGTAAGGCTTGGGCTAAAAACATTTTTTTAAGTGACCATGGCCGCAGTCCATTTAGAATAGAGGATGTATCTTCCTAGGCAATTAGCATAAAGGACACTTCCTCCTCGCTCTGAGTAAATGGGAAAAGTTAAAACTGTGACATTCGGACGAGAAAAAAAAGAAGGAAAATCTGGCTACCAAACTACTCGCGGGTAAATCGTTCAAATGTGGTAAAAAAATGTCCACAAAGCCACCGCAAATGGCATAACAGTTAAAACCGCACAACACAGTCATTCAAACAATCCGAGCCGGGTACGAGCTTATGGCGTGGTGGATACATTACAACTCATTCTCCGATTCTGCTTCATCACCTGCCCTAGATTAGCATAGGATTTCATAATCAGAGACGACTTTCACTATTTTGCCGCTAAGAGGACGAAGGACTGTAGACGTGCTTAAATTAGCGCGGCCGCCATGCATGGTATTCGACTGATGAAAATTTTACCGGCAGCAGGGCGGGTGTCATTAGTTATCCATAATGTAAAAGTTTTAAACAAAAGTTTGAACAGCACACGGCACATAAAGGATATGTTTATGAGGGTCTAATGAGATGTGGCTAGCACATCTGTTAAGGGTATTGCCCAAGAGGTAGTACAACCAAGAGGGAATTACAACTACAAGCTGTAGTTTGGTGAGGGTTTGGTTAGGCAGATTAGTAAGGAAATCCTTGGGAATTAAGTTGCGTGGATTCTATGTAGCACTCAAGCTGAGTATAGTTTTGGGTCCTAGGGTGTGTACTCTTTTACATATAGCCGGCAGGTTGGTTGTCTTCCAATTATCGCCAATTGCCTCGACTGCAATTCAACTGTATTTGCGTGGCGACATATGTATGTCCTTTAAACAAGATTGTATTCATCTGGATTTCTCTTTGCCTTTGGGTCACCAAGTTTGAATCAAATAAATTTCATACTTATGCTACGAGCAGGCGATATGCAAAAGTGGCATATATATGCGAATTTGACGTCATTTTTGCGTCATCATATCCCATTTTTGCGCGCATATCGTTTGAAGACCTTTTTGGGGCAGTCCGCATATGCTATCAAACCATATGCCGACGATATGCGACACTCAGATTGCAAATCAATTTTCGGCTTTTCCGCGTTTCGTGTGAACACCCTCGCATATAATTTATAGCTGGTACCCGCGACTACGTCCGCGTGGAAAATATGTGATTTCCCGGGTTTCAGGAAGTTGATAATTAAGTATAGACTTTCAATTCCTCATATTACCTGCTTGTAAATAACATTCCTGGTTTTTTTTCCTGGCTCTAGGATGACCAGGTCGTCAGGTGAACTGATTCTGAGCACGCTATGAGACAAACAATCACTCCTCAGATCCAACCATCTACTTTCAAACTTTGCTCCTGTGCTTTATTGATGGTCATGGCGTAGAAAACCTTAGTGGAAAATTGCAGACGTTTGAATTCAAAGCGGTATCAGGAGAATGTGGGAAATGAATACGGTTTCTCCCTATTTGACGACTGCGAAAATGCTGGCTTCGATTACGTGTCTGTGTAGAGTCTTCAACAGAAGCCATTGCACAATGCACTCTAATCCCTCTAAGTCGAACCTCTTTTAATTCGAATTTCCCTCTAACGAATTCTTTCACCCTATTTTTGCATTTCCTTCAGTTTTCCTTCGAAAAGTCATACTCCAAGTCGAATTTATTCTAAGTCGAAAGTCCTAACTCGAATACATTCTCTAAATACAGAAGAAAACAAAAACAAAAATCACCCTTTCCCAACTTGCAATATTATACACACATCAAACACACACAATCTCATACATAGTCTGACGCGACATATCGGTGCGCTGTTCTTATATCTACCTAAAAAAAAAGATTCCATTAAAAAAATGCCCGGAGAGAAAAGTAAACAATTGCCATACCAACCAGCAAATCAACACCCTCTCCTCACACACAAAAAAAAAACAACGCGGAATAAAAGGAATGAAAAACGACCGGGCAAAACAAAAACAACACACAATCACGAACCGATGTGTCTCACTTTATTGAAAACGATCATTAAGAGGCAACGATCATTTAGAGGCAAAGAGAGAAATAAAAAAGCAACAAAAAAAAAAGAAGGAAAAACACCCTTAAGCAGAAGCAACACACGATCACGATTTGCGAACGATTCGATGTGCTGCTGGCTGAATGGCGCAGGTCAGTGGTTTTCTATGGACACAAGTAAATGGCTGTTTCCTTAGAAAGCATGCATTTTTAGAAATAAAAATTAAGCCTATGTGTTAATTGAATAATACAGACTAATTACTCACGAAATTTTATGTAAATCCGTCTAGCCATTTAGGCGATACGTGGTAACAAACATCCAAACATCCAAACTTTCACAATAATAATATTAGTAGGATTAGTAGGATTAGTAGGATAGGATAGGATAGGATAGGATAGGATAGGATAGGATAGGATAGGATAGGATAGGATAGGATAGGATAGGATAGGATAGGATAGGATAGGATAGGATAGGATAGGATAGGATAGGATAGGATAGGATAGGATAGGATAGGATAGGATAGGATAGGATAGGATAGGATAGGATAGGATAGGATAGGATAGGATAGGATAGGATAGGATAGGATAGGATAGGATAGGATAGGATAGGATAGGATAGGATAGGATAGGATAGGATAGGATAGGATAGGATAGGATAGGATAGGATAGGATAGGATAGGATAGGATAGGATAGGATAGGATAGGATAGGATAGGATAGGATAGGATAGGATAGGATAGGATAGGATAGGATAGGATAGGATAGGATAGGATAGGATAGGATAGGATAGGATAGGATAGGATAGGATAGGATAGGATAGGATAGGATAGGATAGGATAGGATAGGAGGATAGGATAGGATAGGATAGGATAGGATAGGATAGGATAGGATAGGATAGGATAGGATAGGATAGGATAGGATAGGATAGGATAGGATAGGATAGGATAGGATAGGATAGGATTAGGATAGGATAGGATAGGATAGGATAGGATAGGATAGGATAGGATAGGATAGGATAGGATAGGATAGGATAGGATAGGATAGGATAGGATAGATAGGATAGGATAGGATAGGATAGGATAGGATAGGATAGGATAGGATAGGATAGGATAGGATAGGATAGGATAGGATAGATAGGATAGGATAGGATAGGATAGGATAGGATAGGATAGGATAGGGATAGGATAGGATAGGATAGGATAGGATAGGATAGGATAGGATAGGATAGGATAGGATAGGATAGGATAGGATAGGATAGGATAGGATAGGATAGGATAGGATAGGATAGGATAGGATAGGATAGGATAGGATAGGATAGGATAGGATAGGATAGGATAGGATAGGATAGGATAGGATAGGATAGGATAGGATAGGATAGGATAGGATAGGATAGGATAGGATAGGATAGGATAGGATAGGATAGGATAGGATAGGATAGGATAGGATAGGATAGGATAGGATAGGATAGGATAGGATAGGATAGGATAGGATAGGATAGGATAGGATAGGATAGGATAGGATAGGATAGGATAGGATAGGATAGGATAGGATAGGATAGGATAGGATAGGATAGGATAGGATAGGATAGGATAGGATAGGATAGGATAGGATAGGATAGGATAGGATAGGATAGGATAGGATAGGATAGGATAGGATAGGATAGGATAGGATAGGATAGGATAGGATAGGATAGGATAGGATAGGATAGGATAGGATAGGATAGGATAGGATAGGATAGGATAGGATAGGATAGGATAGGATAGGATAGGATAGGATAGGATAGGATAGGATAGGATAGGATAGGATAGGATAGGATAGGATAGGATAGGATAGGATAGGATAGGATAGGATAGGATAGGATAGGATAGGATAGGATAGGATAGGATAGGATAGGATAGGATAGGATAGGATAGGATAGGATAGGATAGGATAGGATAGGATAGGATAGGATAGGATAGGATAGGATAGGATAGGATAGGATAGGATAGGATAGGATAGGATAGGATAGGATAGGATAGGATAGGATAGGATAGGATAGGATAGGATAGGATAGGATAGGATAGGATAGGATAGGATAGGATAGGATAGGATAGGATAGGATAGGATAGGATAGGATAGGATAGGATAGGATAGGATAGGATAGGATAGGATAGGATAGGATAGGATAGGATAGGATAGGATAGGATAGGATAGGATAGGATAGGATAGGATAGGATAGGATAGGATAGGATAGGATAGGATAGGATAGGATAGGATAGGATAGGATAGGATAGGATAGGATAGGATAGGATAGGATAGGATAGGATAGGATAGGATAGGATAGGATAGGATAGGATAGGATAGGATAGGATAGGATAGGATAGGATAGGATAGGATAGGATAGGATAGGATAGGATAGGATAGGATAGGATAGGATAGGATAGGATAGGATAGGATAGGATAGGATAGGATAGGATAGGATAGGATAGGATAGGATAGGATAGGATAGGATAGGATAGGATAGGATAGGATAGGATAGGATAGGATAGGATAGGATAGGATAGGATAGGATAGGATAGGATAGGATAGGATAGGATAGGATAGGATAGGATAGGATAGGATAGGATAGGATAGGATAGGATAGGATAGGATAGGATAGGATAGGATAGGATAGGATAGGATAGGATAGGATAGGATAGGATAGGATAGGATAGGATAGGATAGGATAGGATAGGATAGGATAGGATAGGATAGGATAGGATAGGATAGGATAGGATAGGATAGGATAGGATAGGATAGGATAGGATAGGATAGGATAGGATAGGATAGGATAGGATAGGATAGGATAGGATAGGATAGGATAGGATAGGATAGGATAGGATAGGATAGGATAGGATAGGATAGGATAGGATAGGATAGGATAGGATAGGATAGGATAGGATAGGATAGGATAGGATAGGATAGGATAGGATAGGATAGGATAGGATAGGATAGGATAGGATAGGATAGGATAGGATAGGATAGGATAGGATAGGATAGGATAGGATAGGATAGGATAGGATAGGATAGGATAGGATAGGATAGGATAGGATAGGATAGGATAGGATAGGATAGGATAGGATAGGATAGGATAGGATAGGATAGGATAGGATAGGATAGGATAGGATAGGATAGGATAGGATAGGATAGGATGGGATAGGATAGGATAGGATAGGATAGGATAGGATAGGATAGTGATTCAGTCGCTATATTTGGTTTGTCCTTTTCCTTTTTGTTTACTTTCTTTTTTCTATAATTCACGCGCGGTAGTGGGGATATGACTAACCTTAAACGAGAGGATGGGCATTAGGGAAATTAGAGGAGAGACGAAGGAGATGCTGTTGGGCGTTGGTCTTAAATGCCTGTGGGTTGTAGTGATGAGGAAGAGTTTGCAGGATGATGAGATACGGGAGGAGTTTGCACAACAGGTATTCGAAAGGTTTGAACAAATTCCAACTGTTCTGACCTGTGTAATAGCAGGTGTTTTCAACAGCAGTCATTGCCTCTGAAGGAGATGTTTGCGGCTAGCGATGAGAAAAGAACTGAGTGGTTTAAAACACCCGGAGTTCAAGAAGCCATCGGAAAGAAGAAGAAAGCCTTCAAGGTCTAGATACACTTGGGAGACTCAGCTTCTCGAAACTGGTACATGCAGGTGCGAAGAACTGTCTGTTAAAGCAGCTAAGGAGTAGTCTTGAAAGGAATTCGGCGAGAAATTGGACCGGGATTACAGATCTGCAAACTGTTCTGGCAGACCATCAGCCGCGCCGTCTCAAAGGAAGGAATTTAATACCATCCAAGCAGTTAAATCTAAAGATTGTGTAATTCTTTCTGATGAGAAGGACTTCTTGCACAGATGTGCCGAGCACTTCTCGGAGCTGCTCAATTCCGATCAGAACACTGGGGATAGCACACCCATGGTTTTGAGTAGGGCGGAGAATAGTCCCACCGTAGAGGAGGTGATTTTTGTGATTAAACTGTCAAAGGCGGCAAATGTGCTGATGTGGATTAGATCTCACCAGAAATGCTAAAGGCCTTAGGGGAGAGGGATTGAAATGGTTCTCTCGTCTCATTAAAGTGGCCTGGAAACCGGTGAAACACCTAGCGATTTGCAAGCAACATATTTTCAATTTCAGAATACTTGCACCTTTCTTCACATCCTTTGTCCTTTGTTTAAAACTAGCTTCATCGCGGATTTTATCTTCGTTGTCATTTTCCAGCAGCAAAATAGTAATATCCGCCTGCTTTCATTTCCACATTTTTAGTTTATTTCTGCAAATTTTTGACAGGAAATAATTTTCACAAACCTGCATATGATTGGAAGAATGTGATAAGCGATTTTTTTCGCTAGCCTTAGAAGAACGAAATGATTATAGAATTGCCCTCTTTTGGGCAAGTTAGAAGGCACCATCTTGGAAACATAAAGATGATGGTCTGTGGGGCCAGTGCAGATACATCAACTAAAGTCAGTCAAACTCTAGCTTATTGAGGCCGGTGGATAATTCACACGAGGGCCTATAAAAACAGATTCTGAGCCTTGTCTGAAAGTTTGCTTTGCTTTCGACAGCCTTGAATCCAGCAAGGAGTGATGGGCACTCCTTTCGGGTGTTCAGCCTGCTTTAGACAAGCCTCGGATCAAAATTTAATAAATTTAGGACAGAGCACAGACGTAGCTAGCGTTTCATAGGAATTTTCTGGATTTTCTGACGTAAGTACAGCTCGATT
This sequence comes from Matsumyia berberina, assembly GCA_917880715.2. Taxonomy (NCBI): domain Eukaryota; kingdom Metazoa; phylum Arthropoda; class Insecta; order Diptera; family Syrphidae; genus Matsumyia; species Matsumyia berberina. The sequence goes on from OU862870.1 coordinate 53,619,957, forward strand.
GCATGTGTGGGACTCCTAGGTTAATTGGTAGTGTGGCGCTTAGATGATCGTACCGATTCTGTTTTTGATTTGTTTGTGTTCCACATGTAGGGGAACAAAGAGTAAGCTCAAATCGAACTCGACTTGGATGTTGGCGTGGCTAAAATCTTAGCCAGTCTTTCTTAACTGAAGCAAAGTAAAGGTGTACAACCAACGCCTGGTGGTACTGAAGGGATCAGTGTTGTCTTGTTGCACAGTATTTTTGAAAGACGACAAACGCTGAACTAAAAGTAAGGAAGCCGAATGAGCAATTCTAAGGCCAATGCAGAGGGGCAAGCGGCAGAGGGACAGAGCGTGGCCTTCAGCCTTCAGTGGCGTCCAGCACTTGAATACCTACCAGATAGGGGAAATGTTTCTAAGATTACTCTTTGTGACACGGGTAGGCGGCTTCATTCTTTTGCCACTTCTATGGGTTTTAGTTTGCGGTTCTCGTTGGAATAAAAGTAAAAAGCTTTGCTTGTTCTCAAGTTTATTAAGCGTGAGGCATATTAAATGCACCGAAAGTGAATCTCTGGTGTATATAATTTTTGACACATTTGCGAATTTTTTCGTTACATCGGCACTGCGATATATGTACATATATACATACATATATGCCACGTTTTCATACCGTCTCACAGTGTAACGAGTGTATGGAGAAAAGAGACAAAAATCGTAACTCGAAGTATATTGTTTTTTTAAATTTGTTTTTCTTATATTTTCACAAGACAGGCTTAAGACTAATGAATTAAGCTAATTTTGGAAATTTCACCAATTTCTGAAAATTTCATTAAAAATAAAAATGTTCACTTTCTGATTCCATGAGTGTTTTCTTTGAATAATCTGAGTTTTGAGAATTAATATTACATGTTTTCGACCTATTATTGTCAGACATACATTCTGTTATACAGTAATTAATTTTTTTTACTTGTGTTTTTTATGGCTTGTTATAGCCACTTCCCAAACCTTAAAACAAGATTTTTGGGTTACTTTAGGGTTAGGTGCGAAAAAAAAAAAATTCGTGAGCTGAATCGGCACGTTTCGGCAGTTAAAACTTATATAAATACAATGTACACTATTTAAACTTTCTACACAAAAATAATGAAGGAGGTGTTTTGCCTTCATTTTTTTAAAAGCTTATCTAAAGTTGTAGTATCACTTAATAACGCAGCTCTTCTAGGAAAAATACGCTAACTTACCCATTTTCGAAGAAAATAATATAGTTTATTCAACTAATGAAAAAAGAAGGTTTACTTTACACTTGAGCTTAACGACAAGGTCAAAGAAGCACTGTGAAACTTGGAAACTGAAATGACAATTGCAACTGAAATGCAGAAATTCCAGTGCAATGATGTTGACATTCAAAATAACAGCTTTTTATTTACTGGAAAAACCAATGCCTTATCTTAACTAACGGAATTTTCGAAATCCTAGCTTATTTGCTAATATGATAAAAATATGCAAACATAAAAAAAATAAAATTTTTTTTTGCATTTTTGTTCTCTAGTCGTTACACTGTGCGTCTCCTTGTAGCTTTTGTTCACTTCAATAGACCCCCAAATGGCATATGTGTGTACAAAACAAATAAAAAACGCACATATGTCGATCCCTTTTTCAAATCGAAAACATTGCCATTAAGAGTTCACCGCCCTTCAACACATTCTCGACTTCTAATCCACTAGCTTATTCTGCCGTTAAACAAATAATGAGTTCATTCGTCTCCATCAAATTAGTCTCCCCATCATTTGATTCAACACTCAACAATTGTATTATCTTGTGTTGTAAAATAATTAAATTCAATTTACTCTCCATTAATTTTCATGACTCACGCTCGTATAGCTTCTTCATCTTACACTAAGCCTTTTGAAAAAAGAACCTCTTTACTGTAAAGTGTCGCTGTCATTCACAATCGGTAGATAAATTTTCACTTCAGCGATTTATTCTGTTTAAATTGTTTTTGTATTGTTATTGCTTCCTTTTCGATGAAATAAATCCATTTATTGACAGGACTAAGCTATTATCATGATTAAAGAACATCCTTGGACATTCCCTTCATCAAAAACCAGGACTGAAATAATTAAAAAAAAAATAGATAATATCCTTCTCCGTCATTATCCCTTTGGATTGGAAGTTTTCAATGTAAACATATGAAAAACTTTACAGACAAATTGGATCTTTAAGGCGAATTTTCATTGAAAGATATTTTAGGAGATGAAGGTCCCTAAAGCAAAAGTTTAGTTTAAGTTTTTCAAAGTGAAGCAAAAATAAATTCTTGATTTAAACTTTCTGCAGGGTTATCCTTTCGTGTTTCTTTTTAACGGATAAATAAAATCAAATCGTTGTTTGTCCTTGTGCCCGTTTGTCTGGCTCTCTGCTTATCTGTCTACAGCAGCATTGCCAGAACTGACATGTGGCGTAACTCTAGCCATTACAAGGCCGAAGTATAGCACAGAAAATTCAAATAAAATTAGACCAATGAGGAACTGTTGCCCTTTTCAAGACCGCAAGAGTTGATCGTATATTTTTCCCTCTATTGCAATGGAGTCCAGATACCGGTTCGTCTTTTTTTTTGTAAAGAACCTGCCCTTTTGGCTGACACTGCGAACTAGCAAGGTCTATTGTGTCTCCGGTCTACTTAGCTTAATAGGTCTACTACCTTCCTAATGAAGGTGGGTATGTCATTAGTACCCGAGTTTCTAATCTCCGCTAACGAACAGAATTCCCTATGAAAGATCCGTCTACGTAGCCAGTATACTGCTGGACATTCACAGAGAACGTGCTCAGAGGTTTATTCCTCTTTTAAACAGAACCGACAGAGTATCCGAACAAAGGTTTAATTTGTTGAGATTATATCTTAGGAAACAATGGCTGGTAAGAAAGCCCACTAGCTTCCTCATGTTGTTCCTGTCAAGGTTTAGAACTTCCTTGTAAGAAAAGGGCTTTATAAGTCGCTTGGATTGCGGACATTTTCTCAAATAGCTAGGCGAAGTTGATGTTCCCAATTGTTTAACAAACCTCTGGCGGTAGTCCAATTAACGCCACAGAAGGGTTCCGGTCCCAAGAGGGAAGCATCCCCATTGTTACTGAGACTTTAGCCTTGGGTCGAAAGACTTCCTCAGCACCCACTCCGGAAGCCAATTTCGATCGATTCGTCGGTAAACCACACCAAATATCCTGGGTCTGATACGGCTTCTCCCTTAGACCAGTCGACACGGTCTAGTATTTCTACCTCAAATAGCCTTCTGAAACGAGGATGTAACATTAGGGATAGTACAGAACATGTCCGTACTTGGAATTGAGTGAAGTATTTTCAGATGACCCACAGGATTAGCTGATTTATACAAGGTGGCGAAAAAGTTGTTGATGTTCTTTGACTGTAATTTTTTTTTATGAATGAAAAACTTTGGTTCTGCTTTTGGATTATGTTTATTTGATGTCTTAAATTGTTTTCCATTAAGTCGAGAAAATGATATCGGCTAAGTGGCCGCCGCCAAATTTGATGACCATTCGGGTTCGATTTATGGCATTTTCCATCACTCTTGGCAGAACTTCCGACGATAGGTCCTCGCATTCTTGACGCATATTCTCTTTTACAGGCTTCAAAGGTATAAGGCTTGTTGACATAGACTCGTGACTTCAAAAAACCCCACAAAAAGAAGTCTGGAATGGTTAAATCAGGCGAAATTGCCTCCCTCGTGGTCGAGATTTAGGATGGTTTGACTGCTAGCTTGGCGGTCAACAGCTAGCAGCTGATACACTGTCTGAACTTTGTAAGGGAACATCTTACAGTTTTTCACCAAAATTCTCTGTAACGACCGCCGATTGATGCCGAATTGCGTGGCACGTCGTCTGGTCGATATTCCTGGGTCCATTGCGACATCTTCAGCCACAGCTGCGATATTCTCAGCAGAACGGTTACTCCGGGGTCTGCCGAACCTGACAACATCTCGTGTTGTCCCATACTCTTCTAGGCGAGCAACTAAACGTCTTAGTGTTTGCTCAATTAGCGTCGGACGACGGGAAAATCTGCGCGGAAACTCACACTACGCCAACACTATCGACGACTTATTCCGCAAAAAAAAAAAAACAATTATTCCGCGTTCTTTAGTATAGCGTTCGGAGTAAAACGATTTATGTCTTGTTGACGTGTATTTCGTATCTGTTTACTTCCCAAATGTCAAAGTTGACTTGACAAAAATTATAGCATAATCCGAAAGGGTGATGCCTTTTCCAACACCTTGTACTTGTGCTCTAGCTGCGGCTTTATAGCACAACGGGCAGTGGTCTTCCTAGTGAAGATACATAGGAGTGTAAGCCCGATGACAGCCTCTATGGCTGAAGTAATAATATCGTGACAGGCAATACCGAGACAGGCAATTCTGTGTAACTATGGGAAGACATAGAATGGTTTAGCTGTAGTGCAAGGAGAACAAAATATTGCCTCGCTCCCTTCAAAAAAAATCGGAGAAGTAATTTTTTAAAACTTATGGCAGGAACTCAAAAACTTCAATATGAAAACATCCAGAAGTTCAACACTAGATCAAATCTTCCCTATAACCCATCTCCTCTCTTTCAAGGTCAACAATAGTCGTGTCTTCAATGAACTTTCAACTGTCTAGAAACCCTCGCAATCTAAGCAATTAAGAAACCGCGACGTGATGAAATCTGTGGCAGCTATGGAAACCTTTCATTCAAAGACAAAAGCCCCTTCGTTTGAAATTAGTAATTTACTGCCAGACAATCATAAGCAATATACCCACCGCTTTTCGGGAATAGGTGGCTTCATCTTAACTTTATAACAAATTTCCAGCGAAATTATCCATAAAGAAAAGATTCCCTTAGAAAAATCAAACGTCGTCCTCGGTTATCCACTTCTCCATCCCTTTTCTTTCCCTTTGAGGTCGTTGAAAGAAATATACAAAATCCATTGTGCACAAGCCGAGTGGATATTATTATTACACTTTCAGACGTTAAAATTGAGGAATTACGTTCGTCTCCTCTTTTTTTTGTCTCCTCTGCGCTTCTTTGTGCTTGAGTGTGCAGATACTCCCCCACAAGTAAGATGCGCCACCAAATTGTAAGGATGGGCTAAATGGTGTGCCAATAATCGTCTGAAATGCATCCGAGCAGCCATCGAATTGTCAATAAAAGCCACATGTCGTTAAGAACAATAATTTTTTTTTTTCGTCTCGGATATGTAATAGTTATTGGTGTGTGCTTTTATTGGATATCCTTTAAATGTATCCCGGTATTATCCTTATTTGGGGTCATAAAAATTGAGAGAACATATATTTTTTTTTTTGTACTGCAATTCGTGACGATGCGATTTAAGTATTTGAATCACCGGATGACACATAAAGTCGGCATTATCGGGGGAATTTTGTCTGCGAATTGGTACGATGCGATGGTGGTACGAATAACGCGTTTTCTTTTTGACGGATTACGTTTTGTTGAAGTGATTTGAATATTATGAGGCCATAGAAGTTATGGCCACGAAGACATTTAAATCAAAATTTTATAAAATCTACTATGGCGTCTGCTGACAAGTGTCTTGAAGATATATTTTGCCAAGAACAATGCTCTATGTGTTCACATAGAACACAAGCTGTTCAGTAGTATTCCAGCCTTCGATAAGAAGGATTCCAAAAATCTCGTACAACTTAGTCGAAGGGAAATACGAATCGTCTCCGGTATCGTCACAGGACACTGCGGAATAGGAATCCATGCAGTGCGCCTTGATGTGCCCTACAATGACTATTGCAGGAGCTGCAGGGACAAAGAGGAAATATAATCCATCCAGCACCTGCTATGCGAATGTCCCGCACTGGCCACCGGAAGACTGCGTACTCTTGGTAGTAGCTTCTTCCATGGGCGGACCTTCATATCGCTGATTTTAGGAAACTCCTGAGATTTCTATCCCTATCCGGGTGGTTTCCCTATCACTTGGTTTTACTCCCATAAGTATACTTTTTATGGGTACAATGGACCCGCTTGAGGTCTGAGTTAGTCTTTAGGACACCCACTAAACCAACCACCATTCTCGCTACGGCTGAGCATTGGAAGTACACAAGATTCTCTTCTTACTCCTTCCAGATCTTACAGAAGCACAAACCAATTATTTAGTTTCTATACGGTCCAAGACCTCATACTAATTAAATTTTCCCTTATAAATTTAGTCATTATTCGACCGATAATTTGCTCAACCATGTAGAACCCTAAATCCATTTTCCGGGATCACACAATTGACCTACATAAGTTTGGAATACTCATAAGCTAAACGAATTTAATTCACAATCCACTTCGATTGACGTACAGGTAGAAGTGGCTACAGTCTGACCACCAAATAACTCATAAATGCCGCCTGGATTAAGTAGCCTTGGCCCCCGAATAATGACCTCACAAACTCACATGTCGACGGCTTTTACAGCCACCTATCAAGGACTTCTGACAAATTGTGACAACCGGTGATTCCATTTATCAAAAATGGATGAGGTTGTAAATTTCGACTAACACGGAATGTTTTGGCGCAATTAACAATGATTTCCTTTATTTTGTGGTTGACACAGGGCTCATATTAGATCGAGAGCATTGTAAAACTCGACGGACACATAACGCGTATCAATTGTGGTAATTTATTACGCCACCAATGTTCGATTTTATTTAGCAGGCAGAGGTGGATATATTCGTAGAGGTGTAAAATTTAAGTGATGAAAGTCAATTCGATCAGAGGGTTTCATTGGAAGGATGGTTAGAAAGAGTAGGGTTATGTGCACAGGGAAATAATTTATTGATTGTCGATGTACGTAGGTGGAATTTTGTCAAATTCGGTATAAAAAATGGTCGACTTCTCATGGTCAGAGCATGAAAAAGTCAAATGTCTTCGTATGCAAACACTAGGTGTTAAAAGGCGTTTTGCCTATTTCAAAGCCGAGTAAAAACACCAAGAAGTAGGACAGTGTGTTCCCAAATACTAGGTGTTCAGGAGCATTGTGCCAACCTTTTTCAAGTTTGGCATCAAGTTGTATCCCAGCGAACACTTTATTGCTTTAACCGTCCTATTACAGAAGTGGTTTGTCCACTCTAGCACTGTGGTCTCAAATAGATGCCTATAGCGCTGTCCCATATGTTAAGAGCAGTTTGTCTGCTCCAGAGGATGTTAGGAAACTAATCAGCCTCTCTGGGTGGAGCGTGGCAAGCGCCGTTGGTGAGACGAGTTCACTACCTAGGGTCCGTTTTCTCATATGAATAAGGGCGGGATATTCTATGACGATGTGGAGAGAGCTTTCATCGCTCTCCAAGCACAGTCTGTAGGTAGGGTCCGGTAAGAGGCCAAGCTTGGGTAGATACCGTTTTAGTCGTCAGTAGCCACTTAGGACGCCGGTTAGAATTCTAAGGTGGTTCCTGCTCAGATTTAAAAGAAACTTGCATTTCTTCTGCGATACATTGGCGGCGCGGAATTGACCGCCTCGGATTCTTCTGCACACTCACGGACAGCGGCAATGTTTTCGGCAGATCTTGCGTTTCGTTGACTTACGGGTGTTGGCTGATTTTTCATTGAACCTTTCGACTCGAATTTGGCCACCAAATATTGAATGGGAAGGACGACCATGTAAACCTTAAAATGACCGCAACGCGCGCAACGTTCCATTTTGATTAAGAAGTTTTGTTGTTTGCAAGTGTTCCTCGACGCAGTAATTTGCCATGGTGATTTGTCTTTAGTGTCTGAAAAATGGCCGCCTTGAACTGTCAAGATCTACCCGCCCCTATTGGAAAACCCTTTAGTTAATTAACCACAGAATAAAGCCACTTCGGGGTGTGCACTTTTGGTTTCACCAACGATTTTGTCATATGCTTTCCCAAGCTGTTTATATTCGACTTAAGTGTTTGGTAGAAGAACGAAGTGAAGGATGATTTCATTAGCTTGTTGATTATTCCCGGTATGTAAACGAGTACTGAAAGTATTCATACGTTACCGAAGTGAATTGAAATGAACTCGCATTTTTACACATCAATTGTCATAAGTACGGCGTCACTCATAAACTTTTTTAGAATTTCACCTTATCTACGTTTCTTCGTCCTTACTTCCAACAATCAACTCTTAAAAGTCGTTCACAATCTCAATTGTAGTCAATGGGTACTTATGCTGATCCAAACAAAGCTCCAATTGAACCGAATGCAAAGAAAATAGGAAATTGTATCTCAACCTAAATTCCATTTGGTTTTGCTCAATCTCTCCTACTGTTAGAATTCCTTAGCGAGATAGAAAAAACCGTGTGTATGTGTGTACGCAAACAACGGAAAGTCAGGTAACATCACCTGGAAACACAAATTACTTGCTGTCATGGTTCCCGAGAAGACTTTCTCTCCGTAGACACAATTGAAGTTGGTTACAATGGATTTTGGTGGAGTACAGTGGGGCTCGACTTGAGCTCACATTCTCATTTTTCTAAAGAATGTTGGTCCTAGTTTAGTAGAGTAACTGACTGAGCCCAGAAATGACTTCGATCTGAAAGACTCTTTCCCCGGATGATTGAGGTGAACCTTCCACTGAAACACTTTTGTCTGCTTTAGCTATGGCAAAACAATCACATAAGTTGTACTAAACAATTTCTCGATCTTTCAAGGAAAGTCGAAATATGTCCACATCAAGTTTGATTTGTGCGAGAAGTTCTCGACTTATTTTATTGTTTGAGGGGGTTGATGAACTTCTTCCTTTATCGGGAGAGCATTTCACAATATTTTCTCCAGTATCCGGTTGAAAAAGGCGTCTGTAACGCCACCTGTAACGAAACAATAGGCGGGATACCCCGACAGCCGCGTTATAGACTACCATCACGCTAATGCCAGTGTACCCAGGTCGTACCGTAACCGGATTGCGACGATGAAAAGAATACGAGCGAAGTTCTAAGAACCTTCCACCTTATGTGCTACCCTTGTGACTCAAGGTCACAAGACTGCTCAAGCCAGTCCGGTCAACTAAGGAGGAAGGGTGTCCAGGTTCCCACAGCGTCAGGCATGCTAGCTCCTGCACGTCTTAGCTTGTCGGAATGTGGGGGGTGGGTGAACCTTTCTGCTATGACTTTGGACTGTTTTTATGTCTGGTATTGGACGTTCAACTAGCCGGAGAAACTGGTATATTAAAGCATCGCGTCTTCTTGTAAAGAAATATGGAGATATACCATGAAATAGCTGAATATATTTTTCGTGAATGCCCAGCTTTCGCTTGAAACAATCGGCGAATTTTCCACGAGGAACAGGGCAGAAAAGTTTCTCCCAAGAAGTGTGGAATATTTTTGTGTCTATGGCAGCACTATAGACCTTTTAGGTCGCAATGTCAGTCACCACATGCTTCCAAAGCGTGACACTTTGTCCACTTGAAATCTAAGTTAAAATCTCAGCTATTCTCTGTACAAAACATTTATCTCCTTATGAACCATTTCGGGTAACCACTTCTTTAAGACAGACTGTACATGCACAGCCCACTCCCTGTTGCAGGTTCAAAGTGTTGAACAACAAAGAAACGTGTGCTTCCGAGATTGTTCTCGAGAGGAACGAAATTTTCTTGGCACTTTCACACGAGCTCGCGTGTAGGTAATTAAATTTTCCACTGGCATCATCCGCATGCACATATTGTATTCCTCTTCCATGCGTATGCTAGCCTCGGGAGATCTGGTTTTCATTTTATCCAACAAACAAAAGATACAACCACATTTAAGATAATAAATATTTCGCGCATCGCTATAATGTTTCCAAAATAATGGCTTCCACCAGTAGATACAGTGCAGAGACGACTGAGAGTATTTTTTGGCCAAAAGAATGCGAAGTTTTCCGATTAACGAATCAAATTTCACTGCAATTTGATATTGTTTAGGATTTTTGTGGACACACAGCTGTGGAGAGCCCAACTCTTCGCAGTGGTGGACAGGGATTAATCGATTTTTCAAATTGCTTTCATAGAAGTCATAAAAAAATCTGATTGATTGCGAATTAGGTTGAGACAACGGTAATGAAGCCTAGTTTGTGGTTGGGCTAATGCATGATTGATTAATTTCGCAAATATTTAACGGTAATTTATTGCGTAAGCAATTTTGATGTTTTAATTCCACCACTGGCATGTTTAATTGGTGAAACTAATTTGAAAATTTGAATTATTATTTGCGGGACATTCGAAATCGGGGAGCACATGCTGCCGCATGAATGGAACTCCAAACGATTAATGATGAATAGAATCCATTTATTGGTGACAAATTGTTTTGGGGGCTAAGCAGCTCTGGTATTTAATGGCCGAATAGTTACCCAATTTATCTGTTGACTGGGGACATTAATTTCAAATGGATTAGCAATTTTTCAAGGGAAAGGCGTTTGTCAGACGTGACGAGGTGTGTCAACTTGAAATTCATATGAAAAATGTTTTCTTAGGGCGTGATCAGGTCCGACGCATTCAGGGTAAACAAATACGGGAAGCAAATGGCCACAGTACAAAGACCCAGAGCCTTTCGTGTAGCACGTTCTTAAGAAAAGGTGTTGGAACCAGCTGTCCTTGAAACCGCGGAAGGGACTCCTACCGATCTCTTCATCTAGATTTATTTAGGAAAATTGAAAGCAGCGTCGTTGAAATAGAAGAGGATGAAAGGCTGCAATGTCCCAGGCAGAGGCTCTTTACCATTCGGGAGTCTGTAAAGTAAAAGAAACAGGTCCATATATTATCACAACCCACCGGTAGAATTAACGATTCGTCTAGATCCCTTCGTCACAGTATTCCAAGCAGATGTCCTTGCCATTTTGAGGGGAGCTGAAGTTCTCTCACCCAAAGTAGGAAAATAGAAATCTGCTCGGATAGTGAAGCAGCACTTAAATAAATAAATAATTAAAATAAATAGCTGGCGCGACAGCTCGGGATGAGGCAAGGCTTAGCTTCTCGCAACCATTCATGTTGTGCGTGTTACATTTTTCCCACGAATGGAAGGGACTTACAATTAATTGCCGACTCCGAGTGACGGATTGAGAAGCTCTTTCATGACAGATTATACTCCCGGAGGCTTGTCATTCCCTGACGAGAGGTGGTGCCGCGAAAAATGTTCGGTGTTCCTAGCTGGGGCTTGAACCCACGCCGCTCGGTCAGCAGCCCAACGCACTAACCAATGACCCACGGCGACCAGCAGCAGCACTTAAAGCCATCACAAATCCAACAGCCAGATCTCATCTGGTCAGGGAATGCAAAGACAAAGTTAACAGGCTTGCCAGGCACAACAACGTCCGCCTTGTCTGGGTACCGGATCATAAAGGTGTCACGGGAAATGAGAAAGCCGATGAACTGGAAAGGGAAGGGACGCACGCAATAGAACAAACCACTGAGAATACAGTGGGAGTCGCACTAACAATAATTAAAACAGTAACCAACGAGAGGATGCAAAGGGATTTAGAGGATCACTGGACAAACCTCCCGACGTGCAAAGTGGCTAGATCACTCGTAAATAAATCTAGCATCCTGCTCACTAGGAAGGCTCTAGGTTCAAGCAGAGAGCAATTGAGGCTGATGGTGCGACTCATCACAGGACACATTAACCTCAACAATGGGCCTCGCTGACACAAAGCCATGAAGGAACTGCGACGAAGAAGAAGAAGACCTCGAACCTTCCTATGCCACTGCTCAGCCTTAGCGAGAATGCGACAGAAGATCTTGGGCTCCATGTCCATATCGAACCTGAAACATCTCAAGCACAAGGGAATCGGCGGAATCCTGGCCTTAACGAAAGAAACAGGAAGATTTGCCAGACCACATGTACACTAGTGTTAACTTCATAATTGTTTCCACCTTCCCTAGATCCCTCCCAACATACGTCCCAAGCCAAACCTTTCCCTGCAGTTCCGACGATTAAGGAAGAGGAACACAACGGGTCCGACAGAGGCCTAAGTGAAGAACCTTCCACTCACCCTCATATACCGTACCACACCATACCAAAACAAACAAGTCACCTCTGCCGGATTCTCTCACAAAAATCACTCTCACTGTCACTATCCCATTGCCAAGTGAAGATTCCCTTCAGAATTGACAGCATCCACTAAGGCCAAGATGGCTACAAAAGTTTATTGGATGTGGCCTAGTGACAAGCAATTAATAACTACTGCAATACCTTCAGAAATCCCTTCTTCGTTTATAAATCTTCCACATCCACTTATCATCACGCCCACCTAATCAACATGTCTCAGCCATAATAATCGTCCCATTGATTCTCAGGGCGTGATTAAAAGCATTTACCGGCTTGAATCCCAATCGCTTATCTATAAATCCCTAGCACTCCCAGGCTTATTGATTCCGTCAATTAAATGCGAAGCCCTAAGACCTGTAAATACTTATGTGTGCTCCCAAACTAACCTGAAACACACGTACGAAAACACTAAATCACGTCTAGCCAACATGATTATCGTAACCGGGTAAAGACATAATTTCTCCTCGGAGAACAACTGAGCTTCGAGGCTGTGCCACGCATCTCCCATCGCATACACAACTTAAGAACTAATCGTTCATTAGAATATTAATTGCAGGGTTAACGGGTGCCCGAGGCCATGATTCTGAACTCTGATGCCACTGTTGGCACAGGATCAGTTGGGTAATTTTTTTTGCCTTCGGGGAGTGTAATTGTGATGCCGCATTTAGTGGCTTTAATTTAAGGACTACAGTGTGGAATAAATATTCATGGGTGCTCATACTTTCGAATTTCCCACCTCCAGGAAGTATCACGAGAAGGACAGATTAACGACATGTGCTCCATCATCCTGGGGCTGGATTTTCACCTAAAATTGTGTACGTGCCGACGAAAACCATTTAACATGGACCATTTGTCTGGTGGTTACCTATGCTTAGTCAAGTTTTTGAGGAAACATCTTCCTTCATGCCTTCATGCCAGTGCGGGACAATGAATTATAGAAAAGAGGAAGGAAGGACTTGTATTCCAAACGAACTTTTTTTTTTTGTTTTTAAGTGGCACGTGGCATGCTTTTTACTGAACGATTTTCGCTGAACGTTGGCCCTCCTCCCTAGGGGATGGAATAAAGTTTATCTAAAGAGAGCGCACCGGGAATTAACTTGGTCACTTTTATATCCCGAGTGGGCTTCATTTTTTGTTTCTGTTTGCTTGACGAGGCTTTACACAAATTGACGGATGAACTTTTATGACTTTTTTACTTCTCTCTGGGACGGCAGTGGCTTTGAGATAAGTTGTAACGTATTTTTGGTCACACTCTGGTGTGGAGGAGGAGTAAAACAGCATGGGATAAACTCTGTGTCATTGAGTGTATCACTTTAAATATCCTGGATAATCCAGAGTATGGAGGGTGTGGGGAACAAAATGATGTAGTTGTAGGGCTTTGCAAAGCAAAATGATTTACAAAATGAACACATCCGGTGTCGGGCGCACGTAGTGTGTCCTTGGAAGTGAAATAGTGTCTCACGTCAGGGATTTATTTTTAGGATTTACTTTTTTTAGATGTTAAAGTACGTAGTAGGAGGAGGAAGTGTAACCAAGATCTCGTTTGAAATTGACAGTTGTGGGATATTGATAGTCCAAAGAAGTTCCCCAACCAAAATGGCAGATATGAAATCCATTGTTAGTTGTCAGTTTAAGTGGAATGGATATGCCGTCTGATGCAATGACATCAGAACTTCGGTTGCTGTGCAAATTTCAAGTCGACTTTCCTTGCCTTTAGGACTGGCTTCGGCAAGAGTCTGAGCCTGGACTGGGCTGTAGTCGAATCGTAACGGATGGCTCCAAAACTAGTCATGGTCCGGTGTTGGTGTCTTCGTGGAGGTCGATAAAACCAGAATTCACTACTCGGTGGGGCAAGCATCTCTCTGTTTTTCAAGCAGAGACCTTTGCTATCCTAATGGCTAAGAATAGGTGGAAAGGTCGAAGCATCTGTGTCTGTAGCGATAGTCAGGCTGTGCTTAAGGTCTTGCTCAACCCTTTAACCAGTTCTAAAATAGTGCAAGAATGCAGGAACTCTTTGAATTCGGTCACATGGCTGAACTCTTCGACCCTTGTCTGGGTCCAAGGTCACACTATGATCTCTGGAAATGAGATCTCCGATGAGATTGCTAGACAAGTCTCAGAGGATGTTTTCTCAGGACCTGAACATACGTTGGGTCTTCTTGCGTCCTCGGTCAGGGCCTCTATTGAGGCCTGACAAACACAATTGTGTGTGACATGACTCTTCAGGATGCGGGCAGACTAAACGAATGCTCTCGAACGCTCCCGAACTCAGCAGAAGAGACTTTATTGGCGTTCTAACGGGACACTTCGCTTTTGCCAAGCATATTAGTTAGGCTTCAGTGACACAACTGTCCGCGTCGCCTGTGGAGAGGACGACGATACTTCGGATCATTTTCTTTACGATTGTCCTGCCTTTGTTCGGATCAGGTGGCAGTTTTTCAGTACTGATGTGGTGAATGGTGTCTTCTCAGTTATTCCAGTCAAATGCGGAATTCCAGTAAAAAGGGTTAAAAACTGAGTCATGCTTTCTGGTAGTACAATGAACCAGTTGCGTCTGAGTGCTCCAGTATGGCGTTTCCAAACCCGGCAAAAAAAGTAAAGTCAGTCTGAGTTCTTCGAATCGGAGTCGGGTTCAGCTTCGGATTAAATTTGTTAATCTTCTCTGCAACCTCTGTTGCAGTCATTGAATAGTAACTCAGGGCTTTTTGTGTGGCCCTTTATTCCTCCGACTAAGATTCATGAGATTGTTCGATTTTTTCTACTGAAGATTGGCCAAAGTGGTACAGTCGCAGTCTTCATTCATTATGACTTTCTTTAAAGAATCCTTCACCAACGAATTCTTCGTACTTCACTCCTCTTATTTCAATTACCTTCTAAACTTCTCCACTGGCCCTCTTCTTTCCCACTTCATGGACCCGTCTATTATCGAACGTAAGTTACATGAATTTAATGACAAATTCATACCCGGCCCAAATGGTCTCTCCGCCATATTTCTTAAAAAATGTTCCTCAATTCTTTCCCCCGCCTTTTTAAATCTCTTTCGTCTATCCCTCTTGCAAGAAGAACTTCCTCAGGTTTGGAAAACCTTCTTCGTAACCCCGATCCATAAAAATGGATCAAAAAACGAAAAAACCAATTATCATCCTATTGCTAAACTTTCCCAAACTTTTTGAAAGCATTCTGTATGAAGCCTTAAGCTTCCAGTGCAAATCCCACATTTCCCCCAGTCAATATGTCAACATGGTTTCCTGTGGGGTAGGTCGACTACCACAAATCTCGTCGAATTCGTGTCCTTTGCCCTCTTAGCCCCAGAAAACGTGACCAAGTCGATGTCATTGCAACCTATTTCAGAAAGGCTTTTGATAAAATTTCTCATCAATTAATACTTTTCAAACTGTCTGCTGTCGGCTTTAAACCCGTACTGTTAAAATGGATATCCTCTAACCTGGATAACCGTTTTTACAGTGTTCATTTCAGGTCCAACCATTCAACCCCGTTTTTGGCGACTTTTGGTGTTCCACAAGGCAGCCAGGCTCAGTGGTTAGTGCCACCAAACATTTTTCGCGTCACCAACTCTCGTGAGGGAATGACAAGCCTCCGGGAGTATAACCAGTCATGAAACAGCTTCTCAATTCGCCGTTCGGAGTCGGCAATAAATTGTAGGTCCCTTCCATTGATGCGAGAAATGTAACGCGCACAACATAAATGGTTGTGAGAAGCTAAGCCTTGGCTCATTCCGAGCTGTCGCGCCAGCTATTTATTTATTTATTTTTATGATGTAATGCTGGTATGCGGATCTAACGAATGACAACAGCCCCCTGCCTTTGTCTAGCAAATTTTACGCTGTTCAAATGACAACCTGCTTAAGATGCATCTCTGTTGCAGTAATTGTATTTTTATGACACGTCATTGCACAACCTACCCTGGTACCCACCTTTCGTCCTTACAAGTGAAAGCTCCTTCGGGTTGATGATGATACTTCGCAAAAATTTCCTAGACGAAAACTATAAATCGCGTGCTGTTGAAGTACTTTATAGGTTAACTCATTTTCCAGTGAAGCTACTCGTAAATCCAGAAGGAATAGCTGTATTCCCTTTTCTTTACTACGACTATGTAAGATGGTGAAATACTCTGCGAAGAGGTTAAATTGGCGTATTGGCATGTGGATGTGACGAACGCGCCTTAAGTTTACTAGGTATCACAATGTTAGATGACAACCGTATCCTTTTCGGTGGTTTATTGGTAAATACAAGAAGTTCGACAATATCAAGTGAACATGTTACCAAAGACATTCTGTAGAAATATAAAAAGAGTTATAGGTGCAGAATAGGTTCCAATTAGCTGTTGTGATGCCATGAAATAGGAATACAATTCAAATGGGAATTTCGGTGAGGGTTTCGACAAAATGCCTCATAAATTATAAGACAAGGCTAAGAAGACTGTTAAACGTTGGTGATTAGCGAGTAGACCAATAAAAACTTTTTCAAACCAAGAAAAGAGCTTGAAGGAGAAACAGCAGGAAAGATGTGAATACCAGAACCTGTATAGAAAGCACTTTTACTTTATGCGTGTACTTAAGCAGTTTTATTTGTGTGCTAAGAGTACTCAGCTACAATTCAGTGACCTTGCGTCCGGTGGTTTTGCTAGCAGTTTGTCATTACACAACGCTGCCAAAGGTAGAGTCACGATAATCGTGTACATTCATGGAACATTTTTAGGACCGTAATCCACACCCGTAGTCAGCTAGGTGCTGAAGGAAATTGAGCTCCCTCTTAGATTTGGGGAGCTCCCTTAGAAGTTTTCATTCACCGAGAGAAAAATTTCTCGATTTGTGTGTGAGCTCCCTTCGAAATCCTCTGAGCACTCTCGAGAATTCAATCCTGCCTACGGGTGTGACTTAGTCCTCAGGTTTTCCGAATGGCTATCGTGACCTTCTTAGTACTTTCCTTGATATTCTGTTTCCAGTCAAGCACAGGTACCAGGTATCTTATACTGTCAGAGATCCACCAAATTATAGCTCTTAGAGGGCGGCTCTTTTTAAGCCTAGTTAAACATATTTGTATGTGGTTGTTGATTTGCTGTATGGGGATGATGTGGCTAAATCCAGCCGGTGGAGTTCAGATACAGGATTAGTTCTCTAATCATTTTTGCAGGTATTTCACCGAGGTCCACGAAGAAAGGTTTGCCCAAAAAACGTCCTGGTCCTATTGTGAGAAATACCAAGGTTGAATGCATGGTCTCCAACTGGCCAGTGGCCCGTGATAATGGGTACGATTTTGGCAATATCTGGTCTTGATTTACCAAGTAGTTCTCTTGACTTAGTTTTGCAGTAATGAGACCATGTCTTTCTTGAAATGACGCAACTGGGAAGGCCGTTCCATCTATGATAGGCAAGCTGGCTAGCTCGTTGGCACGCTCTTTGCCCTCATGATTGTTAGGACCTGCGATCAAGATGAATGTAATTATAGAGTGGGTACTCAGTTAGTTGATTAATTTGAAGCCGGCATTGCTCTACCAGTTTTGAGGATGTGGTAATCGTATCAATGGCTTTGATAGCGGCTTGGATATCTGAAAAAGTAGCGAAATTTTGGTTGGATGATTGGAGATTGTTCAGCAAGCGTCAGGCCTCCCAAATCGCGAGAAGCTCCGCCTTAAAAACACTAGCAGAGTCTGGAAGACGAAGAGACTTTGATATATTCAGTTGGTCAAAAAAGATACCATCTTCGACCCGTCCGTATATATACCAATATCATGGTCATTGATAACGTTTCCATTCTTCCATTCTTCTTTGGTAGGGAATTTAGAAAGGAATAATTTGCTAAAATTGAGGGTAGGTGTCATGTTATCAATCGAAGACCCGATCAATATATATAGTGCCTAATATAAATCGGAACATGTCCTTGAGGAGTTTTGTATCGACAGCGTTACGTTTAAGTAGAAAACTGAAGGTTGTCACACATCACACAAGGACGAGTTGCAGCATATTTTCAGTTGAGTTGTGGCAGAATTAAAATAAAAAAAAATTGTCTCACTCCATTTGTATAAAAACAACGTTACGGTAGTTGTACATATTTATAACTCTGTAATTATTTTTTAATTAAACTTCAAGGCAAACATTGTTAAAACATAATATACTCGTACACCATAAACAACCGCCTGGTTCACTGCAAAAAAAAAAAAAAAATATATATATATATTAAACAAAAATTGTTATGATTCGTGTGAATATTATTAAGCAGATGATGCAGAATCTATCGGGCATTAAATTAATCTGTGCAAATTGCCCTGAAGGCACTTCTAATTGTAATCAGTTTCAATTTACGTGAAATTAAAATGCTAATTCCTATTAATAACACTTGTGAGCACACGAATCATCATCGGCTGGCACAAGGGGGTGGTAAGGTAAATTTAGGTGCTTTTAGGGGAAATGGAGTTGAAATTGATTCATCCGCAGCCGTTGCTGGAGGCGATGAAAATTTGCATTTATTAATTAAAAATTACCACTCACCCCTAGGAGGATACCAATTCGTGTAAATTGAGGCTTACAAGCTTTGAAAAATATCCTAAGGTCTAATAATGTATATTGTACAGCAAAAATCTATTTTCAATTAAAAAAAAAGTGCTATGAGAAAAAAAATGTTACGTATACGACCGAGTATACAATTAGCTAAAGGGTTTCTGATCCTGGACTTTGATTTTTATTTCTGGGGGCACGTTTGCATAGCACTCGAGTGTGCAGGTACGAGTATAAAGCTAATCGACATAAACGGTTTGTGAGAGTTAAAATTTTATTAAAAAACAATTCAGCACTCGAGAGGAATATTTAAATATGTTTGTACATGTGTCCATGTTGATTAAGCGGCAAAATATTCATTGCATCACGTAGGTGGGGCGATTCTCCAAGCCACCGCAGAGATATTTTATTTAAACACCCGCAGGTGGAAATGCGGTTGGGTGGTTGGTTTAATCGGTTTAAAAGGACTCACACGCGGACGTTTATTTCCGGAATTTTCCATTTTACTCTCAATTTACGGGTGAAATATTGAAATGATTTCGTTAAAATGTTCGGATCCTATGACATTCCAATCTTAGACTGTAGGTGAAACGAACTGAGGTTGTATTGTTTAAATCCGGACAATGCCCGACTGTCTTGAATTGGCATTAACGTCAATCCTATTAATCGACGCCATAATTGCATAAATTACCGCCCTCTTCTGCGATGATATGCTTAGCAATTTCTATAGTTTGACTTGGGGATTAAAATTCTAAAATTCACGTCAACTTATTTGCATTCAAATAACCTACTTAAGGAGACAACTTTAGTCAGTAATAGCCTGCATACTTACCATACGCGTGGTGAATAAAAAACCTTCCCCCAGACAACTGACATTGACTTTACTGTTTGTCTAACTAAACAAGCTTGCCTCTGACAGACGAAAGCGAAAATGGAGTTTGGGGAATGTTCAAGGAGGGTCTCTACCTGTCTGTTGCTGGGAAATGTCATTTATCACTCGAGGTAGACAGGAACCGATGACAGAATGAACGTGCTCTCTCACTGATGATAATCAAAAGTATGAAAGTTGTCATCCGGTTATGACATTTCATCCGGATGTGTGCAAGGGGGGTTTTATGAAAACGTGCCACCTTCATGGAAACGATTTATCGCTGACAGATTGATGGACCGACAACCTGGGGTACCTACCCCCCGTGAATCAGATTCAGGAGCAGCTTTGTATCGAAGCATGCTTATTTTTATCTCTTCAGGTGGAAATTAAATGTAAACATTTTTGATTTGATTAATGCGCCAGATTTGTCTTGGTGGAACTAATAATGTTTTCCTTGGCGCTGGACGAAATGAGGTGATAAAATTTTATGAGTTATGAAGTGAAATGTCGAATTGAGAGCAGGGGCTAGGTTGGCAAACATTTCGTGTGTGTCATAAACTTCCAGAAGCAGTATGTTGAAGAAGAATAAGCAGATAATACAAACGTAAGCATTTAAGAATAATAGAGTCCCACAAGCGAAATCATCGTCATTATATCAATGACCTTAGGGAATGGGAAATACTTCAAAATGTCATTTGAAGCATTAGCTTGATGAATGGTCAAAGTCGCTTGATGGCATCAAGAAAAGTTGAGGAGCTGATCAGGGATGGCCAATTCAACTACATAGACATAGTAGACATGCTATGGACCGGACTAATTGTATGTTGAAGCCTGGGTTCATCCCGAATGTCAGATGAAAGTGGCAGGTAACTTCAAGCCTCACAAATAATAAAAAAGAAAATCAGTTCGAGCTTTGCACTTAGAACTCCATTACACTAAAGTTAGCGGCTTTCATGACCTTAATGAACTCAATAAATTATTACCGTTAATCAGAAGTATGTAGAAAATATTTCCTCAGAACCGGCAAAAATTCTCATAAGAAATTTCTTCTCTCCCCTAAATTCCAACGCTTCTACATTTCCACATTCAATTCCGATAAAACTTTTTTAGAAAGAAAATACAGACGTCGTCGGTCGGTGAAAATTTTGTTATGCTTCTTGTTTGACAGTTGAATCGTGTCGATCTAAATTAAATAACCTTTAATGTCATCGCATCTTTGTCGGATAAACAAATGAATAGATAAGCAACCACTGTGTTGTGATTTTTCCCCAATGCCATTTCATATCACATAACCAAGTGAAATGTCAAGAAAACGTACGCCCGTAAAATCGCCTTTATTACATCACATGTCTGCAGTGCACCTCGAGTACCCTCAACAACTTACCCAGTGGTAAGTTTATGTCATTTAAGGTGCCTGACTGATGACATTTAATTAGTGTCATCACTACAAGCACTCGTTATCTTGACAAATGTTCCTCACAACTTGTTATAAATTTTTTTTGCTGAATTGGATTTTTTTCCTTTTCTTTCCCTTTTGACAGTAATGACGTTTCACGTTTCACTCATTATCACTAGAATCCTTCTTTTGTTGGTTTCGTTGGGTGACAGACGTCTGGAATTGAGATGATAATAGAGTTTTTGGGGTTGTGTTAGGGAGTCCTTACCCTTCTTTTTGTGGAGAGAATCTCTGAAATGAATTGCGAAATATCGCCCTCTTTTGTGGCGGTTTTTGTGGGTTTCGAGTCAGTACCGTGTTTTTTTTATGACATTTTGTGTGTTTTGTTTTAAGTGTGGTAGGGTATGGAAGACGCTGAAGGTGGCTCTTGTTGTCAGCAGGTTTTCGATTAAAACGGTTTAATTACTAAATTGGGTGGGGATGGAGCAAGGGGGAAAAAATGATGTCAAGTGTCAGCATGACCTGGCACTTAAGAGTGGTCAACCCAAAAAAGTTGACACCCAACATTATAAGAACATTATAAGGACAAATTTGAGTGATGCATTGTTTGTGGACTACCTGTCGAACGCAGATGTCAGAAGTCTTAGGAAAAGTGCAGACAACTTCTCACCACAGTCAGAACGTCCAAAAAGGCTGCTGACTGGTACACCTACAAAACGTCTCTTAGTTCCTTTCTTTATCACGAGACAATAACGTAGAGGAACCATTAAAGGCCTTTAGGCTGCATAAAATCCTTTTCAAAAGTCCAGTTCAATGCTACCTCAAGGACCCGAATGGCCAGCTTACCATTGCTTGCAAAACCATTAACCTTCTATTGGACACTCCTTTTCCTGGAGCACTATCTGGACACTATCACTTCAATTGCAAAGCAACTCCTCAAACAAAATCACTGAGAAACTTCTTTGTGTGATATGAAGTCATCAACCTTTTAAATTACCAGTATCTTTCGCCAAGATATCTTCTAAAATCAAGGAATAAAGGCGGAGTGCTGACCCATTAGGTTAAGTTAGGTAAATGGGTGTCTTGTGACATTGTCACTGTACACTTAGACAAACAAAGGGTCCATTGTTCCCATCCTCTAATTTTACTCCGGCAACCTGTAAAGAGAAAGTTAGCCGCAGTTTTAAAATTACCCAGATAAGGAAATGAATCTCAGGACGTCCCTAAGCTCGATGTCATCCAAGTCCTCCAGTTCTGCGAAGAAGTAACTACCAAGAGTCCTCATTCTTCTCCTGACGAGTTCATGGCATTCACACAGCTGGTGTCAGACAGTTTCGATCTCCTCCACATCCCTGCAACTTCTGCAATAGTCGTTGTGATGTATACCAAAGCCCTCCACATGAATACCAATTGCGCAGTGTCCAGTAATGATGCTGAAGACTATTCTCGCTTCACGACGACTTAGTTCGACCAGAGACAGAGATCTCTTCTTATTATAACTTGTCCATAAGTTTCTAGCCGTGGACACATGTGTCTAGCTGGATCCAACGTGTATTGACTTGATTTATGGCCTCGTCATCGATATACCTTTCTAACAAGCTTATTGGAATTCTAGCTAAGGGGAGAGCCTGTGAGACATGCAGCGCTGTCCTCATTCGTGCCAATTCATCAGCTCTTTCGTTACCTGGGATATCCATACGCCCCAGAACCCACGTAGTGTCACCGTATTGGCTCCCGATATCTCATCTAGATGCTTTTTGCAGATGCTTACAAGCCTCGACCTAGTTATCGCGGACTCCAGAGCCTTAACGGCTGCCTGGCTGTCGAATTAGATTGTGATTGTCCTTGCGGTGATGCCCCTACCTCGGAGAGTTTTCGAGGCCCCGATGATAGCTCTGATTTTGACTTGAAAGACACTGCAGTCGTCGTTTATTTTAAAGGACTGGTTTATTCCTCGGGCCATCTTAGAACCATCGGTGTAGAAAGCCATTTCCTTTTTATTGGTAATTTTGTTGTTCCTCCAGTCATCTCTGTCAGGAATTTTGATATTAAATCTCCTGTCAAATGCCAGAGTCTGAATCATGTGAACTGTTTCTGCTGACACATTAGAAGCCCTGAAACATTCCCACTTGCAACTGCCTCCTGCACTGAACTTCAAAGAACGCCTTGTCTCGGCTGCACGGGAGCTTTTCCGAGTCCGCCTGGCTTTGCTCTATACGCTCTCCTTGATTCACCTGCCTTTGACACTTATATCGTGGGCTGTATTATCAAAGCAATCTATCGTTTTGGATGGGGCGACTTTTGGTATGATCCGCTCTGGAGTATTGATGACCTTGCGGGATACTTATCCTAAGACCGTTGTTCCATGGATATGTCGTCTGATGCAAAGACACTAGAACTTTGGTTGCTGTGCAAATTTTAAGTCGACTTTCCTTGAAGGGCTCGACCAGAGTCCGAGCTTGGACGGGGCTGTAGTTGAATCTTCACGGATGTATCCCTTAACCAGTCATGGGTCCGGTGCTGGTGTCTTTGTTGAGATCGATAACACTCAACTTCACTAATAGCTGGCGCGACAGCTCGGAATGACCCAAGGCCTATCTTCTCGCAACCATTCATGTTGTGCGTGTTGTATTGTTTGCATGAATGGAAGGGACCTACAATTTATTCCCGACTCCGAACGGCGAATTGAGAAGCTCTTTCATGACAGATTATACTCCCGGAGGCTTGTCATTCCCCGACGAGAAGTGATGCCGCGAAAAATGTTCGGTACTCCTGGCTGGGGCTCGAACCCACGCCGCTCGGTCAGCAGTCCAATGCACTAACCACCGACCCACGGCTAGACAAGGCTCAGAGGATGTTTTCACAGGACCCGAACCTGCGTTGGGTCTTCCCGCATCCTCGGTCAGGGCCTCTATTGAGGCCTGACAAACAGAATTTTTTGTGGCATGGCTCTCCAGGATGCAGGCAGACTAAACGAATGCTCCCGAACGTCTGTAAGACATCAGCGGAAGAGACTGTAGACGGGACACTTCGCTTTTTCCAAGCAATTTAGTGTGTTAGGCTTAAGTGACATAACTATCTGCGACGCCAGTGGAGAGGGTGACGATACTTTGGATCATTTCCTCTGGGATTGTCCTGTCTTTGCTCGGATCAGGGGGCAGATTTTCGGTGCTGATGTGGTGAGTGCTGATACTGTGAGCTCCTCATTATTGGAGTGCCTTCTCGGCTTTCTCCGAAAGTCGAGGAAATTACAGTAAAATAGTTAAAAATTGGGTCCTGCTGTCTGGTAGTACTATGAACCAGTTGCGTCTGAGTGGTCCAGTAAATCCGACAAAAAATATAATTTTCGGTTGTAACAATCACACCAATTGTGCTTCCAAAGATCAACTTAAAACCACTTGATGGTGAAATACTGCTTCGTATTGATCTTGGGATCGCTGCAGACCAATCACTTCGAACGCCTTCTCCATCTCACTTGGATGCTAACTAATTTGCAATTAATTACTGCACCTTAATAAGCTTCTAATGGAGTATGCCTTTTTCGGAAAAATCTAGTATCTCAAGTGCGTTCTTGAGAGTTCTTAAGTTCTTTTCATCGAATCAATTACTTACGTATGACGATTGAGTTGTTTACATCAATTCACAAGACTCTGTCGTGTATGATTCATTTGGGATACTTGAAAAACTGATAAGCTAGTCTTGAGTGTGGAGTAAACAACGACGGGGATATTAAACTGAAAGATGCCTTATATCAGGATCAACCCTTGGAAACAGAAAAACACTGGACAACACTTTAAAAGACACTGAAAGGTGTCCACAAAGATTGATGGTTCACACTTTATTCGGTTCTGTTTTAGGAACAAAGCTCTCTTGCCTTCACATCGAACATCCCGAAGAGGTGCACATCTTCTTCTTTGAATCCCAACCGAATCCGTTTGGACATTCTTCCTTCTTAAGCGTGCCATTCAGGCAACGATAGAAGTATCGACAATTACCTGGATATGCAAAATATCCTGTGAATTGCTGGGTACACAGTTCACTGGGACTTGCAAGTGGCGTCGAAGCTGGACTAGTTGTCCAAACAGGAGTTGGTGTTGTTAACCAAGCTGGAGAGCTTGTCACAGTTGCCGTCACTGTAGGTGGACCCGATCCAGGTGGGGAAGTAGTCCAAATTGGCGTTACAGTTGAACTCCAATGGGGAATAGTCGTTCGAAGTGGTGTACTTGTCCAAATTGGCGTCGTAAGTGGAATTGTAGTTGGTCTAATCGTTGAAGTTGTCGAACTCCAATTTGGTGTGGTTGTCCAAAGGGGAGTAGTCGTTCGAAGTGGTGTAGTTGGACCAACTGGCGAAGAAGGCCGAATTGGGGTTCCTGGTGGAGTTATAGTCGGCTTACCTGTTGCAGTTGGTATAGGTGACCAAGTTGAAGTTGGTGACCAAGTCGGTGTTAGTGTGCTTCCTCTAGTTGATGGAGCAGTCCAAATTGGGGTCCCTGGGGGCGTTACAATCGGCTTACCCGTTGCAGTTGGTATAGGTGACCAAGTTGGAGTTGGTGACCAAGTCGGTGTTGGTGTGCTTCCCCAATTCGAAGTAGTCAACCAAATCGGTGTACTTGGTCCAATGGGCGAAGCAGTCGAAAGTGGCGGTCCAGGTGGTGTTTGCTTAGCCGTTGGTATTGGTGGAACAGCTGTAGCTACTGTAGGTGGTGATGCTGGTTCACCTATCTAAATAAAATATAGTACCAAGGGCCGCTGTGAATGTCTTAAGTCTTGTACCTACCTTACAGTTGGCTGATTGCGGTGAATCGCAGACCTGAGTTCGCGAATTGAAGTGCAAATTACTGGAGCAACTCATTGAGATGGCATTCCCATGGCTGCACATGAAATAGTCCGAGCAGGATTCGGGATTTGGCAAAAAAATGACCTCGTCCACAGATGATGGGCAAATAGGCCTGCTAATGATTTCATCGGTACACTCAACATTTCTGGGATCGTCACAGATACCATCTATCGGATTGTAAGCTAAACCCGCAGGGCAACTGCTTTCGAATGAATTCTCTCCGTCACAGTAAATAAAGGACCCGCATCCACTTCGACCGGATGTGTAGGTTCGCTTGGGTTTGCCATCACAATTACTGAAAGTTTTACAATTGACAGCAACGACCAGGACAGCAAGGCACAAAGGTAATCCACTTAAGAGTCTCATCGTGAATCAGTGTGGTGTCGATGGTGGTTCCTCACCTTTATATAGACACCCTAGGCATAGACTATCTTAGATCAAAGGAAAATTAATTATTTCGGGTGTACAAGTGTTCTTGTCGCATTTCTTGTGACTTGAACATGCGATAAGACTTAGGGTTTCCCATTACAGGGAAATAGAACAGCAGCGAGGTTGGAGATAGACATACAATGCTGTTTCTTGTTGATAAGGAGCGATTGGAATCATTCGTTAGGTTGATTGCAGCTACCGAACCGGTGACACATTTGAAGGGAAATCAAAAAAATGCTTCCGATCATGAATCGGATGAGTCTCGAGGCTATTTCAAGCCATTGGTACTTTCTCCTAAATCTACCCCGTGTTCCGTGTGGGGTTGACACTTGACAAGTATCACTATCAGTATCAATATCCATTAGCCGAGTCCAGTGGTGCTTGTGTCGCCACTTCAAGCTTTGATAGCAGAACAATTAAACCTTCTTTATGCTGCGCGGAACTACTTCAAGCCCTTCAAAGTGCTCCTTATCAGAGTGACACTAATGAAGTACCTGTCCACTTATGGAAGAGAGAAGAGTCGTATATAAAGCACTACATGCAGTGCGCCCAGTTCAGTTTCGAAACGGCTGACGGAATTAAATGGCCACGAAGATTAATCGAAGATACGGGAAGTTGTCCAAAGGACTATCGGGAGGATATCATATTGGTGTTATCTTGACGGTAATTGGGATTTCTTTGCTATTGGGCGTTAGTGCGGAAGAAGATGCAACGTGTGTTGGAAAGGCAAATGGTTGGAGCTATCAAGATCCCTTGGACTGCCGTGGATTTTTCGTATGCAATCAAAACCGCGCAATACAGTCCTACTGTGCCAACTCGGAAAAATATGATGAGGAAACCCATAGGTGTGTAACTGGCAGGTGTCCGCCATGTAAGAAGTGCGATAAAGAGTGTACAGCGGTAAGCACTCCCACTCCGGAATCTAAGCCTTGGTATTCTTGTGAGGGTCGAAAGAATGGAGATATGTTCAGGGATCCCACAGACTGCTCGAGATTCTCTGCTTGCTATGGAGGATCAGAAATAATAAGAAAATGTCCTAATGGACTGTACTTCGACACACGACGTAATGTCTGCAACTATCCGAACATAGTTGATTGCAATGACAATTCAAAACTACCGACAACAACACCTCCTATAACACCTCCTGCATCTACTCCACGACCTACCGTTGCATATTCCTGTCAAGGACGACTGGACGGTGAAATGCTCAGTGATCTCCTGGACTGCTCGAGATTTTACATTTGTAATGGCGGCTCAGAAATATTATATCAATGTCCTGCCGGGTTGTACTTTGACGCGGAAGTGAATGCCTGCAAGTACCCTCACATGATGAATTGTGGCGATAGACCAAAACCAGCCCCAGGAACTACTTGGCCTCCCACTACAACCCCAACAAGGCCCACATCATCTACTCCACGACCTACCACTGCGTATTCCTGTGAAAATCGACTGGATGGGGGAATGTTCAGTGATCTCCTGGACTGTTCAAGATTCATTGTTTGTTTTGGCGGATCAGAGGTATTATATGAATGTGCTGCCGGATTGTACTTCGATGAACAACTTAGTGTTTGCAACTACCCGCACATGATGAATTGTGGCAGTAGACCAAAACCAGTGCCAGTAACTACTTGGCCTCCTACTACAACTCCAACAAGGCCCACACCATCTACTCCACGACCTACCGCTGCATATTCCTGTGAAGGACGACTGGACGGGGAAATGTTTAGTGACCGCCGAGACTGCTCGAGATTTTTCATTTGTGCTGGAGGATCAGAACAATTATATGTATGTCCTGCAGGACTATACTTTGACACACAACTTAATACTTGCAAGTCCCCGCACATGGTTGACTGTAGCGATAGACCAAAACCAGCCCCCGGTTCAACTTCGACTCCACCTAAAACTACCACACCTACTGCAACACCTCGTCCTCCAACGACAGCTATGCCCACGGTAACTACTCCTTGGTACTCCTGTGTTGGACGTCTTGATGGAGAAATGTACAGAGATCCCTCAGATTGTACGAGATACGTTGTTTGCACTGGAGGATCAGAATTAATTGTTAAATGTCCTGCCAACTTGTACTTTGACACAAACAAGAAAGTTTGCAACTACCCATACTTGGTAGATTGTAGTGACCAGTCCAAACCAACAGCAGTAACAACATGGCCCACAACAACACCTCGTCCCCCAACTATAACTTGGCCCACTGCATCTACTCCTGGGAACTCCTGCAAAGGTCGATTGGACGGGGAAATGTTCAGTGACCGCCTAGACTGTTCCAGATTTTTCATTTGTGCTGGAGGATCAGAACAATTACATGTATGTCCTGCTGGGTTGTACTTTGACACACAACTTAATGCTTGTAAGTACTCACACATGGTGGACTGTGGCGATAGACCAAAACCAGCCCCCGGTACAACTTCGACTCCATCTAAAACTACCACACCTACTACAACACCTCGTCCTCCAACGACAGCTATGCCCACGGTAACTACTCCTTGGTATTCCTGTGTTGGACGTCTAGATGGAGAAATGTACAGAGATCCCACAGATTGTACGAGATACGTTGTTTGCACTGGAGGATCAGAAAAAATTGTTAAATGTCCTGCCGACTTGTACTTTGACACAAGCAAGAAAGTTTGCAACTACCCATACTTGGTAGATTGTAGTAACCAGTCCAAACCAACAGCAGTACCAACATGGCCCACAACAACACCTCGTCCCCCAACTATAACTTGGCCCACTGCATCTACTCCTGGGAACTCCTGCAAAGGTCGATTGGACGGGGAAATGTTCAGTGACCGCCTAGACTGTTCCAGATTTTTCATTTGTGCTGGAGGATCAGAACAGTTACATGTATGTCCTGCTGGGTTGTACTTTGACACACAACTTAATGCTTGTAAGTACTCACACATGGTGGACTGTGGCGATAGACCAAAACCAGCCCCAGGTACAACTTCGACTCCACCTAAAACTACCACACCTACTACAACGCCTCGTCCTCCAACGACAGCTATGCCCACGGTAACTTCTCCTTGGTATTCCTGTGTTGGACGTCTAGATGGAGAAATGTACAGAGATCCCACAGATTGTACGAGATACGTTGTTTGCACTGGAGGATCAGAAAAAATTGTTAAATGTCCTGCCGACTTGTACTTTGACACAAACAAGAAAGTTTGCAACTACCCATACTTGGTAGATTGTAGCCAGCAATCCAAGCCAACAGCAATAACCTGGCCTACAACATGGTCGTCAACCACACCTCGTCAAACGACCACAACTCGTTCTACAACCATATCATGGTTCACAACAACACCTCGTCCTTTAACCACAATACCGTCTACAACAAGAACAGCTCCTACTACGGGCCAAGTAACGTCGACAACTACTAAAGTTGGTCAGGTTGATACCTCTGTAAGGGATTGTTTTGGAAAGCGCAACGGATCATTTGTTCGTAATGTCGATCATTGCAAAGTTTATTACGTGTGTCGAGACAATATGGCCGTAAAGCTGACCTGCACAGAAGGACATTGGTTTGATGACAAGGGCTTCACGTGCAACTTAAAGGCTTACGTTGATTGTCCAGCCCGCCAGGACTAAAAGACAAGTCCCAACCTTATATTGGTTTTTTGTTTATGTATTTTTTTAATAAATCTTTGTAACGATAATTATGAATTGCATCAAAAAGCCTTAGAATTGTATTTTCGGCTTCAACTCTAAGGCTACGCGCACACTGAGGCGATAAAGCGATGCGATGCGATGCGAGAAGCGAGCGAGAAGCATGCGATAGAACTTTTCACATGAATTCTTATCACTTCACTGTGCGCACGTACATAAGAATACAAGTGAACAGTTTTAGAGCACGCTTCTCGCTTCTCGCATCGCATCGCTTTATCGCTTCACTGTGTATGCAGCCTAACTCCTCTAACTAAAGTCGCGAAAACCGAGTTGTTGTTCCACGCTGACAGCCATTGGCTGTGCATCGTTGCTTACAATTGGTGGCTTTCCCATCAGGCGTAGTCGAAATCCTTGATTAGACATGTCGTAACTAATACCAGACTGTGTATCGCATTAATTCCTCGTCAGAGAATTTAATTTTTTCCTTCACAACCCGCCTGTGGCAACATAAAATTTTATTAAATCCCAATGCCAACAGTGGAAATTTTCCTTCGAACTTTACTCCTGACCTAGCACGTGTAGTGCAGCCAGTTGATGAATTTCAACTTGCGCAGGATAAAGTTTTAAAATTAAAATGAAAACGGGGAAATATCTAGCAACTCAAAGGATAACAAATTCCAACGATCGTAATATTATGCCTCTCCACCACTACTTTAGCACCAACATCCGTAGGATGAACGATAGGCGTTTGCGTTTTTGCTTGTTGCTGCAATGAAGAAGTAAATAAGGGAAAGCAGTCGTTGGATGTCATCAATTCTCGCCCACAAACACATAGTTAGGCGTTTACCATATTACGCATAACGAGTTTGTCCTTACGCTTCTCCCCGGCTCGTCTTTAATTTATTTACTAAGCCCGCTGCGAATGGAAGGCAGTAGACGACAGGACAACATCACTTATCAGGGTTCGCATTACAGCTCGACTACACTTTACACATAGTCAACCGTAGATGTATCCAGCAAGGATCCTCTCGGGATCCTTAATTAAACAATTTTTCTTGAATATGTCAGCCTATGAAATGTGTTTTATTTTTTCTCCTCCATATATCCTTTAAATGAGCGCACTAAACATAGTGTATCCTTGACGAATGACCTAGTTTCCATCCGGCACATGTGTGTGTATCGTCTCTTAGTTTCTATCGTCAATAGAACAGTTTGTCTGCGATAGTTGGAAGAGTGTTAGATAATGAAAGAGCAACAGCAGACAGGACATACAAAATAGGGTTGATGGTGGGCAACATTTTTGAGGCGGTACCAGCCGAGATGATGGAGAATTGTTTCTTTTTCAGCGTGTAACCTGATTGTGAACATTTTTTATGGAAATATGTACGTTGTTGCCATAGTGAAAATGTGAAATGGAATTAAGGGCATCCGGGGGCAATGAGTTTTGTTTTTAAAACTGCTGTCATGGCGCTGTTCCAGGGTAGTGATATGAGCTTTGTTGCTTAAAGAGTGTATTAATCTTTTTTTGTTGATCAAAGGTAAATTCAGCTTCGAATTATTCACTTTTATGCTGATAAGCAGTGGCTCAGTGGTTAGTGCGTTGGACTGCTGTGCGAGCGGGGTGGGTTCAAGCTCCAGCCATGCCCACCGAACATTTTTCACCGCACCACCTCTCGTCGGGGAATGACAAGCCTCCGGGAGTATAATCTGTCATGAAAGAGCTTCTCAATTCGCCGTTCGGAGTCGGCTATAAATTGTAGGTCCCTTCCATTCGTGCAAACAATACAACATGCACAACACGAATGGTTGCGAAAAGCTAGACTTTGAATCTTCCCGAGCTGTCCTGCTATTAAGCAGGTGTATGTCCTTTTCACAAGTGTTTTTCACAAAAGACTTGCGGGATAGGCACTTTTGTATTCTGTATTAGGAGCCCTAGCTGCGCACTGCGACCTATGGGGTCTATTGTGGTGGCCCATATGGTTTAACCCGGGGTTATATTGAGGCTTTTGATAAACCTCAATATAGCCTTAGGTTCAATTTTCCGAATTTGCGCTGGGTTGACCGAAGCCCGCGTTAAGTGGAGTAATCTTTTCTTTGCGGCTCCTGGACATACGCATAGAATATGTTCAGCGATCTCTATCTTTTCTACACAGAGTCGGCAAACGTCGGTGTCTGATAATTTTATTGTATGCAGATAGTATCTGAGTGGACAATATCCCGTTAGATAGCCCGATCAAGTAAAGTCATGGTCTTGTTTAGGCTGGGGTTGATGAATTTTTTCGCTTGCCTAAGGCTTCTGAGGTTGGCCCAGTAGTCCGCGTGTTTATTGATCTCCCATTGTGTTATCTTGGAGTAGGCATTGCAAGTGGTACTTTAAAACAGGGTTTGGGACCAACGAGTGGGCGGCAAGCGCCTCTCCTCGCCAGGCAGTCAGCCCGTTCGTTACCCTCGAAGCCTTCATGTCCTGGGATCTAGGTTACGGTAACCTCATTTACCGATGCAAGGTCTTTGAGAAGGTGGAGACAGTCCTAGACCAGCTTAGATCCTACCGTATAGAATTTAAGGGTTAATAGTGCTGCTAGACTGTCTGAAAAGATATATGTAGATGCGGGTTCCTCAGGTTCTTCTCCGCAGGCATTCTCTTGCACACAATTTAATAGCGTGGACTTCTGCCTGAAGCACTTCCAAGCACTGTCGCGCGTTGGAAATTGGGACCATAAATCCCAGCACCTGTGCTGCCGTTTTTCAATTTTGAACCATCTGTATACCAGAATTTTGTAACCTTCATTTCTCCATTAGTCGCCAATAACAATTTCGAAACTTTTGTAGAATCGAAATCTCTTGAGCATGGTATCTGGAATCTTAAGAACTGGGTCACGATGAATGTATTCTAGTATTCTCAGATGACTTGTAAAGTCACCGACTTTAATGCCCGGTATCTGTGGCAGCCTTAGAGAACTAGGCATAGCTTCTTTTTGTACTGCTAGATGTGGCGGCGTGAGGTTAAGCATTGTCCCTATAGCTGTCGTAGGGCACGTTCTCATAGCCCCGGTGAATCCTACGCAGGCTAAGCGATAGATTTTGCTAAGCTTTTCCTGCGTTGTGGATTGTAAGGATTTTGAACACCATACTAATGACGCGTAGGTGTTCACTGGTAAGATTATGGCGTTGTACGAAACGTTTTGAGGTTCAGTCCCCAAGTTTTGCCGTACAGGCGTTGGCTTGTGAACATTGCCTTAGTTGCCTTGTTGGTAACCGTGTTAAGGTGTGAGTTCCAGGTAAGCGTTTTGTCAAGTATTACTCCAAGATACTTTGCCTCGCTGGACAGATCAATGGGGGTGTTTTCCAGTGAAACTTGTTTGAGGTTGTCTTTCGTTTTTCTGGAAAAGGGTATTTGCGGGATTTATGGTCAGGGCCTTCGTTCTACATCACCTTGAAGTTAGATTAAGGGCATTTTGCCTCATATGTGATATGATGTCATCGAATTTGAATTTGTTAATAACGACATCGTACGCATATCCTTGTGCACTGTAGCTGGATTTTGTTAGAAGTTCTAGTAGTTCGTCTATGAGATAGGCACTTACTTCAGAAGCTGCCACCTATAGCTTTGCAGCTTGGTAAAATGTCGAAAAAAGTAGTCAAAGGTAGTTTAAAGGAAGCCACGATTCGACAATATGACGTCTAAATCTTCACACATTGAAAGGGGCATTTGGAGTGAAAACATTTAAAATTGGATGGATGGATTCGGTGTTGTCACATGCATGGTTAAAACTTGTTTTGAGACCATTAAGTTCGTGACCAAGTGTTTGTTCTACCTTCTAGTGGGCCGACCAAGGAATACATGGCGACGAACAGTTAAAGTCACGGCAATTGGGGAAAAAGTAGAGGGTACTGAGACGTATTGTCAGAAACCATATACGATGACGTTCAGAGGTGTAGAGAAGTAGGATGTAAGTTAAGCAGCTTTCAATTTACTGAATAAAAAAAATGGCTGCAGAGTTCATAACCTTTATCCGGAAGCCTTTATCTTTACCGCCACCGCCATCATTATAATTATTCCAAGGACCACACTCCAATTAGCACGAAGCAGGCTCTCTAGGCTTTTCTATGATTTTTGCTAAAACAATTGCAACTTTCGAAAATTGCAAAGTACATACATTAATAATTTGTTAACAAACAAAAATAAATTCACTTCGAACTTCATTCCGAACGGAACCATTTTAAAATTTCATTTAATTAAGAAAGAAAAAAAAAAACACACACATGCAGAAACTTCGTCCTTGTTTTAATTTTTGCTCACTTTTCTGGCGTTGTTATCCTGTTTCTGTTTTAAAAGAACGCTCGCCAAATAGGTGGCAAAATTCAATAAGGACTTTGTTGAACTTTTCCTTTTTCTTCTTCTTATTTTCTTGGCTCGGTTGAAAAGTTTCCTTGCACACATTCTAGGCCAAAGCCAGGAAGCGTGTATTTATTTAATTTCATGTCTTATACCATCGCGTGGTGTGTACGAGTACTCGTGCGTTATTTAAATTAAACCACACATCCTGTGGTGGGCTAAGCTTGCGATATAAAGTAACAAAAGAGAGTGCCCATTCCATTATTTGCCTTAAGATCCGGCGGAGGTTGGCTTTGGAAGTTTTTACGTGGATTGATGGCAATCCCATCGCTGCACCACATGCTTAGATGTGTGCATGCATTGATGTGGTCTGGATTTGATAAAAGTTTGCAATTATACTTGTATTTTATTTGCAAGTTACAAGTTGCAAGTTGTCTCTAAGTAAACTCTGCCTTGTGGCATGTGGTGACTGACAAGGCTGTCTGAGTGCAGTGAAAAGGAACGTCGTTCCCTTTTAGTTGCAAAAGTTTATTATTTACTCACATTGGCTGTGACAAGAATTAGCTTTGATTTAGAGCTAAGTGTTTTGAAGACAACCACTAGGTTCTCATTTGGAAAGATGACGTACATTGTCTTGCCACGTGTGTAAAGGTACTTGATAGCATTTCTACATGTAATGATCGCCACAACTTCTGTATGGAATTTGGGAAGTTATTTTTGAAGTTTATAAAGTTTATTTTTTGTTTATTTATCTGGAATATTCATGCGAAGAATGTAACACGCTCAGCATAAATGGCTGCGAGAAGCTAGGCCTTGGCTCACCGCGAGCTGTCGCGCCATCTATTTATTTTTTTTTTTATCTGGAATATATCCGCCCTTGGCTTGTACCGCAGACTTGACACGCTTTCCGAACGATTGACACGATGCCCGAATAACTTCTTGATTGATATTCTTCCATTCTCAGCTCAAGTCTTCAGTGACTTCAAAAAGTGTATTGTTTAGCCCATGCCTTGGTCTAGGACGACGGCCAAAGTTCTTGCGGGATAAACGTTGGAACGTTTTTTTTAAGCCAATTTTGGGTTCCTTTTGCCTTATGCGATGGGGCCGGGACTTGTTGGAATGTCCAGCGCTCCGAACCAAAATGTTTGCGTGCTCACGGCAGACATGCGGGCTCCAGCACGTTTTCCTGATAGATCTGCTGATTTATCTTGACCTTATTGCAACACATTGGCAAGAAAACGAGCGCAGATCTGTCCTTTTCCATGACAGTCGCCCATACCATTATTTGGTCAGCACCTTGCCGTCGAGTGACGCGTAATTCATCAGAATGGTCACTGGCACGTCCTGATAACCATCTTCGGCCATTTTGCTTGCTCAGGAACTGCTCAATGCAAAAAGTTTTCTCATTGGAGAACACTAAATTGGGCAACTCGCCTCTGCGGCGCGTGCGAAGCAGCACTTTCGATCTTTCCAATGGCTTGGTTCTTTGCGATGTAGTAAGTTCTTGCGACTTGAACCCCTTGAGAGGCCTGGTATTCAACTTCTCTTTTAGTATGCGGCGTACATTTCGATCGCTCAGATTCAGCTCCCGCGCCATTTTTGTTGCACTACGCCCGGGATTTCGAACCAATCTGTTGCGCACTTTTTCAACGTTTGCACGGCCAGTTGCTTTTTTTTAATACCACCAGTCTCCCTATAAAGGTTGATGGTGTGACTAACGAAAAGTTCGGTCAATATCATATTCGGTACGGTTTGACGTATTTGGATGATAGCTGCATAAACATAACCTATCACTTCAACTGCCCGACCCGGTAGTAATAGTGATAATCTGGGTGAAGAATGCCATCGCACACATAAGTTCAGTTGCATTTCCGCCCCATTTACCTGCTAAGAAATTTTTTTTAGCAAAGAAATGACTAAATTCAATTTAGAACAACAAATTAACACTGCATCCCTCGAGTACCCTTTTAACCGCAATTTTTCTCATCTACAATTCCCTCGCGTTGAATTGGGAACCATTTTTCTTTGTTTTGTTATTTCAAGCGTTGCATTTTCGTGGCGAAACAAGACGCAACGCAATGCATAATCAAAGAGACGCCGCCGCCATTGCCACCGTCACTAACACCGCGCGTACAACCACTAAAGCCAAAGGATCCATTCATCCGGAAATGCAAACGAAACCAACAAAACGAATCAACCGAATAAAAAAAATGCCCGAGAAGGACACTGCATTGCAAGTTGGACCCTCAACCAATCGTGTCCGTAGACTGACCACGGTGAAGCGATTCACATTGGAATTAAAATCTTATCGATTGCACAACAGAAAGCCAATTTATGGTGCACAGCCTGTTAACAGTAAAAAAAAAACAAGAAGAATGGGTTTGGGAGGGATGAACAAAAATAAAAAAAACAGAAAAGCCAGAAGGAAACTGTGATGAAAAACAAGCAACACAGCAGACAACTTTCCGCAAGGACTAGAGACTTTGAACGAAACAAGAAAACTTTAAAAGAAAACCTCGATGGATGGGAAGGTTTGTGGGGTTTACCATTTCCACCCAATCCACACCATCCTTAGTCCGTCCTATTTATCTAACTGTCTGAAAGTTATGCTGTTGGGAAATTATATTCTCAGCATTTTTCCCCATTTGAGTCAGTCGATGCTTTAAAAATGCAAAAAAAGGACACGGATTCCACGCGTTCAGTGTAATCTCATCCTGTTCAGCGGAATTGGACTTCTAATGAAAATTTTTGTGTGTAGCTCTGGATTGAGAACCGAATGAGGACATGCACCCTTAAAGTGGAAAACATTTTGGGGAAAATTGTATTATTTCGCTTAACTGAACTGAGTTTCGCGGTGGGATTGAGGAGGATAAAGGACGGCAGCAACAAAAAAAAAAAAAAATGCAAATAGGCTTGACACAAATATATTTCATTGGCCTTCGATAAACGGAATATCAATATCCTTGGGATGTGAAACGATTTAACCAATAAGAATCCTTGAAATGTTTTCACGTAAATCGATTCGGATCAGTGTTGCGCTGAACTATGCCGAAGGTCAAATTGGAAGCGGATTACGTTTGGGGGCGATAAGTGGTCATCAAACACAGTGGTTGTCGAATGCAAATAGGAACGGAAGGTGAGATGTGCGGGCATCAACTAAGAAACGAAGTCATTTCTGCTAAAATTGAAAGTAGTGAAGCTGGTAAATGAACGAGCACAAGCTCTGCGAACAGAGAAAAAGGAAAGGAAGGATCAAAGGAAGAGCACTTTTGAAAATATAAGACTGTAGGTCGCTCTACTATGTCAAGAGTTCGCCTTTTGTGTTCCTCAAACATTTTACTCTTCTTTGGAATTTTTATGAGAATTCCTTCCTCGCTGGCTTCTTTGCTCCAGCTATTAGAAACCGCTCCTTGCCTGCATTCTCTTATTCACATTCATCTCACTAACAAAATATCGGCTCGAAAATGAATGTACTTCACCACCAGATGTCACCATTTAATTCTGCTATTCAATTGATTTCAGAGTTTCGCAAGCACAATCACGACCCAAAAATCAATTGCTTTCCATTTCTGTTTACACCGCGACTCCCTCTGACAGTAGCTAACCCATCCAAAATCTCAGAACAGACCTGCTTACCCCTTAAATTAAGGACAACGACAACGGAATGAAATACTTAAGTACCAAACCGGCAGCCTTTTGCTCATTGAAATTCAAGTGGCAAACCCCAAAAACACACGCTCAACTGACATCGAACCTAATCGGTAGTGACAGTTTAAAAGGATCCTTGCGACAGATTCCTCCTTTTTTTTTTTTGTGTCCCCCGAGCGATAAGGATTTTTTCCCGAATTTC
This sequence comes from Matsumyia berberina, assembly GCA_917880715.2. Lineage (NCBI taxonomy): Eukaryota > Metazoa > Arthropoda > Insecta > Diptera > Syrphidae > Matsumyia > Matsumyia berberina. The sequence goes on from OU862870.1 coordinate 53,657,819, forward strand.
CCTTTTGACCTCAAATCCAACCGAACGCAGCCCCGAGGATATTCGTTTTTTCCTCTCGTCAGCCATCCTTTGGCGTGGTTAAAATGAAACATAACACCCGCTATGTCTTAAATTTAAAAAATGCCACAGCGGACATTAAAAAGGGGACATTCACTTCGCTTAGAGTCCTTTGGGATTACTCTTGTTCGGGTCAACATGATCACACAGAATTGTGTATATGCTGTGTCAAGCTATCGTGTCGTTAGAGTTGGTTCCTTTAACGCAAGAAAGGACTTGACTTGATGGTTTTATGATTACTCCATACAAAGTGGGCGGAGAAGGAGGTGACCCGCAAAAAAAAAAAAAAAAAATTTTCTCCCCAGCGGCAATGGTATACTCGTATGTGTGTAATTACACTCGGCATGGACGTTTAAACTTACATCTAGGACAGAGCGTACTCGTATGTTGTGTCCCACATAAGGACGTGCACGTCAGGGATATATGCAATTTTGATGAATAGTCCACAGCGTCAAGGACTTTTGTCAACTATTTTCTAGAATTCATTCCACAGCTAGAGAAAGAGGGAGACAGAGAAAGGCAAAGGATTTATTATCTGACTGGTAGAGCGGTGTTGGTTTAGCACAGTAGTGCTACTTTTGAAGTGACGAAGGATAATATCCGGATTCACGTTGTTCCGGTATTATAATTTTTGTTGGCTTGAAAAATTTTCTTATTCTATCCTCGACAGAGGATATTAATAAAGTTCACGATAGTTATGAGCAGGATTCCTCTCCTGTGTAATGATATTTGAAATTTCATTGGAGATTATTACTTGATGAGGAATTTTCTAAGGATAAGGATATTCGTAGGGAAACAGGAGAGGCGATGGATATTAATTATAAGCAGTGAACACATAAAAAGGTTTCAAAGACGTATTGTCCTTTAATAAGACAGTTGGCATGGAGCGTGATGCTTGTTGCACCAGTTTTCCAGGATATCATCTCACATACGAATGACTAATGACTTCAGTGTCGCAACGTCGTTTGTAAAGTATAATTGGGAAACAAAGACGGGGTTGGTTCGATATAAAGCCCTTTCTGTGGAATACAGTTCTTACGTCTTCTCTACCGAGGATGCTATGATGATCGCTCATCTGTTATCATAGTAGTGAGAAATTTGTGCTCACAAATTTGAAACTGCAACTTAGTTTTACACTGAATAAATACAGTATGTGATGTATCCTTGAAATCGAAAACGAGCTGATACCCGCGACTATGTCCGCGTGGAAGACGTCTCATGATACCCTATATTCTTCGCCAGGTTTCAAGACATTGATGAGTAAGTATATACTCTCAATTCCTCGTATTAATTCTTTGAGGCGTCCCTGTAAACATCATTCCTGGTTTTTCTTTCTGGCTCGAAGATAACGAGGCTGTCAGGTGACTTGGTTCTGAGCACGCTGTGGCAGAAAGATTCACTCATCAGATTCATATTATCCGCTTTCAAACTCTGTCAATGTACCTTATTGATGTTTATGGCGTATCTTACCACAACGGAAAATTGCAGATGTTTGAACTCAAAGTGGTAGTTTGACTCTACAGGTTAATATACAGCATCCTTGAGTTTAATTTCATAGTCCAGAGATTCATAGTTGACATTCTTATGTAGTTGGCAACTTCTCCAGTAGAAAATTGTTGATGCTGTTGGCTGAGACGTTTATTTGAGTGAAAATAGCTTTACATTATATTCTGCCAATCATATCTCCCATAACATCGCAAGGCTTATTTGGTATATTTATTCTTCCCTACTCTTTCCATCACCAATCAAGAAAAAAGTTAGAAAACTCCTTTGTCCTCAAGTCTCGTTGAAGATGGACATGAATGTACGTTAACTATCAAGGATAGAACATTGATATAAGTCATCAGATGGATGACTTAAGACATGTCCTCGCTTAATTTGCCCTGCCCCCCGTTGGACAACAGGGTGCTTGGTCTGTCTGAAGCCGCCAGCCAAATGGACTGTCGGAGCGTCCATTTTCGATACTTAATACCTTTCTATGAGCCATTGTACACTCATCCCACACCATAACTTTGGCTTCCCGAAGCATTTCATCCAAGTCATTCTGCTTTGAGATGTTTCAAAGTGTAGACTCAGAATGACTTAGGTTAAAAAAATTACCTTTGTACAACACACGATCACGAAGCGATTTGTATGTGCCGCTTACTACGGTAGCGCATTACTATAAATGGCCGAACTTTAACCCCCTTTATCTTAGCCTAGAGTTATAATTTTGAAAAACGGTAAAAGACGTGTTTTATTATTTGTGTTCTTGAACATAACCACTAAATATCAATTCCAAAATCCAATTCAATTTTTTTTTCATACAAACTTAAACAGCCTGTAGAAGCCGAATTTCGAAATGTCCTTCCTTATTCATTGTACACATTATATGACTATGCAAAATGTCAGCTTTCTAGGTCCAAAGGTTTGGGCTGAGCGTTGATGAATCAGGGTTCGTAAGAACTGATATTCTAAGGAAATTGACAAAGAAACAGTTATTTTAAGGAAAGTGCCCTTAACCCGGCGAATGTGTGGCCGGGTATGACATACCCACCCTTTTATTTACATGTCTGCATTTTTTGTACTGATCGCACAAACACTTTGTTGTTTCGAGTAGCTGGAGTTAAAGGTATGGGGGAGGGGATAGTGGTGTGATCGTAGTGTCGCGGTAGCCGTCGGTCGAGATATCCGTGTGCAAACATCTGTCGGGTATGTTATACTCAGCCACATAGCTGGCGTATGCATTTCGTGCCAAAATTTCCTATGGTTGTTTTTGGTTATGTTTTACTTTCTTTTTTAGTTTTTGATTAAAATGGATTTCGAAACTAGAGAAAGGCGACTTAAATCCATGCTCGAAGATTTTACTGAATAAGAATAAAAACATGTGTATTTTAGCGGCATTTTCGAAAGTGCCCAATTTGTGTTATAAAAGTTTAGTGAATTCTGTTTTTTCAAGTATTAATATGCAAATTCTTGAAATACTACATGTGTTTCATTTGCAATTAATTATTACATACCCGATTACAATAAAATACCTTTTTTTAATGTTAATATTTATTGTAACAATATTTACAGGCAGATTTGTATGTGGGTATCTCATACCCAGCCACATAGTCTATGTAACATTTTGTCACCACATTCTCGCCGGGTTAAAAACTAGGCGTGGCTGTACATAATGCATGGATTATTTGTAAATTAAGTAAATCCAGATACTCCGATTTCTCAGAGTGGTTGGATTGGAAGACGTTCTCTAGGTCGAGACGTGTCGGCCAATATGAGTACGGGGGAGCACAATAAATCTAAACAGGTTGCAGTGCACACACACACACCCCAATTTCTAACATCTAACATCTAAGTACGTTTTTTCGAGTTCCTTGTAAAATTACTCAAAAAAATGCGTTTTTCGAAAAATGGGCGTGGCAGTAGTAGTTCATTCTCTAGGCTAGAGCTATCTCCGTACCAAATTTCAAGGAATCCAGTTTAGCGGTTTAACCATGAAAACGTAGCAGACAGAGACACTTTTGCATTTATAACATGAGTTTTTTTTTTTTATGGATAGTATGGAAGTATGTATATGGATTATGTACGAACTTCAAACTTCTATCTCCAAGATATGTACCAAACTTATCTTTGACAGTAGAAATTATTTAATACATATTTCCCACCCCATTCTACTTGTCACAACGTCTGACTACATATTTGAGTGACATTTTGAATGACAACTTGTAAAATTACGGTTTACATAAACGTCAAGGTGGGTTTTATTGTCATTAGTCACTTGTTTGATAGATCTTAACAAAAATGTCACATCTGACATTCTGTGTTATGGGTTACCAATTTTTGGTTTAAGTTCTAAAGCACTGAATGTCAAAGTGTCTCAAAAGAGACAGACTTTTGTCAAAAAGCTGAATTGTGGGTTACCGTGGTTTCAAATAAAAGTTTCTATGCCTGCATGAAAGTTAGTTAGATGTAAATCGACCGCTTATTAGACCAATCAGTGATATTATAACAATTCCCGTCTTGATAGCATTGAAATGGTCCACATCCAAGGTTAACGATTGTTTTACGAAAACTTAAAGAACAAAAGAAATAAACTCAAAGGAAATTTTTCCAAATTGAACCAAATTAAAATTCCAATTTTAGCACTAAAACACACTAAAAACACATTATAATCAATTAGCCTACCAATTAGCACAATTTTATTGTAAACAAAAGAAAAACTCTAACTAGACTCGTCTAATTAGGAATTTCCTCTTCTTTTCTTTTTAGAGAGAAAAAGAAAATCTTAAGTGTAATCACCAATAACTTTTGAGATCAAAGAAAGTCCGCGGGAAAGGGGTGCGCACTATTTCTTTTTTTAACATTTTGCTTTTAAATTTTTGGGTCAAGATACGAAAATTAACTTTAAAAATAGATTGTAACACCTGGATAATTGTTTCTCGCTCTCTAAACTATCGCAATCAATTCAATGAGAATGAAAAAAAAAAGTTAAAAACTCAAGTTGAAGAAAGGTTGCAAGGGTAATGGGGAGATAAAAAAAAATCGTTCGAACTGAAAAAAGTTTTAATCAGTATAATGGCAGCGATTATTGAGCGCGCTTGGGGTGCTACTGTCGTCAAGTTAAAATTAAGTGACGGAAATCATTGCAAATGATCGGGCATGGGAATGGTGAGTTGACGGAGGCATCGGTGGAGTGTGGGAGTTTTTTTCCCTCAACTTTTTCCGCGAAGATGAAAAAAACTATTTTAATAATTTTAATTGAAACTTTTATGGATTTTTTCTCAGAGCAAAAAAAAAAAATTAATTATCTAGTTTAACGAGTCTTTTTAAGGAGAACGAAAGGGCTTTTTATGAATGGACAATGGTGGTCCGTTGATTACTTTTAGTTGGGGTAATTCATGAAAACTTAATTAGTGTTGATGGTATGCCATTTGCACTGGACAACTCACCTCACCCCGTCGTTAATGCTTGTTGCAGTAGAAGTTCATAATTTCAGGCAGATTGCCCTCAGTTCGATAGATTTCTTTTGAACTATTCGATACTTGTGCCGACTTGTGTTCGAACCCAGTCGATACTCAGTTCAACATTCGTCTACAATCCATTCGTCAACTTCCACAGAAGTCAACAAAGTCCATCCTATCCCATAACCAAGAGATCGAATTAATAAGTCACTAATTGCCTCCCCACTACTCACATCCCTTGCATTCCTTACGCTTAATTATTCTGTTCGAATGAAAAATTTATGCTAACCTCCACAGTCTCCTCACTAATTACATTATGCGCTTTCGATACTCATCTCGACACATAACATTCCTTTTTTGCTGGAACAGTAAACACCATTAGATATCTCGTCATCGTTATAATTGATTGCGTTCAACAATTGTCCCATCGCATCCATTTGGTTCGAACGCACACTCACACTTTATCCCGAGGAGCTATTTCTACTCTCCGTCATCCCTGTCTCTACCTCGGCTAATTGATATTTGTCCGTTGCAGACAAATAACAAACAAAGAAATAACTAGCAAACTCAACAAAAGACGCAGCCATACAAAAATGAGCAAATAGTCCTTGCTCCCATAAATCCCCCCCCCCCCCCCACGTCGAGGCATCCTGTTCATGCCTCGACGCAAAAGCAAATAAGAAAAACGATAATGAATCTCTCACTTAACCGAGTAACGACGACGACTTTGAGTTGCATTCGACTCCTGTTTGTTCCATTATCCCACCGTGACATTTCACATTGGGCGAGTGTAATAACTGTAAATGGGGGTGGCATATCCTTTCAGAAGAAAAAAGAAAAACTTGAATTCCCTCTGAAAGTTTAAATGGATTCCACTTTGCCAAGGAATCTGGTTTCCTTTGAAAGTCTAGAACTCCTTCACCTAGAACACACACCAATTTGCATTCATTACAAAGACCACCCCATTCTCATGTCTCGCTCTTGAACAAGTTGTCTGTTATCCTAGTCCCTGATCATCATCGCCTTTCGAAAGACGGGGTTAATATCTAAGACAACCCAAGTCATTGTCATGTTCATGGGATCTCGCTGATGGCAGTGCTTGGCAATGACAATTGTCTCCACTTATGTAGAATAGACGGATGGACAGCCATCACCGGCAAGAGGCGCACAATACCATAAACTTCCCAAGGTATCATCGAGCTGACAGAGAAGTTTGAAGTATCAAAAGTTTTGTCCTCATGATATTAACCGCATGTCAGTTACGGTGTGCTGATATGGTCGTGGTGGATATAAGTGTTGCTTGGAATAATCTGATACATTTCGAGGATATGTTGCGAAACATTACACGTGAGCAGAGCAACAGATGTTAGGGGAGAGCTTAACATGTAACGTGTTGTGGAAGAGTTTCTGAGGGATTTTCTGGACTTTTCAACTCGGATTTTCAAGAAAATTCTTCAAATGATTTGAGTTGAGATGTCACTACCGTTTTTAGTAAGTCGAATACTTCTTGACCGTTAATAGTTTAGAAATTGATTTTTCACTCGCCCCTGTGATTAAGTTTTAACAGTCAACAAGGATGTATTTTCTACTTATGTCTCCTGGTTGTTCCAATGCAAGTTTGGGCTACTTTTGGCTTCATCAGCAGATAAGATTGACACAACTGAACAACTGCGTATGAAGTGTGCAAGAGTTGCCTTCGCCTCAGAGTTCTGGCAGTGAATCTTCAATCTTCAATTGTTTGCTGTTCCCCAGTCTATCTGCGCCTGTATCCTGTCTATTAAGCTCTCTCTTCATTAAGCGAATACCTTAACCACAACTTTTATTTTCCAACCCAGTTGACTTTTGGCACCTGCACAGAAATTTATAAATTTCACCTTATTACGACTCACAATGGATAAATATTTACATTTCGCAGCCAAAAATATACTCAATTTATGGCCCAAGCTAATCAAAGACCAGATGAGCCCATAAAAAATATTCAATCTCGCCAGACTCCTGCGATCAAAACAACCATTAAACGTGCGGACCAATTGCTTTATTAATTATCAAAATAGAACTTAATTGCAATGGCTAAATCAAAATAAGCACTCGAGTATGTTCACACCTGTGCTGGGGGCAGAAATAGCTGCGAGATATACCCCCACACACACGTGTGGAAGCCGGTCTTCTACTTAATTTCATGGAATCTGTTCTCCTCTTCCCCACAGCAATTTTCTCGGATTTTGAATTTCATTTCACGCTGCAGGCCTGCGTGCCGGTATCCCCTTGGTCTCCGCTTGTCGAAAGCTATCCAAATGAAAACACACATATGGGGACGACGCGCCGCATTCGACGCCATTATGGGATGATGAATATGTTTATTGTTTTCATTGCGTATGGGTGGCTCTCTCCACTTGTATTCTCTTTGAAGATACCAATGTTAATTGAAAAAAAAAAGAAGAAGAAAAAAAATTGAAACGAACAAATAAACATTGTTTCCGTGCTCCCCCGCTTCGATATGGGCAAGTTTCTGGCGGTGTGGTGTCCATCAACGAGGATCCCATCGAGAAATACCAATATGGGAGAATATTTGCCAGTTACTGGACAGATTTATTGCTGAATGCCTTTTGAAGTTGAGTTGGTCTTTTGCTAATTAGCTGGCAATTTTCCTCCTCGAGTTCTTAAGAGACATGACTGCGTCAAGAAATTTGAAGTTTTCGGGTGGCTTCCGGTAAATAAGAAATATGGTAGAGTCAACGTCAACGGATCCATGAGATAGGCATTCGGAGAAGCACTACTTCAACGACGAAATATACTCCTTATTTAGGCATCCGTTGGGACCGTTCGGTGTCCCTCTTTTTCTGAAGGTACTGTGAGAATACATATGGTTTGATTTAAGTTTGAGAAAGTGTTTTCGTTTTTATACGAGTGATCCTGCAACTTAGAGAGGTGCTTGCTTACTTATTTACCTAAGGTGGCGCTCCAGTCCGTGGTGGACCTGGGCCTCAACCAATAAGCGTCTCCAGTCAGCTCGATCTTTAGCCAGCTGCCTCCAGTTCTGCACGTCAGGTTGGTTAAGGTCTCCTCGTGTTGGCGCAGTCCCTCGTGTACGGATTCTAAGATTTTCTGAGCCGGACCATTGGTGTCACTCCTCACTCTTCTGATTAAGTTGATGGGGCTGTACACCGCGTACGGTTCATCATTGTATTTCCTCCTCCGTTCACTGTCTATGCAGACGAGACCGAAATCACCCGAGGAATTTTCCCCTCGAAACAACCAAGAGCAGCTTCGTCTACTTTTAACAGAGTCCATGCCTCTGGGCCATAGAGCAAAACTGGAATTGTCACGGTCTTATTCAGGGTCACTTTAGTTGTTCGAGAGAGGGCTTTGCTACTCAATTGCCTTCTTAGGCTACTGCCACGCAATGAGCGGCAAGGCGGCGGAAAATATGCTCTGCCGCTTGCCAATCATTGCCTGGCAGACCCCTTAGACCAAAGAAACAGCGATTGGCAAGAGTTATTCTTCGTTTAATCTCAGCGTTGGTGTCGTTGTCCGAATTTATAGCAGAGCCTAGGTAGAGAAAGTCCTTAACTACCTCAAGGTTATACCTGTCTATTGTGATGTTCTGTCCGAGACGTCGGTGTTGAGTGTCCTCTCTTGTTGACAGCATATACTTTGTTTTGCCCTCATTGACCGCTTAACCCATCTTCGCCGCCTCCACCTCAATACTTACGAACGCACCAGTGACATCACGCTGCGCTCTTCCGATTATGTCAATATAGTCGGCGTATCCGAGGAATTGGACGGACTTTTGAAAGATTGTGCCTATGGTGTTGGCGCGTGAGTTTTACACAACTCTTTCAAGAACGATGTTGAAGAAGTCGCGTGAAAGCGCGTTGCCTTGTCTAAATCATTTTTTGACATTAAAGGTCTTGGTAAGGTCTTGCCCGACCTTGATGGAGCAGCGTCCATACTTGGTTCATCGTCATCCTGCACAATCGGACGAGTTTGGTAGGGATGCTACACAGAGCCAGCTCGTCTCTATAGATGCTGTCATACGCGGCCTTAAAATCGATAAAGAGGTGGTGGGTATCGATTTAAAGTTCCTTGGGTTTTTTCCAAGATCTGCCGCAGTGTGAATATTTGCTGGATGGTCGACTTTCCTGGCCTGAAGCCACACTGATATGGGCCGATCAGGTTGTTGACGAACGGCTTCAGGCGCTCACACGACACGGCAGATAAGATCTTGTAGGCAATGTTAAGAAGACTGATGACTCTGTACTTGGCGCAGTTCAGAGAGTCCCTTTTCTTGAATGGTTCATTCTGCCCGATAGCGGGATTTAGTTCGTCATCGCCGTTAAACAGTCTGCAGAAATAGTTCTTCTATATCCTCAGAAAGGTGCTTGCAGCGCTTCAAATTTGAAGTTGTTAAAGTGTTTTACCGTCGTCTATGCACCCGCTACGCGACGTCGCACGGAAGGTTGCTCGGCCAACTGCGAAGACTGGCCGTGGGTTATGGTGTTATTTGGGGGCCACGCGATTGCCCTTCCGTGTACTTACCCACAACTCGAATCGCAACTTAGCTGTGGGGTTCGCGCTCGAATTCCACAAATGAAACTACCCGCTCTCTTAGGAATTACAATTTAATGCTTAAGACTACCTTAACTATGTTTTAAAAATGTTCCTTAGTTACTACCTTACACCCTACTCGCCCACAATCACCGATTCCGATTGACGTTCAAATGGTCCTATATCGTCAACCAATTCTTAAATATCGATCGTTGCGCAAAAGATCAACACGCAAAAAAAGAATTAGGTAAAAAAAAAAAAAAAATAAAAAGTATTTCCGACTTCCGCGCCGAGGATTTGAACCGAGTACCTTTCGCGATCGAACCGGACACTCTCTCTCTTCACCAACCGATATCTTGATCGTTAGCAGTTCTAAGTTACTACTTATGGCTAAGAATAATAGGATCTGAAGGAATAGTGCACTAAATGCTGTGCCACTATCTCCAGTCTTAGCTACTTGAAAAGTAAACGTACCCCCTTACTGGATGGAGCTCACTCCACTGCACTCGTGTTCCGGACAATCCTCTGGTGTCAATCCTCTTGCCGAATTTCCAGCTCGGGCTAAGTGTGCCGTTTGGGTCCCAAGGAAAAACCTCCACCACGATTCTAATCGAAAATCTAACGATTCAGCACTAGTCTGAAAACCACCGAGTATTTCCTCACCTTCGATCAATCTTCTACCTTGATTATCACTGTAGTTTGGGCTACCGCACTTCCCTTTCACTTCCCGACTCATACCCCTACGCCAATTGGATTCTTGGCTAACTATGGTCAAATCCGGGTAGTGATACAACCCCGTCGTACGATTACCCCCCAAAGAAAGGAGCTGAATGACCTTCGCCAAACGAAAACCTTTAAACAGGCCACCCATAATGAGAGGGTAATTTTATTTTGACTTTAGCTTGGTTTTGGTCAATTTTTGTAGTTGAAAGTAATAAGACTAGTTCTCTACATTGTTTTTAGTAAATTTTTCTTTCTTGCCTTTGCAGATCGAAGCTCCTTCGACATTGGATTACCTCACCTTGATGCTTCTGGATTCTACAACAAGGCAAGTGCACTAAAACCTTACTTTTCCGATAAATTCAGTCCGGATGGATGGTCTTACTTTTTGAATCCCTTACATTACTTTTCATCTATCGAATAATTTTCAATCACACTCCACATTCCATCAGAATGTTGCAAACGCAAAAGCTCAGCAACATTTCCATGCAACACAAAAGCTTTGTAAAATTGTCCACCCTCAACTCGGTAATATGTGAAAATCCCCCACGAGAACAAATCAAAAGCACTCAACATAGCACAGAATAGTACCCGCGAGAGCTGTGTATCTTTAAGATACTTTCACTTTGGCATTTTCCGGTTTAGTCTGTCGGCATTTGCGAAGAGGAAAAGTTTGTTTTCATTGTTCTCCATCGTCGTCTGTTGAATAAAATTCGTCTTTTTTTTTTACGAAACTTCTGTTTTAAGTATACGACAAGAATGTGATACTTTTTGTTATTTTGAAAGGATCTATGAAGATCTATGAGAGTTCACACATAATCCTGCAACCGGAAATCAATTTTTAAAAAATGACAAAAAAAAATTTACACACCAATGGTGATACCGAACGGAAATTGAAAGTATAAAACGAGTTTTTCTAGCTTGGCTATGTGTGATTGAGTGTTCGACAAGGATAATGTGAAAAAAAATGGAATTTTACGATAAAGGACATTATCCACAATCTACGTACCAGTCCTTAGTGCGACAAATTGCAGTTTTGTTTATTTTGTGAATTTTTAATTGAGTGCATGTGTACAGAAGTGGGGCGTAGTATGCGTACGAGGCCATATGTGAGTAAATGACATTTGCCTGAGTTATGTCCTTGTGCTAGTGAAAAACAGAAAAGCGAAATAAATTGCAATTGCAAAGGGTAAAAAGTATGAAAAAATGTCCTCTTTGTGAAATGAAATGTTTAATTGAGACAAAGCCATACCAACGGAGTGAATAGTTGAATAATTTAGTTGTTCACCGTTGCACAACTCAAAGGCAGCTGTTGCATTACGGAGATTCGCTTGCAAGCTCAGGAAATATCAATCAACGAGCGGGGATTGTCTGCAATCGACATATTGCGCTATTTTAAATGGTAATTTTTTATTGGAATAACTTGTGTTTAATTATAAAAAAAGGATGGGAGGCTTTTTTGGTGAACGGGCTGTGTGCCGTATGTAGGCATTGAATGGATTCAGCATTTCAACTTGGGTGCAGGATACATTTTCAGGAGGCTTGCGGGGAAGTTTTCTTTATCTCGATAAGAGACCATTAGTTTGAAAATAATTTTTAAGAGTTGGGCTTGAGTATTTCGCCCGAAAGGGGGTGCTAGTTTTCACTACATTTTGTTCTAATAAAGATCTATCTACACGGGCATTCCCAAAACGAATGAAAGGCAAGCCTCTTCTGTGAGTTTCGACTAATTAATCGTTCTTTCAGAATTGAAGCGGGGTGCAGCATGTTTCAAGTCGAGGTCACTGCCATGCTACAAGTGGCAAAAATAGTTAAAATCGACAATATATGTAACCAGGAAAACCATTACAACCAATAAGGTGACAGCCAAGCGGCTATCAAGGCTCTGAAGTGAACATCAACAAAATCTAGGCTTGTAGAGCTGTGGAGACGAACCCTAAACAAGGTCAACACGGTGACGCTGTGTTCAGTATCGGTATTATTAGCTGAATTCAATTTGAGACAAGGACTCTGGGATTACGTCTGGATGCTAAGAGCTGTGTACGAGCTCCAGGGCATAGCCGGAATCGTCTGATTTGTCAAAATACTCCTCTGGTCTGATAGCCAAGCCAGAGAGACAATGAGCAGGCAGAAGGGATAAGGCAGTCATATAAGCAATTGAAAAGGGATGAAGGGTAATGACCGAAAGAATAAGATCGCGGATACAAGCTGTCGAAATGAGATTTCTTCGTTGTATTGCTGGGGTGATTCGCCGAGATCGGGTTAGGAACACCAGAATACGCGAGGCACTCAATGTCGAGCAGGTACTTCTTCGTACGTATACGGTTTGGACACGTTTAACGCTTGTTTCCAACTCAGTTTCCAAGACGTGCAATGGAGTCTATGCCATCAGGTAGGCATCCCCTGGCTAGGCCTAGGATGAGATGGTTTAACCAAGTCTGAAATTTCACCTCTACCCGTATGGGGATAGCCCCTGATGATTTAAAGTCGATGGCGGAAGATCGGGAAATGTGAAGAGTCCACTTGAGCTCCCTAAACCTGCGACCTCATAGTGAATAAGCGCGCCATTGGAAAATGATGATAATGAAGATGTTCAAAAGAAAGATCAACTTTCGCTGTCTTTTAGTATGACTGACCAACTTAGGCTGACTCGAATTAAGGGAGAATGCCCCTCATATTTTTTTTTTAACGTAGAAAGCATACTTTGCGTCGTTGCCTTATAAAATAGGTAAGTTTGCTAGGCTGGAAGAACTTTGGTAGCCGCCTTGTCCTCTTTTTAAACTCCAAGGATTCCGACCTGTCACGCAAGCTATTTATTTATAATTATCTTATTTGTCCGCGATTCAGAGCTGGGCATAGTTCCTGGAATACCGTGTCCTGATACGTGAAACATATATGGTCTGCCTGTAAAAGTCGGCTAAGTTGCTCTACACATGAAGATTTTGTTTCGAGAGGGCTTTTAAAACACAATTTCCGGAATCCAAGAGGATTGGAGGCTGTAATGTCTCAGGCAGAGGCTCTTCCGGGTTGGGAGCCCATTTAGTAAATAAGTATAGCCTAGCTACTTAGAAGTTTTAGGTGCATATATGTATATATCAAATGATTGGCAGGGATGTTATCGGTCTAAGTTTTTCTAGACCATCACCTTTTCCCGGTGGTGTTTCACAGAAAAGATAATTTGGTCATTCATGCACTCGACACTCCTAAGTCGATTTACAATCGCTCAAGTGGCACCGAAAAATGTCATTTTGACACCGACAGGTTGATGAAAATATTAAAAATAGTAACTAGGAGTCATCGCAATTTCGAAAGAGTTCGATAGAGCTTAGACATTTTGCCAAAATCCCCAGAACGACGTAGACCCCAGGGCACACAATGGAAAGCAGGCCCTAAGCAGTGAAGGCAGTACTTCATTTCGATTACACAGACGTTATTACCCCAAATTTTGTGGATTATGCTAAATCTCCACCCTTCAAGAACGGATGCAGCATTATTTCGCTTCAAGAACTCTCTCCACTTTGAAGTACTTAAATTTGGCTACTCCATGCGTACATTTCTGAAAAGAACCATGAACCATCCAAACGCACCAAGTAGCGTATTTGAATCGCATTCATTTGAATATCCTTAGAACATCCTTTCGAGAAAAAAAAACCCATTTCCATATCCAATTTCAACTCAACAGGCTACAACTATCCACTCCTTTGTACAAAGTCAAGATACAAACGATGGTCATATACAATCCCAACCCTATTTCGTCTCCCATAGCTCCCAGCCTCCCAGCCTCTCTGGCTCATTGTTCCCTTATGACATTTCTGAAAACTTATCCCGTATTCAAAAGTTAAAGTTTGCTCTCGAGTGTCATAACACATACAACACGAATACGAATTCCTCCCTAGGAGAGGGTCAGGTTTGCTCTCGCGCATCAACAAATCTGTTTCGTTTCTAGAGATGGACTTTTCGCATCCTTCCTTTGATTTCTTTTTTTTTTTTTTAACTGGCGTTGTAACGAAAAAAAAAAAAAGAATTTAATGAAAAGGATACGAGTTGGGTGTAGAATATTTGGTTAACAATGAGAATTGAGATGTGGACCTAGCGATGTGTACATTCGTAACCCTTAAATATTTGCTCGGAGATGTTTAAATAAATATTTTATTTTATTTTAATGAGAAATAAAATAAGAAGCACGTGTGTGCGTTGAACATTTTTCAAAAGCGACATGAGTATGTCAATGTCAGTTGGATTGGCTTTGAAGGGGCGTTGCTTGAAGGCTTCGCGAAAGCATGTTCTCATATTTCGCAGCAGGGAATTGTTTAAAAATAGTTTGTACGTCTTGTCAATCATTGGCTTGACGGATTGGTGGGATTTCTTTTTTTTTTTCTGTTAAATGTTGAGAGAAAAATGTGAAAGTTTTATTGAAATAGATGTAGAGACGGGTTAATAGGTCAGGCGTGGTAAGAGATGTGTTCAGAGGAGTGGGCGTGACTTCAAATTTATCATATTCAACTTTCACTCAATAATTTCGTTATGAGTCTACATTGAGGCGGTGTATATGTTCGATCACTTCTATCCTAACGTTTGTGGTAGGTTGCCGTGCCCTCCGAAAAACTTTCTTCTTTGTTGTTTCCTCAGATTCGCCCTTAGCATTTTCGACCAACATGTGGCGGTTAGTGTAGACTTCTCGCAACCATGTTGCGCGTGTTATACCTTTTCTCGCGAGTGCAAGGGGCAGTTTTCTTAGGAAGATCGTAAAGTTGGGCCACCACAATCACTCATGAATGACATTCTGGGCATAAGTGCGGAATTCAAAAATGTTTGATTCATTCGCGCATGAATACACTGGCATGCCGCCCCATCCACCGACATTCATGAGTGATCGAGGATACCCAGCTTTAAGCAGAGCTTCACCAGAGTGAAAGAAACCAGCCTTAAGGCAGACTGGGAAAACCTGCAAAGAAGATAAAAGCCAATTTAAGCACCTAACCAGATATGGCCGGAGTGTTGTTGTCGTGGCTCAGTAGTTAGTGCATTGGGTTGCTGTGCGAGCTGCGTGGGTTCAAGCCCCAACCATGTCCATCGAACATTTTTCGCGGCACCATCTCTCATCAGGGAATGACAAAGCTCCAAGAGTACCATTTGTCATGAAAAAGCTTCTCAATTCGTCGTTCGGACTCGGCAACGAATTGTAGGCCCCTTCCAATCGTGCGAAAAATTTAACACACACAATGTGAATGGTTGCGAGTAGGTAGGCCTTGGCTCACCTCGAGCTGTCGAGCCAGGGCCAGCAATTTATTTTGTATGCCCAGAGGCAGTTATGGAGAACCTTTTGCTCAAATGTACGCGACAACAACATAGCGTAGCGTCTCAAAAAATCCTGTCAAGGATATTTCAAAACGACATCGAATATAGGTTATAAACAAATTCATCCATCAGAGTTATGGCCAGCTTTGTCAACAATTTTGCAACCTAACGAAACAAGAAACGTAATAGTGCAGGACGACTTTTTTTATAATCCACACGCAATTCAATGAATACCCTTTAAATGTTATTCACTCGCCGCGAGCGAAGTGCAGTGGTTTGAAACTCAGTTAGTAATAGGTTTCATTTGCGTCCGAAGGTGGTGTCCAGACTAACAGGGGTCATTTGTGATGTTTGTCGGTGCTATAATTCACAGGAATTTTGCGAATCTCCTGATATCATAATCAGTGTCAATCCAATCAACTCTTCAAGGTCATGTCATTCTGCATGCTGCCACAAATTATTCCTTTGCAGTAGAGTTGGCGTCACTTTCACATTTATCGATTTTTATTTATTTAAGAAATAAATGTTTTCTGACATCAGGAGTTGAACCCGGACTTTCGGCGTAACAATCAATGATGCTAATTCCTACACCATGGCCACCCCTCTACTGCAACAACCCATCATCTAGATCCCTTCGTTGCAGTCTGTCGAACAAATGTCTTTGCATTCTAAGGGGAGCTAGAATTCTCTTGGAACACCCCACTCAAAGTAGAAAAATCTAAATCTGCCCGGTGAGGCTTGCACTTAAACCCACCACAAATCCAACATCTGGGACTAACCGCAAGGCATATGCACCTTGAACATCATTGCTCCAGAGGTTTATAGAAACTGTCAAGAAGGAACAGAAGATCTCGAAAACTTGCTATGCCACTACCCAAAACGGACCTGAAGCATCTCAATATGAAACCGGTTCCTTCCCCCATCCTGGCTTTCAGCAAAGGAACAGAAAAGTTCACCAAATCACACATACACTAACTTATGTCAACTCCATAAATGTTCCCACTTTCCCTAGATCCCTCCCAATATCCGTCTCAAATCTATCGTATCTCTAGAGTTTCGAAATTGAAACGAGGGCAACCCAACACGCCATACTGAGGCCTTAGCAAAGAACCATACCAAAACCAATACCAAATCCAAAGGGCAACTTTTATTGCCAACTCCAAATGTCGAATTAAGAAGCATTTTCATAACAAATTATACCCTCGGAGGTTTGTCATTGCCTGACGAGAGGTGGTTCCGGCAATAAATCTTCAGTTGATAGCTCGACATGGTCACTGCCAAATGCTTATAAACATCTACACATTGCATCGCATAAACCCCTATTTCAAGGTTAAGACACACCTGGTAATACAATATTTGAATGCCTATAGGCAAAACAAAATTACATACGTCAATTCCCTGGAGGAACGAAACCATTAACAGAAGGAAAATCTACTCCTTGACATGCAAAAAGTATCGAGAACATGCTCGTATCTTATTTCGAATAATAATCCGCGAAAACATCACTTCGGCATTACTTGTCGGAATTTCATTTCGAATACCATCCACTCGAGAATTAAACGCATGTTGATGTTCATTAGATGCTTTATTTTCATACGAATCTACTTCAAAGACGCGATGGATTTGTGGGATGCGAACGTATATAGTTTCTAATTAATGTTCTCTCTAGCTGATGTGATAAGGTTATGTCACACTTCGTTGTAGAATGTGAAATATGGCATTTATGTCTGTATTTACAGATCACTGTGACAGATATAAGATTTTCAACGTTTTGAGAAATATATAGGTACCATATGTTTGTACATGCATACTAAAGGGCTTGTCATTTACCATCCTGATTTGGATTCGTTTGAAGCATAAAAAACTCATTTATCGTATCGTTAAAGCATACGATGCCGCTTTGGGTAATCGTCTTACAAGTATGTGTCTCTATTTCGTCCTTGAACCGAAAATTCAATGAGCCCTGGCATGAGATGTTGTTAAAATGTCACACATCGAGGTGTAGAAGCTAAAACAAGGTGCTTGCTGCTTCAAGAAACTTGACAGCAATGTCATCTGTTAGAAAATTGATTTGAATGACAATTTAGTAAACTCAATAATGGAATCATCTGCCAAGACCATCTTTCCAGAAGGTGAGTCGTTCTTCAGAGGGTAGATAAGTACTTTTTTTGAGTATAATTTGACGCCTGAATGCACTTTAATTGCACGATGTAAATTAGAAAGAAAATAGGAATGAATTTTTTCCTGTAGTGGTTTGAAACTTAGGTAATGTTTATGTGTATGGTAACTTGGAACATGTGGTGAGGTTTTTGTCATTGCTTATTAATTCACGGCTATTTTTCCAACTTTCTAATGTGGTCAGTCATCACTATCACTGCGACCAACTCTTCAAGCCGTGACCACTCTGCATAATGTCAAAGTTATGCCTTTGCACTAGAGTTGGAGTCAGTTTTCGCAGATGGTCGAATTTTTATTTCCCGACATCAGAAGTTGAATCCGGAATCTTCAGCACGCCAAATGGAGATTTCACCACTGCACCACGACCTTTAACCCTTTGAGAGGTGTTCACAGATTAAGTTAACCAACCTCTGTCTATCTACTCCCACTCTTACCGCTCCTAACGAGTGTCCGGTACACTGTAATTTGTACATACTCACAAGGGGCAGGTTCTGAGGTTTGCTCTCCACTCCTAGGCGAGTTTTCTAGATATGAAAGTATAAGTACTAAAGACTAGGACTTGTCCCAAAAGGAAATAAACCGCCAGACGAGCCCTTAAAATATGATCCACTTTTTATGCCAGGCTGGCAGCATTTTTACTGAGTAACGACTCAGTTTTTCCCTTTAAAATATTTCCAGTTTCAGCCAAAGCACCCGTCTTAAATCCTAGATTTGGTTAGGTTTGTGGGCTGATGAGGGTTGCTTCACAGAGGTTTTAATTCCTTGATGGCAACCATCCGGTCGCCCTTGCATATTTGAGAAGTTCTGATGGCGAGCCATCAGCTAGTTCGTCGATATGATTGAAGAAGAATTTGCCTAGAGTCCTATTTCTTAGCTGGCAGAGGTATGGGCAGTAACAGAGAAAATGAGCTATGTCCTCATGGACCTTCTTGTCACCGCATCCCCTGCATATATCGTCGTGATTCAGGCGTAATTTCTTTGTGTGACATCTTAGCATGTTTTAAGCACTCCCACCAGCCGTGGCTCAGTGGTTAGTGCATTGGACTGCTGACCGAGCGGCGTGGGTTAAAGCCCCAGCCAGGAACACCGAACATTTTTCGCGGCACCACCTCTCGTCGGGGAATGGCAAGCCTCCGAGAGTACAATCTGTCATGAAAGAGCTTCTCATCTCGTCATTCGGAGTCGGCAATAAATTGTAGGTCCCTTCCATTCATGCGAAAAATGTAACACGCACAACATGAATGATTGCGAGAAGCTAGTCCTTGACGCATCCCGAGCTGTCGCGCCAGCTATTTATTTTACCAGCATTGACAGTGAGCTTTTGTCTCTTTGCAAGATCTTGCTGGTTTTTGCCTTGTCTTATTCTGGCCACAACCTTCTTGATACTTCCCAGGTGGCTAGAGATTTCCACTTGTTATTTGCTTCTATGAGGGTTTTTTGCGCAACTTTCGCCCTAAGCTTGCAGAGTGGCGGTCTGACCGTACAGTCCGCTTGCTCTTGGGCTAGGGTTGAACCCATTCTTGCCAGTTCGTCAGCTTTTTCATTGCCTGGTACCCCGCTGTGACCAGCGATCCAGCAGAACTTAACATTGTGCTGCGTACTAAGAACCTTAAGCTTTTCGCGACAACACTTCACAAGCTTTAATGTTATCTGCGTAGCAGCTATAGCTTTTATGGCAGCCTGGCTGTCAATGTGAATCCTAATATCCTCCCATGATATTGTAAGCATTGAAACTGCTAGGACCTCCGCTTGGAAAACGCTGCTGTGATCCGCTGCTTCTTTACTCTTTCTTTGATGTTAAGCTTCCAGTCAAGTCAGAAGTTCTGCTAAACGTTGGTATTGTGTAAATCATTCCCGTTCGAACAAAAAATCGAGCACTTCCAGCTTCTTCTAGTTGTATCTTAAACCAAAGTTACCGGCCACCAGATTGGAACTTATGTATGAGTTATTAAAAGACAAGAACTTAGTCTTACTCTTAGCTTTCCTATTTTTTTCGTTTTCTGTTTTATGCCCTAAAATGTCCCCTAAAATAGGGATACCAGCGGATGCCAACGAACAACATACCTCAATCCGCATTCTTAAAAGCCTCAAAATTTTAAACGGTGCTGGTACACTGCCACTTCCCTGCGGCATATCACTTGTGATATTAAATTTTCTCATCGATGAGTACGGTTTATGCATGACTTTCCACGTATCCCCTGTCGAACGCAGTTGCAAATCCCTTTGACGTAGGATAGCTAACTTGCTACCAGCAAAATTCAATCAACTGGAACACATTCACCATACAGGAGTAGAGTTACTTCTGCTTCTGTTTCTGCTTCTGGCATGGTTTCCATAAGAACAGGGTTAGTGGTGCAGAAATGTGTAGTAATTATTGACAATTTCATCCGCGAATCTCAAAAATGGTTTGAATTTAACGACGACGCGGCAACGGCTTGATTGACGTACTTAATATTGATTCTCGATGAGATTGTGTGCTAACTACACACAAAAGTGGAGGCAAATTTTGGTTGAATCGGTACGCAACCGGATGTAATTGACTTACGGAGGGTGATGGTAACTGATTGAAATCGCGTCAATCTCTTATGTGATTTTCACATTCAATCAGACGTAACGAGCATCTTAAGCTATTTCTTGAGGAATCCCACCACCTACACCTTAATCGTGTGGAGTGCTTTGTTTTAGCCAATTCCTTTCGGAAGTCCTTACGAAATCCTTTTATTAAAACTTGCAAAGCAATCAAATCTATTGACTTTGTTTTCAAAAGATGGAAAGCATGCAATCTGCTCATGGCAGCATCGATTATATTCACAATAGTTGCAGATCCTCACCCTTAAGGCTTTAGTTTCAGCACCCTACTTACATGACCACAACAAAGACCTCAAGCCCACAATATCCATCAGCATGATTATGCGATAGGAAAGCCCTTGAT
Organism: Matsumyia berberina; assembly: GCA_917880715.2. NCBI lineage: Eukaryota > Metazoa > Arthropoda > Insecta > Diptera > Syrphidae > Matsumyia > Matsumyia berberina. Next base: position 53,678,495 of record OU862870.1, read on the forward strand.
GGACTTTAATACATTTCCGGGTTTATTTCCCCAAATGAAAAAGTTCCCTTCAGTGCGTCCCTTCAGTGTATTGTTCCTTCGATTTGTTCTTTACTCCTGGTTCTGGCAAAATTACATTTAATACATTTCACCAGCATCCTTCTTTCGATTGAAGGGTACAGCTAATGAACATGATACGAATGGGGACTGCGGGATATATATCTTTAAGCCCCAGAGCATGATGCACAACAGCACACATGCCAATCAGCAAGATTAAGTTAAAGCCGACTGCCCTTAATGTTTTCATATTGAAATGATGCACATACACAAGTAGGTACTTGTCGCACTTCACCTCGTGGAACTATTCATTGAAGTCGGTTTCAATCGTGCCCAGATGTGGAATAATTTGCATTTTCGTGCAAATAGCAAAATAAATGCTACACGGACATTAAGCGTGACCCCCAAGCGATGGGTGCACCCTCCAAGCTACCGTACTCGGAATATGAACAATTAACCTAAATTTCACAGGACAAAACACTCGGGCAAGAGGACGTGTATAATTTACCAGTACATATGGCAAATTTCATCACTGGAACGGATATACGGGGTGAAGGTTGCATGGAGTGCTATGGCATCGCTCTGTTCTCTATGCACAGGCGGAGAAGTCTGGCAAGCCAATTGAAATGATTTTTGTTTGACGAGCTGATGTGGGTAACGCTGATGGTGGTAGCGCTGTTGGTGATGAGATAATATTTTCGGACCGTGAACTCCTTGTAGCAATGGGAATGTAATGGAAACAACATTGCGGGTAATCGAAATCAGAACCCGGATAAATCACTGTGGGGTCAAATTGGGGATGAGATTACTTACTTAGTGCGGAATAAACCAAGGCGTCACGCAACTGCCTTGTGAACCCAGAATGATCCTTAGCCAACTGGTCGTCCTCTTCTATTTGTGATAATAAAAATGTCTTCCTTTCTGGTTTTTGCACTGGACAAGGAAATTTTTAGTTTTGCTTCCCGATTATTTGAAGTTAAGCACAAGCGTAAGCGTTGGAAAGAACACGTACTCGGTATTTCAAGGCAATCTACGCATAAGGGCTGTCGTTATGTTTGTATGGGAGAAAGAATCTATAGTCTGCCAGGATCCGGCCCTCCTCGCTGGATGTTGTGTCTGGTCATGTAACAATAAGCCTTGAATAAGGATGAGTGAGTTGGATTTAAATTCAAATCGAGTGAATGCCACATCTCTCTCCTTACCGTCGCTTGGCATCACTGTCCATTTTGTCCACTTGTCCGCATATCTTTTTCTTCATTTTGGTATCAAGATGTTAGCTGTTTTTCGTTAAGTAGAAATTGCCTCGGGTAACCATGGATGTCGTGTCATTTTCATTCACACACGCTGCACCGTACCACTGTTTGTAAGGCTTGGGAGCAACATCTGCTGCCTTCGAGGCGATGATGATGGCGGTAATTGAAATTCCGGTATCATAACCCATCACTGTCATCGTTATCATCATCATCACCATCGACTAGCAGTGGCATCTCTAACCGTTTGGTGATTATTGTCAGTGTGTGTGCACTGTTCTTGAAATAAATTTCCATGAAAATGACTTCCCCCCGTCGTCATCAACACTTGATAGGATTTCCGACATCGGCACTGATTACAGAGTTTTGCATTCAATAGGAACTTGTAGCAGTGCCTGTCATCTCAGGCGATTTGTCTCGTCCATTTGTCGGGTCACGGATTTTTCCTACTCCAAATCTAATCCATTTAGTCGGCCACGCGAAATTTGGAAATAAAAATAAAAACAAATCCAATTTACATTGAGAGGGCGATTTGGAAAATTTATCTCGTGCCTCCCTGGTTGGTGCGTATCATTTTCAATAACCCAATGGCCTGTCGAAGTTAGTTACACGCGTGGGCATCGTCACAGATGATGTCGAACTCCCCGCGGCTATTGTTGGATAAAGATAAATAGAAAAATTGGACACATGGTATTACAATTTCCGGAGAACTGCATTACCATCATGGACATGATTTCCCTGATTTATAGGTCAAATAAAATTAATGACCTGGACGAAGGATGGAACACATGATCATTCTAAGAATCTCGAATCCAATCATTTTTGTATTTTCCCAACAATGTAATCGGCTTATATGCTTAAAATTTAAAATAATAAAATCTCCCCCTTCTAAATCGGCTGCAAATATTGATTTTTCATTCCCATCTAATCAGCTTACCTATAGTCTGGTTTCACAATCAGAAAAAGGACACTCTGCCACGCTCTCCTGTTCTACTTTTCCACTCACGAATTAAAGCCTCGTTAAATTGATTCCCTTATCTCGTGTCTGAATCATGGTACCTTTTTGTTGAAAAAAAACTCTCTGCTACTATGTTTGTATCGTGTCCTCCACGCACCATCAATATTTACGTGGCATAGCCCTAATCCACTTCAAAAAAAAAAATAAAATTATATCTGACTACGCGCTGCGTCAAAATCTAATTAATTTTTATTAGAATTTCTGACGCACATTGTAGGGTAACACTGGATATAACCACTTGTCCCCTGGGCTAGTGCTGAACTAATTGAGTGATAATATGATTTTACTAAATACTCGTACAATACCCGTTGCAGAAAGGGATATCGACGAGTGTGTATGGCCGTCCGTCGATGGGTTTTTTGTTTATAGCTACGCATGCAATAGATGACGGTATCGATGTTTATCGCAAAATTAATCAAAACATTGGCAAGCAACGATTGCCATAAGAATAATGGGAAAATAAATGACTTGTGGGGCCCCCTATCGAGTGGATATCTGTGTTGTACACATCTACATGAATGTAGAAACCACAGGCGTCCCCGTAGTGGGGGGCTTAGGAGTGCCTCAGTCCACTTGAGCTGAAGCACAGACACAGGTAGGCCAGGAAGGCACTATGTGATACCACTTGGATCTATACCCTAAAAACGCCACTCACTTTATTAAAACCAATTAGAGCTCTTGATGAAGCTGAGGATACTTTTGACGTCAGTATGTAATAGTTCACCCAAGTTGTCGAAGTGATAGGCTCCTAGATAGAGCTTCCTTCTTTGGGATAGGGCAGAACAAGTTTCTCTTCGTTCCTGCAGCTCCTGCAGAAGTCATTTGAAAGGAGGCTCATCCTTCTGGCATGAAGGCCAATGGTTAGTAAGAACGGCAACGACGGTGCTAATGAGCGGCCTTTTAAGCAAAATAAAATTTCTAGATCGAGTGAGATTTAGCATAGGCCAGATCTCCCTGGAGGTACGGTACGCGGTACCATTCCTCCATCTTTGGTTTGTCTTGCTGATCACATCGTACTCCAAGAGTAGTTTACATATAGCAAGTGGAATACCAAGACTCCGGCAGGATGTCCAGAGTAGTACCACGTTTGGCGAGTTCATCATCGGCCTTACACTTCCCTGAAATGTCCCTATGACTGGGTACCCAAGGTGAATGTTAAAATGTTCCACCATCTCCATGAGAGATGAGCGAGAATCTGAAGCAGCTTTGGATGTACTTGCTACCGATTCCAGGGATTTAATAGCAACCTGGCTATCGGTAAAGATTGTGATGTCTCTGAAGGATATCACATTATGCCTAAGCCAGGATAAAACTTCGTTGATCGCCATAATTTCCGCCTGAAAAATGCTACAATGGTCAGGTAGACGGAAGGGGATGCTTAAGTTAACCATATCGGAGAAAACACCACCACCCACTCCGTTCTCGGTTTTAGAACCGTCGGTGTAGAAATTAACAGAATGATCACCTCCAACGTCACCACTCTCCCATTCCTCTCGGGAAGAAGTGGATGTCCGGAAGTTAAGGTTGAAATTGAACCTGGACGGTGTATAGTCGGTGTTTTCCGGAATAAAAATTAGGGAATCTAAGGTCGAGGAGTAGCCAATATGGTTGTTTGACCATTGTGACAAGGCTTTCAGGCTGTTCTAGCAGCTGTCTGTTTGCCAAATATATCTAGAGGAAGTAGATGCAGGAACACATCAAATGCCGTGGATGGGGTGGTTCTTAATGCTCCCACTAATCCAAATACATGCTGATCTTTCCACTTTGCGCAATAGATTACGGTGTAAGGGCCTATATAAGGCCATCCACCAGACGGTCACACCATATATAAGTATAGGTCTGACAATGGATACGTAAAGCCAGTGGGTGGTGCGAGGTTGAAGACCCCACTTTTTGCCAATGGCTTTCTTGCAGCAATACAGCTCCTCTTGACTTTCCAGTCTAATTTACTGTCCAGAATGAGATCCAGAAATTTGGCTTTGTTAGCAAAGCATAGGCGAGTCCCGTTTAGAGAAGGAGGGTATATTGGAGGAATTTTGTACTTCCTGGCGAAGAGGACTATTTTGACTTTTCGAGGTTAACACCCAGACCGCTTTTAGCTGCTCATCTTGAGAGGATAGAAAGAGCGTTTTAAAGAACAGCTATCGCAACATCATCTACATAAGCAATCGCTTCACATCCAGGTCGAGCAGTAGCCTATTGACTGCTCTAATCCAGAGAGAGGTGGACAGAGCACCACCTTGTGGTGCACTGCAGCTTACGAATCTGCGGGCCGGGCCATTTATTCTGCCTACGAGTTGTTTTCCAATTAAAAGTCTGAGCGAACCCTCGACTTCCAGATTCGTGAGTGCATCAGTAATCGCCTCTACTTTAACGTTGTTGAAGTCGATGTCCAAAAAAGCAACCATGGTGAACTCTTTGACGCTAAGTGATTTTTCGATGGTATGTACCGATGAGTGTAAAACGGTTTCAACAGATCTGCCTTTGCAATAAGCATGTTGGAACGCTGACAGAAGTTTGGTATCTATGCTGCAGCGTAAGTGGAAGTAGTAGCCTTTTCAGTGCTTTTAATAGGAAGAATGATAGACTGACTAATGGGACTTAGGTTAACGTGTAAGGTCTTCCCCGCCCCGAGTATGAAGACGACTTCAACTACAATCCACCTCCTAGGTATGTGGATAAGGTACAGGCAGCCTTTAAGGATTTCCAAAGGCTGGTGAATTTCAGCAGGAATAATGTCGTCCGGTCCTGGAGACTTAAATGGCTTGAAGCCTTTAATGGCCCACCGGATCCGCTGTGTGTGATAATAGTTTCGGAGTCTTTGCATGGCATTTAAGCATTCCGCGTCACGCCGTACAACTGAGAAGTTGCCAAGGAAACAGAGTATAATTTAATGAGAAAATGTTCACTAGTACCACCAGGAGCACCTTGACAAAGCCAATTAAAATACCTTGCCGGACGCCTCTGATAGTAAAACTTCCGCCTCTGATCAGATTTTAGTTTATGGATGACGGTTGTGATTCTTTCGGGCGAACGCTAATGGTTATTTATTTTGGCATGTGTACGTACAATGGTAGAGTTGGGGGGCGAACAACAATAGCCAGACAGGTGAGCATGACACATTTATGTGGGTATACGGGCAAATGGTTCCAAATTTTATTATCATAACAGTTAAAGGGGGTAAAATTTATTATCACATGACTTGATGTTTCGAAATAGTAAAATAGATTTGTTCATGGCATTTCTGCAGCTGTAGGTGGAAATGTATGAGTGGAACGAAACGATAACGTATCTAAAGTGTGCGATGAAAATTAATATTGAGTCAATTTGTTTTGTTGAATAAATGAATATCTGATTGAATTCAAAGTTGTGGAGGTGTTGGGTAATCTGAAGGATTTTCATTAGATGGCTTAACAGCAGTAGAGCGTAAGGTGGAGTTAGATGTTAAAAAGTTGAGGTGTGTATGCACTGCGACCTGTGTAGATCTATTGTGCACCCCCGTACTCATATTGGCCGACCTAAAGAACCTCCTCCAATCCAATCACTTTGAGAATGCGAAGCTGATTTTTGTTGGTACCTAGGCAGACATTGCTCCTCCTTCGGTCGTAGTGCCCGAGGAGTTCATTTGTCTGCCTTAGTCCTGGGAGTGTTTCCCATAGCGTTCTTCATTTGCACTCTTCCTCTCTTCTCAGTTCCTCTTGGATTCGATGTGGACACAGTCCGCAGAATGGCTCGGGTCCAACGAATGGTGTTTCTGGCCCTTTCCTTGCCAGTTCATCGGCTGCCTCATTTTCCTCTATCCCTACATGAATTGGCACCCAGTAAGGGGGTGACTTTACTGTTAGGGCCAAGTTTGTTTACCTTTTACAGAGACTTGTAGACCAGTTTGGATCTGATTTCAGTGCCTGATGTCATCCTGGCTGTCTGATAGTATCGCGATGTTTTGCTCGTGATATCTTCTATTGAGGCTTATTTGTGCCATCTTTCGATCGCATAGACCTCTGCTTGAAAAATATTGGGTGATATTCCCATTGGCTCTGAGAACTTAGTTCGAGGCCCGTATACTCTCGCCCCGGTGCCCGTCGTTCCATTCTTTTTTACTGCTCAGTCTTGTGTTGAAATTATTTTCAAAGCAATATTTCTTGATTGTGTCGTCTCTAGGCCAGTCTAATAGTGGGACTGTTTTGGAGAGGGAGTCTCGCTCTTTGCGATGCTGTTGCCCCGCCCCACTCCTTCTTTTACAATTCTTAGTATTGTTTCCTTTGCGACCCTTTCCAGCACAATGATAGGGCGAGTAAGCCTCATAATCACCTCTATTGCAGCGAGGGTACAGCTTCTCATATTGTTCCTTTGCAGATGTATGCCAGTATCTGCAGTTTTTCCAGAGCTCTCTTTGCTGTGCTTAGCTTGGTTCGTCCTGCCCAGGCTACTGCCCCGTATGTTATGACGGGTCTGAGCATCATGATGTACATCCACCTCAGCATTGCTGGTTTACATCCCCAGGATTTTCCTGAGATACGTCTGCATATCATAAGTGATCGGGTGGCTTTGCACAACACTATCCAGTGTTTTGCCTAGATATTTGACCTGTTGTTGAAGGTCAATTGTGGTTCCCCCTAGCAGGATGGGTTGCATGTGCCTGAGTTGCCTTCTTCTAGTGAATGGTACTATCGTGGTTTTTGACTCGTAACCCTCTTTGTATTATGCTACTGAGGGTGTCTTAAAATTTTCCTCTAGCTATGATCACTATATAGGTCACTACTATATGGTCACTACTAGGTGGTCGTCGTGGCTCAGTGGTTAGTGTGTTAGACTGCTGAGCAAGCGGCGTAGGTTCAAGCCCCAGTCAGGAACACCGAGCGGCACCACCTCTCGTCGGGGAATAAAAAGCCTCCGGGAAAGAGCTTCTCACTTCGCCGTTCGGAGTCGGCAATAAATTGTAGGTCCCTTCCATTCGTGCAAACAATACAACATGAATGGTTGCGAGAAGCTGGGCCTTGGCTCACTCACTGTCGCGCTAACTATTTATTTTTTTATTTATTTATTTATGATCACTATATCGTCCGCATAGCCTTGGCAGTCCATGGGCGATTTCTTCTAGCTTTTGCAGGAGCTCGTCTAAAACTCCTCCTTGCGGACACCCTCTGGTTGTGTTTACTGTGGTGGTCTTAAACCCCACCACAGTTTCGGCTGTCCTGGTTTTCAGCATCTCGCACACCCAGTTGAAAATTGTCCGGTTTACTCCTTTCCTTTCGAGGGCCTTTCCGATTACCTCACGTGAGGTGTTGTCGAAGGCTCCTTCGATGTCTAGGAAAGCTTAAATTACTGTTACTTTGTGGTCCAATGCATCCTTGATTAGACTTTTTAGCTGGTTTAGTGCGGTTTACGTGGGGTATTTTCTCCAGCACGGTTGCCCTCAGGTAGTTGTCTATGACCGTTTCCATTGTTTTTAATGTGAATGAGGTCAGGCTTTTTGGTCTAAAGGATTTCGGAGAGGTGGTGTCTTTCTTTTCCGCCTTTGGAATGAAAATTACCTAAGCTCTTCTCCATGTACTCGGTATGTACCCGAGGCTAGATTACTCCTTATTGTTCCGAGGAGGTATGGCATAATTGTGCCTTGCCCTGCCTGTAGAAGGGTGGGCTGCACAGTTCAGTCTTTGTTCTGTGCAAACATTTGCTGCTACCTCCCAGTCTTCCCTGTTTGGTCTCCGTGGGATATCTGTTGCGCGTGAAGGGTTCAGCACCAGTAAAATAACAAGAAAAAAACTTTGTAAAAATATCAAAGCCCATCCGTCGCATTGTCAAAAACGCCCCTCTCGTCATTGTTCAAGCACTTTGAGCATCCATTCCCAGTGGGTGAGGTAAACTTTCTCGCTCAATCTCTTTATTGTAAATTCCCTAGCCCTTTGTTCTCCACAATGACTTCCAACAACGACTTACCGATCAAAGTGACAAAGTCAAATTGATGCCTCATTACGTCTTTATTACAATGCGAAGCTAATTATTTATTTTAAAACCACCATTTTGGTTAACTTTCAGCCACAAATTTGCTTACCATGAGCTCATTAACACAAATAAGTAATCGAAAAGATTGACCGCAACCCCAAAAGCTCTCCAAGCGTTTCCTGGAAAAGAACTTTCTTAAAATTTCCCTCCCTATTGTTTGCGTGTTATTAAACATTATTTCCCTGAGCAACTTGCTACTCCATGTCTAAATAAATATTTTATATAATTATAATGTAAATCCCCACAGGAGAAAAAGACCGAGATTAAGCCTAATTCTGGTAACTACGAGGCACAACCGACTCTGACTCTGACTCTCCCTTTCAAATGGCAAATCCTCTTAGTGTCCTTGGAACAATTAATCGCAAAATTACATTTTACATTAAACCGGCCCCCGTCGCCCACATCGATCTCTAATCCATTAACACCAGCATTAGGGATAATTATTGAAATCCCTAATGATGGACAAAGTGTAGCAGGAATTCCTCGAGCGTATACGTAACATTTGTGGTTTGTCCTTTCTTTTGTGAATAATTTCCAAAATTTTCGTCCAAAGGACATGTCCCCACTGTCTCCAGCTGCTGCTTTTGTGATGAAAAATCACACAATTTACATTGTAATTGGATGATGATGTTGTCATGCGAAAAGCAAGGATGATGACAGCTAAGGCGTCATAGCTGTGTGCTCTGTTAACGCGAGTGAGGCGCAAAAAATAAAAAAAACCAAGAAATGACAACTCTTGTGGAAAAATTTTGCACAGAAAAAACCATAGATCTATCCTTCCAGGCTGTCGGTGATAAATTGTTGCAAAAATAGAAATCCTCCCATCAAGTGAAAGGGAAAATTACGTAAATTTTCAGCCCCGCGGGGGTGAGTGTGTGTGTTGGTGTGTGTGTGTGTTCCTTGCGACCTTTCTCAAATTTTAAACTTCCGCCCAAACTCCCAAAACCAATGCATGAATAAGTCACCATGACATGTGATATTGTGTGATGTTACAACGATGAAGGGTGATAAGGAATGGTGGCTGGGATAAGCCGCAAGCTGCTGCTGGGGTGAAACAACGGCCAGCCGGCGGCGGCGGCGGCAGTGGGTAAGAACTTGCCGTCTTATCTGCTCCACGGATCGATCGATTAAATTTTCGAATAAGTTGGGTCATAAATTATTTAAACGGTATAACAGCTCCACTTCACTTGTTATACACACTCGGTTACGCCTTTGGTAAAATATACGCACGAGAGGCGAAGTGTAGACACGAAATGTATCTCTGGTAGGGTTGCAGGCCATGGGAATGTGGCACGGTTTTGGCACACTTCTGTGACTCTGCCAAGTAAATACAATATCGCTTAGTTTCGGCACTCGATACACATGGTGTTTGCTGCACGTAGACGTAAATTGAAATTGTGCTCGGGGAGGAACTGAGCAATTTCATGCAAAGTCATAGGTTGGAACCATAAATCCGCATTTGCAATTTTTTTTTTCTTTTCCAGTTTTCGTTGAAGGATGACAGTTTAAATTTGAGTGTCTATAGATAATACTTTTGTTGTGTTTTACTAGGGCTTTCGGAAGAAGCAAAGGCTTTCAATTTATGAAAAGAGCTTGAGGGTTCTGGGGGATTAATTTCATTGAAAGCCTTTTGAAAGCGAGACGTGTACCAGTGTTATTTGTTTTGCGTTGGAAGGAGCTTAAGGGTCAAGAACATTATGAGAGGAAAAAGCTCAGAATGAATAAATGCTTTTGTCCTTAAGGAGCCTACAGTCGAGACTCAGTGAAACGAAGATTATTCAATAGATCTTTGCCGCTTTTGTAAGTTTCGAATGGTTCTCTAGAAAAGAGGTACTCCTGTTAAAATTCTCAGCTTAAAGGTAAGGACGCTTCACATCAGCCAACGCCCTACAACGAAGGCGAAGTGAAGGTGTCATACAAGGTGGCAGAAAAGTCATCATCTTATCGGAAGATGCTATAATTTTTGCAAATGGCGAAAAATGTCAATTCTTCTTTGACATATGTTAAGTAAACAGATCATCAGGTGTCAACAAGACATGAATCGCTATACTCCTAAAGAACGCGGAATAATTCGTAGGTGGTGTTGGCGCAGCGTGAGTTTCGGCGTAAATTTCTCGGTCGTCCGACACCAACTGGGCAAATACTACGACGTGCCAGAAGAGGCGTTGGAAGGCGTCAAAGTGCACGTTCCAACGAGAATATCGCCGCTGTGGCTGAGGATGTCGGTAACATGGTTACTGTGATTGGTGAGCGATACAGAACAATGATCAACGAGTTTTTATTGCCGCAAATTGTTGAGTTGGTAATGGAGCACATGCGGTTCTAAAAGGACCATGCAAACGCACACGCAACTTACGCGACAATGGACATTTTGACGGATGCGTTTCCGGGTCGCCCAATCTTTCGCTTTCGCGATTTTCACTGGCCCTTCCAAACTTCATAAGCACGCGATAAAACTTTTCTTATGAATTCTTATCGCTTCACTGTGCGCACATACATACATAAGAATACAAGTAAACAGTTTCAGCGCACGCTGCTCGCTTCTCGCTTCTCGCATCGCATCGCTTTAGCGCTTCACTGTGTGGCAGCCTTAGGCGATATAATTTTCTCGACTTAATGAAAACAAATTTAAGACATCAAATAAACATAATCCAAAAGCAGAACCAAAGTGTTTCATTCATAAGAAAAAATTACAATTAAAAAACATCGGGTGACAACTTTTGCACCACCTTGTACATTTGTGACTATAACTATGCAGGTTTCTGCAAGCCTTCGAAGGGCAAAAGCAGACAAAACACTTGTTGTATCAAATAAAAAAAAAGCCATCTCAACCTTCTTTCCCCGCCAAGGACCTCAGTCACAATCGAATAAATATTAAAAGTACTAAACTATCCAATTATTTATTGTGCAGCAAATTTTTTAAACTCACTAACAACTTTCAACTTCAAGACGCTGCAAGTACCTCCTTGGTCCTTATCCCTTTCTCTGTCCCACCCTCCAGTCCATTGAAAATTTAAAATGCAAATTTACTGTGCTATAAGAAGACTACCAAGCGAATAAGGAATCTTATGCATTCAAAATGAAATTGAAAACAACAATTCCCGCCTAATTGACTTTACAGCAGTGGAAAACAGAGCGCGTCAAGATTGGATAAGAGGAATCTAAATGCACTTTGCTGGTGTCGATTAATTTTTCATGAATCAGCCAAGAGTTGAGGAATTTTTTTTTTTAAATTAAATACTTAAACCGACGAAAGGAAGAGATGGATATTTGTTTTTTACTTTAAATCATTTACGACTTTATCCTTATTAATAAATCCAAGAGAATGTCTACTTTTTCAGTGGAAAAATAAATAAAATGAGCAATTTACCAGACGCGGGATTTTCGTCCTTTTTTTTCTCAAAATTTTCATGCAAACTTTTTTCTTTCCTTCGAAACAGGAGAGTATGGAGGACAAGAAGTGGAAAATGAAAGTAGCACAAAATCCTATTTAGAAAGTCATTAGCTTCCTGCAGGACATAGACACACAACAGGGAAAAAAAAATCTACAAGGCGAACACACGACTGGAATGGGTAAAACAGAATAGATGAGCATCCAATCTCCACTCGCTCCCGCAGGGATTATTGTTTTCGTTATTTCGTTTTACCAAAATAAGTAAAATGTAATTGAACCATTATGACTCTGTCCTGTCTCCTTCCGGAAGGGATTCAAACATAAAAGGCAAAAAAGGAAGACTCTCTTACGAGTTAACATCAAGGATGTGGGGACGACTACTTCTTGATCGTATTTCAGTCCGCGAAAGACGAAACGAAAACATAAAGACAAAATAAATAAATAAACGATATTGATACTAAGGACCAAGAAAAAGAAAGGGGGGAGGAAAAAAAAAAAACACAAACCACACTGCGGAACAACAAGAACCCGTGTCTAGGGGTTGATAGGAGAAGAAGATTGAATTTCACCCACGCGGTGATGCAACACGCTCACAGATTCCCAAACGGAATAGTCATTTCGTTTGTTAACTGTTTTGTTGCTCTCTCCTCCATCTTAGAAAGAAGTCGTGCTCGGTCACGTAAGTGTGCAAGAGAAATATTCTTACTGTGGAAATAATTGTTTTAAGTTCACCCTAGGGGCAGAGAACAGTTTCCCTCACAAGAAGGGATATACTGTAGGAAATTGGCTAAATTATCGATTCTATGTGGTTACATGGATCTAACGTCAAACGACTAACCTTCCTTAACTAGTTGAAAAATCTAGGTGCGAAAGCCAATACATAATAATCACTTCGTCAATTTCTCTTTAAGTAGAACATTTCTAGATTTTTCAGACACGATTCAAGTTCTCGTCCGCAAAGCTAACAAAATTTACTGGAAGATTCTACAATACTGAAGGGAATCCTTTTGCATCCCTATGCAGACAGTCAAGATCGCGAGGCACTCCTTTCATTACACGTCAACTGATTTTGGATAGTTGGTTTTTTTTATAATCCACTCGCACTTATAATCCACACTACGAGAGCGAGGTGCAGTGGTTCGAAACTCAGGTAGTATTAGATTTCAATTGCGTCCGAGGGTTGTGTCCAGGCTGGATGAGGAAATGTTTGGTGTTTGTCATTGCTATAATTCACGGGCATTTTTTCGAACCTCCTGATCTCCTCATTATCATGGTCAGGTCAATCAACTCTTCAAGCCATGACACCCTACTGCCAGTGTAATGGCTTCGCAGTACAGTAATATGTAAATGTTTTCCGACATTAGGAGTTGAACCAGAACATTCAGCGTGACAAGTGATGATGCTAACCACTCCACCATGTCTACCCATTTTCCTGAGATGCTCCCCGAGTCTGCAATGGCCCGTTGAGAAGCCAGTTAGAATGCGGAGCTAGTTTTTGTTGGTGCTTAGGCAGCCTTGTTTCTCCTTCGGTCTTAGTTCACGAGAAGTTTATTTGCCTGCCTTAGTCCTGGGAGTACTTCCTACAGCCTTCTTCTTTTGCATTTTTCCTCTCTTCGCAGTTTCTTTGGATTCGATGCGGTCCCAGCCCGCAGAAGTTATCGATGATTAGGTTAAGATAAGTTTTACTCATTTCACATTTCGACATCGTCGAAGGCTCTCAATAGTGTAAACCACTCGATTCAAAGAGGTCCATGGGATTGCGTAATTTGTGACATGTGATGCACCTCCGCAGTAATTATTCGACCAGTTGTCACCCTGCGGGAGTCTAGATTCACAGCCTCGGCTCTGATAAAACGGCGTTAATTTCCTCGTGTGAAGTCTGTCAAGTGATTCTTGTTAGGATTGAAGATAAGCAACTACTCTCGTAACCCCTTCATTGCTCGGAAAAGGACCCTGCCAGTGCCATTGGCCCGGCATATACATACATTGTATGCGCGGGATGTCCTCTGCAACAAATATGTACATAAATGCAGTACCACCCCCCTGAATGATAAAGGTGCACGTGTTTCAGTTTTCGGACGAATAGAAGGGGACGTAAAATTGACTCCGCCGACTCGGAACGGCGAATTGAGAAGCTTTGTCGTGACAAATTATACTCTCGGGGGTTTTTCATTCCCCGACAAAAGGTGGTGACGAAAAAAATGTTCAGTAGACATGGCTGGGGTTTGAACCCACACAGCACGCAAAGCAGTCCAACGCAATAACCACTGAGTCACGGCGATGGGACGAAGTTTAAATCGATCGAGGTAACAATTTGTATAAACTTTACCCGGTTAACCCATCGGGTTACCACTCAAAACGTCTCGACTGGAAACTGCAAATTCGTCAAAAGAATTTAATTTTACGATCACAGTTCAACAGCTCTCCCCAGTTTTCTATTCCCGTCAAATGAAATATGCTCCCTTTACACTCACTTCAAGACGTCAGATACCCTTAAATGTTTGGGTTGCCTTAATCCAATCACATCCTGTTTGGTTCCTATCATACTCTGATTGTGATAGATCTACAGGCTCTATCCATGTGAAAAAGCCACTGAACCCATAAATATTCTAAAAAAAAAAAAAACCAAACATCAATAGACAATCCCCACAGATATCCCTTTAAGTTCCCCCTGTCAGAAATGTAGTACCCTTAAGCGTAATATAAATACTTTTAACATCGCCAATCAGTCGCACTTCGTTTAGTTGGGAAATTGTTTTAAAATTTAGTAATGATTTTCCCCTTCAAAGGACGATGATTCTCTCCATGAAAATCTGGGAGAAAGGTAAAAAGGATACCCAACCCAGTCACTCGTCCTTAGTTTTCATGATGATAGTCGTCGTTTTGCAGATGAAATAAAAGCAATTGAGCGTTTTCCTCGAATCAAATCAAACGATGGAACTTTACTTTCTATTGAAAAAGGACTATTCATCGTTTACCCTTTCACTACACTCTCTAGCGGGTGTGTGTGCGCAGTTTGAAGTTTGAGGTTTTTTCCATTAGTAGTCGTATAATGGAAAAACTGCATTTTTTGGTTGGAAATTTCTGTCTAAAAACGCAATAATAGTCATGATAGAAAAAGGATATCGCTTAACATTGAATGGTCCTTTGTTCGATACTTGCTGCCTGTATTACCATGGCAACATTGGCAACACTATATTTGAACACAAAAGCGAGACGGTGGTGGCGCATAGGAAATTAATTTAAAATTCTCTACTGGTCTCTCATTGTATTTGTTCAAGATACACGAAAGGACATTTCGTTTTTTTTTTTTTTTTTTCGTTGAAGGAGCAAATATTTTTTCACGTTTCTTCGTTTAAAAAATAATTAGGATGGAATTGACATCAATGTCGGGATGATTGTCACAACAGAAATGAGGGCATGCACCTTCTGGCATTTGGCCAGAAGCTGGAACGGTAGTATGAAGTCGATTTTGTTTTCACAAGGACAAGAGAGCACGAAAAGTCAATTGGTTAACAGCCTTCGGGGTGCAGAGTAAGAGAGCCGGGCAGAGAAAAGGTCGCAAAAACACTTTCAGTGGCAAATTAAATATTTTGACAAGGGGCTGCTGGTGCCCCTTTCTCTGTACAGGGGGTAGGGCAAAGCTAATGGAAATTTTAAATAGAATCGTATCATGATTCATTAGGGGGTTAGGAATGGCATTAATTAATCAATTTGTGGCTTTAGGGAGCAGAGGCAGAGGCAAAGGATGTGGTCCTTTGATTAGGGATACGATTTACTAGGGCGTAGGTTAAATGCGAGACGATTCGAAGACTTTTTTGGCAGCGGTTACCCTTGATTTTAATTCGTTTGAGGGAATTACCATATCGAGATTTATTGAATTGGGTTTTGAAGTATGTAGAATTGTATATACATATGCAATACATTACAATGGTTTGGTAAAACTTTGCGGATGGTTCAAAAACCAGCAACGAAGCAGGTTCAGGGATTTACTCCCAAGAGGCAGACCTCAAAGTATCCATAAGACTCTTGGATACTTCTAGAGTATTCCAAGCAGAGGTTCTGGCTGTTGCGGAAAATAAAAATAACTGTAAAATAAAAATAACTGTAAGTAAGGCAAGTCAGAGAAGGTCCAATAAAAGTAAGCATAGGGTATCCAAGCCTTTATAGCCAGCGCTAGACCGCAGAAAAATAACTTAAGCAGGGCAGAGCTACAATTAGTCACTGGCATCCAATTTCTCGCCGAAATCCTTTAAGGACTGCTTCTTGGCTGCTTTAACTGCCAGCTTGCAAGTTCTTCGCGCCTCCATGTACCGGTTGCGAGAAGCTTAGTCCCCCAAGTGTATCCACACCTTGAAGGTTTTTTTCTTCTCTCTGATGGCATCTTAAACTCCGAGTGTTTTAAACAACGCAGTTCTTCTCTCACCAACAGCCGCCACACCGAACCGCTTCCCTACACATACATCTCCTGCAAAGGCAATGACTGCTATTGAGAAAAACTGCCATTTTTCCTCAACATTTGTCGGAACAATATAGAATTCGTTCAAACCTTTCGGATACCTGCCCTGCAAACTCCTCCCGTTTGCAATTATGTAATTAACAGGACAATTTTCGACCATCGGAAGGTGTTTTATTTACGAGGTTCTCCCTTTGCACTGCGACGAAGTCATGAAACTGTGTTAACGATTGTTGTGCTCTTGTATGCTCATTAAGATGCGACCCAACCTTCACTTTTCCTCTCCAGACTTCTAAGAGCAGGGAATGGTTTGCAATTTATTTACCATATTCCTCCATGACACTACCTGAAGACTTTAATATTTCACACACTTAACTGCCCATGGATTCTTTTTGCCAATCATCATGAAATGCCAGGACATTATGGACATCCATGACCACCATAACTATGTCACATAAAATATCTCTCTGTCGAGCCTTAGCCAAACAGAAAGTCCTACTCATTCTTGGTGCCTTCAGTTGGTTTCTTTTTTTTTTCTCTTTATCAAGCAAACATCGTAAATTCACATCCTTATGACCAGCACCTTCTCCATTCTATTCCGTAACCGCAGCAGGACATCGTAGGCCAAAAAACCATTCATTACAATTAAAGTACCGTTTGAGCAGTTTCCTCAAAAAAAAAAAAAAAACAAACTAGGGTGACTGTCTGTGACGCGAAAGACATGACTGACCAGGACAAGTCGTCCTTCCCACCCACACACACTCCGAGTGGGGAAATATCTGCATTTAATCGATCCTTTATCTCCGATTAAATGGAAATTATGTGGTCACACGATAGATTCTTGTTAGTTCGTCCTCATTTCACTTGAAACCACATCACTTCGAGGTGAGGATTTAAGTTTCACTAGATGATGCATGAAATTACTTCCACACATTATCTCTTATGCCAGCAAGGATGCAGGATGCAGGATGCCGGATACCCCTTTGCACAGAGACAAAGCATTGTGTGGGTAAAATTTGAGTTTGAGGTTATGTGTACGTGTCATGTAGAGGTAGATTTTTTTGCATCCCCGATCCTTAAATGTATGCAAAAGGTGTCGAGAACAAATCCCTATTAGCATGTCCTGAGGAAGGTTAAAATGACGGAAATGCATCGAAGGAAAAGCGCACCATGTTTGATGTGGTGTTACCACTTCTTTTTCGCGAAAGCACGACGAAGTGCTCTGACAAGTGATTGGTGTGCGCTCAAGATGGTAGCGGTGGAAAATTTTGCATAGCAGAAAGATAAAGAAGGTTAAGCCGAAAGCTGTTGCGGAAGCCATTAGAGAGACTCGGGAGGTATCAAGTTGATGTGGATGGTGAAACATTAACAGTGATGATGATTGACAGGTATGTAGAAACACAATTGTAGAGGAAATAAGTGCCGGTAGAGCGAGAGGTGGTGCCATAAATAAGATTTCGAGCGACACATGTCAAGAAGGAAAGGATTATTCATGAATTTAGAGTGAAAGGATGGGTAAAACTATTTGACATGCCTTAGAGAGGTATGAAGCGCATGACTTGTTTTGGAGGTATGACTCAAACCTTCAGTTATTACGGCTAGATTTCAGATTTAATTACGGTAAAGGTCTGCCAAACCTCCGACAAGGGACAGCCCAGGGTGAACAAACAACCCGGTCGATCTCTAGCCAGCTGTCTCCAGTTTCGCACGCCAAGTTGGTTAAGGTCCCCGTCCACTTGCGCGGCTTAATCTACTGCGCCGTCCGGGTAAAGATTCGAAGATTTTCCGCGCGGAAGCATTGGTGTATGGTGTCCATCCATTCGGTCTACATGACTTATTCACTTCAATCGTTGGAGCTTCATTCTCCTGGCTAAGTCGATGTCGCTGTATAACCCGTACAGATCGTCATTGTATCTCCTCCTCTATTTACCAAAGAATTTTCCTTTCAAAACAGCCAAGAGCAATCTCATCCGTTTTTGACAGAGTCCATGCCTCTAAGCAAGACAGGGATGATTAAGGTCTTATAAAGGGTCACTTTGGTTGTTCGAGAGAAGGCTTTGCTACTCAATTGCCTTCTAAGCCCATTGGTGTCGTCGTCTGAATTTATAGCGGAGCTTAGGTAGACAAAGTCCTTAATTACCTCCAAGTTATAGCTGTCTATTGTGACGTTCTGTCCGATACGTCGGTGTTGAGTGTCCTTTCTTGTTGACAGCATATACTTTGTCTTGCCCTCATTGACCGCTAAACCCCTCTTCGCCGCCTCCGTCTCAAAACTCACGAACGCACGATATCACACTGCGTTCTTCCGATTATGTCAAAATCGTTGGCGTATCCGAGTAACTGGACGAACTTTTGAGAGATTGTGCCTCGCGCGTCAGTTTTGTTATAGAGTTTGTATCCCTTTTGTGTCGCTGCATGTGCTCGCCGGCACTCGTCGTTAAACCAAGGGTTCCGTTACGGTGGCCTAGTAAAACCCAGCACGCCAGAGCCGACATCTCTCATGGCTTTTTAGTAATGTTGATGCTAGGGTCATAGGACATCTTGACAGATTGAGAGGGACTCGACCGGAAAAGGATCCTAACAGCATTTCCATGTCTTGGCGGTGTTCGGGATATCTGCAGTCGTACCTTGGTTACTACAAGATAGTGGTCCGAGTTAATGTTGGCCCCTCAGAACGTTCGGACATCCATAATACTGGAGGAGTGCCTTGAGTCGATCGCAATGTGGTACAGGGACAGATTACTTGAATCATAATTTAAAACACAATTTGGACAAATCTCAATGTTAAACCAATTTTTGTTGAGAACACCATCAAAGCCTTAAAATTCAATCTCAAGCTCTGATAGTTGAGCGACAATAGAGAACTCAACAAGTCCCAGACATCGTTCCTTTAGCAACAAAAAAGTCGACCACAGTCCCTTTTTTGATTTTTTTCGAAAACGTGTTAAGCTTTCGACAACACAACCCATCGAATAAAAGTGACCAAAAAAAAAAGAAAAGGGAATCACTTAAGAAACTTTTTTTCCTTCTCGTCCTTTTCAAATATGTATCCAAGCAAAGCCTTGGCAATTTTCTTTTCGTCCTGCAAAAGAAAGGCAACCATCTGGAATCGATTACAATCACAAACAATGACCCCTGATGCCATTTAGCATAACAAATAAAATATTTTTAGATAAAATTCAATTTTTTTTCTTCTGTTGCTTCCTTCGAAGGTCGTCTCTGAACTGTAAGAGCCTTCTTTTTCACTGTACCGTGTCGCATTTTAACTTTTTTCCTTTTGAAACTAATTGGATGTTCTCAGTCCCGGTAACAAATTTCAGTCAAACATGCAAATACTCGGCAGCACATGACCAACAAGAATACAGTAGCTCGTGTTGAGGGCGAATAAAAAGGATCAAAACGCATAAATGGATCAAATAATGGAAGACGAAAAATAATTGTTATCCCTGAGAAAATGTAAAACAATGCGATTCCTTGTTACAAGGTTTCCCTCAGACCATGAAGGAGAATAAATAAACCCGTCTAATCCATTTTAATGATTTTTGAACAAGGATCTGTGTCAGGTCCTTACTTTGTTACTCACGTTATATGCACTCAATTCGTAATTCAATAAAGTTCCACCTGAAACAGTATTGAGGGCAAAGAGACACAGGGAAAAGTGTGCAATTGAACAAAGACCTCTGAAGGATCATCATTTCCCAATTACACATAAGTTTGCAGCAGTAACAGAAGTATCACGAACCAGCTATACAACGCCCCATGCATTCGCGAATGGAATCTCAAAGCGTTACAAAAGAGAGCGACGAAAGGATTTCCTACATCTGCATACATGAGTGCGTGTGAATCTGTTTGGAAAGTTAAGTGCTTTTGAAAGAATATGTTTCTTTGGTTAAGCCTTGTTTACATTTGTTATATGATAATTTCGTAAGGTTTTGGGCTCTGTAAACATAAGGAATACGTAAAACGTTGGTGGCGGCGGTGCAGCGATGTAGAAACGTAAAGGTCCTTGCTAATTGAAAATGCCATAAATCAATTGTTAAATATTAATTTTAAGGATCCACTTAGCACTTTTTTTCTGTCGCTGTAAGGTTATTTTGATGTGACCTTTATGTGAATTTAGCTAAAAGGACGAATTCAAAATTGCTGAAGTCGGTGTAATTGCATTACTTCGGGTTGAATAGGTTGGGGAGAATTCAATTTTGATTTTGAATATTAATTTTTGCTTAATCATAAATACGCTACGGTAGTGCGCAATTATGTTCCTCTTTATTGACTGTGGAGGATATGTTCTTGATCAAGTAACAGATTGCACTGTAAGGACTTTTTTTTCTGTTTTTTTCTCGATGTTTCTGTGAAGTACACAAGAACCTAATAAAGGAGTTGTGGAAGCTGCACGTGCAGATAGGCAATGATTCACCAGATCAGGAGGCGAAATCATTACAGTCCAGCTTTAATTTAAAGCGAAAAATCACAGGAAAGAGAGTCAAACCTGGCTTCAATTCAGAAACTTCCATCCATGCGAAAATTGTTGCAATGAACGGTTACGAAATGCTAGACCTTGGCTCTCCTCGGGTTGTCATCAGACATCCATCTTTCAGAAAGCCTTAACAAGTTTCTTTACTTCATAGACTGTCAAGAAATTGAGTATCTTCCTTGGACGCTCATGAGGCTTCCAAGCAACATGATTTAGGTACCAAAAATCAGCTTTTGGAGTGAGAGGAGTTAGGCAGCTTACGAGAATTTTTGATTTTTTTATTCATTGTCATTCAATATACTCAGGTGCGTTTTCAGAAGACTTACTTACTTAAGGTGGCGCTACAGTCCGGGGTGGACCCAGACCTCAACAAACAAGCCTTTCCAACCAGCTCGATCTCCAGCCAGCTCCAGCTGGTGTCCATCCGTTCTACATGACACAGTCGCCTCAGTCGTTGGACCTTCACTCTTCTGGCTAAGTCGATGTCACTGTACAGCCCGTGCAGTTCGTCGTTCGTCGTTGTATCTTCTCCTTTTCCTCTCGGAAAAAAATCAAGAGCAGCCTCATCTGCTTTTGACAGAGTTCATGCCTCTGCGCTTTAGAGCAAGATTGGGACGATTAAGGTCTTATACAGGGTCACTTTAGTCATTCGAGAGAGGACTTTGCTACTCAATTGCCTTCTTAGGCCAAAGAAACACCGATTGGCAAAAGTTTTTCTTCGTTTGATCTCAGCGCTAAGGTCGTTATGTGAATTTATAGCGGAGCCTAGGTAGACAAAGTCCTCAACTACCTCAAAGTTAGGTATTGTGACGTTCTGTTCGATACGTCGATGTTGAGTGTCCTTTCTTGTTGACAGCATATACTTGGTGTTGCCCTCTTTGCCCACTAAACCAATATTCGCCGCCTCCGTCTCAAATCTCAATTCTCACGAAATCGCTAGTGAAATCCGATTATGTTAATATCGTCTGCGTATGCAAGTCATTGGACGGACTTTTGAAAGATTGTGCGTCTGTTGTTGACCTCACGCGCAACTCTTTCAAGAACGATCTTGAAGAAATCGCATGACAGCGCGTCGCCTTGTCTAAATTCTTTTTGACAGCAAAGGTCTCGTTGAGGTCTTGACCGACTTTGATAGAGCAGCGTGCATTCTTCATCGTCATCCTGCACAAATGGACGAGTTTGGTAGGGAAGCCAAAACTAGACATGGCACTGTGTAGCTCGTCTCTATAGATGCTGTCATACGTGGCCTTAAAATCGATGAAAAAGTGGTGCGAATCGATTTAAAGTTCCTGGGTTTTCTCCATGATCTGCCGCATTCTGCATATTTGGTCGATGGTGGACTTTCCTGGCCACACTGATATGTATCGATCAGGTTGTTGACGAACGACTTCAGGTGTTTACACAACACGGCAGATAAGATCTTGTAGGCGATGTTAAGAAGACTAATGCCTCTGTATTTGGCTGAGTTCAGAGGGTCTCTTTTCTTGAAGATCGGGCAATCAACGCTGAGGTTCCATTCATCGAGCATACTTTCTTCTGACCATATTTTACAGATGAGTTAGTGCATGGTTCTTACCAAGTCATCGCCCCCCACTTTAAACAGCTCGGCAGCTTTACCGTCAGCACCACCAGCTTTTTTGGACTTAAGCTTAGATATGGCTATCTTCACTTCGTCCAGGTCGGGTGGACGGAGTTGATGGTCTTCCTCGTCCAGGTTGAATGGTTCATTCTGCCTGACAGCGGGATTTGGTTCGTCGTCGCCGTTAAACAGTCTGCAGAAGTAATTCTTTCATATTCTCCCTTTTTCATCCTTGCAGGCCTCGGTTCGGGTTCTGCAGCCTTGACAGGTTCCTTGTACTCTTTGGTAAAACTTCCGAACCTCATTCCTGCAGTAACGTCTCTCTATTACCTCGATCGCGCGCTTCTCATGCTCTTTCTTTTTCCTCCTGAGAAGCCGGTGTTCGTCTCTTCTCTTCTGCTCGTAGAGCTTGCGAGCAGCTCTGGCTTTTCTATGCAGGGCTGCTTTGTATGCCTCTTGTTTCACTGCATGTGTTTGCCGGCACCGTCGTCAAACCAGGGGTTTCGTTGCAGTGGCCGAGTGAAATTCAGCACGTCAGAGGCGGCATCTCTGGCTACGCTTTAGCAATGTTGCCATTGGTCTTCAATACTTGATGCTGGAGATATAGGACCTCTTGAGAGATTAAGAAAGACTTGATCGGAAAAGGGTCTTGAAATCATTCCGAAAACAGTGGCCTATCATTATGGCAGTTGGGATTCTAAAAATGTTCACATCCAGGTTCATGAGAAAATTTGAATTTTGCAAGATGCTGTGGCGAAGAGCAGCTTGGAGCCTACTGGTCCTGGTTTTCTGCCAAATTTCGCTGGACTTAAATTTTTATTTGACTTTAAAAATTAAACCTGGATAGGGTTGCCATCAGATACTATTTATCATGAACATAAAACCCCAGACGTTATGTCCTCAACACGGATGGCGATCCTAACCCTAGAGAACTTTTAACCCTTTGCTTCCTATTTCTACGAACTGTTATTCATTTTATAATGGTAAACATTTTTTTTCGGGTTTTTTGTGCATTAGTTTAATGGTTCGTTATAAAAATATTTTAAAAAACTGACACCTACGGGAACAAAGGGTTAAAGCCGTCGAAGAATGTTTAACCGCCATTTTTTGGTATATATTCTGATAAAATCGGACTGCTATCATAATTAAAAAGGTCTTATGCAAAGTCGAAATTAATTGGATGAATTGTCTTCTTTAGGATTCCACTGACCATGTGAACGTTGGCGTCAGTACCAGTTGCCATTATTAAACATCCTTATCGATATGTTGTTTCCGTCATTCAGTTTACTTTTCCTCTTTACCACACAATTGGTCTCCGATCCTATTTATATCTTCATTGACCAACCACGTTTGATCCAATAAAGTATATTAATTCTGCGAATCGCATGGTCCATAGCTTCAAAGGCTCTCTGACGCACACCAGTCCTCAAAGGAAAATAAAAAAATTAAATAAAACCAATTAAGAGTCCTTAAATCTATTATGGGCCGCACACCTACAATCGTTACGTTCCGCTTTAAAGAAAATATCCCCGTACAAGTGCATAAGAGGTCTTTCAAGTTTCACAAATCCGATAAAAATCTACAAAAAGCTACTCTTGAGACACGTGCCAGTTGCAAATGACAGAGGCTCTGACATTTAATCAGGCTCCAAGGCATTTGATATACCAAGAAAGCAAAATACACTTGTTCTAAGAATACCAGGCCGGGACTAATTTTTTTATTGGTTTCACTGTTTGTGACTTGACAAACGTTGGATTTTGTGACGTATTTCCACTTCAGCCAACGCATTGAAGAGGATACGGATACAGATTGACGGATATTTTGGGACACTACGCTTGGTATCCTGTTCCTTGGGCAAAGAAAGAATGATTGTGACTGGTTTAACGAAGAAACTTTGGAGATGGAGAAATCACTTGTGGAGTTTTTGAAGACTCCTTAGAGCCATTTGCTAAGAACGTGAGTACGAAATAATGGCACAATCAAGCGCGTCATGGTTTATTTTAAAAATTAATAAACACGAAGACACTCATTCTGCGTCCTTGTTTGTAGCACAGAGAGACATAAGTGCATACTCGTACAAGTAAATAATGGAATAATTTTCTAAACTCTTCCTTTGCCTCCTGTAATTTTCATTTGCCCGTTGGACACTTGATATATGAGTATTCTCCATCCTGCTACCCGGTCACAATAGCTCGTGCACGACTGATTTCGTAAAAGGATTTCGTTGGAAACTTTTCCGTCATTGCTTGAAGCGATTCGTCGGTTGTTTGTGGTGGAATGGAAGTTCCCGTATCCTTCTTCCCAACAAGAAAGACCGCATCCCAGTATGTTTGCCTTGCGGGTCGTGAGGAAATATGATTTAATAAAGTTTCAGGAGCTATAAACGATGGCAAAAGGGGTTCAATTTGATCACTGTGACTGATTGTGGACGCATAGCACTTGGAAAGCCTGGCTTTGTCATGACAAGTGTTGTTTAACTAGTTTTCAGGATTTCCAAAGTTTTCTTCGGTGTCTAATGGTGACAAAGTTTAATTTGCCGGAAGATAAATTTGTAGAAGTGGTTTTGGCAGGGTTGAGCGTGAAATCCATTCAGTGGAAAGCTGTTGGTTGGAGGAATTCGGTGTCACCTCGATTTAACCCGTGGGAGTTTGAGTTCGGGTAGTTTTCACTGTAAAGTTTCTTACTGATAAGAGCTCCGACTTTTTTGAATTTTTTCTTTTACTTTTTGAGCCAAAAAGCCTCCAAATCCTTGTCGAAGTCTGACATATCTTGAATAAGACTTCATGCCTCCTAAGTTAAATATAAATTTCATCATTTTCTCTTTCAGAAAGCAATGATATCAACACAATCAGCACTTTCAACGTGACGATAAACATGACCAGAACTAGGACTACCACCAACAGTTGTAGATCTACTGGTTTGGTTGGAGTAATCCTCATTGCAACATTAGTCGGTTCAATCACAACCACTATCACCGAAGAAACGTCAACATTTCCAGCATCAACATCGTTTGGGATGTCTTCATCGCTGCTGTTGGACGAGTATCCTTCGAGTCCATTTATCCAGGGCAGTGTCAATTCCTATCAGTATCTGCTGAATCTGTCATCGGTCTATGGTCCGAATGTAACAACCAACAACGCGTCCTTTCTCGATGATGGAGATCAATATAACGGTGACATGGACGACATGGTGTGTCCATCTGGGCAGAATACCATTGGAAACTTCATAACTATGATCCTCTACGCTGTTGTGTGCATTGTTGGACTCCTTGGCAACACACTGGTCATCTATGTGGTGTTGCGCTTCTCGAAAATGCAAACTGTCACCAACATTTACATCCTTAATCTGGCCATCGCGGATGAGTGTTTCCTCATTGGAATTCCATTTCTCCTATTCACCATGCAAATCGGCAGCTGGAAGTTTGGGGAATACATGTGCAAGGCGTACATGGTCAGCACCTCGATCACCCAGTTTACATCATCAATTTTCCTGCTGATCATGTCAGCTGATCGGTATATCGCCGTTTGTCATCCAATATCATCGCCGCGCTATCGAACCCCTATGGTATCGAAAATCGTATCCGGAATTGCATGGGTGGCTTCGGCCGTTCTAATGCTACCCGTAATCCTGTTCGCAAACACAGTCGTAGTCTATGAGGATCACCTCTCGTGCAACATTAAATGGCCCGAAAGTCACAATACACAATCGGGTACCACATTTATACTGTACACACTGATCCTGGGCTTTGCTACACCGCTTTCCTTCATCTTGTGCTTTTACTACTTGGTTATACGGAAGCTCCATACCGTGGGACCGAAGAACAAGTCCAAGGAAAAGAAACGATCCCATCGCAAGGTCACCAAACTGGTGCTGACAGTGATTACAGTATATGTGCTGTGTTGGCTACCCTATTGGATATCGCAAGTGGCATTGATAAACTCTAAGCCCGACTCGTGTGCGTCTCGATTGGAAATAACGGTCTTTTTGTTAGTCGGTTGTCTGGGATATTCGAATTCAGCCATGAATCCGATTCTATACGCGTTTTTAAGTGATAATTTCAAGAAGAGTTTCATGAAGGCATGCACCTGTGCCGCGGGAAAGGATATAAATGCACAGCTACAACTCGAGAATAGTTTCTTCCCAAAGTTTGGTAAAAATCGACAAACAGAACGATTGATAAGTTCCAAGGCGAAACAGAAAGCCGCACGAAATAATAACATGACAACGACAGTCACTACGGCGACAGTAGTAGCCGATTCAGGAACCATTGCATACGCAGGACGTTTAAATACTCCGGCCATGAACAACAGTGCGAATTCCACATCTGGCTTCACAGGAGGTGAGCAAACAACGACCACGACGACAATAGGGAGTAGAAATGAGAAGCCTCCGGTCCTGCACACAGATCTGTAAGCGCAAGTGTAGCAAATCTACAACAACACTTACCAAAAAATTAAGATTTAAACTTTAAACTTAAACCTATACTTTGGATTTTAATATTCTCTTGTGCAATATTCCTTATTTAGATATGAGTATAAACAATATAAAATAAAATTACTTTTTTTACTTAAACAAAAACTTTTGAACATAAATTGATTAATCGTAAACAACAAGGGACTATAGTAGATGTTAAAAGAAAAAAATTGTAGATAGAAATTAATTAAGGAAACATTAAATGATTTTTAAATGTTTTTAATGTTTTAAATGAAATCCAAACCAAATGCCTAATGTGGAGCGATTTAAGGAAATTTTAATTGAATTTCTGTTGTAAGAACTATTGTGCTATAAAAAATAAAAGAATATACATATATATAACATTTTCAAGGACATAAATTATTAAAAAGGAAAAATGTAGATTAAGAATGAGGGTGCATAAATAAATAAATAAATAAAAATTAAATACATCATGGGCGCATGTTTAGTTTTTTTCTTCTGTGGACGTGGAAGTGCGGTGAGTAAATAAGACTTCTTTTAGACACGGTTCGATGACCCTTTGGGTCGACTTCAAATGCCCCTTTGCTATTCCCACAACACTACTCACAATGGAGGCCTCCGAGTGAAAGTGATTAGGCCTATCCATCACGGGTTACAAGAATTTCTATCCTTTTCTCCGTTTAGTTTAGCCGTTCATGTAACTTCGTTGCTCCAATGACAGCAGGTGCTAGGCGCCTATGTCAAACTATTGTTCTCTTTTCGACTTGATACTATGCAATGTGCACTTTGTGTGGAAACAAAAGTTGAGTGACCCGCGTCACGGTCTAAAAGCATTTCCCCTTTTTTCACAGGGTTTAGACGCTGACGAAACTTAGTTGCTCTACTAAGGGACTTTAAAAATCTCGTAAGCAAACATATTTTCAAAATATTTACACTTTCTAGATACAAAATCTCCATTCGAGATTTATGAAATAGATTTTGAAAGTTGTTTGTCCTAGATTTCAGTCGTTCTGCATACATAATGCCATGCCCCTTATCAAAATTCAGTGAAGGCTTTCAGGGAACACCAAGCTGAATTGCAAACTGGTATTCCTCACACCATCACAGAAAAGAATAAATTTCTCTCGTAAACCTGATAAGAACAATCTTAGAACCTCTACTAGCATAATCCCTTAGAAAGTTTGTAAGAGTTTATTTTTATTCCAGAGGCCAGAAGGTCGATTTTCTTCTCTGATAGTTGATCACAAGGTTTTCTGTTACCACGATTTTCATCTCATCGTTGTCCTACCCAGAGAACGCCTTTCCGATGGCACGGATGCCATGGCACGTCTTGGAAGCCGAGTTCGGGTCATGCGTTGACTATGCCCAAACCATCGAAGTATGGACCTTTCTTCTCGAAGAAGTAGCTGCTCGACATTGAGTGCCTCACGTATTCTGGTGTTCCTAACTCGATGTCGGCGAATCACTCCAGCAATACAACGAAAAAATCTCATTTCGGCAGCTTGTATCCGCGATCTTATTCTTTTGGTCATTACCTAAACATCATGACCATAGGTGAGGGTCGGAACAAACACTGAATTAAAGACCAATAGCTTAACTCCGATGCCAAGTTCAGCCCTCCTGATCACAGATTTATCAAGCTGTCTCAAAATTGCTCCAGTTTGACCAATCCTACAGGTTTGCTCCTTCCATCACTCGTGACTAACACCCCGAGATACTTAAACTTCTCCACCGATTTCAATAGAAATCCACGAACATTGAAAAGGCGCTCGGGAAACTACGATTACCTCTGATTTCTTCACGTTAAGCCTCATCCCAGCTTCAATACAGACGGGGACGTACCTATCTAGTGCGTGCTGAAGTTCGGTCTGGGTGAACGTAAGGATGACCAAGTCATCAGCGAAAAGCAGATGACTTATCCTTAAGTCTCCCAATTCGAACCCTTTATCGTCCTGGCTGCGCTGTAACATCCAATCCATATACACTATGAAAAGGAGAGGTGAAGAAACGCATCCCTAGCGAATGCTTTCTCCAAATCACAAAGAAAAAACAACTGTAGATAGGTTTGGCATACTCCCAGGCCTTCTTAAGTATCATTTTGAAAGTGAATAGTTGGTCGTTTGTGCCTGGTCGTTTGTACCTGGACGAAAGCCGCACTGCTTGTCGCCCTTTGCAAAGACTTTTCCGGGGAGACTACAGAGAGATATACCCCTATAATTGGATCAATCCGTCTTACCCCCTTTCTTAGAAAGAGGAACAATCACCCCAGTTTGCCAATCGCTAGGTGTTTCACCGCATTCCCAGGCAACTTTAATGACACGAGGGAACCATTACACTCCCTCTTCACCTAAAGCCGTGCGCATTTTCGGCCGGATTTCATCCACATCAGCAGATTTGCCGACTTTTAGCGCTTTAATCGCCAAAGTAACCTCCTCTACCCTGGGACTATTCTCCGCCCTACTCAAAATCATGAGTCTGCCATCTTCAGTGCTCTGTTCAGGATTGAGCAGCTTTCATAAAGTGCTCGCCCCATCTGTGCAAGATGTCTTTCTCATCGAAAAGAAGTACACCATCTCTTAATTTAACTCCTTCGATGATATTAAACTTATTTCCTCTGAGACGGCGGATGGTCTGCCACCACCACCTTCTTTGTACAGGGTTTTGCAATAAGAGCGCTACAAAAGTTTTTTTTAAATAAAACAAAAATGGTTTTGGATATCAATGAAATTCTTTATTCCTGTGAAAGTACGTTCGATGCCATTATGTATGGATTTCGATTTCTTTTGCATGGGCACCACGGGCACGCTTGCAGAAGTCCAGACGCTGAACCCAATTTTCGACGGTTTTCAAGCATAAATCGGCCGATACTGCTGCAATTTCACGTTCGATATTCGTACGAAGTTCATCAATCGTCGCTGGCTTGTTGGCATAGACCATAGACTTGACGTAGGCCCACAGGAAATAGTCTAACGGCGTCAAATCGCACGACCGAGGCGGCCAAGCGACTGAACCATTTCGTGAGATAACACGTTCTCCAAACTTGGTTTCCAATAAATTGATTGTGACTTTCGCTGTGTGGCTTGTGGCGCCGTCCTGTTGGAACCACATGTCCTCCAAGTCCATATCATCCAATTGGGGCCAAAAATATTCGGTTATCATTGAACGGTAGCGATCCCCATTCACAGTAACGTGCCGGTCTTCATCATCACGGAAGAAGTACGGCCCATTGACGCCGCCGGCCCATAAACCACACCAAACCGTAATTTTTTCGGGATGCAATGATGACTCATGGAGTACGTGTGGATTGCTGCCTGACCAATACCGCATATTTTGTTTATTGACGAAGCCATCCAGCCAGAAATGAGCCTCATCGCTGAAGATGATTTTTCGATGAAAATCCGAATCATTTTCAAGTTGTTGCTCAGCCCAATTCACGAACATACGACGCTTCTGGTGGCCAAGCGGCTTCAGTTCTTGCGTCAATTTAATCTTGTTAGGATGTAGGCCAAGATCTTTTCGCAAAATTCGCCACAACGACGTCACAGAGATGCCCAACGCTTGAGAACGACGTGTGAGAGACACATTTGGGCTTTCTGCAACTGAAGCCTCAGCGGCAGCAATATTCTCGACACTACGGGCATTTCTTTGTCTCACTGGCACGGGAACATTTTGTACTGTGCCTGTGGATTCAAATTTTTCCACTAGATGCTCAATTGTTGATCTGCTAGGACGATTATGACGACCATAAATTGGACGTAGCCCTCTTAACGTTGAGGCCACTGACTCCGAATTTCGGTAGTAAACTTTAATAATTTCGACTCGTTGTTGGCTCGTATATCTTTCCATCATGAAATGGCAAACCTTACTGAAGAGAAATGTCAAAAAACCGCAAGAAAAATATGGCGTCGTTTGCTGTCCCTGTCGCTCTACTTTTGTAGCGTCCCTATTGCAAAACCCTTTAGATCTGTGATCACTTAACTATTATTGGAAAAACTAACTGGATTCTGTTACCGGCTTCAAACTACGCTGTAAATCTTTCCTACGTAAAGAGATTTCATACAATAACATACTCGTACATATGTATGTATGTGGGTTTCAAGAATAAAACGCAACCGTTCAATAAAATTTGGGTTTAATTCAATGGTATAAAATTAAATATAATTCAAGGTGCATGCAAACCATTTAGAGATTAGCAAATAGAAATCGAGCAACTGATAGTATCGTCTAAAACCGCCTCGTCGTCTTCGTGCCCGTCGTATATCCCGTCGTCGACAGCTAAATCTCCGATCCGATACTTTCCTGCTGAGTTGCTCGCGAGTGAGTATTTGTTGAATTGGTTTGAAAGATGTTGAATCAATGACAGTAGCGTAGGCTATACCAATCCCACATGTATATCTTGAACGAACAGCTCCACATGAGAACGAATCTGGAATGAATAGGCATCAATACGGCGAAGGAAGTGACAATTGATTGAACACACCTTACGGTTCAAAGCCAATACCGTTGCAAAGTGTGCATGCAGGTATACAGTGCAATGGAATCCACTCACCTTAAATAAAGGCGGCGCAGGAAAGTTGAGGATGCATCGAGGTCACTAGAGGGAGCTGAAACGCGTTACAAAGCTCTGCATGAAATGGGATTCAGGCGATGTTAGGTGATATGCCCACGAAAGATAAATTTATTTGAAAAATAAGTGTAACGTTGTTAGTTGTCAGGCTACGACTTTTCCAGAGTTAAGGAAATTCTGACTAGTCCACCCTGCCTACTTGGCTGGCATTACGACCTATGAGCTCTACCGAAGCGTGAGTCAGGCTAATAGATTTACCACCTGTTTTATGAAGGTAAGTGTATTCTTAGTTAAAAAGTTTCTGAACATCACTTTTGAACGAAATTCCTTTTGGAAGATACATACGCCTTCTTGACAAGTATAGATGTTAAAAAGTATCAAGCAAGGTGCATAGAAGTGTCAAGCTAGGCTCATACCAAGACAAACTTTTCAGGGCATAATAATCAGATCGCACAAACCTAAAACTGAAAACTTTGTTGAGTTGAGAAAGCTAGGTCAGGACTCATTACCTCTCAACCTCTGTTTGTTGGATCAAAAATCTAAACAAATAGGTTAGGCATAATTAGATCCGAAAAGGTTCATAGCGATAATACAGAATCTTTCACTAATCCAGACCTATATAATTGCATTTACCTAGCTCTCATTTTTCACCACAAGAAATCTATTCTCGTCGGTAACTAGCCAATTATTCATCTCCTACTTCAATTATTCCCACAATATTTCCATAACCAGCTAATAATTAGGCTCATTATCCTTTCTTCCTTGTTCTGAGAAATCCAGTGTGCGTGTGTGTAGCGTGTAGGACTCTAACAGTCTTAAGATGTCAAAGCATGATTTATTAGAACCAAATGAAGCACCGACATTCCTGACGTTCTTTGCCTTCCAAATATTTGACAAGAAAACGAAAAGTAAATTCCAAATTACTCAGCAGGATCTTAGCGGAATCCACACAAAAGAAAATTCCTTCCAACAACCGAACCCCATGGTGTGTTTTCGTAATTAAAAGAATACGGCATTCCGGTGCCGTTTTCAAGGATTTTTATTCATCCTGAGGCTACGCGAAGTACTCCACATAATCATGCACTGTTCTCGTGGGTTGGTTACTCGAATGCCCATTGTTGTGACTGTGTCCTTTTAATGAAATCGTAATCAGACACTTATTGCGAATAAAGTCATTAATACGTTGAAAGTCCCTTCCCTCAGTCCTTTGTTGCTGATTTTCATAATTCATGACCACGGGAAATAGGACAACGGAATAAGAAATATTAATTACACTTTGCATTGAGAGAAAGAGATTCAATTTGCAGGGAATGTCCTGCAGGCAGAGTGCTTGCTTCACGTGCATGGGATCTACAACCATAGATTTTTTCCTTTTAGGTGGATTTCGAAGAAATGCGCGCTCTACCAGGAGTCCGCTCTGGTCACATTTCGCCTATTCAATTGGCTAATACGGACACTGGATCTTAAGTCTGAAAGTCAAGTCTCAAGCAGCTTTGAAGTGTCAATTGTGTGATTAGGATCGGTGGGTTGAGTGTAACACATTTTAGTTTCATACTTAGATTGGTTGGTCAGTTGGACTTCTAGAGTTACCCAGGGTACATCCGCCTCCTGCTACCCCTCCAATGAGAAATAACGAACTTGCGATACACCAAAAGCACTAGTAATACATACAAAAAAATTGCTACTTCCTCGGGTTGAATCGAAGTTAGGATTCGAATAAGGGACTCCGGGCGTACCTCTTACCTATACAGTCTGCGACCAGATTATTCGGCCTAAAATGATCGCACCACTTAACTATTGAATACCACTCATCTAAAGTAACTTCTTTTAAAGGGTGGTCTAAAAATTCAGAATAGATGCGTGGACCAGGAGGCTTTTTTTAGCACCTTGCTGGACGTCATCCAAAACAAAACGGAGAGTCAGCGACCACAATCAACGGCGAGATCACCCCGCAAACTATTACAAGACAGGGAAGAATGTCAGTAGGATTAACACAAAAAAATATTTGGAAATCAGACTCTGCTTCAGGAACGCTTAAATCCGAGTAATAGTCAATGACTCGATAAAAGCTTGGGGACCTCAATCCACTTGGAGGCCACTAGCTAAAGACCGGCCTGGCCAGAGAGACTTTTAAGTTGAGGCCCAAGTCCGTCTAAGTATTGGAGAGTTTGGAAACACGCTGCAGGACTGCAAATAAGGTGAAATAAAAGCGATGTCGCCACGAAGGTGAAAATGAATCTTATATTACAATAGCTGTTCTGGATTGCTCTGTCAAGTTTGAGCTCCATCTGAATGCATTGCTATATCCTATCCTATCCTATCCTAACCTATCCTATCCTATCCTATCCTATCCTATCCTATCCTTCCTATCCTATCCTATCCTATCCTACTCCTATCCTACTAATATTATAATTGTGAAAGTTTGGATGTTTGGATGTTTGTTACCACGTATCCCCTAAATGGCTAGACGGATTTACATGAAACTTCGTGAGTAATTATCCTATCCTATCCTATCCTATCCTATCCTACTTCCTATCCTATCCTATCCTATCCTATACTATCCTACTCCTATCCTATCCTATCCTACTTCCTATCCTATCCTATCCTATCCTATCCTATCCTATCCTATCCTATCCTACTCCTATCCTATCCTATCCTATCCTACTAATATTATATCCTATCCTATCCTATCCTACTAATCCTATCCTATCCTATCCTATCCTATCCTATCCTATCCTACTAATCCTATCCTATCCTACTAGTCCTACTAATATTATAATTGTGAAAGTTTGGATGTTTGGATGTTTGGATGTTTGGATGTTTGTTACCACGTATCGCCTAAATGGCTAGACGGATTTACATGAAACTTCGTGAGTAATTAGTCTGTATTATTCAATTAACACATAATTTTTATTTCTAAAAATGCATGCTTTCTAAGGAAACAGCCATTTATTTGTGTCCATAGAAAACCACTAACCTGCGCCGTTCAGCCAGCAGCACATCGGATCGATCGCAAATCGTGATCCTGTGTTGCTTCTGCTCAAGGGTGGTTTTTCCTTCATTTTTTTTTTTTGCTTTTTTATTTCTCTCTTTGCCTCTAAATGATCGTTTTCAATAAAGTGAGACACATCGGTTTGTGATCGTGTGTTGTTTTTGTTTTGCCCAGTCGTTTTGCATTCCTCTTTATTCTGCGTTGTTGTTTTTTTTTCTTTGTTCGTGAAGAGAGGGTGATGATTTGGCGGTTGGTATGGCAATTGTTTACTTTTTTCTCCTGACATTTTTTTAGTGGAATTTTTTTTTAGGTAGATATAAGAACAGCGCACCGATGTGACGCGTCAGCCTGTGTATGAGATTGTGTGTGTTTGATGTGTGTATAATATTGCAGGTTGGGAAACGGTGATTTTTGTTTTTGTTTTCTTCTGTATTAAGAAAATGTATTCGAGTTAGGACTTTCGACTTAGAATTAATTCGACTTGGAGTATTACTTTTTGAAGGAAAACTGAAGGAAATGTTACGAGTTAGAGGGAAATTCGAATTAAAAGAGGTTCGACTTAGAGGGATTCGAGTGCATTGTGCAATGGCTTCTGTTGAAGACTCTGCACAAACACATAATAGAAGCCAGCATTTTCGCAGGCGTCAAATAGGGACAAAGCGTCTTCATCCCCCACATTCCCCTGATACCGCTTTGAATTCAAACGTTAAGGTTTTCTACGCCATGACCATCAATAAAGCACAGGAGCAGAGTTTGAAAGTAGATAGTTGGATCTGAGGAGTGATTGTTTGTCTCATAGCGTGCTCAGAATCAGTTCACCTGACGACCTGGCCATCCTAGAGCCAGAAAGAAAAGCAAGGAATGTTATTTACAAGGAGGTTATATGAGAAATTGAAAGTCTATACATAATTATCAATTTCCTGAATCCCGGGCAATCAAATAGGGTATAATGTGACTTTTTTCCACGCGGAAATAGTCGCGGGTACCAGTTAGTATGTACATACATATATCAGAGACTAAAAAGCATTGCGAAGACCTGCGAAATCGACCTACCTCTCGGGGCTGGTATATACATACCTTCACAAGTATACAACAGAAACAAGCACGATATCATCTCCTGGAGGCCACTATGATTTTATTTCGCTTAAATATGGGTAGCGTCTGGCGCTGGATAAATACCTCTGATTGCGTCTGGTTTTGATGTAAAGGGTTTTCTATTCAATGATCAACAAGTTCTCATTAATCATTCAAATCAAGTCAGAGAGATAATTAGTCTATTTGAAGACTGCCGGAGGTGCGGAATTGATGTCAGACAAACAGGTCGTCGCTTTAGGTAATTTATTTTGGGGAGAGTGTGTATCCAACGTCGAGTTGGAGTGGGGAAGTTCAAAAAGATTGGAACTAATTAGGTTGCATAGAATTATAATAAGAATGGCACAACTACGAGGTCAAATCATGTTGGTGTGCTTCAACCTGTCGTCTCCATTCATTCGATTTTCTTATGTCAAACGAAACCGCATGTAGTTCAAGTTCAAGGCAACGAATCAAGGTGTTACTGACAGAGGCAACGCTGCCTTGCATTCGTAAATAAACCGGAGAAGGTATTGAACAGGTTACACATCCAATCGATAATCGTTTTAAAGTCTTGCAGATGATTTGTGCGATTGCCATAACGTAAGTACACCAAAGATACAGACATTTCGAGTGATTAAATGCATAACAATCGTGCAGTTCATTTGCATGTAGATTAGCTTTAGAAAGACAAGTGCCGACGAAACAATTTCTAAATAGTATCTATTCCACATGGTAAACCCCAGGTTTCTCGCACTGCAACTGGAGATTGAGATGCAATACCTTTGTTGCTAAGAAGGTTGTTGCTAAGAGTGTAGATAACGCAGTCCTTCCCTCAGTACGGCTGCAGAAGAATTCTCACTACTGTAGTATCAAAGCAAACATCGAATGAATGTTTTTGCAACATCCTGTGAAAAGCTGCTCGAAATGACAAGATCGGAACTACATTATCTGCACTGCTTTATCGATCCTTTATTATCAGCCATCAAATTTCAAGAAATTAGAAATCGGTGTTTGAGCTTATTTCAATCTTTTCCTATAAATTTGGCAATTTCGTATCGGAAAAATTGATTTTGTCTGCATTTAATTAGTGCGAAATATTTTGAAATCATTATTTTGGTGAATACTATAGCCGGGGGTGTTTAATTCGAGTAATTTCGTCTCGAGACTCGTTTTGGTTAAAATTGTGCAACATTTTAATTCACGATTATATTGTATTTCGTTCCAAAACTACTCCTGCTTTAATTTTCCTACTGAAAATCTGTGTTTATGTATTTTTGAAAGTGCTCCGGTTAATATTGCATCTTTGGTTTTTTGTTTAGAGGCCTACAAATGAGAAGAGTCTACCCTTTTGTTGGCTAGTAATCGGGTAAAATCGTCCAGTTTTGGAAATTGTCTTGCTTGCATTGTTTACGTGCGACAGAAACTTACGACGGGAATGGAAACCGCGGGTTGAAAAGTGTAAATTCGAAGAGATGGACAAAATATACATATGTCTGGGACATGAATTTGTAGGCAGCAGAAGCTTCCCGATGCTCTACCAACGATCCATTGAAAGGTAAGTGGTTTCAACCTATAAGCCTCTCAACTAATAAAGTTCACATTCATGCATACATGCAATATTAGTTTTAGTCGCTTCTCTTTGGCCTTCTAGTTAGGATGATCCTTGATTTTCGATTGGAAATCTCAAGGTCTACACCATCTGTACACGTTTCCGTGGGGTTGGGAGGTGCGTATTTGTCGTTTGAAAGCTTGAAGCTGCTGCAAAGATACGTTTTCAATTCTAGGATTTAACTATTTAAGAAAGTTGCCCCCCTCTGAAATCCCTGACATGTTTCATGCAGATTTTGATGATATTCAAATGAAAGTACCTAAATGCCACACCAAACCAAAGGCAAACCAAACCCAGACGCACTGAATTTCAGTGGTTCAGTGGTTAGACGTTTGGAAAAAGAAAATTTCGTTAAACCCCCAATGGCCCATGTCTTGGTCACATTCCAGCTGTCTTTGATGATTTTCAAATGAGACCGTCTACACACATGATAACCCCCGATGCATGAAACACATTCATGCTTGACTGGCACTCCAGTAGCGACGCAATCATGTTCGGGCTATTGAGTTTCTCGTTTTGAATTTCAATTCAATTTAGCGTTCCACCGCGTTGTGGAATAGCTTTTAGTCCATAAAAAGTAGAAGAAGGAGTCCATTCTGAACTCATATGCAAAACTCTGTTAAGAGTGAGGTCAAATTCGAAGGCTGTAAGC
The DNA here is from genome assembly GCA_917880715.2 of Matsumyia berberina. Taxonomy (NCBI): domain Eukaryota; kingdom Metazoa; phylum Arthropoda; class Insecta; order Diptera; family Syrphidae; genus Matsumyia; species Matsumyia berberina. The sequence continues at coordinate 53,716,036 of OU862870.1, forward strand.
ATATGCTTGTGACGAAGGGAGTATTTCTTCCATCAAAGCATGCTTTGGGAGGTCTTGGGGCAGGCCCAACGTCTGATGCGAATTAGAGTTACTCGTTCGATAACAACTTGGAAGCCCATGATTAGTTTCCATTGTGTGCTTCTCTCATGTGTCCTGTGCACGATTCCAAACCATTACTATAGTCATCCACAATTCTTTGAGCGCATTCCAGGTGATCCTTGCAATTACTTTCAACTTCTCCGGCATTTCACTGTACCTTGACCTTAGGCCATCCAAATTTTTGCTGAGAACGAAAACCACATGTGGGAATTTTTGAAGTTGAATACCATTTTCACACAAAGGATCACATTTCTTTGCCTCGAGGGTGGTGTCGAGAACATGGCAGAGGAAAACTTATGTGAGTCTTTTATTAATGGAAGTAGTCATGTCACAACTGCTTCCTGCTGCGAGACGTAATCAGTATTGTTTCCCATGCCGTCCCACCGCATTTCCTCTCTCTAATCGTACATATGCTTTGATAGTCCTGTTGCGAGCACAACTAATTATGCATGTGTCATTGTTCTGTGCGATCCTATAAAAAGGAAGCACGCAATGGAGTGCAGTTTCACTGTTCTCTCCAGACATCATCATCATCAGAATCCTTAAGAGTGTCCACATTGATCACAAGCACCACTCTTCTGTTGATGGCTTGTCAACTTGAGTTGTTATATGACATCCGTGATGGGAAAATTAAATCCACGACAGATGACAGACGTCGCAACAGAAAAGCCTATTATGCTGGCAACCAACTTCGAATTGTCCAGGCGTTGTGGCGTCTGAAAGCGAAGCAGTGGTCATTATTGGCTTGGGGCGTGTAGATTATTACAATTTTCGCGTGCGCGGTGTGTCTGCGTCTCCAACTTCATACTCATCTTCGTCGTTTGGTTTGGTTTGGAAGTTGAGTTTTAATTAAATTTAATTAGTTGAGATGTCACCTTGTGACATACCCAAACGGCCAGACATTCCAACTAGGTGTGGGAGGAGTAGATACCTCTGGCATTTTAATTTAAAATCACAACAAGCGAAGCGCGGCTGGAAGTAATTTCCGAGCGTTTTATCGTGGGAGGATAAGGAATTTTTATTCGTTTTTTCGGAGAATAAATTTGGGAGATAGAGCCTCCAAGCTTTGACATCTCGAACGAGGGTAAGGCTGTCCGCGAGAATTTAATGAGAAACATGTCTGAGCTATATTCCATAAATAGCTCCAACTCCTCCAGGCGATTATGTATATAGGTTTCTCCGACATTCAGTACAAGAGCCAGCATTTATATTACACGACCTGTTGCACGTATGTATGTACATGGCCCGAGTGCAAAACAAAATCTCGTCCGACTAACCATTCAACAGGTATCCATCGACATCGCGTCAATGTGACATTGATGACTTAGTCATTGTTTTGAAAAAAGTCCAATCGATCGCAGACACCAAGTCGTCAATGAAGGTCTGCGATGCATCGGAGAGTATAGATCAACTTTGGTTGAGTGCGAATGTTGTTCTGCAAATGACTCTGAGTGGCCAGAGTTGCTCCCAGCTCCTGCTATCTTTTATTGATCTGCATATGCATCGATGCATGAGGAGATGGTCTCTGTGTGTTCATCAATGTACATATCTTTGACAAAATGATTCCTTCTCTGCTGCCATTCTTATTTATATTTGGACCACATGGTCTTGTTCTTTGTGTTGGGACTGTAGTGCTGGTGAGAGAGATCGATTAGTATCGATATGCCAGTCAACACACACACGGCATCGTCGTAGATTGTTGTTTGGAATGTGCTTCTTGTTTTCAACCCGATTTCCACTCGGTAGGCCGGCTCCGTCTTCCATCTATAGTTCTTCTTCTTCTTGGTACCTTTCCATATTTGCGATCGGAAGGACATTACTGGTTGATACCCTTTGTATAGCCCCATTCTCAGCAATAGTAGGTAGGTAAGTAGGTAGAGGTGGCGGTTCTAAAGAACCCGACTAGCGCTGGGATGCGCCGTTTTGAAGGCACAACTCATTTGACCTGGTTGTTTTTGGGCGTTATAAGTTGAAAGACGAAGATATTTAAATTTAACCTGTGGAATCAAAAAAACAAGATTAGTTCACCAATTTTTTTTCCTGGAAATAACTTTGAGGTCTTCGAAGAAGGGTTTGCCTAGAGTGGGTTGCCTGACCATCGCTAGGGCTGGGCGTATACACAGGAAATGATGAAGAGACTCTTTTTCGGTGTTATCTTTGCAACTACGGCAGAAAGTGTTGTGGGAGGTACCTAGCTTGCCTGCGTGGTCTGCTATGCTAGTGTCCTGTGCTACCGGCTACGATTCTGGCAATATTTGGTCTTGATCTGCTTAGAAGCATGTTTGTTTTTTGTAGAGTGCTTAAAGAAAGAGCTACGCCAAACTTTTGGTGGTGAGTGCCCACGGTGTTGGAAGCGTTTTTTACGTCCACAGAGTTGATGGTGGAGTTTCTCTCTGTTCGAAGGGTTAAGCGAAGGTGTCGATGGTGTAGCGCTTTTTTCTGAAAACTTTATTGTTGATCTGGGAAGCCTTCTGTCTTCTCGATCGCAAACTTTAGTCTGTCGCTTCAGACGCGCTTCAGTATTTTCTGTACACTGATGAGTTTTGTGGTGGTTTATTCTTTTTAGGCAGCAGAAGTTAATGAAACTCTACTTAAATTCTTGCAAAAGGGGAAACGGATCTGTAGTTTCAGATCTGTTTCTAAACCCCTTACCCCAGGTTAGCCTTCTACCCTTCAATCATCAGCAATGACTTCATGGCATTTCTCCATGCCATTAGACCATCTTACCTCTTTTCGATTTTACATTGTGTCTTCCATTATAATCAAAAGATGAGTCTGGCATTCTCCCAACTTTTCCATGTAAATTGTTTCCTCGCTTTTATCTCTTTCAACGCTCTCGGACATGAGATTCTGTGTATTCCTGAGGCAAAAAGGCTCTTCCGCGAAAAGCAGCTTCCACGAATTACATAGTACAACTTGTACTTAAGTCCTTAGGGACTTCTTCTCCCGCCCAGGTGAATTCCCCAGTGAGAAATGTTTAAAGAATTTCAGGTTACCTCGCCTCACTTTTTGGTGTAATTCTGAGTTCAAGATACTTGACAAGGATAGAATCCTTATAAAATCACTTAACCTTGTGCAAAAATTAGTGCCTTCCTGAGAAGGTTTCGCTGTTATCTTACATAAGGACACATTAATTATACCGTTTATGTTATATTTCAAGTGAAACTAATTGAAAAGTAGGACTCTCCTACTTTTGAACAAATTTACATAGGAAATTCTCTCGTGCGTGGATCTTAAAGCAGAAAGGACTCGTAGGGATATTGGATGAATTAATGAATAGCATGAGTGTTCTGTTCAAAATGGCGTGTCCATTGCTATACACACTTGAACCAGGTTTGATTTCAATAAAGGGCACCTCTTTCACAGGCTTGTGTGTTTTGTGTGTATGAGATTGGAATAATACATATGATACAGTCCATTATTATTGTCCTTGTGTTCATGGTATTTTCAGAAAATCATTGAACATTCTCCCCAGGCAAGAGAATAACATACAACAAATGAATAAAGAAATCCTCTTCAGATACAAGAAAAAGGGATGCCGATTGTTGTCGAGTGTCCATTAGTAATCGTAAGTGTGGATTATTCCTGACAATTATGGATTATGTTTGATTGTATGAGGGTCTACAAGGGAAGGTTTTAGGCGATGTTGATGCAAAACGGAAACAGTCATAAATCAATTTAATTTCAAGGCACACACATAACGATTGATGTGGAACATGATATGTTGTGGCAAATAACCGACTGGGCTTTTCTTACAAACTGTCGTCCTTTAGAGGCAGTCCTGCGTAATGATTTTACACAATTAAGGCTTTATGTCGTAAATGGGAACTCAAATAGTTTCTTGGATTGTTTGTGGATCATTAGTGCAGACCTTCGGGTGTCCGAAGTTTTACTTAGTTCTATATGGGGTTCATTGTACTCATTAATCGTACCAGGGATCATTACAAAGGGATAAAAGCCTGACCCAGAGAAGGACATGAATATGGGAAGTGTGAAACCAAAAGCATGAAGATTTTTTTAGCTCCATAGCTGCAACCAAGAGTACCAATAGTACGCAGATTTCTGCTGTCTGAAGTGGGATAACTGTATAGCAGTTGTGTGGTCGTTTATATTACCTCTTCGACGCTAAAGCTTCTGCAGCAATCGTTGAAGGTTAACCGATGTCGTTTTGCGTGAATTCCTACTGCACAGTACCCTGTGATGGCATTTGTATCTGTATATCTATCCGAGTAAGTTTCACTAAGATTTGCTGAATTTCTTCTCATTACAGACCATCTAGCCATAGTAATCTGTCCATCGCACAAGTGTCCAGATAACACCACCGCGTTTTAGGCCTGATTACACAGGCCAACATGGTTTTGTTGTTGAAAAGTTGAGGGTCATTTCCGAAGCAGTTTTTTGCGTAGAATCTGAATACGGAGTCAGAATTGTCCCATCACATCACGATTTTGAGATATTTGAGGTTATGTACCCAAAAAATGACGTTTTTGGCTGACTTTGAGGTTATGTACAGGGTGCGCAAATTTTTTCTGATCTCTATCTCCAGTTCTTACTCTTCATTTTAAGAGTTTGAGAGACCGATTTCGATTTTTTTTCTTAAAGTTACGGCTATTTAAACTTACAAAGTATATCCCCATACAGTGATGAGTATTTGAATTTACTTTTTTGCAGCCGTAACTTTGAGAAAATAAATCGAAATCGGTCTCTCAAACTCTTAAAAAGAAGAGTAAGAGTAGTGCTAAATGATGTAACTGGAGATAGAGACCAGAAAAATTTAGCGGACCCTGTACATAACCTCAAAGTTAGCCAAAAACGTCATTTTTTGGGTACATAACCTCAAATATCTCAAAATCCTGACGTGAGGATTAGGACAATTCTGAAGCCGGATTCGGATTCTACGCAAAAATATACTTCGGAAATGACCCTAAGCTTGCCAACAACTGACATGACCCAATTATTTGCAGGCCTGTGTTATCATTTCCTGCTCTATTTTTCTGTATAGAGACCGGTTTTTTTTATGGTTCCGCCAAAGGATGTGTAATCTTCATAGATACCAGCAGCCCGGGCCACCGCCATCCACGATTCGCAAACCTGAATGATCGAGGTCAGGGATACGCCTACGTACTAACCCACACCCTGCACACATCGAACCACTTTCCTCGCTGAACTGCCGTCAGGTAGTACTTTGCGGGTCTGCATTCTCATCTAAGCGTTGTTATTAACGTTGCGTTGGCGCTCTAGACACCTAAGATCGTTGAGTATGCGTGTCGCCATGTTACTTACGATGGACCAGTTTTCGTCATCCTGAAGCATGTAGTTTACACTATCCTCGGGAGTGGGCCACTGTCGAAACTGGTCCCGGAGGGCGATCCTGTCTGTTCCATATCGTAGGCAATGAAAGAACACATGCTCCGCGTTTTCCGAAACGTTTCCACAGTGTGAACAATTTGGGGTAGTTTCGTGTCAACGTTTGAAGAGATATTCTCTAAAGCAGCCATGCCCTGTCAGAAACTGGGTGAGATAAAAGTTCGTTTCGCCATGGACTCGCTTCATCACGACAATGCGTCCATCTTCCCTTTGAGGATTTGTTCCACAAACGTTGTCAAGTTGTGATACTGCGATTTCTTTCGTATCTTCTTTTTTCGTTGTCTACCGAGCCATTTTGAATTCGCTCGTTTTTAAGTCTTACAATTTCTTCAGCGTCTAAGTCAATGGGTACTATTGAAGATATAGTGAGTATAGCATCGTTTGAGAAAGTTCGAAATGTGCTGGCGATGGACAGATTTAACTTCACGCGGCACTTGACCATATTTCTATTTTATAGAATTGACAGCTTTTGCGATAAGAAGTCTTTTATTCTGTTCAGGGCCTTCGATATTACTCATCAGCCTTGAAAGTGCACTCATCACTTCTGACAATTTTTTGCCTGTATACTCTAGGTGGTCTTTAAAACTTAAGCGAGCGTCAATAATCACTCTGAGGTACTTAATTGAATAGTGATTGAGAAACCACTTCGTGCCCTCCGACTCTAAGCGATATCGTTTCGTGAACTTTCCTATTTGTAATAAGCACCGCTTCGGTTTTATGATCGGCAAGTTGCAAACGTTAACTAGCCAACGACGCACCGTTCCAATTGTCTCATTAGAGTAAAGTTTAATTTCTTCAAGTGTTTTTTGCTACAACCACCACGGCGATGTCCTTTGCAAAGCCGATGATTGACGCTTCTCTTGGAATTGGTGGACGTAGAATTTCGTCATACATAATGCTCCACAACAGAGGTCCTAGGATTGAGCCTTGTGGTACGCCGCCAGTTACTTTGTACGTCTTAATTCCCACGTCAGAATCATAGAGAAGGACTCAGTTCGCAAAATAGCTCGTTATTATTTTACCGAGATAATCCGGTAATTCTACCCGGTACAGACAGTTCGTAATTCGCACCCAGTTTGCCGAGTTGAAAGCATTTTTCACATAACGGGTTATAATGGCGCAGTATTTTTTGGTGTTCCCTTTCCAGGGTCTTTCTTGTATAGCAGATCGGGCTCTAGTTGTTACCGCGTTTATTGCGTCTTTCTTGGAGCATGACTTACGAAAACCATATTGGTGTTCTGAGAGGCGTCCTGATGTTTCCACTGCTAGCGAGAGTCTTTTGTAGATTATCCGCTCAAATACTTTTTCGATTCTATCGAGCAAACGAAGAGGACGATCTACTTCCGATTGGCGCTTCCAAGGTTCTGGGAAAACTCCCTCGTGAAGACACGTGTTAATCATTTCAGCAAATAAGTCGGGTCGGGTGTTAATGGCGGCTTTCAGGACTCTGTTTGGGATAGCGACGGGTAAGAATTGATCAATGGTGTCTCCACCACGTTACCAGAGTACGTAAACCTAAGACCACGTCCAAAAGTTTCTTGAAAAACGTGGTCGCAGTACCAAAAGCCACCAAAAACTAATGGTGTAAGAGAAATTGATAGATTGCTGGACACACAGTTAATAAACCAGAAAATCTGGAGTGGGTCCAATGATGGCAATTCTCTTGCCAAAAGTTGATGATGCTTCGCATCATGTTTGTACATATATGTACGTATTTTGATTTAGCTTCTTTTCGGATGAGAACTCCACAGAACTTCCTTGGCCTATCTCAACTTAGCTCCTTCCAAGACTTGGCTCTTGTGTAGTTCTTTTCTTCTCCCAGATCTCTTCGGAGGATGGTTCTTTTACTTCTTTTCTGGCCTTTGTTCTCGAGAACCTGTCTCAACCCTGAACCCTTGGCCTGTCTCAGCTTGGGCAGTTCTTCCCAATATTGTACTCTTGTGTACTCCTTTTCCCTCCTTAGTTCCTGCCGAAAAGCAATTCTTGTCCAATGAAGGTAGTCTCCTCAGATGGATTTGGTGAGATAACAACGGCCAAGTTCTTGCAAAACTTTACTAGAAGAGTAAAGCAGATCAGTAAGTTTGAGTCTTTTGCGTGAAACTGATTGAACGTATCTAGAAAGTGGGGCAAAAGTTGCCGCCCGATATTCTTTGGCTTTAATTTTTTTTATGAATGAAAAACTTTGGTTCTGCTTTTGAATTATGTTTATTTGAAGTCTTAAATTTTTTTCCATTAAGTCGGCTAAGTGGCCGTCGCCAAAATTCATGGCCATTCCGGCCCGATTTGTGGCATTTTCCATCACTCTTGCCAGAACTTCCAGCGATATTGAGGGCTTCAAAAGTCTAAGGCTTGTTGACATAGACTCGTGACTTTAAAAAAACCCCAAAGAAAAAAGTCGGGAGCGGTCAAATAGGGCGATCTTGCCGGCCAGTGCAATTCGCCAAAACGAGACATTAGGCGACCCGGAAACGCATCCTTTAAAATGTACTAGTCGTGCGAGCTGTGTGTGCGGTTGCACCGTCCTGTTAGAACCACAAGTTCTCCAGTCCTTATTCATCAATTTGCGACAATAAAAACTCGTTGATCATTGGTCTGTATCGTCTTGTCGACGTTGACGGCTTATCCGTGACATCTTCAGCCACAGCGGCGAGACCGGAAAATCTGCGCCGAAATTCACGCTGCCTCAACACCACCGACGAATTATTCCGCAAAAAAATCGAAACAATTATTCCGCAAAACATTTGCCGCCATTTGGAAAAATTATAGCATCTTCCGATAGGGTGATGACTTTTGCGCCACTTTGTGTAACAACTTTGAAATCAGATTTCCAGTTACTAAGGGAGCTGAGATCTAAGGGTACCCGAAGTGCTTCGGGTAAAGGTTGCCTGTAGTGCCGTCGAACTTGGCGGTGCACTACCGTGGACCCAGATACGAATTGGATAAATTGCTGGCGATGCTATTTGTCCAAGACACGCTCCACATTCCTGATGTTAAGTAGGTGGAGTGCCTCTTGGGCAAATGGCACAATCGACCTTTCAATTCAAATAATGTCAGTCATTGGGCAGAGTCTAGTTTATAAAAAAAAAAATCAACGCCCGCACAAATCGGAAGCGGAAAAACACATTCCTTTTCACTTAAGTAGGTCACACCAAGTCGTTATCTTGCTCAATTGCCTATCAATGGAATCTACTACCAATGGGCGAGTCTCGGCCTTCATCATTTATTTAAATCCGCCCTCATTAAGGCTTCATTCGACCGTGCATGTCCATACATGCATATATCCATCTTCGCTTTCAACATTAACAGCATCACGGCCTTCATTACGCCATCCATACCCTCAAATTTATTTTTATTTAAAAAAAAAATTCCTCCAGCATTGTGTTTCCTTTTATGCTTGCGCTTCCTTCGGATGTTTCTCTGCTCTCGTGTGTGTACAGAATTTCGATTTAATAAATCCATCAGCCAGCGGAATATTTCAAAATCAATGAAAATCTTAGGAATACGTGGAAAATTCTGTCGAAAAAAAAAATACATATTTATCGAGTTCCAAGGAAACAGACATCATCGTCGTTGTCACGAACAACAAATTCCCTAAAGAGCGGCAAAAATTAAGCGCGCCCCCACGCACTCCCAGGGTGGCTCAGCAGGTGTTTGATGGAATGATGTATTCCCAAAACAATTAAAAACACGGAGCACAGCAAAACTCTGAAAGGAAATATGTATACAATATTTGCTATTTTCCATTCGTGCCTGCCGCTATTTTTGTAGCCTTTCAATCACAGGACGTAGGCATCACGGCAAAACACCAAAATAAGGACAAACAACAGCGCAAAAATAAATTTTCGTGTTTTCTGTGAATCGAAGTGAGCATCCTGCGATTGAGCGCGAGAGTTTGTTGATTCCTTCGCATTCAAAACAACAAAAGTTAATTTTGTGTCCTATTGTGTCCTTTTGTGTGCGTCATGATGAAAAAAAAAATTCAAAATAACAAAAACAAAATTAACGATTTTCCAGATGACTACGTTGAGTCGCTGTGTGTGTGTGTGTACTTTTTTCAATTTGTGTTTCCTGTTGATGAAGGACGAAACCTGTTGATGCTTTAATGATAACTTCCGGGAACGGCAGACTATGCCGTGGGTAACTAACTTTCTCACATCACTTGATGTTCATTACATCCGTCGAGGTCGAGGTATTAGAGGTTGTGCAGCGAGGTGGAAGCCAGTCCCTATTGTCCTCAGCCACTCGGGGTGAGACATAATTGACGTTTAATTATTTACTCGCGGGAAAAACTTTATCGCTTGCAAGGAGTCAGACAAGTTTCACGGGGTTTAAATGATAAAAAGGTGCAAAAACTTTATGGTCGGGTGGGTTTCGTGTTTTTTAATCGATACTGAGACAGTGAGTGACAGCGATGAAGTTTGTGAAAATGAAGCTTTGTTCACCAGTGGAGAAGAGATGAGTTGGGTTCATCACACCCACAAAATGTCCACCCACTATGAAAGAGGTTTCACTAAGCCAATGCTCCAGTTTAAATCCCTATAGCTGCCGTCTTCTCCATAAAGCTGCTTGAATTGATTTGAGACACAGAAACATCTGTTTCAATCGTGGGCCTTACCTACCAGCTGCGGAGTTGAAGCTTTAAAAATCAGGATAACATCAGAGATTTGTCACATCAAATTCATCGTCAACTCATGTAGACGCAATATTCCCTTTAAGTATCGCGATTATTGGTACCTAACCTTCACGTCTATTTCCTTGAGTATCTCCGCCACGACATATCCTGATCTTCTATTTCTGGAAATTCGAAGCTTCACGCACTCTACGAATACACGGAAATGTCTAATCGGCTTACAATCTATTCCCAACCTTCGATAACAAAACAACACAACTCAAACAGCACGTGAATATCCTCCAAATGTCACAAGAATTTTCCATCAAAATAAGAAATAAACCGGAAAGCAGGTTTAGAGAACCCGTCCTTCCATTCTTGACTCATATTTGTATCCCCTGTGTGGAAAAGCACGCGCAAGCAATCGTTACAAATCCACATCTCTGAATGTCCCCTAAGACAGATTTCGTTTCTCATACTGCAGTCGAGTTTGTGACCTGTTTACCCGGAGTCCCTCGGATGCGAACCAGTTCAAGAGCACACCATACCTTAACGTGTCTTACCTTGCCCCATCGATTGTGTAAAGATACTCGGAGTAAACATTGTGTTGCTTGTAATGAGAATTAATCTCACACTCCAACATAAATTGTATCTATGAGGGGGGCGGCGGCTGTGTGCTCAACGGAGCGATAAGATAAGCAGGTGGGTGGTGGCACGGCGGATAGGTGGTGGGTTAAATTTACAACTTGCAGTCGTATTTAGTTTGTAATTTCCCAAATGATTGAATGGAAAATATACAAAAGAATCGAAAACGACGACGAGGATGATGATGATGATGATGAGGATGTTGGGCATGAGGATGATGTGCGATGTGCTCCCCTATAGCTAAGACTGTAGTGTAAACAGTTTTGCAAGTATGAAAATATGAAACGAAATGAATTTGTGATGCAAATTGGAATGAAAATGGATTCCCCCATGATGTTTGTTGGTGTATCGGTGCAGATGTAGTTAAATATGAGTTTTATTGCGGGTCGGCGCTCAGCTTTGTTTATTTCCAACGCATTATGTAAATATTCGTAATGGCGCGAAATGGCCTCGTTATAGATACATAGAGCGTTAGCGATGATGTTCTCGGCCGCAAGTGTTTTTGCGGCCAGCTACTTGTGGACTCTATAACGGAGGGTACTTTGGGAGAACATTTCTCCAATGGAGAGCTTGGGATTAAAATAGTCCTCATGAAAGTGGTTGTTGCGGGTGTTTATCTACGAAATGTGGCGCCCAGCTAGAGAGAGAAATACACCACATGTCGGTGGTAATAAGAGGTGGGCTACGCTTTCTTTATTGCTGATGAAAGTTGATTGATTGTTGAACATTTACAAGTAGTTTTCGAGTTTTTTTTTTTTCACGACGGCCAACCACTACGGTCCAATTTTCTATGTACAGGGTGCGCCATCTTTTATGTCGGTAATGTGAATATTGAATAACTTAAAAAAAATTGATTTCCATATTTTTATTTAATTTGGTCCTTTACAATTTATTTGGACTAGTTTTTAAATACAACATCAATCAAGTGGTCGCCTCTATTGACCAAAACAAAATGTGCCCTTTTTGCTGCGTTTTCCATTACTTTTTCGAGCATCTCAGGCGGAAGACCGATGATTTCGGCACGGATGTGTGCCTTGAGCTCTTCAATGGTCTGAGGCTTGTTGGCGTAGACTTTGCTTTTCAAGTAACCCCACAAAAAGAAGTCCGGAGGGGTCATATCTGGAAATCTGGGTGGCTAGTCAATGTCGCCATTTTTTGACAGCTCACGTCCAGGTAATTTTCGTTGCAGAAACTGCATTGTTTGATTTGCAGTATGACATGGCGCACCGTCTTGTTGAAACCAGTAACCGTCCAGACCTTTTTCACACATACATCGACCATCTACTGTTTCGCCTTCTCTGAAGAAAAATGGCCCAATGATGGTTTCGGCAAAACGCCGGCCCAAAAAGTCACTTTTTGGTTATGCAATGGTATTTCATGGATCTCGTGTGGATTCTCCGTTTTCCAAATGAGGCAATTTTGCTTGTTAATGGCGCCAGAGAGTGTGAAATGGGTCTCATCGGTCATCAAAATTTGCTTCCAAAAATCAGCTTCAGTGTCAACCATTCGAGTTACTATTTGGCCGTATTCCAAGCGACGTGGACGGTCTGTCGGCAATATTCTTTGAGTCAATTGCACTTTTTACCGAAACAAATGCAAATCATTCTTCGAAATGCGTTGCAAGGAGTGGCAACACTCTCTCTTACCGCTTCATTGATGAACGGCTCCCACTGTCCCGTGCTCATGAAAATTCGACACCTTGTGCTTATTGGTCACGATATTTTCGATAACACAACTGAACGACTATTTTCAATGTACAACGTCACTATTTCGGCGCATTGTCTGAGTGTGAGGCGATTCATGGTCAAAATTGTACTGAATTGACGTTTCAAAAACATGTCTACTCAAGTAAATCGGTTGATAAATGTCAAAGTTATTCAATGTTAGCATACTACATACCGACATAAAAGATGGCGCACCTTGCATATTTTCACGGAAGCGTAACCTCTTCTTGTAAAATTCTATTTTCTAAATCATTAACGTATTCCTGTAGTTCCTTGGTGTCTCCTTTGCCTTAACTTTTCAACAACTACTTGGAAACTTCAAAGTTCTCTTGGCTTGGCACACACACTATTGCTGCATAAATCTGCCTACTTATAGCGCAAACCTTTCAGGGCACACAGTTTCTCTTCGCCTCCTTATCGTATAGTTTAAAACATTTTAAGCAAAAACTCTTCGTCGAAACCCAAAAGTTTGGTGTTAAAGCCCGGAAACCGAAAGGGCATTGGTGAAATTAATTTTCCGTCTTAGAGTAGCGCACGATTGCTTCATTCAGTTTCTTCCTTTCCTTGTGTACATATGTACATATGTATTTCACGGCATCTACACGAAGTATTTCCCTCCATCGGCTATAAATTCCGACTTCATTTGCATCTAAATTTTTCGTTTTTAATCAGAAACATCGACCTCAACTGTGTACCAAGGCGAATGCAGAAATCACCTTTGTATTGGCGTACCCAGTTTATTTCGTCTCGAGCATGGTAAGGGATTAAGTATTTGCTCACATCTGTGCTATTGCCTGACAGAGAAGATCCTGAAAATTGTGCAGCTAAAACTTTTCCAAATTGCATTAGGCAACAACACACATCTCCGATGGGGTTTTATTATCCTGTACTCGTATATCCTGTTTAATGTTCCACCAGGATGCTGGTATTTCACAGTTGTTATGTTCATTTCCTCTGCAGCGACATCGTGTTGTTCTATTTAAAAGTTTTTAATCATCTTTGGGGATATTGTGCGCTCATAAGCATTATGGTGGATGCACCTCATTCAAATCGGTGAGCGGTATCAGGGATGAGTACACATCATGCGGTGAGAATGTGTTTAGAATCCTTTGTTGACGGATTCAGGGAACGTTGATGAGCGGCCAAAGCGGTCATTGATTTGAAAACTGCTTTCAATCACTCAATCAAGGATCAAAGTTTCTGGAAACTTTCTGTTCCCAGAATTGTGTTATTTTCATTGTCGGTTTTCCCCGTACCCATGTCAATCCCAATTCCTCGTAACAGACTCCATTGAATCAAGGACACATTGACCGAATATCTTTAGTACGGTGACCACCACAGGTATACCATTCTGGACAAACTCTTAAAAGTTTAGGTGCAAGGATATTCAGACCCGAAAAGCCATTCAAAAGCCACAAATTGATGTCTGGACAACGTCCTCAGAAGTTACACTAACAATCTATCAAATTAATGTGTCAAATCAATCTTTTTCTCGGCGACTAAATATCCTGTATGGAGGCATACATACAAGTCCAACAAGGGATCCTGGAGGAAAGTGTAAACAATTATTAAAGAGAGAATGCGGCGTCACAGGTCCCATAACCCTGGCGACAGATGTGATGATCTCTTCTTTTACGTAGAACTCGACACGTGAACATAGTTGATGGGATTTTCTTGCTCAGTCATGTACTGTTTTTTTTTTTTTTTTTGTCTTTTTTTTTTCGTTTCAAAGGACATGGTGACGTCTCCAATGGTTTCAGGTGGGCAGCTAATTGGTTCTGTGTGTGCTAGGGTTTCATGGGAAGTAGTAGACGTCGACGGAATGACTAATGTTACTCGAGGGAAAGTTTACGTCGGTAGGGATTGCTTCATACAACTTAAAAAATGCGAAAGTGAAGCTTTCCACTAGTGCATCAGGTATTAGGTTTTGAAGAAATACGTAAGTGGAAATGCTATGATGATGGATGCGTAAGCGAATCTCACTCATTGTAAAGTCTGATGGGGAACCGTTTTTCATAACTTTTGATGCATTTCAGAGTTGTTGAGTTCAGTATGCATTGCCTTGGCTGTCTTATGATAAACGTCGTCTCATTTTTTTAGGTACTATTCGTTAGGAAACAGTGTAATCTAATCGATACCAAAAATTGTATTCTTAGTCTAATGCGTGTGGTCCTCGTGGCTCAGTGGTTACCGAGTGGCGTGGGTTCAAGCTCCATGAAACCGAAAATACTGTGGCGTATGTGGAACATTTTAACCGATTTTTGAGGTGACCTAAGTTCGGCCTTAATTCCCTTCCGCAATGTTCTAAACGTCCAACATGGCATTTTCCAATGGATCCTTTCAGGTGCAAAAATGCACGTCTCAGTATTTCTCATAGGGGATCGCTAAACCCAAACTACTGTGGCGTATGTGGAACATTTTAACCGATTTTTGAGGTGACCTCAGTTCGGCCTTGACTCGCTTCCGCAATGTGCTAAAAGTCCAACATGGAATTTTCCAATGGATCCTTTCAGGTGCGGAAAAATGCGCTTCTTTTCTTCTCAGCATTTCTCATAGGGGAACGCCAAACCGAAAATACTGTGGCGTATGTGGAACATTTTAACCGATTTTTGAGGTGACCTAAGTTCGGCCTTAATTCCCTTCCGCAATGTTCTAAACGTCCAACATGACATTTTCCAATGGATCCTTTCAGGTGCAGAAAAATGAGCTCCTTTTCGTCTCAGAATTTCTCATAGGGGAACGCTAAACCCAAAATACTGTGGCGTATGTGGAACATTTTAACCGATTTTTGAGGCGACCTCAGTTCGGCCTTAACTCCCTTCCGCAATGTTCTAAACGTCCAACATGGCATTTTCCAATGGATCCTTTCAAGTGCAAAAATGCACGTCTCAGTATTTCTCATAGGGGATCGCTAAACCCAAACTACTGTGGCGTATGTGGAACATTTTAACCGATTTTTGAGGTAGCCTCAGTTCGGCCTTGACTCGCTTCCGCAATGTGCTAAAAGTCCAACATGGAATTTTCCAATGGATCCTTTCAGGTGCGGAAAAATGCGCTTCTTTTCTTCTCAGCATTTCTCATAGAGGAACGCTAAACCCAAAATACTGTGGCGTATGTGGAACATTTCAACCGATTTTTGAGGTGACCTAAGTTCGGCCTTAATTCCCTTCCGCAATGTGCTAAACGTCCAACATGGAATTTTCCAATGGATCCTTTCAGGTGCGGAAAAATGCGCTTCTTTTCTTCTCAGCATTTCTCATAGGGGAACGCCAAACCGAAAATACTGTGGCGTATGTGGAACATTTTAACCGATTTTTGAGGTGACCTAAGTTCGGCCTTAATTCCCTTCCGCAATGTTCTAAACGTCCAACATGGTATTTTTCAATAGATCCTTTCAGGAGCAGGAAAATGCGCTCCTTGTCGTCTAAGTATTTCGCATCGGGGATCGCTAAACCGAAAATACTGTGGCGTATGTGGAACATTTTAACCGATTTTTGAGGCGACCTCAGTTCGGCCTTAACTCCCTTCCGCAATGTTCTTAACGTCCAACATGGCATTTTCCAATGGATCCTTTCAGGTGCAGAAAAATGAGCTCCTTTTCGTCGCAGTATTTCTCATAGGGGATCGCTAAACCGAAAATATTGTGGCGTATGTGGAACATTTTAACCGATTTTTGAGGCGACCTCAGTTCGGCCTAAACTCCCTTCCGCAAAGTTCTAAACGTCCAACATGGTATTTCTCAATAGATCCTTTCAGGAGCAAAAAAATGCGCTCCTTGTCGTCTAAGTATTTCTCATAGGGGATCGCTAAACCGAAAATACTGTGGCATTTCGGCCTTGATGCGCTTCCGCAATGTTCTAAACGTCCAACATGGTATTTTCCAATTGATCCTTTCAAGTGGAAGTTGCTAAAGTACATTTTGCGTCCATGACCCGATTGGTGCAAAACTGATCTAGATTTAATTTGGATGCTCCACCCTTGCCGTTCTTGTCAAAAGTCTTCGTTGGTGGTTGGCCTGAATGGCTTATTATAGCAAACTGCAACGTTATGGCATTCGGTTAAAATCGCTTGAGTGGTTCGATTAAAATCGCTGAAGCCATTTGCAATCAAATCAATTACGCATTTTGCCTCAAATTCTAACTCCACCCACTTGGACTTGGACTACACACAAAATTCTAAATTCATTTCCTCCATACCAGTGATTCAAAAATTGCGGATCGATAACGCTCTAAAAAAAACCAATAAACATGTCCTCTCCTATGAGCAAGATATATAGAGCAAGTAAAAAGCCTTTCATGCGCTTCAAGACACTTATCCCGTTCGACATTTACGACACCAGTAAACATGATTTAAAAGTATTTTCATCCATTTATGGAGTCTCTCTTAGTATATCATCAACTTTTAACACAGAGTGACGATGATGGAGAAGCTGTGCTGCTCCATCTAGCGACCCGAACCGGGTATATCAACAGCGCAAAACTAATGCGGTAAAACTGTCGATAAACGTCCAAGTCAATCATATAATTCGCCTGAGTTATATATCCGGTATGTCATGTGTGTTTTTTTTTTCCTTTTCTTCACTTCATTCCATGAGGCTGGATAAAATTCCCATTAATTCAGTTTCAGTGCCGCGTGCAGGACATCTGTGACTTTGGCCTGGAAAGTTCCACTCTACTATTCATCTTGTTCGTCTCTCTGCGTGTGTGTGGTGTGGCGCAGCCTTTTATGATTATTGAAAAGTATATTTCTCTGTGGACAGTTATTTTTGTTGGATTTCTCTCTATAACTCGATTTCTTAGTTCCTCTTCCGTGTGGTCCTTCCTCGTCGGCGTCGGACGACAAGGATATAAAACATCATAAATCGAAATTGTGTATATAAATTGGTTATGAGCACGCACTTGAATAAGTACCTGTTCCGGTTGATGGTGTTAGGATTGGTGGTGGGGGGAGGTGTGGTCGCTCGATTCGACGATTGAAGGCATCCGATAGTTATCATGTATCATCGTGTATTGGGGACGTTCTTGAAATTTATTTCAGATATTTGTCCAAAGGAAATTTAGGTCAATAGCACGGGGACATATTGGGAGGAAGGAAGCTCTAAGAGACCCGGGGCGGAATGATTGACATGCATTGCTTCCGGCTTGGTGGCGTTCTATTTCCCTTCTGGTCGGTAGTGCGGATCAAGTTGGCCGTGATGGAGAAAATTGGAACAATTGTGTGCGGAATAATAAGTTTCGATTGGGATTTGATGGTCATTGGGAAATAGCGTTGCCAATTAGGTGGAAAGGTGATTTGGAATGGTGTGGGTAAAGCGGGTTATCTGTGTTTTGATAGATTTTGTTTTTTTTTTTTTAAATGTACAACGTCTCTCTTTTGATTTCTTTACTGAGAACCTGAGTAAACAAAGTGTTTCGACCGTAGGAACCCAGATTCGACCAAAGGCTGCAGCCTACTAGTTCTACTGTTGGATGGGGCCTTCAGCCGAAAATCATGCACTGGCTATATACGGTAGTTGTGAGACCGATTCTAACGTATGTATGACTGGTTCTGAAAAAGCTGACCAGCATTAAAGTTCTTGAGAAAGTCCAAGATGTGCCTTGCCTCAGCTTTACTGGTGCGCGGAGAACTTCTCCTACAGCTGCCCATCAAACCATGCTCCACTTGTTGCCAATAGAAATCTATGGCATGCAGCAGGCGACTAACGGGGCTTTAAGACTGAGAGATACGCACCAATGGTGTGAAAAAAATGTGGGACATACCAGAATCTTATCACCTCACCGCAGCCTTCCCAAATCAACAGACACGCTGCCCACCGAAGACGACTTTAACTTGGGCTAGTGGCTACCAGACAGAAGCTCCTGATAGAGTCTGCGCGAAGTCCCTTTTAATGAGTCCATCTCTATCTTTACGGACGGCTCTAAAACAGCCGAAGAAGTCAGTGCCAGTGCTTTTTTTTAGAAGACCTGGACATCCACCACTCCGTCAATTTGCCCAACTACTGCAGTGTCTTCCAAGCCGAAGTCACAGCTATAAATCAAGCCGCCTTGGCTGAAGGCTTACCCAATATCTTGCATGGATATTGCGATCTACATCGACAGTCAGGCTGTGATCAGGTCCCTCGTATCCAAAACAATAAAATCTAGGCCAGTGAAGGACTGCCGCGTGTCTCTAAACGAGATCGTTGACCAGTATAAGGTCACACTCTGTTTGGTCCCTGGTCGCTGTGACATTCAGGGGAAGTGTACGGCTGACGAATATTCTAGAAAAGATCAAAAGCATTAATACGATTCAAAAGATACCAACTTTCAAAAGTAATCAACGTCCTCACGGGGCAATGCATACTAGGCAGGCATGCTCAACGCCTAGGGATAGCATGCAACGATTTCTGCAGGAGCTGCAGGGACGAGGAGGAGGGGGAATCCACTACACATTTCCTCGCACGTGTCCCGCACTGGCCCATATCAGAAAGTCACCCTAGGTCGATACTTCTTCAACGATCTAAATGATCTGACTCCGCCAGCAAGACCGATCTTAACAGCCACGTTAGGAAATCTAAATGGTCGCAGGAGTAAGCGGGGTAACCCAGTACTCAGTGGCATCACAATGCACCTACTTTCTGGTCTAAGTGCACCTCCTCTAGGAGGGATGGACCGAACACTTTTTAGCGACCGATATGGGCAGAGAACAAATGCTTTTGTGAGGACAAGGAAGTGCCAAAAACTTCCTTATTATCCTTTCATTTCGACTAAAATTCCTTCTCAATGCTATGCCATCACTAAACTGCTACTTGCAGTGCATCCTTTCAAGTCATCTTTTTGAAACTTGGAAACGTTCCAAAGGATGTTGTCAAAAACACAGACAATGCCAAAATAACTTCCTAAATAGCTTCACAGTACTTGTCTATTTTCTTCTACGACGGTGAAAGTCTATAGACAACTTTCGTTGGCATCGAATCAAGATTCTTCCTCGTGTCATTGTCACTTTTACATCCAAAAACTGATTGTTCACTTGTTCATGTCTGAATTCGAATAAATCTTTTACTGCCAACGATTTAGATACACGTGTACATTCATTACAACTTCATAAAATTGCATTAAAACACCCCAGCTGTTACCTTACTTTTGTTTTTGTATGTACTTCCATCCTAAGAGGATTGAGTAATAACACTGCAACACGACCGTCGTCAATCATTTTAATGACCTCCGCGGACACAGGTGAGTTCTTCCGAACGATATTAGAAAACTCAGTTGATTGGGAGCGCTTGATGTGCTCGAATCCCCGCTTCTGACCACAAAATCGATTCATTTTATTTGATTTCCTATCAGAGAGGACTACTCTGTTCCGTTGCGGTGATACAATGTTTTTTTTCTTCTCTCTTTCACTCTTGTGATTTAAATTCGCAGAAACTGGAAGGTCATGATTGCATTATTTTTCGCATTTCAAGTTTCACAGGACCGGATTGGGAATGTGAACGCCTTTGGGGCGAAATAACATGGAAATTCGCGAAAAATACCCACGACCGTCTTCACTTGGTGTGAACCTTGATCCTAATGCGCGTATACGTCGTTCTTGCAGGGCGGGGCAGTGGCAGAGCAGATGTTGAATTGATTCTATCTTTTCTTTATCTCCGCAGCTTCTGCATAGATAGTTGGACTTGATTCTCCACATGCGGAGAATGACTCCGATGGCACAGTGTCCTGTGATAACTCCAGTGAGCATGCGGATAGAGGATCTGTCCAGTGCCAGAAGGCACCTTGTTTTAGTTTTATTTAGTTTCGGGCAAAGCGTCTGAGAGGTGGCGCAATCCTAACCCTCTGGCCAACCAGAGGATGTTAGCTTCTTTTTATATTATGCTGTCTATTATCCCATGCAATCTCCCTATCGGTGGTATGACAGATGTGTGGCGGGTTCGCTTATGTTCATAGCCGACCCCAATCTTGCAAATTCATCGGCCTTTTCGTTCCCTTCTATGTCATTATGTCCAGGAACCCAGCATAGTTTGACGGTATGGTGCCTTATTGTGATCAGCGGGTCACGACATTTCTTGACTGTCTTTGATTTGATTGTATAGGATTTTATCGATTTTAAAGACAGTCAGGCTGTCAACAAAGATAGTTAAATCCGATGGGGGAAGGTGAGAATCTCTTAAGCAGCCTGCAGCTTTTTCTATTGCCAGGATCTCGGCTTGGAAGACGCTACAGGTTTTCGGCAATCTAAAAATTCCTCTTTTTGTAGGGTTTCCGAGTAAAATCCTGTTTCGATTTTTGATGCGTCAGTAAATCGCGATTTGGTGGTATTTGATTACATTGTTTGACTCCCAGTCCTTTCGGGTTGGGAATAGAATAGGAAAATCAGTGTTATAGCGCCTTTTATGAACAGGTCTAGAGGGTGGAGATGAAGGATCATGTCCAGACCTGCTTGCGGTGAACTTCTTGCTACTCCCGTTGTGCAAAGTTCAGTTAGCCGTTGTACTTTGTAGAGTTTGTTAAGATAGCTCTTGGTCTCTGATGCACTCCACCATACTAACCATCCATAGGAGATGATAAATCTTACAATTGCTGTGTATATCCAATGGATAATACGTGGTTGCAAGCCCCGTCTTTTCTCAAACGTCCTCTTGCATGCGTAGAGTGCAGTCATTGCTTTTCTCATCATGTCTAGGACATTCCTTTTCCAAGTTAGCTTGGAGTCAAGAATGACGCCGAGATATTTGGCCTCGGATGAGAGATCTATTGTGATACCGTCCAGATTTGGCAGAGTAAAGCTGGGTATCTTCGTTTTTCTAGTAAACAGATTTTGGATTATGTTTATTTGATGTCAAAAGCTAGTGCCTTCCTCTAGGTGAAACACATAAATGTATATAACTGGAGTAATGACCAAGAATTCTAGAAGAGTGTGGCTAAGCTAAGATCCGGCGACTAAATTAAATAAATAAGAAAGAACAAGTTGGAGCGACCCAAGGATTTATTTCCATTAAGTTGCGATGACCATTCGGTTCCGATTTATGGCATTTTCCATCACTCTTCCCAGAACTTTCAGCGATATTTAGGGCTTCAAAAATCTGAGGTTTGTTGACATAGACTGGTGACTTTAAAAAACCATACAAAAAGAAGTCTGGAATGGTTAAATCAGGCGATCTTGCCGGCCAGTGGAAATCGCCAAAACGATTTTGTAAGGGAACATCTTACAGACTTTCACCAAGATTCTCTGTAAAGACCGCCGATTGATGCCCAATTGCGTGGCACGTCGTCTGGTCGATACTCCGGGGTCCTCTGCGACATCTTCAGCCACAGCTCCAATATTCTCCGCGGAACGGCTGTTTCGAGGCCAGCCAGACCTGACAGCATCTCGAGTTGTCCATTACTCTTCTAGGCGAGCGGCTAAACGTCGTAGTGTTTGCTCAGTTAGCGTCGGACGACCGGGAAATTTGCGTCGAAATTCACGTTGCGCCAACACCACCGACGAATTATTCCGCAAAAAAAATCGAAACAATTATTCCGCGTTCTTTAGGCGTATAGTGATTTATGTCTTGTTGACCTGTATTTTGTATCTCTTTACTTCACAAATGTCAAAGTAAAATTGAGATAAGCCGCCATTTGCAAAAATTATAGCATCTTCCGATAGGGTGATGACTTTTGCGTCACCTTGTATGTACCTAACCTACTTGCCACTGCCGCAGTGGACAAACAGGAGACAGAGTAAGGAGGAGGTGTTTTTTTAGTAAGTAGAGTTTTAAAGGATTTTCAAACTTACCTGCGCATCAAAAAAAAAAAAAAAACCTTCTTGCAACTTTCATTCGATGCTGAATTCACCCCTGGATTTTCATTTTTATTTACAGTCTCCGTCATTCCGAAAACAGCGCTGTTTGTAAAAATATTAAAAAAAAAATTTCCGAAGAGTTTCACAAAAAAAAAATTTCCCCAGAAACACCCAGAGATGATTTTTGATTGAGTTCTTCTGTGGTAAAAGTGTACACACACGCACCGGACTATGTTGTTTCGTTGCAACATTGCTGCGGTTTTTATTGAAACTTTCAAAAAATACGGAAATTGATTTGGGCACGAGCTCTCGTGGGGATAGAGTTTGAGCCAGAGAAAAAAAAAGGACTTATTTACCCGCCACAGATGTCCCGATCATTGCTTTTACCGAAAAAATTAAATGACTCCATCTCTGAATTAATTAAATATGCTCTTTGATGGGGAAAAGGTGGTCAAACGAATCCGAGAAGGGTCGACGGTGGATATCAAAAGGCTTAACGGTACATGTATGCAGAGCAGGGAGGCTAATTGCCGGGTAAGTCTGTTGACAAATCCGGGGATTACAGCGGTGACCCATGTTAATGTAATTAACTACAAATAGATATTATGCAAGTCGTTCTGTCGCCGAGGTCTTGGGGCGTAACAAAAATTGGCTCAACCGCCTACTTAGTTATGAGAAAATCGGTGGCGACGATGTAATTAAGGCAGGATTTGGCGTTGATTCAGGCAGGGGATTTCCTTTGCCGAAAAGTAACCGTCTGATGTACTCTTCACAGTGGCCATTGGAATGTGAACTGGAAATTGATCTTAGCCCATTAAATTGCCTCTATGCTACTTTAAGCAAGAACCTGAAGAAGAGTTATCTGAATCGGTAGCTCAATTAGGCGAGCTCCTTGCTACACTGTGGATGAGAAACTCGAATCTAGTGCGATGATAGCATCTTTTTTGTACATAGTAGGGATAGGTGGGGTACTTCCACGGCGGGGTACTTCCAAAAGAGAATCTTTGGTTCAAGACCCACTTTTTGCCATAGGTTTTACTGTAGGCTTTACATGTTTTCTAACCAACGTGTAGCCATATTACTCCAAGCGTGTGAAGGTTGAGGTTTAGATTGACTAAGAATTTTAGTTCTGACAGAGTTTATCTAAAGCCCAATCAGGTTTGCAAATCAATATAAAAGTTCTATGCCATAGCAAGGGGAAAACTTGTGAAACTTGATCCCTTCCAACCGAAAACCAAGATAAAAACCACAGCATCATGTAAATACGATGTAAAGTGTACCATTACACACCAATGATCACCAGCTTCCAACATCAAGTCTCTGACTTTCTTTAAACATGTGTACCAAAGGTGTGGTACTGTGCAATGGTCTTACCCTTGAGTACATAATCACTTCTGATCCATGTTAATTCTCTAAATGTCCCCAAAAGTTCAGAGTCCTTGGTCCCTCAATAACAGAAACATCAACATATCCTTAGTCTTAATTGCCGAAAGTCTGGACCGCAAGGATTAAAGGAGTATAACTGAGAAAATAATCTTAACCTGCATCATGGGCATTTGCCTCGATTGCTAATCAACACTTTACTCACATCACTTCTTCGACATCGTTACACACACACATGGCCAGTGGTTATCCTATTCGACCATCTCTCTGTGCCTTTACCATTGATAATTCATTAATCCTTGGTATGAAGCACTCAGATCAATTGCCACTATTATGACAAAGTGTGTATGCAGATGACAGGTCCTATCGCCTGTGTTTTCATTTAATTGTCCTAGATCGATGCTCATGTATGATAGATTTGAAATGCATCCATCCGATGCAATTAAATTTTACTAGAGAAACTGATGGATACTTTGTAGTTCCCATACAACTGATGGGAGATGCATGCAATCGATTGCATGGAAATTGGGAATACTACAAGGTGGAGGATAATTTTCGAAATTGAGGGATTCTGGGAATATTTCTTCATGAACTTTCGACATGAGCTTCTAATTGAGTTCCTGGGAATAGGACTTTCTAACTTTAATTGAGTTTAAAGGATTGGCTCAGTCGTTATATACACTGTGGGGATGAAATAGAGTTTACTTTCATTTATTATGCGTGCAATGCATGAATGGCTGGCTTCTAATGGATTTAGTCAATGTTATAACTCAAAGGCCTCTATGTGAATGGATGTGGCTGCGGAAGATGCTCACAAGTCATGAGCAGTGATGCTTCCAACCGCTGAATATTGAACTTTATTAAAGGTTGCAAGACTTTGGCCTTTTACTAGACGGATCAATTGTCCAGTTATTAAGAAAACGTTGGCTATTCGCTCGAATTGCCCTCGCCATCATCATCATTTTCGACGACCCGCCTATCCACTATGAGGGTCGCGGGGTTAGGGTGCTTAAAAGGACTCTAAATCATAAGAGGCTATCCCCATACGAGTAGAGGTGAGATTTCGGACTTGGTCCAGCCATCTCATCCTAGCCCCACCCAGGGGACACCTACCTGATGGCACGGATTCCATGGCACGTCTTCGACATCGAGTTGGGGGCATGCGTTTAACGGGTCCAAACCATCGAAGTATGGACCCCTCCGTTAAAGGAAGTAGCTGCTTGACATTGAGTGCCTCGCGTATTCTGGTGTTCCAGCAATACAACGAAGAAATCTCATTTCGGCAACTTGTATCCGCGATCTTATTCTTTCGGTCATTACCCAAACCTGATGACCATATGTGAAGGTCGGAACACCGAACACCGAATTGAAGACCGATAACTTAGCTTCGATGCCAAGTTTGACCTTCCTGATAACTGATTGATCATTCTGTCTCAAAATTGAATTGACGAAAAGTATCATGTTCGTTATTGGGATTTGCGTAAGGTCCTCAAGTTCTTCAAAAAGTCTGTTTCCCGTATAACGGAGGCGACGCATTTGAAGATTTGGGCATTCGCAAAGCAGATGTTTGATAGTTTCTGTCTCTGTATCCTGGCAGCTCCTGCAGTAGTCCGGTGAATTTATACCTAATCTAGCGGTTATCGTGCCTATCGCACAGTGACCCATCAGTACACCTAATAGGATACTAGCTTCTTTTTTTTCCAGTACTTGTAGAGATTTGGTTCTTTTTTCATTCAGTGCCGGCCATAGGGAGCAAGATATAACACAGTTACCCCTGGCGGACCAGGCGGTGTTGGTTAGTGCACTTACCCTAATTTCAATCAGCCTCTTCAGTACACCGATAGGAATATTCACGGTTGTTTGAATCCCTTCCTTTCCGAGCCAGCTCATCCGCTGTCTCATTCCCTTCTATATTGCTATGTCCTGGAACCCAGCAGAGATCGATCTCGTGGGTATCGCATATTCGATTAAGGATCTGTCGGCAACTCGAAACTGCTTTTGGTCTAAATATTTCGCTGTCTAGTACGTTGATTGCAGCTTGTAATGCTGGAAGGACTTAGCTCCTTAGCGTATACAGTTAATATTCGATTATATTAAACTTCCTTCCTCTGAGCCGGCGCATGGTTTTGCCAGAACACCTTATTTGCAGATCTGTGATCACGGTCCAATTTCTCGCCGAACTCCTTCCAAGTCTGCTCCTTAGCTGCTTTAACAGCCTGTTTGCAAGTTCTTCGCGTCTCCATGTACCGGTTTCGAAAAGCTGAATCCCCCAAGGGTATCCACACCTTGAAGGTTTTCTTCTTCTCTCTGATGGCTTCTTGAACTCCGGGTGTTTGAAACCACGCAGTCCTTTTCTCACCACCAGCCGCCACACCGAGCCGCTTCACTCCGCAAACATCTCCTGCAGAGTCAATGACTGCTGTTGTAAAAACCGCCATTCTTCCTCTACATTTGTCGGAACAGTTGGAATTTGTTCAAACCTTTCGGATACCTGCCGTGGAAACTCCTCCCGTATCTTATCGTTCTGCAAACTCTCCCACCGTATAAGTGTAACCAGACTTGGTTTACGCTTTGGTAGGAAAGGTACTTCATCGTTGAGAAGGGGTTATGGCTTGAGATTTCGCTACAGTTCGAGATTACTCAGAGCCTCAACCAGCAAGCAAACACTAGTCACCATACTGAACCTATCATGATAGAAAGTAAATATAAAACCTCCAAATAGCCAAAATCCAATAATGATGCGAAATGTTCACTTAGTAGCCCTATCTCTCAGCCTTGTAGACTCATCCTCTGTCCATGAAAATAAAAATCCACTGATGTAGCAGATACCAATTTGAAAATTCACACCAGCACTCTATAAAAACTTACATATTTCAAAGCGTTGGCCAAGCAATTTTCCAACTTTTTTTTGTTCGAGGTCAACTTTTGATTTGACTACATCTCATTCATATTTATTTCCGTTCCATTGAACACTCTCGAATTACCATAGAATTTCCATAACTCACTTAAAAGTCTAGAAACACAAAATAAATAACAATACTCTTTTTTATTTAAAATTTTTTTATCGTCCCCGCTTTGGATCTGTCATGGCACGCGATAAATTTTAACATAAACTTTTCGGCTTCAAAAAACCATTGTGCACATCACTCTCAATTCCAACTCTGTTTTTGATGGAATAAAAATAGAACTTATCCCTTAGATCCTGGTAACATTATAAATTTTCGACACGATGAGAGGCACACAGGATATTCAAATCAGCTAATAAAATTCGCATAACGTAAGTTGATTTCTGTGGCGCTACGTACGTTTAGGGGAAATTAAAACTAGAAAAAAAGAGTCGACGACGCAGCCTCTAATTTATTCCAAATATTTCTACGCTCTAGGTTTGAATTAAATTTCGTGAAAAGTTCGTCCTGGAACGGGTTCTTGAAATCGGGTTCTTCATGGTAAATGTTAAATTAAAAAATAATTAATTTTTTTTTCCGGCAAATTATCATTTAACTCCGGCGAGCAGAACACACGGGAAATGTTATTCAAAAATTCATTCGTGGTAACGTCTGCATAGCGAGTTGGGGGTAAACAACGGCAAATCGGCGAGCAAAAGGTCACGTATACGCCTGGTGTGTTGGGCATTAGCATAATTTTTGTTGACGCGCGTTTCTCGTGCGTGAAAGGGGGTGTATGGCTGTGGTTTTTTTTTTACGTTTTTCCTTTTTTTTTTGGTGACAATGTGATGGAATAATCGGAATTTTTGAATCCTAAATGGAAACAGTTGGCTGGGGTTTTTTTCGTAAACAGTTCCAAATAGTATTTCGTGGAACTTAGGGTTAAATGTTATCGGGAAGGATATCTGTGATTTTTAAGCTATTCAAAAACGTGTATTGTGAATGAGTCCATAGCCAGATTGTGCAGAAGAAACACAAGATGCTAGAAGGTTGCCTATGTCCTCTATGGAACCTTTGGGTTCAATATAGACCGTAATTTCTGACTAAAGAAGAAAAAAGACTGGGTTTAAAACTTAGTTCCCCGCCACTATTTATGTTATTTTTTTAAGGATTTTACTGAGATTCTAACCCGTGCACTTTGTTCTACGAACCGATCGGTAAAGTACTTTACTTTAAATGGCGCCGAGCTGCAACCCTAAGGGTAAGATCCTTTTCCGTTTTGTTTCATCAAAGTCAGTGAGGTCTTTTTTAACTGCACGTATTTATTTACTTACTTAAGGTGGCGCTACAATCTCCATCCCAGACTGTACCTGGGCCTCAACCAACCTCCAACTTGATTTTTAGGCAGCTGGCTCCAGTTTCGCACGTCAAGTTGGTTAAGGTTCCCTTCCACTTGCGTGCCCCAACTGAGTTGCTGTGTTCCTCTAGTGCACCGTCCCTCTGATGTGGATTCGAAGATTTTTCCGGGCAGGAGCATTGGTGTCCATCCGCTCCACATGACCCAGCCACCTCAGTCGTTGGACCTTCACTCTTCTGGCTAAACCGATGGCACTGTACAGCCCGTACAGTTCGTCGCTGTATCTCCCCATTCACTGCCTATGCAGACGGGACCAAAACGGGACCAAGAGCAACCTCATCCGCTTTTGACGGAGTCCATGCCTCTGCGCCGTAGAGCGGGACTGGGACGATTAAGGTCTTATACAGGGTCACTTTAGTCGTTCGAGAGAAGTCTTTGCTACTCAATTGCCTTCTTAGCCGAAAAAAAAAGCGATTGACAAGAGTTATTCTTCGTTTGAAAGTTTTTTAAAAAATTGTGCCTCTGGTGTTGCCACATGAGTTTTGCACAACTCTTTCAAGAACGATGTTGAAGAAGTCGCATGACAGCGCGTCGCCTTGTCTAAATCCTTTCTTGACATCAAAGGTCTCGGTGAGGTCTTGAGCGACCTTAAAGGAGCAGCGTGCATTCTCCATTGTCATGCACAAACGCATGAGTTTTTAAGGGGTGCCAAAACTAGACATGGCTCCATATAGCTCGTTTCTATAGATGCTGTCATATGCGGCTTTAAAATCGATGAAAAGGTGGTGGGTATCGATTTTAAGTTCCGAGATGGCTCTGTAGTGCATAGGACCTCTTGAGGGATTGAGAGAGACTCGTGCGGAAAGGATCTGGTGATCTTTTGCGATTGTAACCGTCCGCCGTCAAACTTTCTCACAGTATTTTCTTATCTTGGCGGTGTTCGGAATATCCGCAGCCGTACCTTGGCTACAAGAAGGTCACTACCTTCTTCGGAATCAATGTTACCACTGGAGGAGTGCCTTGCGTCTATCGAAATGTGGTGAATCAGGTTGATTGGTCAGGAGATCTCCATGTTTTTTGTAAATATCGAGATGAGGGAACCGCGTACTATCAACGACAACATTTCGCCCCGCAAAGTCGATCAGCCTAAATCCGTTGTCGGAGATGATGTCGTGTACCTTCCGACAGTACTACCAAAGATGTACTACAATTTTAAAGTCATAGCTAGGGCACCGTTAGTAAGTCTTTTTCAAGTGCTCATACAACCTGTCTTTGGTGTGGTCGTCTTTCTCTTCTGTGGGGGTATGCTCGAGGTGCTCGATATTACGAATATTTCGATATAGCGAATGCAC
Source organism: Matsumyia berberina (assembly GCA_917880715.2). Classification (NCBI taxonomy): domain Eukaryota; kingdom Metazoa; phylum Arthropoda; class Insecta; order Diptera; family Syrphidae; genus Matsumyia; species Matsumyia berberina. The sequence continues at coordinate 53,745,216 of OU862870.1, forward strand.
CTGGACATTATATCATTCGTTATACTGGACCACCACTGTATTTGAACTTCTTCTTATCATTCCTGGGAACTTGCTTAGAGTGCATACATATGTTTGTGCTCTAGGGCCAACCTGCTGAAGTCATCTTCTAAAAAATTTGTTTACGTCAGGTGGTTCTTGAAATTTTCGTGTGATACTTAGTGCTTAGTGATACTTGCATTAAGCCACGCTTTCCCATTAATCATGCCTCTCATCATTTCTCTACCTTCGGCAGTAGTTGCTCGGAACCTAGAATCTCATAGGCTAACCGCCTTTTCGTTTTCGTTTAACGTCTGCATGTCCTCTTAAAATAAATAAATAAATAGCTGGCGCGACATCTCGTGATAAGCCAAGGCCTAGCTTCTCGCGGGTTACATTTTCCGCACGAATGGAAGGGACCTACAATTTATTGCCGACTCCGAACGGCGAATTGAGAAGCTGTTTCATGACAGATTATACTCCCGCAGGCTTGTCATTCCCCGACAAGAGGTGGTGTTGCGAAAAATTTTCGGTGGACATGGCTGCGGCTAACCACTGAACCACGAACCAAGGCGTGTCCCCTTATCCAAGCCAATATATATAGGCCATTTTGAGAAGCAATGTCATTGAGTTATCGATTGTCCAACGGCATTAAGATATTTCTACTCCGCAAATCGCAACGACAGGTAGTGGATTTGTGTGTAAATAGTGTCAGCATCTCCTCTTGGCATACCATGGCTTTTGTCCATAAACTCAGGCAAGCTATACCCGGATCTGTCGAAAAAATGTCTGCTTCTGCTTTAGTGAAGATGGTTAAGTAGAGATTTAAAACGGCTAACACTCTAAATCTGAGTTTTACGTTGATGTTCGCGACTAAAGGTACAGAGGAAAGCAATCAAAATCCTTCGATCAGTGGGTAGCGTCAATAACGAACTCTGTACTGTATCACCTTTTTGATCTTAAAATCATGTCGTTACCAAGTGGACGATGTTGTGTCTTTTTCTGGAGTAAATAAATAAAAATCGTCCTCTTTGGCCTGCCAAAAGGGCGCCCATCGTCTATACAAACAATGTGTCACCTCAACAAATTCGACCCACTCGACTGTCTAACATGTTACGCTGCAAAAGAAAAACAATTTTCTAATAATGAAGATTTGTCGTTTATTGAATTGAAAATCACATTTCATGCTCAGGCCAATCCAATTCTGAAGAACAAGGACGAATTTATTTAAATCATAAAAAATTAAAATGAATTTTCTTTGAATTTCCACAGAAACTCGTTGAATGTCTTCCTTTCGACAGAAAACAAAATTCAAATAAACAAATCCGTCTTGACAAGATGTGAAATTTGCGTACCCCAATCCTGTGGCGACTAGTGGATGTAGTTGGGATTATTTAAAATAACGATTCCGAGAAATACTAGCCCTCAGGCTGCTTTTTCCAATGAAAACTCGAGAAACAATCGAAAATGTATAACAATGTGGTGACTGTGTGTAAACAGCAGGACTGCCACAAAAAAATACAAAAGAATTCAACACAAAATGTCCTTGAAAAAAACACAGTCACATTATTTATGAAGGTGATTCATATAATTGACTAAGTATTGTGCCTTTGTTTGAGATTTTCCATCGAATCGTCTGGGGGCCAGCGCCATCATAAGGAATCAATCGGTCACTCAGCCGTTGTAATCCTAGAGATTGCTTTGACTGAGATTTAGTTGTTGTTTGGTGTTATTCCCATGGGTTTTCAGCGAAAGGAAAGCAGATTTGAGTTGAAGTAAAAAAAAACATTTTTTTGAATTGCTTTGGGAATTGAACGTCGAGTCTAAGACCTTCTTTTCGAAGATATTTCACTTGGATTTGGAAGGATTTTCTATTGAAAAACCAAATAATTCATTAGGTTCACCTTTATATCCCATTTTGAATGATTGGAAATGAAATCAGAATTGGAATGCAATGGGCTTAGTCAGGCCGAGATGAGGATCAAGTGTGGAATCCTTGAAAGCGCGGGTGATCTGGTTATTGACATTGTGCATTTCAAGAATGAGAACAGTCGAGGATTAGAAATGATTAAGACTGTGACGAGGCAGAATAAGAGAGTTGTAGGATGAGAGACACTTTCCACATTTGTCCTCCAATGGAAATGAAATTCGGTTGCGGGTTGGCTATGAGCTTAGTTCAGTTGTTAGCACCCCTCAAGTTGCCGGAATCACTGTCAATCTCGGTGAAAAAGTTCAAAGTTCAAAATCAGGTTCATTGTCCTCGTCTTCTTTCCTTACGACGGGCATTACGCAGATTTTTATTTATATTTTTCAAGAATCTGCCCGAATGGCTGACACTGCGACCAAGCAAGATCTATTGTGTAACCGGTCTACTTAGCCTAGTAGGTCTACTACCTTCCTAATGAAGTTGAGTATGTCAACAGTAGCCGAGTTTCTAAACTCCGCCAACGAACGGAATTCCCTATGAAAGATCCGTCTACGTAGCCAGTATAGTGCCGGACATTCACAGAGAACGTGCTCAGAGGTTTCCTTCTCTTCTCAACAGAACCGACACTCTGTATCGGATCAAAAGTTTAGTTTGTTGAGATGATGTCTTAGGCCACAATGGCCGGTACAGAAGCCCACTAGCTTCCTCATTTTGTTTAGAATTTCCTTGTAAGAAAAGGGCTTAGGATAGGTTAGGTATCTGGGTTGATGAGGGAGAAAGCACTCGACCTCATCACATTTAGGTCCTTGTGGACCCATTGTGATGCCCAGGGGGGTTGGTTCCGGCTCTACCAAGCTTCTACCTTACTGCTCGTTGTTGACTTGGGTCTCCAGCCATCGTGATGTCCTCAGGAATCTGAGAGAATCATCAGATAGTTCTTGTATGTCCTGATAATAATGTCTTCCTAATGTTCTGTTTTTCAAGTGACACAGGCTTGGGCCTTGGCCCCTACATATATTTTCATCGTCGAGTTTAAATTTCTTTGTGTGGTTTCTTAGAAGGTTGTGGCCGGGTAGTGCACCTACTAACATTGACAGCGACTTCCTGACATGTTTCAAAAGCTTGTTGGTTCTGGCTTTGTCGTATTTTGGCCAAATTTTCCTTGATATATCGCAGGAGGTGAGGGACTCCCACCTTCTGTTGGCTTTCGTCAGAGTCCTGTATTCCACTCGCTCTCTGAGATTACAAAGTGGGGGCTTTACCCATTGCAGTGCTCGATTTTAGTCCATTGTAGATTCTGTTCTTGCAAGCTCGTCGGGCATCTCGTTTCCGGTGATGTCCCTCTGACCAGGAATCTAAGAACCTTAAACTCTTCGCGATAACGTTGGACTAGCTTGGACTTTATTTCAGTAGCAGAAATTGATTAAATAGCCGCCTGGCTGTCAATAAAAAAGGTGACATCGTCTCGTGGTATTGCCACCATTGATACCCTACTGGCTGCCTCTGTCACTGCCAGGATCTCCGCTTTAAAGACACTGCTGTGATCAAGGAGTCTGATTGAGCTGTGTATATTCAGTTGTTATGAGACTATGGCAGCACCTGTTCCTATATCCATCTTTGACACATCTGTGTAGATAGATATAAACCTATTTCTCGTTGGTTCATTGCTTTTCCATTCTTCTCTGGAGAATGGTTTTTCGAAGTCGAGGTATGGTGGCATGTAATCACTGCTTAAGAAAAGGGCTTTATAAATCTCTAAGATTGCCTAAGCCCGAGGACATTTTCCTAATGGGCTAGGCGAAGTTGGTGTTCCCAGTTGTTTTTATCAAACCTGTGACGGTAGACCAAATAAACGCCACAGAAGGGTTCCGTTCCCAAGAGCATGGAAGCCGAACCGGCCCTATCCAGCTCATCCGCAGTTTCAGTGCCTACAATGCCCTGGTGGCCAGGCGCCCAACCAAACTTGACCTTGCTGTGTCTCCCAAGTGATTGTAGGGTATCGTAGGAGAGCAGGAGTTGACTGACATAGATTTCACGAAGTGAGATGTCAATGCTTTAAGCGCGGGCTGACTATCTGAATAGATATGTATTTTTGCGTCCCTAATACCTTTATCGAGGTTTATCCCCAATAGCATGGATTTCAGCTTGGGACACATCCCCATTGTTACTGAGACTTTTGTGTTGAGTCCAAAGACAACAGCACTCACTCCGGAAGCCATTTTTGATCCGTCGATAAACCATACAAAACATCCTGGGTCTGATACGGGTTCTCCATTAGATCAGTCGAAACGGTCCAATATTTCTGCCTCAAATAGCCTTCCGAGACTATACTCCCTGGCCATAGCGTCGGCGATAGTGCAGAACATGTCCGTACTTGGAATCGAGTGAAGAGTTTTCAGATGACCCACAAGATTACCTGATTTATAGTCGTGTTCTAGCTGCAGCTTTATAGCACAACGGGCAGCGGTCTTCCTAGTGAAGATATTCTATGTAGGGGTGTGAGCCCGACGACAGCCTCTAATGGGGCAGGTGAGCATAGCACCTGTAATACCAAGGCAGGAAATTGTTTGTAGCTTCTCAAGCTCCATTGCTGTCGTTCGTTCAAGTACTTTTGGCCTCCAAACTATTATGGGTCTAACTATCAAAATGTACAACCAATGTATCATTTTGGGACTAAGACCCCAAGTTGTGCCGCAAAAACGCCGAGTACCCTACCAGGCTCTGCCAACTGTAGCCAACTGACGTTGCTGGGGTTATTTTGCACATTTAACGCACTTAATCCCAAGTGCGTTATTCGCTCCTTCTAACAAATTTTCCACTCAGACTCCAATGGTAGTGCTGACATGTATCAACATTTTTCAGGCTCTCTAACATTTGCGAGCGAGTTCGATTGCCACTGGACACAGGATGGTCTGAGCCACTGAAAGATTGTGGTTACTGTTGGCATCGTCGAGTTGAGGAATCTTCTGCTGATCAATGCCTGGTCTATCTGATTTGTGATTGTCAAGTGTATTTAATCGTGAAGCGATCCCCGCCTGCGGATGGAAAGATAATGATTTCTGCAGAAATCCACGCTGTGCTCTATTTGTTTCTTGCCAAGTCTGGTCCATGACGACCCATAATGATCTCTTGTTGCCCACTTAGGCGTTGAAATTACCCCCGACAATCAAAATACCTCCTCCAGGAGAGATGCTGTTGGTGTCCTCTAGTTATTTGTAGAACGTCGATTTGTTGTTGTCGTTAACGAGGACTGTCGACGCATAGCACTGTTTTTTCTTCATGATCTTGTTGTGCACCTACATAAAACACGACGCAGGAGCCCTCCCGAAAAGAAACAAAAAAAAGACGTTTCAATTGAAGATTTTAAAGACTTTCTCCAAGATGCCTTCGCAATGTGAATGTCAATGCCACGTCAATTTTCGTCCTTCAAGGCACAATTGCCGCTGCCATTTGCATGGAAAAACTCTCACTGAAACTTTGTGTGCTGTAAATGTTGATTAGGTAGGTTAAGCACATTCAAGTTGATTACAATCGCTGCCCTGACAAACCCCGAGGTAAATTAAGTGTAAAATATACTCTTACGACTGCTCCTGGGTAGACAAATTCATTAAATATATATTTCGTCCTTGATTCCCAGAATTTTTTTTTTCTCTCTGACTTTGCCTATGGCGTAGCCTATGGAAACTTTTCAGACACACCAAACGAGCATGAAAAGACTGAGAAGAAAAAAAACAGAAGAAATCATTATTATTGTCTCTGCGACAAGCACAGCAAGGACGAAAGGTTGAGAAATAAATATTCTCCATTTTGTCAGGACGTTGTCATTGTTTTTTACGTCTGACAACGGACGCATGTCGTAAATCTGACGAAAAACATTCGTTTTACGAAACCTCCAGGAAAATCCAGCTTATAAGCTTAAGTCCACACGAAAATTTAAGTCCCACAACCATCAGCGGTAAACATAATTAACTCGAATGGATTCCCATTCGTGTCCTAGGAAAGTGCAACAAAAGCCTTTTTTTCTTCTGTGTGAAGGACATTCCCATACGTGGAAATATGCTTTAATGCCTTCATGTCCTGATAATAATTATGACGAGGTGGGAACATTGTCATCCACAATTTTAATGAGAAACTGCTGAAAAGGAAGAGCGGCCAATTAGCAGAATAGAATATTTCTGCTCGTCTGTTGGGTAATTCAGTCATTAAGTTGGTTTTTGTTCAATGTCCTTTGACATTACAAAACTTAGATTGAATCTGAGAGTGTGGAAATACCAAGCAACTAATGAAATTATTACCCTCGGGGAAGTGTCTGGCAAGAAACGACAAGCAATGCCATTACATAATTCCCAGTCTGTGACTATTTCCATGGAAAAAAAAAAGGACGAACATTTCTTCGGTTCTCCTATCCCTATCGTCTTATCATCATCGAAAGGATCGAGTTACTCGTATTGTTACTAGTTTTTCGGTGATGAACCTTGTCAACTTCATATACATCCTTAGAGCTTCTTATGTTCCATTCAGAGTTAAGCTTTCCTATCGTTTGTTGAAGGATCTAGGTTACCATGATGTAGAAGAATATACTACATACATACATATGAAGAGAAAATGCTCAGTTCATCCTTGGTTGTTTGTGAATTTATTTATTTCAAATTGTTGACATAGTTGAGGTTCAGTGTTTCTTCTCTTTTTTCGTTTTCCTTTTCTGCGAAACAGTCATGAAGAGGAAGTCCTCAGAAGAACGGGAGGGAAGTTGTTCAAGTTGCCAAATATTTGAACAAAAGATACTTGAGATGATGATGTGGGATTTTTAAGTTTTAAATTGCAAATATTGAAGTATGTAGAGTAATTGAGGAGCAATTCTATGAAGCGCATTAAGTGCGTGGGAGAATCTTTATTGTGTACATCCTCTGAAGGCCAAGAAAAGAGGACGGATGCACAATGGAAGGAATAGCAAGTGATGATGGGAGTGAGTGAAGGGATTGTTAGGTTAGGTTAGGTGCCAGCTGAAGTCAGTTAGATAATAGGTCTTTTGGGAATAACAATTTATGATATCATATGGATTATAAAATATGTTCCTTGACTTACTCGTTAAACCACTTGGAGCTTCTGATACAGCATAGGAGACTTCTAACATCTATGCATATTGGTCAGATCGCCTAAATTGTTAAGTGCGTGCGAGTACTTTAGACGTCAAGTGAACGTTGGCTTTAAAATTTGGAGGCAGGCTTTTAAAACAGCGAAGAAAATCTAGTCACTGAGGCATATGCCATTCTAGAAGCGTTTCCATCAGATACAGCATTCTTTTACCAAGAATTCGCGGGATTCGGCTTAAAGTGTCTATAAAGCCAAGATATCTGGACTTCCAATTCCAAGCTAAGCCAAAGGGTAATGTCCACAAGAACTTCTAAATGCATGCGGAGCTTTCTATTTACGCTAACGAGCCTTTGGGAAAACCACACGTGGTGTATTGGCCTTTCCAATAAATTATGAAGTGGAAGGCTTTTAGGCGAAAACCTGGCCAACGCACAAAGGTCAGCCAATAACCATTGCCCTTACACCATTGAATTTCCGATAGATGAATAGTGCATCATAACCTCACTTAAACTTAATGAAGCGAGACTGTGATGTTCTACAACGATCGACCGAGCCTTTATTCTACGATGATGGAAAAGAAGCAACTACTTGTTAGCGTTTGGCAGGAGATTTCATACTAAAATTTCTGAAAGACGAATGAGGTAGTCCCGAAGGAGAAAAGAGTAAGCCTCCCTCTAGCGATAGGTCTGAAACCGAGCGTCTTCACCGAGACTCTAGGTTTCATCTGCTCTGAAAATATACCAAAATATACCAATTGAGGTTGGTAGGTAAGGTGGCTGTCCATGTGAGGCACAGACACACGTAGGCCAAGGAAGGCCCGTTGTGATGCCATTCGGATCTTTTCCCTAAGTGCTACTCCTAATGAAACCATTTAATAAAGCTGAGGATACTTTTGACTTAAGTATACGATTATTCACCCAAATTACCGAAGTGATAGGCTCCTAGGTAAACGTTCCTTCTTTGGGATAGGGCAGGACAAGTGTAGAGAAAGTGAAGGATCGTTTTCTTCTTCTTTTCGTCCCTGCAGCTCCTGCAAAAGTCATTTGCGAAGAGGCCCATCGAGTGAAATGCCCAGATTCCTCTGTTCTGGTAGAATCTCTAGAGTACTACAACGTTTGGCGAGTTCGTCGGCCTTCCGATTCCCTGGAATGTCCCGATGACTGGGTTCCCAACATAGGTGAGAGACGAGCGATGTATATGTTTCTGATTCCAGAGATTTTATAGCATCGCTATCGGTATAGCATGTGATTTCCTTGCAGGATACCACATTATGGATAAGCCAGGATAAGCCTCCGTTGATCGCCATAATTTCCACCTAAAAAACGCTACAGTGGTCAGGTAGGTGAAAGGCTCAGGTTAAGCATATCGGAAAAAACACAACCTCCCACTCCGTTCTCAGTTTTAGAACCGTCGGTATAGAAGGGAACGGAGTGATCGTCTCTAACGTCAACACTCTACCACTCCTTTTTGGGAAGGAATAGATGTCCGGAAGTTGAGGTTGAAATTCAACTTGGATGGTGTTTTCCGGAATAAAATTTAGGGAATCTAAGATCGAGAAGTGGCCAATATGGTTATTTGACCATTGAGAGGTGGTCTTCAGTCTGAGGGCTGTGCTAGCAGCTGACTGCTCTTGGATATTTTTCCAAGAGAATCAGATGTAGGAGCACGTCGAGTGCCGTGGATGGTGTGGTTCTTAGTGTTCCGCTAATGCATATGCATGCAGATCTTTGCACTTTTCCCCATAGGTTACGGTGTAACGCTTTTTCTAAGGCCGTCTACCAGACGATCACACCATACAGAAGTATAGGTCTGATAACGGGCACGTGGAGCCAGTGTGTAGTACGAGGTTGCAGGCCACATTTTTTACCAATGGCTTCTCTGCAGCAGTACAGCGCTACAATGGCTTTGTTTAACGCATTCAAGAGTGTTGGCTTTCCAGTTTAGTGTACTGTCCAGAATGAGACCCAGAAATTTGACTTAATTGACAAAGCGCAGGCTGGGGCCGCTTAGAGAGGGCGGCTCGATTGGAGAAATTTTGTATTTCCAGGTGAAGAGGACTAGTTCGGTCTTTTCCGAGTTAACAGCAAGACCACTTTTAGCTGCCCATCTTGAATGGATTGAAAGGGCGTTTTGAAGAAGTTTACCAAGGGTAAGGCAACAATCGCAACATCGTCTGCATAAGCAATCACTTCGCATCCAACCCTTGCCAAGTCGAGCAGCAGTTTATTAACCCCCACAATCCAGAGAAAGTGGGACAGAACACCGCCTTGCGGCGTACCGCAGTTAACGGATATGCGGGTCAAGGCATTGCCTTGCAGTTTTCCAATTAAAAGTCTGAGCGAAGCCTCGACTCCCAGATTCGTGAGTGCATCAGTGATCGCCTCTGCTTTAACGTTGTTGAAGGCTCCTTCGATGGCCAGAAAGGCAATCATGGTGAACTTTTTAACGCTAAGTGATTTTTCAATGGTACGTACTAGTGAGTGCAAAACCGTTACGACAGATCTGTCTTTGCAATATGCATGTTGGGACGGTGATAGGAGTTTGGTACAGCGAAGGTGGGAGTCTATCCGCCTCTCCAGTGTTTTTAGTAGGAAGAATGATAGACTGATAGGACGCAAATCAATTGGAACAACGTGTGAGCTTTTTCCAGCCTTAGGTATGAAGTCAACTTCTACCTCAGTTCACCCCCTGGGAATATGGACAAGGCTCAGGCAGCCTTTTAGAATAATGTCTAGCCAGGGAAGGATTATATCCAGAGACTGCTGAATTTCAGCAGGAATAATCCCGTCAGGCCCTTGAGACTGAGACCAATGTAAAGGGTGGTTAAATTTTAAGGGCCGATGTTGAATGTGAACCACACCTAAACGTCAAGTTTTTTTCTGCATTTCATTTGTCATTTCTCAATTTCAGATTAACTCAATTTGAACCATGGAAAGATACACAATCGAGCAACGCGTTAAAGTTATTCAGGCTTATTATGAAAATGGGCGTTCAAATCAAAATGCATATCGTGCACTTTGTGATTTTTTCGGTCAATTTAATCGTCCAAATGTGCGTACAATCGGAAAAATCGTGCAAAAATTTGAGCAAACCGGGTCTGTAGGAGATGTGAAAACACCAGTGCATGCTCGTACAGCTCGTACTGCAGAAAATATTGCTGCTGTTCGCGATAGTGTGGCTGAAGAGCCGTCCACCTCAACTCGTCGTCGTGCCCAACAATTGCACCTCTCACGCTCGTCGTTGATGAACATTATGCATAAAGACTTGCATTTACACGCTTACAAGGTGCAATTGACTCAAGAACTAAAGCCTCTTGACCATTTCAAGCGTCGGCAATGGTCAGAATGGTGATGTCAATTGGCCGCCAAGATCATGTGACACCGTTGGATTTTTTTCTTTGGGGTTATTTGAAAGAAAAGGTGTACGTCGATAAGCCAGCAACAATTCAAGAGCTAAAGGATGAGATAATTCGGCACATTAACGGCATAGAACCTCAATTATGCTTCAGCGTCATCGAAAATTTGGACCATCGGATGGAGGTGTGCCGCCGAGGTCGCGGCGGCCATTTGGCCGATATTTTGTTCCATACATAATTAAACCATACCAATATTATCATAATAAAAAGAAATGACAATAATTTCCTAAATAATTTGTGTTTTATTCAAAATCAACATCGGCCCTTAAAATTTAACCACCCTTTAGCTATTAGTCCACGTGATTTACCTTTTAAGGTCATGGATGTGCGCTATATCATCAATGGATGGTGAGTGACACTACTGATTCACATCAACAGTGGGAGCGAATAATGTGTCCTTACGCCATATGGATAAATTGCCTCTTGACGTCTTTTTATGTATTTTTTATCCACCATTAGAACCGGAAACTCATTTGAATCCTGTTTCAATCAAAACCTACATACGACTCCAATCTAAATCGCACCTGAGGTGTAATTTCGACCACAAATCTATTATCGACCTCACGAATCAATGCATCCGAATTACATATATATGCATATCAAAGGATGTTAGCTGTTCTTTTCCATATCATTGAACACCATCACAACGAAAATCTGCTGACAAAAAAAGCCCCACACGCTGTAATTAAATGTCCGGTCCCACGTTTAATACAAATTAATTACAAGTCCTTGCATTGCACACTGCAACCACAACGCCAGCACGGTCTCCACAATAAAAGGCTTAATCTCGTTATCAAATTCGAATGGAGAGCATATTCACATGTCACCAGGATCGCCACATGCCTTTAATCAAATTTCTTTACCACACCAAAGGACATGATGCAAATGTGTGATATATGTCAACAAGGATTTACCAAACACAAAACATTTTTCGCATCGAAAAAAGGACATTTCCATTGCTAATGTGAACATGAGTGCGGCTGTGAGGATACACTTCTCAATGATGACAAACGTATTTCGGAGACAGGTGAGTGTGCGAAATTTTATTCAAGTCCTGTCGAATGGGAGATGATAAATGGGTGTTATTGAGTGAAGGCACATTCGACATGTTTGTCCTTTTTTGTTTGCCACTTGAGCACAGATGAATGGGGTTCCCTTTCAAATTCGCCAGCACTTTCTTGACTCCTTAAAACGTTTCTCATTAATAACTTCATTACAACGAAACCCTTAGAGATTCGAGCGGAATACCGCAACTTCTGCATCCTTTTTTTTTTTTGATGGATCATCGAATCAGAAAAGCACACACACGTCCTCGCTAACCGAGGAGAGAGCGGAACCATTCATTGAAAGTCACTTTCCAATCCATCATCCACATAAAATCTCACCCGCCGTTGATTAGCTCCTTCTCCATCGCGCCCCGATCAACCCATCTGTCTTGGCCATTGGCACAGAATTCCAATCCGTCAAAACTATGCAAAGCGTGTCTGTCGACTAGGGGATTGACTATAAAAAAATACAAGTGCTGTCATAAACCGGGCTGACAAAGTCCTATCAACCGAACCTAACCAACTGACCGGACCAATAAAACTGCAATAAAAACAATCCAATTGTCGGAACCTAATCTACCTCGCCGCCTCGACTCATCTTGTTCCCATTCATTGTTATTGGATTGCCATTGCCGCATGACGTCCAGGGGCAAACCCATCGGTCATTCGCCTGGCCATGGAGTGAAAAAAATGACGAAAGGATGAGGATTGAATTCCCGCATTGGCATTAAAATAATTTGATTTATATTGTTTCGAATGGAACGGAACTCGCACCGGAATAATCAGAAAGGATAGGCTCCGGTTCCGCTTTTGTTAATGCTACACACATGCAGTGTGTGCTATGGTGGCGCCAGGAGCATAAGGCGGACAAGCCATGAGTATAAATGAACAATTGATGAGAATACATTCATCATTGATAGTGGGGGGCTGGTTTTTGCCTCACTTTTCTAGGAAAAAAAAAAACGGGAATCGAGGGCACACATCGTCAAGTCATCGATAATTCACTTTGTTATGCCAGCCACGCGTGACCGATTGTTGTTTCTTTTCATTATGTTGGCACCAAAGCCGGCATATGTCAAAAAATACACTTGGAAAAATGTTTGAGTTGACATTAGGATTAACATATGTCTGCGTCCGAGTACTTAAATCGTCTCACTCAGGAATTTGTAGCCATGGTTGGAAGAAAGTACTATCAAAGTTAGAAGCATAGATTTTACCTCTGGTGTATGGTCTTCATTCTATGCCACAATTCGTGAATATGTGAGACACTTGGTACCGATTGAGACCTAGCATTACATCCTTAATACATGTAGTCGGTTCATTTTCAACTTGAGATGAGCCCCGTTTTTTTCTAAGCCTGGCAATCTGGCTGTAGTTTTTGATAACCGTCTACATTTCTACAGCGTAAGGTAAAGTCTGAGCGATTTGTCGGCTTTCGATAGCTATTTTCTATTTGTTAGTTAGTTGTCCTTAAAGAGCGAAGAATCACGTCTACTGGGATGTATGCCGTGACCACGGCTGGTTTCGCGAGATTCTTTCCTTCAACCATGATGAGCTTAGCGTTTTCCCATGGCGTCAGTTTTTGGACAATAGTGGTCAACCAGTCACGACTCTTCGGGTCTGCAAATTTCACTGTTAGCCAACCCGGTTTGTGCGAGCAGCTCAGAGTGCGAATCTGAGGACCATCTTCAGGGAGCTTATGCAGCTCCTTGATGGCGTTTTCCACTTCACAGTTTCGAGGAAGCCAGCAGGATAGCTCTTGTAGTTTTCGTCCGTGAAGGTTGAATTCGCTGTGCCGACTGAAACTCGGTCAAGAGAGTTGAGGTCGGATTCAGCTTCACGGACTGAACATTCAGTTTGTCCAGTGGGTAGTTGGCTGGCGGAGTTAGGACTATCCAGACTTTCTTCGGTCAGGGTTTTGTCGATCTCTTGTAGCAGACGGTCATCACTCCATCTGGGACAAGGGCTAGGTTCAGCCAAGGGCTGACACATGGGACTACGACTTTCCAGATCACCGTCAGGAATAATTACTTCTTTTTTGAATCTATTTTGATCCCATGAGAAGCTAGGGAAATATACTGTCAGTCCACGCGGACCCCGCGAGCTTGAATAAGGCTAAATAAAATTTAAGGGCGCCTGTTCTTCAGAGTACACCGTTCACCACTGAGCTATTTACGGGCCTTCAGCCTGGTACGTCCTTGGCGCGGTTCGATTAACACCTTGACCCAGCCATACACAAGAATTTTACTAAGGATTGGCCGAACCGTTACCTTTAACCCTCCTCCTTCAGCCTGTCAGCTTTCGTTAGTTATTTCTCTCAAGCTCGCGATATCAGCTTAGTTCATTCGAAAATACAGATTCATAGATACATATGAATGGTTGGGTCTTGCAAGTGTGAGCACGGGCTCAATTAGGTAGCGTTTCCCTTTTGTCATCTTAACTTCAACCTTTGGACTATATTTTCTTCATACATACGTCCAAAAATATTTGTAGACACCAAGCATATTGGCAAAAATTTCACTCCAAGAGATTCTTTTTGCGGTGTCCCTTCCAACTAACCAACCGCCACAAGGACATGTGAATTTAAAAAACAAGGAAAAAAAAAATCTCCCAAAACACTATGACAACATGTTAGATTGCGGTACTGCCTATGGCTTACGTTCTTCATACCCCCAAACGATTTCCCTTTCTATTAATTCCATCAATTTCATTTCTTGACCTACTCTAGCATGTCATGCTTGTGTAATCCAATACGATAAAAAAAGAAGAAGACCGACTATCTCCCGCAACGAGTTTTCCTGGAAACAAAAAAGAAATAACAAAATAATGGTCCTAGATAAATAAGGCGTAACGCTCCAATACGATGATGCAGCAAACTATCTTGAGCTATCGATATGTCAATCATGACGAATAGCTTGCGCTTATCTACCCCATCGATTTGTAAATATATGTAGATAGAGAGAGCATCAGAGATCTTCCGGAAATAAAAAATATGCAAATAGCTTCATCCTCATCCCATAAGGGATATACAAAGGATTAACTTGAATATTTCCCAGAAAAAAAACTTGAACACAAAATCCCTCTTTCGAAAGTCCTTAAGGGGAAGGGAAATATTTCAAAATTATTTCTTTTCTCTAGAATTTTATTGGCATACGTAAAAGTTTTATCCTTTGAAGTCCTGTTTTATAGTTTCGTGGTATTCCAAACGCGTGACTACTCCTGATGGCCTGGTAAAACTTCAAGTGACCCTTGCAACAAAACCTATTAAATATATTTTTTGGTGGAAAAAAAAAAAATTTATAATTCTATTTTAAGTTGAAATTTGAGTATTTGAACAGGATGGCAGGCATACCCTTACTTTGCAGATTACAAGTGGATGATTGGAGGATATATTTCTTAATGGAATTTACTTGGGAGAGAGTTTGAACAAAAGAAGTCTACGAATAGCTTTTGAAGGACATGCAGCATTTTTTTATTGGTAGACTCTGAAGTGACTGGTGTAATTCAAAGAGTCCCACTCAAGATGAATCAAGATGTCTAGGCCCTGGTCTTGAAAATTATTTTAAATTGCCAAAGAAAACTGTTTTTTTTAAAGAGCGCAAGGAGGAAAAGGTTTTTAAAATCAATGACTTGAAGGCCTTTTCCTTCATTGGTTTCATCATCTATGATGGCTAGGATGAGCAGCCCCTTAAGGCAGGCAAATGGCCCCAAATATCTTGCGACTAAAAATTACGAAGGATGTTTCCATGTGGCTTCCACAGAGAGAGTATTTCAGCGCGATAGTCTAGAACTGGAATCATCCATGAAGTCTCCTTAGTTGTTCTGGGTAGGACCTAACTACCTATTTACTTTCCTTCTCAAGCTACAGAAACTGCGATTGTCAAGAGTGATTTTTCTGAGAAACATGATGATACCATCAGGTTGTATCTAGGAAGACCAAACAACCTGTTTTTCAAATGGTTAGAAGCCTGAGTAGTGACTATGCTGTCGGCACAACGCTTGACTAAGAAATTCCTGGAATCAAGTTCTAGTAACGTCTGAAAAAACCCCAATTTTCCGTGTCGACATTCATCTTGTGCGCGTAGAAGGTCTGTTCGACCTGTGACTCCATGTTGAGTATTTGGTTAATGAACCTTCTCGCAAAGTTCGCAGCCGGCGCAAAGTTCCTCTTAATATACGCAGAAGATAGGGTGTGATGGTTTCCAGCCCGTTTTGCGGTCTACGGTCTGCTTCTGGTGCTTTGGACAGCTGAAGTGTATTTATTGCTCACTTTAGTAGTTCTGTTGTGTATACGCTTTTAACTATCACTCTGTCTTCTCTCTTGGGTTTTCATTACCTTTCTACAAAGTGTATGCTTCTATAAGGAAGGCTACCTGCGTATTGTGTTTCTAGTAGAAGAAGAAATCTCTGCTCTACGTCTTTGATGTGGCTACTTACCATCTTGCATTTTCAATGAGCATCGCATAACTACTTTATCCTGGAAAAAGGCTTTGTTAAGTCTGCCTACTGATCTCACAGAATACTTTTAAGGCATTCCTCCTTTTAAGGCATAACCTACACCTAGGTTTGCATTTTGAATCCTAACTCACTTATGGTCTTATTCCACCTCCCATCTTTAGCACGGCTAGTAGGAAAGCTAGTCCCATATCATTGCATGCTAATCTCTTCCAAGTCACTCCTTAGTTCGAACAAGTCACTTCCTGCTGTCCTAATATTCTTCACGTTTTTCATGTTCCACTCGAGTTTAGATCTATTTGGACGTGCCTCAATCAGTTTTTCGTGGTTCCTTTAAAATGCGACTTCCTTCCTGAGACCTTCAATGTTGAATGTGTTGTTTCCGTGATCTGACATGGGAGGCCGTTAAAATCAGATTATCAAGTATAATATCAAAGACTTCTCTTCTGTACTGGTTATAGTTGGTGTAGATTCAAAAAGACATTCACGTCCAGCATTGTTGTCGCTACTACCCCATTGTAGACAGTGGGCATTACCAGTGCATGCCAGAAGAAGTAGCATTTTATTCCTTTTGAAGTGCTCAACTAGCATTTGAACTTCTGTATGCGGTTTATACCCATCCCCGTCGAAGTAGACTGAAGCTATAATTAGCCTTCTTGATCCCTTCAATTGAAGCCCCTGAACCCCAATTTTGTCAACCCAAGAATGTGGTTCAATTTTGTATAGCCACCAAACTGTTAAAAATTCATAAATTCCAGAGGAGCAGACGTTCAAATCAGTTTATTGCCATTTTGGGTGATACCAAATGAGTGGGCCGACGCCATGTTTCTTTTATACCAACTGGCTTTCAGTTAGGTTGGATATGCCGATTTTAGTAACTCCATTCTGGGATAAAAGCCATACGGTCGCCCTATTGGAACTTCACTTGCGCTCCTGTAAACATTTCCAACACAAGTCTGAGGGTTGCTTGTAGACCTAATGCTCCGAGTACGTCCACTGAATCTGCCTTATTTGGCAAACCGCTTTATATGAACTTTTCAATTCGTTTTGTCAGAAGTTTTGGTAATCGCCGTGGCTCAGTGGTTAGTGCGTTGTTCTGCTGACCAAGCCGCGTGGGTTCAAGCCCCAGCCAGGAACACCGAACATTTTTCGCGGCACCACCTCTCGTCGGGAAATGACAAGCCTCCGGGAGTGTAATCTGTCATGAAAGAGCTTCTCACTTCGCCGTTCGGAGTAGGCAATAAAGTGTAGGTCCCTTCCATTCGTGCAAACAATGCAACACCCACAACATGAGAAGCTAGGCCTTGGCTAATTCCGAGCTGTCGCGCCAGCTATTCATTTATTTTATTTTATTGGTGGAGCTCAAAGCCTCTCTCGGCAAACCCAATCCAATTTCCTTCTAGGTTTTACTAGGCGCACGGGATATTAAGGAAGATAAACCACGGGTATCACAGTGGTTCCCCTTAAAACAAACTTTGGTGCAGAGTTGAGAAACGTCTTCCTCACCCCACAAACTAAGCCTAACCAAGGTTCCACCAATTACCGGAGGTTTCCACGACGCCGTTGAGGATTTTTTTCCACCTCTTTTGAAGGGACTCCTGCCATGACTTTTGAGACGCCCTTTAGTCGATCAGGTCCGCAAGGGGTTCGATTCGTGGCATGACAGTTGAGGCAAATATTTCGGTAAAGTGTTGTTGGACGAGGGCTTTAAAGATCAAAAGACTATAATCGCTTGATTGTAGGTTAATTAATTTGGAATGGTTTTCTAAAGTGAACTACACTTTGACTAAAGGTAGGATACATTGTGAGTTCTGGGGTTTTACCACAAATCTACTCCTGAAACCACTTAGATTTCCTAACAGTTCAGTTCAGTCGTACTGGGAATGTTCAAATCGTTAAGACTGTTGTAGGGGTGTTCTTCTTAGGTGGCTTTTCTAATACAGACAAGACCGAGACACGTGTAGATAAGGTCTACGATGGACGATGGAAGTGTGACTGTGGCGAAATAGACTGTAAGAGTGGTGGATGCCAAAGTCCTTTGAAAACACTCCGGTGCCGAAAAGACGTAGTGGTTTTCACGCAGAGCGGTATGAGTACCTTAGCTTGTCTTGAACTGGCTTTCAGAATAATTAGCCTAGAAAAACAAATGGTCTAGGACCGAAATGCTGACCCCTGTTTTAACAGATTCTTCTCTTGTTCGTTTTCCTACAATACCTTCGTATCCTTAAGTCCTAGGCAATGTCAAGTTGTTACCCGATCCTGCCACCAAACCAAATAGGTGACGGTTGCAACATAACACATTTGTTTTCCTCTAAATAGGCTGTACATAGTTTATTTCTCGACAGGTCACATATTTTCCTCTAAGCCTTAGTACAAGGGTATCTGCCGTCAGATCGGATGGGCTTGAAAGGTGATGGCTTTAAGGATAATTTCCTCCCCACTGGGCTCACAATAGATCTATATTGACTTAAGTGTAGCGCAGATGGTTCTCTCTTCCCTCACCAACCCATCTACCTAACTTAACCTAACCTAACTTTTGTTCCACAGTCGTCGCCATCGTCCCCTTCCTCTCACAAATTAGTTCAGTTTCAGCTCTTCAGCTCTGACAGACTTCCCTTTTTTGTCGACCATCTTTTGAGGTCTTTCACTCTACACCTGGTACGGTGGAGAACTTCTTAACTTTTTTAGAATTTCGGGTTCGCTAGCAAGGAATCTAGGCATTCGCAACCAAATATAAGGTCGTCGAGTACCTGCTTAAGGTAGCTTTTCTAATTCTGGTAATGTAGGGAGGGAGAAGCTCCTACCGAATTCGTTACAGACTATGCCCAGTTGTTTGGCATGCCTTTCTAGGAGGCAATGTCCTAGAATGACATTCGCAGCCGGCACACAGATGATCCTTCTGAAACCAATATGCATGGATCTTCTATTTAACTGTAGTAGTGCTTCCCCCGCTTTATTACATTTTCCCATCAAAGGACAGCCTGAGGTTTGGATGCCTCACCACCAAGTGCTATTCGCTTACGTGTTTATTGAGTAACCAAAGTGATTAGAGTCTGTTACACACAACGCCTATTCCCCTCCAGGCATACCACACATTTCCAAATAATTAGCCAATTGTTTGCATAGCCATGCCGCAGCATCACATTCAAATTAGATGGCCAGAATTCCATTGCTCTCCTTTTCGACCGATTGCCACTATAGCCATCGATAATTACAAAACACGAACGTACACTAGGCGCACGATGGTAACTCAATCTCCGGATGTTCAACCACAACAGAGAGACGAAAGCGAATTGTTAACTCAAAATGGCGTTGCCTAGAGGCTTCTGTCCCACACTCGGCCTCTTTTAATTGCCGGAAGGCATTTTTCGCAATCGCATCTGCCCCAGCGTTTTGTTCCATTGTTGCTGTCATTTCCCAACGGCAAATGGTGCCTGCGGAGAGAGTTTAAAAAGTTTATTTCGAAAATTTCAAAAGCAAACAGAATGTCCTTGGAAACATTAGTAAACTTGTGCATATTTGCGCAGGACATTATTGGTAAATACTTGTTGTTACTTTTACATCAAGTGATTGAAACTTGAGCATGTCCCTGGGGCGGTTTGGGGGGAACCCAGACTCAGTGGAAATAGATAAAGATATTCAGGGATTTTTTTTTGTACGGTTGGGTTCGGTTGGCGGCTGGTACATGTTTACTGGAAGACAAGACGGAACTTCAAGGTCAGGACGGAAAAGGAATGCCTTTCAGGTGGCAGCAGCTTAATTGATTGCGGTTCTATAAACAAATGAAACAAATGGAGTTGTGTGTGCGCCTGTGTTGGTGGACAGAATTTCTCATTTAATGGAATTTAGGCGGTAAATTGTTACATTATGCCTACGCCAGAGAAGGCTTGTATGTTTTCTCGCATTTTTATGCTGATTGCACGCGCTTGTCGGTTAGGGATTAGGAGTATATAAATAGAGGAAAGTGGATTCGTAGTGTTTGCGACTGGGTGGAGGAAATAATTATCTGGTTTTTCACTAAAGAAATCCATGAAATAATAATCGTTCGAAGCGGGTATGATGTTAATTGACGGTGATAGCATTCGACGCCCGACATGCACTAGATTTGGTCTTAACCTATCTGCAATTTATCAACAGGTCTTCTTGTTAAAATCAGTTCTTATGCAATTTATTAATAAATAGTAGACAAAAATAGAGCCTGGAACCGCTTCCGAAAATGAAGACTTCGCCGGTTTGGTAGGTTCGCCGACAGCTTTTTATATAGCGGGCAGAATATCTTAAGGTTTATTCAATATTTTGGGCACAAAAAACTCAACTTGAGATCTACATGATCTAATTCCGGCGCATTCGTTAATCTAACTTTGTAAAATTCGCAATATTTGTGGTTTTCTAAACCCAGCTTTCTGGCTTTTTCTTTTAATTTTCAGTGTTTCTTAGAGAAGCTTGTAGTCGATTTTCACTAAAGCTAACAGAGGTTATTATTCTTTTTCGGTTAAAATTGCTGCGGAGAGTTGTGGCTTATCTTAGGCAAGCCACTGTCTAGAGCTTTGATCTTCTGTTTGTTCGTTCCTTCTCGTACTCATTTGCTTGGAAAATTGGCCTTCCCGTCTTGTAAGATGGTTTGCGGTCTACGAACGATATTTTCACTCTATAAATACCACAAGACACCAAAATCATTAGCTGATGAATATAGTAAATCAAAACATGGACAAAGTACCCTATACCATAAAAAGAAAGCTTATTTCGTTCTGAACAAAGTGCATATCTACATTTTTTTGGATGAATTCTCCGAAAGGTTTTAGGATAAGGTACGTTCCACCTGAGAATTTAATCTAACTTACGAAAACTTTCCTTTCTGATGTAAACCCGCCAAATCCGGTTGATATCCTTGATTTTCTTTTTCCAAGCTATAAACCTTGAATACTACAAAAAAAAAATTATATTCCTGCAGATTTGAAATGACGAACTTTTGATTGCCTGGTTTCGAAAAGCTTAATTTTGTGCTTTAGCTCTTCCTGACAGCCAGCGAATGCCACCTCCATCGTGCTTTTACCGAGCTTAATTTTTCCTTGTGGTGGACATTAAAGAAATATGGGCGCCGAAAGCACTTTCTTGTAGTTTCCCTTTTTGCTACACCCAAGGCGGAAGAGTTTTAAGCTTCAAAGGCCCCTGTTTGATGAAACATTTTGAACCAAATGATATTACAGTGTGAACTTAAGTCGATCTCATTCATTCATTCATTCATTTTCCAATGGCCCGCTTATCCACTATGAGGGTCGCGGGTTTAGCGAGCTTAAGTGGACTCTCCACATTCCGCCATCGACTCTAAATCATTTGGTCTTGGTCCAACCATCTTATCCTAGGCCTACCCCGGGGGACGCCTACCTGATGGCACCGATTCGATGACACGTCTTGGAAACCGAGGACATGCGTTTAACTTGTCGAAGTATGTACCTTTCCGTTCGAAGAAGTAGCTGCTCGACATTGAGTGCCTCGCGTATTCTGGTGTTCCTAACCCGATCTCGGCAAGTCACCCTAGCAATACAATCAACAACTGCAGCACGGCCCAGGAAGAGCCACGACACTGGGGGGAAAGCTAGACGGAGGCTTTAAAAGAATCACCAAACAATTTAGCGACCTTAAGGACAGTAATTTTCGCAGGAATTGGTTTAAGGCAAGTCGATAGTCACTCTTAGCCCGTTTGACTTCGGTTTTCCTCAGACGGCATCATCTTTCTTCTGGGCTTTAATCGCACAGTTGCATTGGACGAGGGTGGTTATTTTGATTTTTAGCTAGCTGTTTTTGAGTTAGGAAAGCCTTTCGAGCAAAACCTTAATAATATTAATAACAGAAGAGGAAGCGTAGTGACTCGTTAAAAGCCCTAAAAACGATTTAAGGCTGCCCCAATCGGCATTCTGGTAATTTCATGATGTTCTTTTAGAGCATTTCTTTCTAATTGAATGCAGGTGAAAAAACGAAAATTTGACTTACACCAAACAACGCCACGATGCTCCTAGAGACAGGTCTAAAGTATGTTGGCCGTGATTGTCGACGCGTATCGCCTTTTCTACAAAACCATATTAGGTTTTCGGTACTTCAGTTAGGTTACCCAGTTCTCGAAACAGCCTGTTTCCCATGTGCCGGAGTCGGCGGTTTTGGAGATTGGGACACTCACAGAGTAAGTGCTAGACGGTTTCTTTCTCATCCGCATTCTGACAGATCCTGCAGTAGTCTGGGGAGTCGATGCCGAGTCTTTTAGCTATTGTACTTACGGCATAACGCCCCTTCAGTACACCTACTAGAATGCGAGTATCTTTTTTATTCGTAGCCAGAAGACATTTTTTGTGGGCGCCGTGGCTCAATGGTTAGTGCGTTGGATTGCTGACCGAGCGGCGTGGATTCAAGCCCCAGCCAGGAAAACACCAAACATTTTTCGCGGCAACACCTCTCGTCGGGGAATGACTAGCCTCCGGGAGTATAATTTTTCATGAAAGAGCTTCTCACCTCGCCGTTCGGAGTCGGCAATAAAATTGTAGGTCCCTTCTATTCATGCGAAAAATTTAACACGCACAGCACAGCATGAATGGTTGCGAGAAGCTAGGCCTTGGCTCATTGCGAGCTGTCGCGCCAGCTATTTATTTATTTTTTAGAAGACATTTTGTTTTGTTCTCAATTCTCTGCCATAAGCTGCAGGATATAATGCAGTCGTCTTTGGAGGACCAAGAGGTGTTGATTAGCTCTCTCATCTTGTGATCGCGTTACCTTTCAGTACACCGATAGGGAACCAATTCGATGGTTTTTTCTTGCTACTTTGGCTTCACCAAAACTACTTGGGCGTATACTTACCCTTTGAGCATTATTTTCCCCGGGTTTAAACAAACAAACACACTTTTTTTTATTTGAAATTGAAGTCATTTTCTTTAATCATTCAATTTGTAGTTGTCTTAGCTCAGAGATATACACGTACATATTTTAATTTCATTAGTATTATTATTATTTTATTTATATTATTTTTTTTACTGAAAAATATAAATTTAGTTACACAGCTTCATGCCTATAATATGTATAAATTTTGTTTTTCACTTTTAATTTGCACTTAAGCTGCATTTTCAAGTCCTTGATGCATTCCCTTAGAGTATAGAGATATATTTATTATATAAGTCCTTTCAAAGGATACATATGATTTTTTTAGTTTTAAATTAAAATAGAAATATTAGATACATATAGAGAATAGTTACCTTTTAGATATATTTCTGCAATTTGGCGTGGCAAAGATATTATGTTTTATTTCTTAGTTAAGTATTTATATTTTTAAAAAATCTTTTTTAGTTTTTCCTAGTTTTTTATAGTTTTCTTTCTAATTTCTTATATAAACAGCTAAAGATATATTATTATTTTTGTTTAAAAATACGTTTTTTTTTACATCACTAAAATTACACATCGATAAGTTTTTTTTTAATTTAAATTTTGTGGTGTTTTCATTTTTGATAAATTTAACTTAAGTTTTATGTATGTATTTCTTTAGTTTTTGTTTTTTCTTGGCGTTCTAAGATTGATTTTTGATAAACATTCATATCATTCATTATTACATAAATATTATACCCTATAGTGTTATATTTTTCCTCATGTCTGGACTGTATATATATTTTCGTTTATGTTTTAAAATTATTTACAATAACATTGATATTATTATTCTTATTAGCATTTTTTTAATGAAGAAATTGATGCAGTAAAAGCGTATTTAGTTTCTTCGTTTTTATACATATTTAAAACTAGTTTTTCTTCTTTTGTTGACATTTTTTTGTTGTTATCTGTATAATGATAATATAATTATTAATTTGTATACAGAGTGCGTTAGTTGAGTAACAGGAGTTAACAGGAGAGGTCCGTTACTGTCTAAGGATGCGTGCATTTTCTAAGGACTGTGTCTTCCTCTTGAATATAGCCATAGCTATGTATAAATAACATGACAGTGTCCACTGTAGTAATCTTGTATGTGTAGATTAATTCGTAATTTTTGACTCATATTGTGAGCTCAAGCCAAGATTCGGCCAAAGCCTTTACAAACATTTGTTAATAGAATAAAATTGTATTTTCTATTATTCGTATTTGCATCCCAAATTTTGAGAAAGCCCAGCTTTTTGGTGCAAGGTAACATTCTATGCATAGAACTAAAGTTCATGAAAAATCCAACATGATCTCTGTCTATTACAAGAGCTGATTTGTACCTCGATACAGACGAAGTAGAATAACACTGCTCTCCACTTATTCATAAGAATGTCTACGAAAGACCCTTTAGTTTCAAGATACGTGTCCGAAGCCCTCTTAACTTACACCCACTATAAAATAAAAGGAAAACTTCTATTAAAAATTTCTATTAAAAAACATTGGCTAGATGTATCTCGATCTTATGGAGGCCATTTTATCAACCGACATTTTTCTCTCCAACATTTTTTAATGTTTTCTCTCAAAAATGTCAACAAATTTTTTATTTTTATTTTTTTTTTTTAATGTTTAACATTTCTTATATAAATTTGATCTCTTATATTTAAAATGTGTTTCCAGGAAAAAACATTAATATTTGTTTCTTTTTCACTATAAACATCGATATACTTAAATAATTAAAAAAAAATCATAACACCGACTTGACATCTAAAATTGCTTGTTTGCTGAAAATTTTATTTCACATTAAACCTCATGGCTTAAATGTTTTCATTTCTTAACTTTTAGTTAACTAAAGACTGAATGATGATAAATATTTTATGTGCTTATCATTCTCGCTAAAATGTATTTTTTTCTCTTATTTTTTCTTTGACAGAAACCTTGAAAGTTAAGTGGACATGTAAGAAGGTATGTAGCTATTTATATTTTATATTTTTTGTGTGTATTTAGTGAAAACCTTTTGAAATTTGTTTGTATAAGATTTACCCGTTAGCCTTTGAAAAAATGAAAAAAAAAAACTAAAAATTAGTACCAGCACTTTGTTATAGAAACTTAAATGATCACTTTCTCGCTCTCTCTTCTCGTTAATCGTTCGTTCGTTTTTGTTTGTTTGAAAAATTTAATTTTATTAAGAAATACTGCAAGAGTTTCTTTTTCCACCCAAACTACGCTCTTGAATCCTTTGGAGATGCTGTAGCTGTGCAGCTGATGGAACATGAGCTCCGGGGATAACTGGCGCACTACTCGGAGTACTGTGGTGTCCATTGTTACCCATTTGATTTGGTGGCAACGATTGCCTTCGCCTACGTCTTAGAGCGGGACTAAGGTTGTAAGTGATTTTCGCTTGCGACAGGAGCTCCTTGAAAATCTAAAAAAGAAAACAAAAACGCAACTAGCGTGCTAAGGGATTTCTTAAAAGGGGAAGGGGGATTAGCTTACTTGGGTAATATTTTCATTTTTACTTGCTGATGCTTCGACAAATCCATTTTCCCAGTCTACTGTAACTACTGATTCTGTTGTTTCATAATCTATCTGTAAAGATGGAATTAAAACTTAATTTTATAAAGCTTTGAACTAGACAAGTTAAGTGGTAGAAATAGGCTTCCATTGTGAGAGCATATACATGAAAGTGGCATTAAAGTTGTTGCTAGAAGAAGAAGAAGGTCACCTTTAGAAATCTTAGAACACGTTAAACCTTTTCCCGTTGAAAGGATTCTCGTATTGCTTGCCATCCACGGGCATGAATATCGCATTCACTTCCCTACAAGTACAAGAGACGTGTTCTAGCCCAAGGCAGTCCGCAGCTTTTTATAGGGAGTTTGTGCGTGCCAAAACAAAGTTATGGCAACAAATTCTCGCCATGAGCTTGGAACTTAGCTGAAGTATCATCCGGTGTCCTACAGCCCGAAAAATGAGGTTCCACTGAGAAATGAGTTTCTCACACTTTTTGGGTTCAAGGTCGCTTACCTCTTTTAAAGGTATCTTACGACGGCTCACTGGTTCCCATAATTAAACCGCAGTGGGTCACTGAAGAAGTAAGTGTCTTGGGTCTTCTTTCTGGTTCTGCTGAGGCTTGGGCAGTCGCGGAGAAAGTGCGTCGTGTCCTCCTCCGCGTCTATATCGCCACATCCTCTGCAGAGGTCAGTCGTACTTAGTCACATTCTCCTTAGATGGACCTTCAGAAGGTTGTGACCTTTGAGGATGCTGATCACTAGAGCTTAATGCGATCTGTTCAGCGTAACAGCGTTTCCTTTGACTTTCTTTTATTTCGTTTTGGCCACATCTTGACATGCCGCATGACGGAAGTGTGCTCCGCCTCCAGAAGTCCAAGTGTATTTCTTGCTTTAGAACTTCCATAGAGGTCAGAACCGTGTGATCGTCCATTATTTAGTACAGTTCCGATTTCTTTTTTGTCAGTTCATCGGGCTTTTCATTGCCATCAATGCCTCGGTGCCCCGGAAGCCAGCAGAGTGATACATTAGATTTTGAGCCTATGATCCTAAGCTCTCTGCGACAACCCTTTACTACAAGTGATTTGAGTATTGTGGATGACACGGCTTTGATGGAGGCCTGGCTATCGCTGTTTCTTATCGAAGAAGATAGTTCTCTTGCGGCCTTGGTTATCGCTAGAACTTCAGCTTGGAACACACTGGCGTGGTTTGGAATTTTATCGACCGGACAATGAGGGGTTTAATGAGTATATTCCGGAGTCTACCCCCTCACCGTCGTTGAAAATGGATATATTGCCGGGATTTATGACCCTTCCTTCATCCCAACTTTCTCTTGCTGGAAAGAGCATTGGGAAATTTAGGGTATGGCGTCATGAAATCAGTTTTTCTTTCTAACCTCGTCCATCTAGCGATACTGGTGTGACCTATTTGGGCCTTTTTCCAAAAGCTAGTTGCTTGCAGTCGTAGGGCGCTTTTTGCTGCCACTTATTTAGTGTATAGGTCAAGCGGTAGGAGTGAGAGTATCGTTTCGAGAGCCGTTGTCGGAGTCGTTCGATAACTTCGATAACTTGTAAACATTTGCCTTTGCTGTTCCTTGCCTGTCGGAAGCTCTAAACGTCACCAGCATCTAACCTCTCATCGATGTTTACCTAAATGCATTCGATTTCTTTATAGAGGCCATCCGTCTATCACACTTTTCACATTAAAACTCCTACACAATTTTTCTACTATGGGTCGTCCTTCTATTACCCTTTTCGTAAAAACTAGATGCAAACATCTACCCAATCCTAAGCAAACTTCAACGCCCAGTCATTTAAACTTATTTATTAAGAAAACGTGAACCTCCATTCAACGATTTAAACCGAAAGAAGTATGGATCCTTAGCCCTGTTCCAGTGCCATAGCTTAACTCATGAATTTCCTTTCCACGTGGCCACGCATTGTAAATGATCATTGAACTCATCTTCCTCCGCACAAAACAGGAAAAATCTGTAAAAGTAAACCCTCAACCGTTTATTGTCTCTGACCTATGTAAATTCTGACATTTCAATCTGAGATGGCAGCATACGAAAAAGAAGAGGGGACACCCAAGGAGCTACCTCCACAATAGGCACGTTAGGATTTTTTGTACCCAAAGTTTAACTAAAAATTTATGCAAACAGTTTGCGTTTCCTTTTTTGTGCTTCGATAACCGGTTGAAGGAAAGTGAATTCAAATATTCTAAATGCGACAGACATTGTGGGTTGGGACAGACGTCCCACACAGTTCTCGCTGTGATGTTTGTGTTGTGCTTACCCTTTAATATGAGGGCCTTTTGCAAATTCCTTCAAAATTGAATGAAATATGCTGTTTCCGGTTGAGTAGAATTTGAGAAATGACGTTTAGCCAATCTATTGGGAAAGAAAGCGAAGAAATGTTCTGTGTAACGAGAAGGAAATGAGGCATGATGTCCTTATTAACATTTAGATAAACAAAATGTGTCCCAAGAAACTGGAAAACAAATCAATTTGCATGCGCAGATATGAAGTTGTAAAGACGAGCAAGTCTGGGTTCGGAACTACATTCGCAAATGCATAGGCAAGCCTTCACAGGCATCACAGGTACTATTCTCAAAATGTCATCTTCTGCTTTGAAATTCCTTAGAAAAGGTTGGCCGCAGCTAGCGCCACAGGGCGTCATTTGTAATATGTGACATTCCCATCAACATCTGACATATCCTGTATTACATGTATGCTTTTAAGAAATTTTACCACGAAGTCACAATCCTAGCCTCTCGCAACTATTCATGTTGTGCGTGTTACATTATCTGCACGAATGGAAGGGACCTACAATTTATTACCGACTCCGAACGGCGAATTGAGAAACTTTTTTCTTGACAAATTGTACTCTTGGAGGCTTGCCATTCCCCGGCGAGCGGGTGATGTCGATAAAAATGTTCGGTGGACACGGTTGGGCTTGAACCCACGCAACTTGCTCAGCAGTCCAAATCACTAAGCACTGAGCCACCGCGACCACGCCCTGACTAAGTCTTGAAAATTTCTTCTTGGCTTCAGCTTCGAAAACGTCGAAGTAGCTAATCTAAGGGCAGTGTGCCTGTTGACGTCAGCGTTAATTTTGTCGTGTTCAATTTTTTCACTGTCCGATCTTATTCAGACTTTATTTGTTAGATCTGCCTAGTAATTGTTAAAATATTGGTAAGTTCTGCTATCGGTTACAATCTCGATGGCTGTTGAAGCGATTCCTATTTTATGCTTTCTTCCTCCTCTTCGTCCCTGCAGCTCATGCAGAAGTCATTTGAAAAGAATCTCATCCTTCTGACATGAAAGCCAATGGGACAATGACCACTGAGAACATCGATTACGGTGCTAATGAGCGACCTATTGTGTTAGATCAAACTTTTAAATCGAGTGAGATTTAGCATAGGCCAGATCTCCCTGGAGGTACGGCACGTGGTACCATTTCTCCATCTTTGGTTTGTTTTACTGATTGCGTCGTACTCTAAGAGAAGATTACATGTAGCGAGTGGATTACCCAAATTCTTTCGTTCTGGAATGTTGTCCAGAGGAGTACCATGTTTGGCGAGTTCATCGGCCTTAAAGTTCTTTGGAGTGTCTCTATGACGGGGTACGCAGCATAGGTGAATGTTAAAATTTTCTGCCATCTCCATGAGAAATGAGCGACAGTCTGAAGTAGCTTTTGATGTACATATTACCGATTTCAGGGCTTTTATAGCAGCCTGGCTATCGGTTAAAATTGTTATATCCCTGAAGGATATCACATTGTGCCTAAGGCAGGATAAGACTTCGTTGTTCGCCATTATTTCCGACTGAAAAATGCTACTGTGGTCAGGTAGACGGAAGGGGATGCTCAGGATAAGCATCGGATAAAACACTACTTTCCACTCCCTTCTCGGTTTTGGAACCGTCGATATAGAGATGAACGGAATGGTCGCCTCTGGCGTCATCACTCTCCGATGCAGGTTAAGTTACCGCTTTGATTGCTGCTTAGGGTGCTGACAACACCCCAGTACTATTTTCTCAAATATTTTATACTCCACTATTTTGTTGTTTTTACATTCTTCTACCCCAGAACGATATTATTAACCTGTAAAACCACAAAGCAGAGTAAAGCTTTGCGTAAAAAAGGAAAGTCACAACGGGATGTTGTCAACAACCCACCTACCCACAATCTTACGTTACTATAACTCCCGTACACACTTAAAGGTAAATAACTCCGCCACGCTCTAAATCGCGAAGACTTCTGCCTGAAATATTTTGATGTGAGGTTCCAGCTGTGTGGAGAGTTCGATTTGTGGTTGTAAGTTCTATACTCCCATCCCAGAATGGTTCTCGATATAGGAACTGTGCGTGCATTGGGCGTCACGGTCCTGTTTAAGTTGTAGTTCGGTATGGTTTCAAGTACCATCTTTATGATTTAAGGGTACTCCTTATACGATTTGTCGTCGAAGAGGCCCAGGAGTCTCTCCCTGAAACGCTGGTCGATAGGTTACTATTGGTTTTGATGGAGTTTAAGATTTTGGTACGAGGACCAGGCAAACGGCACAATTTTCATGCACTTAAACAGGCACATTGCCCTCAGTCAGTTGAAAGCTTAATAGTATGCATTCAGTTGCAACGATAGAAAGACATCAAATGAAACCACGTCAGATTGCTACACTCCTTCCCAAGGCATCTAATAAACTTAAAATTGTTCTTCACTTACCTCTCTCAGTTCGCTGTCGTCCTCGACCAAATCGATTTTGTTACCCACTACCACAATTGGGACCGCACTTGTACACTTGGTCTCATGAATTTGATCTCTAATCGTTCGCACCTCGTCGAATGTACTCGAATCGGTGACGTCGTACACTAAAATAAATGCATCCGCTGATGATATGGATAAAGCACGCATCGCTGGAAACTGCAAAAACAAAGAAAATGGAAAAAAAATTATTTTTAAGGATGCGTGCATATCGTGTGAATGTATTTTTTTTAATTAATTAATTTGTCAACGTTGAGTGGGTAATTAAAAGGACACACATGTCGCTCAG
This sequence comes from Matsumyia berberina, assembly GCA_917880715.2. NCBI lineage: Eukaryota > Metazoa > Arthropoda > Insecta > Diptera > Syrphidae > Matsumyia > Matsumyia berberina. The sequence goes on from OU862870.1 coordinate 53,775,591, forward strand.
CAGGCAAAGTCATTTTTTAAGTAAGCTGACAAGTGACAAGGACGGCACATCTCAGGTGACAATGTGTACACTGCAGCACTGCAAAGCCTCGGTTCAGTGAATTTTTTGAATGAACCCAGCCATGGAGAGCGGACATTATTGATTGAATTCATCGTTGGCATATTATCTCTATCAGCTCGACTGAACTTAAATTTTATGACATTCATAGGTTTATCCGAACACACAATGGAATATATCCAGCTCACGGTTTTTTTTTTTTTAATTTTTTCAAAATCCTTGCGTGAAAAATCAACCTCCTGTCGGATCAGAAAATGAAGATTTTTTTCTGTTTTTCCTTTACCCCAGGATAACCAACAAAAAGGAGGCGAAAAACTGACATTAATCGTGTTAGAAAGTCTTAAAAATCCTTCCACCCCGGTGAAATTGATGCAGGATATGAACGGTGTGTCAAGATATTCATGCAAGTTATCGCTGCTTATACGTGGTATTTTTCGTTTTCGTCCTTTATTTCCCCGCCTTTTGTTGGGAGAACAGGTTGAAGTTTTTGATTGAAACTACACATGGATAGGTGTGGCAGGTGGAAGGATTTAAGTTATTATAGCTGCGTTGGTTGCTTTCTTTTATTTTCCTAGATCCTTTTTTTTTCCTTTTTCCATTCCATGGGGCATGATAAGTCCTTTTGAAAAGTGTAAAAGAACAAAGCTTGTTCAGATTATCCTTGATGGAGAAATATTAGGTATGCTGTGAGGGAAAAAAATGGGGAGCGACGATTGTGAGGTTCATTATTCACTGTGGCTTATGTGAAATTTTTCTTCCGAACACCCTTGACAAGGTCCTATTTTATTTCTGCTTCGCCTTAAGGAGGCAATTTTAGTTAATTGTCCTTTGCTAATAAAAACGGGAAGCACACTTACATTGGTGTCATAACAAATTTATAAACTCATCTCATCCTCACCAATGTGTCCCATCTGTGAGACATACACTTCTCAAACTATGAGTGTCACACATGTGTCTCAGATGTCTCACGCACACAATACGCTCGCGTGATGTCATTACTTTGCCAGGATATGGCTTTCAAAATTGCCTCCATTATCACACATTACTTGGACTGGGGCGGATGGGGATGGAAGATTGTCCCAAATACTCGTAACAACTACTCTTCAAGTGTGTTAGGTCGTCTTTTATGAACTTCATTTAACAAGGACTATAAAAATGTAACAATTCTTTTGGTGAAGGTTAACGACTCTGTAATTGTTGCCATTCAAGTGGCAAAGTAATTTGGGGGAGGAAGCGTCGGACAAGGAGACAATTTAATTTGGGGGATTTATTGCTTAAGGATGTCGGATTTATTGGTTACACAAGGAACTGAATCAGAAGGAATCATTCGAGATTAAGCGACCAATAAGGTGTTACATTGGTTGGTAAAACGACACAGTGTCAGATGTCATTTGTGTTTTGACAGACATCTCACAATTTTGAGATGACTTGGAGACATGTGGTCAAAAAGGAATAACAAAACTGAAGAGTGCTATGAGAGACTTACTCAGTCTCCTCATTGACTGAATTTTTAAAAGGGAGCTATATACCACCAAGATTTAGCCCAGTTTAGTGCGTAGCCTTGTAGTGTGAAACCTTTTAAGACCAAGTCCTGTGAGTGCACCGATAATGGTACTGATTTCCGATCGCTTTAAACAACCCAACCCCTTTGATCGATTCTGATCTAGTCTATCCCAGATTTGTCTAAAAATTTGTCGTACAGTCTTCCCATCTTTATGTCGTACAGTCTTCCCATCTGCGGTTGTCTTTTCTCGGAGGAGAGCCCCGATCGTTCTGTGTGCTTAAAACAACGTTTTCCAGGTTGCGTCTTTGTTCAGCAGAGATACTCTTGGAATATTTAGAGACTCAAGCTCGAAGTGCGTGTTCTGTTTGTAATGGAACGTTTGCAGAGTGCAAAGCTCCAAATGAAGGGTTTATGGACAGGATAACGCGTGCAGACATCAGACTTCAGTTTCAATTTAATTAAACTTCAATGAGATGTCTTCTTGATCAGCCAACCAATATTACTTCATTACATTTCCAAGTTTCAAAGTGACATTAGGCATTCAATCTCTGGGTTTTACCAAGAGCTGGCGATGCAAATTGGGTTGCCAAGACTCAATCAAAAGTTTGTCCTGAAGACTTAAGTGAACTTTACCCTTTCAAATCCAAGTTAAGGCATCACGACGGATATGCGTACTACGTATGTATGTTTAAGCTTCAAGCATAATTAGAAAAAATTCTCCATGAATTTGAAGTATCCCAGTTATTTCTGCTTTTCTTTAAAGTGGCATTTGGTCTGTATGTATACTGTTTGTCCTCTCACCAATTCAATTAGATTTTTCCACTGCTATCCCCGCAATGACAGCATGATAAGTTTAGAGAACTTTCCCCAGTCGAAAGTTTTGACACCTCATCGGTCAACAGACTGAGTTAGGTGTACAAGTTCACCAGTTTCACACTCAACTAATGTACAGAGTGCATTAAACAAAGTGGTCATACTCAGTAGTGTGTGCCTGAACTTTATTTTTCCCTGTTCTGTGTGTCAGGGACGTTGGCGCATCTATTGTAATTGGATTAGTGCTTCAATTTCCGTTTTGCAACCCCTTAAGCACACACGACTGACGACTGTAGAGCTGGATGTGGAAGAAGAAAAAAACGTGAACAATTTTCAATTGAACTTGAACACTCTTTCCGGATCCCTCTTAGCCTTTTTTTTATTTTTTATTTCCTTTAGCCCTTTTTCACCCTTTATCACACAGAGTTATAAAACCTTATTTTCTACATATATGATGGGACCAAATTGCCTGTACCTACACAAGCTGCACTCATAAATCACATTATTGGCACTGCGATAGTGCGTTAGTGTTTGCAACTAGATGTGTGGCCTGTCGTAGACTGTAAAAGTTGTCAGGTCAACTAAATGCCAATTAAAGAGAAAATGTGACGTTTTATGTGCAAGCTGGAGAAATGTATGAGGGAAAAAATACCCATCCGTGGGGACCAGGTTCACAGGGTTTTAGTGTGTCAAAGTCGCAAATTTAAGCTTTCGGCGCGGGGTGGACCTGGGCTCCAACCAACGAGCGTCTCCCATCAGCTCGTTCTCCAGCCACCTGTCTCCAGTTTTGCACTCCAAGTTGGTTTAGGTCCCCTTCCACTTGCGTGCGTCACGTGAGTCGCGGTCTTCCTCTAGTGCACCGTCCCTCGAGTGTGGATTCGGAGATTTTTCCGTGCCGGAGCATTGGTGTCCATTCGCTCTTCATGATCCAGCCACCTCAGTCGTTGAACCTTCACTCTTCCGGCTAAGCCAATGTCGCTGTACGTCCTCCCCCATTTACCGTCTATGCAGACGGGACCGAAAATCACCCGAAGAATTTTCCTCTCGAAACAGCCAAGAGCAGCCTCATCCCTTTTACACAGAGTCTATGCTTCTACGCCGAAGAACAGGGCTGGGACGATTCAACTCTTATAAAGGGTCACCTTAGCTGTACGAGAGAGGGCTTTACTATTCAATTGCCCTCTTAGCCCAAAAGAAACAGCGATTGGCAAGAGTAATTCTTCGTTGTCTGAATTGATAGCGAAGCCTAGGTAGACAAAGTTCTTAACTACTTCAAAGTTATAACTGTCTATAGCAGTGGTTGGTCTCCTATTGTAAATATTGAAGGCAGATGCGTAGATTTGCTGAAAACAGTGTTTTTTGCGTAAAGACTTGCACTCACATCCAAGCTTTGCAGTCAACGAAAATCTGGTAAGTCTCGACCTGAAATTCGTTGATCTTTTACAGGATGCGCCTCGGTGAAAAGACTTAGTTTATCTTCGATCTGCCACATTGTCACTTGCCGGTTTATGTGCTGCAGAAGGTGTCACACAGTGATGTTTACCAAGGCTGATAGTTCCTGCAAGACGTGTAAAAGGGCCCGATAATTCATTTATCGGTCACACTTTTGCCCACCTATGTATGTACATACATATACTTGTACATGCACCCTAATAAAAAATAACCTCCGTATTTGTATTTGCTTGCCTCCCAGCGGGGCATGTGGTGGAAAAGGTTGGGAACCACTGCTCTATAGTGACGTTCTGTCCGAGATGTCGGTGTTGAGTGTCCTTTCTTGTTGACAGCGTATACTTGGTCTTGCTCTCATTGACCGCTAAACCCATCTTCGCCGCTTCTGTGCTAATACTCGAGAACGCGCCAGTGACATCACGCAGCGTTTTTCCGATTATTTCAATATCGTCGGCTTATTCGAGGAACTCGACGGACTTTTGAAAGATTGTGCCTCTGGTATTGGCGCGTAAGTTTTGTACTATTCATTCAAGGACGATGTTGTAAAAGTCGCATGTCAGCTCGTCGCCTTGTCTAAATCCATTTTTGACATCAAAGGTCTCGGTGAGGTCTTGACCGACCTTGATGAAACAGCGTGCATTCTCCATCATCATCCTGCACAGACGGACGAGTTTGGTAGGGATGCCAAAACTAGACATTGCTCTGTAAAGCTAATCTCTATAGATGCTGTCATACGTGGCCTTAAAATCGGTGAAAAGGTGGTGGGTATCGATTGGAAGTTCCTGGGTTTTCTCCAATATCTGCCACAGTGTAAATATTTGGTCGGTGGTGGACTTGCCTGGCCTGAAACCACACTGATATGAACCGATCAGGTTGTTGACGATCGGCTTCAGGCGCTCACACAACACGGCAGATAAGATCTTATAAGCGATGCTAAAAAGACTGATGCCTCTGTAGTTGGCGCAGGTCAGAGGGTCTCCTTTCTTGAGGATTTTCTACCACGACTACTGTAGACGCTAAGTAGAAGTAGACGTTGGTCTCGCACTAGCCACCAAAATATTTAGTTTTCTTGGTTAGAAACTTCTTCCATGGGTTGGAGGACCTTCAATTCGTTGATTTCATCTTTTTATATAAATATCTCTTTGTGAATATAAAAATTAATCTCCAGAGGCTGATTGTTCTCAGAAATTCACACAACAACGACGAGAAACGATCCTCGATTACCAAGTTGAAACATTTTAAACACAAAAAAAAAAAATGCACAAACCGATGTGATTACAGCTGCCTGACATGAAAGCAAACGAGTACGTAGTTCAAAGCTAATGTTTAAGAGGATAACGCACTTGTACACCGAAATAGCTATTTATTTTCAAAACACTCCTTGTCAAGGAAATGGGTATCTAAAAATTCTCTCTATTGCTGAAACGCTCGTGCTTTTCCCTCCCCCATGCGCCCCAAAAGCCTCTTAAAATTTCACAGTGCCTAATTTATATGCATGCAACCTTCACGATTGTTGGCGGAGATGGTAATTAAAACAACGTGAAGGCAATAATACCCTTCGTCTACCCTTCGACACCAACCGTACGCGCCTCCTCTTGCCAAGTGTTTTCATTAATCCATGAGGCAATGAATCTTAAATGCTGTACGCATGGACTCATTACAAGTTCATAGGATTCATTGGGAGGAGTTAAAGTTTCCATCCAGAGTGGGGCTAGGAGAACCCCACGTGAAATTAGCCTAATTTCCCTTTAATTGAAATGAATCGCAATTCGAACCCACCTCCGACGGGGTCCCCATTGGAAAATTAATAAATCAACCTACGAATTCATTAATCAGCAGATTTGTTTGCCTTTTCCTGCGCAGGATGCTGCCCTTGAGGGGGTTGCAGAACAAATACAAGCAATTCACCCTCTAATCCGAGTCTTAAGTTTTTTTCCCATTCATTCTTTCTAAAGTCCCTAAAATCCCATTGTCAAACACAATAATCCTGATGATGGCGTAGAAGATGGGGCGCAGGACGGTTGAAAGGAAAGTGAACAATCCCGAGTGTTTAAGGGTCCTCCAAAGGATCGCTTTATTTTTTTTCGCATGTTGGATGCCAAGAAACACTTGGCAGTGTCTTACTGCTTCCACAGTCACCCTTGGCAGAGGGGCTCGAGGTGGTGGTGGAACTAGAGTCAAAATACGAATCAGTGAAGGTGTTGGAATTTCAATCGTTCGCCCACACTCCTCTCGCTGCCTTCACAGCTGGAAGCGTTGAAATATCTTTACGTGTTTTTATCGTTAAATACTTTACGTAAGTTTTGTTTGTTTCTTTTTTTTTTTTTTTTTGTAAAATTTGCTCGGGGGGATTGAAAAATAACAGTTAGAAGGAGTGTTTTCAGTTTTAGAACGGGTGACTGCTGCTGGAGGGGTTTCCGCCAGGTCGACCTTATTTTCACGCTTTTCTATTGGAAACCGAGTAAATCCCTTCTTGACCTGTGAGCTAGAGTCTGCAAGGATAATTAATCCCAAATGGATGTTGGAAGCTTTTGTTATTTATTCATTTATTCGAGTTCTAAATTGAAATAATTTTTTGGAAGTGTTCCTTCCGATGGACGCAGATTGGGTGGAGGGAGAAACAAATTGCTTTCGGCAGAGGTTGCAGGTATCTGAGAAAAGGGAGGGGGAAGCTAATGATGGCAATTTAATTTAGGATGTTGTTGGAAAAATCGGTGATGCGTACTCTTTTCCCTTTTAAGTGCTGCGAAGTCTTGACGTCGATCGATTTTTTTTTCAGTTTTACCAGAAAGTTTCAAACTTTTCGCTATAAAATTATATTCGAAAGGTGATGTCGTCTATCCCAGTTTTTTTCAAAGTGTGGTCACCAAGAGTGTGGCGAGCTTCAAAATGAAATATGAAAATGCTGTGTTTTTTATTTTTTTTATTTTTTAGGCGAATCATCATCTTCCAGTTCCACTCAGTTTCATATGCGGATGATGTTGCCATAGTTTCTGTCGGGTCATGCCTCAAGACTGTCTGTGCTAACCCGCAGGCGGCTTTTGACATGGTCTTTGAATAAATAAAAACTTCTTTGAGCAAGGCATGTCAAGTCGAAGACATCCAAGACGCTGTCAGTTTTCTGGCAATATAAGGTTGCTTTTGGGAAGACATGGGGCGTATCACCGAAAAAGGTCCTTTGGATCTATACGGCTATGATAAGACTGTTTCTAGCTTATATATGCCTCGGTTGTTTGGTGGAGGGGGCTTTCACGTAAGTATGTGACTGCTTACTACACTAAACTTCAAAGAACGGGCTGTTTCTGCTGCACGGGAACTTTTCCGTGATCTGCCTCCCCTTGATACTTATATCATGGGCTTAACTATCAAAGCAACCTATCATCTTAGACGGGGTGTCTTTTGGTGTCAGCCGCACTGGTGTTTTGATGACCTAACGCGACACTTATCCTACGACCCTAGTTCCATGAACATGCCGTCTGATGCAATGACACCAGAACTTTGGTTGTTGTGCAAATTTAAAGTCGATTTTTCTTGCCTTCAGGACTGGCTTCAGCAAGAGTCCGATTCTGGACGGGGCTGCAGTCGAACTTCACCAGTCATGGGTGTCTTCGTGGAAACCGACAACCCTAGACTTCACTAGTCGTTAGGCAAGCATGCCTCTATTTTGCAAGCAGATATCTTTGCAATCCTAATGGCCACGGGCTATATTGATCAGAAAATGTGGAAGGATCGGAGCAAATGCGTCTGTGGCGATAGCCAGGCTGTGCTTAAAACCTTCCTCAACCCCTTAATCAGTTCCAAGATAGTGCGAGAATGCATGCACTCTCTGAATGCGGTCGCAAGGCTGAACTTTTTGACTATTGTATGGGTCTCAGGTCACACTGGGATCTCTAGAAATGAGATCTCCGATGAGATTGCTAGACAAGGTTCAGAGAATTTTTTCTCAGGACGTGAACCTGTGCTGAGTCTTCCCTCGACCTCAGTCAGGGCCTTCTTTGACGATTGGGTTTCCTACAAACGCAATTGTGTGTGGTAAGGCTCTCCAGAATGCACCCAGACTAAACGAATGGTCCCGAACGTCTGTAAAAAATCATTCTTGCAGAAGAAGAGACTGTAGCATCTTAGTGTTAGGCTTAAGTGACACCAATATCTGCGACCCCTATGGAGGGGTCGCTAAGTTTTTTTTATTGGCTCAAGGGGGTCGTTATTCTTCATCGGTCTGACCGATTTTACAATGAAATGTTTCAAGATAGCACTTATACACGAATACACCAATATGTCTTTCAGAGGTCACGAAAGGTCCTTCACAGTACTTTTATAATAGCTTAGCTTTATAGACCCTTCTCAACCTAATCAAACCATGGCATCTCCAAAGACCAGTGAACCAAGTGCCTAGTACTGCAATGTCAACAAGGATGTAACCGAAACCACCACCGAAGTAAAATATGTAATAGAACGGATATTTCTTCCCACTAGAGGTTTGCCACGACTAAGATGCAGCGTGCAAGTGACTTTAACCAAAGTGATGTTCGACATTGGAGGCGGCTATGTAGCTAACGAGTGAGTAAGGAAAATTTACTTCATTCTCGAAATACGGTTTACAGAGTGGACCTTATAAAAGATTCATTCGCACTCCATAGAACCTACCGAAGCAAATATTTTTTTTTTTTTTTTTTTTTGGGAAAGAGGAAGGCCTCCCCCTGATTTCGAATTGATGTCGGCCTTCTGTCGAAAATGTATGTCTTGTTTCCTGATTGGTGCTTTCGACTTTCATGTCAACAAGTTCGTCCTTGATTGGTTCGACGGAACTATGAGCTCAGCTTTAACTATTGATTTTGGATTTTTCTTCACAGGCCGATCGTGCTTCGTCTGACTTGTTGTCAGTCACTTTCTTCCTCAGCTCTATTGTTTGGGTTTCTTATGGACTTTGAGCGATTTTGTTCCGTAGGATGTTCAGTTACAGGCCAAGGTCAATCGGTTTCGTCGAAACTATTTCGAATTACTCCCGCGTGGATTTATTGTAGAAATTGCTGTTGTGGTCGCCGTGGCTCAGTGGTTAGTGCGTTGGACTGCGTGGGTTAAAGCCCCAGCCATGTCCACCGAAAATTGTTTGCGGCGCCACCTCTCGTCGGGAAATGACAAGTCTCCGGGAGCACAATTTGTCATGAAAAAGCTTCTCAGTTCGCCGTTCGGAGTCGGCAATAAAATGTAGGTCCCTTCCATTCGTGCGAAAAATGCAAGACGCACAACATGCATTACTGCGTGAAGGTAAGCCTTGACTCACCTCGAGCTGTCGCGCCAGCTATTTTTTTATTTTTTATTTTTTATTTGCTGCTGTGACAGGATCTCAAGGTGGTTTGAACGCAGTAAGGGCATCTTCAGTGGGTTTTATCTTCTCAGCCTTATGTGGTTCTTTTTTGGAAACGACTTTGGCTTGGAAATCTCGCGATGGCAGGCGAAGGTTACGTCGACTTTGATAGCAATTTATTCTGTTTCGTCCTTTAGGAGCAGTCTCTTCACGTACGGATTTCAATGGAATATTGTTAGTCTTTTCAGATTTTATGGTAGCGATGCTGATGATTTCCGGTTCTTCGGAATTCTCGATCTCCTCTGTATGGATGAATTTGAGGTTATTTTTTTTGTTGTGCCTTGCTGTTTGAAAGTTTGCTTTGTTCCCCGTTCTGATTCGAAGTCAATTTTTTCAGTTCTATTTAGACTGAACTACTTGTGCATATAATTCTGTAGCTCTTTTCAAGAATACGATTTTTTCGAGGACAAACTTTACTTGCAGCGAACTTTCAACACTCATGTCCTTTAGAAAAGGTCACGGCTAAACACAACACAACATGGACTCCGGAATTTAATAAAGATTTCAGAGGTATTTAAATGAATTTTGATTGACCGTCAATGGATCTCCTAACACATTCCTTAACAGCTTCAATAACCACTTTCACGATGATCATCCTTACAACCTGTTAACTCAAATGAAAATCCCTCTTCAAAATTTCCCATACCCAGGTTCCTTACAGCTCCGATGCGATGATTAATTTATGATGTGCTTTCTTGTTTCATGAACCGTTGAGATTTTCATTAATCATTCAACATGTTTTTGGTGTGCGAACTGGCCCCGCTGAAGGAAGCATTTTAATCTCCTCGTGCGTTAAATGTTATTTTATCGTTGAACACCCTCACCGCTCTTTGGCTGCCGGCATTCGTTTCACATACCTTCCGCACAGTAAAGCCTAATGGTGTGTTATCCTGAGTTCTATTAAAAATCTTTTTCCATTTCCACTCGACTGACTTCTAATTAAAAATTTCAAAAATCTTCTCCCGTGATTTTCCTTTTCCTTTTTTTTTTTTACGAATTAAACGCATTTTCCTGCCGAACAAGGACAGAGAGAACTCATTAGGAAAACATGTGCCCACATTCAGCCTCGTCGGTAGAACAATTAAAATTATCCCCACAGCCAAAAGACACATCGTTTTTCTATATATCTATGCGGTTCTTTAAAAGGAATAAAATACTCTGCTCAAAACGGAGGAGAGTTTCGACTGAAAAAATACGAAGACACACACGGTGTCCTGGTGGAAACGTGTGCACACGCCTTGAGGCGTACCATCACCATTTTTTTTTCGAAATAACCTGGTTTTCATCGCCACACAGAGGAGAGCATTCTCAAAAGTAACTGAAATGGAACAAAAAAATGGTTTCACACTGTGCGGTATAGTGGGTATAGTGGTCCATAACCGTCGAAAAATGTTCGCTTGGGAATTAAAAAACTTTTTCTCAAGGTGGAACGTAAAAGTTTAAAATGTTTTTTACGTCAAGCACTTTGGAATCCTGGAGAAAATGGAGAAAGGTCAACAACAGCAAAAAAAAACACTCACCTCATATGATCCAGCTGTATCGAGGATATCCAGCGTAAGACTCACTCCAGCTATCGAAAAGTTCCCTTGATGCATTTCCTCGATTGTCCTTTTGTATTTCGTCGAAAATGTGTTGTACAGGAACTGTGTTATGATGGAGGTTTTTCCTACTTTTGCTGACCCCATCACAACAATTTTATGTCGGGCATTCGATGGCCCGATGCTGTCATCTACTGCATTGTGACGACCAACTCTGTAAAGGAAATGGGATGAATTAGAGAGCTTTGGGGGGATGTGAAAATGCAATAAGAATATTGCTTCTGTCTTCTTAGGAATCAGGTAGAGATGGACTGGTTTCAAGTGGTTAGAAACTTCTCTCATTCAAACAAATATCGTTCTCAGGACTTTTATGCGGGCCATATAGCGCCAAGGCGAAATAGTTAAAAAAGCCAAGAAAAGGCGAATAGACATTCTTATGGCTTATAAGCAGGTTGAGCTTGTTGTCGCATTCCCTGACCAGATGCGATTGGAATATTGGATTTTTGGGTTTGCAGTGGGTCCAGCTTGACTGCTTTGGGTATTGTGTTCCAAAAGAACTTCGACCCGCCTTGGAATGGCAGAGGCTCCAGGACCTATTCTAAGTTGTCGCAAGACGAATATCGTACTCAGCAGAACACATGTTGGCACTCGAATCAGTGTAAGAACAGGTCCAAGTGGTAGACACGGCATTACTGGAAATGAGTCCAAAAATATGAATCCCTTCAAAAGCAACGGTGGTGACCGGCTCCTTTGGTAGCATAATAGACCTAGTTTGGTCTTCGTGAATCCTCCGACTTCGATGGATAAGTAACCTATGCCTCTACTTTATGCCAGAGCTGCTTTCATTTAAAATGTTCATATAAGTTTTACTGGGAATGTAGTGCCATCGAAAACCACTGACAAGAAACGAAAAGGACATTCTCTTAACGACCTCTTCTCAAAAACAATTGGCACAATATCCCTAAATAGATTTCCCTTCCTTTTTTCCGCTTCATCATCGATTGACAGAACTGTGACATGCCCAAACACACATGCAAAATGCCGATTCAATAATATTTCCCTCATCGTACACATGTCCTTTTGTAAATTAAAAACAATAATATTCGTAACAACAGTAAAAGGAATTTTTGCTGAGCCGCCTACAACTGTTCACCTCATCTCACACTCTCCCATAGCCAAATTGTGGTGAAAGTCCTTTCATAACGTCGTCGTGAACATAAAAAAGGACATTTCCCCAAAAAAAAATTTTATTTATTTACCCTGTCAGACAGACAGACAGACAGCGCTGCTGTTTTGTTATTTTAGCTTTCGTTATACGATGGAAGGAACAATAAACATATCCATTTGCTTATTCGGGGTTTTTCTGTTTCTTCCCTTCTTTTCTTAGCTTTCGACTGTGTGTGTGTGTGTGTTTATTGATATTTTATGCGTAAAACAGTTACTCACTTATCCCGCTTTTGCTTATCTTCACTGTCATCCTTCAAAAATGAAGGCTGTAGACTGAATCGCCGCCTTAAATGTCTTCCCTTCATATTTTTTGGATTATGGTGGCCCGGTTTTGGGTGGTTTGGGATAAAGTTTTGGCCTGATGGGATGTCCTTGGGGACGATATCAGTTATTTACTTTTTGGTGTTTGTTATTTCAGTGGTAGCCACCGATGGTTGTTAGTTCCGTTTCCTTTTATTTTATTTTTTTTTCCTTCGCCCCGAAGGCGATTAAGGTCGATTGAGTCCTGTTTATCGATGTGATGCAGAGGATAACGTTGACTTGTCTGAGAAGCTGAAAAGAGATGAAAACACAAAAGAATTTTGAAGATTTATTTTTAGAATCAAGAGTAAGAGCAAGGAAGGTAATAAATTAATGAGATGTAGCTTAAGGAAGATGTGAAACTTGTGGCCCAAGGGAATAAAACCGAAGTTTGTTCCAAGGAAAAATGTTGATTTGACCTTGGCGTCGGCGGTGGACAGATTTTCATGAATTTTTTCTTGTTAGTTTGGGGAAACATGTTTTAACTCGGTACCCACACCAGCGTTTTTCCGACCGTAAGAATAATATTAAAATTGCTGTCTTCTTGGGCTAAGCCGGTAGATAGGTAGGGTGCGGGACCTTCTACCTCTATCAACCGAGGACAGAGCTTGTAACTTTGTGGCAAGCTAAGAACTCCTAAATTTGAAAAATATTTTGGTCCAAAGCAAGATCGAGGAATTCAAGATCGAGGTATTCAGAATTGTGGTTGTGAAGTTGACGAGCTTGCTAAAGGCTACAACATAAATTCAGGGCTTACTTACTTAAGGTGGCGCTACAGTCCGGGGTGGACCTGGGCCTCAACCAACAAGCGTCGCCAGCGAGCTCGATCTTTAGTCCCCTTCCACTTGCGTGCGCCACCTTTGTCGCGGTGGTCCTCTACTGCGCCGTCCCTAGGGTTTGGATTCGAAGATTTTCCGGGCCGAAGCATTGGTGTCCATTTAGGATTGCAAAAGCATTAAAATCTCAAAGAGACTTCCAATCTTGCAGCAGATGAATTAAGTACAAATAACTTGTCGTTCGTGAATAATCGTTTTGTGGTTTCCAGGCCCAAGAATTGGAATAGCACTTCCGGGTGCAAGCCTGTGAGCTTGAGCTTGGACCGCTTTCACGATTCGGGTATCTGTCTCTATAATCGGGTCGAGGTGAGATTACCGCTACCGATAACGAGTGAGTGGGTGGGATTCGGGATCGAATGATCCATAAACTTAATTGGGAGCGGTTATACCAAATCCTCACATTTCGATGATGAGTTACTCGTGACCGAGTGTCCTAATTCGGCTCCAGAATTTGTTACAAAGATCACACAAGCCTGAAAGGAATTGAGCTATAGGTGTCCTTGTTTAGTGTGGTAAGCCTCTTTCTTCATTTCCTCTGGGTGGATGTTAGTGCTGTAAAGTAGATGATCGCTACTTGATGTGCGTTGTCGGGTTGATACCTTGCAAGATTCTTACGGATGTGTACCTGTGTTGTTAGCCTCTGGTTTCGATATTCTGATAGGTGGCAGACCAGGCAAAATATTTTGCTATCGAGAGCATTTTCATCTCTAAGTTAAGGTGATAGGTGACAACCAGCATTGACGTATTGTGTTGACTTGGCTATTCTGTGGCATGCTTGGTGATTCTTTTAGTGGCTTTCACTCCTAAATCTTAGAGGCTTCCGGAAATCAGCGACTTAAACGTCCTCCAGCTCGTGGAAAAAACAGCTAGCAGTCGCACAGAGCAGGTCGCTTGTGGAATCTATTGCTTCGATGTCTCTGTGTTAAATAAATATATACCTGGCACGACAGCTCCGGGTGAGCCAAGGTCTAGCTTCTCGCAACCATTCATGTTGTGCGCGTTACATTACATGGAAGGGACCTACAATTTATTGCCGACTCCGAACGGCGAATTGAGAAGCTCTTTCATGACAGATTATACGGAGGCTTGTCATTCCCCGACGAGAGGTGGTGCCGCGAAAAATATTGGTGGATATGGCTGGGGCTTGAACCCACGCCGCTCGGTCAACAGTCCAATGCACTAACCACTGAGCCACGGCGACCACATGAGGAAGTGTTACTCAATTTTCTTTCATTACAGTTACAGCTTTGTAAATAAGGAAAAACCCTGTCTCAGTCGATTTTAGTCTAAAACAGTAAAAGTCAGACTACTCATCACCTTAATACATACAATCGATGCTACTTTCCTCCCCAACAATTCAATTCACTTTCTCCTAATTAATAGCAAACAAGCAAAGTCTTCCCTCCAAGAGTCATTAAACAATTCGCTATCAAGGAACATTCCAAAAAGGACAAACTCCTAAGTCTCTAATTTATCACTGTGTCAGAATAAATCCTTCGCTTCCTCCCCTCTGGATCCTGCAATAATTGGGTGACAGATAATGAGCTCAAAGTTTGACATGAGTAAATTTTCCGTACATCCTTCGACAAATCGCCCGGCATAACTAATTACCGCCTCACACATGCTGTGACTACTACATCCTCGTCTTTGGGTGAAGTTTAATGAATTTGACATTTTGGGGCACGAAAAAATGTCACACAACTGATGTCAATCAGTGGCACGTATTCAATTTAGTAGTCAATAACGTATGCAAATATAAATGTGTCCGCCTCCTATGTACATCAGTTTTTCTATCACGAAACAGGATAACGACAATAAAATCAGACACCCCCGCAAAAGAAAACACCAAGCAAGCATATCCTGGAATCAGATGCCAGCTATTGCGTCAATTTGTCAAGAAATCAAAACCAAAAATAAAAAGGAATGAAAGCATCCAGTCAACAGAATACCCGTATCCTGCTGATTTCTTTTGATTCCTTGAAGTTCCTTGTTCCTTGCGGTACGAAATTGATTGCCGGAAATGTCCTGAAAACCCCAATCTCGCAAACACACACAATTTAGGGTTTTTTTTTTTTTTTCTTTTGGTATCCATTTACGAGCCCATTACCTATTGTACACATGTTGTTAGGTGCGTCCATGTGTTCCTGTCAGGAGCACACTGGATACTGGGGCGGTTCCATTGAGTGTTTGATGTGCCAAATAGGGTCGGGAACAAGTCTCAGGGTCAATTAGAAGCGACGATTGACTTTTGCGTTTTTGTTTCCATCGGACCACATTCACTGGTTTCTGTTTGCGTGTTGGTGGGTGTAAACAGGAAATTTGTCACCCCCAGACCTAGGAGGTCATTATCTGAGTGCTGGGGTGAGCAGGTGCTGCTATCGTCTTTTCCAAAATGGAGATGTTTTGGAAATAAATTGTTGCGATTAGATGGGTTGATTAGCAATTAGCTTTAGTTTTGTGGTGAATGTTTACTTCTTCGGTGGTGATTTGAAGAGATATGCGTAGGAAGGGAAATTGGATTTCGAAGAGAAAGTGGGTTCGGCAAAGGACATCGAATGATTTCGCTTCGGTGGGAAGGCAATCAAAAGGTTGTAGGTTCTGTCTTAAGTCAATTGTTCGTAAGAAAAGGACAAAGGGCACCATGAAGCGGAAATTATGACTTATTCTCTGCTCATTTGGACAATTTTAATCGAAAGGTAGTATGAATCCCGGAGGTCCCATTTCTCAAAGCACACACCTTTCACTTCTTCGTTGCAAGTTATTAAGTAGAAAATAAGATTTAGATACGGAACAGTTTTTCTAACCTACGCCACTGCGATCACCTCTTGAAGTTCTGGTGCAGTTTTTTCCCTCCAGAAAGAGTATCTCCTTTCTATCAGTTTCGTTGGCGAAAACTCGTTTCCTGAGGTGAAAGAGGGTCTATTAGAATGTGAAGATAGGTCTTCCACTACAAAGTACTAATGGGCGACATAGATATGCGTAGGATAGCTAGGTGGCTGGCGCGCATCCGAGAGGTCCAATTTTCGATGACTCTGGCGCATAGATCAAGCTGAATTTGAGCGATGGCACGGGTTATGTTGACGTTGAGGGCACTGTTCGTTTGCGGCTGATTGACATAGATCTGCGACTTAAGGAAACCCTACAAGAAAAGGTCTAACGTGGTCAAATCGCACGATCTCGGTGGCCAGTTCACGTCGTCTCTGCGTGAGATAACCATGCCCTCAAAACGCTCGTGCAGAATGTCCTTTGTGGCATCAACGGTGTGGCACGTAGCGCCGTCCTGTTGGAATCACATGTCGTTCACATGCATATCATCCAACTTGGACCAAAAGGAATTGGTAGCGGTAGCGCTCTCCGTTGATGGTAATGGCAATGCCATCGTCGTTTTCGAAGAAGTACGCCCACAATCCACACCAAACAGTGACTTTCTGCGGATGCATTGCCACTTGGTGGACCTCTTGTGGATTGGCATCTTCCCAAATCCGGCAATTTTGCTTGTTGACGTACCCGTTCATCCAAAAATGGGCCTCGTCGCTGAAGATGATTTTTTTTTGGCTGAAATCGGGGTCCGCTTCCAACTGCTCTAATTTTATTATTTGCACGCGTTCCTCGACGCTGTTACTTGCCATGGTGATTTGTCTTTAGTGTCTGAAAAGTATAAATCGGGAAAACTAACAACAGATCAAACGACATGGCCGCCATGAACTGTCAAAATCTACCCGGCCCTATTGGAAAACCATATATAATATATGTATTTATGGTATGGTATGGTATATGAGGGTGAACGTAAGCTCTTCACTTAGGCCTCAGTCGGGCCCGATGTCTTCCGCTCTTTTAATCGTCGGACCTGCAGGGATAGGTTTGGCTTGGAACGTATGTTGGGAGGGATATAGGGAAGGTGGAAACAATTATGGGGTTGACACTAGTGTACGTGTGGTCTGGCGAATCTTCCTGTTTCTTTGGTGAAGGTTGGGATACCGCCGATTCATTTGTCCTTGAAATTTTTTAGGCCCGTATCCATATGGACCCCAGGGTCTTCTGTCGCATTCTCGCTAGGGCTTGGCAGTGGCATAGAAAATGCTCGAGGTCTTCTTTTTCTTCCTCGCAGTTCCTACATGTCTCTGTGTCAGCGAGGCCCAGTGTTTGTTGAGAATAATGTGTCCTGTGATGAGTCCATAACAGCCGTTGGGGTGGAGTCTTGAGCACCGGTTACTCCCAGGGAAGCCATTCGTTGTTTGCTGCTCAGGTGTTAGCACAAGACTCTTCTAGTATCCGGAGGAGGTTGTCCATTACCATAACCATAAAAGGGGAGGGAATATACCCCCTTGTGGGGTGCCTGTCAAGACTCGTCCCAGAGGGATGACTTGATAATGCGATTTTCAATCATATGATTGATCCAATTGTTAATTAAATTATTGATGCAGTATGCAGATAGGGCGCCAATGATATTTCGGATCTTGATGTAATTGAAGGCTCCTTCTACATCTCGAAAAACTCCTCCGACGGACTCCTTAACTTCGAACACGTTTTCGATCGTCTTTACAACTTGGTGTAGAGCGGTTTCGACAGATTTACCTTTGAAGTAGGCTTCTGATTGGAGTTAAGGCATGGGTTTCTGATCAGTTATCTGAAGTGAGCGTCACAGATCCTTTCTAGGGTCTTAAAGATGAATGAAGTAAGGGTGATGGATCTCTATCCCTTTGCACTTGATAAATCATTCCCTGGTTTGGGTATAAAAAAAAAATACCTGGCGCGACAGCTTGGGATGAGCCAAGGCCTAGCTTCTCGCAACCATTCACGTTGTGCGCGTTACATTTTTCGCACAAATGGGAGGGATCTACAATCTATTTCCCACTCCGAACGGCAAATTGAAAAGCTCTTTCATAACAGATTATATTCCCGGAGGCTTGTTATTTCCCGACGAGTAGTGGTGCCGCGAAAAGTGTTCGTTGGACATGGCTGGGGCTTGAACCCACTCCGCTTGCACAGCAGTCCAACTGCGCTATGGCGCCCTTATTTCCTGCCATTGAGTTGGAGGGTATCCTAAATATAGGCAACCCATGAAAATGTGCACTAAGTGCAGTAACAAGGTGTCTAACCCTCTCTGAAACAAAATAGAGTATATTGGTCCAGCCCTGCTGATATGTATGGTGCAAAGGAGTTGTATATATGTATATAAGAAGAAGGAAATAGCCAAAGACCGATATAATCTCTAACATCACAAAATATCTTTGAATAAACTGCAGTACCAGGGACAAAACAAAGAGTGTGCATATTTCAAAGTGCTTATCGGCTGAAATCAAACCTTTCACAATGGAAACCACATGGTTTTGGAAAAGACAGGATGAGCCATATCAAGTATGAACAAAGGATGTCAACCACAAGCACAAAACTAATTTAACGCCAACATTCACTGCTAATTTCTTGTTCAACACACACCCAAGAAACGCTTTCCCACTCCTAATTCAGTTGTCTCGCCTCGTAGCTACATCGGTTGATTTCATTATTTCTAAAGAACCTGCTTAATTGTGCCATGTATCCTTCGTGTGTGTGCAAAGCTAGAAGCACAAAACTGAATAATTTAAGCAGATAATCAGATAAGAAAGATTATTGCTTCGAAATCCTTTGGATCCTTACTCAGTTCTCCCCCATTGCTCCTCGAGGTGAATTCATTGCAGTACAAGCACAACACACACAATATCTTTCATCATTTGAGTGCCAGCTTATCGCCTTGTATAAATGCACATGCAATACTTGAAAGTTTATTATTCCGCTCGCATTGTATCCTCCCGCAGGATACAATTAAGTTGCTGGTGCAATCTACTCGTGTGGATGTGTGTACATTAACTTGTCATTCATCTTTTGTGCCAGTTGAACGTTGCTTCATTAAAAGCTCAGTTCAGCTTCTGCTTTCATTCGACCTTTTTGCTACATAGAGAGATCGCAGCCAATAACGACAGACCCGCGATGATGTCTGCCTCTGGGGACTGCTATCTTTGTATACACCACACGTTCAAAGGAGGAGATTTTTTGGTGGGAATTTTATGGTTTCTTTCTTTTTCTATTGATGGGAATCCTCTGTGAATGTGTTTCTGTATGTCAAGGAGGACATCACTTTGTACCCATGATTTACTTCGAAAAAAAAAATCTAAAGACTCCTGGTTTTGAGTTCGACGGATTGTTTCACAACGCACGTTCCATATTGAAGGCACGACATGCGATATTTACGACAGCGCAGATGGAAGGCAGCGATTCGAAAGGTAGTGATTTGAATTCATTTGGGGATTTATTGCCGGCGATACTAATTCTTTTGATTGCAACTAATCACTGTAAAGTTGGGGATGAGGGACATTTTATAGCGGACACGACCTTTTTTAAACTTTAAGGACGACGCTATAAATTGGGTAACGATAAAAGCAATAGCAAACGAGACTCTCGTGGAATCCATTTTATTGAAAGCAATCACAATTTTATGTGACTCATGATGGACTTAACAAGTAGACAGAGGATTTGATAGACGTGCCAAAGGGAAATCATTT
The DNA here is from genome assembly GCA_917880715.2 of Matsumyia berberina. Lineage (NCBI taxonomy): Eukaryota > Metazoa > Arthropoda > Insecta > Diptera > Syrphidae > Matsumyia > Matsumyia berberina. Next base: position 53,795,222 of record OU862870.1, read on the forward strand.
TAGTAAAAGGGTAGCGTATACGTAACCTTTTACTGGACCGATTACTTGGTTTTGAAATGTCTATCGTTTTTCAAAAGAGTGGCACATAAAATGTATATATTTGGCGCGACAGCCCCTAGAGAGGCTAACTTTTCGAAATCATTTATATTTTTCGCACGAATACATAGAAGGGATCTGCATTTTTTATTGCCGACTCTTGACGGTCGAATTGAAAAGGTTTTTTATGAGGGGGGTGGATGGTGCCACGAATAATATTTGGTTATTATTTGCTGGTATTCAAACTTGTGTCAGCTCAGTCAGCAGTGCAACGTGTCATTCCCTAAGACAAGACATACAGTGGCGTGTATACATTACATAGGTTTATACCACTGATGTCCAGTGATCCTGCAATTCAAGCGACGCTAGTGTTGTTGGAATTTTATTAACAAAATGGGTTAAGATTAGGAAGCAATGTTTAGGCTTTTCTACTTCTATTAGCCTGATCCCTTATTTTTAAGCCTAATGCTCAACTGTATACTTTCACTTAAGGGTCGTATCCTATGACAAAAAAAACTCTTTTCGGTTTCTTTACAAGCGATCTTGTCACTCTGCACGTTGTTTGCCCAGTGATCTGCGATGTTTAAGGTGAAGCTTCTAAATCTTCAAAAACGAGTCAACAGCTCGATTATTTGCAGCAAAGTGTTTGCGTAGAGACCGATCTGAACAATAATCGAGGCGGTACTAAAAATCGAAATTGAATTTCCTGGAAGGATCGACAAGTATAGAACGAATCTCTTCTTTAATCAGCAAGACAAAGCTAAAAAAACGAAAGCCTGCCAAATCAAAAGCGAAGGACACAGTTTTTCTAGGCAGTGATTGTCTTGAACTAGCTTCAGTGAGCAGTCAGGAGTCTAATCCGACGGTGGCGCTCCATCCATATCCATCAATTGTGAGCTACACGCTATGAGGGCAGTCTTGGGATTGACTCCCAAAAGGCAAACCTCATAAGACTACCGGATACTTCTAGCGTATTCCAAGCAAAGGTTTTGGCTGTGCTCATAGCCAAATGGATGTCTGAAAGGGATGTCGTCATTTACACGCACTTAAAGCGTTAGAATCAAATGTTGACAGATCTGCACCAGTCTCGAAATGTCGGGTAATGCTGAAGCCATTGGGCGCGCAGAATCAAGTAAGACTTTATCAATGTCACCCGGAATTGTGACACTGAGGGAAACGAAAGGGACGACGAACTGGACAAGCTAGGTGGAGAAGGGCAACACATGGAGGGGGGGAACACCGTGGATCCTCCTTTCTATGTAGCTAAAGCAGAGATCCTAAGAATAGCTGTAAGTAAGGCAAGTCAGAGATGGTCCAATATCAGTGGGCATAGGGTATTCAAGGCTCTATAGCCAGCGCTAGACCGCAAAAAAATAAAAGATATTCTTAACTTAAACAGGGCGCAACTACAATTAGTCACTGGCATCCTGTCCGTCCACTGTCTTCTCAGGAAACATGCTAAAAGATTAGGGCTCTCAGCCACAGATGTCTGCAGGTACTGCAACGACCTTTGCGCCGCTGAGGACATAACACACATATTATGTGAATGTCAGGGAATTGCCAGGACACACATGAAACTTCTCGGCCACTATTTCTTTAGTAGTCTAGACGGGCTAGGCTACGATAGCTATCAAAACATGGTAAAATTCTGTAGGGAAATCAAATGCTTTCAGGAAATAGTTCAGGTTCTACCATTTTGGTTTCACAGGGATCGTGATGGGCTTACGTGATGGTGCTTAGTGTCTTATGCGGTGGCTGCATAACCCTACTCCACTTAACCTAACCTTCCCACTGAGCTACGGCGACCATGTCATTGTCCGCCATTGCATCCCGAACAAATTTCGTAACGAAGCCATTCTTTCAATTTCTTTTCAAATTCCTCGCTCAGTGATCTAGCTAAGCAAGACATAAGACATCCAAAGCCGTATAGACAGCACTATATTGCAGGTAAACTAGGGAAATTCTCACATTAGGCGGATCGCAGTGTTTGCCTCTTTCGGGAACATGTCATGAGACCGGGACTCAAGAAAACAGTCCGGTGTGGATACTGTAGCAACATATGCGTAGTCAAGGACACATTGGAAGGCTCGCACTAGAAAGACATTTATAAGTAACTGCTTTTCCAACCATCTGGTCACACTTTCTGTATCTTTGGAGTCGTTCATTTCAGTGGGTGATACAATTCTGTTGTGCATTGCTTCCACATCGACCTTCAGCTGAGTGTGAGAAAAACATTAGAGGATTCTGCGGCCTAAAGTTGTTCCACTTCGAACATTTTTCTTGTTAATTTTCTCTCTCGCAATCGAACACATTCCTCGCATGCCCTGCCACCACCACGCTTCCTGTCAGCTACACGTGTCGCTGCACAAAAACTAAAAACAAACCCGTTTTAATTAATTCCATTTTATTTACTTCTTTTTTTGTTAATTTGTCGAACTGATAACTGCAACACTCTGTTTATTTCGCTTATTTACCAAACCGAATTTATCTAGATACATAACAATTGAGGGCGCGCACGAATGCATTTGTGGTTAAAAGCTACAATCGATTATAATTGACAAAACACTTATCGGAGTTTAGTTTTGGCCGATAACATTTTATTGGATAAATGTAGAGCAGATTTTGTGTATTTTGTTGATTTATAGATAAAATATAGATAAGGATGAATATTTTTTCCATGAAAAACTGGGAGAAGATACGGCAGGCATTGGTATGATAATAGGGACTCGTTTTGTTGATTGAGATTTCTCAATATGTCGGGTTTTAGAAGAAATGCTTGTGACATGTTACAGTCCTATTTCGCCGTTTACGACTTAGAGAAGGACTAAATATCCACAAGAGGAAAAAGGACTCCATTCATTCATTAAATGAAATTTCATTGGGAGACATCATTTATCCATTTAAATCCTTTTTCCAAATTGTTTATTCTACCAATCTTCGTGTAAACTTGCTGAAAATCCTTTTATTCCTCCACGAAGTAATTATCCTTTTGCACCTTCGAAGAATTCTCTCCATCTGACGTGTGCATAAATTCTCAAAAGAAAAAGGACTGGATAAACCCCATTAAAATACGATTTTCACGTTTATATCCTTCCGCATCTCTCCGTTCGATGTAGCGTCTTCGTATTTTTCTTGCAACGAGTAATATCATTATCCTTTTTTGTTGCTTTCATCAACCTTGCGAATTAGGTTACAATAAAATCTCATCCACTGTGAACTCTTTAGTGTGGTGCCCCAAAGGCTGCTGCTGTAATACCAAACTCCAAGGATACTCGCACAAATGTGAATATTTGTTTTTTTAATTTTCAATATTGTTTTGCTGTTTTCTGTTCCACTCTTATTCCCAGTCATTCTTGTGTGAAAGATTTAAAAAAATAAGGACGAATACTCGTTCGTATTGAATTTCATGACTCTTGGCTGCGGAATTATCTGAAATTTTTGGGACAAAAATTCTTCGGAAATAAATCAAAAAAAATATGCAATGGGGCAGGATAAAGTTATTTTGGCTTCGACTCGGTAGTATTTTTGGCACCGAAGGATACTTGGAGAGCATCGAACTTGGAGAGTTGAATACCCATCTCCTGAGGCATTTTCCTTTTTTTTTTGCAAGAAGATAAATAATGAATTTATGTTCGTCTGGTGTCGCATGTATGCCATTTGTCATCTTAACCACATGTGGGCGAATTAAATGTCTTTTTGCCCATACACCCTCGTGGAGTGTCCTTTTTTTAACAAATGGTTGTCATTAATTATTGTAATTGCCTTTTTTGTTTGGTACCCTCACAGCGGATAGATATATATTTGTATTTGTACTTAAGATACGAGATATGGGGGGTAATGGAATGTTGATTCCCACGTAAATTTCATTTTAACACATTAAGAGGACGAAATGTTAAATGTTTCCTCGTGGAAGATAACGTAGACGTCATGCCTTCAGGAAAACAAAGATATTTATTTTTTGGTAGATTTATGAGTTCGTTTTTTGTAGAGCGATTCAATTACCCATTTACCACTTTGTCCTGACATAATGGCAACTGCCAGTGAGAGTAATTGAGCCTTTCGAACGCAGATGACCTATAGAGAGAATAAGGAAATACGGCCATTAGCGATGACCGGAATGAGTTGGTGCCAAGATTCCATAATTTATTTTTAATGGTTTAAAGTAAAGTTAATTCCAAAAGATTTCCTAGAAAAGCCTGCGCAAAGAAGCAGGAATTTAAACTAAAAAGCATCCTGCAGCTTTTGGGGTGGGAATTTGTTTGTGACGAAAATCTACACAGATTTTTGATTTGGATTTCAAGGCTAAGTGCTAATGCTAGGGAAACTATTCACTCGTAGTAAAAGCTGTGATGCTAAAGCTGTAGCCTGGTGTGAATAACACACCACATCGCTCTCACACTTCCATCTGATATGAGAGAAGTATGTCAGGCATTTTGAGACGAAATGGTTAAAGACTGATAATGATCTGAAGGCCTTTTCCCTGGTATCCAAATTCTATTTGATTTGCCGTATCTCAGATCCCAGAGTCATTCCAAAATTGTTCTGATATTTTTTCTGGAACTCAGGGATTGTGAAAACCACGGGAAAATAAAAAATCCTAGTGCCGCGCCATCTAATCTTAACGGCGATGACGAATCAAATCCGTCCACCAACAATTCCGTCCACCCGACCTGGACGAAGTTAGATAGCTATATCTAAGCTTAACTCCAACAAAGCTGCTGGCGCTATCGGCCTAGTTGTCGAGCTGTTCAAAGGGTCATGCACCAACTCATTTGTAAAATATGGTCGGAGGAAAATATGCCCGATGAATGAAATCTCAGCATTGTTTGCCCGATCCTTAAGAAAGGTGACTTTCTGAACTGCGTCGACTACAGAGGCATCAGTCTTCCTAACAGTGCTTACAAGATCTTATCTGTCGTGTTGTTTAACCTCTTGAAGCCGTTCATCAGCTACTTAATCTGTCCATATCAGTGTGGCTTCAGGCCAGGAAAGCCCACCATCAATCAAATATTCACACTGCGGCAGATATTGGAGAAAACCCAGAAACTTCAAATCGATACGCACCACCTTTTCATCGATTTTAAGGCCCCGTATAACAGCATCTATAGAGACGAATTATACGAAGCAATGTCTAGTTTTAGCATCCCTGCCAATCTAGTCCTTTTGTGCAGGATGACGATGGAGAATGCACGCTGCTTCATCAAGGTCGGTCAAAACCTTACCGAGACCTTTGATGTCAAAAAAGGATTTAGACAAGGCGACGCGCTGTCATGCGACTTCTCCAATATCGTTCTTGAAAGAGTTGTGCAAAACTAACGCGCCAACACCAGGGGCACAATCTTTCAAAAGTCCGTCCAATTACTCAGATACGCCGACGATATTGACATAATCGGAAGAACGCAGTGTGAACTCACTGGTGCGTTCGTGAGTATTAAGACGGAGGCGGCAAAAATGGATTTAGCGGTCAATAAGGGCAAGACCAAGTATATGCTATCAACAATCGAATCCAAACCCGAGGGACGGAGCAGTAGAGGAAGACTGCGACTCAGGTGGCGCATGCAAATGGAAACGGGCCTTTGCCTACTTGGCATGCAAAAGTGGAGGCAGTTGGCTAAAGATAGAGCTGGCTAGAAACCTTTGTTGGTTAAGGCCCAGGGCCTCCTCAGACTGTAGAGCCACCTAAAGTAAGTGAGTGCCGCGTCGTCTGTTTTGGCGATCAGAAATCAGTCGATTATATTAACGTTAACAGACTACTGCCCTAGCTGTCAGGATGCGGAAGAGACAGAGGCCATCAAGCACTTACTTTGTGAGTGTCCCAATTTTAAAAACCGCCGACTCCGACACATGGGGAACATTCTGTTTAGAGAACTGGGTAATCCAGCATAAGTACAAATAATGAACATACTGCACTCTATTAAGAGTACAGGGTAGTTTCGTCATAGACCACCCGTCTAGAACCCAAGGTTGGAGCATGGACCACAACACAAAGGGAAACATAATGGACCAGTAGGCTCCCCTGGACGCTCAGTCATTAGACTGGGCACTTCCCCCATAACCTAAAGAAGAAGACTATGGGAAGCACTCCCAGGACTAAGGCAGGCAAAGGAACTCCTCTTAAGCTACGTCCGAAGGAAGAGCAAGGCCTACCTAGGTACCAGCAAAAACCAACTTCGGAAACGGATTTCCCATCGTTGAACCCAATTCAAATACTCCGATTTATCAGAATGATTGGATTGGAGGAGGTGCTTTAGGTCAAGACTTATCAGCCAATATGAGTACGGGGGACACAATAGATCTATACAGGTCGCAGTGCAAACACACACCTTAATTTTTAACACCTAACATCTAACATCATCCCCCATAACCTAAGCTACCGATAACAGGATCTAAACTAAATAAATGTGCGCGAAAAACCTTCAGGTGATTTCTTTTCTCTGATAAGGTATGGATATGTCGTGTTGGGAGGTGTAATCTCCCCGATCAGAATAGGATGTAAGCACTCCCAATTGGATATTCAGAGTCATAACTCTGTGAACATGTCAGACGCTTATTCATCGTTCATTCAATCAAAGCCTTAGAAACGACTATCCAAAAATGTATTCGAGACACAATTTATCTTCATGAATAACGTATCAAAGCGACTCAAAAATATACAATTTTCCTAGAATGTCTAGCTAGCAGTCAATTGAAGATCTGTTTCTGACTCATGTTCTGTGTTTGCTTGGATTTATTTCTATAAAAGGATTTTCAAGAATTTTGCACCGACTGGCACCGTTTGCCATTGCCACACTAATGTCCTCTCTCTAATCGGATTTTGTTTTCAGCAAAATCCAACAATCATACAGTAAATTTCCTATGAAAATTGACTCCGTCTGTACAGATAATTTGTTAGTATTTCTCCATTATGAATTCAGTTCGAAAAATCACCTCCTATTGACGTAGATATCCGTTCGTATGCCACCAGAACCCATCCGGTTACCCCAGCTCACTTTAGGACTTGGAATTAAATTTGCATTGCAAAGTGGGTTGTTGGCCTCAATATGTTTCCAGATATGTGCATACATACTCGTGTGTGTCTACCTATAAGTAGAGCATGCATAGCACCCTCTCATGTAGCTTATACATACCATCGACGCTAGGCAGGTTTTTTTTTTTTTTTTTACTTTTTATCTCCTAATAACCATTTGAGGTTAGCTTAAGTGAGCTTCGCTTATCGCACGTATTTAGCATTTTACCATCGCGCCCGCTAAGGTCTTTGTGTTTTAAAAAAAAACCTTTTCTTTTCTCCTAGTCAAAGTTGTTGTTGTTAACATATTTAAGTTGGATTGTATAATTAAGGAGGGTTACTCCTCATGAATGTCATCTTTGTCACAGAGTTGTTCACATCCCACTTTCAACAGTTGTCGCCACGATCATCAGGAATTATTCATCACATGTGTTTCTCAAATTGTGTACATAAGCATTTAAATGTTTTGTTTAATTAATTACATTTCCGTTTATTATTATTTTTAATAATTATTAACACGCGAGGGATTTAGCCCGCTTGGGATATTTTTTCTGTTGTAGTTTCATTATAACCAATATTTGTTTTAATTGAAATTTTAAATAATTCAACGCATCATTATATGTAAATAAATTACTGCCTTACATTCAAAAGTAATTAATTGCCCATATGAATTAAATTATTAATGTTTAATATATTTGTTAATGGCATCACAATACTGTTGAAAATGTTTTTGAACACCATGACGACGATGCAACACTTTGTTCATGAATCATAAACTGTGACACAAGGCTTTAAATCTTCTACAAGGACTACTTTTACTAGTGGGGAGCGGTGTATCCACTGTAGCACTGCGGTCTTATATAGAGGCCTATTGTGCTCTAAATGCAGTTTATCTGCCCCAGAGGATGTGAGGAAGCTAATCAGTCTCTCTGGGTGGAACATGGCAAGCGTCTTTGGTGAGACGATTTCACTATCTAGGGTCCGCTTTATCCCATGAATAAAGGCGGGACATTCTGTGACGATGTGAATAGAGTTCTCCAAGCACAGTCTGCAGGTGGGGTTCGGTGACAGGCCAAGCGTGTGAAGATGGTGATTTAGTCGGCAATGATCACTTAGGATGTCGCTATTCTAAGGTGGTTCCTGCTCAGATTTAAAAGAAACTTGGATTTCTTTTGCGAGACATTGGGGAAGGAGTGTTTGGTACATTTCTGTCCTACACTTTCCATCCAAAATTGTATTGGATTTGAGCAGGGATTGCTCCCTCATTAAGTTTTGGATTTGTTTACTCCACAGGCTGGTTCAGGAGGATGGAGGGTGGTTGCACCTATCTTGACCAGTGAGTCCGCTGTTTCACTGCCGGCGTGACCCTTGTGAGCAGGGATCCAGTGTAGTATGACAAAGTTATTTTTTCCCAGTTCTAGAAGCAATTTGACTGTCTCTAGGACTAGTTTCGATTTTATCGTGGCTGAGTTCAGTGCTTTCAGGGCAGCTTGAATATCGGAGAAAATAAAGATGGTTTTGCCACGGAAATAAGAGAGGAAGTTTAATCTTGTGCACTGATTTATGGCAAATTTTTCTGCCTGTAAGATCGATGAGTATGTGCCTAGACTGACTGATATATTAGTGCTAGACGACTTTCCGAATATTCCAGCCCCAGATCTACTGTCAATTTTAGAGCCGTCCGTATACCATACTTCGTCATGCTGTGAAGGACGCGGTTTGAATTTTTCCCAGTTGTCACTCGGGGGGATGAGTACTGAGTAGTTACGTTTGAAGCAGTACCTTGGAATAATGTCATCCAACGGCATGTTGAACTCGCTGCTTTGGAGTACGGTAGAAAGCATGTTAAGGTGACCATCAGTGGGAAGTTCGGACTAAGTGCAGTCCCATTCAAAAAATCTCTTTGCAGGGGATATTCTCGCCTTTATTAGACTGGTATTTTTTTTTTTTTTTTTTTTCTAAAACATGATAACCGTATCTTTAGGGTTGCAGTGCTTTCACGAACATCCGCTTGAATTAACAATGAATTTCGGAATTTCAAAATTCCATCGAACGAAGCCTTTTAAGTATGTATGTGCATATAAGGATGTACAGAAAATGCCGCACTTGTATGAGAACTAAACACATGGGCAGGCAGGACAAACTACATAATATTTGGTCCATGGGGTTCGAAGGTGTTTAAACGGGATTTTTGTTCGTCGTCAAGGGATTTCGTTGCACATAAATTGATTGTCGATTAGTGTGCAAGCTTTTGCCTGGGTTAACTAAACTTTAATACATATGAGTATATTGCAGGAGCTCCAGCCCAGTTACATTCGTTTTATTGGTATCATAAAGCCTTACATGGACCTATTTTATCGGGTAGAATGTACCAATAAAACAGCTGCAGCTTAGACGTACATATATGTTGTGTTTAAATATAGGGTGAATGTTTGCTTTAAAGATCCTAGTCAAGTCTGTAGAAATGGAAAATTGTTTACATTTTTTTAAGGAAACCAATGGGAAGCGCTTTTGTTTTGCTGATTCAAGCAAAGGACTAAATGGGGTTAGATTAGGTTTGAAAAACATTATCCCCGATGTAAGATCCCTTACACCTGAAATAATAGTTCTTACCAGGGTTCCTTCGCTTATACTTTTTATGTGTTTACCAAAGGTTTTAAGCCTTAGGGGCTAAAGAAATTGGGAGACACGAAGAAAGTGTGGGTTGTGCTCATCGCCACACTCTCTACTTAACTCGTTAATATTCAATTTTAACTTCTTCAGGTGATATCGTAGCATGCTGCGTCCGTTAGAAACGCATACTAACGCGGAAAGGAGCTCTTGTCCTAGGTTTTTTTTTCGGTTTCAATTTTAATATACAGCGGCCAGAGTTTTCTGAAATTATACGTACGCCATCCGATGTAGGCATCCTCGAGTGTTTTAGTCCCAAACTCTTGGGTGGGTCGCCGTGGTTGGTGGGTTAGGCTGCTGTTCGAGCTGCTTTGATTTGGGTTTCTGTGAAAAGTGTGTGTGAAAAGTCTAACAAGCAAAACATGAATGGTCGTGGCTTTGCCCACGATGACAGTATAATCTGTCATGAAAGAGCTCAATTCGCCGTTCGGAGTCAGAAAGAAATTGTAGGTCCCTTCCATTCGTGCGAAAAATGTAACACGTACAACATGAATGGTTGCAGGAAGCTAGGCCTAGGCCCACCAAGAGCTGTTTCATCAGCTATTTTTTGTATCCTAATTTTTTCCGAGGTACGATTAAATTCAAGATGTCTTGTCTTCGCCATTTCATCAGCCTTTTTCTTTCCGGGCTCGACTTTTGTGACCCAGCAGAGTCAGGCATCATTCTTAGCCAATAACTTCGAATTTACCTCCCCGGCAGAAATAGATTTGCTTGCAGCCTGACGGTCAAACGAACAGGTAATATCGTCGCTTAGTATCTTTGTCAATCCCGAACATCCACGTTTAAGATACTTCCTTGAGCCTGATGGAGAGATTAAACAGCTCGAAGACAACACCATATTCCTAGATCCATTTTGGAGGCATTAATATAGATAAGGTTGGATCTGGTTATGTTCTAGTTGGCTTCCCATTCTGCTAGAAAAATAGCTACAGAACGGTGTATCAAAGTCTAGATAGAAGGTTTTGTAGTATTCAGTGACTACATTGCTAACGTATTTACCTACGACTTACATAAGTTTGTGGATGAGTTCTTGCGGATCTGGCACCCAGTCTCACCCAGTGGCCTATTCTAAGTGCACTTTTGGCTCTATATAGAGGACCAGCCTGAGAAGATTGAGAATCACCCAAACCCTTCCTGTTAGAGTAGGTTTTAATGCACCGATTGGACTAAAGCATGTCAAACTTTGAACCTTTCTAATGGCCTAAAATTTGGTGAATTTATTCGCAGCGTGACAACAGACTTAGGTTTTATATGTACATACGTATGTAGACAGTGGTCTGGAACTCGTAGTATATAGCCACTGTGGACTGGGTTCCCAGGTTTTTTCCGAAAATCCTGTTGCTCGTATGTGTTGGTAGTTAATTTTTTGTTTAATTTCAACTCCCCTGTTTGGTTTTTTTTTATCACTAGCCCACTTTCTGAAATGTCGAGAGTGATATTTGGATGTTTTCAATCGATGGAAGTTCAAATTTCTGTACCTTTTTGTTTCGATAAATCCTTCGATTCTCCAGTATCAACTCTGTTAATTTTTAGTTCGAATACATTGCTGACGTGCTTCAGATTTAGAAGGCATTTTTATTTAGTACCCTAATCGGTTATTGGATCGATGTGAATGGTGAGCTTGGATGGCATGCGCTGTCAATAAAATTCAACGGTTCGGAAACGAGTGAAAATGGTGACAGATAAACTAAAATCGATACCAGCCGAAGTTGTCGAGACGCGATTCAAACAAAAAAAAATAAACTAAGACAATTGAACATCTCTGCAAATGTTCTGGCGCAACAGCTCGTGATGAGCCAATACTTAGCTTGCAACCATTCACCACTATGACTGCAAATGTTTAAACCGCCCAAATCCATTGAGTTCGCTGTGTGAGAAACGAACTGTTTGGAGAACCAAAAGACTTAAAGCAAGCACCGCAGTTGGAAATGTGTACTCTGTTCCGAAAGAGGACTGACCACGAACAAGCAGACTCCTAGTATATACTTAAGGTTGGAAACATGACTACATAACAAAATGGAACACAATAGACCAGCATTTAAACTCACAGTAGCCCCCATGACCTAATCCAACCAGGCCATGCGTATCCAACCATGCAAACATATGTATGTAGATCCCCCAAAATTTTACTCCAATAAAATTGTAAACGAGTTTCGTTTCCACGAAGGAGGAAATTAATTTAAATAAAATTTCTTCTGGAGTTATGAACTCTGTGATAAAACTTCAGCATTTCACGTTAATTATCCCCCTAAAATCCCCTCAAAGTATACATTTTTGTTAACCACAGTTTTCTTTCTCTGAATATTAAAATTCCACACAAAATTGCATTCATCAGAATAAAACCCAACACCTGAATAAATCCCGTCTTGCATCAAGCAAACAGCGCAATCTTCCCATCCGCCACCAGTTGATCAGAAAACCACTTTTCCCATGAGAGACCATTAAAAGCAGATTTTTTTTTCTATTCCCCCTCAGCGCCTGTTGCACAATTATAAAGGACACCCTTAAAAACATCAGATGACAAAAAAAACGCAAGACAATTTCTAAAACAATAACAGTGACTGTACATTCAAAAATCCATCACTTCCTACCTTGTATCCTCTTGATTTTTTTCGTCCTTAAGAGCTCCACGTAAACTTTATTCCATTTTGCCTCTAAAATGTTTGCACCAGACACCACTTCACTGTTCAAACTTTTTTTTGAAATTCCACAGCTCACTCGCTGTTGCGCACAGAAATCACGGTTCATTCATAAATCACTTTAAGATTTAAATTTTTTTTAATTTTTTTTTTTAATAATTTCTCGAGGTAAAATTTATTTATATTTTTAATTTTATTTCACAAAAAACACAAATCAAAACTTCTGCTATCGCAACTAGTCGACCAATTCACTACGAGTTCCCGGGGAAAACTGTTGAGGGAGCCGTACAAAAAAACGGGATTCCCAATGCCAGTTCAACACGGTTTTGGGAGAGGGTGAAAGCTTGTTCGTGAAATCCAGAAAATTGCGATGAGAATAGCTTTCAGTTGGAGAAGCTTAACAAACGGAGAAACCCCATGCAACTTATGGCTGAATGCGGCGAATTGACTGGGGGTTGTTGCCGTGTGTACATGGAAAAAGGGAGAAAGTTCTGTGCCTTAGGTGAAGTGAATCCATGCTTGGTATAAAAAATTAATTAAAACTAACATGAAGGATGTTTCTAGCCTTAACCTGCTTATGGACCCGTCCTATGCCACCTCATCCACACTTAGTTCAACTGGGTATAGCACTTCGCTTTGTTTGACTCGAGATGAGAGTTGAGTTGCTCTTTCACTGCTTACCGAATGCTTTTTACTACAACGGCAATGAATGCTAATTTTAAAAATAGTTTTCCCAGCTTCAGTCTTGAAAACTATTTACATACATGCTGATGCTGGGGCATGGGGAGGGTTTTTTTTTTTTGACCTTTTCGACGGTGTGTTGGTCTCAGTCAATTTGCGTCGACGAACAAAGGATGTTGCTTTGATGAGATGCCAATGAGCAGCAAGGACTTTGTGTATAACTGATTGTTCGTAATTACTATTCCCAGGAGGATGTGCCTGGGGAGAGTTTTCAATGAATACGTGTGGCTAATGAATGGGGTCTGGGAAATGTACCTCCTTTCAGAGAGCTTAATGTGTTTGAATGGAAGCTGGTGTCATTTGGGGAATGGAAATAAGTTTTCCCATGGGGACCGGGTGTCATTAAAAGAGTTTTTTTTTTTACGTCGTGGCCTGAAATGTTTTGGGAAGTATAGAGACAGAAAATTCTAACTCTGACCAGGCCTACTCTCACATCCATGCAGTGAACCCTATAAATGCGTAGTAACACGAATGAGTTGGAATCCTTTGGTACATTTAGTGGTGGCTCCAGTCAGACTTAGCATCGAAACGGAAATGTGTAGACGCCTAAATGCGGCACTTACAAATCTCCCATTCGTCTATTGTAACGAATTGGCCTTCCATGTAGGACGTTGCACTAGCGAAAACCAATGTTTTCACGATTTTTTCCTCCAAGCCACTCGCTTTGATCATAGTTGCTCATTGTAAGAATTTGTCTAACTTTTTGTTTCATCTCAAGAATCATAGGCAAGAAATTAGTTTCACATCTTTAAAGGCTCAGCAATTCAAGCGAAATCAGAGGATTCATGTACCAAACATCACTAATACATTACGACGACAATGCTTTATAAAAGATGCATGTCCAATCACAGGAAGCTTCTTTATTCTATCAACAGCTTATGACAAGTCCTGAAAATCAGTTCCACAAACTTGGCATTTAAAATGCGCTTAAGACAAGTAGAATTGATTACCAAACATTGCTTGAGAGCCTTTCAGTCCAAGTTCAACAAAATAAGCTTTTGAAAGGAAACGTTACCACCGTGACAAACCTATTGGTTTACTTTTCCCTCGAATCTGCTTTAATTGAATATTTAATTACTTTCCTATGTTCAGCAGTCGATGGGAACTCCATTTCCTGTTCCCTAGTTCGCCAGCCATCCCGCCCCTCATCCAGAGCCAATCAACGCTTTGTAAACAAACAAAATAAGGACAAAATTCCGTACGCCTCCTACCCCTACTGTCACCACCAATTCAGCGGAATAACAACCACCCCCCAAATGACACAAAGTCATATCCTCTTGTCATGGAAATGAATTCGTAAACTTTTCCTTTAGCCATCTACCGCAAGCACATTTATCAAGGCCCCTTTTCGCCACCTTATCAGTGAAAGCCTTCATGTCCTTATTACCTCTGAAAGCCGGGGGAGAGTGTGAGACAAACCGGAAGGATCCGTGTTCCTTGGAAATATGCAACCAGTGGTGGTTGGTATGGTTATTATTTATTCGTTATGGGATTTTTATTTGAATTGATTCAACACAAACGTCCTTTCCATGCCTCATCTCTCTCCTTAATAATCAGGACCTTGTGTGGGCGACATCTACTTACATGTGTGTGTGTGTGTGTATGAGTCTCATGAAAATATAATTCAGCTTATTATGTACGTTGTCCTTTTTTTCGGTTATTTATGCTCATGCAACAGTCGGAAGAAAGAGAATATCCAACCACCACATCTCTTAACCGCAGAAGACGATAACGACGACGACGAGTCCTTTCTGTTGTTAGACGGCGCGCGGGGAGGAAGTTCATACACTCGTGCTTATGTGAAAAGGATTGGAAGGAGCGACGGGTAATCGAATAAAATGAAAGAAACATTATGCATTTTGTTTTACGAACAAGAAAGGATTTATGAGGCCTTTTATTGTTATGAATAAGAAACGGGACACGACGACGATGCTGAAAGGAAGTCCTTAATGTGATTGTGTATTATCGTGGTGTTTTGCGCAGACTTCGCTGGAAAATTGTTTGCTGTTTGCATGTTATTTTGGATGTTGTCAGCGTCTGGTTTTGGGATTAGGGAGTTTATATCCCCGGCGGGTCTATTCAGTGGAATCGGAGAAGGTTTCAGGCAATTAATGGGAGAACGATGAACGTGGATGGAAATACTTGGTTGGGTGCTTAATTGGTTGGAGAATTAGGTCAACTGAAGTTTCCTAGCGGAAGAAAACTTAGGATATTCGTAGACTGTTGTTGAAAGTGACGATGCTGAGTTAGATGGGAGTACGTTTCATGAGAGAAAGTGTTTCTGGAAGACAGGAAATGGTGAAACCACTTGCCACATTCACTTAGTTGTAGGTTTTTTGAACATCGTTTAAACATGTATCCTGTTATGCGTGTAAGGGAATCTGTTACGCAGTGTCTCAATTCTGCTTAGATTTCTCCCAAGTGCCTTGGTTCCTTTTCGATAGTTCTGCGTCACGTTTTTCTTAGACTTCCAGCGTTTCCTCCATGTGGGGTTAACGAGGCCCATTGCATGTTTTGGTATAGTTTGACCGGAACGAGAAGATAGCTGTGAGCGAAATTCAGCAGTCTGTTGAGCTATGCATGGTCGACCTGGTTTTCCTCATTTTGACAAGTTTCTTATCTATCTAACCCACACACAACTTTCTCTTGAAGTATCCCCTTCAAAGGAGAGGAAACAAATTGAAGATACTCGAATCGATAAGTCCTTCCTTAACCGAAAAAAAAGCAAAAAAAAAAAATAAGAAATACCAACCTACAGTCTTCCTCTGGAGATACTTCAATGGTTTTTCGCCCGCATATGTGCCATTATGTATTCTCTTATCTAGAAAGAAAATATATATCCAAAACCTTCAGATTCCAAGTACCTACCAGTGGCATTCCCCAAAGGGATAACCCCACCATCAAACCGGATGTTTGTCATAAAAAATGACTCTCCTCTCATGACCTTTATGTACGCAATGGCCCACCACCTCATACCATCAAAAAAAGCTCGTTATGATTACCCCGCACCACTCGTGGGAATCATGAGAATCAAAATCAATTCCCAAGTATGATGCCCTGGAGTGTTGTATCGTGACGAACCGAAGGCCCAAACATCAGGACCCATTACACACGCATATCCTGAAAAGGAAAGATTTTCTTTCGGCACATACATACGTGGTGATAAAGTGAAGTGTTCCTCAGGAGAAGTCAGTTAATGACTTTTACGAGAAGTTTCCTCTGTTCAGAAGGTCGAATGAATATCGTTCTGACAAAGATGACTTTAATGAGGTTAAGAGGATTTTGAGAAGGATGGTGGGGCTTGAGCGAGTTGATTGCTTAATGGAGAAAGAAAGTCATGGTATGGTTTTCGTTGGAATTCAATGGGAATATCGCTTTCACCGGATAGCAAGTAGTTCCTTCGTTTATATCGAGAGACCGTCACCCGGTTGGTTTTCTGAGTGCGATTTTAGGTCCTCCAGTAGCAACTAGCAAGTAAACTCAAACTTGGGATTGCTAGTGCAAAAGAGTCGCAATGGCAGCTGTCGTACGGATTCTATTTTCAAGAGAACGTCCTCTTGTCGTCAAAGGATTTGTTTTTTATTTTCCTGATATTACCACCTTTTTTCATCCCATTACGCATCCTTTTGCCCATTAACGAATCTGCACGTCTTTTCTCATAGCTTGACCTAGTTCAAGTAAAGGGTTTTTCAATAGGGACGCTACAAAAGTACAGCGACAGGGACAGCAAACGACGCCATATTTTTCTTGCGGTTTTTTGACATTTCTCTTCAGTAAGGTTTGCCATTTCATGATGGAAAGATATACGAGCCAACAACAAGTCGAAATTATTAAAATTTACTACAGAAATTCGGAGTCGGTGGCCTCAACGTTAAGAGCGCTACGTCCAATTTATGGTCGTCATAATTTCTGGCTGGATGGCTTCGTCAATAAACAAAATATGCGGTATTGGTCAGGCAGCAATCCACACGTACTCCATGAATCATCATTGCATCCCGAAAAAATTACGGTTTGGTGTGGTTTATGGGCCGGCGGCGTCATTGGGCCGTACTTCTTCCGTGATGATCAAGACCGGCACGTTACTGTGAATGGGGATCGCTACCGTTCAATGATAACCGAATATTTTTGGCCCTAATTGGATGATATGGACTTGGAGAACATGTGGTTCCAACAGGACGGCGCCACAAGCCACACAGCGAATGTCACAATCAAAATTGGGTTCAGCGTCTGGACTTCTGCAAGCGTGCCCGTGGTGGCCATGCAAAAGAAATCGAGTTCCATACATAATGGCATCGAACGTACTTTCACAGGAATAAAGAATTTCATTGATATCCAAAACCGTTTTTGTTTTATTTAAAAAAACTTTTGTAGGGCTCTTATTGAAAAACCCTGTAGAAAAAGGAGAAACATTAACTTTTTTCCAACGACTCAATCTGAAACTACGTAAATCCAGCACAATTGCGGTCGCAAATTCCCTAATCTTGATCCATAAACCACGAATAAGTCACTAACACATTGCTTGCCTCAAACTTCACAGTAAAACTTGAGCAAGCGAATACCATCCCCAATCAATCCATCTCAGATTTAATCTTCAAATGCATTGACTCTACCAAAAAAACAAATCCAAGCAATCTTTACTGCGCATCAAAATATATCCAACCAAATCCGAATCCACTTCATGAACCAAATAAATGAACTCCCACCCTCCTCCCCGTTAAGATAAGAAAGCTAGGCAGGGGTTTCGCAATTGCTTTCAATTTTTCGGAGGCTTCTCATCTCCACGGCTGCGTTGCTACTTTCGGAAGAGTTTTGTTCTGACAGGAGGAAAACTCGAAGGACATCGTTTATTGTCTTTTTTTCTGATGGCTCATCCCAATTTCTAGGTGATTTCGACTCTCAATCTAACTTCTTGTCAAGTTTTTTTGCTCGTTTATTTCTTTAAGAGGTGGTCCTCTAAGAAGGCTCCTGTGTAGGAGGAGAACAAAACCGCTTTGTAGACACTAATGGCTTACGATTTATTTGAAGTGGATACTTTTGTTTTTCTCCTTCAGCTTTTGCTGTGGTTACGTTGGATGAATAACTGAGTTCATTACTGTTTTGGTGGTTGGATTGTCTCAAAAGAATAATGAAGGCATCACGCATTGGTTTATACGTAGTTTTTTTTTTTGGCTAGCAACTGTTGCGGAAAGAACTGTGGAATTATGAAATATAGACACATTCATCTTTGTTGCTCGCTTTTGGTACATCTCCATTAGACAAACGGCCTTAAAGTCAACAGTCGCTGGTGTTCGACTTTGCCAAAGTCAAGCATTTGAAGTGTCAATTCCTGCAGACGCCGGGATGTGTTTTTTTTTTTTTCATTGTTGATACATAACTATGTTTAATTGAGAGAACTGATTTTCGGTGACTGGCTCGACAAGGTAAACATGTGGAATAACCAATGTCACATTTTCTCCCCAATCCCGACGCCATTTTCATCGTAAAACCTCTACCATGAGTCCATACCCAGCCGCAGTTAGACAAAAAAATTCTTTAAAATATTAAAACCTCGCGTGCTTTGACTGAACATCACATCAGAAACCATAGCATTAATATACCGTCATGCGATCCCTTGCCAGCAGTAGAAAATGCAACCTACGTGAAATTTGTGACACGAACCATCAGCTGCACCTACAACTAATCTCGGATTCAACACCACAAGGTTAGAGACAAAGAAAACTCACAGCAAGATTCATTTCATACATTTATTACACATTTTCAACTTTTTAACACACCAATCGATATGAGATATACCTCCCCGCAGTCTCCGACGACCGAATAATCTTCACAACTTGTCCACGTTTTAATCCGAAATATCGTGCCACTGGATCACCCGCCTGGATTCTCATCAACATGTTCTCTTTCAGTTTGTAACGCTGCAGCAACTCCTGTTTCTCCTCCGGTGTCATCACCACATGCTCTGGAACCAATTCATGCTCCGTTATGTTGATCAACAACTCCGACTCCAGAAATTGTTCCAAAATATACTTCGGTGCCATATCAACTAGGGACTGCTTGGCTGATGGTGTCATACCACCCTGAACAACTACAATCGCTCGGTGAATGTTCTCCTCCTGCATGCGGGTACAGTATGTTTTTATTGTTTTGATACCAATTTTCGGTTCCTCCGGGAAAAATACAAACATTTGGTCAGTGGGATCATCATTGTGGGCAACTAGAACAACTAAATCACTCCTAGCAGGACGCTTTTCACTTGGTTTATCACCGAACATCTCCTTGAACTGCTCCAGCGTTTGGTCGAGTTCATCTTGAGTAACCAAATAACCGCGGTCATGGCTAAGTTGCATGATTGTTTTACGAATCCGCCAGAGTTTATAGGTTTCTGCTTCGTCATCCATGGTTAAATAAGTGCGTAGATGTTCAAAGAAATACTATTTAATGAATTCAATTATTTATTTGCAATTGTTTATGAAATATTTCACGGTTATTAAACAAGTTTGGCAAATTGCTGCTCGCTTTGTGTTTAGTGGAAGAATTGTGAGTGAACTGTCAAAAAAAGGAAGCATGCCGGGCGCACTACCTTATCGGTATAGATGCTCAAATGTGACACATAGGGTGTATTTGAGAATTACTGGCTGTGTAACAACGAATATACAGATATATTTTGTTCGCGTATAACAAATTTTATCTTTCTAGCTATATTTCATAAATATTACTTTGTTTAGTGCTGGAATAAGGTAATTTAAATGAAATAGTATCTTTGGTCCACGAATAAGGGATGAGTCGACAACGTTCTATCACCATGGATGCCCTTTTAAAAAAATAAGAACTCCAACAACTCTCTTTAATAAACCTGTCCAGCTTTAGAAAACTCCAGACAATGTCAGTTTCATCGCAGATAGAGGCTTGAGTATATAATTTCATCTTAATCGGAGTGGATCGTGATCCATTGCAGAAACTTACGGCTAAAGCACTATAAAACGCGACTTCTAGAGCTCCAAGTGCCCTCTTCGGCAACTCTGACTAACTGGAGGATTACCCAGACAATGTTGTCTTCATCGCACCCTCCTAGATACTCGCTGTAATAACTTTGGCATAAATCCATTACATTGTGCTATCATCCGTTGCGTTTCGATTTCACTAATTGATTTCAAAAATTACTTTCAAATTTAAATTTTCTAATCAAGCTGAATAGAGAAAAGGCGCCACCGAGGTTACACTGTAATTTGAAACTTTCTAGTGTAAAGTTTCGCTACGCCATAAAATATAGTGTTTAGTTGATTATAGTTGTGCACATTCCGCCTGCACCTTTCCTCGGGTGGATAACTTCTGCTTGATAGTCCGTTGTCTTGGTTTTTTTGTTTTTTGGAGGGGACGGTAGAATTTCTCTCATCTTTAGGTAACAAATTATGGTGTCCCAGCTCCCAAGGAGCATCATTCTCAGTCTTCTTCTCAGAAGGTTGATTCGGTTGCAAGAAAAACTGAATTGGAATTTTCTTAAGAAAACGGACATTGCAACGTCATTTGTACGAAGGTAGTTGTCGCAAAGTGAGCATGGAAGTGTCAGGAACTATATCCACTTAAAAGGACTTGCGGTTGGCGCTGAGAGATAAGTTTTTCCAAAGTTATTCTGTTGTGATGCTGTTGCCTCTGCTGTGCTCTGGTGGTCCTTCGTTAATTGGATGCAATTATGTGTTGGGTTTGCTCAGAAGAAACTTTGAGAACATAATAAAATTCGGTAGAGCGGAAGAATATTGCAATTAAAATCCAAAAGAAGTGATAATGAACTTGTTGGAAATTTGGTGTGCTAGGTAAAGGGTAGGTCAGCATCTTGTCTTGTCTTGTCTTGACTTGTCACATGATTGTCTCCGAAGTTCTTGGAAGAAAGCAGAAGAACTACCAGCAATTTGTAAAATGTATGTGTGTGTGTCTTAGTTACAGATTATAGGACATTCTGTGGTTGTTGTGCGCTTATTTTGTTCAAGCAATTACTAATCAAATTTTCTATTTCTCATTAAACAGGTCTGGACATGAAAGCCATTCTCAATTCCAGAAGATCAAGAATCCACGAGGTTTTCGACTCACAAAAGTATTTCCCCGCTCAAGGAAAACTACCAGCAAACCGTGAAATTCACCGTCAGCTACGTTACACCATTCAAGGGAAACTACTCGCAACGTAGGTATCCGTTCCTCAACGTCTACATTATGATGAAAAATGTATGCCAACGCACGACTACAGGAAGTTACGGTGAAAGGAGTAAGAGATCTCGAGGTCTAGTTATAAATAAGCAAAGTTCGCCCATCCAAACGGATCGCTTAGATTTCGTTTACTATATAGAAGACGTGAAACTATTGGATACACAGACTTGACCTTCAAGGTACGATAGACAATATAAATGATAAATAAAAATAAAAAAATATTCTTATACATTTCAGATAGTTAGCCGGAAAGATGTTTCGTTTAGAAGCTTCAACATATGATGATTGCGCAAGCAACACATCGCCGTCTTGGTCGCCGTGGCTCGGTTAGTGCGTTGAACTGCTGATCAAGCTAACATGGCTTTTCAAACCATCGTTTGGAGTCGGCAATAATAATTGTAAGTCACTTTCCTTCAAGAACTGCAACAGGTACAAAATAAATGGTTGCGAGCAGCATCCCCGTCCGCATCACATTCCTTTGAAAATCTACTAACGTTCAACAACTGAAGCAAACGACAGCAGTACTCTTATTAGCGGGTTAGCGGACACGGATTCATAGCCTTCAAAGTATGCTGGGCAAAATACATATCTTTTGCTTATATTCAAACAAATCTATTTTCTTTCTTTCTTATAGTGGCTTCTCCAACTTGCGGATCAATTTGGTTTTTATTCCTTCAGCTCCTTCAGGAAAAGATTAAAAGATTTTCACAGCAGGAGCGCTGATGCTTATTCACTCTATATGCACCAGCCACCGTAGTATTTCGATTGTCAATGTCTCAAAACAGCCCACACGAGATCAGGCCAAGGAATTTGCTCTTAACAACCAAGGACGGCTTCATTCGCTTTTGATACAGAACAATACTCAAGTGATTGCGCAAAAACAGGCTTCCTCCCGTAGATTAGAAAAATGCAACCTAACAACATCAATGGTCACCAAGAAAATGTAGGCTACAATACCATCGGCAACCTAGGTAGTAAACACCATAGCCTAAACCATCAACGATCGTCGCCTACGTCAACAAACAAACGTCATCATACTGCACGATCTTGCAACAATTTCTTCACAGCTGCAGCTCTGTACATCATTCAAATCATCTCTAGAAACATCACAGAACACACTCCTGTCAAGGCTTAGTCGTAGTTACCTTATTCGGCCTAGATAATCAAACATGATACATACCTTTTGTCATAACAAATACAAATAAACATACAAAATATGCACATATATATTGAAAATGAGTTTTATTATTTTTTCCCAAAACTAGAAGCTTCGCTCCGCTATTTGACGTTTATTTCAGGTCCGTACGTGTCCTAGAAGCCGAGATATTGAGCGATAAAAAGTTCATCATTTTGGGTTTTCAGCTCCAATTTTTTTTTAAACGCCTGAAAAGGGTCTAATGTGGGCCGGGGCTGAAAAATGTTGAATGCAGTTTTGTGCTCCCAAGGTCGCTCTACAAGATGGCGTCCCCAGAAATTCCATAACATTTACCGTTATGCGACGAGACATCGAAAAATGTGAAGTTATTGACCAATCCCAGCGCTGTTAATTTTTTTTCAAACGTCCCAAAGTGGTTTATGGAAGGTCGGGGCTGAAAAAGTTGGGATGCAGTTTTGTGCGCACATGGTCGCTCTACAAAATGAGGTCCCTGGCATTTTCGTAGCATGTACCGTTATGCAGTGACGCATCAAAACGTGATAAAATCTTTAAAAAATCCCAGCCAAGTGGTCTCGGGGTGAGAAAAAATTCATTCATGCGTTGACGTAGGTCATTTTAGTGAAATTTCCGAGTTTTCAGACGGCTGAAAAGGGTCTAAGGAGGACTGGTGCTGAAGAAATTGGGATGCAGTTTTGTACTCTAAAGGTCGCTCTACAAGATGGCATCCCTAGAAATGCCATAACATTTACCGTTATGCGATGAGACATTAAAAAATGTAAGGTTTCTGACCAATACCACCCCTGTCAAATTTTTTTTCAAACGTCCAAAAGAGGTTTATGGAAGGTCGGGGCTGAAAAAGTTGGGATGCAGTTTTGTGCGCACATGGTCGCTCTACAAAATGAGGTCCCTGGCATTTTCGTAGCATGTACCGTTATGCAGTGACGCATCAAAACGTGATAAAATCTTTAAAAAATCCCAGCCAAGTGGTCTCGGGGTGAGAAAAAATTCATTCATGCGTTGACGTAGGTCATTTTAGTGAAATTTCCGAGTTTTCAGACGGCTGAAAAGGGTCTAAGGAGGACTGGTGCTGAAGAAATTGGGATGCAGTTTTGTACTCTAAAGGTCGCTCTACAAGATGGCATCCCTAGAAATGCCATAACATTTACCGTTATGCGATGAGACATTAAAAAATGTAAGGCTTCTGACCAATACCACCCCTGTCAAATTTTTTTTCAAACGTCCAAAAGAGGTTTACGAAAGGCCGGGCCTGAAAAAATGTGGATGCACTTTTGTGCGCACAAGGTCGCTCTACAAGATGGCGTCCCCAGAAATTCCATAACATGTACCGTTATGCGATGAGACATTAAAAATGTTAAGTTTTTGACCAATGCCACCCCTGTCAAATTTTTTTCAAACGTCCAAAAGAGGTTTAAGGAAGGTCGGGGCTGAAAAAGTTTGGATCCAGTTTTGTGCGCACAAGGTTGCTCTATCAAATGGCGTCATTCAAAATGTTGCCACATGTACCGCTTTGTGCTGGCATGTTGAAAATTTAAAAATTTACGACCCAGTTTCAGAAATAAAACAACAATGGCTTCAAATGTTCATGAGTATTTTATTTATTGTGATATTAGACACAGTTAAGCGATTCTTATGTATTTAAATAAGTGCTCTATTGGATCAGGATGTGTTGAGTTCTTCTAGCGCCAGTAGATGCAACTGCTGGTATCTGGTTCAGTATAACTGACTTGTCATCGGAAAGTGGTTCATCTTCGATCTTTGTTGTTCGGTTGACGATGACGACTTTTTTCAAAATGCTGATGATGAGATTGCGCAATGATCAGAGAATAGTGGACTATAGACGAGAATGATGAACTGTTTGCTGATACGAAACTTCGATAGCTAGAATGATCAATAGTTTTGTGATGAGCGTAGGTCCAATCGTAAAAGGTCTGTCACTATTGTGTACTCACCAGAATATTGTCCTTTGCAGCAACCGGTGCCGTGTGATACTCGTACAATACAAACTTCAGTCTGTCATGTATGTATGTTATGTTAAGTTTCAAAACTGAAACTTATTGATGAAAGTGTTGGCTAAGATCGCATCATGAAGAGAATACACACGTAGCTGGATATCAACTTTTAACAAGGCTGATTAGCTTTCGTTGGTCCTAATACCTTGTGTTTAGCTAAACCCCAGCTGTCCCTTTGAAACTTCACTGAAATGAAAAAAAAAAAAATTGTTAATCAATGGATGCCGTGGATAAATGATTTCGACTTAATCTTAAAAAAGAAACTAAGGCTCGAAAAGAGGCAGAACGGCACTCTTTTTGTCGGGTAACGAGGGAAAGATCTTTGGCATTATACGGTGGTATGATGATTTCTGGACTATGTACATACATATGTATTATACATACTTACATATGTACGTACCTCAGGATACAGAGAATTTCTATTTAACAGAGACGAAAACAGATCTAACAGAGGAAAATAAAAGCGAAACGATAAAGAAAAGAAAGGGGCAAGTACATATGTAGTTAGGTGAGGTTAGGTTAGTGGGCAGGCGAAAGGAAGAACCATATCGCCACACTCAGGTCAGTTCAGACCCATTGTGATACCCGTTGGGGGAAGAGAGTGTCCCATACCCGTAGAAACGCTACTAAATAGTTACAGTTGTATACATACATATACATATATGGACATCAGTAGAACATGACCAACTTACCGCGTCTGTGATATAAACCACCCTGTGGATTTGATGAATCTCCACCGGTCCACCGGTGTATCGGATAATTCTTTCATGTCCTCGAAAAAGTGCCGTCCGAGGAACTTATTTCTTAAATGGCAGAGACTTGGGCAATGGCACAGGAAGTGGGTTGTATCCTCGCGGGCCTCCTCATCGCCACACCTCTACATAGGTCTTCTTCTGTAATTGGAAAGTTTTTCACATGGTACCGCAGCGTATAATGCCCTGTGATCACTCCTATAAGGGTGCATAGGGATCTTCTGTCGATCTGCAGAAGTCTGTCGGTCCTAGCCTTAACGAATTTTGGCTATATCTTCCTTGTGATTGCACAAGTGTTTAGAGAGGTCCATCTGCTGATAGCCTCTCTCAAGGCTCTATTCCCTTCTTTGAGCTGAAGTGTGGAAGACGAGATGTTCACCGAAGTCTCATATGTACATTTGTAGTTAGTAGAGCGTGGATGTGTGGCATCCTTGTCTATTTGGAGTTTATATTGCTTATTGCATCCAGCTTTAGTAATACAAAGCTTCACGTAACGAAAGGTATATCAAGGCTACCATTTCCTGTGATTTTCTACCACTCTTGGCATATGTTTGAGCTTTACACCTATACATATGACCTTGCAAGCATCAATAACGAATATTGCTTGGCTCAATCAGGTCATTTAAAAGGTGACCAACACCTTTTTTTGTAGAAGAGGTCACATTTCAGTCGCTACCAATTACACTGTATGTCCTTAATTCGGTAATGTAGTCTCGTAATCAGTCGAAAAGAGGTGCGCTACGATAAGTAGACTGTTGAGTGGCTGCGACGGCTGACATTTGAACACGAAAGATAGTCGATAGAGCCTGATGAATTCAAAATCGATGGTCTAAGGACGAACTAACCGAGCTGTGTATAGGACCTTCGATTTTCAATGATGACAACTTCGACAAGCTAAGCTAAGTCTGTGTCCAGTTTAGCAACTCAAAGTCTTTTTTCCATAAACTCCCACCATCAGTCAGATAAATAATGACAACCTGAATGGTGCCAATCGGTATGTACTACCAATGAAAGATGTTCGGTTGCAAACCTTACTAATAGTGTTTGGCAAACTTAACTGGGAAGAACGAGTCTCCTTTCATGCGAGTGCAACTGCTTAATTGCTTTCCTAAATACAGCCCACAAAACCCTCTTGATTGTCGTTCCGGTGGTCTTACATCCTCAAACAACGTTCCTAATTTTTTCAAACCACATACAATGTCGTTATTTCCTCACAATTTCAGTGATTAATTACCCCCGAAACTAAAGCCTCAGCGAACTCCCCGTCCTGACGATAATTAGATTAAATTAATTATTTTCAAAACATAGAAAGCATGCAAATTATACATCCGCCATCCCACCACAGCTTTTGTATAGAAATTTCCGCCTCCTCATCAGACCGCACATTAACATTTCACCAGAGCAACCACAGTGTAAAGTACGGCAGCGGCATGTGCGAAATATGTTCCCAACAACGTGGTTTCTTCGTGGTTTGATTACACGAAGCCTACACTGCCATCGAATGTATGAACATGTGCCCATTCCCATAACGCATTCCATTTTAAAAAGAATTATAAAATTCTCTGAATCCTGCCATTGGATCGTGAAATCTCCTCCCTGCATTGCCATTCCACTCTTACATCAAATAGAACGACCAAGAACAATGGACACGTTCGCCAGGAGCCTCCAACACACGCGTTCGTATTCCATTCTCGTAGCGATAAATTAATTTGCTGACCATTAAAATGCTATGAATTTCAAATTAGATTATTCCAAGCCACTAAGTTGAAATGTTAACTTGGACGAATAAACCTTCTGGGAATAGTCAGCGTCAATCCAGCGAGAAGCATTCAAAAAAATCATCGTGCAGTGTTTTTTTTCCCCTTGAAGGGAGTCCTTTTTTTTCTTTAATCTGTTTGAGGATCACAAAATAATTTAGTTAAGTTGGTGAAGCTCGTGATTGGATACCACTGGTTTGTCTAGAAATTTATGAATAGGGTGGCGCTGGGTTTGAGAGGAAATTTAATTTGAATTTTATTTACTTAATTGGCTTGGGATAGATTTGGGAGCGGATTTTATGGACTCGTTAACACAAACACGAAGATTGAAATTTATTTTTCAAAAGAAGGAATGTGTGCCAAATTTTGAAGCTCCGATAGCAGCGAATTTCCTTGGAAATTGCGAAGTGGAAAGAAAGGATGATGACCCACCCACTGACGGTTGATCTCAGATGTCAACGAACACAACGTATACGGATCCATATTTGATGCAAACTCGGAAAGAATGTGACAGCTTCACATCTTGAAAAGCTCTCAGTGATTAGATATTGACAGAAAGGTTTCACAACAGGTAGAGCTGCGGTTGAGGACGAAAAGAGTGAAACAGATCCACAGGAATCAATAGACGAAGGAAGTGCCAATAAAACAGTCATAACGCAGCGCAGACAATCTCGTTGCAAAGCATGCAATGCAATGGAATCGACTCAGTCAGTCAAGCAAAAGAGTGGGTCGTCCTAAGCAAACGTAGCGCAGAACAGTTGAGGAGAAATCGACCTAAAGGAACCTGAAATGAATGGCAGGACTTGATGGAGTCAGATGAAAAGCAACAACTGAAATACGGTCACAGTTAAAACAGTGCAATCGAGACACATGTTAGATGTGAGGTTCGCTAAGTCAACTATTCAGACAAAATCAATCCTGTCGCTTCCTTGTTTTCCCTGAAAGGCCGATGAGAAAGAATCATGAACAAGGTGCACCAGTTAGTAAAGCAATTTTTGCACAACGCAATACGTGGGTTTTGATCAAATTAGCTTCTGGGAGAGAGCTAAGTACGATCAGCCAGAACTTCATCCTTTCGCCGAGTTCATGGTGACTCAAACGATGAGCTCCTTGTTACATTGGTCAGAGAACAGAAAACTGGGGGTAATTTAACCTATTCTAACAATCTTAGGGGTGAGCACCGTAGCTCAGTGGTTAGTATGTTGGTCTTGGGTTCAAGCCCCAGCCATGTCGACTAACAAATTTTCACGACACCACCTCTAGTCGGGGAATGACAAGCCTCCGGGAGTATAATCTGTCATGAAAGAGCTTCTCAATTCGCCGTTCGGAGTCGGGAATAAATTGCAGGTCCCTTCCATTCGAGCGAAAAATGTAACACGCATAACATGAATGTTGTTTTCCCTAGGCAATGTTTTAGGACGGTTCTATTAAAGGAAAAGACCGCCAAACAGAACAGTGATATTCAATTCGATAGTGCTGGTGATGACGCGTTACAGAAAGACTACCGAGTGACAAGACTTTTCTCGTCGAGTTTTCGAACTTTTCGCTGTTAGATAAGATAAGATTGAAGGTAGAGTTTGGGACCGAGTCACTTTATCACTGCGGCCACCGATGAGCCTATTGCGATTTCTTGCAATTAGAGCTCGCTCATGATGCTTGAATCCGAGATGAATCCAGAGATGTCTTTGAGTGAGCTGGCAGATATATCCTCCGTTTCAAGGTAGAATTTGCCTAAATGACGGTAACGTGTCTGATTAGACAGTTACAGTGACACAAAATGTGTTCTGCTGATTCTTCGTCTTCATTGCACATTCTGCATGTGTTGTCTTGTACTATTCCCATAGTTATTAGGTGCCTTTTGACTCGACAGTGTCCCGATAGGAAGCCTGCAATCGCTCAAAGCCGGCTCCTGGTTAGTCCTAGGAGTTGCTTCGTTCTGGTATGGGAGATGTTTGGCATGAACATTTTGGCTTATCTGTTCCCTTCAGTATTCCCCACAGTGAGCTGATAATGCTAAACCCATCACTATCTGGTCAAAACCAGTCATGTTGTAGCTCCATTTGGATTGAATGGACCGACGCTAGGAGGACATTTTAAGAGACATAGGATATTTGTTTTCTTACACTCATAAGCTTCAGTGCGTACAAAATGGACCGTTTGCATGCAGATGCCTTATGTCTCACGATGGGTGCAAGGACTTTAGCAAAAAAGTAAACAAAGAATGAATTTAGCTAGGATACCTTGAATGTTTAAAAAGTTTAATATTCCAGTTTCCATGACCGTAATCCAGCTTGAACAATGCCTTTCAATGGCATCTTGTATTCTTTCGAGTTAATCGCAAGGCGCGTACTACAAAAACTGAGGTTAATACTTGAGAAAACATAACATAAGCGAACTCCTTATCCCCTGAGCCCACTTCCAATCGAGTGCCACATTGCCTGCTATCTTATCGCTTAACACCCAATTGAATTATCAATGAAACAAATCAAATATTGAAATCCCAAGACACACTCATCCATATCCACCACCCAAATCCTCAATTGATGTGAAAAGCAACAGCTAAGCAGCAACCCACCAGCACTCCCTCTCCCATTACTAGAATCGACTCTTCTTTACAAACCTAATCTTAAATGTTTCCCCGGAAAAAAAGAAAAAAAAATCCATAAAGTGCGCTGCTATTTGAGGAAAAATCGATCATTTTTTTCCATTTTTTCTTTGGGAAAATTGGAAAATTTTCAATCGATTTGAATCGATTTGAGTGTTCCCGTGGGTTCCTGTAAGGAATTCCTTCCATCGCCTCTGTTGTTTGTCTATAGACCGGAGGGGGGGTTCCTGAAAAAATAATGTCGACTGAGGGTGAAAGCAATCAACTTGAGAACAAAACGTTTTGCCTATCATCGGTCTTTAGTAGTAATAAAAAAAAAATTTTCAATTTGCTTCAATATTTCTACACAAAGTACCATCCTGTCTTTAGGATGTTGATGTTGCTGTTTCTGATGCCGATGCCGATGTCGATACTGATGATGATGATGATGATCATTTAGGAAGGATATCGAATGAAAGAAAACTGTTCGATTAGATTGAATGGCCTACAGATGTCCTTGGGAAAGTCTATGGCAACTGAACACTGTCAGTTACAAGTCAAAACAATCTCCTCTGCTATATCCTTCCATGCCCAACTGTACAACCATTTCCCAACCACAATTTATGTCGCATGCCATCATCATGGAAGCACTGGATTCCAAAAGAGATATGTTCAGGGGGAATTTCATCAGTTTGCATCAACACCGAAATCCCAGGACGACGAACGACGAATAGACAGAGAAGGATTGAAGGATTTTTTATTGTTTCATTCTGATGTGACCACTCTCCAAATGGCCATTAAAGGTTGCAATTGCAAATTCCAAATACATTTACTCGAACGACGGTAAAAGCACTTAAATGGAATTCTATTTCGAAGAGGATGAAAATTGCACTAATTTCCCTGGAATTTGTTACACGAATCAAGTCCTGAATGGCATTGCAGCGGTTTTGAACGAATAAACTTGTGCATCCAATTGTGGATTTGGAGAAAGCATATGATCGGGTCCCTCTAGGTAAACCCGGGAGCGTATTGTAGGAGTATGGGATTGACGGTTCTCTTCTGAGGGACATTGTACACTAACTGTAAGAGCTGTGTTCGGGTTAACAGCATTAAGTCGACACCTTTCACGGTGAGGGTTGGTGGGGAACGGTTCGACTTAACCCTTTACAGCGCTGTGTTGCAGATCTGCAACATACCGAAAAATGCTTAATAAAACACCACAGAAATATATTTCAACGGTATGGCGCTATGTTACACAACTGAGATATAATACTTGTAAGGAACAATGCTGCTTTGTAAATAATAAATAAATGACTGGCGCGACAGCTCGGAATAAGCCAAGGCCTACCATCAACCATTCATGTTGTGCGTGTTGTATTGTTTGCACGAATGGAAGGGACCTACAATTTATTGCCGACTCCGAACGGCGAAGTGAGAAGCTCTTTCATGACAGATTATACTCCGACGAGAGGTGGTGCCGTGAAAAATGTTTGGTGTTCCTGGCTGGGGCTTGAACCCACGCCGCTCGGTCAGCAGTCCAACGCACTAACCACTGAGCCACGGCGACCACCGCTTTGTAGATATTGTACCGTTATTTCGCTATTGGCATTTGACTCCAGGATTTGGTTTTTGGTTACGCTTTGGTAGTGCATTTTTAAACACGACATTTTCTGTTGATGTTGGATTGCGCACATCTTTTGATCGTATATATTGTACATAACTCTGCTTGAACATGCTGGGCGATATTCCCAGGGACTTCGAGAACTAAATTCGGTGCCCGTATTCAGCTCAATTAACGCAATATTGGAGAAATGCATCATACCCTTTTTTCAAGTTTTTCTTGTTAATTAAATTGTTTTTTGCGAAAAAAAATTATTCATTACTTTTTATGTTAAATTGATTGCTTTTCGCATCAATTGCTGGCGGTTTTTTCAAAAAAATCGTTCTTGCGTTGTAAAGGGTTAAGGATAAGTCATCTGCTTTTCGCTGATGACTTGGTCATCCTTACGTCCACCCATACCTAACTTCAGCGCGCACTAGATAGGTTCGTCGCCATCTGTGTTGAAGCTGAGGTGAAGGTTAACGTGAGCAAATCACAGGTTATGGTAATTTCCCGAACACCTGTTCAATGCACTTAGCCTGTTAGTGGAGTCCCATTGAAACAGGTGGAGAAGTTTAAGTATCTCGGGGTCCAATTCACGAGTGATGGTAGGAGCAACACTGAATTATCCTGTAGGATTGGTCAGGCGGGAGCAATTTTGAGACAGCTTGGTCAACCTGTTATCAGGAGGGCTGAACTTGGCATAGGAGCTAAGTTGTCGGTTTTCAATTCAGTGTTTGTTCCGACCCTTACCTATGCTCATGAGGTTTGGGTAATGAACGAAAGAATAAGATCGCAGAGACAAGCTGCCGAAATGAGATTTCTTCGTTGTATTGCCGGGGTAACTCGTCAAGATCGAGTTAGGAACACCATCTTCGAGCGGAAAGGTCCATACTTCGATGGTTTGGGCACGTTCAACGCATGTCCCCAACTCGGCTTCCAAGACGTGCCGTGGATAGGCGTCCCCTGGGTAGGTAGGCCTAGGATGAGATGGCTGAACCAAGTCCGAAAGCTATCCCCGTATGGGGATAGCCCCTTATAATTTAGAATAGATGGCGGAAAATTGGGAGATGTGATGAGTCGACTTAAGCACCCTAACCGCGCGACCCTCATAGTCATCATTGAAAATAATGATGATGATCCAATTGTTCATCAAAATTCTTTGGCACGACCAGAGATTTCCGTTTAATATTTGACGTCAAAGATGAAAGAATTCAGCAGTGGTACTTTCCCCGACATCAAAAGCGTCTTCAATTAAAGCAATTTTGCTATGCAGTTCTTGCTGAAGGCAGTAGTTGCCCCCAAGGAGGAATAAGAAAATGGTGACGTGGAGTTTCGGTGAACAGATCACTTCGTTAGATTTTGTGGGTACATTGGACATCTCCGCCCAGGAGACTAACCGGAAAATAATCAAGCTTAGGCGAAAGTACCTCCTAAACAAACATATGCACTTGTTAATCGATGACTCGCATCGTATTCGGCATCAAATCGAAGCCATTAATACCAATTATTCGCATTCCATTAACATGTTGAATTGCGAATTTCCATCGCAAACAATGCCAACAGATGCACATGGAATGCTTGATGAAATGATGGCTAGTATACGCCCATGGCTTCACAATTCATTGCAACTCCTGCACTCCTGCACAGCTATTCATCTGCAACTGCATCGTGTTTCAGTTAATTGATTTTTCACTTGTTTTCATTTCGATAATAACTCGTTTTGAATGTCCTTGGTAAAAAAAAAAGTATAGTATAGTATACAAAAAAGTATAGTTCACGCAGAATACCATTATGTGATAATCGATCGTTTGAAACCACAAAGACCAAACCAGACATTGGGAGTAGGATAACAAATTATAAATCACATCTGACAGGACGCTCTGGTTTTTCTGTGCATATCCCCTCACAGTATTAATTCAAAAGATAAACAAGGCTTCAAAATGCCACAGGAATACAAAGAGCAAACAACCTGCTGCAGTGCATCCTAGAAGGGAAAATTTAAAAAATGATTTTCGGGGTGAGCACAAACAAAAGAAGACTCAGATTTCACCTCAAGGATTTTTTTAAATTAACGACTTTAAATTTCCAACCCAGTCCTTTGTTTTTTTTTTCCAAAACCAAAACCCAACGATGACAAATGGAAAAAAATGCGAAAGGCAAATCCTTTTTTGGTTAAGAAATCCTTTTCCCAATTTACATTTGGGAGAGTTGATTCGTTAAGGGACTTATGTATACGAGTACTACCTACCTCCGCAAAAAAGGTTCCAGTTTAGCGGAAAAATATCAAGACTTTTTCCAAAACAGAATGAAAAGCACACACACGTTTCGGTTTTTTGCTCCTTTTGCGGTACGAAGGAAAAGTACAGGTAAGCCGGTTTGATTACATGATTATCTTAGGAAAAATAGATGTAACGTAAATCCTATCAAATTAATTCAATCGTAATGGAGATTTAGGGGCGGGTTTCACATACGAATGCGGTGGAGAGATTTAAATACTTGGCTTTGTACGCCCCTACCATTTTGTGATTTACCTACAAGATTCGAGTCGAGAGTATTCGAATAAAGGTTGCTTGTCTCTGGGTTTGGGGATAGTACACATTATCGCGTAAAAAGAATTAGTTTTGAGAGAGGACAACA
Organism: Matsumyia berberina; assembly: GCA_917880715.2. Taxonomy (NCBI): domain Eukaryota; kingdom Metazoa; phylum Arthropoda; class Insecta; order Diptera; family Syrphidae; genus Matsumyia; species Matsumyia berberina. The sequence goes on from OU862870.1 coordinate 53,829,032, forward strand.
AACTTGAAACACGTTCTCTTCACCTCATTCATTCACGTTTAATAGATGATATCTCTCTGATTACGTCATATAAAAAAAATTCTAAAAGCAACCTGAACAGGGCAAGAGAAGTGCCCTCCTGGTTAGAGTAAAAAAGCTAACAACCTATACAAGGTAGCACTGTAAACTTCCGTCAAGGAACTAGGAAGTTCGAAAATAAGGGTTGTCATTGATGTCAGATAAATAAATACCTAACACGATACCTCGGGATGAACCGAGGCCTAGCTTCTCGCAACCATTCATGTTGTGCGTGTTGCATTTAGATGGATTTTTATGTTCTGATGGGTGACTTCAATGCTCAACAGAATTCGTTGATGGACTTCTTCGTAGTAGCATCATGTTTTAAAAGGATGGTTTGTGATGTTCGTGTTGTGAGAGGGGCTGAACTGTCAACTGATCACCATCTCGTGTTGTGCAAATTGTATCTCAACGATAAAGTACCTTTTCTACCAAAACGTAAACCAAGACTAGTGACACATATACGGTGGGAGAGTTTGCAGAACGATGAGATAAGGAAGGAGTTTGCAGGTATCCGAAAGGTTTAAATAAATTCCAAGTGTTCCGAAAAATGTAGGTAAAAAACGGCGGTTGTTTTCAACAGCAGTCATGGCCTCTGCAGGAGATGTTTGCGGAGTGAAGCGGCTCGGTGCGGCAGCTGGTGGTGAAAAAAGAACTGCATGATTTAAAACACCCGGAGTTTAAGAAGCCGTCAGAGAGAAGAAGAAGGAAGAAAGAAGGCTTCTCGCAACCGGTACATGGAGGCGCGAAGAACTTGCAAGCTGGCTGTTAAAGCAGCTAAGGAGCAGTCTTGGAAGGAGTTTGGCGAGCAGTTGGACCGTGATCACAGTTCTGGCTGACCATCCGCCGTCTCAGAGAAAGGAAGTTGAAGGTGTACTTCTTTCCGATGAGAAGGACATCTTGCGCAGATGGGGCGGAGCTGCTCAATCCCGAACAGGGCACTGATGATGGCAGACCCCTGGTTTTGAGTAGGGCGGAGAATAACTACCCCGTACAGGAGGTGATTTTGGCGATTAGAGTGCTTAAAGTCAGCAAATCTGCTTGGGCGATGAGCAGAGCGGCTTTCGTCCTGGTAGAAGGACAACCGACCAGCTGTCCACTCTCAAAATGGTACTTGAAAAGGTCTGGGAGTATGCCAAACCTATCTACAGTTGTTTTGTGGATTTGGAGAAAGCATATGATCGGGTCCCTCGAGGTAAACTCTAGAGTGTATTGCAGGAGTACGGGATTGACGGTTCTCTTCTGAGGACCATTCAATCTCTCGAATTAGGAGACTTAAGGATAAATCATCTGCTTTTCGCTGATGGCTTGGTTATCTTTACGTCTGTTATATCGCCAAATGACCGTGCTTTCTCGTGATCGAGAGAATAGCGGAGAGTAAAACAAAAGTACTTTATTATTAAATATATATTTATTATAACAACACTAGTTAGCCCGCTGTCCTTAGAATGCTGCGACTTGCTAGTTGTTGTGTTAAAAAATTTAGTATTATAGTAAGGCCCGCTGTCTTCGCTTGGCTGCGACCTTTATGGTTTAGTGTTATATTATGTTCTCTCTCGCGAACCTTCCAATCCACTCCCTTTTATACAAATTATTTTTACTATCTTCATCCCCACTCTCTACACCTCTTTGGTAAACATTTAGCAATGCATTGCATCTCAGCATTGTACCTAATGCTCCTAAACCAACGCTACCCTAATCCGTTTTATTACACTTGTACCCAAGCAACCCTTATCTGTTTTATCATATTACATAGCGAGTGCTATGCATCCAGGATAGTGTTAATCAGTTCCATCTGGATATATGCAGATTCGGTGTGTGTGTAATCGGATGGGTATAAACGTTTATGGTTTTGGGTTTTGTGCATTGGTGATCAAGGTCGCGACGCCTGCGCACAGCTGAGGTAGGAAAACAATGGTATAGAGATAAGGGATGGTAATTTGGGTGGTGCATGGAGTGTGAAATACTACACGTCCACCCAGACTGAACTTCAGCTTGCTACATAGGTTCGTCGATGACATTTAGACCTACAATTTGTCGCGGCGAATTTAGAAGCTTTTTCTTTCCCTACAAGTGGTGGTGCCCCGTAAAATGTTTGGTGGGCATGGCTGGGGTTTGAGCCAACGCAGTTCGCACAGCAATCCAATGCACTAACCTCTAACCACGTCATAACACAAAGAATAATTGATATGATATATTCTCGTCGCCAATTAAGCTTTTAAAATACCACTTGGTTAACCCTAAAAAACGAATTCACTTTCTCTCTGAAGAAACTGTGAAGATTCGTGTCTGCAGACAAATCGAGGGCAAATTTCACAAAAATTTCCGTTTCTTTACTTTAAAGAACTTACAAACGACCAAGTGTGAAGTGGTGATGCTTTCCCTTTAAACTCGTAACCCTCCGTATTCGATTTGTAAACGTACACACGTTAAAACGATATCATGGCCATTTATTTGACTGCCAGAGGTGAAACTTTGGAAGTAGTTTTCGTCCTTTTTTTACTTTCTCTCTCACAACGATAATGTTTTACACAAAAGAAAACATGAAAACGTTGTTGTTTGTTCTCACGGTCCCCAGAGTCCTTCCGTACAATGGACATTGGATATTGATGCATTTTTAAGTCTAACTTGACCCCAGATCCATCTCGATGAAGAGTCTCGCACTGCATCCTTTTTTGTGTGCGGACATTCACGAGTACGTTACATTTTTCATTGACACTCGATGGATGGAGTGAGGGTTTTCCGTTTTTTTCATTTTTCATCCCGGGAGGACGTTTTCTTAATCACAAGACATTCTCTTGTAATTCATGTGGAGGGATAGTACATTCATTATACTCCTGGTAACGAAGCATCACGTTGAGAACAGTAAATAAATTGTCTTCGGTGGAAATGGCTTCATTTATGTTTTATGAGATTCCAATTCGAATTGGTACCGTTAGACAGGTGGAATGTAAAAGCAATGGATGGTGAAAGCAGCAACATATTGATTTTAACTCGCGTGCTCTGAGTTAGCATACTTCATAAAGGTAGAACACTAATTCGGCCACATCGGAAAAATTAGATTTTTTTCTTTGAATTGATACCCTTCCCATCCCAGCAGTCTTCTCGCAACGGGAGGTGTGAAAATCGGGAATTTTAAGGGTAGAAAAAATTCAGGAACGAAATCGAACTAAATAAAGGCTGCAAACACCTTGATGGATACAAAGTAACTACTCCAGGTGGCACACGCTAAGGCGAAATGCCACCCGTGGTCTACTAGACTGCGACTGGGGCAATGGTATACATCTTCGGAGTGTTCACCAAAGACTCATTTAACTCTCTTTCTGATGCGATTGGAAACTTGAACTGGCTTAATGGAAGGAGGAAGAGATCCAACTTATTAGGTGTAATATTCACCATAAAAGACAGGCTTCACAGACCCTACACCGCAGAAACATGGAAATTACTAAATTTGGATAAAGGTATACTTGGCCGTTTTGACAGAAAAATTTATCGAGTTATGAATCCCGCCTACGTTGAACGAAAATGGAGAAGCTCTACAGCGACATCGACAAAAAAAAATTGGAATATATAGACTTAAATGGGGTATTCGCCGTGGCTCAGCGGTTAGTGCGTTGGACTGCTGACCAAGTGGAGTAGGTTCAAGCCCCAGCCAGGAACACCAAACATTTTTCGCGGCACTACCTCTCGTCGGGGAATGACAAGCCTCCGGGAGTATAATCTGTCATGAAAGAGCTTCTCAATTCGCCGTTCGCACAACACGCACAACATAAATGGTCGCGAGAAGCTAGGCCTGGGCTCATTCCGAGCTGTCGTGCCAGCTATTTATTTATTTATTTTAAATGGGTTGGACATGTAGAGTTAATAAATGCTCCAGTCAGGGTACGTGCCAATCTTACTTCAGAGACTGTTGAAAGCTGTTAAAAGTTTTAATCAAGTTTTTTCCTAATACACCTTCACAAAGTCGGATTATCCCACAGAAACTATAAAGAGGAACCAAAAAAACTAAGTCGAATTTAATTTTATAAAAGCATCCTTATCTTGCAGATTATTCCCTCAAAACTACCGACTATATGTATGTGTTTGAGCTACTTATCCTCTTTTTTCACGTTTCAATGTGGATAACCAACCGCAATTTCCAGAAGACGTGTGTGCGGCTGCAACTCTATTCGCTTGACTTTTATTAGCTTTTTCTTCAAATCGGCACTCAAAGCGCTCGGAGAGGATACATGCTGAGCTGAAAAGGATGCACAAATTGGAATATCATCATCAACATAACTACAATCGAGCAAAAGGAAAGTTTCACAATTTTCTATCAAGGATGTGGTTTAAAGGATGCATGTGTACCCGCATATCCAAAAAATGAAATTAGAATTCCGAAAAAGTTTGTTTGGCTATTTGAAATGCAATGGACTTCAGTGGCAGGGACTCCCCGAGATTATTCTAGGATAACTATAAGTTTGAAACTTTTTTTTTGTATAATTTCAAGGAAATGGAGAAACAAAATGAAAAATTTACAATTTAGAAAATAATTGGAACGTGGACGAGGATTTTAGTCGCCACAATGAATTTGCTTGAAATGAGTCATTGACAAAAGACTGAGGCAGGAATACCTTTCATAGACCTAGGATCCTAGTTTGGTGTTAGTATAAGTCTGTGAATTATATTGGGTACGCATTTTCATATGGAATTATATTCGTAACAGCTGTGTTCGGGTGAACGGCGTAAAATCGACATCTTTCACTATGGGGGTTGGAGTTTGCAAGGGTTGCGTTATGCCACCTCTCCTTTTCATAGTGTATATGGATTGGATGTTACAGCGCAGCCGTGGTGAAGAACGGTTCGAATTGGGAGACCTAAGAAAAAGTCATCTACTTTTCGCTGATAACTTGGTCAAGCTTACGTCCAACCAGACCGAAGTTCAGCGCGCACTAGATAGGTTCGTCGCCGTCTGTGTTGAAGCTAAGATGAAGGTAAACGTGAACAAATCAGAGGTAATTTCCAGTCCACCTGTCCAATGCGCTCTGCATGTTAGTGGAGTTCCATTTAAACAGGTGAAGAAGTTTAAGTATTTTGGGGTCCTATTCCCGAGGGATGGTAGACGCAATACTGAGTTATCCTGTAGAATTGGACGGCTTGGTCAATCTGTTATCAGGAGGGCTGAACTTGGCATTGGAGCTAAGTTGTCGAGTCTTTAATTCAGTGTTTGTTCCGACCCTCAACTATGTTCATGAGGTTTGGGTAATGACCGAAAGAATAAGATCGCGGATACAAGCTGCCGAAATCAGACTTCTTCGTTGTATTGCTGGGGCGACTTGTCGAGATCTGGTTAGGAGCACCAGAATAAGCGAGGCACTCAATGTCGCACAGCTACTTCTTCGTACGGAGAGGTCCATATTTCGATGTTTTGGACACGATGAACGCATGTCCTCAACTCGGTTTCCAAGACGTGCTATGGAATCCATGTAATCAGGCAGGCGTCCCCTGGGTAGGCCCAGGACGAGATGGCTCCACCAAGTTTGAAATCTCACCTCTACCCGTATGGGGACAGCCCCTGATGATTTAGAGTCGATGGCGGAAGATCGGAAAATTTGGGGAGTCCACTTAGGCTCCCTTAACCCGCCGGATAAACGGGCCATTGGAAAATGATGATGATGGTTCTGTTCGTTAGCGGGGTTTAGAAACTCGGCTATTAGTGACATACCTACCTTCATTAGGAAGGTAGTAGACCTATTAGACTAAATAGACCAGCGACGCAATAGATCTGGTTAGGTCGCACTGTCAGTAATAAGGGCAGGTTCGTGAGCCCAACGCACGGACTCTCGCAGTGCGGCAATTGACCATAGTTAAATCGCTTCCAACAATTTAACGTCCTGATGCAGGAACCATGAATTATCATGAATCTATCTGCCTATCTACCTACATTTGCATTTTGACTTGTCCCCTACTCTTCCAGGTGTAGGGTTCACTCGCCTATCCTGTCCCTCATATTCTTTTCAATTTAAACCGGTGTTAGACCCACGTTCTATCGAAAAGAAAAACAAACAATCAATTTGTATCCTGTTGCTAAACAACAAAAAAGTAATTTTCTCTTTCATCCCAGATCCTGCCCAGCCACCCTCGAAAATTAAGAAAAATCCCTCCAGGTGTACAAGAGGGTTTTCCCCAATCACAATCACTTGAAGGAGCAGTAATTTTCGTGGATAAAAATAGAAAAAGTTTAATGATAAAAGTTGTAAGGGTTTGCAATCCCTTTTTTGTGTTGCATCTCTATCAGTGTTCTGCAGGTTGATTAAAAGATCCTTGTCAAGCTGAAGACATTTAATTTAACGATTGAGTGTGCTGAGTACGTAAACCTTGGCGGAGTAAATAAAATTCAGTAGATGAGTGTAAGCAATCACATAGTTAAACAAGAATTCAGATTTGGAATTTCAATGATAGCTGAAGGGATTTTGCCACTTTAGGAAGAAGACTTTCGTAGTCAAGAGGAGTGCTCTGGTATGTTTTGTCAGGCGTCATTGAACTTAAATAAGTATACATTTTTCGATGAAAGGTGCCAATGAATCAGCTGTGTCCAAGAATCAAGTGAAGGATGACTAGATGGTTCCATGCCAGTTCACAAAGTAACGTATGGGTTTATTTGAACTGGCAGCGACAAAGAGCTAAGAACAAAACTGTGTTCAGGACCTTTGCTACCTTAACTTAACCTACACCAACTGAATATGTTATCCCACAGGATAACTCACGCCCCAAAAACCACATGGGCATTCTTCAATATTTCCCATCTCAAAAGAATGACATTTTACTGACATATAATGTGATTGAACGTCTTTATAACACGCTCTCACACACATGTACACTTCAAAAATTCAATAGAATCCCCACCGTTCTATTGTAATTACAAAATATTGACAAGCACAACAGGATTTGCATCGTCTCGCATCAGGCAACAAGAGGGAAGAAGAAGAAGCAGAAAAACACTATGTAAAGGACGTCTCTACATCTTCTCCTGCCGAATGAATAATTCATCAAAAAAAAAAAAGGAAAAATTGAATCATTCTTCAATTTTCAAATTCAATCAAATGGAATTTTCAATTTTCCCTTACGTGTGTGTGCGTTCATGTTTGCTGTGTGTTTGCATACGTGTTTGTGAGAGGAAAATTGATTTCCCCCCAACCTATGGTTAGAGGCGGAAATGGAGTTCATATAAATAAATACTCCTCCCACAAGCTAACACACTCCATCGCCTGTTGAACCATGTTAACAGTTAAAGGATGATGACGATAACGTTGGGTACATGGCGCAGGTATCCTGTTCGGGGTAACACCAACATCGATGATGCCGATGATGATGCAAATCGTTTAGGGAATGGAAACGTGTCTTGTTTCAGATTTTTTCCCCCCCACCGATTAAAAGGACTTCTACGAGCGCTTTGATTGTTTTGTTGACTTGTAACAAGCGTTCTTTCTCATTTTGTAATTAAAAATTTTCCAACAGCAAATGGCTAGAAGTAGAGTGTTGTCGAACGATTATTTTGAACGCTGCAAACGAATGGACTCGTAAACATAATTGGTTGGATCGAAAAGGATAATTGATTTTTGTGGAAAATGCAGACTGGTAATTCTGTACAATAATGCTGGAGGCGATAATTTTATGTGTAGCAAAGGGGGACTGTTGCACACATATCGTGGTAAATATTTACACAATTTTGTGTGGAGTGGTTTCCCTTTGAGGCTGTAATTCTGGTGTGGTCAGAAGTGGACATGATTGGCTTTAAAAGTTTTAAAGGGCGGCGAATTCTTGGTGCGCGAAGATGCATGAACTACTAGCTCATGCGATCCACTAATCGTGTAACCTGAGTTATCTTTTCAGTAAATAGAGCGGCCACGAAAGACAGTGCTGAGTACGGAGTTCACTATTCAAGAGCAACATTCGGAAGAGCTACGATACAACTGATTCATGACAAGACAGAGGTATAGGATGATGTTAACACAAGACCTTCATCATCATCATCATTTTCCAATGACCCGCTTATCCACTATGACGGTCGCGGGTTTAGGGAGCTTAAGTGGACTCTCCACATTTCCCGATCTTCCGCTATCAACTCTTAATCATCATACCCATACGGGTATAGGTGAGATTTCGGACTTGGTCCAGCCATCTCATTCTGGGCCTACCCAGGGTACGCCTACCTGATGGCTTGGATTCCATGGCACGTTTTGGAAACCGAGTTGATGACATGCGTTTAACGTGTCCAAAACATCGAAGTATGGACCTCTCCGTTCGAAGAAGTACCTGATCGACATTAAGTGTCTCGCGTATTCTGGTGTTCCGTACTCGATCTAGACGAGTTACCCCAGCAATACAACGAAGAAATCTCATTTGCTTGTATCCACGATCTTATTCTTTCGGTCATTACCCAAACCTCATGGTCATAGATGAGGATCGGAACAAATACTAAATCAAAGACCGATAGCTTAGCTCAGATGCCAAGTTCAGCCCTCCTGATAACAGATTGACCAAGCTGTCTCAAAATTGCTCCAGCTGGACCAATCCTACAGGATAACTCAGTATTGCTCCTTCCATCACTCGTGAATAGGACTCCGAGATACTTAAACTTCTCCACCCGTTTCAATGCGACTCCACTACTATGCACAGTGCATTGAACAGGCGTTCGGGAAATTACCATAACCTCTGATTTGTTCACGTTTACGGTCATCCCAGCTTCCACACAGACGGCTGCGAACCTGTCAAGTGTGCGCTGAAGTTCGGTCTGGGTGGACGTAAGGATGACCAAGTCATCAGCGCAAAGCAGGTGACTTATCCTTAAGTCTCCCAATTCGAACTGTTCCTCGCCGCGGCTGCGCCGTAACATCCAGTACATATACACAACGAAAAGGAGAGGTGACAGAACTCACCCTTGGCAAAGTCCAATCCCCACAGTGAAAGGTTTCGACTTAACGCCGCGCCGTTCACCCGAACACAACTCTTGTAATTAGTGTACAGAGATTGAATGGCCCTCAGAAGAGAACCGTCAATCCCTTACTCCTGCAATACACTCCAGAGTTTGCCTCGAGGGGGACCCGATCATATGCTTTCTCCAAAACCACAAAACAACTATAGATAGATTTGGCATACTCCCAGGCCTTCTGTCGGTTGTGCTTCTACCTGGACGAAAGCCACACTGCTCGTCGCCCAAGCTGGGCTCGACCAAAGCTCTGGAACGGACTTCCTACACGTTAGCAAAGACTTTTCCGGGGAGACCCCTTTAAGTGAAAAATCCCCTTTGTTAAAAAGAGAATCACAATCACCCGAGTTTGCCAATCGCTAGGTGTTTCACCGCATTCCCAGACCACTGTAATGACACGAGAGAGCCATTTCACTCCATTCTGACTGGATTTCATCCACACCAGCAGATTTGCCGACTTTTAGCGCTTTAATCACCAAAGTCACCTTCTCTACGGTGGGACTTTTCTCCGCCCTACTCAAAACCATGGGCCTGCCATCCTCAGTGCACTGTTCGGGATTGAGCAGCTCCGAAAAGTGCTCGCCCCTTCTGCGAAAGAAGTCCTTCTCATCGGAAAGAAGTACACCATCTTTGGATTTAACTTCTTCGATGATACTAAACTTCCTTCTTTGGAGACAGCTGATGGTCTGCCGTTTGCAGATCTGTGATCACGGTAAAATTTCTGGCCGAACTCCTTCCAAGACTGCTCCTTAGCTGCTTTAACATCTTTGCGCCTCCATGTATCGGTTTCGAGAAGCTGAAAGACCTTTAGTGATATAATTTTTTAACATTTTCTTCTTAGTTCTTCTGGAAGAGTGTGTCTCAAGGCATAAACTTTGAAACTTCTGGTTGCTACTTTTCATTTATCCTTCTTACCCCTTATTCCCAAGATAAGCTAATGAAACGAGCAGCACAAATTCCACTCATTTGTTTTTCAGAAACCCGTCAAAAATACCTCCCCTCCTGCTCATCTGAGTGATGCAAGTACATACGAGTACAATGTGTGAATCTTATGGTCGTGGTAATCCTAACAAAGTTTTCTAATTTACTACAACTACTCATGATGCACTTGTATGCATAATGCAAGCCATGTAACAGTTTGCCAACATCCCTTCAAATGCTTTAGAAGAGCTTATCGCGGAGCAACCGCAGAGATTCTATGTTTTAAAGTGAGAAACTTCTGAATGTTCTGAAAGTATTTGAAGTTTGACATTAATTAAAAGAACTCATGTATCCTACAAATCACAGCCTGAATACACACACCGTATTGGCAATTGCCTCTGCCAGTGACAAAGTATCGCCAATTACAAATGTTATACACGTCCATGGTCCATAATGACCGCCTATTATCAACAAAACACCAAGTCCACCCACCCACATTTAATTACATGCCCTTGACTTTCAAAAGGACATTCTGTTGCACATTGTGGCACGTGATACTTTTCGGTAATACATTTTTGTTACACAGTATTCATTATCCTTCGAGGAATTATTTAATACAATAAATTTCTGTTAAACATCCTAACGAGGACAAAAAACAAAAAAAGAAATGTATTTTTGCAAGGATGGCACATCCCATGGGGTAAAAGGGACGAGTTGCCTGGTAGACAAAACCTGTGTACAAACAATTAAGGTGTCGCTGAGTTCAAGTAGAATCCTCTACGTGATTTGCGTGTAATTTGACCACTTAGGGTGTTGGGTTTTCACAGGATAATTGTACATGAAAAAGGAGATACTATCACATAAGCAATTCAAAGGAACCCGGGCCAGGACTCCTGACAGACTCTTTTGTTTCAAGGACATGAACTTTGTGGAATTGTTATTCTTCCACACAAATGCTTCTGTTTCATGGAGTGCTCTCTCAAAAGTGCTTAAGGGCAACAAAATAGATGCAATCGAAGAGATACTGTAAATGTTTGTGAGGATTAGTTGCGCTTGGAAGGTCCTTGGGGAGTTAGATGCAGATTACATGAAGTTCTAAAGTTCTTTCGTATTCCCTTTTAATTCTTTTAGCAGTTTTTTTTTATATCGAGGTTTACATGATGCGACGAAGCACTTTCGAAAAATATGTGTGTAAGCTCCATGGGAGGACAAAAATTTGCCTTCATTAACCAACTAGTAGTCAAAACAAACCGAAAAGAACATCTGACAGAGATCATAGATAAGACAAATTCCCTTCGAAAGAGTATGAGAAATTTCCTGATCTGAATGCGATGGCCACAAACTCCTGGAACTCTGACAGATCGAAAACTATTAAAAAATTAAAAAGAATTCTGTGAAATTGTTATGACAGAAAGATGGGAGCTAAGAAATGCAAATGACGATTTCAGTTAAACTCGGCATAGTCTGTGTTAGTTATTGTTGAGTTGAGCGGCAGAGTAATGATTTACAAAACGCTTCAATTTGCTCCAAATAGGAACAGCCATTCATAAAACACCAGCCATGAACTGGCAAATTAGAAACATTCATGTTCCAACTCTTTTTCTTGTTTTAACGAACCTGCCTTTACGGCTGAAACTGCGACCTAGCGAGATTTATTCCTGGTCTACTTAGCCTAATAGGTCAACTACTTTCCCAATGAAGGTGAGTATGTTATTAGTGCCGGACATTCACAGAGAACGTCCTCAGAGGTTTCCTCCTCTTCGAAACAGAACCGACACTCTGTATCTGAGCAAAGGTTTAGTTTGTTGAGATGATACCATAAGCCACAATGGCTGGCAAGAAAGCCCACTAGCTTCCTCATTTTGTCCCTGTTCAAAGTTTAGAAATTCCTTGTAAGAAAAGGGCTTTATAAGTCTTGGGGATTGCCTAAGCCCGGGGACATTTTCCCAGTGGGCTAGGCGAAGTTGGTGTTCCCAGTTGTTTAACAAACCTGTGGCGGTAGCCCATTTAACGCCACAGAAGATTTCCGGCCGCAAGAGCGCGGCAGCCGAACCGGCCTTAGCCAGCTTATCCGCAGTTGAGTCTTGGCCGGGCACCCAACTAAGCTTAACCTCGTTGTGTCTGGCAAGTGATTGTAGGGCATCGTAGCAGGACTTGACTGACATAGATTCCATGAAATGAGATGTCACTGCTTTAAGCGCTGCTTGACTATTTGATTAGATATGTATTTTTGCGCCCCTTATACCTTTATGGAGGTTTATCCAAGCCTGATCCCAATAGCATGGATTTCAGCCTGGAACACACTGAGGTACATCCCCATTGTTACTGAGACTTTAGTGTTGGGTACAAAGACGCCAGCATCCCCTCCGGAAGCCATTTTTGATCCGTCGGTAAACCATACCAAACATCCTGGGTCTGATGCGGGTTCTCCTCAATTAGCCTTCCGAAACGGTACTCCGTGGCTATAACGTCGGCGATAGTGCAGAACATGTCCGTACTTGGAACCGAGTAAAGAATTTTCAGATGACCCAGAAGATTACCTGATTTATACTTGTGTTCTAGCTGCAGCTTTATCCTAGTGAGCAGCGCTCTTCCTAGTGAAGAAATGTAGGGGTGTGAGCCCGATGATAGCCTCTATGCCTGAAGTAGGGCAGGCACGCATAGCACCTGTAATGCGGAGACAGGCAATTTTTTGTAGCTTCTCAACTTCATTGCCGTCGTTCATTCAAGTACTTTTGGCCACCAAACTATGGCCGCGTATGTTATTATTGGTCTAACTATAGAAATGTACAACCAATGTATCATTTTGGGACTAAGACCCCAAACTGCTTTATCGCTTCACTGTGTGTGCAGTCTTAGTCTTATGGAATGCACATATCAAGTTCGCTTTTGATCGTGAAACTAGGCTACTCGGCGTCTCTGTACGTGCGCACATTGAAGCGATAAGAATTCATGTGAAAAGTTTTATCGCATGCTTATCACTTCTCGCATCACATAGTTTTATCGGATTACTGTGCGCGAAGCCTAAGACAACGGCGAGGTGCTTTAACTCGTTGGAATAGCCTACAGTGGTGCCTTTGACGATAATAGGTCTGAGATTTATCAATCTTCTTTCCACTAAAACAGTCTTGCAAGGATTGATGCAGAGTCCTTCAATGTTACACCATTCTAAAACTTTTTACTGCGGTTACATACACTGACACTCCTCCTGAAGAAGAAGTTATTATACGACTTTCCATCCATTGATTGGTCGAGTCTTCGATTCCTTTACTACTGATTCCCCTTGCTATCGCGTCGGTTTGGGAATGCAAATCACTTTTACCTATCTCCAAGTCAATGGCATGAATCCCCAGTTGTAACTTGCTCTAAATAAGGCGATCATTGCTCGCAGAATACAATCCTTTTCTAGTGTTACTGGAAAAATACCATCACCACCAGGGGCTTTTAATGGTTTGAACGAGTCCACTCCCCATTTAACCTTATCAGGGTAGAAAATTCTGCCTGATAAGCTATTTACTGGCAATGCAGACCCTGTGGTCAGCTGCGGTCGGGTTTGCATATTGTTGGCAAATAGATGAGAGTGGGAAATGCACTTGAAGCAATGTTGCAAGTGTATCCGTACGGTTCGTCATGTATGTGTCATCAGTTTTTTTTCTTTAGGTAATCCTATCCTGTTCCAACTTAGTTCAGCTATTTAAAATGCCCACACCGACTCGTGCCTCGACTACATGAACGAAAAAATTCACAAATGTCTACGAAGAAAAACTTGGACAACTATGCATTACAAGTTTCTTTATTGCCTCCAACATTTTTCAAAATGATTAGAAGTATCTCTAAAAACATTCCTCATCCTCTATCGTGAGGAGAAGAAAAAAAAAAGTTGATGCTATCGATAATTACCTTGTGAAACTTTTGTTACCTCTGGAATCAATGGAAATACCAAGCAAACTTTGTTTTAATTACTCAAGTTTCCTTTGGTGGCTTTCTTTCGAAAAGAATATCGACTTTATGAGTTGAGCTTACACTTAATTTATACAACGGAATGTTCATAACGTTGGAAATACAAGGTATTAACTTAACCTTTCATAGAATGCCAAGGAACCGCTCTATCAATATCAGAATTCCGCCGTAAGGATTAAAAGGTATTTTGACGTTGTTTGGTAAAAGCAAATAATTATGTGCGTTCATATTTTTTCAAGGATTGCGAGAAGTTGTGGAATAACTTCCTAAATATTTGATGAGACGCTCTGCAAACATTATGCACTTAAGAACGGTGTCTACCAGTGAGAGCCGGGATTAAACATACACAAAACTATTGTTGCGAATCAGGATTGGGGGCAACTTTGGTGAAGATGAAGAAGACGGCGGCACGCTTGCGGTTGCTCCGTTTTTAAGTCGTTGTAGTTGAGGAACTCGTCTCCCTCATTCTCTTCCAAGTACTGCAGATACCACCTTTCGGGAGGACCGGAGACTAGGTGATGAAAGTTGGCAAAAAGCTCCTCACTACTAAGACCGTTCTTCTTCCTTTGCAATGTCACGATTCGGAAGAAGAAACTATCGATGGACATTGTCTTCGGCGTTCCGTCGTATTTAGTACCCCACTTGTAAATGTCAACTTTCCTCGCCGGCCGCGGGGAGTAAGCTGTTCGCGCCACATACCAGGTCTTGGATTGGTACCTTGGAGTTGGCCCTAGTGGTGTCGATTGTGTTGGCAAGTCTAGGTGGTTGTTCCGCCAAGGTGGCTCTCTGCGGCGGTTGTTGGATACCGCTAGCTCGCAGACCTTTTCTTTGAACACCTTCATACTGTCGTTTCACTACGCGGCGTATAAGGTTGTGACCGGAGAGTCAAGGGTGGACTGCCCAACCTTTGCCATCAACATCTGGCTTGCTTCGGGTTCTTGACGAACCTCTGTCTTGGAAAGACACTGAACAGGGCTTGAATTTAGGGTTAAGCATAGGTTAATCTTAGATAGATTAGACATAGTTTAGGGTTCTAGCTTTAAGTGTCATGTTAGTTTAGGTTTAGCTAAGGCTAGTTTGATTAGTTTCGCGTATTTCTGTTTCGCCTTTCTCTAAAGCATTGGCATTGGTCCTTGGACATCCGTTCTTTTCATTTTTTCCTTCTTAAGGACTTTCCAATAGGGACGGGTAGATTTTGGCAGTTCATGGCAGACAAATCACCATGGCAAATTACAGCGTCGAGGAACACGTACGTCAACAAGCAAAATTGCCAGATTTGGGACGATGCCAATCCACACGAGGTCCACCAAGTGGCAATGAATCCGCAGAAAGTCACTGTTTGGTGTGGATTGTGAATTGCCATCACCATCAACGGTGATGATAATCAATTTCTTTTGGTCCAAATTGGATGATATGCATGTGAACAACATGTGGTTCCAACAAGATGGGGCGCTACGTGTCACACAGCTGATGCCACAATGGACATTCTGCTTCTCTTCTTTTAATTGGCACGAGACTTATGTGCTGAGCAAGTGGTGCAAGGTGGGATTAACAAGAACCACCCCGTCCGACGAGTTGAGCCAAGCAACCGCAAGCGTGCCGCCGTCTTCTTCACCTTCACCGAAGTTGCCCCCATGGTCCAATCCTGACTCGCAACACTACGCATTATTTTGAAAACTTTTGACTGCTCAAAACTCGGTTTGAGCCAGTGGTGTACTTGATTTACGAGGACAACCATATTTACCATAGACCCAACCATTCAACGACCAAAATGGCATACATTGCGAAAAGCCAACAGCTCCATTCATCGGCGTAGCTTTCAGAATGTGGCTGGTAGACGCCCTATTATACCGCCACCTTAAACAAGTCCATCAAACTACATATTCCACTTCAACCACAACTTAAGTAAGGCCAACGCAGAAGTCCGAATACGTAACGTACTAGTGACAAGTTATCACTTAAAGTACACCTTGCACAATGTCATACATCATTCTTGCCCAACGGGACAATGATAAGGACAGAACTCGCACAAATTCCCAATGCTCTAAAGTCTACACCATCTTGATCACATTTTTACCTTTCGTTATATACTCCTTTCAGCACATACTTGCAAGCGCACAAGAAACTTTCATCGCCAATATGTGGAAAACTTGCTCCGTACCAAGGATGCAATCACATTCTGAGCAACAGAAGCAATATCCTTCCACAAGCCCACGCTCTAACCTTTAACTAATTTTTTGCGATTTTCCATTCAATTATGACAGTTTTATTGAAAAACTGTTCCACAAGAAACACTTTTCAAGTCATGAAAGCAGCAGGGAAAGGACTTCCCTTCTTGCTTCAGACAGACACAGGACGATAGCCGCGAGCTGTAAATTGATTATGGATGATTTGATTGATTTTGAGGTGGTGGCTAGTTTGTGTGGTGGTTTTATGGGACAAAGATTGGTTGGCAGTGTTTCTGGGTTAATGTATTGATTTGTGTGGATGTATGAGATTGAGGGAAAGGATATAGAATGGAATAACGAAAATGGAGTGAAGATGGATGCCCATTAACGCAGCAGGTGGGCCTAATTATTTAGATTGGGTTCAGTGTAGTTTGACATAAACAAGTCAGCATCAGGATTAGGATATGTTGCCCTAGATTGGCATCAATAAAGTCCTTAAATGATGAAATGTTAAATGACATTTTAAACGGAGAAACTTTAAGTAAAAGAGGACGAGACCTATTAATTCCAATTCGTGGAAATTAATTTCACATTCAATCAAGGCTAAAGAAGTCCTTCGACAAAATAAATAAAAAGGACAACATCACCAATGAAACGAAATCAATCAAGCACAACTCAGCACATCAACAATGTTATGTCCCTCAACCTTAAATTTTTCTCTTTTGAATTGTCCGAATCATCGGTTTTTCTTCCCTTTTTTTACTCAGACTACTTTCTTTTGAAAGGACATCCCCGATTGTCTTATGGGTTCGTACAGAATATTGCTGTAGTTGAAATCCTTTCATCCATTCAGATGTGATTTAGTCCGTTCCATTCCCATCGGTTCACTGCATTATTATCCTCACTGAAGCAATTTGTCCCCAAATGCGGATTAGAGATACATCTTTTTGGTCTCGTCCTTTTTTTCTATCTGTTATTTGGTGGTAATATCATTAATATCACTGCGTACTGAAGGAT
Source organism: Matsumyia berberina (assembly GCA_917880715.2). Classification (NCBI taxonomy): domain Eukaryota; kingdom Metazoa; phylum Arthropoda; class Insecta; order Diptera; family Syrphidae; genus Matsumyia; species Matsumyia berberina. The sequence continues at coordinate 53,846,123 of OU862870.1, forward strand.
TTATGTGGATCTGTTGGATTTTCCTTTCAAAATAGAGAGAAACGAAAACAAATCAGCAAGCAATTGCGAATTCGTAAGGACACCATTTCAGTGTTAAAGGATCTGTTTATTTGTGCTCATATTATTTGAAAAGGATAGAGAGAGTCCTTGGCGTGATAATGAATAATTGTCGGCAGTTTGGGATAAATTAAGCACTTAATCCTTTGAACAAAGATTCTTATCGCAATTTTTTTGAGAAACATGTCAATTGAAACAGAAGAAACTTCAGAAATAAATATGTTTACAGGATGTTAATCCTTGTTGAGTACAACTTTTCTTTTATACGCAATCAATTTATTTGGAATCGGGGCGGTTGGTTCATAAAAGTTGTTTGTGTTGTAAAACTTTTGGAGGGAAAAAATAAGTAAAAAGGTCAAAGGCCAGAATAATAAGATTTCACCCCGAACAAAACAAATTCGAATAGGAGGTTGGGTGTGGAAAAGTTTTGAAAAGTCGAAATGTAAAGGTTCTTCGACGATTTGCTAAAATACACAAAACTGTCTGACATTTGTAAACAGGAAAGGATGAAGGAACTTAACAGGGTGTTTCTTTAGATTGTGGCCAAAAGTTAGTCAAACTAATTTGCGGGCTCCAGCTTTTGTACCCTTGACCTACGACAAGTGTGATCCTTTCGGTTCACGTGAAATAAACTTTAGTCCAAAGAAAGTCGGTTGAAAAATTCAGTCATCCGGTGAAAGGATATTTGTGGGCCTATTAAGAAATGAAGGGTAGATAAGGGCATTCAAGAGGACAAAAGCGTGCACAGGTACACACAAACGATTTTTTTTACCAACTCCTAATCCCACTTCTTCTCACTTCAAGCGAAGAATAACTCTTGCCAATCGCTGCTTCTTCAGGCTAAGAAGGCAATTGAGTTGTAAGGCCCTATCCCGAAAAACTAAGGAGACTCTATATAAGACCTTGATCATCCCAGTCCTGCTTTATGGCGCTGAGGCATGGACTCTATGGAAAGCGGAAGAAGCGGATGTACAGCGACCATCGGCTGAGATGGCTGGGGCATGAAGAGCAAATGGACACAAATGCTCCGGGTCGCAAAGTCTTCGAATCTAACCCGGAGGGACAACGCAGTAGAGGATGACCTCGCCTTGGGTGGCGCGCATAAGTGGAAAGGGACCTCAACCAACTGGGAGTGCGTTACTGGAGGCAGTTAGGACCGGATTAACTGGAGAAGCTTGTTGGTTCAGGCCCAGTGCCTAGCACCTCAACTGGAGTTGATGACTTAACCGCTTAAGAGGATTTTTGGCTGTAGCTACAAGAGAGGGGAAGACACTCTTCTTTGGCAGTAGAGGAAGAATTCTGCAAGTGAAATCAACGATGGGGTCTACATTTGTACATACATGCATATGTATGTTCTACTTCAACGCTCACCCTAGCGTGTACGCCTTTACGTGGCGGTGAGATAAGTACAGTTGGCTTTAATACTTTCTAGAAACTAAGATACACACACTCCGTATCCTCAGCGGAGACGGCTCGAACTGCCGATAAGACCTCTGAGTTGGGTGCTAATGCTGACGTGGAGATCAGGGAGGTCACATGGAATTCAGAAAAAGCCGCGTTTTCGCTATGGTTACCTCTCATAATTATTATTATATTAGCTTACACTAAAGGAACAGACAGATTTGCCAGATCACACTAGTATCCCTCCACACATGTCCAAAACTTGTCCTATGTTGTCCTGCCCGAACATTATGTACCCAATTTTTAGCGCTCTATTCCCGAGGAAAAAAAGATTCACCCTACCGTAAGAAAATGGAAAAGAAACAGAGACAATACCCCCTATCAACGTTAAGAAAGTCTTACAAGTCGCAGCAGTAATAAAGAGGAACAAGACGCCAGGAATTAATGGCGGTGCTTTTCCAACGACTCTCAACTCCGAGTGCAAAGTACATCTGCTATTTTTTATCCTAACGGGTGACAAAGAACCTGGACAAACGTGCCGTCTTATAGGCCGCTTAACAAGCTTGACACATTGGGCAAAGTGCTTGAAAGACTAGAGCAATTCACTGGATGAGACTCGAGGGTTTCTGATCAACAGTTCGGTTCTGGAAACAAGCGAGCCACTATAAAGCCAAAGGAAATAGTGTGGACATTGCACACGAAGCAATCAGGGGGAAAAGCTGAATAGGTGCTTGCGCTGCTGTACCTAGCTATTTTTGTCGACGTTAAAAACGCGTTCAACGTAGCTAACCAGAGTTATATAGTTTAACCTGGAGCTTGAACCCTAAATGTTAAATATTCATTGCATGTGTCACAAATATTTATAAGAAAAAATCCTTAACCGGAGGACCCTCTGTGAACGTTTTACAGTCGAAACACTATGTGGAGTGCGAGGCGTAAGTTATGTATACTAGACCGAGGGCGAATTGGTTTACAAGATTACCTACGCGATTTTGAACTTTCCGCCCTTGAATTTGTCAGATTTATCCAATTTTGACATTCAGGATTAAACATTTTCTTATATTTTTCAGGAACCCTTGTCAAATTCCTGGTACTTTGCTTTCCTTTTTCGACCACGCCATCGTCTCTAACCACCATCTGTTAATAAATATTTCACTAAGTCCTTGTTACTTAAGAAACCAATTGGCCAGTGGTTACCCTTTTTGGGAAAATAATAATAAATACCTCCGATCGATCTCCAGTTTCCTCCCCGGAAAGTCCTTATTACTTACAATAAGGAAATAAATTTCCTTTTGTATCCTTTATACCATTGAGAGATTTACTTCTATATCCTGTGACAGTTTCCATAAATTAACAATCCATGCTTAAAGGATTTTACGCATTCGATTTGTTATGCTTTTGATGTCCTTACTTACAGACTGCCTTTTGTAAAATTCAGAATACTCTGCGAACTTAACTGTGATTGTATTGGAAGCCATAACGATTTAACACTCCAATTAAAGGAGTACTTCTTGGATTGCACTGTTTGAAAATAATTCATAGAAATTACCAAACGCCGTCCTTACTTGAGAGGATGTTTATCCTTTTTGTTTAAATACTGTGCCAGGCGAGAGCTCAGTCGTTTCTAGAAATTCCGTATTTAATTCGGATATTAAAAGGAAATAATTCAGAAACCTAAGGAAGTGGGGGATAATATCCTTTGCTCTTTGGTAGGAATTACGTTTTATGAATCTTTAAGAATGTATACAGAAAAAGGTATTAAATTTAAATGCAGGTAGGCTTAGAAATTTAATATGGCATTATTTTAAGGCTGTAAAATGTTTTTAGTTTGCTATAAGGGTGCAAGGTAAATTGGCCGACGTTAGTACTTGCGCTGAAAGCAGTAAAGTAGTGTTCGAAACCCCAGTGGAAACAGAAATAAATGCTCGCCTATCTAACTGAAGATAACTTTACTGGAGCACATGGTCATTAGCACCGCAAACATTTCCTGTGCCGAATGGCATTCTGGCAGTTGTGCTTTAAAAAACTACGGACAAGGCCACACATAGATTAGGGTAAATCTTTAAGGATTGCCGAGAGTGGCCTAGAGAGAAGATATCCCGAACACTTCCAAGACAAGGAAATGCTATGAGGAAGTTTGACGTCGGACGGCTGCAATCGCGGATCCTTTTCCGATCGAGCCCTTCTCAATCTCTCAAGATGTTGTATGCCGCCAGAATCAAGTATTGAAGACCAGTGGCAATATTGCCAAAAAGCCATCAGAGATACCGCCTCTGACTTGCTGGGTTTTCTTCGCCACCGCAACGAAACCTCTGGTCGACAAGCACATGCATCAAAATAAGAGACATACAAAGCAGCGCTGCATAGAAGGACTAGAGCTGCTCGCAAACTCTAAGAGCAAAAGAGGAGATACCACCCCACCACACCAGTGCGCGGTCGAGGAAATAGAGAGATGCTACTGCAGGAATTAGGTTCGGAAGTTTTTCTGAAGGGTAACAAAAAACTCGTCAAGGCTACAATGCCCGAACCGAAGCCTGCAAGGATGAACAAGGGGAGAACTACTTCTGCAGACTGTTTAACGGGGACGACGAATCAAATCCCGCCGTCAGGCAGAATGAACCATTCAACCTGGACGACGAAGACCAACAATTCCGTCTACCCGACCTGGACGAAGTAAAGATAGCCATATTTAAGCTGAAGTCCAACAAAGCTGCTGGTGCTGACGGCCTAGCTGCCACGCTGTTCAAAGCGACAGGCGATGGCCTGGTAAGTCATCTGTAAAATATGGGCGGGGGAAAGTATGCCCGATGAATGAAACCTCAGCATTGTTTGCCCGATCCTTAAGAAAGGAGACTCTCTGAACTACGCTAACTACAGAGACGTCAATCTTCTTAACATCGCCTACAAGATTATCCGCCTTGTTATGTGAACGCCTGAAGCCGTTCGTCAACAACCTGATCGGCCCATATCAGTGTGGCTTCAGGTCAGAAAAGTTCACCATCGACCAAATATTCACACTGTGGTAGATTTTGGAGAAAACCCGGGAACTTAAAATCGATACGCACCACATTTTCATCGATTTCAGAGGCGCATATGACAGCGTCTATAGAGATGAGCTATACAGAACTATGTCTAGTTTTGACATCCCTCCTAAAGTCGTCCGTTTGTGCAGGTTACGATGGATAATGCACGCTGCTTCATCAAGGTCGGTCTGGACCTCACCGAAACCTTTGATGTCGAAAAAGGATTTAGACAAGGTGGCGCGTTGTCATGCGACTTCTTGAACATCGTTCTTGAAAGAAGAGTGCAAAACTCACGCGTCAACACCAGAGGCTCAATCTTTCAAACGTCCGTCAAATACGCCGAAAAGACCGCGACTCAGGGTGCCCACGCAAGTGGAAGGGAACCTCAACCAATTTGGCGTGCAAAAACGAAAGCAAGTGGCTAAAGATCGAGCTGGCTGGAGACACTTGCTGGTTGAGGCCCAGGTACACCCCAGACTGTAGCGCCACCTTAAATAAGTCTTGCCCTGAAAAATAGACGTCTAGGGATACAATGACCTTCTTTCTCGATGAAAAGTTTTTTTTTTGAGTCAAACCTTGGACGTAAGACAGAAAAAAGCACGAAGAGGGACGGTTATCAGTCTGAATCGCAATTTTGGAATTTTAGCCATGGTGAGCGTTGAAATGAGGCACGATGGTTTGTCTTAATGGAGCAAAATGGTTTCCTGCTTCAAATGCGTTCGCGGTTCTCCAATTTCTGCATTTAGCTGGTCAATCACTAATATGTGGTACTCCTCTGTTATTGTTTCACCTTTTGAAAAATATTCGACAACTAAAAGGATTTTGCATTTTTCTCTAAACTCTATTCGGTTATCTAGTATGATACAGTGATGGTGGTCTTAGTTCTTGGCTAATCATCCTCAACAAAACTGTTACGACTACGTTTAAATTTAATGACACAATCCTGGTTGTCATATAAAAAGATAACTAGTCCAACGACATTAATTATCCTTCAATTGTCCTTCCTATGACGGCCATATTCCTATAACGCACCACACTCAATAACTTTTCATTACCTTCATGTGCCTAACACACCGAATAGCTCCTTTTACTTCATTAGTCTAGTGCACACGTGCACACACATGATAATACAGACTAGAGATGGAGTAGGAGTCTCCAACAACAAAAAAAAAATCTCGTAAGTAATGAGAAACACTGAAGGAAGTATGATATAATGAAATGAACTCAAGGATCCAAAAAACAAAAAAAAAAAATAAGAGCAACGTTTAATGAAGCAAAAATGATGCTAAGGCAAAAATAAAGCAAAAGGATGCTACTAATAAACTACCAGTTCCATATGATATACGACGAAGAAGACGCACGACAGATGACTTAGTTAACCAACGCATACACATAAAAAAACGAAATCAATTTTTCTAAGTACTCCAGCAGGCATGATGAACAACATAAAAGAATTTCAGCATGAAGCATCTTCCTTCGAGGCTGCTTGTATCCTTTGGATACTAATATGAGTATACAAAGTGAAGGATGAGAATATAATGCACTGGAGTTGTATTGAAAGGCATATTGCCTTCTTGCAGTAGTGAAGGTTGAAAGGATAATACAATAGCAAGAGGTTGTATGTGAAAGTTTTCGAAATATTGTTTGTGGTGACATATAGTTTTTTTTTTTTGTGAAGAATCCTGTGTTTTGTGGCATCTGTAACAAAGGATCCAACCAGCAGATGACATAAGCTGCACTTGTAAATATGTGGAATTCAAAATTTTGTGTTTTGGAGAGGATAATCATACTGTAGTGGTCCTTCAAGTTGAGGGCATTAAATTAGGTCTACAACTTATTCCCGTTAACGTAGATTAGGCCAGTTTAAAAACGGGTTATGTTTCTGTGCTTTCACGAAAGCACTTGGCACCGTAATGGGCCCATCGAGATCCGTAGAGAACCTTCAAAGGGTACTACAAAAATTAAACACTTTCTTTAAAGCACTTCCTTTCCCTGCTGAATCTGAATATTCTGTTGCATTTCATGTCTACCTTATAGCAGCAAAGAAATTTCTTGAAACCTTAGATCAAACTTTCCGAAGACCGGCTTTTCGTTGATTTACTCTCTGCATTTTTATAGATTCTACGAAATCAGTTAGAATAAAGTCCTTGTGATAAGGAATTGACCCAATTTTACCTGCTTCATTGTGTAAAACTGTTTCTGCCGATTTGCTTTTTAGATGTGCGTCACACTCGTGTCCTGTGTGTGAATCGAGGAGGCTTTCTTGAGATGAAACTGATCGATAAAGTCTTTTGCCATATAACCTTGTCTATCTTCCGTTGTCTTGACTTCCCTCTTACTTACTTATTTACTTAAGGTGGCGCTACAGTCTGGGGTGGACCTGAGCCTCAAGCAACAAGTGTCTTCAGCCAGCTCGATCTTTAGCCAGCTGCCTCCATTTTCGTACCCCAAGTTGTTAAGGTTCTCTTCCACTTGCATGAGCCACCTGAGTCGCAATCTTCTCGGCATATGCAAGTAATTGGACGGATTGTGAAAGATTGTACCTTTGGTGACGGCGCGTGAGTTTTGCACTTTTCATTCAAGAACGATATTTAAGAAGTCGCATGATGCTGCGTCGCCTTGTCTAAATCCTTTTTTGACATCAAAAATCTCGGTGAGGTCTTGACCGACCTTGATGGAGCAGCGTGTATTCTCCATCGTCATCCTGTACAAACGGACGAGTTTGGCAGGGATGCCAAAACAAGGCATGGCTCTGTATAGCTCGTCTCTATAGATGCTGTCATACACGGCCTTAAAATCGACGAAAAGGTGGTGGGTATCCATTTGAAGTTCCTGGGTATTTTCCAAGATCTGCCGCAGTGTGAATATTTGGTCGATGATGGACTTCCTTGGCCTGAAGCCATGCTGATATGGACCGATCAGGTTGTTGACGAACGGCTTCAGGCGCTCAGATAACACGGCGGATAAGATCTTGTAGGCGATGTTAAGAAGATTGACGCCTCTGTAGTTGGCGTAATTCAGAGAGTCTCCTTTCTTGAGGATCGGGCAAACAATGCTGAGATTCTATTCATCGGGCAAGCTTTCCTTCGACCATATTTTACAGATGAGTTGGTGTATCCTCCTTACAAAGTCATCGCCCGCCGCTTTAAACAGATCGGCAGCTAGGCCGTGAGCTCCAGCAACTTTGTTGGACTTAAGCTTAGATATGGCTATCTTCACTTAGTCCAGGTTGGGTGGATGGTATTGTTGGTCTTCGTCCTCCAAGTTGAATGTTACATTCTAGCTGACAACGGGCTTTGATTCGTCGTCGCCGTTAAATAGTCTGCAGAAGAAGTTCTTCCTGCAGGGTAAGACGCTAACTTCTATATGAACGGCGGTAAGGGAGCATCTCTTTAACAGAAAAGATACGAGTACACATTTCTCTGTTACGCTTAAAACTTTTCAAAGGACCCTCGTAGGTGCCAAAGGAATTTACCTACCTCAACTAAAAAACCTCATCATCACAACATTGATGGGGGATTGGGATTTTCTATCCCGTCAAACCCATTTTAAGCATTTTCTTTCTTCCCAACAATAAACCCGGACATGATTAATCACACCAAGGCGAAAGAAACTTCTACATAAACAACTGCCATCAACACAATTCAGGAGTAAAAGAAGCACAACAGCGCACGCAAAACCCCCAAGGAGAACCTCTTTAAAATAAATTCTTCATGAATCTTAAGGGACCTCGCTTCCGAACAAAAAAAACTCCACAACCTCCTCCCGTAATGAGCAATTATTAAAGCGTAGGAGTATAATGCCTGCCTCAAGGCTGTATTCAACAGAACATAACCATATCACCCCGTGGGGTGCATTTGACAAAGTAACGTACCACACCCATGAGACCTTCGCTGACAGACACGTAGATTTATCCTGCAAAAACATTAACCATTCATTTGTTCAAATAAAAGATAGGTTCTTGCCAAGACAGCATTGGAATTTTATTATCAAAGGAGATTACCTTCAAGTGGCTGAACTTGTTCACAGGGACTCAGGATAATGCGACGTTGTTTCGAGTTTTTAAATATGTATTAAGTGAGAAATTTAGATTCGTCTCGAGAGCTTTGAACCACTATAGGATATAAGTTATCGGTGTTTTGCTGGCCAGTATCAACTGAGATCAGGAACAAAACTTACTCTAGGGATTTCTGATTCTCTGACCGCGTTTGAAGGACAACAAAAAGTTGGAAGTACACACCGTAGAATACACTTTTTTGAATTTTCAAAGTGAAGGTTATTATGCGCGAAATTATCCTTCACCAATTCCGCATTCCACGGGGGAAAACCCAAACAATGAAGCATCCACCTGAGTCATAGTGTTAATTTATCGTTTTTTAGCTCACGAACAACTTTTATCGTAATTTTTTTTTTTCGGAGCAATTACGTCCTCACAAACGCTATTAATTTTTCATTTTTCAGTGCAAAAGCAAAGGAAAACCACAAATCCCATGGATGAGTCCCAGGACGAACTTTAACAATATTTCGTGGAACAAAAAAGTTAATTGACATTTTTCACTGCAAAGTTTTGGAACTTTGTTTGAGGTTTTGAGTTTTTGAGTTTTCCATGCTCATAAATTTTACCCGGCAATGTGTCCTGCAAACACTATGCCACCTTTCAGCTGAAAGCTTCCAATCCGAAAGGATATCACTTCCCCGGTGGGGTACAATTATAACTAAACCAGGCTGCACTTGCAGAGAGTGTTTCAATTTATTTCCTGCACTGCAACAATAGGAGCGCAGGAAAAAGGAAGCTGCTTTCATGCAACACGCATCGCACGGTGTGTATACCAGGGATTGCTGACGGCTGTTACTTATGACCTAGTTTACGGTTCTGGAGGATCCTCTTCCGTTCACTGGCAGTACATCCATATTGTGTATGATAAGATAAAAAAAAAACTGTGTGGGTGTATATGAGTGGAACTGTGGCAAACTCGCAAGTGTTGTGGGTTGGAAACGGGTGAAAGGATGTGCGCTGTAAGACCTCCAACCGACTAACCAACCAAACCACCTGTGAGCGCAGTTTTTAAGTGAATTTGTTGAGTAGCGTCCAATTAAATTACACACAAGTTGGTGTCAACAAACTAAGTATGCCATAATGTCTAATTTTAGTCCCCCAAGGTGGTCCTTTGATAAATTTTAATACACTCTCGTTGGATGAGGATGAGGTGTGGATGGGAATGCTGAATGAGATGGGTTTTAGTCAAAAGAAGGGTGTTTGTATTTAATTTGGGTTTGTTTTGGTCATGATGCCGATGGAGATGACTTTAGAAAAGGTCCTCGAGCTTCTTGCACATTTGCATTTGTAGAAGGGGCTCCGTTCTACTCTCTAATGCGTTGAGTGGTTTTTGAACGGAACTCAGCGTTTTTGAAGCCGAGATAACAGCCATCTTACAAGCCGCAAAGCTAATCAAAATCTATGTTGGTAGCCAGGCGGCTATTAAGTCTCTGCAGTCAAAGTCAAAGGTCTGTAGACAAAATCTCAACGATATATCAACGACCAACAAGGTGACCCTATGCTGGGTACCGGGCCACAAAGATATATTTAGTAATGAGAGGGCGGACGAACTTGCCAGGAGGCGTGCAGAACTAGCATATGCATATGCCCTTCCGGCCGCAAAGACACCCATTAGCACTCTTTACGGGGAAATAGATGAGAAAACTATGATCAGGGCTAATACGCGATGGTATCACATGGACACATGTGCAATAGCCAGGTCACAATGGCCAGCTTTCGATAAGAAGAATTCCAAAAAAAATGCAACTTAGTCGAAAGGAAATACGAATAGTCTCCGGTGTCCTCATACTGCGGAGAAGAAATCCATGCGGAGCGTCTTGGATTACCCTACAATGACTACTGCAAAAGCTGCTAGGACGAAGGAGGAAATAGAATCCACCCAGCACCTGCTATGCGAATGTCCCGCACTGGCCACCAGAAGACTGCATACCCTTGGTTATAGCTTCTTCCATGGGCTGGAGGACCTTCATATCGCTGATTTCAGCAAAACTTGAGATTTCTATCCCGTTCTAGGTGGTTTCCAGATTAGCTAACCCTATCCCTTGGTTTGACTCCCACGAATATAGCTTGTGGTCTAAGTAAGTCTTTAGAACACCCACTAAATCAACCAACCAACGGTATTGTACAGTGAGGTATGGCAGGGCAAGCAGAATGGTGTTCACTTAAGCTTCAGTTGGACCTATTTTTTTCGTTAAGTGAAGAAACGGAACACAGTCAGTGGCCAGTAGGTCTCTGGATCGCTTCCAGCCGTCATTTATCGCACAGCGCGTACAATCGAAAAAAATGGCTGGTCTACCCTTCGACAAACAGACTCCCTGGGCATCCAAACCATTGGATATCCAAAAGGACAATTGAATAGCGAAAGATAGACCAACGGCTTGTCCGAGCCTAACTGCCGAAGGTGAAATGCCCTTTAAATCCTCCATAGCTCGGAAGGATACGCTGGACCATCTTTTGAAATAAGTTTGACGGTTACAACCAAAATAACAGAAAAAGCATCTAATGCAGTCGAAAAAAAAGGATCTAATCTATATTTCTACATGAACTTGTATTACGATAACTTAAATGCCTCGCTTATCATTATAAAACTATTTGAACCGAGAACGCAGATCTTCCCATTAGACTAAGCACGACCAATGCTTGTCAAAGTCTCAAAATTAATCTGTGAGATACTACGCTGTATTGTAATGGGATAGCCACGCCAAACAAATCAAGAAAAGTTTCAGGGACTGTACGGGCTTCCCCCACTTGCCAGCTGTTGAATACAGAATTATGGTTGTAAAAAGAAGAATATTCAACTCGGGGGCTTTCTCGGTCCAGTTTCACTCATAAATTGGTTGAAATCCTCCTCCCAAGTGCACATATCATGTAGAGCTCAGTTCCCTCTTTACCACGCATTTCTACCAAAGCTTATTCGAAGACTATTAGGGTCGGAGTTCGGAGAATAATATCTAAAACTTGTAATCAAACCCAACTGGCGGGAGCGTGTTAGGTAGATACCCCACTGAGCAAGACGTTGGGGTTCATTTTGAAATGGGTACTAAAATACCGCAGGGGGTTATTTTTGTCCCGAACAAGTGAAACTATTTGCCTTACGGTCAAGTTGACACATCGGCGGTGCTTGTTAAGCAGGTGTGAGATTTTCCCGGGTTTTCCTATGAATCTGAGGTAATGCAGGAATGAGTTTAAAGAAATGATTGAGGACAGGCTGAACCATATTACAAATTCCCTGCGGGAATCTTGTCCTTTTGTAAAAGGACAGCAAACATCTATGTACCTTCTGAAGAGCGTAACAAAAATTAATTTAAATCAAACAGAGTCGAGTGACATAACTTTAAAACTTATTCCCACTACACCCCCCGGGCAATGTACTTAAATAAGTGTGACACTCGTTATGCATAAAACAACTTCAAAAAGTGTCATTAAATATCCAACTGTCGCCAAAGTATGATAAAAGATGCTGGGAGTACTGGAGAAGGATACGTTTTTCTCTTTCCAAACGTCACGATGTTAAAAACATTTTATGAGAGAATAAAACTTTTGCTTACAAGAGTTTTTCTTTTTGGGAGGAAACAACTAAAGAAACGATATGAAGTTTCACAGCGGAGAATAGCAGAGTTTACATCATTGCTGGAATGTGTTAGAAGTCCACTGAAAGACTTCATTATGAGCCCATACTCCTGGGTAAACTTTTGTCCAAACATCTGGCAAAGGCATCAAAGGAAATCTCCCATTGGCGCCAGACAACCTTTAGTCATAACCTTTTAAACCAATTTTTCCCCCTACTTACAACCCACTATGTCCACCCTTTCTTCAATCATTTAAGCGAAGTCCCTCAGGTAATTCGAAATTCCTACTTTTCATCCCAACCAAAAGAACACCCGACCTCTCCGGTACTTGGGGAAACCTTTCGAAAAACTTTCACGATAAATAAACGACTATCTGCCACCACTGAAAGAACTTATTAAGCTTCACCGCCACCTCCACATGATACAGAGCAATGCATTACATCCAAAAGGAACCCCTTCACCCCCCCCCCCCCGAAGACTGAAAGGGATCAACTACAACTACAAACGTGAAATACTTAAGATTCCCATCACGAATCCTTGGGAAAAATCATTACACCGTACAGTTTATCATTTTGCAAGGAGAAAAGGCAAAAGCTGGAAGGGGATCATATGCATTCACTCGGGGGTACCTACATCCGAATGAGATAATGTCAGGTACGATTGGCCCGGCAGGCGTCAACAAGTGCTACGAGTCAGTTTAATGCTATTTATTGTCTGAAGGCTTCAAAGGCAGCTCTATAGCACACGTGCGCCAAGAATCACTGACAGGTATCTCTTGTGAATCACAAGTACATGTACGTACAAGTACATTTACCAAAAGGATATTGTTTACTTAGGAGACTTAGTTGAAGTCACTTTTGGGGAATATACGATGACAGTATGGTGTTTGGGGGTAAAATGTGAATTCCCTTTACGAGTTTTTTTTTTCTTTGTAAGCAGCACGATGTTCCTTAGAAATCTGCGGTAGCATTCATGAGAACGAATGGCTGTGCAGTTTAAATTTGTTTAAAGCGATTTGGAGGTACAAATGTCCAAAGCAATGTGATTGCAGTCCTGTTTGCTGTAGAAATACGAAACATACGTGCTCCTTGATTTTACGAACGATAGCAAAGCTTTCAACTTCATTTCCGAAGGGTTTAGGACTGGATAGAGCAGAAATCTATTTCAAAACGGTAGCAAGACACAACGACAGCAAGGATTGTAGAATTTGAGGGGAATTCAGTGCCCCTGACATCCAGCTCGTGAGATTGTGTTATCCATTCGCGTTGTGGATCAAAACCAAAAAAAAAAATAGCTGGCTGGACAGCTCGGGATGAGCCCTAGCTTCTCGCAACCATTCATGTGTGTTACATTTTTTTCACGGATAGAAGGGACCTACAGTTTATTGCCGACTCCGTGCGGCGAATTGAGAAGCTTTTTCATGACAGGTCATTCAAGGTTTAGCATTCCCCGAAGAGGAGTGGTGCCACGAAAATCTACGAGGGACATGGCTGAGGTTTGAACAGGAACTGGCGTTAAGGTTAAAGGTTGATAGGCTTAACGAGCACTCCTAGTAAAACGTGCTCATAGGGAACAACACGATATTTATGTAAAATGACAAGTGCTACCTCAACTCGGATGGATAAGAAAACCGATGAACTGCTGGACAAGAAGATTACTGAACTGAATCCACTAATAGCGTGGTGTCTAAGATGTCTCTTTCCGGCAAGAGAAAGTTGGTATGAAGGAAGGGTCATTAAACCCGGCAATACATCCATATTCACCGACGCCTAAAAAATGGATGAGGGGATAACCTCCGGAATATACTTAGAAGAACCCGCAATTGGCCGGTTGATAAAACTTCCAAACCACGGCAGTGTGTTCCAAGGTGAAGTTCTAGCGATAACCAAGGCCGCAAGAGAACTATCCTCGGTAACCCCGAGAAGAAACATCGATATATTCATCGATAGCCAGGCCGCCATCAAAGCCGAGTCATCCACAATACTCAAATCACTTGTAGTCAAGAGTTGTCGCAGCGACCTTAGGATCCTAGGCTCAAGACATAACGTATCACTTTGTTGGGTCCCGCGGCACCGAGGCATCGATGGCAATGAAAAGCCCGATGAACTGACAAGAAAGGGATCGGAACTGAACCAAATAATGTTCTATCACACGGTTTTGACCTCTATGGAAGTTCTAAAGCAAGAGATACACTTGGACTTCTGGAGGCTTGTCGATGAACGAAGGGGCACACTTCCGTCATGTCGCATATCAAGAAAGATGTGGACAATAAAATGAAAACAAAGGAAATACTTACGCTGAACTCTAGTGATCAGCATCCTCAAAGGCCACAACCTGCTGGCGACCCATTTGCGAAAAATGCGACTAAACACGACTGGACTCTGCGGAAGATGTGGCGATATAGACGCGGAGGAGGACACGACGCACTTTCTCTGCGATTGCCCAAGCCTCAGCAGAACCAGAATGAAGACTCTAGGCGCTTACTTTTTTAGTGACCCAGGCCAACTCTCAACCATGCCACTGACGGCCATCCTGAAATTTATACTAAATACAGGGTGGCTTTATAATCTATTCTTTTCCCAACAGCTACATTTATGTAGGTCCCACAACAGGGAACACAATGGATCCTTAAAGATCCGAGTGAGGCGATGCTTAACATCAAGCCGCCACCACTTTAACCTAACCTAAGATGTAGGCAGGGAAAGAAAAGACTCGAGGAACCTTAAAAGATGCAGATGAAATCGAAGCTAAAGAGGGCGAGTAAAACGCGGAAGGGGGTAGGGGAGGAAGGCATTCTTGCAGACTTTGATATAGGGTGGCAAGCAATCGAAAAAGTGGTTACCACTTAAGAAAAATCATCTCGTCGATAGACCTCAAGATGAAATGGCCTTTACCTCAAGTGCAGAGTTATGAGTATGCTGAACGTGCTTGATAACACCTTCAGGATACTTTTTTACTAACTTGAGGTGGCGCTACACTCCATGATGGACCTGGGCCTCAACCAACAGGCACACCAAGTTGATTGAGGTCCCGCTCCACTTGCGTGAACCACCTGAGTCGCGGTCTTCCTCTACTACGCCGACGCTTGGGTGTGGATTCGAAGATTTTCCGAGCTGGAGCATTGGTATCCATCCGCTCTACACGACCCAGCCACCTCAGTCGATGGACCTTCACTCTTCTGGCTAAGCCGACGTCGCGGTACAGCCCGTATAGTTCGTCGTTGTATTTCCTCCTCCACTCGCCGTCTATGCAGACGGGAACCGAAGAATCACCCGAAGAATATTCCTCTTGAAAAAGCCGAGAGCAACCTCCATGCCTTTGCGCCATAGAGCAGGACAGGGATGATTAAGGCCTTATACAGGGTTACTTTATACGTTCAAGAGAGGTCTTTGGTACTCAATTGCCTTCTTAGCCCAAAGAAGCAACGATTGGCAAGAGTTATTCTTCGTTTGATCTCAGCGCTGGTGTCGTTGTCTGAATTTATAAATTCAGACAACCTTCAGGATACTATCCTGTGGTAGAAAATTATCTAAAATACCGAGAACTGTTGTGCGGTACTACAGATGGTTCAAATAGAAAGATCATCACTGCCATAGCAGTGTAGGGCACAATACTGGGACCTGACTTATGGAACCTGCCTCTATGGAGTTGCTCGAAAAAACATTTTCTTGTAAATGACATCAGCGCGGTTATTATCGGTAAAGACGCGCAAAAAAAAACGAAATGTAGTCATAAGACATATGCATTCCTGGATGGAGCTTTATTAGACTGTTTACTGAGATGACAATTTTAATTAAAATTTCATCAGATAAATAGAGAACATCTCAAATAGGACAACTCGAACTTCATTTTCTTAAACAGATTCAGCAAAACAACGCATAAAACTTCCACTTGGATGAATCAGTTAACTATGTATCGCCTTTGGTCGTCGCACCGCCTATAAACTAAAATCATTTGACCTCAGGGACCTTCTTTTGTCGGCAAAAAAACAAAAATCAATAAAATTTCCATATGAACTTTCTAAACAATACCGCCAACGGACATACAGATACACAGACAAGTCGCACAATTAAGATTAAACATATTCGCCTCCAAGCCATTTCAAAGTCAAATCTATGATACAAAACAAAAGTCGAATAATCGAGTATCCTTTGAACCGCGTATAAACCTCCTTAAATACATATGTATGTGGTACATGTGTAGTATGTATTTAGGTACACAAATCTCAATGCAAATGTGAAACCGTTTTCTTTCTTTTTTCTCGGTTCTTGGCCCTCACTTCCCGGGCCGCTCCATCTTTTCAGTGCTTTTCTCACGAAAAACCACAATAAAATAACAAACAGTTGTCGTACCCGCCCTCCGTAGTCGTATACGTATTTTTTTTTATCAAACTTGCTGCTGTTGTGCTGACAGGATAAATAAATACCACAAGGATATTTTTAAAGGAAATATCATTTTATTTGGACAACGTAATGAAAACACGTACGTACGGAGTACGTATGGCTGTACCCACTCTGAATCACACCCAAGAGTAGGAGGCTGAGTAGGTGAAGGAGTAAACATGTTAAGTGACGACAAAGAATATTTAATGTGTGTGCACAATGGTAGAAATTTAATTTTTGGATGTTTTCCTTTCTTAATTTAAAGAAGGACTTGTGGTGTGGAGGCGTTAATGCTTTTTGTTGACAAGATGTTTGGGTGTTGTTTTCCGGTTTGCGGTGGGTGGATACAGGAAGCAATTGTAATGATCTTTAGATTGTAAATTTCCATTTGAGTGATTAATTGGAAGATACACTTCCACTACGAAAGCGCTATGGACTACTGTTATCATTTCACTGACATTTACTGAACGACATGACCTTAAATGTCAAAGGTATCATCATCAGAAACAACCCACCAAGCTGAAATTCTTTCAAATTCATCGTTTAAAAAAATTTAGGATTCCGATGATTAAATGATTTTATTCCATCAACCGGAAGAAATACAGTTTTTTTCCGTCTAATTTTCCACATTTTCCCATTAAGCACGTCAACGATATACAGGGTTTTTCAATAAGAGCCCTACAAAAGTTTTTTTAAATAAAACAAAAACGGTTTTGGATATCAATGAAATTCTTTATTTTTGTGAAAGTACGTTCGATGCCATTATGTATGGAACTCGATTTCTTTTGCATGGCCACCACGGGCACGCTTGCAGAAGTCCAGACGCTGAACCCAATTTTCGACGGTTTTCAAGCATAAATCGGCCGATACTGCTGCAATTTCATCAATCGAAGTTCATCAATCGTCGCTGGCTTGTTGGCATAGACCATAGACTTGACGTAGCCCCACAGGAAATAGTCTAACGGCGTCAAATCGCACGACCGAGGCGGCCAAGCAACTGGACCATTTCGTGAGATAACACGTTCTCCAAACTTGGTTTCCAATAAATTGATTGTGACATTCGCTGTGTGGCTTGTGGCGCCGTCCTGTTGGAACCACATGTTCTCCAAGTCCATATCATCCAATAAGGGCCAAAAATATTCGGTTATCATTGAACGGTAGCGATCCCCATTCACAGTAACGTGCCGGTCTTGATCATCACGGAAGAAGTACGGCCCAATGACGCCGCCGGCCCATAAACCACACCAAACCGTAATTTTTTCGGGATGCAATGATGACTCATGGAGAACGTGTGGATTGCTGCCTGACCAATACCGCATATTTTGTTTATTGACGAAGCCATCCAGCCAGAAATTATGACGACCATAAATTGGACGTAGCGCTCTTAACGTTGAGGCCACTGACTCCGAATTTCGGTAGTAAATTTTAATAATTTCGACTCGTTGTTGGCTCGTATATCTTTCCATCATGAAATGGCAAACCTTACTGAAGAGAAATGTCAAAAAACCGCAAGAAAAATATGGCGCCGTTTGCTGTCCCTGTCGCTCTACTTTTGTAGCGTCCCTATTGAAAAACCCTTTACATATTCAATCCACAAATATGCAATTAATCAATTTATGTATCGCAATTCGTAAAAAAAAGTAATTTATGTTTAATTAACTCATGGCGATGATAACTGTTATCAATAATTTCCATTTCATTTCATTTCACTAATTTATATCCTTTATTCACAATAAATCATTAAATTCAAAAGGATAATGGGAAAACTTACCTACCCTACCTTCCAGGGAAGGTCCTTCACAAGTAAAACAAAAAAAAAAAACTTCGAAAAGGACCCAAAACGTTGGAATAAATTTCCGAACAGAAATCCTGATGCTCCTTAACTCTGAACTACTTTCGCAATTAATTTACGAATTTAATTTACAAACGTAAACCGTTCACCATCGGTTGTGGTGAGAAAAGATAAGGGGATTATAGTTTGGTCGTCGTTGAGAGAAAATGCGACAGTTATTATGGAAAAGGATACATCCCTGAAAGTATTTATCGTTCCAAACAAGTGGGATGACAGGCAGAAAAGAAGACTCAACATAAAAACAAACGGAAAAAACTTGGTCAAACTCAGCACTCGATTCAGTAGAAACTTCTGAACTTTTAATGACGGTTTGATCGCTTTCCATGCATCAGATAAACTGTTCTTCGATGTCCTTAAGGAAATCTTAACGTGGTTAGATCGCCACATCACAACTTTAATTGCTGCCACAGTTCTGCTTAAGATTGCAACACTGTCGCTTTGTTCACTCCAGTAGAAGCTTTAAACTTCGGAAATATGCCCTCTAGGCTAGGTCTTAGATCTGTAAAAAGCAATTCTATTGTAAGAAGCTGAGTGGTGAACGATAAACAAACAATCAAAGAGCTCTTTTAATACGCAACAAAGATATACAAGCTAGTACAACTCCTTGCAAATTGCTTTAAAAAAGGCTGTGATGCTTTAACGCCAAAAAGACTAAGAACTAATCGAAAAAAAAGCCTTTATTTTGGTAGAATAGTTGTTTTGTGGGCGCCGTGGCTCAGTGGTTAGTGCGTTAGACTGCTGACCAAGCGGCGTGGGTTCAAGCCCCAGCCAGGAACACCGAACATTTTGCGCGGCACCACCTCTCGTCGGGGAATGACCATCCTCCGGGAGTATAATCTGTCATGAAAGAGCTTCTCACTTCGCCGTTCGGAGTCGGCAATAAATTATCCCTTCCATTCGTGCAAACAATACAACACACACAACATGGATTGTTGTGAGAAGTTAGGCCTTGGCACATTCCAAGCTGTTGCGCCAGCTATTTATATATTTAGTTGTATTGAGGATTATCGAGCCAAGTGCTTTGCAACCAGAAAAAAGGTCGTTTGGAAGGGCGAAATAGGATGTTAGGTACGGAGAATACAAACGACTGAGAAGAGCACTTTGTAACGAAATGCAAAAAAAAGCAAAATGGCTTTGAGCTCCTATGAGAGAAACGTCCAGAGACCCTTGGGACGGACTAACAGCATCCGATGAAGCACGGTATCCTAGCCTTCGAAGCGAAACGAGTTCAAGATGCTAAGCTTCCAAAAACATAGTCGAACAGATGCTAAAATCAAAGAGTAACCCGAATTCAAGAAACACACGACTAACCCGCATCCAAGTAGAGTTTAGACGACGGCAAACGAAATGGAAATGTAATAAGCACAGACGAGGAAAGCTGTTTAGAAAAGAAAAACCCGCCCCCAAAGTAATACCTTACGGTGATTCCGCGAGCTGGGTATCTGAGCCGGCGAAGGTTATGTTTAACTAGTAAGAATCTTACACTATCGTACAATTTGGAGTATGATGCCTTTAGAAGGCTTCTCCCCACATCTAGACTGGTATAACACTGTTGGAAATCTCTTGGAAATTAGTGCTTCACCCATAATCTAAGTCAAAGGTCATAACGGTACAGATGGTAACGAGGAAAGCGTCAAACAAGCCAGGCTATGAACGGTGCTTCACAACTATATTGCGGGGCAAAACTCTGTAACAATAATTTCATCCTGAGCTTAACAACTCAGCCTAGGTACTTGCATCATCTCAAGAAGCATGTGCACCACAAATAATAAAAAAAAAAGACAAACACAACCTCAGCAGAACCAAAAAAAAAAAGCCCTGGAGGTCTAGATCAATACCTCTATAGATGCCCCGGCCTGATTAGAGGAAGGCATTAGGCACTAAGAAAACCTTTCTTCAACAAGGTAAACGAAGTTTCGGAAAGAATTATCAATGACATACCAGACGAAGCCAGAACACATAAATTTAAAAACCAAGAGGTTGCGAGTTGTGACAACAAAACAGTGAGCCTTATGGAGGTCTCCTGAGACGCTAAATTTAACTAACCAACTAGAGATTGCATCCCCTTTTTGGAATTAAAAACTTCCTACAACTATCCTGCTTTTGACTTATCCAATTCTTTGGACCATACATCATTTGAATTTTTATCTAAAAGCCGGTTTATGGTAAACTCAATTCCCCATCCTACCCTTCAAGGAAAGGATCTCATCTCCATTTTTATCAAATATCGATATTTATGTCGTTGGTACTTTTATCTATGCATGCGTATACATTCTATTCATAATAAATTTAAATTTACAACAGAATGACATTTTGAGTCACTTACCCATAAATATCGAACAGAACGGGGAACGGGGACGAATTGAATATCATCTTCACCTCCTATGGACATACAACTGGAGCCTCCGTGCGTGTTTGTGAATATGTCTGGCTGTCTCTTCTGGGATGAAATGCCATTAATTATTATGGTTATCCATTTTTTTACACCTTCTTCTTCCTCCACCGCGCTTAACTTTTTGAAACCGGGAGACTAGCGATGGCCATGGCGAATACGGTGTGTGTATCCACATGTTATGGACGAAGAGGATAAATGGAATTTTATGGTGATTCCAACACATAAATCTTTAACTGAAATGAAGAGAAAGATAAAATGTCAAATGAGCGTGCATACATACATATGTGGTAGAGAGTTACATCGATTATGGCTATGAGTGTTTTATTAGAGCAAGAGGACATTTTTCTTCCCTTCCTTATGGTCATGTTGAATTACAAGTGCGGTAGATAGTATACATAACTTGCCGCGGACCAAGCACTTCCAAGTATACACTTGCGAACCTGTCCGGCAGACTGACGATAACATAAATTGACTCTTCGTCGTCATGCATCGCTTACAAAAAAAAAGACATCATTCCCATCCACTAGTTGATCAGGATATCCAAAGGATTTTTCTTTTCACAATATAACCCTATCAACAACTGTACAATACCCGTATTCCTCTTTCGAAAAGCGTCACCTGGCAGAGAGAGGGAAATTGTGGGATCCAAACTGCCTGTTGCACAAAGATAAGACAACATTCCAACATAAAAAAGAAAAATTGGTCATAGTCAGTGCGTAGGTAGGACTCAGAATCAGAACCAAGTCTGAAAAGGCTTTACACAGTTCTTCAGAATGTCCATACTTGTGGGTCCACTGCTTTATTACCATTCTCCCCATTTCTCTAGCTCCATCAACATTTCATAGAAATACACATCTCAAGGCATTCCCGGGGAAAACTGTTTAGGGGAGCAGCAGTAAAATAGAAAAAAATATTC
Organism: Matsumyia berberina; assembly: GCA_917880715.2. Lineage (NCBI taxonomy): Eukaryota > Metazoa > Arthropoda > Insecta > Diptera > Syrphidae > Matsumyia > Matsumyia berberina. Next base: position 53,867,775 of record OU862870.1, read on the forward strand.
AATCTCCAAAAAGCTATACCCAACGAGAGAGCACAAGCTTTTCGCCTAGCATTTAACTCTCGTAAGCAATGTAATGGCTGAATGCTGCGAGAGGATGTCTCATACCCCGTTAAGAGCAACTCTTTCGTCCTTCGTGAGTTGGGTAGCATAACGTCTCGCTCTCCTTGTAGAACCACCTCTTTCGCCGTTACTACCTGTGCGAGTTGGTGTAACATGTTCGACACTCAAAGAAAACTAATTAAGATACCAGGTAAGATGGAAAGTCGTTGTACTAATGATTACTACCCTTTCCTTGATCTTAAGGGGAAAACTAGGATGTGAAGGTATTTCAAACGACACATCAATGACCCTGTGCTTGTCACTTGATGCTTTGACATGGATTTCTTTTCCGATTGCAACAAACGCTAAGAATGAGCGATTTATGGAAGTGAGAAGTGAATGTATAAGGATAAAGATTCCTTCGTCAGCGATAGAGATTAAAGGTGGGCCTTCTTGGAAACCTACGTCTGCGACACATTTAGTGGACCGGGCCAAAAAATACGAAAAACACATCCCCATCTCTAAGACTCCAATATAGGTATGTTGTATATATTTTTTACCTTCCAGCTGATTTTTTGTTCCTCCGGGAAGAATACAAACATTTGGTCAGTTGGATTATCATTATGTGGTATTAGTTTAACTAAATCACTCCTGGCCGTGCATATTTCACTTAGTTCAAATTAATCCAGTCTGATAAGTTCATCTTTTGCAACAAAATAACAGCGGTCAGGAGAGATTTATATGATTGTTTTGCAAAAACGTTAACGTTTTTGCTTCGTTATCCATTGTGCAGAATTCCTTCTTAAATTATTTTGTGATTTTCACACATAAATATCAAATAACATCGAAAGAAATTCCAATTCTTCAGGAGAGTTTCACGGAGTCGGTTGAATTTCTAGGGCAACTGTCAAAATTCACTCAGCACTGTAAGCGCATGCGTAAACTACCTTATCTACAGACAACAGGGTGAATGCGAAATTTGTATAAAACCATTGAATTTAAATGTATACATATATATTTACTTCTATACTGTCTGTAATTACATCTAAATACAATAACAAACCACTTCTGCGGTCTTTACATGATAAAATCACCAACGAAATGTGACAAATTGCCTTCGCTGTTACTATTAGTCGTTCCGCGGTGAGCAAAATCACTCGGCAATACCATTATACGAGCTGATGCAGGCCCTGCAGTGGGTGTTGCCGGAGTCTGTGGCGCAGAACGGCTGCCAACAGGCGCTGGAGGGGGCTGTCTTGAAGGCACAATTTTTACCGAACCAGCGAGGATCCTTACATTATCACAGACTTCGCATTTGTTTAGCAACGGATGATTCTGGAGTGTACACATGCTGCATTGCCACGGTTGTTCGTTGCTGTCCGGCTGATTAGATGCATCATTAGCTTCAATGATTTCCGCTGGTGCCTCCTTTGGTTGGATTTGCTGGCTTGAAGACGACGGTGATAGTCCATGTCGCGATGCGGGACTTTGAGGACTCAGTGATGACGCTGGAGATGGTGGCGGCTGCCTAGGAAACGAAATATTCAGTCTAGTACGTGGTGGAGGATGTGGTGGTGGTGGAGGTGCTGGTCTTAACGTCTGTCGAGGCTCTGCTGGGGACTCATTTAGCACGTTCAGGGCTTCCGCACACAAACGTCGCAGCATGCCTATCTGTTCATCAAGCTGCTGACATTTTTCGTTGTAGTTCGAATGCGTATTAAGGGGTTCGGTTAGGATACCAATTTCCAGTTGCACTTGGACGAGTTTTGTTCGATTCTTGGAAAGCGCTTTGGCAAGTTCTTCCCTTCGGCTCTGTTGTCGTAGGACGATGTCTTTTTCTTCTAGAGACATTGTCACTGACACAAATGTTTGTATGGAATGTTGAAGTTCTATGGAAATACTGAACAGCCGTTTGGAAGGCAGGATTGCTTTGAAGTAGTTACGTCCAAAATAAGAAAAATCGTTATCAATCGATTAGTCAGGTGTGAAAACTGTGGGTGTATAATTTAAATCAAATTTGCTTCATTTAGACGATCGAGGGATTCCCTAATCAAATATTCTGCAAATAGAATATATTTCAGCAGAGATGAAACGTTGAAATGATCAAAAGTATGACTGATCTCACCTTCTTTGAGGAAGAACTGCGCACTAACATCGATCCTGAGCACTTGGAATGTGAAAATGGTAAGGAACTAGAGGCAATTTTAAGAGCAATATTGGAAAGGGCACTTGAAGTAGCATCAAGGCGCATACTTTTTGTTGATAACCACCAACAGATTGTTGTTGCAATCGAAAAAATTAATTACGTGATACTTGTTTTGGCTGGAATTTTAATTTGTTTCTTTGTTTTACATCACAGTTTTTGGATTTAGATTTGCAGCCACAATATGGCTTATTTATTATGATAATTGCAAGTTGATGCTTGATATTTTTAGAAAGTGCTTATGATTTAATTTCACGTTATCACAGTTTTTCTTGTTTTATCTCTCTCGTCTAGAATTTTTCTTGTGAAATTTACCCCAACACAAACTCAGCTTATATTTTGACAAGTGGTCAAATGTCAGTTGAGGGTAATCTAAATGAGTGCGTTCACTGGTATACATACGATCAGGTGGAGTTGAGAGTTTGCGTAGAAACATTTTTGGTACATTTAAGTACTTAAAGCCTCCAAAAATCAAATTGTTGTCTGATGCAGGCCTGTAGTCGGCGTCAAGACCAAAAAACCGTACCACAGAACTGTTGAAGGGAACACGATGGCACTTATGGACTGATCAGAATGCATAAATGTGTCTGTATCTTGTAACTGTGTCGCGAGCTATTAAAAACTTAAATGGCTTTTCTTTCCGAAAGCCTCTAACAAGCCCACCCAAATCTGCAACCACTCTTTACATCAAATTCAGTGTCTCCCCATCATTTCCTTCTGCCTACCCTTCATTCCCCTGGCTTAGACTCTTTCCAAGGGAACACCGCACGGGGGTAAGATTCACCAAAAACAACCATGTGACAACTGTCCAGAAAAAGTCGTCCTTTTTTGGTTTCTGTGTTTCATCGTCTCAAATATTTTAAATGCCAGCGATGTCCTTGCTGCGAACATTTCTTTTAATTAATTGATGTTATTCGCAGCGGTACACACCAGTTGCAGGAAAATTAAATAGAAAAATCCTCAAGGATTGTACAATTGAAATAATTTCAACTAGCTTATACGCTCCAAGGCGTTCTTCCCCCACTGAACAATACCACAAATTGAACAAAAGAATTCTGAGGAAATTGCCTGGCTATGGAATTGAAAAAGAAAGTGGAAAACAACTTCCGCTAAGGACATTCAAGGAATAGAAGAAACTTTCAAACAAGAAAACTGCAAGTTTCATCGATGAATAAGTTAAGTGTTATGAGCCATTGTGCTTGGTTGGTCTTTCTTGAAACAGAAACGCAGGTTTACAAAGGAACGAAGACTGCAAATGGAAGTTGAAAAGTTTTTTTTATTTTTTGTAATCAAATGAAATTAAATTGCATGGAAAAATATTTATTGCTAAAGTGCTTCTCGTGGAAGCACGATAAAGCACAATGTTCTATTTACAACGCCTAGAGATATTATTGCTCTTTAATCTGCTTAAAATGCCTTGAAACAGTTTGAAGATGTGGTGGACTGTCAAGATTTCGAAAAGTGTGTCTACATTTTGATAGATTTAAGCTTTGATAAAGACATGGATGCCTTTACTCGCTTTTTCAGGAATCGTCTCAGCCAGAGGAATCTTTCGGATTTTCCGCAGTTTGTCCACGACCGAGACTCCTTATGTCAAACCTGGCATGTGTCTAAAAAACATTTTGCTTATCCGCTGGATTTCTACTCGCCTTGAGCCGAAAATGGTATTCTTTCTGCTAGCCACGCTCACAGTTTATTTGCGACTGTCTTCTTGTCGTCTAGACAGAGCTTGTAGAACCAGTAGATGGTCCCTGAGGTTTTCTTGTCCTGTGGAGAACAGGTTAGGTATAGTTAGGGTGGCTGTCCGGACCTGGATGGAGACTCTCTTAGACCAGAAGAGACCACCGGATTTTTGAACCATCCCGAACTATTTAGAGGACTAATTGAAGCTTGTTGAGTCGCAAAGGACACATCTGACGTAACTATTAAAGAAAGGCATATTCTTATTTTATCCGGGACCGGACAACCTTTTTGAGAGTTTCCCGCATTGTAACAGATATTTTAGACTGCATTTAGTTACGCTTCTTGGGCTACTTATCGATAATGTCCTGCACAATTCCTCTACTAAGGGCAGATAACGTAGTGGTTCAGGACCAACCGACCAACGCAGAGGTCGACCGCAGGGGTCCATCATGAATCCATCAAAGATGGTTACCCTCGTAGAACTCACAACCATAAAGTCCATCCAGTATCCCAAAAAAAAAATAACGATAGACAAGTGCTACTCTCCCCTAAATTCAACTCCCAAATGGCTGTACATCAAAAAAAAACCGCTACGCAATCATCCAAAGCTCCTCTGCCGTTTGTTCGTCTATATCGGAACTGTATCATTAACAAACGTTCGAAATTTCTAACACTTGAAGAAAATCGATTAGATTTCCTCCTTTCAAAGGAAGAATTTGGAAAATTTTCAATTGGTATCGGCATTTCTATTGCCATTGGAGTTCCAAGTGGAAATCATGTGTATGGCATTTGCTTTCTCCATCTTGACCAATCGTTTATCTTGGGAAACCATTTCCCCCCTTCGAAATCATGAATAGGAAAAATGAAGTCGACTGTCCAGGAAAAAAAAAAAAAAAAACATTCTGCGGGCCATGGTGCTAAGCCTTAAGCTATCGTATCAGTTGTTGGCAATAAAAATACCAATTTCAAGTACATATCCAAGTGCCTGTTTCTTCGCTTCTGTTGACGATGTTTTCTGATGGCAAGCGCAAGGCCTTGAATTTGGATTCATTTTGAGGGCAAGTTGGTTGGAGGGGTGTTCCACTTAACGCATTTAAGCTTTTACCGGGGGGTAGTAATCAAGAGAAGTTCTAAACAAAATTTCCTTAAACTTGTTTGATCTCGAGTACTGTCATTAGCAGAGGTAAATTGGTTAAGGGAGTTATAAATGGTTTAATTACGCGATTCTTTGAAAGGTGGCAGACATTTGGTTTTGACTTGAAGAAACTTCAGCGAAACAACCTTGGAAATGTTGTGGATTAGTAACAGATTTGGTCAATTTATATAAATAGATCCGCAAAAAAAAAAAGGAGACACTCCACTTAAGACACCATCTTATCTGAACTGTCGTTAATCAACACTTAAACGCAACTCATCTCTGTCATCTGTCATAATCGTTTTTAGATAAAATATATCTGGGAACCCAATTAATTACCCACTCGCCTGATTGGGAGTCATTAATACATCATAAGCTCACTGAAATAGTTTGCTCTGGTCCATGAACGACGTACCACACAATTACTTTCAACACATTCTTCCGAGTAAACTCAATCAATCAAGATTTCCCATACAGCCACCCACAAATTAGTGCGTTTCGATGTTTCTCCTGTGATTGATTAAGCAGTGATTACAAATTAAATTATGAGAGAGCATTCCATTTCACTCCCCCCGAGTTGTTCAAAAAAATTGCAGCGACATCTATTAAAGAGGAGGGGCCACCATTTGACGTAATTTGCTTTACAGTTCCTCTCATGGGCGATCAGCGCGGATTTGTCAAGTTGGCGGGGACATTTACATGCCTTTTGAACACGTAGGGAATGATTTATTTTCAAACCAAGAATGACCAGGTACGCAGCATAGTCATACCCGATTCTGCACGCTTAAAACCTTAACCATTGTGCGGCAGTTCTTGACCTCTTCAGATTAGTTAGCACTTTAAGCACTGTCTAATGAAGTGAATGGCGACGTTCTTGATGGATATCGAATTCATACTTAGCCGCCGCTTTGAGTATAGCCACACTGTCTCTAGATATCCGGGAAATCCGTGACAGGATGGAGACAATGACGGAAGCTGTGAACATGCGAATGAGATTCTAATGGAGTCGTATTTTTCTAGAAGTATTTTTCCTCATTGTAAATGAACCTAAGAGTGTACTTCTGCTCTGCTAAGGAAGTGGCCTTGCTAATACGAATGATCTCTTTTAACAGTCTCACCATCAACCCTGACAAGGTAACCATAACAAGGTGCCCTCTGATACCAGACAGATTCTCTATCCGCACATTCACTGTAGTTATTGCAGGACATTGGTCTATCGGAGTCATGTTCCGCAAATGGCGAATCGAATCCAACGATTTATGCAAAAACTACGGAGAAGAGAAAGAATTGGAATCAATCCAACATCTGCTGTGCCAAGAAGAATAACTCTTGACAATCGCAGTTTCTTTGGACTAAGAAGGCAATTGAGTAGCAAAGTCCTCTCTCGAACGACCAAAGTGACCCTTTATAAGACCTTAGATATCCCAGTTCTGCTCTACGGCGCAGGGGCATGGACTATGTCAAAAGCAGATGAGGTTGCTCTTAGCTTTTTCGAGAGGAAAATTCTTCGCGTGATTTTCGGTCCCGTATGCATAGACGGTGAATGCAGATACAATGAAGAACTGTAAGGGCTGAACAGCGACACCGGCTTAGCCAGAATAGTGAAGCTCCAACGAATGAGGTGGCTGGCCTATGTAAAGCGGATGGACACCACAAGGGACGACGCGGTAACGGAAAACCGCGACTCAGGTGGCGCACACAAGTGGAAGAGGACCTTAACCAACTTGGCGTGCGAATTTAGCCAGGTAGCTGGCTAAAGATCAAGCTGGCTGTAGACGGTTATTGGTTGAGGCCCGTGGACCTGGGACTGTAGCGCTAACTTAAGTAAAGTAAGTATCATCTGCTGTGTCACTGCCCCGCTCTAGAAGACCGACGTCTTTGCAAGTTAAGCAGAGGTAAAAGACTTGCAGTCAACGGACCTACTCAGATTCATAAAGAGCACTAGGTTAGGTTAAGTTTCGTAAGGCTTTCGATGGATAGGCCTCATCAGCGTGAACCCAAGGCACCGTCTTGGATAATGGGAACTTAAATGCCCAAAGAAGCCCTCGTCTAATGACGAGAAAGAGACCTTCTACGACCAGTTAGGCGCTGCCCGCAACACAGCGTCAAACAGAGACATCGTCTTGTATGACGGGGATTGGAATCCCAAAGCTGGCAAAGACTATACCGCAATTAGGCATTCGTCTGATGAAAAGAAGGAGATCTTCCACGACCATCAGGGTCCCGCCTTTAACACAATATAAAAAGCCTTCTTCATAGTGACTTGAATACCAACCAAGGGCTAAGACATGTTATCGGGAAGCATGGAATGGTCAATCGCAATGACAAAAGTGAACGATTTAAAGATTTCTGCCACTTCAATCGCCTTCCCCCATCCGATTGCATACACTACAATCCACCTAGAGCCTCGCAGTCATGGCAAACGTTCAACGGATAATCCCATCACCTGCAGTTTCAGAAGTTGTCTCCTAGACTTTCAGAACTGACTGGGGGTGGATATCAGAATGACACGATATCGCTCCATCATGGGGGTAGTGCCAGGTAGCCAGACCTGGGGCCTATAACACAAAACTACAAGTCTAGAAGTCAAATACACTTGTTGAACTATGCTTGTTTGACAAGTGTAGATTATTGCTGTAACACAAAGAAAAACTTTACAGTTGTAGAAAAGAGAAATTTCCCTCGACTTGTTAACATATAGTTGACAATTGTGCATCGAAAAGTATGCAGCGTGCAATGAGTGCGGATAGAAAAATTGTGGTTCTAACAAGAATTAGCAAATATCGGGTAAACTCGTAGACGATTCAAACACAGAAATTTTTCTTTTAAGACTCCAAATGCACACTCCATAAAACCTTGTATTCGTTTATAAGCACTGTTGTGTTGGGCTATAGAGGCGCTGTCATAAGCCAAGTTTTCAAAGGATATGCGCTATCTCCTAAGATAACGGCATTGGGAAGAGGTCGCCATCCGTCGGGTCCACACACTGCCATACAATTTAGAGAATGTTTACCACGCCGATTCACGAAAGCTGCGTCTTTATTTGTCTGATTATCGATGTTGATAAGTATGTCTTATTCTAAAAAAATGTTGAATCTTCTGGCCAACAAACTTGTCTTTGAAATTCCATCTCGTTTAATGCAGAAGTAAATTCGTGATTGCACCGGCATACTGTCATTTTACTGACACCATGGTTTTCCCCTATATGTAGTATGGTACTGGGATCCAGAACCAAACCAATGCAAGACAATCAAGACCTTGTCCTTAACACTCAACGCTTTGCTTTTATTAGTTGGCAACCGTAACTTATGCAAAAGTCGTTCAAGAAGATATTCGACGACGGCATGTTGTTCTCGAATTTTTTTTGAAAACAAGTGGTTTTCAGTTGCACAGTTTATCCTTTGTTTATAAATTTTAACTCTATTTTGAAAATCATCACTATCGCTGTCCGAATCAAAAAAATGCATATTATTTTTTCTTTTGTTAATATCTATGTATTTTAAACACGCACTGAAATTTACTCGTCTTTTTCTTCCTTATATATTAGACTCAATGCTTACTTTTTACCTTCTTACAAGTCTTAAATCACCTGTTAGATTTGTTCAACCATTCAACCAGTGACGTTTGATTTTTTTCTACACTTGTAGCTTCCAGTTACAGAAAGAGGGAAATTATCAAATTTCCCACTTGTTGAGTTTGACCATACCACTTGTAAAAGTGTCCGTTGACTTGTCGTTTTGTGTTACACGAATATGCTACACTTGTGGAATTTCACTTGTTGTACAAGTACTTGTAGTATTGTGTTATAGGCCCCTGGTCTCCGAGTGAGAGTGATGAGGCCTATCCATCACACACCCTACGAAACCTAACCTAAGCCAAACCTGATAAAAAAAAGAAATAACTGGCGCGACAGTTCGGGGTGAGTCAAGGCAACCATTCATATTGTGCGTGTTGCATTGTTTGCAGGAATGAAAAGGACCTACAATTTATTGCCGGCTCCGGACGGTGAATTGAGACAGATTATACTCACGGAGGCTTGTCATTCCGGTGGGCGCCTCTCGCTCAGCAGTTCAACGCACTAACCACCGAGCCAAGGCAACCACCTAACCCTGATAAGGTTCTACTTTTTGAATCATTCGGTGGAAAGAGTAGCACCTTTATCCACGTAGAACGTTATAAAATAATCATTTTGCTCTTCACACTGAATCTCAAGCTTTTCTAGATACCGTTACAGCTCTTTAAGTTCCACGAACCTCTAAATATCCGCGTAAAGTGAAACATCAAAAGACTCTCTTACTGCACATGAAGGACCTACATACGTATATTTCATTATCCTCCAACCACGTCTTGTGAACGAGAAAAAAAAAAAAAAAAACGGATAAAATCCCCAACCACACATTGCATATTATGTGCACTTGTTACTATCTCAGTCCTTTCGCCTGGCACATATATCGTTAACAGATTCCAGGATAATAGAAAAATGTCCCTCAAGAACATACCAACAAGAGAGAAAGGAAAAAAAGGACGAAAAGTACTGTACAAACCACATGCAAATTGTACAACAAAGTGCACGCTAGAGTGCATTGAATACATTTTTTTCGCCCAACAGGATAAAGGATCGTTCTCTCGACACAATGTGCAGGAATAAAATTTTGATAAATGACTAGCAAAAGGATTTTCTCTCTTTTGTGGGTGAAAGAGGACGAATGACACGGCGACGCTGGAAGCATGCATGCTTTAACAGATTGAAACAAAATTAAGTTCTCTACACGAGTGCGAATACTACTGTCATGCATAGTTTTTTGACTCGAAAAAGGAAAAGGAAGAGAGACCACCATCTCAAAAAGGCAGGAAGAACTACAAATCCCAAGCTAATTTGCATGTTGGGAATATACTCTTTCCGAAGGTCCTTACCAAAAAAAAACTCTCTTAAGCTGACTTCCTTTTTCGTAGGTTTTTGTGTGAAGTGAAAAATGTTGGGGCTTTCCAAACTAATTTACATGCGAATCCTTTTTTTTTTGTCGTGTACATATCCTAGAAATCTAAGTAAAAAGGTAAAAATGGGTTTTGATTGTATATTTACCTTTGAAAGGATGTGCCAATCGTGTCAGGCTAACTCAATCGTGACGAAGGTTTATTGGAATACAGAGTTGTGCTGAATATTTAAGGGAGTATGACCTTGAAATACTTTCGAAGGATAACTCGTATAGAAGTTATGAAAGCAAAATTCCATTTGCATATCAAAATCATGTGTCAATCGAAAGGACTTGTTTGGGCGGATTGTATAATTTTGTCGTGTTTAAGGAATTGATTGAGGTAGTGCCGTTGGCTAAGTGATTGGAAGTTGATGTGAAGGAAAGGGAGCAGCAGGAAGTGTTGTATAAAAGTAATTAGCAAGGGCAGCCAATGATTGTAGAGATTCTTCCAAAAACAGGCTTATAGTAGCCCACGCAGTGTGTTCAATTTAGAACAGATTTCATTGGTAAAGCTTGCATTTCGATTACAAAATCTTAATTTTTGTCCCGCGAGGGTCTGGACCTATCAAGGTCCTGCAAATATAAAAATTTATTTAAGGTAATGCTCACATGGGTCTGGGCGTAAGGAGATGGGAATGTGTGATTGGGAGGAACGGTGACCCGGATCAGAATGCGAACAGAGTGAAGTTGTTGGACTTTTGCTGTGCAAACGGCATGAAGACCTGCTTTTCGCACAAAGCCATCCACAAATACACATGATACCGTCACAGTCTTCTTGAGCAGAAGTCGCTGGTAGACTTCTTTGAGGTACCATCGTGTGTTAAAAGGCTGGTTTGTGATGTTCGTGTTTTGAGAGGAGCTGAACTATCAACTGATCACCACCACGTGTTACGCTAATTGTATCTCAACGATGAAGTATCTTTCTTTCCAAAACGAAGACCAAGGCTGGTGACACGTATAAGGCGGGAGAAATTCCAACTGTTCCGACAAATGTAGGGGAAGAATGACAGTTTTTCTCAACAGCAGTCAATGCCTCTGCAGGTGATGTTACGGATTGAAGCGGCTCGGTATGGCGGCTGGTGGTGAGAAAAGAACTGCGTGGTTTAAAATACCCGGGGTTCAAGAAGCTATCAGAGAGAAGAAGAAAATCTTCAAAGTTTGGATACACTTGCGGGATTCAGCTTCTCCAAAACGGTACATGGAGGCGCGAAGAACTTGCAAACTGGCTGTTAAAGCGGCTAAGAAACAGTCATGGAAGGATTTCGGCGGAAATTGGACTGTGATCATAGATCTGCAAACGGGAGACCATCCGCCGTCTCCGCAAATGCCGGAAATGCTCAAGGCTTTGGGTGAAGAGGTAGTGAAATGGCTCTCGCGTGTCATTAAAGTGGCCTGCGAATGCGGGGAAACATCTGGCGACTGGTAAACTGGGGTGATTGTTCCTCTTTTTATAAAAACAGATAAGAGGGATTGCTCCAATTAAAGGATATATCTCCATTTAGTCTCCGCGGAAAAGTCTTAGCAAAGGTGTTGGAAGCGCGTTCCAGAGCTGTGCTCGAGTCGAGGTTGGGCCCTTAGTAGTGTGGCTCCAAGTAGAAGCACAACCGACCAGCTATTCACTCTCAGAATGGTACTTGAGAAGGAACGTCCACCCAGACCAAACTTTAGCGCGCACTAGATAGGTTCGTCGCCATTTATGTTGAAGCTGGAAAGAAGGTAAATGTGAACAAATCAAAGGAAATGGTAATCTCCCGAACGCCTCCTCAATGCACTCTATGTGTTAGTGGAGGCCCACTTAAACAAGTGGAGAAGTTTAAGTATCTCGGGTCCTATTCACGAGAGATGGAAGGAGCAATACTGAGTTATCTTGTATGATTTGCTCAGACTGGAACTTGGGCAATCTTTTATCAGGAGGGCCGAACATGGCATCGGAGCTAAGTTATCGGCCTTTGATTCAGTGTTTGTTCCGACGCTCACTTATGATCATGAGGTTTGGGTAATGACCGAAAGAATAAGATCGCGGATAAAAGCTGTCGAAATGAGATTTCTTTGTTGTATTGCTGGGGTGACCCGCTGAAATCGATTTAGGACCACCAGAATACGCTCACGTGGGTGTGGACGTAATGACATGGGGAAGTGTGATTGGGAGGAACGGCGACCCGGATCAGAATGCGAACGGAGAGAAGTTGTTGGACTTTTGCTGTGCAAATGGCATGTCCATTATGAACACCTTCTTTCCGCACAAAAACATCCATAAATACACATGGTACCGTCAGAGTCTTCAGCAGAAATCGCTGATAGACTTCTTTGTGGTACCATCGTGTATTAAAAGGATGGTTTGTGACGTTCGTGTTGTGAGAGGGGCTGAACTGTCAACTGATCATCACCTCGTGTTGTGCAATTTGTATCTCAACGATAAAGTACCTGTCCTACCAAAGCGTAAACCAAGGCTGGTGACACGCATACGGTGGGAGAGTTTACAGAACGATGAGATACGGGAGGAGTTTGCACGACAGGTATCCGAAAGGTTTGAACAAATTCCAACTGTTCCGACAAATGTAGAGGAAGAATGGCAGTTGTTTTCAACAGCAGTCATTGCCTCTGCAGGAGGTGTTTGCGGAGTGCGGAGCGGCTCGGTGTGGCGGCTGGTGGTGAGAAAAGAACTGCGTGGTTTAAAACGCCCGGAGTTCAAGAAGCCATCAGAGAGAAGAAGGAAGTCTTCAAGGTGTGGATACACTTGGGGGATTCAGCTTCTCGGAACCGGTACATGGAGGCGCGAAGAACTTGCAAGCTGGCTGTTAAAGTAGCTAAGGAGCAGTCTTGGAAGGAGTTCGGTGAGAAATTGGACTGTGATCACAGATCTGCAAACAAGGTGTTCTGGCAGACCATCCGCCGTCTCAGAGGAAGGAAGTTTAATATCATCGAAGGAGTCAAATCCAAAGATGGTGTACTTCTTTCCGATGACAAGGACATCTTGCGCAGATGGAGCGAGCACTTTTCGGAGTTGCTCAATCCCGAACAGGGCACTGAGGATGGCAGACCCATGGTTTTGAGTAGGGCGGAGAATAGTCCCACCGTAGAGGAGGTGACTTTGGCGATTAAAACGCTAAAAGTCGGCAAATCTGCTGGTGTGGATGAAATCCGGCCAGAAATGCTCAAGGCTTTGGGTAAAGAGGGAGTGGAATGGCTCTCTCGTGTCATTAAAGTGGCCTGGGAATGCGGTGAAACACCTAGTGATTGGCAAACTGGGGTGATTGTTCCTCTTTTTAAAAAAGGGGATAAGAGGGATTGCTCCAATTATAGGGGTATATCTCTTTTAAGTCTCCCCGGAAAAGTATTTGCAAAGGTGTTGGAAACGCGTTCCAGAGCTGTGGTCGAGTCCCGGTTTGGCGATGAGCAGTGCGGCTTTCGTCCAGGTAGAAGCACAACCGACCAGCTGTTCACTCTCAGAATGGTACTTGAGAAGGCCTGGGAGTATGCCAAACCTATCTACAGTTGTTTTGTGGATTTGGAGAAAGCATATGATCGGGTCCCTCGAGGTAAACTCTGGAGTGTATTGCAGGAGTACGGGATTGACGGTTCTCTTCTGAGGGCCATTCAATCTCTGTACACTAACTGTAAGAGCTGTGTTCGGGTGAACGGCGTTAAGTCGACACCTTTCACTGTGGGCGTTGGACTTCGCCAGGGGTACGTTCTGTCACCTCTCCTTTTCATAGTGTATATGGATTGGATGTTACAGCGCAGCCTTGGTGAGGAACGTTTCGAATTGGGAGACTTAAGGATAAGTCATCTGCTTTTTGCTGATGACTTGGTCATCCTTACGTCCACCCAGACCGAACTTCAGCGCGCACTAGACAGGTTCGTCGCCGTCTGTGTTGAAACTGGGATGAAGGTAAACGTGGACAAATCAGAGGTAATGGTAATTTCCAGAACACCTGTTCAATGCACTCTGCATGTTAGTGGAATCCCATTGAAACAGGTGGAGAAGTTTAAGTATCTCGGGGTCCTATTCACGAGTGATGGTAGGAGCAATACTGAGTTATCCTGTAGGATTGGTCAGGCTGGAGCAATTTTGAGACAGCTTGGTCAATCTGTTATCAGGTGGGCCGAACTTGGCATCGAAGCTAAGTTGTCGGTCTTTAATTCAGTGTTTGTTCCGACCCTCACCTATGGTCATGAGGTTTGGGTAATGACCGAAAGAATAAGATCGCGGATACAAGCTGCCGAAATGAGATTTCTTCGTTGTATTGCTGGGGTGACTCGACGAGATCGGGTTAGGAACACCAGAGCACGCGAGGCACTCAATGTCGAGCAGCTACTTCTTCGGACGGAGAGGTCCATACTTCGATGGTTTGGGCACGTCAAACGCATGTCCCCAACTCGGTTTCCAAGACGTGCCATGGAATTCGTGCCATCGGGTACACGTCCCCTGGGCAGGCCTAGGTTGAGATGGCTGGACCAAGTCCGAAATCTCACCTCTACCCGTATGGGGATTGCCCTTGATGAGTTAGAGTCGATGGAGGAAGATCGGCAAATGTGGAGAGTCCACTTAAGCTCCCTAAACCCGCGACCCTCATAGTGGATAAGCGGGCCATTGGAAGATGATGATGATGATGATGATGTATGTACATATACAAAGTATTCGCTAGTTTGGCAGTTATGTTCAGACAGCACACACTAGGCAAACTCTTTTCCAATGAATTCAAAGATATGTCCAAGAAACGGATTGCAGAAGTAATTCTTTTCCTAATTTTTACGGGTAAAGTCCAAGCTTCTCTGTTTATCAACCAATCAATATCCTGAAACAATCAGGTTGGATGAAGTGTGGTTTCAAAACGGCGCTTCCTGGTGCTTATTGGATTCTTAGTAAACCGTCTACGGTAAACTTCAACCTTCCTTTCTAGTTTTCTACTCTACCCTACTTGAAGCATGAGGCCTATAAATGGACAAACTTCTTCTTAAAATGACGGCGCCAGTTTCTCGAGCCGCCACTTTTTACCTAACCGTGATTGCCGAAAGTCCTTTCTTACACCACGGACTCGTTTTTTTCTTTTTTCTTTTTTTCTTCTTCTGACCACATCTTTGAATAAAATAAGCTGTTCTTCTCCAGTGTGACCATTTTGGTCTATTTTTAAAAAAAAAAAACTAAGTTACTAAATGCGCCGTCTAATTAAATGAAAGGATAACCACCTAATGTATCAAAGTACATCAGTAATTGAATAAATATTTGATTAATGATGACGAAATGAATTCCGGTGAGACTCCTTTCGAACCCTATTTGAAATTGAAAGACGATTACCTTTCACAGCAAAAGAGAATCCGCATTGAGTAAGGTCCCTTTTTTTGTCATATTAATCTCAATCGATTATTACTTTTGCAACACCAATTTTTAGTCCTTTTTTAATTATTCAACAAAAAATATAAGGGAAACTGAATAATTTCATGTTCATGGGCAGAAAAAAAAAATAGAAGTTTATGAAAAGTTAAGGATGCAAAGGATATCCATCATCATCGAAGAGAAATTGGTGTTTATACATTTTTTTTAAGGACGCTTATAGAGAAAATTGTGACATGAATATAAATCAATTTTCGATAATATTGACAAGGGAAGGACATTCCCTGGAAATCATTTATCCTCTTACACTTAATCATTGAATGGATGGGAGGGAGAGATGAGATGATGTTGATCGAAATGAGTGAGGGTAAATCGCAAATGATTTGAAATTAGTTTCACAAAATTTCCTTTAAGGATGCGGATGGAATACAATATCGATAATGATGTCTAATTTGTGGGAAGAATTTGAATTGGGTGTAAGTAATTTGAACGGATGACAATGGGAGATGAGAGAGTTCATGAACTAGCAGTTTGATGCAGCATTTTTACGAGGTCATGATATGTCATCCATCCGGGCATCTTTCGCTTACAGCAGCTTGTATGTACGAGTATGTATATCGGTAAAGTACAATAGATGTCGATGGCTTCCACACGCTAAATACCTTCAACAGACACGCCTAGGATAAGATCGTTGGATTGTTAAATTTCTCAGCGTAATACTCTCACTCAACGGGCAGTTGAACTCAATTTAAAAAGTTCATCACACCGAAGAATTTGTTGAACATTTTTTTCAAAGATTTTCCTTTCTCACTTTATTCTCTTTAATGTAAATTCCACACACAGTAACAAAGAAAGGATGTTACACAGCACATCTCCTGGTAATGTAAACAAAGTCATCAGCGTTGCCTGCTTTCAAATTGTAAGGATACAATCCAATAAAAATATAAACAAGTACACTACACGTAAACGTGGCCCATCATCATCATTATCATCGTCATCGTACCATCAAGGACATCATCATTGGCCCTGTTAACATGGTCGACGGGAGATCATTCTCGTTTCGAAGGACATTACAAGAGTGGGTGGGCTTAGCTTGTTGTTTCAGTTCAGTTTTTTTTTTTTCGTTTTTTTACGAACTCTCCTCTCGTTGGTTTTTCAAGTCGAGACACATAAGCAAATGTAGTCAGTGGCGCGAAGGACACTCCATCCGTCGGCCCTCTACTCAGCGGGAATCTAATCGCATTCCATGGAAATCAATTTTCGTTGACACAGAGTGAAAATTCCATTTGATTGAGTTGCGAAAATTGAAAATGATTTAAATACGATGAATTATTCAAGAACATGGCTGAGCTATTGCCTTCGGCTGATTGTACAAGCGGAATATCAGAGACACAGGCAACAACAGTGCCGGATGGGGGCCAAAACACAATTCCTTTGACTGCCTTAAGGCAATGCAAATAAAGTTATACCATCCTCGTTGCTTATAATTCACTCTCTGTCAGGACTATATGACTTGTGGGCTTAAACTTATATCCATGAGTTCTGTGACAGATTTTAATATTCTCTAGGATCCTCGAAACAAGGATGTGAGGGGATGTGGATGTACTTTAGAGAAAGAAAAAAAGTTTCTGTCACTGCATTCGCCTCTTTCAACAAACTTTTGTGGAATCTGGTTCAATCCTTTTTGGTTTCACATCAAAATGAGAAGGAGTCCTGTGGCTTGTGGTTGATGGTATACTTGTGGTTAGGGCCTTAGGGTTGTTTGAACCCCTGTGGTTATAGACCGATTGTTGTCTTTGTGATAAGTTGGATTAAATACAGCCATCCCGTGTAAAACAGAAAAGCTACAGCACAAGGTACTCAATAGACACCTGGAGACGGAGAAGGTGCTCAATAGACACCTGGAGACGGATAGGGAGGCGCATACCAAATAATCATGAAACAAGTACAAAATAGCACAGCAGCTGCACTGACATGCCCGAACGTCATGTACTCAATTGTTAATACTCTCTTTCCGAGGCAAGATAAATTTAGCCTACCAAAGGGAGCTGCTGAAGAAACAGAGAGAGCACCTCCAGTCATTACCGAGGAAGTCCTAAAAGCCGCGGCAGCAATACAGAGCAACAAGGCACCAGGAATTGACGGGATCCCGAACTTCGTACTTAAAGAAACTATTTAAGCAGGGCCAGAGGTTTTCACTCGTCTCTACACGACATGCCTAATGGAAAGCAAGTTCCCACTACAGTGGAAAAGACAACGGCTGATACTCATCCCAAAGGGTAATAAGCCAATCATCAGGCACAAGACGGAAGCAGTGCTAATAAGTAGCAAGACAAAGGTGGAATACCTCACTATACAGGTCGGTGAGCAAACCATCGTGTCCAGTCCACACATTAAGTATCTGGGAATGCTATTGGACCACAGGCTTAACTTCAAAGAGCACATGATGTACGCAGGCGAGAGAGCCTCTCGGGCAGTAGCGGCTCTGTCAAGATTATTGCCAAACGTAGGAGGACCAAGACAGCCAATTCGAAACCTGCTAGCAACGGTGAGCAAGTCGATCCTTATGTACTCGTCTCCCATATGGGCACCCGCGACGGATCGAAAGACCTACATGAGACGGATGAACTCGGTGCACAGAGTCGCATCGCTGAGAGTATGCTGTTCCTTTGGAACGGTGTCAGCGGAAGCGATTAGCGTGATCTTCGGTTGAATGCCCATCGATCTGGAAATAAAAAAAAGTCCGCTGCATTAAGCGAGAGCGAACTGGAAGATAGGATGACCATCAGCAAGACTATACACGCAGAATGGCAACACAGGTGGAACACTTCACACGCTGATCCCCAATATGGAGAAGTGGACCAGTAGAAAACACGGAGAAGTAAACTTCTACCTGACAGAGTTGTTATCGGGCCATAGATGCTGGAGTACCTTCACAAATACAGGCACGTGGATGACCCATACTGGCCGCACTGTAAAGGCAAGTTTCAGAACGCAAAACGTGTCCTGATGGAGTGCCGGAAATTGGCGGCCAAGTGACGCCGGGAGGCCTTATAGCATTCTTGCTGATGACAAGCGAAGCCTGGAATACAGTAGACGAAGTCATCACAAGCATGATGCAGCAACTGCGCCTTGAGGAACGGGCAGCGAGAAGTGAGGAGCTATAGCTTATTGCACGCAAACACTAAAGCAGAAATACACACATATATACACATCTAACTAGACATATACCCAATCATATACACAAACCCACACCAACGCGCAGACAGATTCGTACACGCATTTGTAGATAGAAAAAGGCAGCTACGGCTGAAAACCTCCCCCATGACGAAATGCCTAACGGCGATGCTGTGAATATTTGAGGTTGGAGGCAGAGGTGATTTTATTTGAATTGAATTGAATTTGATTTTATTTTCGATTATTGCACTTAATAATAATATAAATCAATATATAGCATGGCATTGCCGTCTGCCGATTGACAAATAGAATTTAATATTACACTGAAAATTTATGGTAAAACTTTATAGAATTCAAAATAATTATTTTGGTTTTACTAACATTTTTTTTAGAAATTTCCATGGATTATTCGGTCTCGATATGCCAAGGCGATTTTGCAGTATTTGAATAGTTTAGGGACATGCAGCTCGTTGAGTAGATCAATTACTTGTTCGTCGGATAGATAGTCGGTGCCAAAGATACTACGCCGCGTTTCTCTTAGAGTTGGGCACTTTCCAACAAAATGAAGCGTATCCTCACGTTCGCCTACATTACATATACCGCATATGATGGGAAGGTCATCTATATGGGGAATATAGTTTAGCATTAGCATTTCTCCCCTCAATTTCGCTATCATCGCTATTACCTCCACTTTATATTCGTCTCGAAAATTGTTTCGGTCTCCCATATTCTGGCTTAAGCGTCGGTAGACTGATCTGTGATGAGGTGATTTTAGTTAGGGTTAAAATTCCACACTCCGGCTTTCGAAGCTTTCCACCTTTCTTATAAAACAACAAAAAGAAAAACACCTGGAGACGGGTCGAAGAAGAATTCGTATTACAGCAACCTCGGCAGTACAAAAACCCGAAACCACATAAAAAGCAATGAAGTCCAGCTCGATGCAGACATGATAAGTGTAGCCATATCAATGTTTTAGCAATACAAGCCGAAGAGTCAGCAACAGGGGACAGACGGGGCACTACCACCGTGGACATAGTCTAGCAACAAAAATGTGAACGAAAATCCTACTGACCAGCAGGCGGATTCTCACTATTTTTGAGGTGAATGTAGGTTTGGAGAAAATGTCCACTAAAGGCCCAGAACAGCTAGGAAGGTAACCCGATCCTTACGAGTATTTCGTCCCAAGCAAAATATCCCGTGCAAGTGTTGTTGATCCGCCCGAGGTTAAAAAATATTTAGGTAAGGCTTCCCAAGCGTTTGAAGAAGTCGAACCTTCATTGAATGATAGAAGTTCGATTTGTCAAAAGAAGACCAGAAGGTCTTTGTTTTGTTTACTAGGTTTTGTCTGCGGGGGTTGCAAAGGTCCTTCTGCACGACCAAATCTTCACAGATTCAATTTATCCACCCCCCAATGGAGTCTATATGTATTTTTATCAACACCTGGTATCATCACCAAAAACCAATCAAACAGGTGAATTGGAAGAAATTGTATTATTCCACCCAAAGTCGTCCTCAACTTAAGGGTGTTCGACGGGTGAACGCGCCTCCTGTGTGTTTGAACGACCACAGGGGACGGCGACACACTCAAATTCAATTCTTCCCCCAAAAGAATACCCAAGATGTTTGGTTTCTTATCTCTTATCCTTCGACTTTTTCCCTTCAATTCTTCCTTCGTTTCTTCTTTTCAGTTTGTAAGCAATTTGAAGCAAAAAAAAATGATTTTCGCAAAGTTTCATAAAATTCAAGGATATCCTTCGATTTTTTTTTTTTAAATTTTGATTGAACGTGTGATGAAATCAAGTGTCAAAGGACATCTGTCGTCCCTTTTGTAAACTGAATTCGAAGCAATTCTCAATGGCTGCGGCGGTACGTAATTCATTTTGTTGCGAACGGGAGGGAAATCACCAATTTTAGTCCTTTTCACATTTTCACATACTCTGGAGGTCATTTATACGAAAAAAAATCAGTCGATAAATATCCCCCCCTCCCAAAGGTCCATTTTCAGAAGTCAGTTACAATTCCCGAAATGGCGTTAGCCCTCCATTCAAATGGAAAAGTGAACGACCAAAAAAAGGACTTTTAGCCGTTTTCACATGTGTAAACTGGTTGATCTGTAAGAGGACGACATCGACCAGGAGGCAATCGGAATCCATACAAATGAAGGTAGTTAACGCGTGTTTGGAGAATGAAGTTATTCGTGTGGATGGTGTTTTTGTCGTTAGTCTGCTAGTTATGCTGTCCACAGAGATGTCCTCTTTTGCGTCCACGAAATGTGTGGTCGATGATGAGTAAGAGTGGAAGTGTTTAAGACTGTCTTCAAAAAAGGGCCATAGCTATGGGAAATGTGGTTTGAAAAGTTTTTTCTTCCCGTATTTTGTAAATTTTCCACATGAACTTCCAATAATCCTTGACAAAGTATTCTCAAACCACACAAGTCATAAAAGAAACTTTTCCATTTTCATTTTCATTCCTATTTCTTTCTCAAACGTACTCCTTCTCATTGCATTCGACAGAACCCAAAAACTTTCACAGAATACTAATTTTCTGTATCCTTCTGTATGCAGATATCATTTGCATATCCTGGCTGGTCCTCCGTTCAATTTTTGCTTGCTTGCACTGTGATTACGTTGATGATGATATTGCGATTCATGTGCATCCGTTTTCGTTTCCTTTAAAGATCCTCTAACATTTGAGTGGCGATTTGAAAACGTTCTCCCAAAAATATACACGTACGAGGATATCCTTCGAACCTTCACACCAGAATGGAGATAATGGAGTGGATCATTTAAACGAGGATGTCATTATTAAATTAGTTTCAGGGTTTTTGGTTTCACTTTAAGGATGTTGCGGAGGTGGCTGTGCGTTGTGGGTTGTGTTTATTTCTTCTTTCACCCCCGTGATATCCTATAAACCTAATTAGGGTCGTTAATTATCCTGGTTTGGATTTTGCTTTTTTTTTCTGTCGGTGGGGAAACTTAATATTCTTCAAGCAAATTTAGACTTTCTGTGTTAAGTGTTGGACGCCCTCTCACCACAAACTGTGGGTGGTGATAATAAAAATGTCATTTTAATATTAAATATCCTTGCCAGTGAGGAGGAGGGTGGATGAATAAATGGATGATGAAAGAGAATTCATAAATCAGATGAGATGAAGCAGAAGAAGATTTAGACGAGAACGTGTATAGTACAAGGTTGAAAAGGACATAAATCATTTGAGTGACTCGTTTTTTTTTTGCGTGTAGCCCGTGTGAGTTTTTTGTGTGATGGATTACAACGGACGGTCTTATTAGACTTTTATTCGAAATTTTAAAGCAAAAACTTGTGGAAAGTATCTGTATGTGTGTGCAAGCCGACAAGCATTTCTTTTGAACAAACAACCGATGGGAATTGAAACCATGTGGTTCAAATTCATTGAGTCAAATGATGGATTAACGATGACGATGGCGAGACCAGTACACATTTTCTTAGAACGTATCGCCTATAAATCTGCAGAAGATTTCCTTTCCTAATTCCTTAGCTTCATTATCACAGAACAGCGATGTTCTTTAATTTTTTTTTTAACCCATATATGGTTGTAGGACGGTGTTTAAAGGGTAGACATGTGCATTGAAGAGGACACAAGCGTCCACAGGTTTGTCTCAAACCAACCTCTGTCTAGCAACTCCTACTCTCACATCATCGGGGTTAACGCTGGGTAACTAGTACCTCGACTGAAGTTAGGGTTCAAAACCTGTGGAAGGTTGTTGGTGGCAGCTGACGAGGGGTAGGGGGGGGAGGGTAGTGTTCACACTAACACCATCCAGACGGCAGCAGAAGAACTTCCATGATGGAATCAACGGTGGCGTCTACAGTTCCAGTTAAGTCGAACTACTTAAGTGAACACCTAATTCGGCCTACTTCGACGGATTAAATGAATAATGAGGGCCTGGCCTCTAGCTTTGGGTGCTGTGCGTGAGGTTGAAGGCTTCACACGGACGGCTGCAATCACAAGAGATCACCAGATCCTTTTACAATCGTGTCACTCTGAATCTCTCAAGAGGTTCTATGCCGCCAACATAGAGTATTGAAGACCAGTGGCAACATTGCCAAAAAGCCGTCAGAGATGCCGCCACTGACGTGCTGGGTTCCACTCAGCCACCGCAACGAAATCCCTGGTTTGACGACGAGTGCCGGCAAGCACATGCAGTGACACAAGAGGCATACGAAGCGGCGATGCATGGAAAGACCAGAGTTGCTCGAGAGCTCTACAGGTAGAAGAGGAGAGATGAACACCGGCTTCTCAGAAGGAAAAAGAACAAACATGAGAAGCTCGCGATCGAGGAAATAGAGAGATGTTACTGCAGGAGAGAGGTTCGGAAGTTTACTAAAGGGTAAAAAGAACCTGTCAAGGCTACAGAGCCCGAACCGAAGCCTGCAATGATGAACAAGGGAACAGCGTAGTAGAATCACAGTCGATGCTGAGAATATTGAAGAACTACTTCTGCAGACGGCGACGACGAACCAATTCCTGCTGTTAGGCAGAATGAACCTTTCAACCTTGACAACGAAGACCAACAATTCCGTTCACCCGACCTAGACGAAGTAAAGATGCTCCGGCTCAATATCTAAGCTGAAGTCCAACAAAGCTATTGGTGCTAACGGCCTAACTACCGCGCTGTACAAAGCGGCAGGAGGTGGCCTATTTCACCAACTTACAAATTTGTATTTACAAGCGTTTTTTAACAAAATTTGTTAATTTTTTGCTTTACGTCGTTTCACCAAACTCTGGGTAGTACAAATTTGTAGTTGTATTCTACAAAGGGAAATTTGTGGGAATTCTTCATTTTTCGTTTCACCAATAGTTCTTTATAGTTGTAATTTACAAGTTGCAATTTTGTGAAAATCTGACTTATTTGTGAGCTTGCGTTTCACCAAAGCAAATGAGTTAACAAATTTTGTTGAATATGTGAAAATATTTCACAAGTGAAAGTTGACGTGTAATTCCTCCTACAAGTTTTATTTCTTATTGAAACTAATCGAGAAAATGTCTTTGCGACGAAGAAAGTATTAGCGACAGTTAACAAGAGCGTATAGACTAAATATGTATGACATTTTGTAGCTCTTTAATTTTAATGAAAGATTTCGTCTGAGTCAATGCAAGGCAGAGGAAATAATTGTTTGAAAATTTCATACGTTGGCCTAATGAATACGAAAGCATATGTGAATGGTTTTACGATACTTATTTCCGGTAAATATTATTTTTTTTAATTGGTAGAATTTTTGCGACTGTCCTCATTGACCAACATTGAACAAAATATATGCTCTCAACACGAAGAGACACCAAACATCAACAGAACGTCGCAGTGGACAGCCGTAACTTAGAGGTAGTAAGGGACTTCGTATACTTCGTCTCCGCTATCACATCTGACAACAACACCAGCGCAGAAATCAGGCAAAGAATAACTCGTTGCTTCTTCGGGCTTAAAAGGCAGTTGAGTAGCAAAGCCCTCTCTCGAACGACTAAAGTGACCCTGTATAAGACCTTAATCATCCCAGACTCTATCGAAAGCGGATGAAGATATCCTAGGTTGGTTCGAGAGAAAAATTCTTCGTAAGATATCTCATTTGCGTTAAAGGATTTTGAAGGAGAAGATTAAACGATGAACTTTTAGAGTTGCGCGGCAACATCGCCGTAGTCAAGAAGATACGAAGTAATTGGTTGAGATGTATGTATGTAGAGCCAATAAACACAAATGCTCCGGCTCGTAGAGTCTGCGAGTCTAACACGGAGGGATAATGCAGTAGAGGAAAATCTCGCTTAAGGTGGCGCGCACAAGTGAAAGGGGATCTTAACCAACTTGGCGTGTACGACTGGAGGCAGTTAGCTAAGGGCTGGGGTAGCTGGAGAGGCTTGTTGGTGGATACCCAGGTTCACCCGGAACAGTGGCGCCATCTAAGTAATATATAGACGGGATAAATTTAGCTTCTTAGCGTCTCGAAGGCATCTCTAGTCTTTGTTATTTAAAATGCCTTAAGCCATTTTGCCATTTTATCTCTTGGATTAAAGTATTTAAAAACTTTCCATACTAAATCTTTTTCTAACCTGTAATTAGAGACGCAACAAAGTTCTTTCTTCATTTATTCATTGCAATAGAATCATCACCATCATCGTCCGCGACGCTCAACAAACTTGTGAGAAAACACTTGTAAATCACAAGTCATTCACAAACTTGGTGCAACGAGAATTTTGCACACTTGTGGACAACAAGATTTTTTTCACAATTTTTCGGTATTCTTATCACAATTTTGTACATGAAACAGAAACATCGATTACAAATTTGTAATTGTAATTTACAAGTACAAATTTGTGGTTGTAATTTGTAGTTTGGTGAAATAGGCCACTGGTAAGTCATCTGTAAAATATGGTCGGAGGAAAGTATGCCCGATGAATGGAACCACAGCATCGTTTGCCCGATCCTCAAAAAAGGAGACTCTCTGAACTACGCCAACTACAGAGGCATCAATCTCCTTAACATCGCCTAGAAGATCTTATCTGCCTAGGCTTTGCTATCAATTCTGCAAAGAAATTAGTTTACCCGCTTGCACTCGCCAATCGGTGTTAGTTTAGCTTTAGACAAAAACTATTTAGCAAGGCCCTTTGAATAGCAACTAAGATGCTACACATTATACATGATTCTCATCATAACCGTATGGTGCACAAGCATGGACTTTGTCAATTTCGGATGAATGTGCACTTAGAATCTTCGAGAGAAAAGCTCTGCGTTTGATCTATGGTTCTATTAGTGCTGACGGTGCACGAAGAAGAAAATTTAACGACGAACTAAAGCTGTACTGTAACATTGACCTGGCGAACAAGATTGTTTTGGTGGCTAGATCATGTAAAGCGAATGAAACCTGATGTCCCAGCTTTAAATATCCACTCCTTCTACCCAAAAGAGAAAGTAGATGGCAATCTAGAACAATTTGGTGTACGCAACTGAAAACAGCAAGCAAAGAAATGTGCTAGTTGAAGAGACTTGTTGAGTCCGAACTGTGGCGTCATTAAAAGTAAAATCAATTAAGAACCGAGACACGAAATTTCTTCCTCAAGCATCGCTTCTAAAAAAAACTTCCTCATTTTGAATTAAAAATTGAGGTTTACTGGTGTATCCCCCACCCGCCATCTATCTCATTCGTTATGACATCTATAATACCCATCTGCCCGACAGAGACAAAGGAAACATCCTCACTCATGAATAATCTAGAAACAGAGGTCTTTTGTCCTCGGTATCCTTGTTAGTTGCTTTTGTGTCTGTGAATAATTGCATTGCATCTATCAGTGCTCACGGGAGGAAAACATCTCATCCCATCCTTGCATAGCTACACACCAGAGCTTTAATTTACCACGCAAAACTTTTCAACACACAGGAGGTCGAGGACGCATTATCCAAGACTATTTTGCGGTCATGCTCAGGGTAATTTATGCTCACATTCTCAATACACCTAATGAAACAGTTTTCACTACTAATAGCTTCATTTGTTTTGTTAAATTTTCAATAGAAACTTCATACTCGTATGTATATGTGTGTATGTATATTGCAGGTACTCTGGGAATGAACATCCCCGACAGACCGTGCGAATCCTCATTGTGAAAGGAATGGAAAAATTACGAACTTTACGATGCAATAACTTTTTCACGGGCCAATAAAATGAAAACAATGAACAATCGTGAATCGTAAAAATCGTTGGATTATTGCAAAGCAGCGGGGGAAATGTTTTCGAAAGTCTGCTTTTTGAAATAACAGTTTGGAAAAATACTACAGATAACTTTATCGTTCAGTTGGCACTTTTGTTGTTAAAAACACTTCTGACACTCAATATTCTTCGCCTGTGCCTGTGTTAAAGTGAACGCGACAGCCCTTATAGAGTCAAGACCAAGCAACCATTCAAATTTTTTCCCACGAATAGAAAGAACCTACAATGATTACTGCCAACTCCGAACGGCCCTAAGAAATGTTTAGTCAATATCACTGGGACTGAAACCTGAGTTATAAAGCCACGACGACGGAGGTATGTACATACCTGGGCCTTAAGGCTATTTGAAGCGCAGGACTTGTTGCTCAAGGACTCTCCGGTGCATTTATAACCATATCTCCACTGACCTTTGCTAGTACCTCTTAAGAGATTAAGGCATATTCAGTCGGAAAGTGTTTTGGGGTTTTCACCTATTCCGATGTAAGGAAGAGTGGATTGCTGATGATAGGTCCTCAACATTCCATTTATATTTTCCAAAGAAGATATTCCAGGGGTATCCTCTATATTATGACGTTCTTGCTAGAAACTCTCACTTGTTCTACTTATCTTGACATTACATAAAGCATGTTAGGATAAGACGGCTAAGGATAAGAGGCAGCCGATGAACTGGCAAGGAAAGGGTGAGAAACACCATTCGTTGGACCCGAGCTATTCTGCGGGCTGGGACCGCATCGAATCCAAGAGGAACTGAGAAGAGAGGAAGAGTGCAAAAGAAGGAGGCTTTATGGGAAACCCTCCCAGGACTAAGGCAGGCAAAGGAACTTTTCGGGAACAAAGACCGAAGGAGGAGCAAGGCCTGCCTTAGTACCATCAAAAACCAGCTTCGCATTCCAAAGGGCTTCCTAACGGGCCATTGCAGACTCGGGGAGCATCTTAGAAAAATTGGAATAGAAGCAAATGGAAACTGCAGATTCTGCAGCGATGTCGAGGAGACCCCGTCACACCTCCTTTTGGACTGTGGAGCTTTGATCTACAAAAGAAGAGCACACCTAAGAACGTACACTTTCTCTGAAATGGATCTCCCATCGCTGGACCCAATCCAGATAATTTCTCAGAGTGTTTGGACTGGAGGAGGTTCTTTAGGTCGAGACTTATCGGCCAATATGAGTACGGGGGAGCACAATAGATCGCCGTGCATACACACCCCAACTTTTAACATCTAACAACTGGGATAAGACGGAAGTGTACTGAGTGCTGCAAGTGCAACTAGCACAAGCGAGTCTAAACCTCCAAATACTCTGTCCCATGTAACAAAGCCGACATATTAGAAGGATGTTTGATTGTTTCTCCAATATCCTGGCTCCTATACAGCAGACTCTATCACCAAAACCCCCCAAATCTTATCAGCCATCTACCTGTCATTACCACTGGAATCGTTTTCTAATTACATTGTGGCCTCTGTAGAGACTTAGCTCAGCCATTATGTTAACCGCCCGTCGAAGGAGCCCACTCTGACGCCTCCTTAGGCTCATTTGTAATTCAATTATATCGATCACCGAGACGGGGATAAATTTTATCGCAAAATAATTTTAAGCCTCTTATTGAATTAATATTTCAGATGGCGAATACTTTTCCTTAAAGGGATTTCTGTGCGAATTCGCCAAGTGAAAGGATGGCGCACGGAAGACGTTTCATTTGACGGTGGCACTGCGTACTAACTAAATAAATGTATTCAGCAATGAATTTCGTTGTCGTTTGCTCCGAGAGATGTACGAGCATATAGATTATATTTTTGGGATTCCATTAGCGGTTAGAGTTCGAAGGAGGATTCCGGATTGAATTTCACATCAAATTTTGCTTGGCACGTGCTTTGTTGAGTTATTTTAATATTTCAAGGCGAAAAAGCTTCAACGTGGTTTCTTGAAATATTAAATTCGGACGAGCCGTGCACGTCAAACGAAATGAGACTGTCAAGGTTGAAGTGGAATATAAACAGGTGAGGCAATCTCACGCTCTGGATAGGCTAAGAGAAAAGTTGTCTGGACCATTGGGTTGTTCTTTCATTGACGACCTAGGAAGAGCCGTCAGAAATTTAAATTTCACTTTAAGTTCACACGGTTGTCGAAGTGATAGGCTCCTAGATATAGCTTCCTTCGTTGGGATAGGGCAGGACAAGTGCAGGAAAATTAGAGGATCTCCTCCACCTCATCGTCCCTGCAGCTTCTGCAGAAGTCATTTGAGAAGAGGCCCATTGTTTTGACATGAAGGCCAATACGACAGTGGCCAGTAAGAACACCAATGACGGTGCTTATAAGCGATCTTTTGAGCGAAATCAAATTTTTAGATCAAGTGAGATTTAGCAAAGGCCAGATCTCCATGGAAGTGCGACACGTGGTACCATTCCCTCATCTTTGGTTTGTCTTACTGATCGCGTCGTACTCTAAGAGTACACGTAGCGAGTGGAATACCCAGACTTCTCCGTTCCGGCAGGACGTCCAGAGTAGTACCACGCTTGGCGAGTTCATGGGCCTTACAGTTCCCAGGAATGTTCCTGACCGAGTACCCAGCAAAGATGAATGTTAAAATGTTCTGCCATCTCCATGAGAGATGAGCGAAAATCTGAAGCAGCTTTTGATCTACATGTTACCGGCTATCAGCAAAAATTGTAATGTCCCTGAAGGATATCACATTTTGCATAAACCAGGATAAGGCTTCGTTGATCGCCATGATTTCCGTCTGAAAAACGCTACCGTAGTACGGTAGACGGAAGGAGATGCTTAGATTAAGCATATCGGAGAAAACTCCACCTCCCACTCCGTTCTCGATTTTAGAACCGTCGGTATAGAAATAAATGGAGTGGTCGTCCCTAACGTCATCACTCTCCCAATCCTCTCGGGAAGGAATGGATGTCCGAGGTTGAAATTCAGCTTGGACGGAGTGCAGTCGGTGTTTTCCGGAATAAAGTAAGAGAATCTAAGATTGAGGAGTGGCCAATATGGTTATTTGGCCATTGGGAGGAGGCTTTTAGTCTGATGGCTGCGCCAGCAGCTGATATCTAGAAGAAGTAGATGTATGAGCACGTCCAGTGCCGCGGATGGGGTGGTTCTTAGTGCTTTTCCCAATAGATTACGGTGCAAGGCCCTATCTAAAGCCGTCCACCAGATGGTCACACCATACATGAGTTTAGGTCTGACAATGGACACGTAAAGCCAGTGGGTGGTGCGAAGTTGCAAACCCCACTTTTTGCCAATGGCTTTTCTGCAGCAGTAAAGCGCTGCAGTGGCTTTTTTAACGCGTTCAATAGTATTGACTTTCCTGTCTAATTTACTGTCCAAAATGAGACCCAAAAATTTGGCTTCATTAACAAAGCGCAGGCTGGTGCCGTTTAGAGAGGGCGGATCAATTGGAGGAATTCTGTACGGGCTTACATCCAGACCACTATTACCTGCCCATATTAAAGGATTAAAAGGGCGTTTTTTGAAAAATTTCATTAAGGGCCCCCGGTATTTACCAGAGACAGCTATCGCAACATCATCTGCATAAGCAATCTCTTTACATCCAGCCCTTTCCAGGTTGAGCAGCAGCCTATTGACCACTACAATCCAGAGAAAGAGGGACAGAATCCCACTTTGTGGCGTACCGCAGCTCACGGATCTGAGGGCCGAGGCATTGTTTAGCTTGGTACTAATTGTTCTGCCTGTGAGCAGTTTCCCAGTTAAAAGTCTGAGCGAGGCCTCAACCTCTATGTAAATAGGTAAGTGCATCGGTGATTGCTTTCGATTTGACGTTGTTGAAGGCGCCTTCGATGTCCAAAAAAGCAATCACGCTGAACTCCTTGACGCTTAGTGATTTTTCGTTGGTATATACCAATGAGTGCAAAACGGTTTCAACGGATCTGCCTGTGCAATAAGCATAAGCATGACGCTGACAGAAGTTTGGTATCTATACTACAGCGTAGGTGGGAGTCTATTACCCTTTCCAGTGTTTTTAATAGGAAGGATGATAGACTAATGGGACGCAGATCCTCAGGGTTAACGTGTAAGATCTTCCTCGCCTTGGGTATGAAGACGACTTCAACTTCAGTCCACCTCCTAAGAATGTGGACAAGGTACAGGCAGCCTAACGATGCTATATGGGTGGTGCTTGTGAAGAACTGGAAGCAGCTAGCTACGAATCTGTCTGAAGAAGCTTGTGGTTGAAGCCCAGGTGCAACACAGTATATACATACATACATGTATGTAGCGCAATCGTAAGTCTCACGGAATAAAGAGGGTGATGCTGGGATGTTCAAGTGGATCACAGGCCGTATGCAGTGCCCAAGACCACTATTCAGAGTCGAGGTGGGAATTATCATCATGGCTACATGTGGGCTTATTGTGATGCTTCTTAGATGGATCAAACCCGTGAAAAGAATTCCACGTATTTCACACCGCCAACAATGTTAACTTAAGAATTTCACAATTATTCGCCAGTCAGAAGTACTTCAAGTCCCAGCCAAGCACATACTAACGCAAAAAAACACACAAATAATGCAACAAGTATTTTATTATTGTGATCTCTAGTCAACAATAAATAATTCATCGTATGGAATATTATTCATTATTTTATCGATTACCACCGAGTTAGCTTTGGCCATTTGCCGGTTAAACTGGGGCTCCAATTCATCCCACAACAGCTTCCAGTTTTCGTTCATGATTTTTAACATATTCTCACCAAGAACCTTGTCGCCGTTGAAAAGATTCTCCATCTCAGTATGCACACTGCGAGAAAAATATATAGAAAGAACCACTTGATACTCAGGTCTTACACAATGTCATCCCTCAACATACTTATCAGCTTTAAGCTTCAATTTCAACGACTCCACCTTGAGATATTTTCTCCCGTCTCTAACCTCAGTGACATGCTTGACCCGAGACTTGATGTGCAATCCGGTGACAGTCACCTCAATATCACCTTCACCAGTGATGGGAAGGACCAAAAGTTGTCCAGATATCTTGTACTTGCCCTTGATGATCAGCTTTGGATTAACCATCTCAGTGTCGCCTTGAATGTTATTTGAATCGGTTGTGTAGCCACTAAAAGAACGCGATCATAGTCACAGAACTGTGGTCTTTTCTCCGATACATACCTAAACTTGACAAAATTTGTTTTAGCGTGGTTATGGACGGTCAGATCGGTCATTTCCAAATTGAAATTGACGGGGCTGTTGGGGTTACCCACCAACTTGATGTCGTCTATCCGAAAAGGTTCGATATCGGGGAGCCCCAGCTCGGGGTATCCATGCGGATATTTGCGAAGTATCTCATTGGTACGTTTCGTAATACAATCACCATCGCTAGCGTGACATCGGCCAAAGTCCTTTGCTAAACCAAATAAAACTTCACTTGATGAAGATTTATTTATTTATTCCGACGCGAAACTTACGAAGTTCATGGGATCGCACGAAAGCACACAGCAAAACGATAGACAACACCTTCACGGAAGCAGACATCATTGTAAAACTTTATCGCACACCTAGAGGTTAAGATGTAACAAAACTATAACTGATGGTACACTGGTCGAAAGTATCTACTATTTATAGTGTTCTCTTGTTGATTGAGCGAAAAAACTGTTTGCAATTATACAAAACGTGAGAACGAGAAGCTATTTGTCTTTGGAAGCGATCATAATGAATGAACAGTGGCGCTTAAAAGTGTGACTGCATTCACATCTAGGAGATGAACTAACTGCGACTGCAAAGTTTGGAACTATACTACCTTTTGGGAGAATTTTCTTGAGGATATTCTAAAGAGAATAATAGTCTTACTTTATTCGGAAAAGTCATCCGTATGCCTGAATCTGGTGTAGGCCTCCTTTCCACTCTATAAGCCCGCAAAGCCCTATTATCATGGTCACCATTTAGTGACCAGATATTGACAGCCAGGTTACCATCATGCAATGTTAGCGCTTGCAAAGCCTGCGTCGAAAAGAGGAAGACAACTTCAATTAGGAGCTGCCAACAATTCAAGGCTTGCTTACAGCGGCTGTTGCAGGCGGGAAGCGAATTTGAGCCTCAGTGAAGAAACTACGTAAACGCTCTAGCTGAATAAGACGAATAAGACAGCAGAACTTCTTACAGGATTCCCAAGGAGCTGATAAGTAGTCACAGCTCACGTCAACATCTGGTGAAGAGCTCAGACGGTTCATTTTGCCGGTGAGCATTTTGCCGTGGTTTTGAATCACACTCTGAATGAAAATTCGCCTCAAAATCAGAGCGAGCACACAATTCCTGAATACGCACCGTAGGACCCAGTAAAGACGAGATTGTTACTACATATGATGGTGTCTTTGGACCCCACACTAAAGTCTTGATAATAATGGGGATGTGGCCCAACGTGATCCAGGCTGAAATCCATACTATTGTGATCTGCGCCAGGATAAACCTCGATAAATATCTATTCAGATAGTCAGGCAGCGCTTCAAGCATTGACATACGACCTTGTGGAATTTATGTCAGTCAAGTCCTGCTACGATACCCTACAATCACTTGCCAGACACAACAAGGTCAAGCTTGGTTGGGTGCCCGGCCACAAGAGCATTGTAGGCAATGAAACTGCGGATGGGCTGGCTAGGGCCGGTTCGGTTTCCGCGGTCTTGGGACCGGTACCCTTCTGTGGCGTTAATTGGGCTACCGCCAAAGGTTTGTTAAACAACTGGAAACACCAACTTCGCCTAGGTTAGGTTAGGTTAGGTTAGGTTAGATGGCTATCCCCGCTCAGGCAGGGACACACTTAGGCCAGATTGACCGGCACCAAGGTAAACTTCGCCTAGCCCATTGGGAAATGTCCCCGGGCTTAGGCAAGACCTTTTCTTACAAGGAAATTCTAAACCTTGACAGGAACAACATGAGGAAGCTAGTGGGCTTCCTTGCCGGCCATTGTGGCCTAAGATATCATCTTAACAAAATAAACCTTTATTCAGATACAGAGTGTCGGTTCTGTTTGTAAAAGGAAGAAACCTCTGAGCACGTTCTCTGTGAATGTCCGGCACTATGCTGGCTGCGTAGACGGATCTTTCATAGGGAATTCTGTTCGTTGGTGGAGTTTAGAAACTCGGCTACATACCCGCCTTCATTAGGAAAGTAACACACCTATTAGGCCAAGTAGACCGGAGACACAATAGATATGGCTGGGTCACAGTGTCAGCCATAAGGGCACGTTCTTTAAAACAAATAAAAAATACTACATACAATCAATTCACTTAAAACACATTAAACATCGGCAGATCTTTTGCTTCCACTTATAAATAGAAAAGTCAAATGTACAACAGTAACAGAGAATGGGCGATTTTGCAAAGGCGGAAGTGGCAAGCGATGGCCGCATAGCAAATCAAACCATGCAGTGAAACTCATTACCCCAAGATGGAAGGAAAGTAGGTCGCCCTTGAACTACAGTCGATGGGGAGTCTTGGCATTTAGATGAAGCTATTACATATATATTTCCAGAAACCGCACACGCTTACCCGAAGGCATCCGATGTGATCTCAAAAATTAAATTTTCTTAGGATCGTTTGAATTTTTCCCGCACCCACTGTATTTACGAATGAGTTATCGAACCATAGCTTGATTGTTTCAAACATAAATAAAAAGCCGGTTTTAATTAAACAATGTAATAAATAATAATGCATCAGCTGACCCTTGAGCGAATGTCAACATTACAACGAAGATCAGCTTTGTGTTTATATTTGGTTTTATGACGTCAAGATGGCATTGAAGTTTATGGGGAAATGAGAAAAATTTAATCTCAGAAGAAAGTACGATGTTTGCCTTGAAATAAGATACTGAACCCACTGGCGAAGTGCCCTGATTCGACCAATTGATGTCACTTGTGGCTTCCGATGTCGGAGGTCATAAAATACCCCACATATGTATGTACGAGTACGATGGCCACAAGAGAACGAAAGGACAGAGAATTCCAATTTCTTTACAGAGTGCATCGCATTCGAAGTTATGGACAACCCACTGTGTCGGAATTGAATCTGAAAGCCATCCCTAAGGATACGACAACGATGACTTTATTTCGGTACTGCTCGCCCACAGCTTATTGTATTTTTTTTTTCTAATTAGTGAAATACACATGGGTTTGGCTGGTAAATCCTCTCATAAATTCCTACCAAGGACATTTGAAAAGCAGACCCTCGTTTGGGTGAAAATATGGGAAACCCTTATGTTTGCTTCGAGAAATTGTATCCTCTAGCGGATTTCGTTTTGTCCAAACATTACACAGAGATAGCATCTGGATTTGGTTTGGTAACAGACCATTGCCGACAGTTGCAAATTTGTGAATGTAAAACATTTTTGGTTAACGACAAAAAAAAACTCAGAGGAGGAGCAAGACCCTGAGGAATCGAAGGCGAACACAAAACCCATTCAGGATATATTTAGAACTGTAAAATAACTCGGCCGCCATGGATTTGAACAAAATCAAGGACTGTATTGTTGTTCTCATTCTACAAAATCGAAAGAGGATTATGTCCAAAGAATGTCGTTGAAAAGGTCATATCTCCCGATTGTATTTGTTTCAAACTTTCAACACCCGCAATTATCCTTCCTAAGTACCGATCTAGCAACCAAATCACGTACTTTTTCGCTGTCACCATACTTTAAACTCTACGTTCGCAAGCTGTGCAACAATTTTCATAGTTAATACTCCTTAAACTATTATCACTGCATAATGTTATCATTTGTGAAAGGACACCCGGTCACGTACCGGCAGCCGGTGCAGAGCGAGAGAAATTCCTTTAACTGCAGAAGCTTAAAACTAAAGGACACATTAATAATGCAAATGGATTATTTCGCTGCATAAGTATACATTAAAAGACTATTGAAACCGGCATAATGGAAGTAAAAAGGATTCTGAGTGAGTAACGAAAAAGGAAAAATTTGGTATGCAATTACTGGTAAGTGGCGGAGATTAAAGTTAAGTGGTGCATGCAGATAGAGTTTCTCGACTGTACGAACGCTTTCAAAGTCAAAGATGGCTGGGTTGGTGAATTCAACACGTCCAATGGCATGAAACTTGACAGAATGCCAAATACGATCATTCTCATTGTTAAATTGCATATCTCATAGGTTACGGCTTGCCGTCAGAGCTTTTCAAAACTGGTGGCAACATTTTGATAAAGAGTGTCATGTAATACATTATATAACACCTATTCACACTGCCTCTCAGTCATACTCATACACTAACGTTAATGCAACCATGTAATTGATAATATGTCATTAAACGGCAGTCCTATATCAGACGTCGACCGAATCACACTCTTGTTTCATTACACTACATGGTGTCAGAAGTGGGTACGCAAGTGATCTAAGAGTAATAAGTTTGTTTTAATTTATCAGACGTAGGTACCTAATAATTATTCAAAAAAAAAAAAAAAAAAAATGTCACTAAAACCTCCCAAGCCACTGCTGGTAAGTAGTGAGATTGACATGTCGCAAGAATGGTCAGAGTGGTTAGAAATGTACGAAAACTATGCAACAACTACTGAACTATCGCAAAAGACAACGGAAATTCAAGGGGCTAATCTTCTAACAGCATTGGGCCGTGACGCACTCAAAATATTAAATAACACGAGTGCCACGGCTGATCAAAAAAAAAATCCGGTACTTATTATTGATTTATTAACTGCACAATTTTCGCCAACAAAAAATAAAACATACGAGCGTTACCTATTTCATGAAACGAGACAGCAGAGAGGGGAAAACTTTGAAGAATTCTTGCAAAGAATCCAAGCTCAAATAAAAAAGTGTTCATATCATTCCAATCTCATCGAAGAGTTTACGTTAGATCAAATCGTGTTAGGTATTGCGGATCACGATTTAAAACAAAAGCTTTGGACGACAGATGAATTGACGTTAGACAAAGCTAAAAAAATGTGCAGGGTAGCAGAAAGAGCCGAAAAACAAATAAAAGAATTGGAGGGTCATGCGGTCAATATCAATTTGGTTAATAGTGAAACATTTGAGTGTAGGCGATGTGGCAGAACACATGGTTTTAGAAACTGTCCAGCTTTTAATAAAACTTGTGAAAAGTGTGGATATAAAGGTCATTTCAGGGACATGTGTAGATCCAATTTAAAAAAAAAAGTTGTAAAGGCAAAACGAAGTTTCGCGAAAGAGACAAAACAGTCCAAGTCAAAAAAAATTAATAATATTGTGGAATCTTCTGATTCTAACGAAACCATCGAGAGTGGGTCAGAATCAGAATCTGGGTTATCGCGATACAGAGTGGGTTCTATTTCCTTGCGAAAACAAGCCCGCGATGATTCTGAAGTGGAGTATGTGATCGGTGCAATCAAATGTAAAGTAAATGCACTATCAGATCAGGACAAATGGACAGAGACTGTGAGTGTAGGGAAAAAAAAGTTAGTCCTTAACTTAGATACCGGTGCGGAATGTAGTGTTTTGTCAAAGAAGGTTGCTAATAAAATCAACGCTAAAATAACAAAATCGGCAACAAAGCGTATTATAGCTTATAACAATGACAGTATAAAAGTACTTGGTGAAGCGCAAATCATGTGCCGAACAAAAAACAAACAGAATGCACACAATTTGTTTAAAGTAGTGGAACCAAACGTACAACCTATTTTGGGAAGAGAAATGTGTGAAAAGCTAGGTTTCATAGTTCGAGTGCATCGGGTCGACAAAGCGATTCATACCACTAAAGACGACGAAAAATAGGGTTGCTGTAATTCATTCGAGTACGATATTGATTTCATCGATGAACCTAAGTTCAAAGTTATTCCACCACGCAGAATACCATACGCACTACGAGAAAAAACAAAAAAAGAACTGATTGAAATGGAAAAAATGGGTGTCATTCGAAAAATCACTGAACCAACACCTTCAGTCAGTCCGATGATAATCGTGCAAAAGGGTGAAAAAATTAGAATTTGCATGGACCCAACAGAACTTAATAAGAACATAAAGCGCAGACATTATCCCTTAAAAACAGTGGAAGAAATTGCAGCAAAGGTCAAATCAGCCAAATGGTTTACAAAGTTGGATTGCCAAAAAGGATTTTGGCAGTTAAAAGTCAGCGAAAAAACCTCAAAATATTTAACATTTGCAACGCCATGGGGACGCTATTGCTATCTTCGGTTACCATTTGGTATTTGCTCAGCACCTGAAATTTTCTCAGAGGTCATGAATAGAACACTCAGCGGCATTGAAAACTGTGAGGTAGCAATGGATGACATATTTATCTACTCCGAAAGCAGAAGTGCACTACAAGCAATAACAAAAAAAGTTGTTGATCGATTAGCCGCTACTGGCTTTACACTAAATCGAAGTAAATGCGAGTACGAGAAGGCAAGAATGAAATTTTTGGGTCACATTTTTACATCAGATGGTTACGAAGCTGACACGGAAAAAGTCGAGGCAATTAAAAGGCTGAAGTCACCCAGTAACGTAAAAGAACTTCAACTATTGCTCGGAATGGTCAATTATGTGGGAAAGTTCATTGCTAACCTTTCGGAACTAACGGAGCCATTGCGTAAATTGCTTCACAAAGATGTGGATTGGTACTGGGACATCGAACAAGAAAATGCATTTCACGAAATAAAGCAAGCACTGGCAACAACCCCTGTGCTTAGATATTATAATGTTAATAAAGGTGTCAAACTTTCAGTTGACGCATCCTCAAAGGCCATGGGTGCCTGTTTGCTTCAAGATGACCAACCAGTTGCATATGCTACTCGTGCGTTCACAGCAAGTCAACAAAATTATCCACAAATTGAAAAGGAAGCGATGGCAATTAGATTTGCGTGTAAAAAATTCCATGAATACGTTTACGGTAAGGAGCTGCTCATAGAGACTGACCACAAGCCTTTGGAAACGATTTTCAAAAAACCGATGGAAAAAGCACCGCTGAGATTGCAAAAAATTCTGTGGGACGTACTGCAGTATTCTCCGAAGGTGAAGTATACCAAAGGCACACAAATCCCAATAGCAGATGCTCTTAGCAGAGATTGCGAACCAGGTGAGATTGAAATTGAAGACCAATACCGAATTAATTTAGTGTCATCACTAACAGATAAGGCCAAAAACAGATTTGCCATGGCAACAGAAAACGACACCGAATTAAGCTTGCTGAAGAAGACAGTTTCGAAAGGATGGCCGGAGGATGAGCAAGCAGTACCAAAATCGATTAAAAAATACGCTAATTTTAAAGAGGAAATCACGTTTGCAGATGGTTTGCTGTACAAAGGAAGAAAAATTATCGTTCCTGAATCTGAAATCAATGATACAATCAAGCAACTACATTCCGGACATTCAGGTATAGTGAAGACCTTGGCCCGAGCACGACAATCGTTTTATTGGTATGGCCAAACATTGGATATAAAGGAGTATGTTGAAAGATGCTCTACATGTCAACGAACGCAAAGCAGTAACATCCGGGAACCAATTATGCTCAAGTCGATCCCAGAATATCCATTCCAAACGGTATCCTCAGATATTTTCAAAGTATCTGGAAAAGACTTTTTACTAATTGCTGATCACTACTCAGGATTTATTGACTTTCGTAAACTAAAAGCGGCAACATCGGCCGAAGTGATATTGTTACTGAAACAGCGGTTCTCAGTACACGGCGTTCCAGAGACATTTGAATCAGATGGTGGTCCACAGTATACGTCTAAAAAATTCAGTGATTTCGCATCTGAATGGAACTTCAACCATGTGTTGTCGTCACCTCATTTTCCGCAATCTAATGGATTTGCAGAGCGCAATGTACAAACGGCAAAAAATATTATTAAACGATGTGAGCTTGACAACAGTGACATATATAAAGCATTGCTTATGCTGCGTAACACCCCAAGAAGTGAAACGCTCAAATCACCCAATGAGCGCTTGTTTAGTAGAACTACGCGAACAACCTTACCAACAGATGTCCAGGAACTAAAACCAAGAATCGTCGCTGATGTAACACATGAATTGGCCAAGGTACGTTTGCAACAAAAACGACATGCGGACTTGCACTGCAAATCACGCAAGTCTCTCATAATTGGTGATAACGTCCG
The DNA here is from genome assembly GCA_917880715.2 of Matsumyia berberina. Classification (NCBI taxonomy): domain Eukaryota; kingdom Metazoa; phylum Arthropoda; class Insecta; order Diptera; family Syrphidae; genus Matsumyia; species Matsumyia berberina. The sequence goes on from OU862870.1 coordinate 53,907,116, forward strand.
CATGAAAGTGGGACACCGTCAATGGAAGCAGGCGAAGGTAATTGAATGTACTTAATATCCACGATCTGTTATTGTAGAAACACCGAGCGGTGCTAGGTATCGGCGAAACAATCACCATCTACACCAAACCAAAGCTACAATAAGAAGTCCTGCAATTATGGATACTTTAAATGAGACAGCAAACGAAGACACCCCGGAAGTGACCAACAAAACTGACCAAAATAAGTCGCTTATTTCACAGGGTTCCACGGCACAAGATGCGGATAGCCAAACTGAACGAGATAGCCAACCGGCCCATAGTGATATTAGCCCAGCAGTTACCACACGAAGCGGACGCATCATAAAAGCACCACAAAGATTCAACCCATCGGACTACGATAAACGATAATTTTTATTTTTGTTATTATTTTTCCTTTCTTTTTTTCTTGTTATTATTTTTATTTTCTTCTTTCCATGAATTTGAATTGATTTTGAATAATGTTAACGCTAATGAATTACATAGATTTAAAATAATCTTTAAAAAAAAAAAAAAAAAGGGAGATGTCATGTAATACATTATATAACACCTATTCACACTGCCTCTCAGTCATACTCATACACTAACGTTAATGCAACCATGTAATTGATAATATGTCATTAAACGGCAGTCCTATATCAGACGTCGACCGAATCACACTCTTGTTTCATTACACTACAAAGAGCATGCACCAGATCATCTCCAAAGTTTAGGAGGACGAAACAATGCCTGAAGACTAGAATATCAGCTCTATCTGCCCCATCTACAAGATGGCGCAAAAGTCATCACCCTATCGGAAGATGCTATAATTTTTGCAAGTGGCGGCCAATGTCAATTCTGCTTTGACATTTGTGAAGCAAACAGATGCAGAATACACGTCGATAAGCCATGGGACGCTATACTAGTCAAGATCGCGGAATACTCGTGACTATTTTTACACGGAATTCCCGACCGTCCTACGCCAACTGGTCAAACGCTAAGGCGTTTAGCCGCTCGCCTCGGAGAGACTGGAACAACACGTGACAGAAGAGGCATCGGAGGCCACGTAGTTCTCGTTCCAACGAGAATATCACCGCTGTGGCTGAATATCTCGCGGATGAGCCGTCAACGTCAACCAGACGACGTGCCACGCAATTGGGCATTTCACGTTCATCTCTGCAGTTTCAAATGGATGAATTGAATGTAGTTCCAACAGGACAGTTCAACCGCACACATAGCTCGCGCGACAATGGACATTTCGAAGGATCCGTTTCCAGGTCGCCTAATGTCTCGTTTCGACGATATATGCAGAGGATGCGGTGATGAGGAAGTCCATGTGGACACAGCTCATTTTCTCTGTTACTGCCCATACCTCTGCCAGATAAGAAATAGGACCCTAGGCAAATTCTTCTTCGATTATATCGACGAACTAGGTGATGGCTCGCCATCAGAACTTCTCAAATTTGCAAGAGCGACTGGATGGTTAGCACCAAGGAATTAAAAAACCGCAGTAGGTAATATCATGGGTATCACAATAGGTCTACATGGACCTAATGTATGAGGCAGCCCTCATCAGCCCACAAGCCTAACCTAACCTTATGTCTCGTTTTAGTGACTAGCCGGCAAAATAGCCTGATTCGACCGCTTCAGACTTATTTTTATGGGGTTTTTTGAAGTCAGGAATCTATCTCAATAAGCCTCAGACTCATGAAGCCCTCAAAGAGAATATTCGTCAAGAATGGAAGGACCTATCGCCGGAAGTTCTCGCAAGAGTGATGGAAAATGTCATAAATCGGGCCCGAATGCTCATCAATTCTGGCGGCGGCCACTCAGCCGATATCATTTTCTCGACTTAATAGAAAAAATTTAAGACATCAAATAAACATCCAAATCCAATCCAAAAGCTGAACCAAAGTTTTTCATTAATAAAAAAAATTACAGCCAAAGAACACAACAAAGAACTTTTGTGCCACCTTGTACAATTAAGGCGATCATATGCCGATCATATACGCTTCCAAGATGCATTGTGCGAAGGTCTAAAGCCGTGTTGAACCACACAAATTTACCTATGTCAGGGTGGCTTCGGGCGAAACAAATCGACGAATCCACACTATCAAAGGATAAAAGCTACTAATTCGAAGGACTTCAAGACGCTGATCTTGCAGGACTTTCTTTACGGTGTGGAATTCTAGAAGATTCGCAAAATAGCTGAGCAAATCCTATACTCATTTGAGAAAGAAAAATCTTACGCCAAATATTTGGTCCTGTATGCGAAAAGAGCGAATGGAAAAAAATGCACAACCGCGAACTATACAAGGCTTACAAAGATCTGGGAAGAAAACAAGAATCCTTCGATTACACTGGCTCGGGCACATGGAGCAAATGGACGACAACACTCCAGCTAAGAGGGTCTTCGGATCCCAGCCACCTGTTTCAAGAGGGAAAAGATGATCAAACCCTCCGTTTCGATCAAGAGCAACTGCTCGCATCAAAAAGCTTGCAAAGCAGTACGCCCGGAACCGTGAAGTGTGTTCAGGCCCTGACCCTGCGAAAGTAACTGTCACTATAAGTAGATTTAAGAAGGCTTAAAAGAAGAAGTAGGGTTACAACAAGAAACACTTTTAAAACTCCATGAACAGACTTTCAGTGGGAATGTCAAGAATGTTTAGTCTTCTTTAGCTTATTCCAAATCGCTGAAATCCCCCAAATCCCTAATACCTCTATCGTAACGATTGCAGCTATTCTTCTGCCAATCCATTAGACCTTTATACGTCACATCCGGAAATAATTGTCTCCCAATCGATGTAACATTCCTTGTCCCATCACGACTCTTTCCAGGGTACCAATCAAAACCTTCAATAATCGCTTTTATTAGTGAATTTCCTTCAATTGCCGAATCCTATTTATCTGCAAAATACATCAATTCATTTGTCAATCGTTGATGGATTGAACCGGAAGAACAGCTTTTTTTTCGTCCAAAAATCACCTCTCAAAAAAGTCCTTTTATAGCCGTTGGTGCCTTCGCAAAAAGGTAGCCTCGAACGACTTCGATGTACCGCATAAAACCCCCTCCGGTCTATGAAATCCCTGAATTGCTTGTTCATTGTTCAATGTCGATTTCATTATAAGGACAATATGTCAATGGATCCTGTGTAGCCTCCCTGTAAACCCCTCAACCAATCAATTTTGATTTCCTTTTGAAAGTGTGTGGCTGGCAACTTTCTTTTGAACAATTTTTCTTTTACTTTTTTCTTCTGCTAAGCACAAGTGGTTGATTTCGTTCGCCTACCTTCGTTTTTTTACTGTCACTTTGCTCCTTGCATTGACAGATCGAAGTTAACTTTCAGGTGAAAGAAAAAACGGAAATAGGAAATGAATTTTTTTTTTCATCTTGGGTGAACAACAACAAAAAAAAAAAAACGAAGAAGTCTTGTCCTTTCTTTAAAAAAAAAAAAAATGTCAAAGATGTTGGATGATGGCATTTCTCACCTCCTAGCGCCGATGGAAAAGCTGACTGTGGGACATTCCTCAACATCGAATCAAAATAAAAGACTACAAGTCAATGAAACCTCAACGAAATACCGTTTGAGTTATGTGGAAGAATGTCGTTCGGAGAATGATCAAACATGGAGAAATTCGTTGACTTGGAAAAGGAATGTTGATTTATTGGAATGCACGAGTATTGTGAGGAATAGTGGTTGAAGGGTAATTTCATGAATTTTCCAGGACGGAATGAGATTAGGTTGGGGGTTAGGAAAAGGTGACAATTATAAATAGATTTCAGGCCTACTGCTATGGCAGGACATTAGTCCTATGACGACATTGGCTATCAGAAGGATTCCACTATGGGTTGTGTTAGTACATTTTTGCACTAAGCGAGTGTTAGGCTTAGCTCTTAAAGTATTTTCTCACAATTCGATTCTCATTTCAACATAAGTTCGGACATGTGTCGTCTAGATTTGCGAGATAACAAAGCTGCTGGGAACATCTTGTATGATTGTCTTGCAAAAGCGAAGAAAACATTTCGAAAGGCGGTTGATGTCCACAGCTTTAGTTAACCAATCAACCACAGACAACACTTTAAACTACTCCATGATCTCGATCTTACAGTCGGGGGAGTTTTGCTTGCCACAAAGGATTTTTTAAGCCTAAGTGGTCTCTAATTTGAGTCAGTATATGTAGGTAAGGGTGCCGTGACATAAGGCCATGTGACATAAGGCCATATTTCAAAATATGGCCTTGTGACACTTTCACAAAGCGACATAAGGCCATATTTCTAGGTATGGCCTTATGTCGCTTTGCGAAAGCGTTATAAGACCATATAATTTTGAGACATTAGACCATATGGGTTTTGCAACGACAAAAACTTCAGTTTTGGTACAGCATTTGTATAATAAACCGTGGAATATGTATGGGGGGGCATGCTGCCCCCCTGCAACCCCCCTGCTTGGGATCACTGTATGCAAAGTTTCTTTCGTATGTTTCGGATATAAATAAACTTTGCATACACCCAACCTCGCACCTACCCCAAATCCTACATTAATCCCAAGCAGGGGGGTTGCAGGGGGGCAGCATGCCCCCCCATACATATTCCACGGTTTATTATACAAATGCTGTACCAAAACTGAAGTTTGGGGTAAATCCCTTCCATTCGTACGAAAAATATAACGCACACACGAAAAACGCATTCACTTTCGATCGACATTATTACAAAAAATTTATTTGAAAGTGACATAAAGCCATAATGGCCCTATGACGCTTTCGCAAATCGAAATAAGGCCATACCTAGAAATATGGCCTTATGTCGCTTTGTGAAAGTGTCATAAGGCCATATTTCAAAATATGGAATTATGTCACATGGCCTTATGTCACGGCACCGTAGGTAAGGAGCTGCTCGCGAGCCCTACGGGCAGAAGAGGAGAGACGAACACCGACTTCTCAGGAGGAAAAAAAACGAGCATGAGAAGCGCGCGATCGAGGAAATAGAGAGATGCTACTGCAGGAATGAGGTTCGGAAGTTTTGCCAAAGGGTAAAAAAAATCTGCCAAGACTACAGAGCCCGAACCGAAGCCTGCAATGATGAACACGAAAACAGCGTAGTAGAATCGCAGTCGATGCAGAGAATATTGAAGAACTACTTCTGCAGACGGCGATGACGAACCAAATCCCTCTGTCAGGCAGAATGAACCATTCAACCTGAATGACGAGGACCAACAATTCCGTGCACCAGCCCCAGACGAAGTGAAGATAGCCATATCTGAACTTAAGTCCAACAAAGCTGCTGGTGCAGACGGCCTAGCTACCGTGCTGTAGCTACCGTGCTGTAGCTAGGCCGTCTGCCTAAATGCAATGACTTGGTAAGGAGCATACACCAACTGCAAAATACGCACGGAGGAAAGTATGTCAGATGAATGGAACCTCTCCGATCCTCAAGAAAGGAGACCTTCTGAACTGCGCCAACTACAGAGGCATTTCGGAACTTCAAATAGATACCCACCACCTTTTAGACAAGGGGACGCGCTGCCATGCGACTTCTTCAACATCGTTCTTGAAAGAGTTGTGCAAAACTCACGCGCCAACACCAGAGGCACAATCTTTCAAAAGTCCGTCCAATTACTCGCATACGCCGACGATATTTACATAATCGAAAGAATGCAGCGTGATGTCACTGTGCGTTCGTGATAACGACACCAGCGCTGAGATCAAATGAAAACTAACTCTTGCCAATCGCTGTTTCTTTGGGCTAAGAAGGCAATTGAGTAGCAAAGCCCTCTCTCGAACGACTAAAGTGACCCTGTATAAGACCTAGATTGTCCCAATACTGCTCTACGGTGCAGAGGCATGGACTCTGTCAAAAGCGGATGAGGTCGCTCTTGGCTGTTTCGAGAGGAAAATTCTTCGGGTGATTTTCGGTCCCGTTTGCGTATACGATAAATGGAGAAGGAGATCAAATGACGAACTGTACGGGCTGTACAGCGACATCGACTTAGCCAGGAGAGTGAAAGTCCAACGTCTGAGATGGCTGGGTCATGTGGAGTGGATGGACACCAATGCTCCGGCCGCAAAATTTTCGAATCCACACCCGAGGGACGGCGCAGTAGAGGAAGACCGCGACTCAGGTGGCGCAAGTGGAAGGGCACCTCAACCAACTTGACTTGCGGAACTGGAGGCAGCTGGCTAAAGATCGACTGGACTGGAGTGCCACCTTAAGTTAGTAAGTATATGTAGGTAAGAGACTTCTACAAACTTTGATTCTGATAACGATAAGGTAAATGTCTTCCGAAAAGATACACCTCAAGGTTAACGCAAAAGACTTAAGGGGCAAAGCCTAGCTTCCTACAACCATTTAGGCTGTCTACGAAAAACCTTCTTCTTAACAATTTATTCTTTTGGAGGGTCATCGTCGCCTCTCAAGAGGATATGCCACGAAAAAAGTTTGGTTCACTTCGTTGACATTCGAATCCATGTTGGCTTCATAGCAGTAATCACTGAGCCACGACAAACACTTCGAGAAGAAAGCAATTCGACTATCAAGGCCCAATTGGGATCACTTGTAAAAGACACCACCACCTCTTTGTTTTCTTCGACATCTAAAGGTCCTTTTGCTTAGAATAGTCATAAACACGAGTTGAGTTGATGTGCCCAAAGTGGCTGCATTTTGTTTTGTTAGGCCAGCGTCCTAAATGTGGTCCTTACTTAATTAATCTGAAGTCCTCTCAAGACTGAGATCTTACATCACATGGCAGACATAAATCAGTGACGCAAGAATTTGTATACGTCCTTCAAATTTTTCTATCATTTGAGGATAAAAAATTCCTCCACTCCAAGTTCAAGGACGCCAGCAGTGATTGGAAAAAAAATGTTTGCAGTTGATGAAGTTAAATGCGAATCAATTGTAGGCGTTCAAGTGCTTTAAGTTCGCCCACAACGGAAACAGAAAATGTGAAGTCAACTCAAAGTGATTTAAACAAATCTGTGCTACTGAAGGATAGCCTTCTTATTTCCTTTGACGACATTCAATCAGCAATGCGTATACCTTAACAACTTCCTTCCTCTAAAGTTCCCTTCCTTTAGAATATATAAATGCCGCTGCAATCAAGGATACTTTCTACACACACATACTCCCTACAGCACCACCGGAGACTTTCTATTTCTTTCATGTTTTATTTTTATCCCTCAAAGGATTTGTTAAGAAACTCCCTGGAGGTAGTAAAATTTATAAATAATCGTTAGAAGTATAGAATTTCAAGAATTTCGAGAAAGGACCCTGAGAATTCAGACGATACACAATAAAAGTTAAGTGTATCCCATCACAATTCAGGGCAGGAGATAACTTCGACAATTTACTGCCTCGATGAGCAGACAGATTTACGAAATTATATCCACCGACAGCGAAGGATATTGAAACTTTAAAAGAAAAACAAATATCATTACTCGCTAAAGTACGACGCCGAAAAAGGATCACATAATCCCTCAATCAAACTACTCCATACGGCAGCAGGATACAATCAATCATACACATCGCCAACGCACACAAAATGCTTTTCCAATTTCGTTTTTGTCTGAAATGAACGGATTGTCCGAATCAGCAATCATTTGCCCACACGCCAGGGATTACAGATTTGTCCACAAGGAATTCAGACAAAAAAAAATTGAAGTTTGCCTGTGTATGGGTGTGCATGCGTCTTGATATTTGAAATTTATTCATTCGAAAAATCAAATCTACTTAGTTTTCGTGCTTTTACATCATTATTCTTCCGAGGAAATTCAAAAAATTCTACCGCTCGCCAGGAGTTGATTTGGTTTATTAATATCCTTTGAAGACTATGACAAATTTTCCAAAAGGTTGCTGCAGATGTCACATTGAAGAGCATATTCGGCGAGATTGCCTCGATTCAATGTTAATTCATTTTTTTTTTTTATTTCTAGGTGATAACGAAAACTTCCCCTTGGAATGGATTCAAATTGCCAAGTGTCCTTAAATTTAATTGCATCGTTTTATGGTAATCGATGTAAAAAAAAAACTCGTTGGAGTTTCGAATTGAATAATTTGAAGTTCAACGATTGATAGAGGACTTCTCAATTGGTCAATACCGGGGGTAAGTGGAATCGTATAGATATAAAGTTTTGGCTATTTCAGCAGGGGCACCCAAACCTAGTTCACTTAGTCCGTTTAGTGACACATTAGTCTAGACTAGGAATCGTCATAGCGCGATTTTCCCTCTAAGTTATAACCCGAAAAAAATCCCACTGTGTCAAGAGCACAAACTTCATTATTCATCATTTTCCAATGACCCACTTGTCCACTATGAGAGTCGCGGCTTTAGGGTGCTTAAATGGACCCTCTACATATTTCGATCTTCCACCATCGACCCTAAATCATCAGGGGCTATCCCCATACGGGTACAGGTGAGGTTTCGGACTTGGTCCAACCATCTTATCCTCGGCCTAACCAGGGGTGACGCCAACCTGATGACACGAGTTGAGGGCATGCGTTTAACATGCACAAACCATCGAAGTATGGATCCCTCCGTTCGAAGAAGTAACTGCTCGACATTGAGTGCCTCGCGTATTTTGGTGTTTCTAACTCGATCTCGACGAGTTACCTCAGCAATACAACGAAAAAATCTCATTTCGGCAGCTCGTATCCGCGATCTTATTTTTTCGGTCATTTTCCAAATCTCATGCCCATAGGTGAGGATCGGAAAAAATACTGAATTGAAGAGCGATAACTTCGCCCCGATGCTAAGTTCAGCACTCCTGATAACAGATTGACGAAGCTGTCTCAGAATTGCTCCAGCCTGACCAATCCTACAGAATAACTCAGTATTGCTCGAAGCTTTGCGAAAAACGAAAAGTCTCCCAACTCGAACCGTACAGCTGCGCCGTAACATCCAATCCATATACACTATGAAAAGGAGAGGTGACAGAACGCACCCCTGGCGAAGTTTAACGCCCACAATTAAAGGTGTCGATTAAACGCCGTTCACCCGAAGACAGCTCTTACAGTTAGTGTATAGAGATTGAATAGCCCTCAGAAGAGAACTGTCCATCCCATACTACCCCAGAGGTTTACCTCAAGGAACCCAATCATATACTTTCCTCAAATCCACAAAACAACTACAGATACATAGGTTTGACAAACTCCCAGGCATTCTTAAGTATCATTCTGAGAGTGAATAGCTGGTCGGCTGGGCTTCTACCTGGACGAAAGCCGCACTGCTCATCGCCCAAGCCCGGCTCGAGAACAGAACGCGCTTCCAACGCCGTTGCACCTTTCCCAGCGAGACTTAAGCGAAGTATACCCTTATAATTGGAGCAATTCCTCTTATCTTCTTTCCTAAAAAGAGGGGCAATCACCCCAGTCGCTAGGTGTTTCACTGCATTCCCAGGCCACTTTAATGACACGAGAGAGCCATTTCACACTCTCTTTCATTCACACCAGTATATTTGCCGACTTTCAGCGCTTTAATCGGCAAAGTCACCTCCACTACGGTGGGACTATTCACCGCCCTACTCAAAGCTATGGGTCTGCAATCATCAGTGCTCTGTTTGGGATTGAGAAGCTCCGAAAAATGTTCACCCCAACTGCGAGATGTCGTTATCATCGGAAAGAAGTACACCATCTTTGGATTTGACTCCTTCGATGATATTAAACTTCCTTCCTCTGAGACGGCGGATGGTCTGCCAGAACACGTTGTTTGCAGATCTGTGATCACGGCCAAAATTCTCGCCGAATTCCTTCCAAGACTGCTCCTTAGCTGCTTTAACAGCCAGTTTGCAAGTTCTTTACGCCTCCATGTACCGATTGCGAGAAGCTTAGTCCCCCAAGTGTATCCACACCTTGAAGGCTTTCTTTTTCTCTCTGATGGCTTCTTGAACTTCGGGTGTTTTAAGCCACGCAGTTCCTTTCTCACCACCAGCCGCCACACCGAGCCGCTTCACTCCGCAAACATCTCCTGCAGAGGCATTGACTGCTGTTGAGAACAACTGCCATTCTTCCCCTACATTTGTCGGAACAGTTAGAATTCGTTATTTTCCTAAGTCGATGCCGTTGTCGAGAAACCGAAGGTACACTTATGCCCCCTCTGACCCCCGCAATAGTTTGCGGAACCATTGCCGGGAAGCTTGTAACCGTTTCGAGTTTAACCCGGCCAGCTGCCGAGCGGGACAAGCCACCCTCTAGCTATGTCCCTAGCATAGCAGACTTGGTAATATTCAAGGCCGGTTTTCTTCGTCTTGTCATCGTTTGCGATTCGTTATCCACATCTGGGCAGTACGGTTAAATCAACTATTCAGCTACTCCACCCGTACTTCCCTCACATGTTTCCACCATTTTAAATCTTAAATTGGCTCAAAGTGTATTGTCCCTAAATTTAAACCAGAATACGTCACCCCGTCACCCGAGAAAGTAGACCATAAGTTAGCTTACAACTTTGACAACGTCTCACAAACTAATTCCCCATGATTGCTTATTAAAAAGCCGCACGACTGCCACTGCCCGCCGTCGTAAAACCACTTAAAAGGAAGTTTATTACTCCCACAACACGATCATAGGCGCAACATAATAAAGTCCTCCTTTGCAACGTAGAGTAGTCACCAAGGATGCCCTCTCCCAGCACTGTATGTGTCTACAAAGTATATTGAACCTCCTACGCTGATAATTAATTTTGAAATTCCTTAACCAAACTCTTCTCACTCTCTGTCCGTAGTGGCACCAGCTAGTCCTTATCCCTGTGTAATCCTTGCGGTTTTTTTAATTTCATTACGTTAACATTATTAAAATCTTCTATCAGAGGAACGATACGAGCTACCAGAAAGGCCTCTTTTATTAAATCTAAAACCTTAAGTCGATTATGTGAGAGAAAACTCTTGATTGATTTTTAGGTTAGCATATCGATGGAATTTATCTTCCAGGATTAAGTGATTTAACACCCACACTTATCTTGGAGACAATTTTTGAAAAAAAAAAAGAGGACACATCCACACTGCAGAGGAAGTGGAAATTCAAATAAAATTCATCGTACGAGTAAGATAAAGCAATCAGTCAGTCAGAATAGAAGACAAGTGAAGATTCCTGTACAAAGTAAATGTAAACAGTTAGCGTAGATGGAGCGGATGCAAGGATCAATATTTTATGTAAAGTGACGTGTCAATATTGGAACAATGAAATGTGTAACACTTTGCCTGAAAGGAATGTTTGTACAGTTCTTTAAAGGAGGAAGAAACACATTCAACACGTGAAATTGTCACTTGCGAATGGAGAAACAAATGGGAGACGAGTCACGCACCATCAAGGTCAAGATTGAGCTTAGAGAATGAGTGTGTTTCTGTGAAATTCCTTGCCTGCAGAGGTGACATAGCAAAACACTTTAAAAATTCCAACATAAATGTACAATGTTGTTCCCCCCACTGACACAATGAACAGGCAAAAATCACCAGAACTACGCTCCACGTTGCCGTTGGTCTTTGCATCAGAAACCATTGAACACTGGTTGTGATGTAACACACAGGGTTACCGTAAGGATATTTTCAAAATGACATTTGCTGACAGAAATCTGGGGCCAACTTACCGCAATCGATAACGTGTGAGTGAGTGTGATCCGTGATCGAATGATCGATTAATGCCAAATCCTCACATTTCGATGACGAGTGTGGTAATTCGGCCCCTGACTCTCCATGTCTCATGTAGGCCAATGCTTCGATTTTTGGGATGACTGTGTCCATTTACGTTTGTCAAAATGGTCCCATGCTGTTTGTCGACTTCTGACGGTTTTGTTGGTGCCAATAGTGAAAAGCAAGACAATTCATTTCATTTACTGACCGTTATCGGCAAGACACTAGTGTGTACATGTTTCCTGTGATAGTTGGAGAATTGAAGGAACTGTTGTCGAAACTCGACAAATCAGTCAAAAATCTTCTCCTTGTTAAATCAGACGAAGGCAACTCTGACTCCATTTCCGTACTTTCTTTTTTCGTGTTCCTTTCTCATATTTTATGTGCTCACTTTGTTTGTATATGCCTCTAGGGGAGGAGGCTCTGTCCTAAGTGCCCAATGTAACGTGTGCTTTAGCAAATATGTTGCACAGTCTACAACCATATTGATGGCAATGTTTTAACACAGAGTCCTCACTCCACCTTGGTGGTACAGGTTTCCACAGCAACAACACAGATGTGCAATGCCCCCCAAACCCGTTCAAGTGGATTTGAGGACCTGCCGGGCATGAAGCACTTCAACGTATATTTCATATACTTTCCTTCATAAATTGGAAAATCGTTAAATGCCCAGTAGGTGGCGTGTATGCGACGGTATAGCACTTTGTCTCTTTTCAGAACCAGTCCACATGACATTTCCTACACAGAGTTATCCTTGGTAAAGGATATGAATGGATGATATTTCATTTATAGTGCTGAAATTCAAGGCTTTTATTGCCCCAACAGCGGTTCCTTTTCCTGTGGAAGGATTTTTCCTGAGATCAAGTTTAAAGTTCGACTTAAGCAATAGTAATGAAGGCAAAGTCTGTGGAAAATGAAAATAAACACGTGTAAACTTCTTTCTCATAGTTCCAAAGGCAAAGATCCTCTGACAAGATAACTTTCCGAAGCATGTACACATGAATTTTCAGGAATTTCAAGAAAGAATGTGGGATGTGGGCACAGTTTTCGGAGTATAGTTTCCGACTTTAGAGAGGAAACACGATTTTTAGGATCCTAAATCTTGGGTTCATTTAATTGTAGGAATATTCAATTACTCCTTGGAAAGTTTCTCCTTAAAGAAGACACGAGGTAAGATTCAGAATGTAAATCTAAAGTTCTGACGAAGTCAGGGTTAAAGAACAAAGTTTTGAAAATTGATTTAGGGAAATGTGTACAGTCAGTGTCATCATCATAGACGTGGTGAAGGAATGAATTTGAGAAGAGAATGGTGGATGGCATAGAATGTTGCTTTCAATGTTTAAACAAGTTTTTAGAGTGTATGTTTGTTGAGCACGAATGTATGCTCAACATTTCATGAAAACTGAGCTGGTACTGCTCAATAGGAAGTATAAAATTCCCTATATCGACCCCTTAACCATTAGTGGTACAACTTTAATTTTTTTCAACGAAGCAAAATACGGTCAGGAAATTAAGCTGGAAACAAAGCATTCAAGAGGGAATAAAGAAAGCTACAGTAGCCCCTTTCTCTTGCAAAAATCCCATCGGAAATAAATGGGGTCTGCAACCCCGCAAAACGCATTATCTCTATATTTCGGTAATAAGACCGATACTTACATACGGGTGATGGTGTGGTAGACCGCCTTGGATATAACCATTAACCGCGATAACCTGAGCAAAGTGCAACGAACAGCGTGCATGGGTATCAGCAGAGCTCTTCGCACGACTCCTTCTGCAGCACTGGACATTTTGTTTCATTTATCACCCCTCGACATTTTCGGCAGACAAATGGCAGCTAGTGCAGCCATCCGCCTCAAAGTAACTTCACCGTGGTCTAATAAAGACTTTGGCCGCGCCTCTATTTTGAAAAATGTCAAAATTTCTCTCAGAAACATAGACTACACCACACCCAAGCTAAGTTTTGACAAAAACTTCGAGGTACCCATCCCTCCCTGGTCATTCTGGGACGATGTATTCTCAGAAGACAAGTCAATTCACTTTCAATCATTTTAGAGTTTTTTAAGCGGAAATCACGGCAGTCTGCGAAGCTGCGGCTTGGCTTTCAATTAATGCAATAGATTGTAGCGCTATTGTACTATACATAGATAGTCAGGCCACTATTAGAGACTTGGAATTGCCAACAATGCCGCAGATCTCTCAACGAGATTGCAGACAGGTGTGACGTAACCCTCTGCTGGGTCGTAGGGCACAGGGACCTTCCAGGCAACTGCAGAGTGGACGAGCTGGCAAAAGAGTCTCTCTTTTGCCATCTCCCTGAAAACCTTGGAGAACACCCTGCGCCTATCGAATCGATCAAGTTCCTCCTTGACAAGGACGCCAAGAAACTGGCAAGCCACAGGTGGAACAACATCAGCACTTGTCTCTTGTCAAAACAAATCTGGCCTAACCTGGATTTAAAGAAGACAGAGAGACTTTTATCCACAAACCGGAAAAATCTGGGTTCACTGATAGGGGCCCTTACAGGACATTCCTTGATAAGCAGACATGCAATTAGACTGGGGATCCCCTCCAATGATTTCTGTAGAAGCTGCAGGTACGAGGAGGAAGAGGAAACTACATACGACCCACCTACTATGTATGTACATGTCCTGCTCTTGCGACGCTAAAAAGACAAACCCTCGGGGATAACGTCTATGATGATCTTAATGATCTAGCTGAACTCGACATCCAGAAGATAAGAAACTTCATCTCTGGGACGAAATGGTTCAATTCTTAGGGTTAACACCGTTACGGTTAGCCACCTCCGTTGTACTTGTGCTACATATTCTGGTTCCCTGGTGCCGATAAGCCGGTTTTCTTCACTGTGGTATCACAATGGGCCAATCTGGTCCAAGTGTGTCCCTGCCTAAGCATGGTAGCCACCTAACCTAACCTAACCTAGGAGCCTTCTTCTATACCAACTAAGCCGACCTAAGTAGCCTCTTACGCTTCATAACAAGCTCCAATTGGTTCAATGAGTAGGCGAAATGAATTGTCACTTTAACCTTACCTAACCTATAAATGCATTAAAATAAACTTGTCAATAAAACGGGAGGACTCCCAGAAATTAGAGGTTATGAACAATTTTTACCGGTGTGGGTGTCTTATCATATCGCCTACCGAACTTTCTTAGGGTATTTGAGAGGCTTGCACACATCTTAAGCTAAACACGAACACGTCCAACTAGAATATTCATACTTTGTATATTGTTCAGCCGCCATTAAAGACATTCATTCGGTTACCATATCCTTCAACCTAGTACAAGAATGTCATAACGTGCACGCCTGCCTAGGCGATAAGTCTAGGGTCTCGTATACGAAGAAATCACTTTTACATTAAAGGATAAACGCGACTAACGGGTAAAACATTATCAATATCCTAAAATTGAATGTAACAAGTTCCACACCACTACTTACAAGTCCATTTACACATTCCAACACTTCAGTAAACCACTGTCCTGTCCATCCCCTTAAAAAGTACCAATTTGCCGCAAATTGAATTTCTATTGAATTGAATTCCAGTCACTTATCTACCAGTCCATCGCTTGAATAAGGATCTTGCATCCTTGCACACCATGCAACGTGATGCAATTTACAGCTAATAAAAACCGGACTGCCTGAGCGCGCTTCAACTCTTTTCATTTTCGTGAACGAAAAAGAAATAAATGTAAAGGAAAACATCCCCAAGGATAATAGTTATCCTGATTATTTCCATTAGCGATTGAATAATGAATAGATAGATGGGTAAGCTAGATATCCTTTATGGCAGTAGTCTCTTGGGGTCATCACCCGATTCATTGGCAAATTTTAATGACAACAACAAACAAAAAAGCTCCAAGGACAATGAATAAAGTCTTAGTTTTTGTCAAAGCGGCTTTCTAATTAAGATGTCAAGTGTCCTTGGTTGGGATTCAGGGGATTAGTTTCTTTTATAAGGACAATTTCAACAATAAATCAGCAAATTCTCAAGGACTAGAGAGAATTTACTTCAGTAATTTTGATCCTTTATGCCATTTAAGCGTCTGTCTGCTTTAGATTCCAATTTTTTGGGAAATGTTATTACCATTTCGGTTTCATGAGCACCGGGCTGAGTCCTTAACATGGGTAGATATACCAAACGAAATAATTTCAAGGCATTGAATGTCCTTGAAAGCAGTTTAGAGGGGAAAAGAATAATTTTATTTACGACTTTAGTCGTGGTAAATGAAATTAATTTTGAAATAAAATTTAAATGCCACCTCAGATGAGATGTAATCACATCACATGGAAATGAAACGGGAGAAAACGAGAGCCCGGGAGCTCTGAAGAACTCTAATGAAAGCAGTTTATAGCTTTCCAGGAAGGTTCGGCGTGTAATTGTTTCGAGAATAAGGCAGTTAAACGTTAAATTTATTACCTGGTGAGATACAGAGACAAGGCTATGAGTGCTGAAGATGCCTAAATGAGGTGTAAAGGCTTTAAGGATGTACTCGATGTGTGGTATTTAAAATAAGCCCACTCGCTTGTGGTAGACTTGATTAAAAACTATTGATTTTGGGTTTGTTGAAAGTGCTCACATAAGGCTTTAATCGGAAGTACTTAAGGTTATGATGGTAAAAGGATCCAAATGAGTTTTAACGACTAAAGGGGTGAGTCAAATAAACCTTCATTTCTCAGGAGAAAAGGGCCTCATGGAAAAAATTCGCGTATAGTTCTCGGTTTTCCTTAAATTTAGCAAAGATAAACATAGCACGGAGAAGAACCAAGAAAATACTACCCGAAGTCCGAAACGACGCGAGTAATTTAAAAGACAGCGTTTCTTAACTTGACTTATTAAGAGCCGTGACTCAGTGATAAGTGCGCGGCTTCAAGTCCTAGCTAAGTCCACCATCTCTTGTCGGGGAATGACAAATCGCCGTTCGGAGTCGGCAATAAATTGTAAGTCCCTTCCATTCGTTCCGAGAAGCTAGGCCTTGGCTCATCCCGAGCTGTCGCACCATCTATTTATTTATTTATTCTTCTTAACTTAAAATGGAGGCAATCTACTATTTAAGATGAAAAAAACTGGAGATGGTTGTTGGTTGAGGCTTCGGTTCGCCCCGAAATGAAGTTCTACTTAGAGAGGTGAATAAAGCTTACTTTGCCCCATTGTTAGCAAAAAATAATTCGACTGGAGAGCCAGTCCCACCTCGTATTGCATTACATCAAGAAGATAAAAATTTTCAGCATATAAAAACACACACATAACGGTCAAGTTTAATTATTATTATTTATTTATGTTTTTGGATGAAATAATTGGATAATAAATTCAATAGCAAAGAAAACATGTCTTCAATTTTCTCAGCATCCGCTAGGCCGAGTGTGCTCAAAATCAGCTCTAAGTTTCACGCTGACAAATAAAACAAAAAAAATCGTATGATCGTACGTTGTTTCGTTCTCCAGATATCAAAGGCGAAAAATTTGATCACACACACACACACACACGAACAGACACCATTTCGAAAATGAGTGCAAACGATTCCTAGTGTATCGTAGTCCTGTTAATATCTTGAGACCTTTTGTTCGGACCGATTGCAATACTTCGAAATTCGAGCTTATCTTAGGCATTCTCAACTCAGTTTTCATCGCCTAACTTAGTCGAATGGAAATACGAATCATCTCCGGTGTCCTCACAGGACACTGCGGAATAGGAATCCATGCAGAGCGGCTTAAATTGCCCTACAACGACTATTGCAGAAGCTGCAGGGACGAAGAGAAAATAGAATCCATCCAGCACTTGCTATGCGAATGTCCCGCACTGGCCACCAGAAGACTGTGTACTCTTGGTAGTAGCTTCTTCCATAGGCTGGAGGGCCTTCATATCGCTGATTTTAGGAAACTCCTAAGATTTCTACCCATTTTTTGGTGGTTTCCGGATCAGCCAACCCTATCCCTTGGTTTGACTCCCATGACTATACTTTTATGGGTACAATGGACCAGCTTGAGGTCTAAGTAAGTCTCCAGGACACCTAAGGATGGATATAGGGAAGTGTTAGACACGAGAGATGAGAGGAAAGACAGTGAAGTGATGATGGGCGTTAATTTTGAACCTTTACAGATTTCAGGTTTCTGGAAATAGTGAAGACGCCAAACTGTTCCATAGTCGTGTTGTGTGGTTAAAAAACGATCGTCTATATTTCGCTGTTCGACCGAAAGCAGACTTAAAGATGTAAGGGTGTGCAGAAGATGTCGCACGTATACTGCAGTTAAACAGACGGACTATATATTTAATCCGAACAGTATAGTGAAAAGACCGGTATAAGAGAACCAAGCATCCCACATTTCGGTGGTGTTCAAGAGAATGATTTCGTCTGCAAATTGATTGATCGGCGATCAATCTAAACGCTTGCCGTTGAACACGATCGAGTAAACACTAGGATGAACTAGGATCACCTGCCCAAACATGAGAGTTATATTCCAGTTTCGGACGAATATAAGCTTTATAAATCGTAGCCAAGTCGGTAGGAATGAAGAATTGTTTACAACAAAGCTTTCGAACCCACATGCGGCCCAAGGCAGGTATCAATGCGGCCCGAAAATATTTAAGGTTACTGAAGCAAGTCCATTTTACTGAGGAATGTTGTGTGCGCTTTTGTGCTACAGGTGCCAAGTAACGTTTTTTTTACGCTCGTCAGCTATGATAATATACTTGTGGCCCATAACACCATGTCGCCTTCCAATGTGGCCCAGAGAAACAAAAAGGTTGGACACCCTTGGTTTACAACGTTTCAGGAAACCGAGGCTTCTGGCACCACCCTTAGCATCCGAAATTTGCTGATTCCAAGGAAGATCTGGGCGAATGTGCATGGCAGGCATAGACAAACCACTTGTTTCCTCAATGTCAACTCCATTCATTGTTAGTTTGGCTACATTGGTATCCCGCTTCAGAGACAGGAGACAGCACTGGGTTTTTGACGCGTTGAGCTAAACTCGGTTTTTATTTTTACACTCCAATTCATGATTGCATCAATATTTGAGTTGAGCTCGGTGGACATTCGCTGACGCTGGGACACCACGACTTGGAACCCTTGTCGCGGATTCGGTAAAGAATATGCGACGTCAAGACTGCTATCATCCGCGATGGAATGGATTGGATTGCGAGTCAGAGAGAGAAGGTCGTTGATGAATATCCAAAAAAAAGTGTCGGAGAAAAAAGGGAGCCTTGAGAGACTGCAGCGTTAGTTAAAAAGGGGGTAGAAGTACAACCATCTAATACAACCTATATGGAAGGACTACTTAAGAAACTCCAATCCATTTTGAGAAGGCATTACCAACTCTATATGCTTGAAGCTTGTTCAGAAGGCTGTGCCACACTCTATCAAACGCTTTGGAGATATCTATGGCGCCTATTTTGCACTCGCTATGCTGGTGTATGCAGTGGTTCCATTTCTCGCAAAGTAGAACCATTAGGTCTATAGGGTCCACCTTCAAGGCGTTTATAATCAAGATCTTGGTCTTTGGTCTACAGGTCCTCTGTAGAGCGTTGATGCCTGAAACCATACTGACGGTCATTAAGGAGATGATTTCTTTCAAGATATCTCATAAGGTGTTGTTTGACAACGGCGTTTTATAAATAGGCCGGTAGTTACAAGGACAGTTTTTTCGCCTTTTTTAGAAATGGGCTGGACATGCGCAAGTTTCCACCTGTTTGGAAATAGTGTAGGTCTATAAGGAAGCTGAGAAGAACACCTCTTCAAATCAAGAGGAGAAATTCTATCTGGACCTGAGGACCTATTACAGTTGAGATCATTAAGGATTCGAGCTACTGCACGGGTTCGGAAAAATATTTGTCCTAATGAATACTGAACTCGGTCGAGTATAGGTGGGTTGAGAGAACTGGCTGGCAAGGTGGAATTTGATGCAAATTGTGCAGCCAGCAGGTTAGTTAAATGTGGCTCTAACATATTTCCATAATTGCACACATCGTCAAACTTAATGAGGTACTGTGTGAAATTTATCCAGCAGCATAAAATTAAAGATCCCCACCATTCAGAGCTCCAATTTCCTAAAAATTCCACCGAACAAAATTAATTTAAATTTTTGAGAGAAAACATAGCTGTCAACCGCCGTGCCACCACGCCACCGGGTTCATAAATTATTTTCCACTAAATTTAAAACCATTGCTTCACAAATAACACTCAAATGTCAGGCCGCAGAACCGCACCGCCGGCTGAGGACACGCACGAAAGCAAAACACCCCCCTTAAACACGACCCAAGGATAAACCATAAAACTCATCATCGTCGGTGACTATGTGACAAAATATAGAAACAGTATCCACTCGACTGAGGCATTGGGAAACCCAATACGAGTAGCCTTCACCTGCAATAAGTGGAAAGGACGTCATAATGAAAATATGTCTGATCCCAAAGCCCACCATCCACTGCCACCTCTCCCGGATCATCGTAGAAACGCAATAAATAGAGATCCTGGATCCTGATGGTCCTATCGAATTACATTTTTTGCTGAATTTCTTCTTTTTTCGGCTGTTGAAAGCAGAACGCAGAGTGAGTGGAAAAAAGCGTATCCTTGCCCCGAGTTACCTTTATGATTGAAACGAGATTACACTGAAATGCTTTCTAGGCCGGGTCCTGATGGGTGACGGGCTGATGGTCACGATATTCATACAAATAATCACGCATCAGGTGTAAATTGCTCGTTGATTTCGATTAAATCCTCGCGTGGGATACGAATCCGTGTGCGCCTATCAGATTATGTCCTTTTGCAGGATATTCAGGATAAATTTACTAAATATCAATTATGCCCAACCGAATCCGAGTGTGATTCCGATTCAATGCACACGTGAGTTGTCCTAAATTGAGATCTACATCACATGTTCCATGCCGTCTGGATTACATGACGATGTGTTTTGTTTGAGGATAATCTAATCCGCTGTGAAAGGGAGTTTCCTGGAAAACTTTCTGATGATGTTTAATGAGGCGTTCAGTTGGAACCTATTTTCATGGAACTTAGCCAATTTCCATGGAATTATGCGTACGCATTGAAGTGTGGCTGGGGGTTCTTAAAAATGGAACTATCATTGGTGTCAGAAGGGGAATGGGAGTCCTTGAAATCAAGCGTGAAATAGTCTGTGAATCCGTGGTGAAGCAAGAGGTCTCATGAAGTAGGATGATGGTTGTATAACCGGCGAACCTCTTGGTGTGATGTTCTTGTAGTTCTCGACATTAAATGAGGTGTTAATCCTGCGAACCAAGCCAATGAAATGCCAAATTGGTTCAACCTGCCAAGGTGGAACGGAGGAGAGGCGTCGTAAGTAGTAACAGATGAAGTGATGCCCCTTAGATGTACTTGGAAGGACTTAAAGGTTGTAATCATAAGAGATTACGACATCAGAAGACCATCGTCAAAATCGACAATAACTGAGATCCACAAACATGTTAAGTACCCAACAAAGAGAACCCTCAAAATGAACTGACAAAGAAATCCCACATCCTTTAAGATAACGTACCTTTCTTCAGCCTATTGCCTAAAGAGTCCCTCATGATGAAAAACCCTATACTACTCACTTGAGTCTAATCCACTTTGAAAGCCTTGTACTTACCACAAAATGGCCTCCTACACTCATATGAAATTTTGCAAATTACCCAAAAATATAAGAACCATCCTTGAGTAAATTTTACATCGCCTAAGTACCTCTCGTAAACAAGATCCTTCCCAACTTAAAGTGAAACCAAACCCAAAAACACCCTCACCCCACACAACAGACCAAAGTCGCCGCCGCTAGCACTAAATTTATACAAAACAATCAACAGCCCACCTGTGCGCTCTTGCCACTTAATCCCTAATCGTTCTCGTCTTGGCCGCGATAGTCCAGTGGTAAGGCCTCATTACACCACAGGCTGTTGATGAAGTGAAGTCCGCGTCAATCTAAAAATGAAATTACGTGCCATCATCTCCCTCGGGCTAAGTCCTAATAATCCATTTTAAAACCTTTTTACACTACCCAGGAGGCTGGGCGCAGGGAAAAGTTCAAAAAGCGACCACAAAAAATGAAAGAATTCCAACAAACATGATTTGAAAATGTCTACAAGCGGATTAGGTGACATTTCTGGCGGGAATTTATCCAGCAATTAACTGAAGTAAAAGTCCTCTCCATCTGGGCTTCCTTTCTTCCTCGGAGAAGCTTTTCCCTCCGACAAAAAGGAGAAACGAATTCGCCTCGAATTCAGCTAAAGCTTTCGCGCAACGCCCCTGCCGACAGTTGAGAGTTCAAACAAATTTGTTTCGAAGGAATTAAGGACTAAATCCCGAACCACAAAGTTTCCAGAATTAAGAGTTAGAGTTATCGCCTTGTATTGGGGCTAATAAAACTTTTAAATTAATTTCGAGAACTTATGGTGAATGGAAAATATTATTAATTCCCATTCCATCAGCGCTCCGTCAATATTTCCGACTTAGGCATGGATGTGTGTGGATTGGGTGGTGTTGACGTTCATTAATTCATGTAAACAGGACTTTCTCTCGCTTGGTAAGGATCAAATAGGAAAATTTCAATTGGAAAGCCAAAAACGCAAATTTATTCCAAACGCGAAGTGGGAGGGCACTCCGGTGTACGGATGTATGGAACGAGGAAAGAGAGAGCTGTTGGGATTTGGAGTGACAGCTCGTTGTTATTGCTGATTAAGAAATCAACGACTGGTCATTTCTAAAAAAAGGACATCAATAGCAATAACAATTTTCATTTGCTGTGAAGGAAGTTTAACAAAGCCCTTAATGAAATCCCGGTGGATTAATCGAAGACTACAGGTGGCTTTCAGGATTAAATGATGCTGTCGTCGAAACGCCAGCTTAAGTGAAAGCAGGATAAGCGTTCGTGAGTGTTCAGCAGTCTTCTCAGAATCAGTCGTCGTGGCTTCGAGTGCTGCTTGACTTGGGTTAGGGGGTTTCATTGGTTAGGTTGGGTAAGGCACTCTCCCTGGAAACATACAGAGTGCCATTAGAATATGACGTGAACGTATAGAATGCCAACCGCCTCGTCATTCGAGGAGAGCTGTTTGAACATAACGTCTGCCACGAGATAAGTTAGATTTAATCTGATTGGCACAGAACATTCCACCAGATTGACCACATTGTGACCAGTCGTCGCTTGAATAAGTTACCTTTTCGATGCCAAAACGCATGTGGAATTGACATTAGGATGGCACGGGACCGGCAAACCAGATCAGCGGGTCTGTGCCGACAATCATGGACGTCCACTGACAAGCAGAGCTATGTATGTATGTCGATAAGACAGAGAAGCTACTGCATATGTTTTTTTGACATACACCTGAACACTGATAGACTAAAAGCTTGGATTGCAGCCTAGAATAGGCAGTAGAGAAACCCGAACAAGACCAGTATCGTGTGCCCAGCATGTAATGTAATGTAATGCAAACCGTGATAAGCGTAACCAAATCAACGAAAAGCCACAGATGTGGGGAACATGTGTGACAGTAGGACCTTTTATAGCAAAACCAAGCCAGCAAAACTCCAAACGGCAATCGGTCTAGGATCTCATCATCATCATCATCTTCCAATGGCCCGGTTATCCACTATGAGGGTCGCGGGTTTAGGGAGCTCAAGTGGACTCTCCACATTTGCCGATCTTCCGCCATTGACTCTAACTCATCAGGGGCTATCCCCATACGGGTAGAGGTGAGATTTCGGACTTAGTCCAGCCATCTCATCCTAGGCCTGCCAAGGGGACGCCTACCCGATGGCACGTCTTGGAAACCGAGTTGGGGACATGCGTTTGACGTGCCCAAACCATCGAAGTATGGATCTCTCCGTTCGAAGAAGTAGCTGCTCGACATTGAGTACCTCGCGTACTCTGGTGTTCCTAACCCGATCTCGTCGAGTCACCCCAGCAATACAACGAAGAAATCTCATTTCGGCAGCTTGTATCCGCGATCTTATTCTTTCGGTCATTACCCAAACCTCATGACCATAGGTGAGGGTCGGAACAAACACTGAATTAAAGACCGACAACTTAGCTTCGATGCCAAGTTCGGCCCTCCTGATAACAGATTGACCAAGCTGTCTCAAAATTGCTCCAGCCTGACCAATCATACAGGATAACTCAGTATTGCTCCTACCATCACTCGTGAATAGGACCCCGAGATACTTAAACTTCTCCACCTGTTTCAATGGGACTCCACTAACATGCAGAGTGCATTGAACAGGTGTTCTGGAAATTACCATTACCTCTGATTTGTTCACGTTTACCTTCATCCCAGTTTCAACACAGACGGCGACGAACCTATCTAGTGCGCGCTGAAGTTCGGTCTGGGTGGACGTAAGGATGACCAAGTCATCAGCAAAAAGCAGATGACTTATCCTTAAGTCTCCCAATTCGAAACGTTCCTCACCAAGGCTGCGCTGTAACATCCAATCCATATACACTATGAAAAGGAGAGGTGACAGAACGCACCCCTGGCGAAGTCCAACGCCCACAGTGAAAGGTGTCGACTTAACGCCGTTCACCCGAACACAGCTCTTACAGTTAGTGTACAGAGATTGAATGGCCCTCAGAAGAGAACCGTCAATCCCGTACTCCTGCAATACACTCCAGAGTTTACCTCGAGGGACCCGATCATATGCTTTCTCCAAATCCACAAAACAACTGTAGATAGGTTTGGCATACTCCCAGGCCTTCTCAAGTACCATTCTGAGAGTGAACAGCTGGTCGGTTGTGCTTCTACCTGGACGAAAGCCGCACTGCTCATCGCCCAACCGGGACTCGACCACAGGTCTGGAACGCGTTTCCAACACCTTTGCAAAGACTTTTCCGGGAAGACTTAAAAGAGATATACCCCTATAATTGGAGCAATCCCTCTTATCCCCTTTTTTAAAAAGAGGAACAATCACCCCAGTTTGCCAATCACTAGGTGTTTCACCGCATTCCCAGGCCACTTTAATGACACGAGAGAGCCATTCCACTCCCTCTTTACCCAAAGCCTTGAGCATTTCTGGCCGGATTTCATCCACACCAGCAGATTTGCCGACTTTAAGCGCTTTAATCGCCAAAGTCACCTCCTCTACGGTGGGACTATTCTCCGCCCTACTCGAAACTATGGGTCTGCCATCCTCAGTGCCCTGTTCGGATTTCGGATGCGAATCACCTTAAGCGGTGGAGAGACCATTTCATAACAATGTCGAATCATTTAGACGACAGCGGTCACA
The DNA here is from genome assembly GCA_917880715.2 of Matsumyia berberina. Classification (NCBI taxonomy): domain Eukaryota; kingdom Metazoa; phylum Arthropoda; class Insecta; order Diptera; family Syrphidae; genus Matsumyia; species Matsumyia berberina. The sequence goes on from OU862870.1 coordinate 53,931,964, forward strand.
ATTATTTCAAACTCAATTGAATCAAGAGTCGGTTCCCTTCTTAACTTGGCTGAGGGTTAGATCGAAGAGAAGTTGACATTTCGGTGGTGAATCGAAGATTTCAGACATTTGCAGCCTATGAAGCGAACAAATGATTCTATAGAACTCACATCAAGTTGTATAAAAGCAGAATGAGCGTTAGTTACCAAAACAAATTTCAAGAAATGCCTACAAAAGCAAGCAATGTGTCTTCTTGCTTACCACGTTGATACCCTAAATCACTCTTTAACTATATTCAAGTATCCAAATTCTCTGTACATCTCACTTATAAATTCGAAAACGATTTCCAAAATTTATTTGTCACAAACGAAAAACAAAAAAAAAAGAAAAAAACATTACACCTTCCCCTTGAACTTGTGGTACTTCTTGTGATCCTTCACCAACACTTCGTACACTTGTCGTGCAGCCTCATTCGAACACCGAAGAATGAATCGTCCAACACGGTGATCACAAACGGCAACCAGGTCATAGCAAATGTTCTCAATATGAGTTTTGATCTAAAACGAAAGAAATTTCATCAACATTTTCACTCCAAGGAGGTTGTATTCCAAAGCACCTTAGGATACAACGTAGTAGCTCTCTTATTGGACACCATGAGGTTTATGACGAATGTCAAAACGTAGGGAGCTACTCTTTTAACCTCCAAACTGTGCGTGGCAACCAAATGCATCCAACTCTCCATTTTCAGCGCTAGCTCTGCCAAATCATTCAATTCTTCACTTGCCAACGCTGTATCCTTCTGCCGGTTACTCTTATACCAACATATCGCCTGTAGAAGATCCTTGAAAATATGCATATACTGTGGCACCCGATCCATTAGGATCAAATGTCGATGTTTTATCAGCACTGTACAGAGTTCGGTCATTGCCTGGTGGAGATTGTTGAATAGTTTGACGTTGGTGTCCCCTATGGGGAACTTCTTAATGTTGACGTCCATCAAAAAGGCCAGGATGTCGTCGAGAGTGTCATATGACATAGGAATCTACAAACATATGTGAGTGAGTGTTTTTCATAATTCTTCTTGAGCTTACCTTTGTGTTCTCCGCAATTGCCGTTTGACACTCAAGCAGGCTCAACACAGTCTTATAGTCGATCAGTTGACACTGATCGTCCTTTTCAAGACGCAGAACCATGTTAAAGGTGATCAACTTAAAGTGCTCATTGAAAATCTATAAAAGAGTTGTTCAGAATTGTTGGATTAACCTCCTCTATCCTACTTACCGCTCCCTTGATGGTGCTAAAAGGACACTTTGTCATCAACGCGAGCAACCTGCAAGTGTATCCAAAATCCTCCCTGGGAATGTCCTTTCCAATTTTTTTTAATGTGAAAAGTAGATCCTCGTTCGTCTTATTGCTGATGATAATCTTAATCACAGATTCCGCTGTTTTCTCGTCCAACTTTGAAACCTTCAAATCCTCATTTAGTTGCTTCCAATATCCATTCAGGACGAATTCGATCTCATCCTGATCAAAGTGCAAGATCACTCGATGGGTCAGAGCCACCATGATCAATTTGATGGCATGTGGATTATGGCAGTCCATCTGAAATTCGACGTGATTACATTTTCTTCGATTTTCATGCTTCTCTTACCGAATATCCGATGTAAATCTTACAGATCCTCCTGAAATCCTCGTCCAACTCCTCTTCGGCCTTTACCTTGGTTAATATCGAATTCGCATAGACTACAAACCCAGGAAGCGTCTTTTCCACAAACTTCTTGTCCTTCTTTGACTTCCTCCCATCAGCCTCCGCAAAGAACGTTGTAATGTGCGATGTATATATCGCTAAAATGCTTTGCAAGAACTTTTTCAATCTCTTATGCGCTGTGCTCTGTGTAAGGGCATCAATCGACATCAATAACAACGTCACATGGTCATCTGTGAGCTGAGACTGATTGTCCTCAAGAATCTGCAAAGTCGTCTCCAAAAACTTTTCAGCAGCATCGACGTCATGACGAAGACTTGAGAATATAAACTCATAAAACTCGATCGCGCTAGACGGAGGAATAATGTCCACCAATCGGTCGATGGGGAAGTACTTGAAAAGCTGAATTTGCTGTCCAAAGTGAAGGATGTCTACAAGAAATAGTCATTTCTGGGCTCTTCCATGGTCCATTTTGATTTGAACACTCACCTGTCAAAACATTAAATGCCATCGCCGCCAATTCCTCCTCTCCAGCAGCTTTCAAATCTCTGAACACAGCTAGGTGAAGCGAAACAAACACGGCTTTCCTTTCCTCCCTACAACAACCAATCGGGATCTTGGCCATAACTTCAAAGATGTCTCTCGCCGTCTCCATCTCAAGCTTCTTCACTGCATACCCGTCTTTCTTCTCCACTACAGCCCTCGCTATCAACTCCACGTCCGCATCAAAATCAACGCCATGCATGATCGCCTTCTTGCTTTCTTTGAACACCGCGCCCAGCTTCTTATACAACTCGAGGGCAATTATTTCCAGCGCTTCCATGTCTTCTGTGAGACTCCCAATCATCTCGGAGTCCAACTCTTGAGCGAGAATCTCACAGATTTCCTGCTTTTCCTTCGAAGACATGTGAGATAGCAACCATGACGCGCCCGTTGAACCCGAAAAGATTAATTTGGTCTGTTCAAAGTCAGATGCAACCGGTGCAAGCAAGAATTTCTGAAGATGAACGGACTTCTTGTGCTGAAACAGCATTCCTGCTTTCAATCTCTGTACAAGCAAACGATTCGCATTGAACTTGCATTCCACCCTTCCAAAGTTTACAATTCTTTGCTGAATCAGCACCCATTCATCCTCCGATAGGTAGCCATGAAGATTCTTCGATGAATTTCTGAATTCCTCATCATTTGTTATGAAATCCGGACGATAATACCAGAGAAGGAGGTCAAACAGCCCTGAATGGTAGCAAACTTCTAGAAACGCATTCATCGTTCGATTGTTGTGCTCCTGACCGAGTAGAAAGTGACCAAATTCATGTAAAGTTCCATAGGTTAGCTGACGATTGGCTTCGATTTCATCCCAGAACTTATCGGCTTGCTCTGGGAGCTTGCATCCGGAGAAATACTGGCACAGTAGCGACGAGTAGAGGTCAAAAAGGAAGAGGGAATTCTCATCCAGGATGGTTGTGCCTTCAATGAGCTCCTTGAGGTTATAGATGAGGTTCTTCCAGATGACCATCGAAGGTTTGGATATGAGACCCACGATAAGTTTGGAAAAACCAAGTCCAGCTGTGGTTGATGGCCAAGCGAAGGCGATGTGAGGAAAACTTACGATTTTCATTGCCTGATTCGTTGACTCCGGATGCTGATGGAAGTCTCTGAACAAAACCTGGAGATAGAAGTTGGTCTTATCACCCGGAACGGACTTGATTCCTCGTCCATTCTCCAGCTTAAGTTTCTTTCCTCCAACATCCTCTTGGGGATCTGTAACAGTTCGCCGTCTCTTCACTTTCTTTGGCACTTTGACTGTCTGCAAGAGTTCCTTGATGGACTTCTGTAGGAAAGAGACAAATTTCTCAGCCCTACTCAGCTTCCTGAACATGACCATGAGGAGAATCAAGTATTCCTCAAAGATCTCTTGCTCCTGGTCAGTTTTCTTCGCTATCATTATCCTTGCCGTGACTTTAAACACGCTCTTCTCGAGAATAAGAGGATTCAGCCGCAGAGTTGCACACAGAAGCGTGAGAACTTCCATCAAATGCTCGTCCTGAAATTGTTCCACATAGGATGCCACCTTCTCGCCGAAAAACTGCAACGCATTCTGATCCCCAGAGACAGGGAAATTCAACAGAATATCATGCTTTCTGAACATTTCTAAAGTATAGGCGGCTATGGTCAAAGACAGTCCTGGATCCTTTGCCATTTCGCCGTCCATCAGACTCCCAAAGATAACACCAATTAGTTTCTGGAAAAACTTGATATCTCCGCGGTAGTTGACGATGGAACACTCAAACGCCATGAGGTTCACATGGATCGGAAGCCTCAAAAACCGTCCCAGCAGATCCCTCTCCACGTAATCAGTGAACAGGATCTTCTCTAGCTCCAACAAGTCATCGAAAAATTTCACTCCTTTGTCCTGGAACACGATAATCAACTCAACCAGTGGCTGAATGGTAAACTCTGTGAACTTCTCTTCGAATTCTTCCAAGTTCCCTGCTTTCTTTGCCCGGGATTTCACTGTTTCCATGATTTTACCAAAAAATTCCGATTCTGCTCCGACTAGAATTTCCTTGTGTGCCATCAAATACTTCTCATAGCTCTTGCACAATTGTCCCAATACGCTGGCATATACATCGTACTCCCCTCTGAACAAATCTTGCATCATTTCCAACTCAGAAATGGTATACAGCACATCCACTGGCTTTCGATTGTCCACACTCTTCCAGTTCTCAGCCCACAGAACCATTTCCCCGACGAATGTTCTTTTTATGTCCACGTTAATCAGTCCCGGCGGGCAACGCAGCCCAAGGAACTCGTTCATCAATTCCTCCTGGAAATTTGATGTTTTTGTTCCCAGGTGCTGAATGTTCCCAGCTAACCATTCAAGAGCCTTCTCGTACTTGCTGGACAAGGTAAATTCAGAGGATTTCCATGCTTTTATCGCGAAACTAAAGTTTTCCTCGAAAGATTTCTCAGAGCGATTCAGCCATCGAATGAATTCTATAACAGATATCGTTTTACACGAGGTGTTTGATGTAGATTTTGTTTTATTGAGATACTTACCTTCCTCGGAAGACATTTTGCAGCGGAACTGAGTTTATTTATTATTATTAAAATGTAAAGAAAACTTGAACCGAAGGTATAAATTCGTAAACAAAACCGCACGTGTATGATGGAATTGTCAAATTCTGTGACAAGTGTTCCAAGTTTCATGCGTTCTATCGCATGTGGAACGTATTGTGAACTGTGGTTTGGTTTGTGTAATGGATGAGTGATTGGGTTGAGAACGCAAGGAAAAGGTGTTATGGCTTTTAAAACTATTAATGTATAGTCACGGGGAGGGCAGTTAGCCTTTAGATGCAAGAGTGAGATATTTTCCTAGTCTAATTGGTAAAAAAATGTTTCCGCCATAGTTTTCGATGTAAAACCGTCGGATATCTCGACTGACATTTGGAATTTTTTTGTATTATTGTTTTACAGCCGGAAAATATCAATTTCTCGACCAACAAGGCTCTGCAGCCAGTTTCATTCATCGTCTTCTACGACCTTATGATGATCTTACATATGTATGTATATAGGATCTGCTAGCAACGATATAAATATTTTCGTTTACCCAGAATTAGTATTATTATAGCGTCACCTGAGTGACTGAATATGATAACTTTGAAAGTTCATCGCAACAAAAGAGATTTTCCGATCGACCTTGCTAAAGCCGGAATCCCGCTAAAGAGAATTTAATAGAATGGACAACTTAGAAGGAAAAAGCCAAAGAACAGAAAGAACAGACTCTAGACTCTTCTTATCACACCTCACTAGTAAGCAATTAGATCATAGAATTAAGCCTTGCAGTTAACGTGAGAATATGCTCTTTGCGAGAGATAGATTGATGGCCCCATTCAAGAACCCTTTTATGAAAGGCATTGTCAGATCAATGCTCAAGAAGATAGAAAAGTACTTTGGCGTGATCCTAATCTCAAAACTAAGCTTTCTACTCATACCATCAATAAGGCATAGGTAATGCCTTCGATGAATGCAAAATGATTGACACGTAAACTATAATTAGGGCCAAGGGACCTAGACAGTATACACTAGACTTGCAACACTCTTATCGCACATCTCCAAACGAAACCAGCTAAAACCAAAATACCTGCCTTCATCCTTCCTCGTCTAAATGGCCAACCACTCACACTATCCTGCAGCTCTAGGTATCTGGGTATCATGCTGACACAGAGTAAAGATGGCATGTGTAAGCTTCTATGCCTGCAGGAAAACCGTTGGAAAGAAGTGGGGACTTCAACCAAAGATGACTTTGTGGATGTATGTACAAAGCTGTAGTGCATCCGATTCTCACGTACGGGTCGCTAGTATTGTGGCCTGCGCTGAGCAAGGGCTACAACCTTACAAAACTTAAAAGGCTCCAACGAACAACGAGTATATGCACCACGGGAGCATTGAGGTGCTCCTGCATCGTTTGTCTCTAGACTTATACACAAAAAACACCGCACTATGCAGCGCAGTCAGACTTAAAGAATCTGGGTGCTAGACTGCATGGCCCCAGAGTCACAGCAACATCCTGATCTCGCTACCAAATGGCATGGTCACGTTTTCAACCGACTACATCACACCTAAACTTAACTTTAGGAAAAACTTCCACGGTGGGGTTCCGCACCAGAGCACAGTGATAGAAAAATGAAGTGGTAAAAAATTTCGACACGATCATCTACACCGACGGATCAAAGATGAACTGCGATGTGAGAGCCGGTGTCTAACCGGAACCACTGAAAATAGCAAGATCATACCGCCTGCTGGATTCCGCCAGCGTCTTCCAGGCGGAACTACTGGCAATACTAGAGGCTTACACGACTCGGCTACCATATCCTGCAAACTGGTGCTACAGTGCCGGAACGAGCTTGCCCGTTTGGGTGAACGGTTCAGGATCACATTGCTCTGGGTTCCAGTGACATAAAAGAAAACGAACGTGCAGATGAGCTGGGCAGGCAGGGGTCAGATCTACACGGCTCACTCGCGGCAAGGGCCCTCTAATCGCTAGGAGCGCTAAAATGACAAATCCACTCACACTTCCTGCAGAAGGCCAATCTCCAATGGAGGGGATTAACCAACTGCGTCATATCAAGGAAAATATGGCCGACCTACGATACGACTAGAACAAAACATGTCCTAAGCAGAACCAGCCTAGATATTGCCAGAATAAAGGCGATAATCATGGGGGAATTGAAGACCATGCGGCCAAAATATCCATTCCTTATAACACCCACTGCCGCAACTGCGGAAATGAAAATGAGAAGGTAACTCTCTACAATTTCCTCTGCAGGTGTCCGGCACTTGCAAGAGCCAGACTGCGTGGAGTAAACCATCAATTCTTCAACGACTTCAGCGACATCTCGGTTAAAAGGATCTTGTATCCTTCTAATTCGCTTTCTAAACTCAACAGGCTGGTTCTAGGCACTCCCGGCTGTCTCACCCATTTCCAACAACACATATCAACCAGATCACACAAGTCGTGGTAACAAAAATGCACATCCTAGTACTAATTGGGTTCAGTTGAATCGCCACCTTTACCTAGCTACCTAAACTACATGTGTAGCTATGGCCAATCTTCAAAGAAAATACGAAACGTGTCAGGTGTTCCCACAGACAGAAGTTCGCACAGAACCCCTTAGGATATCTGCTGCAAAAGCTACGGAAACGAAGTGAAAATAGAATTCGTAAGACACCTACTACATGACTGTCCCGCACTAGCCACCAGAAGAATAAATACTCGTGGTAGTAGCTTATTCGTTGAGACCCAGAACCATCCCGAACGAGAGCGCAAGAATAAATAAGTGAGCCTCTTCGATAACCTAAAGGACTTTTAAATTGCTGATTTCGGGAAACTCCTAGGATTCTTATATGCCTAGATGGTTCCCGTCACTGGCCGCCACTTTATAAAATCTAAAGCGTAAAACTTTCATGGGTACCAACTAACCAACTTTGAAAGCTAGTCCCGATAACTGGCACTGCAAACACCCTGATGAATGATAGTCTAGTATGATCTCTAGATATTCCAGACAGACAAACCTAACCTGTTAGTAGCCGCAACAAGTTGCCCCCTGCTGTTTACAATGACCATTTATGTATCCTAAATGCCTGTATGTACGAAGTCTCCTTAACCGATGCCACCTTAAAAAATTAAAACCAGAAACAGCAACAAAAAGCACCGAAAATCCTCAACAAAATATAATGGTATACTTAACCAATTTTTATTGCGTTCAATTAAAAGCCAATTGGCTTGTAAAAATCGAAATTGGGCGAGCGATAAAAAACACACCCTCCCACCAGACCTCCGTCAAACAAAAACAAATTTAATTACCAGCCTTCCGTGTAAACTCACATCGGAATTCTAATTACCATACCGAAGCGGTATCATCCGATGATGATGGCGCATCTGACGATCAACGATTAATGATCGCAATCGCGATCACCCATAGGCTAATTATATCGATTTTGGCCGACGCACAACGGCAAAAGTATCTCTAAACCGATTGCGAACTATAAATTCCTCAGGAAATGCCACATCTAAAACAAAAATTGCATCGGGATGCGCCCGAATGCAGATGATCGCGTGGGCTTTCCAAGACAGACGATCAGAATAGAAATCTGCAACCATATACATATTCCAGAATCGATTTGTATAACAAAAATTGCTCGGATAAATCAAAAAAAAAAAAAAGTTTTTAATTGCAAATGTGATCGTGTTTGGACAGCGTGCTTGTTGGGTGATAAAGCCACAGAAGTTTACTTTGGCAGATTGGCACAGACTTGTATTTTTGAACTTGTTATTGGGGCATGAAATAGTTGTGGTGTTGTTGGGGATCTACTGCGCGATGGAAATGGTAGGAGGATGGTCACATGGTAGTGGTTGCAATGATTGCCAGGTTTGAGTAGGAAGAGGAAATCTCCACTTTATGGGTACTGTAGTGCTGCTCGATACGGGTAAATGCCTAGCCACTGTCAGTGAACTATTGCAAAAAGCTCTGAACACACTAAACGTTTGGACGAGGCAATGTGGACTAGGGGTAAACGTCCAGAAAACCGAACTAGTGTTGTTTACAAACAAAAGAGCGATTTCAACTTTCACCCTTCCCACCATTCAGGGAATTCCCCTTAAACTGTCTGAAAGTGCGAGATACTTAGGTCTCAAGCTGAACATCAAAGAAAGGGCAAAGAAGGCATATGTTGCCTTCTATACCTGTAGTAGATTCTTCGGTAAAAATTGGGGATCCAGACCCAGAATAACCCTTTAGATGTACTCAGATATCGTTAGACCGATACTCACATTCGGAGGACTGGTTTGGTGGCGGGCTGCCGCCAAAACCGCTAACCGATATGACGCTAACAGATATGACCAAGATACAGATAGTGGCATGCATTGGAACAACCAGTGCGATGAGAACAACACCAACAGCGGGGATGGAGGTAATTCTTAACGTTTTGCCTCTAGACCTCTACATGCAAGAGACTGTAGCGAAGAGCGCTCTCAGAATCAGCCAATCTAACACAAATCCATCTGGGCGTCAATCTCAACTCGGATTATGCTGTCCCGTACTTGGACTTTGAGAAACTCTTGTCATCGGTCTTCCCAAGCAGAGAACAGTGGCAAAATAACGAAGTGTTGAATGAGTCCAACTCCATCTACACAGATAGGAGGAGGTCTTTTCTCAGAACAGTTATAACTTAGCAGCTCCATAAGACTCCTGGATCACAGCAGCGTTTTCCAAGCGGAGGTCCAAGCGGTAACAAAAGCCAGGGACGGCCAGCCTCCCATAAAAGCAATAACTGCTACGCAGATAACATCGAAGCTTGTGAAGTGTTGTCGCGAAGAGCTTAAAGTTCTTGGCACGCAGCACAATGTCCCTGGTCCCTCGTCATAGCGGGGCATTGAAAAAGTTGATGAACTGACAAGAATGGGTTCAACCCTAGCCCGAGAGCAAGCGGGCGAAAATTGCACAAAAAACCTTAATAGAAGGAAATAACATGTGGAAATCTCTAACCACCTATCAAGTATCAAGAAGGTTGTGGAAAGAATACGACAAGGAAAAACCTGCCAGATTTTACAAAAAGACAGAAGATCGCAGTCAATGCTGGTGGGAGTACTTACTGCCCACAACATGCTAAGATATCACACAAAGAAATTACTCCTGAATGACGACGATATGTGCAGGATGACGAGGAGGTCCATGAGGACACCCATTTTCTCTGTCACTGCAAATTGTTCTTCGATCATATCGACGAACTAGCTGATGGCTCGCCATCAGAATTTCTCAAATTTCCAAGGGCGACCAAGGAATTAAAACCGCAGTAGGAAATATCATGGGTATCACAATGGGTCTACATGGACCTAAGTGTGATGAGGCAACCCTCATCAGCCCGCAAACCTAACCTAACCTAGGAGAACTTAAGTTTTTTTGGGCTTTGGTCTTAGTACTGGATGATTGCATCAGTTAAAATAAATACTCGTAAAAAGCTTGCGTGACAGCTCGGGATGATCCAAGGTCTAGCTTCCCGCAACCATTTATGTTGTGCACACAAATGGATTTTTTTCCGACTCCAAACGGCGAATAGAGATAAATTATACTTCCGGTGCAGCGAAAAATGTTCGATTGACATGGCTGGGACTTGAACCCACAGCGCTCGCAGAGAACTCCAACGCACTAACCACTGAACCACTGCGATCATTGATTGCATCAGTTAGTCATCGTCATCGACCTGGTTAGAAATAATAAAGAGAAATTGGTAGCAGTATCTCTTAGCCAAATTGTGGAGAGATTGTCAACTTATTTCGGAGACAGATATGCACATATGCCAAGCAATGATAGAATGTCAAGCTTAACTTCTTAAATCGATAGACTTACCCCGGAACAAGATCTGAAATGAAAAACAAAAACACAAATTTAGTATTTTTATAGAAATTGAATTGAAAGAAATTATTTAGACTGCCGAAGAGGAATCAAAGCAAATAGAGTTGAGCTGATGACGCCCTAAGACTCATATCATTATTTTGTGGGAGGGTATTATGCACTGTGACTTCGTGGTCTACTGTGCCCGCATTGTAATGGTAATGAAATGGAGTATGAAAACCAAAATTGGGCGTCTTATACTTCCTACTAAATACCTCTGCTAGACAACACGTGGTGGATGATGAAACCCTGGTATTGTGGATCCAAGCAATGTTGATGAATGAACTTTGGTTGTAGATGCGTATTGTGGGCGCTATGTTACGGCAGAGGTAAACAGAGCCTGTCCGCAGGGCGGCGTTCTGTCGCCACTACTATAATGCATGGTGGTAGACTCTGCTGCATTGCCTCAATTCTTCTTACGTCTACGCTCAGGCATGTGAGGATGATGTTGCCATGCTTTCTGTCGGATCATGCCTGAAGACTGTCTGTGCTAACGCGCAGGTGACTTTAGACATGATCGATGAATGGTGCACTAGTAGTGGGTTTTCGGTCAACCCTCCGAAAACTGAGGTTGTCCTCTTTACGAGAAGGAGGCTTGTGACCGATCTGAATGGTAGAATCTATGGTTTTCTCAGGAATCTCTCGATGTCACGGAGCTACACACCACTAAATACACGTTTATTACTAGTAAAGACGCTACTCATTCCGACTATAACATATGGCTGCGAAATTTTCTGTTGCAATAATGCATTCATCAAACGTAAACTGAACGTTGCATTCAACAATATAGTTCTCTACGTTTATGGCCTAAAACGCTATGACCATGTCTCACCCTATTCAAAAAACATTCTTGGGTGTACACTGGATAAGTACCTTGATTACTGCACAATTAAGTACCTTCACAAGATTATAACCACCAAACAGCCTCGATATTTACATGATAAACTTAAATTTTCACGCTCACACCGCTCCTTGTGTTTAACTCCGCCGCTTACATCGTATTTGAACTCAGAACGACAATTTTTCGTTCATGCCATTCGCCTTTGGAATTCACTCCCTCTTGGCATCAGGAGACTCTATGATAGGATTGATTTTGACAGCACTCTCTTTCGACACTTAGCAGGTGATACATGAATATAGATACACATATTGTATGCACTAAAGATTTTCTTTTATTTTGTATTTTTTTTTGATAATCAAAACTAATTAATTAATTTACTTAATAACTTTGAATCTTAAATTGAATTAATTGATAGATAATGAATTCAAAATAATTTATGGAACATGTATTTATTACCACTGTCTCATTTATACTCTAAAGATGATGTAAAGTCTATTACAAATGATGTTATCTGAAAATAAATAAATAAATAAAAATAAAAATCAGCCAGTGCTATAGAGCGTCACTATCCAGGTCTCCGAAGAAGCCAAATATCTAGGAGTGATCCTGGATAAAAAAAAAAACTTCTTTGGGCAAAACATGTCAAGTCGAAGACATCCAAGGTGCTCTCAGTTTTCTGGCAATATAAAAGTGCTTTTGGCAAGACATGGGGCTTATCACCGAAAAAGGTCCTTTGGATCTATAGGGCTATGATAAGACCGTTTCTAGCTTAAGCGTCAGTTGTTTAGTGGCAGAGGCTTTTGCGTAAGTAGGTAACTGCCTCCTGCACTAAACTTCAAAGAACGGCTTGTCTCGAATGCAGGGGAGCTTTTCCGAGTACGCCTGGCTCTATAAAAGCAATCTATCGTCTTAGACAGCCCGGCTTTTGGAATGATCCGCACTGGAGTTTTGATGACCTTACGCGACACTTATCTATACTACGAATGACACCAGAACTTCGGTTGCTGTGCAAATTTAAAGTCGACTCTCCTTGCCTTCAGGACTGCCTTCGACCAGAGTCTGAGCCTGGACGGGGCTGTAGTCGAATCTTCACGGATGGCTTCAAAACCAGGTGCTGGTGTCTTCGTGGAGGTCGATAACACCAGACTTCACTACTCGTTGGACAAACATGCCTCCGTTTTTCAAGCAGAGACTTTTGCTATCCTAATGGCCACGGACTATATTAATAAGAATAGGTGGAAGGATCGGAGCATCTGCGTCTGAAGCCGTAGCCAGACTGTGCTTGAGGCCTTAGGTTAGGTTAGATTAGGTGGCTGTCCCCTCTCAGGCAGGGACACGCTTAGACCAGATTGGCCCATTGTGATACCACAGCGAAGAAAACCGGCTTACCGTCACCAGGGAATCAGAACATGTAGTAACAAATGTGGGTAACCGTAGCGGTGTTAACCCTAATATTTGGACCATTTCGTCCCAGAGATTAAGTTTCTTATCTTCTGAATGTTGAGTTCAGCTAGATCGTTAAGATCGTCATAGAAGTATTCCCCGAGGGTTCTTCTTCTTAGCGTCGCAAGAGCAGGACATGTACACAATAGGTGGGTCGTAGTTTCCTTAAGGCTTAAGGACTTGCTCAACCCTTTAACCAGTTCCAAAATAGTGCGAGAATGCAAGAATGCAAGAAGAAACTGAATTCGGTCACAAGGCTGAACTCTTTGACTTTTTTCTGGGTCTCAAGTCACACTGGGATTTCTGGAAATGAGATCTTTGATAAGTTTAATAGACAAGGCTCAGAGGATGTTTTCTCATGACCTGAACCTGCATGGGTCTTCCCGCGTCCTCGGTCAGAGCCTCCATTGACGGTTGGGTTTCCTACACACACAATTGTGTGTGGCACGCTCTCTACAATGCAGGCAGACTAACTGAATGCTCCAGAACGTCGGTAAGAAATCAGCAGCATTCTTGCTATCACTAAGCAGAAGAGTCTGTAGACAACTTATTGGCGTTCTAACGGGACACTTTGCTTGTGCCAAACATCCTAGCGTGTTAGGTTTAAGTGACACAACTGTCTGCGACGTCTACGCCGATACTTCGGATCATTTTCTTTTCGATTGTCCTGCCTTTGCTCGGATCAGGTGACAGTTTTCCGGTGCTGATGTGGTGAGTGCTGATACTGCAAATTCCTCATCATTGAAGTGCCTTCTTGGCTTTCTCTAAAAAAAAACTCTTTACTATTGAAGTTAAAATATTTCCAGGTACATATGTATGTACTCTTAAAAAAATTGATACGATTTTATCTATTAAATTCAGACATCAGAAGTACTCCTCGCTACTTCCCGTGGTCCAAATGTGTCTGCATCATCCAGATGCGGGCAACCACCTTGACCTAACCTAACCTACCAACTAAATGACCCCAATTAATCACCACCACGTCTTTCCACAAAGGCCTTAAACACTTCCCTCCGCCTGTCTCATTGCATGAAATGTAATGAAATGAAATGACCTACTATATGCATGAGCGCTTTCAACTCGTTCAGCCTCTTTCACTCATTTGTGTGTTATTGGCGATGTCTACAATCTAAACACAAAAACATTCTCCGTCCATTCCGTGTAAAACTGCACAAAATTTCCATCAGTTTGCTGTAAACACGTACAAAATTACACGGCATTAGCAGCCATCTACCCAAAAATGGGTGTGCGCGCTAACAATTCAAAGCGACTACAGCACGACCACCTTGTCACTACGACACTCTATCACCGAAAAGTCAATGAAAATCAAATGAAAGGCGTCCCCTCGTCCTCCCCCAACGAAAGATACTCGATTTCTACGCAATCAGCAACTCAAAACGCCGGTAAAACACCCAAACGCGCGACAATATAAAGCCGACAAAAGAACAACAGACCCCACCATATTTACCCATCACCACAGTTCGTCCCGTTAAGATTTTGCAGCGCAAAGTACACAAGAAGAGAAAAAAATAATCAAAACAAAGCATGAAACACCACCAAAACAACGTGTGTATCCATTGGATACAATTTGTATCCGAAAAGCTCTTCTTTGGCGCGACCCCCAGCAACATGTTGCATATCCCCATTTAGCTAATCACGCAACAAGTGAATGTTGGCGCAAACCATCTTAACGTATCCACACTTCACATTCAGTTTCATTCGAAACGCCGCGCAGTGCAGATACAAAGATACAAAACGAGCTTCGTGGAACTCAAAACTTTGAATTTCTTTTTTTTTCTTCCGTCGAATTTATTGGTCTCTTGTTCCTTTTGGATGGAATCCATCACTCGCTGTGGGATGCACGCGTAGGATTTCAGTGCGCGGGGATACATTTTTCAAAAGGAAAAAAAAAAAAGAAACATTCGCAGCCAAACCGGAAAGTCGTTGATGTTTTTGTAAAACGGTTTTTATAGTGTGATTGCCTCTGGTGGTGCTTCAATATTTTCGGTGAAATATCTCGCGAGAAAAGTATCTCAAATTGAATTACCACGCATAATCGAGTAACCTCTGCAGTTTTTTGTTTGTTGTTTCGGGGATTATCGTGTTGGTGTTGTGTAGGAAAAAAATAAAAAGAATCTTTTTCGCCAGAAAAGTTTGTTATTGTGGAAGAGAAAGACGAGTACTTTTTGGAAGAAGCACACAGTTAACTCGAGAAGGTAAGTTTCTAAACTTCAAATTGGGTTAAGTGGGCCTAAGCAACTTGGCCGTTTTGTCAACGGAAATGAGAATGTTGTAATTAGTTTCGCAATTACAACTTAAGTGGGTTTGGTAACTGAGTTTGACGTTAAAGTTCAACCTAAAGATACAGATAAAGATAAATCGCTAGCCCGACAGCACGCGAAATAATTAGAATGGGTAACGCGGGTGGGTTTTATTTTATTTATGTCATGGTATCGATAGCCATGGAAACCATCGCTAATAGGTCGATAAATATTTCCTAACCTTGACAGTGGATATTTTGGGACGATCCATTAGTCCTTGGTGTCGTTAAACTCATCCTTTCAGCGCGCAGTAGTTTTCGACATCGATTTTGTTTTATCTCTTGGAAATACTCGTATGTCATCAAGCATTTCGATGATTGAACTGATAGTACGCCTGAAACTCTAAGGAAGTTGTTGGGCTTGAGTGTTTGACTGGAGAAAAGAGCCATAAAAACAGCGCTATGTCACGAAAACTTCTATCCGAGCAGAACTATTTCGAGTTGCCGAAATTGGATTATTGCCGAAATGTCTATAAATTGATATGGATCGCGAGTTGATCACGTTAGTCAAGTTTGGTCTGGTCTGATTCTAGCCTGAATTCTAGCTGAGACAGTGCCACTTTGTATCTAAAAAAAAAACCCCTCAAGTAGAAGCTATCAACAGCCACAATCCGTCCTAAGTGATAGAAATAAAACTCCTCTTGGGCTATGCCGGAAGGCACCTTTTCCGCGATAACCTGAAGACCTTTAGCCAGTAGTTGACTAAGGCCGAGGATTTGGCAATTTTTTCTGCTACAAACGATCGTGGGTCCTAAGTTGTTGACATATTCGTGTGTCTGTTTTCCAGTAAGGCAACAATATCAACCTAAAAGCCAAAGCCTTAGGCCGATGCCATTCAATGAGCGGCAAGCGGGAGAGAATGATGCTCAGAACTGACGCTTGTCGCTCAACGACTGCGTGGGCACAACCATACGATTTTATACGTTTTAATTTTGCCGCTTTGTCGCTTGCCGCTCATTGGGTGGCCTTGGCCATAGATTGACCTCTTTACATAGTAATGAAGGCGCCACATTCAAGGTTAGACCCAGGCCTCAAGCAAGCTCGATCGTTAACAAGTTATCTTCAGTTTGACACTCTTAATTGCCTATGATTCTTACGCCATTTAAATCACGATCTTCCTCTTACTCGCTATCCCTCCAGAGTAAATTCAAAGATTCTTCATGTCAAAGCGATAGGTAAATACTCTGAGTGCGGTTGGATGGACCCTTAATGATTTGGTTTACTGAGATGTGTGGTTTGCACGGACACTACTCGTGGGTTCGACTTCACCGATTTCTTTCACAGACCCAATGCTGGCAAGCTTCGGTGAAATCAGTCTGTTCACACTCTGAATATTTCTTGAGGGCCATAATTTTCACTGGACTAAGACCGATAATAGCAAGTGAAACCAGATACCAAAGGTAGGTTAGGTAGAGTAGAATTATGCAGCCAGCGCTTGGATAAGACACTTGGCACCATAGTGGACCCATCGCGATCTCTGAGAAACCAAGAAGGCAAAACCTAAACCATTTCCTTAAAGCACCTGATTTCCCTGCAGAGTTTTACCATGTTCCTGTAATTGACATAGCCTAGCTCCTCTAGATTACTGAAGGAATAGTTGCCGAGAAGTTTTATGCGAGTCCTGGCAATTGCCTGACATTCACATACTAGACCTATCAGAAATGCTTGTCTTTACCACGCTTAACCATAGAAGATGAGGTTGCCTCTATAATTTCAACTCAAAATAGGAAAGGATTGGCTTGCCGGTTTAAGTAAAGTGAGCAGTCACGTAGGGGTCCTCTCATTCATCAATACATTGGCAAAACACGTGAAATGTTGCATCAAAGCAGCGTATAGCGTCCTCATCAATTCCTTTGAGCCAATTCTATCTACTCAATCAAGTTTCACGAAGAATTCCTTTCCAAAAAAACGTCCCCACTCATATCAAAAAAAAAAATTGTAATTCGTCAATAATTCCCGAATAAAACGCCCATTTGACGTCAAAAGCTATAGCTAGTCTTAAACTCATATTTAGGAATTTATGGCATTCTTTCGACAACAAATGCTTCGGGATAATATTGTCCTTCAACCACCGGCATGGATATCATGTGTCGCCTACACATCTTTTGCATACTTTCTTCGATAATGGAAAAGGCGAACAAACCCCCAAAATAATAAAGAACTCATTTGCCTAAGGTATTCTGGGTCAAATGTCATGTAAGAATGTTTTCCAATAACCCCTACACCTCCACCATTCCCAGCAGGAATCCCAATCTTGAATTCAAATCGAATATTAAAAATAAAGCAAACACATCCCCAAAAATTGATATCAGAAAATAAACTTTTTCCATCTAAATATAGTTGCAGGTGAGAGATATATCTCAGACGAAATGAAAATTTATAACGAAAAAGCCGAAAAAAATTATTAAAAAAAAAAATTATGAAAAAGTGTCAAAACAAACGCCCAACGCGACTATGGGGCGGCGAACCATTGACACCGCATAGATAAATTCGTTTGACATCAACAGCGTAAGGACCTCGATGGTTTATGCATTCTATAAACATTTTGAATGACTACGAACTCGTGTTATAGCGCTAGTAAACAAGATTTCTGTGATTTTCTGTTCTTTTTTTTTTTATAAGAAAAAATAAATATTATTATACACACGATTAATATTTATTATTTATCATAGTTTTAAAAATAATTCCTGGTGGCGCACATGTCGCCCATAATTGTCGGAGGCTTATTAATTGTCACTTGCTATTTTGGTCGGTGCGCGTTCACTTGACCGGACTTTGGGGGCAAATGCAAGTGCAAATTTGAGCATTCCATGGCGGATTCTGTTATTAATAAAATGCCATGACATTTTATTTCCACGACAATTTGCGTTAGAGATATTTCTGAATGTTACACATCATTTCTGAGAAAGTTTATAATTTGGTGGAAGGCGTAGCAAGATGTGACGCTAAGAATGAACCACCTAGAACCTGCCCTTTTGGTTGACACTGCGCCTTAGCAAGACCTATTGTGTCTCCGGTCTACTTAGCCTAATAGGTCTACTATCTTCCTAATGAAGTTGAGTATGTCATTGGTAGCAGTGTTTCGAAACTCCGCTAACGAACAGAATTTCCTATGAAAGATCCGTCTACATAGCCAGTATAGTGCCGGACATTCACAGAGAACGTGCTCTGTAGAACAAAGGTTTATGTAGATTTTTGGGATGATATCTTAGCCCACAATGGCCGATAAGGAAGCCCACTTGCTTCCTCATGTAGCTTCAAATATTTAGAATTTCTTTGTAAGAACTTTATAAGTCTCTTGGATTGCCTAAGCCCGGGGACATTTTCCCAATGGGCTAGGTGAAGTTGGTGTTCCCACTTGTTTAACAAACCTGTGGCGGTAGCCCATTTAACGCCACAGAAGGGTTCCGGCCCCAAGAGCGCGGAAGGCAAACCGGCCCTAGCCAGCTCATCCGCAGTTTCATAGCCTACAATGCCCTGGTGGCCGGGCACCTAACTAAGCTTGACTTTGTTGTGTCTGGGAAGTTATTGTAGCAGGACTTGACTGACATAGATTCGACGAAGTGGGATGTCAATGCTATAAGCGCTGCCTGACTATCTGAATAGATATGTATTTTTGCGCCCCTAATATCTTTATCGAGGTTTACCCTGACGCAGATCTCAATAGCATGGATTTCAGCCCGGAACACGCTGGGGCACATCCCTATTGTTACCACGACTTTAGTGTTCGGTCCAAAGAGGTCAGCAACCACTCCGAAAGCTATTTTTGATTCATCGGTAAACCACACCAAACATCCTGGGTCTGATGCGGGTTCTCCATTAGACTAGTCGACACTCCAGTCTAGTATTTCTACCTCAATTAGCCTTCCGAAACTGTGCTGCCTGGCCATAAAGTAGGGGATAGTGCGGAACACGTCTGTACTCGAGTGAAGAATTTCCAGATGACCCACAAGATTACCTGATTTATACTTGTGTTCTAACTGCAGCTTTATAGCACAACGGGCAGCGGTCTTGTAGGGGTGTGAGCCCGATGACAGCCTCTATGGCTGAAGAAGGGCAGGTGCGCATAGCGCCTGTAATACCGAGACAGGCAATTCTTTGTAGCTTCTCAAGCTTCATTGCCGTCGTTCGTTCAAGTACTTTTGGCCGTGTATGTTTTTATGGGTCTAACTATCGAAATATTCAACCAATGTATAATTTTAGGACTAAGACCCCAAGTTCTGCCGTAGAGACGCCGAGTATCCTAGTGGCACGATCAACCGCGAACTTGATATGTGCACTCCAATTTAACCGTCTGTCTAAGACAACGCCGAGGTACTTCAACTCGTTGAAATAGCCTACAGTGGTGCCTCTGAGGATAACAGGTCCGAGATTGATCAATCTTCTTTCCGTAAAACGCACTAGAAAAGTCTTGCTAGGATTGATGGAGGGTCCTTCAATGTTGCACCATTCTGAAATATGTAGTAAAGCCCCTTGCATGACGTTGGAGATCATCATTTCATGTTCACCACTTCTTATAGTCGCTAGGTCATCAGCATAACCAATAGGTTTGTAGGCCAATCTGTGGAGATTGACTAAAAGATTGTCAATCACTAAAGACCACAGAAGAGGAAAGAGAATTCCCCCTTGGGGGCATCCTTTTACTGCGGTTACAGGCGCTGACCTTCCTCCTGAAGGAGGAGTTATTATACGACTTTCCAACATGGCGATGCACTAAGAATTTATTGATTTAGACTGTTACCACCCTTGCAGACTATAAATCACATGTGACAAAAAAAAAACACGTTCGCGAGCCGACCTTCAACAAAAAATGGAAGAGGATTAGCACACACACACACCTGGCAAGTGATACTGTGTGGTAAATTAGCTTCTAATAAGCTCACAACGATCACTAGACGGTCAAGTATGACCTACGACTCAGTTCTGACGGAAACGCGGAGTTCCAATGAGACAGCAAAAGAAAACTGGCCGCAAGCCAAAAAAAAACCCTGCGAGTGAATTTGATGAAAAACTTCATCGTATAGATCACCATGATAAAGAGCGTCACCGACAAGGCAAACAGGCTCAAGAGAGTAAAAAGAGCTGACAATGCATTGATGCAACAACAGATGGGAAACGCACATCTGCCACCAGTGCAGTTGTTGAATTGGGAGATATTTAGATGTCGGTAGAGTGCCACTGTCCAATTTACTAGGTCTTCCGAGATCATAATAACTGCGGCGATCTTCCACAAGAGGCTCGAAACCGAAGGAGAAGCCTGAAGAATGCAATCAGGATGAACAGAAACAAAAAGTTTCCCCAGTTGTGGAACGAACCCGACCAAAAACCTGTGGCGCAAAGCCTATAAGGTGATGATTGAATAACTGAAGAGCGACAGAAAAATCTCACATATGCCCAAAAGATTCTTGGCAAACGTGGTCACAGTATTATTCTCACAACAAAGAGGATTACTGGAAGCCATAAAACACAGCGAGGACGCAACCATTGCCTCTTGTCACCCTGAAAGAAGAAGTTCTAAAAATCTGCACACAAATTGGAGACAACAAAGCACTTGGTGTCCATGGCGCCTCCAATATTGCTTTGAAAGCAGCAACTAGGAGGCGGAGTACTTCTGAAACAACTGCAACAAAAATCAAGAGCAATCTTAACGAACTCTACAAAGTACAAAGGCTAGCTATACTTTGCACCACGGGAGTCGTAAGAAGTTCGCCGTAAGCAGGTCCGGATGTGATTCTTTATATCCACTTACTGAATCTGTTCATAAAAGACGCTGCTGCAAAAGATGCACTCAGATTCAGAGAATCCAACTTGTGGAAGCCAACCTCCTATGGACATGCGGGGATAATGGACATAATAAAGTTAACGGGTGAGAAACATAATTTCAAAAGCCTCACAACCACATTAAATTATCTGACCCCTTACAATGACTTTAACATTGAATTTTCTATTCTATTCCCAAGCTGACGGCTCAAAAATGGAAACAGGATTTTTTTCGGCAACCCTACAACAACAGGAATCCTTTAGACACAGACACATGTAGCGTCTTCCAAGCCGAGATCTTGGCAATAAAAGAAAGCTGCAGGATGCATAAGAGATTGTAAGCTTCCCCCTAACCATCTTCGTTGACAGTTAGGCAACTTTAAAATCGTTAAAATCCAATTCTACCAAATCAAAGGCAGTCAAGAATATTCGAGAATCGCTGATCACCAAAAGACACCATACAGTCAAACTCTGCTGGGTTCCCAAACATAACGACTTGGAAATCTGATAAATTGGCAACATCACCAAAACGGACAAATCTGTAATCCCAGTGATAGGGAAATTGCATGGAATAATAGACAACATAATAGAGAAAGAAGCTAGTTCCTCCTGGTTAGCCAGAGAGGATTGCGCCACCTCTCAGACGTTATGGACGAATTTAAATTAAACTAAAACAAGATGCCTTCTGGCACTGGACAAATTCTCTATCCGCATACTCATTGCATAGACGGAACAAACCACCCCGAAATCCTTCAGTGTACCGACCGCTTTGCGTGAGAAAACTTGAAGGCATCACAAGCGACAGACTAGAGTCTGTGTTCTAGGGGGTCTATGTGAGCAGCGATCACCTTCGCAAGGCACGTTTTAGTGACTTTCAACATCTGAATGCAAAGACTTTAAGAAAAATACAGGTATCCTGTCATAATCTACCCACGGCCTCAGTTTATTTCAACAGGATTCAACGAAACTAGTGGCCTTTTTGTGGTCCGTGTATCCACACAAGGTTGTCAATTTGAGTCCTCTTCGGTAGTGCTATCACTTCTTCAAATCAGTCGCTTCCACACACGCGTTTATCTGCTACACCTTCTTCTGTGAATTTTTCATTATCACAAACAAAGGCACGAACTCGTTACATTTTCAATCATCGTTCTTCCAATCGATACTAGAATCAATTGAAACAATTGTACCTCACGTGGTTTCATAAAATCAATATCTCTACCCTCTCTACACAATGAAAAACTAGATCGAAGTACATACGCCGCAGTTTAATAGCGTTACCCAATTCCAAGACCATTAATTAGAAAGCTCGCAACATACAATTACTTTTGTAACAAGCGCGCGATAATAGCCCAGCAAGCCACCTAATGAATATTACATTTTAATGGCGGGGTAGCCGCTCATAACCCCCCATTACAGTCCGTCATCCTTCGGGTATAAATCGAAAGTAATTTTCCGAAAATTAATAAATGGCGCAGCATCCACTGAAGGAGAGAGAGTGGCTCCGTCACGAGCACACCCTTGCGGCGCACAACATGTTGCTGGAATTCAAATTCAATTAAACAATTTTGCGGTACCCGTAATACGATACTGCACACGGGAACGCCCGCCACCTGTCGTCGGTAAGGATGTGCGAGGATGCGAAGAAGCTGCCCTAATTCGATTTGTGTACGCATTTGGGTTGACAACTTGCATGTGGACATGCCTAAATGAAAGAAAAGAGATTCACCGTCGACCACGAGAGAGATTCGCTTAAAAGGATGCGTAACCATGTTAAGAAATTACGTAGTTTTGCAACTCCGACGATAAAATAGGAGCGCGTGGCTGTGTGTGTGCAGATGTCACAAGTTCCCACAGTGAATACTACTCGTATATTGATGAGTGAAAATGTCCTTTTTGCTACCCCGACCGATACCCGACAAAGGTGAAATGTCAAATGTGTGTAACTGTGTAACTGTGTGCCCCTGAGTCAATCGACTATTATAACTTATTTATTCGTCTTTTTTTTCTCATGGCCTTTTGATGATGTTGCTTTGAAGGATAATTTTTGCCGACTGCCCATGTGTTGGGGACGGGAAATTTGTTATGGTTGTGTCCCTTTTCTTCCATAATGGCGCGTTAAGTAGTCTCTCATGGGGGCCATAACAGGAGGGTTAATGCAAAAGCTGGCGAAGATTTTATGTCAGGGATTTGCCTCTTTGACTGGGGATTAATTGAAAGTCACACTTTAAAGGGTTACACACAGTGACAGTGACACTTGAGGGTTTTTTTCTGGGGGGAAATTTAATTTTTGAGTCAAAGGCAATTTGAGTAGCATTGAGGTGGGTAAATAAGACTTGCCAGAGACAGACTGGTGTAATCTTAAGTAATCTCAAGTGACGAGCGCAGTATTTGCTCGTTTTTTTTTGTTGACACTTGTGCTGAACCTTGGTTGGGGGCTTATGCAATCGCAAATGGTTGGTGGTTAAACGTAATGAGATATGATAATGAAAAAGTTGTAAAAAAAAACCCGAGATAATCAGTTTATTGGGGTAGGTTCGTAATTACCTGCTTAACAAATATTGTAAGCGGAAGCAGAAGTGAGGTGGCAAAATTACAGTCAAGTTCGTTGAAGTTGTCACTTGGATGTGGGTGGCTTAATGCCACTTACTGACTCGCAGAAAAATTTGTGAATGGGAGTTCTTAGTCCGAGAAATAGTCAAGTGAGTTAGTTAAAGTGGTCTTTTAAGAAGAGGTACAATTAGACCAGAAAGTAAGTCAACTGTGATACCACTGAGTACTGGGTTATGAACCCTGCTTACTCCTGAAACCATTTCGATTTCTTAACGTAGCTGTTAAGATCGACCGTGAAGAAGTATCGGCCTAGGGTGGCTTTCCTGATGTGGGCCGGGGCGGAACACGTGCAGAAGAAGTGTGCAGTGGATACCTCCTTCTTGTCGTCTCTGCAGCTCCTGCAGAAATCGTTACATGGTACACCCAGGCGTTAAGCATGCCTGCCTAGCATGCAGTGCCCTGTGAGGACGTTGACGTTGTAATAATGCTCTTGATCTTCTCAGATCCAGGACAGGCCAGTCCCTAACATTGTTACAATAATCGAGATGTTCCCATCTACTATTTGCTTTCAACAGATCGTCGGTGTGAGTCAGGTGTTTAACAAACGACATAGGCGCTTTGACATGGTCGAGCTTCCTGCCGTCTGTACATTGGGAACCTAGACTAGCTAGTTCGTCAGCCGCACAGGGACCTGACAGAGTGTGACGTTATACTAGTTAGCGATCTCGTTTAGACACGCAGCAGTCCTTCACTGCCCTAGATTTTATTGTGTTGCATACGAGGGGCCTGATCGCAGCTGTAACTTCGGCTTGGAAGACACTACAGTGGTTGGGGAGGCTGAAGGCACCGACTCCATCGGCTGTTTTAGAGCCATCCGCAAAGATAGAGATAGACTCATTTAAGAGGACTTCGCGCTGAATCCAGACGCTTCTGTCCGATAGCTTGTGCTTATATGTATATAGGTATTTACAGCGTGCCTGTTGATTTGGGAAGGCTGCGGTGAGTTGATAGGATTCTAGTATGTCCCACATTTTTCTCATATCAATGGTGTGTATGGTACCTCTCAGTCTTAGAGCCGCGTTAGTGGCCTGCTGCATGCCATAGATATCAATTGGCAACAAGTGGAACATGGTTTGAAGGGCAGCTGTAGGAGAAGTTCTCAGCGCACCAGTAATGCTGAGGCAATCCACACGTTGCACCTTCTCGAGAACTTTAACGCTGGTCTGCTTTTCTAGAACTGGCCACTAAACCATTATTCCATACGTTAAAATCGGTCTCACAACGGCACAAAAGCTTCCTGTCTAGAATGAGTCCTAGATATTTGGCACTGCCTGAGAAATTTGGAAACGATTGGAATTTCAGCTTTCCTAGTGACACTAAGGCGACAGCTGTTTGTCCACGTAGTAGCTTGTTAAGAGCATGCTGAAGAATATCTGCCAGAATACACAGCTCGCATCCTCTAGCTTCAGAAGCAGTTCGTTTAAAACAAGATTCCATAGAAGATGAGATGGCACACCCCCTTGGGGTGTGCCCTGGTGTGGCTTCTTCCTGGTAGAGCTGTTACCAAAAGAGGCATTAATGCCACTGCTATTAAGGATGTGGTGTATTAGACTGCAGACTGGATCGCAGATGTTTAGTTTTTTCAGAGCACTGATTATCGAAAACGACGTCTCAACGTTATTGAATGTTCCCTTAATATCTAGGAATGCAAATATTGTGAAGCGCGATGAATCTTTCTATAGGCAGTATGATAGAGTGAAGGGCCGCGGAATCTTTGGAAAGACGATTGCAATCCACGGTGTCCTTCACATAAAGGTCGAGGATTCTTTCCAATGTTTGCAAAAGAAACGAGGTCAGGCTTATCGGCGTAAGTGTGTGTAAGGCCTTACATGCTTTGGGTATAAAAACTACGTTCACCTCAGTCCAAGCGCTGGGTGGTGATCCAAGAGCTAGACAGCCTTTTAGGATCCTAGTGGGAATGTGTTTTACATCTAGGAAGGCTCTTTGAAGTTGTGCAGGGAAAATACCATTAGATCCTGGTGCTTTGTATGGTTCAAAGCTGCAAACAGCCCATTCAATCTTTTTACGCTAATCAGATCAGTCGAAGTGTAAGCTCGCGCATAGCTGCGCAGAGCAGGTAGGTTGGTAGTGGCGGGCGTACAACCAGAGAAGTGCGTATATATTCGCAAATCCAGAGATTTCTCATCTGAGTCAACCCATTCAGCCAATTCACCTGCATTTGTACAAAATAAAACCACCCTTTCGTGCGTCAGACTGTGAGCGAGCTAACACAGGTTTAACTCATTCTCACAATTACCCTCAGTCACACTCACCACATTTAAATTAACGTTGACTATAAACTTCAACAATTTTATTGTCCTACAAAATGGCTTCTTATTTCTCTTGTTTAAAGCTTCCTTCAATTCACGCATAAGTGTGCGATTAAACACATAAGACAAAGTAAAATATTAAAAATGCTAAACAATACCACCGCCCATAAATGAATCTAAGCCCACTCTACCGACACCGGTTGGTTTTATTCCTTCCCAAATTTCAAGTGGTTTTACTGGCACTCTTCGACACTAATTACTTTAATAACACAACCCATTCCCATCATCACCCATCAAGCAAATAAAAACTGCAACCAGCGACATAAACTTGCTTCGGTTCGAAAATTAATTCTAAAAATACACGTCGGTCGCCACTATGATGTCGGACGTCAAAAGCGAAGCCCCACATTTGCGTTAAGTAAAATTAAAAACGATTGCGCGTTCGTCCAAGAGATGACACAATATTTATTCGAAAAAAAGAAAAAAAAATAGAAAATCTTCGAAAATTGTCATAAAGACTATTTGAGTGTCTGTCTCGTAAATCATAAGCGTGAAGCACATTGCACTTGCACCCATGTCGTTGTCATATCAAACATCGTAATGAAAACTAAAAAAAACACGATGTCCTGTCAAATACAAAGTATGACATGAGCGGCGGTGGTACTCTACAACCAATTTGTGTGCAAATTATACACTTCTATCAAATAGAAGGTAGCCAACTGGATAGGTATATTGAAGCGAAGTGCAACCCCACCCTAATTGCAATCAAAATAATGTTATTGAAGCTAAAGGACTAGCTGTCTGTCCTTCGCGTTAGCTAATGTGACACAATACAATGTGTCCTGAAAGAGAAATCGAATGAAAAAAGTATTCGTCGTACTCGTAATTATCTCTGCTTTCGGTGCAGGCAGGCACAGGTACGTCTTCTGTATTATGTATTAGGGGCCCTAAATGCACACTGCGAACTATGAGGTGGCCCATTTGAGGTGGTGGGCCATATGGTTTAACCAAAGGTTATATTGAGGCTTTTGACAAACCTCAGTATAGCCTTAGGTTTAATTTTCCATATTTCCGCTGAGTTGACCGAGGCCCGCGTTAAGTGGAGGAGTCTTTGCCTTGCGGCTCCTGGACATACGCACAGAATATATTCAGCAGGAAAATATCCTTATCTGATAATTTCATTTTATGCAGAAGTTATCCGAGTGGACAATGTCCTGTTAGATAGCCCGTTAATGTTCCTAACTCATCTTTGATGAGATCAAGTAAAGTCTTGGCCCTGTATTATTGGGATTGATTAACTTTTTTGCTTGTCTAAGGCCCCGAAGCTTGACCCAGTACTCGGCGTATTTGTTCATCTCCCATTGTGTTATCTTGGTGTAGACACTGTTAGATGGTGCCCCGAAACAGATTTCGGGAATAACGAGTGGGCGGCAAGCGCCTCTTCTCGCCAGATAGTTAGCCCGTTCGTTACACTCAAAGCCCTTATGTCCTATGACCCAGGCTACGGTTAAGCTTATTTACTGATGCAAGGCTTTCGAGGAGGTTGAGACAGTCCTAGACAAGCTTGGACCCCACCGTATAGGATTTAAGGGCTAATTGAGGCAAGCTCCTCGGGTTCTTCTCCGCAGACATTCTCTGCTAACCGTTTTGTCAAGTATTACTCCAAGATACTTTGATTCGCTGGACAGATCAATAGAGGTGTTTTCCAGTGAAACTTGTTTGAGGTTGTGTTTCCTCTATTTAGAAAAGCGTACATGAACAGTTTTCTCCGGGATTTATGGTCAGGCCATTCGTCCTACACCACCTTGAAGTTAGGTTAAGGGCATTTTGCAGTTCTAGGAGTTCGTCTATGACCAAAGTCCAGAGCACGGGGAAAAGTACTCCCCCTTGAGGGCATCTTCTGGTAGCTATTATTGTTTTGAGCGATCCTCTGCTTTCGCCGTGGGTCAGTGGTTAGTGCGTTGGACTGCTGACCAAGCGGCGTGGGTTCAAGCCCCAGCCAGGTACGCCAAACATTTTATGATTAGAGCCACCTCTTCCAAAAGTTTCCTTCTTAGGCCTTTGCCAACTCAATTTTCATACTGTGATTTGGACAGATAGAGGTCGCCAATCACTTCTCTAGCGTGCAATGACTAACCTTTGCATAATGATTTCCTTTGAGAATGGAAAATTTCTTTAAAAAAATGTCGCCTTGATCTCTGCTTAACCAGATCAAACATATGAATTCACAACTGTCTTCTTCTCGTCTCTTAAGAACAAACACGATTCACTTGATATGATAATATGATTTGTCTCGAACTTGGTAAAGATCCCGAAGCTTGGTTAGGCCCTTGATTTACTTCACTTTTGCAGAAAGTCAACTTTTTGAAGGTAAAAACTAACAGAATCCCCAGTGATCCTTCTTCTAAGCAGTTCGCAACAACACATACACCCTTTCTTGTGCACCCTCCTGTATACGAGTAGTTCGTGCTTCCTGTCAGCGTTTTTCAATGTGTAACACAACCGTGTGCATTTTTACATGCTACTCCGATCCATTGTTGTGTTCCATATTCATTGAGTGACTGATTGGATTCAAGGATAACAATGAAGCTTTCACCCCCACTTTGCTCCCATTCTTCGTCCTGTTCATCCCATTCTCAACACAATTACCCTCTTCATAAATAAATGAGTTTAAAATTGATTTTCCCCCCCTACACTACATCACGCGTTTGAGGTCACCAGTACAAGGTAATAAAAAAGCACATGAACCATTCGCATCAGCTAAAAACTAGTTTAAGTGACATCCCTGAGCCAATTCAAATAGACAACGAAAACTAAAATTGATTTCTGTCTATTCTTAGAAAGAAAAAAAATTCCAATTAAATTTTCAAAATTGCAGATCCTTTTTCGACCGACGCAACTCATACCAAAACCAACAATGTCAACAACAACCTGTTCACGTTTACGTCCAATGATGTCCTCAACCAGTGCCAGCGCTACATCCAATTCAGATGCATCATTGGCGTTAACCGTGAATTCATTGCACAGCAGTGGTAGCAGCGGTGGTGGTGGTGGTGGTGGTAGCAGCATAGGTTCCAGTGAATCCTCAGATCCTCTAGAATCAGATTACAGTGAAGAAGATGCCGAAGTCGATGAGGAGGACGCTGAAAATGAAATTGAAGAAGAATCCAATGATGATGAAGAAGAAGTCGACGATGATGATGAGGAGGATGTCGACGATGAGGAAGAGGAGGAGGATGTCGATGATGGCAATGAAACGGACGAAGACAGCAGTGAAAGCAATACGGAAAGTAGCAGCGTAGAGACAGCTAAGGGCGTTCGACAGTACCATCTGGATGATTTTCAAATAATCAAAACAGTTGGTGAGTGATTTGAATTTAATACAATGATGGGAATTGTTGCGGCTTTTTGGGAAGCCCGTGTATGTGTATGTGGGTGGAGTGTGGCCTTTGGTTTCCGTGACCCACTTCGGTGCGATGAGTCTAATAATAAATTTTCGAATTTAGACAGAATTTAGAGTGAACTCAAATGGGTTTATACACAATCGGCTGGTTTAGGTTTTGCGTACTAAATGGATGTGCTGACATGGAATCTGTAGCACACGAGGCAAGTGCTTGCTTGAGGTAGTGATAGACGAAGATTTTCCGGTTAAGGAGCATTTGGGATCAATGTCCTCTAATTTAGGTCATACTCTACAGTGCATTTTCTACAAATAGTCTTTCGACACATTGCTTGCACATGATTACGATGGAATAGATTTTTGTTTTCAGTAACCCACTTGTCGGCACTTATGGGAAGGAATCCCACTGTGTTACTGATTTAAATCCATGTCGATGAGATCTACGCAAGGATAAGCCTCGAGGTAGGTATTAAGGGCTTCAATCACAAGTGCTGCACTTAGTAAATCTCAGTCAATCGATGCCTTAAAAAAAAAAACGGCGCGGCAGCCCGTCGGGAATACCGGCGATGATTTTGGTAGTGGCACCTTTAGTCCGTCGTCGAGGGGAATTTTCGGATGCATTGCTATTTAGCTAAGACTCAACATTCAAAACCTTGCATCATTGCCTGCTGAAAAAATTGTTCCAAAGAAGCTTCTATAGTCGAATCTTTGGTTCATAAAGAATCATTGAACGCAGCTAAACAGCACCTGGAATCCAACTAAACGAGAAGATTGTAGGCGACTTCTTGTGAACAATTTTTTGCTGCGTTGGGAAAGCTTACACTGAGGAGGTTTACCAGTGAAGGTGAAGGCTTTTTTGAAGCAATTTTACCAGCGTTATTCGAGAGAGATTTTTGGACGCACGACTGTTTACCTGATACTCAGCTGACTATGGAGCTGTAGGCGAACTCATCGCTGGAGGCTTTGAAGTTGATTCGTAAGCGACTAATGATAGAAATGCCGTTCTGAATGGAAGGGTGTACAAGATCACGTGCACGTAGATCTGGCATCGTTCGGGGTAAGATTTGACTGAATAAACGGACCCGACCGTTTTTAAAATATTTTCTTTTACAATCCACACGGGGAACAAGGGATTATGAACACCCTTTTAATGAAATACACACACCGCGAGCGGGCTGCAATGGTTTGAAACTCAGGTAGTGTTGGGTTACATTGGCGTCCAAGGATGGGGTCCAGGCTAGCTGGGGACATTTGTGGTGTTTGTCATTGCTATAATTCACAGGAAGTTTTTCGAATCTCCTTATGTCATAATTAATGTCGCCGGAGAACTTGGTATCTTTTTACCAATGGCAACTGATTGTGATGAACCCGGAATCATTGACTAAAATTTTTGTCTTCAAATAGATCTTTGTCGAATTGGGTTCAGAACTCAATTGTTTCGGGTCAGAAAAAGGCGACTCAACGGACGTAATTAAGCGATGAAAACGCATCAAAAAATATCCCGAAGCAACAGGGTGGTTTAAATGAAAAAAAGTATTTTCTCCGCGAGGACTAAAACTACATGTTTCGTGTAACTTAATGCATCTCAGCCAACTTGTAGCCGCTCCCCGTCGACACGATACTCCTAATCGCTTTCCTTTGACCACCTAAGGGAGAATATTCTATTTATAGTCCATCAGGATGTACTACATGCCTCACAATTCCCTTTGATGTTTAGCCGTTGGATACAAAAAAGCGAGTACCCTCTCGCTTCCCACGAAAGTTCTTTTCACCCGATTACTTTCGTGCAGATATTTGCATCTGCCGAACTGGGTTACTGGTCATATTTTTGGCTCCATGTCCCCAAAGTCTCAGCAAAACATCATCATCATCATCATCATTTCCTCCGGTCGTCTTTCCTTGTCCTCAATTATGAAATCTTGTATCCGTCTCTTCATCGCACAGATCTCCTCCTCCTCGTTCTTTCTCTTCTCCTATTCTCTTCGTCGGTATGTCTGCCGCTGTTTTGGTAAATTTCAGAACAGCCCACACAGAAGCAATATTTTGTTTTTCTTTTTTATTTATTTAAATTTTATCGAGTTCAAAACGAAAAATAATTCATCAGCTTCGGTCGGTACCGCGGCTGATGATGACGACAGCAACGATGATAATAAGTGGGTGGTAAACTCTGGCGGGGAGCGAACGAAAATTCTTCTTCAATTTCAAAATGCCACAATCAGTAGGAGAGCAAGCAACTATCCGAATGACGTCATTGGGGTTGCCAACAGAAAAAAAAAACGCATATTGCATCAGACAACAAACTTCTGAAAATGCCCTCGAGATGTGTATGTTGGTTGGGTAATCATCAAATGAAAGTCTTGACATAGGGAGAAGTGCTTGGAAACGGAAGAAGGGAAGACAACTTTGGTACTTGCGGGAGGAAGACAGGATGGAAATTATGGTTTTTTTTCTTTTTTGTTCTCGAAATTATTTGGCAAGACACCGACACACGAGACGATTTATTAATGGAACTCTGCATGAAAGTGCGTTAGTGCCCAAACGGAACGTTGAAGCACTTAAATTGAATTCATTACATCTGCCGCTGGTGGCTGAAGATATTTTCGGAATGTTTGGCCTTTTCGAAATGAGTTTGAAAAATAGAGATTTTGAGTGTATCAGCATGCGTGTTGGAATGGGAATGGACAAACAGAACATCCAAACCTAAGTTATGTGGAAGGATTTGTGTTGATTGAGAGTTAACTCATTTAGAAAAGCCTAAAAGCGACGGAGAATTTGTTGCGTGCCTCCTGTAGCTTAGACATTTCTTAGGCCATTTTCGGATGTCGTGGCTGTACTAGCGAGTGGAACACTTTTTCTGTAACGAACAGCCCAATTATGAGATGACCCAAGAGATGCCGCAGAAGAGGAAGACCGCCACTCAGGTGACGCACGCAAGTGGAAGGGGGCCCCAACCAACTTGACGTGCGAAACTGCAGGCAGCTGTCTAAAGATCGAGCTGGCTGGAGACGCTTGTCGGTTGAGGCCCAGGTCCACCCCGGACTGTAGCGCCACCTTACTAAGTGAGGAGGTAAATGCTTTTGATTGCTCCTCTCTAGCGGGCCACTCCAAACTAACTTGGTGTTAACAAACTCGTCGCACGATCTACAAGAGTCATCATTAGAAAACGTCACTCACTTCAAAAGTGCAACATGTCTTTCATCCAAAAAAGGAACTCGCTCGTTTACAGCCACAAAGTTCACTTGCAGTTCAACATTCCATCCAATTACTGGACAAATCAAACACAATGCAGAATCATAATAGTAACAGTCTCCCAAACAAGGTCATCCACTCAAATCGGTATCAATTTCGCGATACTGTCTATCTATGCACACAGAAAGTCCACATGCACCTGTTCGCTCAGGCTCAGGTAAGACACTGCAACCGAATCGAATCAATGAACCTCACAGTTAAAACTAAAAATCGTGACTAAATCAGGTTCAAAAAAAAAAATTTATGTGCGCCTAAACTGAACCTAAAACGAGACGCCAACGCGCCGCTTCCATCGCACTACCGACAGATGCAAATCTCTCATGAAATCGAAGAAAAGTTGCCCGTTCACAGGTGGCGGGAGGGCAGTGGGAGTGAGAAAAAGTTGACGACCTTGTTAGAGCCGCTGCCGGTGTGAGTAATAAACCTGATCCCGGCACTGCACCCAATAGAATGCAGTTATGTAAACACGCCAAGTCATAGTGCTCGGCTCTGTTGTTTTAAGACAACGTACGACGTACACACAAAATGACCCCCAAGACCTGTGTAGAGAGAATGAAATTTATGGCCGGAGCGTGGAGGCACTATACACAGCACACATGCCTGCGTCCGAAAGTCCAATCGAGACGTGCGAGGAGTGTGGCCCATGTCCGAATGCTTCTTTGTTTTGAAATTAAGTTTTCGCTCTCGTTTTTCTGTTTATTGTTTCCAACGGATTCTAGTATTGAAATGTCGAATTCGGGGAAGGACTTTGGGAGTGATTGGCAGCAAGAAGTTGTGGGAAGAACGTCCTCGGACGAAAATAGATAGATTTTTCATGTAAAACCTGACAACTAAGGAGGAATTTTGTTTTTTTTAACGACATCGCAAGGGCATTCCTGACTTTCTCAGTCCATGTTGACTCTCGTGCACAAGTTATTGGATCAATTACACGAAATTTAACTAGTCAGCGTCCAAAATGTGACTCCGTGCGACTCGAAATTCCAAATGATTCCACCCATCCATACTAATCATTGCGTTGACCATGTTTGCCCAGTCGGACGCATTGTTACTCGCGACGAACGATGGCGGGTCACTTATGATTAATGACGATGATTTGCATCAATATGCGTCTTGTCATTTGCATAATGATGCGGATTGGAGTACCATATCGGTGAAGGAGTTGTATGTTGGAGGAGTGTCATCAATCATGGTGATGAAAGTCTCGGACATTGTCGTTGCTTTATGCAACCATATGCGGTGATCACGTCCTACCGGCTTTGACCGAGTGTATGTGACTTGTAAGTCACACAAGAATTTAATTCGAACGTAATTACTGTTTAATTCGCGCAAATTATATCCACAAAGCTGTAACAGCACTTAGATTGTAGTAATTGATTTAAAAACTCAAGTAATAAGTGCACTTAAAGATTTAATTACACATAGCCGCTGTTATTGCCTTGTTTTCAATTTTCAATTTAATTTCCATGACTAATACTGAAGCGGGTCAGGTTTTCCGCTAATCGGAGGAAGCACCAGAGGTCCAGTTTCGAAGAAAGAGAGGTTAATGCACTTGAAAACTTGTACGGCTAGCAAGGTTGTAATAGAAAGTTAGCTCTTCGACCTAAGACTCGTGACTCATAGAAGTTACCAGCTCCCGCGTCGACACTTGGACGGATTCTCACGAGGAAACGCTAGATACACTAGTGAGCATCCATTTCCCTGGTTGCACTGACCTGTCGACCTCTGGAGACCACGGAGGGTTCGGATGCGGTGGAAACGGATAAAATAATCGACGAGCGGAAGATGGCATGGTTAATTAGATCCTTTGCTCCATTTAAGGCAACAGGAATGGATAACATTCAGCCAGTGATGCTACAAGAGTCAGTAGGAACTGTTATTCCTTGGCTCAAGCGGATCTTTACTAGTTGCCTTAAGCTAGGTTATGTTCCTAAAGCTTGACGGGCGGTACGTGTTATCATCATTCCCAAAGCAGAGAAGGTGGGCCACAAGACCCCTCACGTATACGTCGATCATTCCAGTGTTTTCAGCAGGAAGGACGACAGACCCATTCGTCTATGTAGCCATCGCCGATCACATCCCTCACGTATACGTCGATCAGTCGTGATGAAAACACTGGAATGACTGATTTTATACGTGAGGATGTGATCGGCGATAGCTACATATCAAAATCACAACATGCGTATATGAGAGGTAGATCGGTAGATAGGGCCCTTCATAGGGTAGTATCGACGATAGAGAGATCTCTCCATCATAAGGAATTTACTCTCGACATCGAGGAATCCGTGCCATTGGGTTGGCGTCACCTGGGAAGGCCTAGGATGAGATAGCTGGACCAAGTCCGAAATCTCACCTCTACCCGTATGGGGATAGCTCCTGATGATTAAGAGTAGATAGCGGAGGATCGGGAGATGTGGAGAGTCCGTTTAAACATCCTATCCCTAACATAGTGGATGGGCGGGTCATTGAAAATTATGATGATGATGATGATGACATCGAGGGTGCATTCAACAAGGTAGGCGCCGCCGCGAGAACTCTGCAACTGGATTGGGCTGATCAAGAAGAAGGTCTGCAGGGGAATCCCCCAGGGTAGAGTCCTCTCTCCCCTAATATGGCTCCTTGTTGTGGTCAGGATCTTGGTATTACTCAGAGACAATGAATGTGGTCATTATGGTAGCAGGCAAATTCCTTCCAGTCTTAAGCGAGAGGCTCAACTATGCGCTACTACTAGTCAATACTTGGGCCAGCAGCAAAGGGCTTGGAGCCTTTCTTGATTCCAAACTAAATTGAAAAGATAACATCGATGAGCGCATCAGAAAGGCATACTCATCCAAAAAAGCATTCAATAATACACAGGGTTTTAAACTGGCTGTGGTTCACTAGTCTGGTGGAAGGTGCTTGAGAAGCAATATCAGCTTTCAAACCTCACTAAGATTCAGAGGGCAGCCTGTATAGGAATCCTGGGATCTATGAGAATGACACCAACAGCGGCAATGTACTGTAGCAACACGGCAACTAAAACTCCTTTGAGATTGAGGAAAAGACGACAGTGGACACAAGCTCCCTATGGTAACGCTTCAGTATTGTCTTGATGGGAGAATGTCGACAGATCGACAGGAACAGATCATATGATCCAGACTCTGGCATTTGACAGGCGATTCAATATCAGAATTCCTGACAGAGATGACTGGAGGAATCACAAAGTTACCAATAAAAAGGAACTGGCTTTTTACACCGATGGTACTAAGATGGACATTGGTAGAAATTCCGGGGTCTACTGCAAAGCCCTAGGAATAAACCACTCCTTTCAAATTAACGATGACTGCAGAGTCTTTCAGGCCGAAATCACAGCCATCATCGAAGCCTTGAAAACCGCATAACCGTATCACCGCAAGGGCAATCACAATCTATATCGACAGCAAGTTAAGGCTCTGGAGTCCGCGACAACAAGATCGCGGCTTGCAGGAATCTGCCAAAAAAAAAAAAAACATCTAAATGAGATATCGAGAGCCAATACGGTGACCCTACGTCGGGTACCACGGCATATGGATATCCCAGGTAACGAAAGGGCTGACGAACTTGCACGAAAGAGGGCAGCGCTGCATGCCTCACAGGCTCTCCCCTTTGCGAGAATTCCAATAAGTTCGTTAAAAAGGTATATCGATGAAGAGACCATAAGTCGAGCCAATACCCGTTTGGCCCGGCTAGACACATGTGCAACGGCTAGAAGCTTATGGATGAGTTATTATAGGAAGAGATATCTGTCTCTGTTTCTAGTCAAAATTAGTCGTCGCGAAGCAAGGATAGTCTCCATTGATAGTCGCCATTGATATTCATGCGGAGCGCCTTGGTATAGCAGAAGTTGCAGAGATGAGGAAGAAATCGAATTTGTCTGAAACCTGCTCTGTCCTGCTCTCGCCGGTACAAAAATGAGGACTCTTGGTAGTTAGTTCTTTACGGAACTCGAGGACTTGCGAGACATCGAGCTGAAGGACTACCTGGTTTTAAATTAGCGGCTCCTCTTCTCTTTGCAGGTTCCCGGAGCAAAATTAGAAGATGGGCAGTGACAATCGTCACAAGGCACCCATTAACCTAACCTAACCTTCCAGCTCCCGTGCCAACGTCAATTTTAGTTCGGTCTGCTTAGAAGGGTATCTCTTCGACTTAAGGCTCGGTATTCACAGAAGATGCCATCTTCTGGTGCAATGTCAATTTTGAATCCGTCTGTGATAGAAGGTTAACTTAAGCTTCAGAACAACATCCATTTTAGATTTGTGTGAAAGCTAGCTCTTCGTCGGAGCAGACCAGACCCTCATTCTATTTCTCACGGATGGGTATTTAAATATTAAATCTCCTACCGAAATCTGAGATAATTCGTGTTCATATGCTTCTCTATGGTAAGCCAATGCGTCAAAGTGGCGACGCGACCGAACGTATTTTCGTGAACATATACTGAAGCCATTATTTTCAAGGACTTTGACGATTTTAACTACTCCTAGGATCCAAAACAATGAGAACAGAACTCTGCCTATGTAAACGCCTCAAATGAGGCACTTCCTCCTGTTTGTGGTTTCTAAAGTCGAATCTGTGAGGGTAAATCAATAACTGGTCTACGAATAACTTTGCATTGTTTACAACGACTCTGTACGTGAAGACTACCGTCTGTTGTCTTTTGTCGCGTCCTTCAAAAGTTTGTCTCCTCTGCAAAATCCTTCTCAGAATTCACAGATGTGTTACAATGCCAGTCGTTGTCTGCTGACAAAATTCAATTATTTTCGACCGCCCCCGCCAGCATCTAGTCACCTCATACTCGTTGGCAAAGCGTGAACCAACATATTTCTTTTTATGATCCCCTCTTATTAATTTTTTTTTTTCCTCTTTTTGTTTATTTGATTAACAATTCGCACAAAAGTTTAATTGAATCGAATTTAAAGTTATGTCTGTCCCACACACAATTGGCCTTCATGCGGGAGCTGGGTACAAATGTATGTAAATCCCCAACCAGATGAATAGCATCTGGGTGATGGTCCACTCCACTGTGTGTGAGGCGAACTACTTAAAGTTTTCATTTATTGCGAACAGATTATGAGGAAAAGAATGGAATGCAAAAAAAAAGTTCTGTCGGGCGTAATGGATTCTGGTGTGAGATGACTTGACCACGATGAAACATTGTGCATTAGACACACACGTGCCGGTAGACTGTAATGGATTTGGGGATTCTTTTGATACAATTTTGCCTGAGAAATGAGGTCTTTAACACATGAAATGTTTACCTAACAGTCACGTCTGGTGGAATATAAAATTTTTGCACAAAAATTTCAAAATTTAGTCCCGCAAATGAGAGAAGTGTTTGGCTTTTGAAAAATCGCGTGCAGACATTAGCCCAGTTGCACAGAGTTGACACGAGTAATGGGGTGTCAAAGTGAACGCCCTGCAAACACACAGAATGCGTGCCAAAATGGGAACGATGGAGCAGGGGATTGAATTAAAATGTCAAACGGAAAATATATTTAGACCACGTTTAGATCGATCGGGATGAGAGCAAATTGAATAATGCATTGAACTGTAGAGTTAATTTTGGGCTCAAAATAGGATTGCGTTGCAATATATTTACTCTTCGCGGCGTGGTCTTGTTTTGGGGTAATAAGAGTTTCTGATCAAGAACTAGTGGCATAACGACACAAAAGAGTTGGATACAATTATCAATCTGCCACCCCTTGATCTCTGCATGCAAGAATCTGCAGCAAAGAGCGCTCTGAGATGAGACCAGTCTAAACTCTGGAGAGCGGGTACATATTGACATGCCCAGATATTGGACAAATATTCGGGCATAAGTATCGAGTCTGATTACATGATTCCGTATCTGAACTTCGTCAAATTCTTCTCCTGCTTCTTTCCAAGTAGAGAACAGTGGGAAAATAAAAAAATTCTTAACGAGACAAAGTCCATCTACACGGATGGCTCCAAGATGAACATGGCGTCTTCTCTAAGGAACTAGAACTCAGCAGTTCAATCAAACTCCCTGACAACACCAGGGTTTTCCAGGCAGAGGTTCTAGCAGTGACTAGAACTGCGCAATATCACGATCTCCGTAGACAGCCAGGCGGCTATAAAAGCACTAGGTGAAACTCAAATTACATCCAAGCTTATGAAGTGCTGTCGCGAAGAGCTGAGGGTTCTGGACACGCAGCATAATGTAAAACTCTGCTGGGTCCCAGGCCACAGTGGTGTGCCGGAAAACGAGACTGCTGACGAACTGGCAAGGAAGGAATCGGCCCTAGAACGTGAGCTAGCGGACGGTACAATTAAACCTATACTTCGTCATTTAAAAGAGACAATAAGGCTAAGATCCTTATCTGAGGCGAATAAGAGGTGGACTACACCTGCGAAATTTCCAGAAAGCTAAGGCCAGAATACAATAAAGGCAGAACGACCGAGTTCCTACACATGGACAGGAAATCCTTGTCATTACTGGAAGGATTAATTGCAGGTCACAATATGCTCAGGTACCATGCAAAAAAGCTGCACCTGACCGAGTATGACCTAAGCTGACGATGCGGGGCCGAGCAGGTGCATGAGGACACAACTCACTTTCCCTGTCCCTGCCCAAGAATATTGGGCAGATACCTCTTCGATAACATCGAGGAGCTATCTGATGGGTCCCTGTCGGATCTGCTCAAGTTCGCAAGGCTAGCCAAGTGACTGCTATCAGGTATATAGAACCACACAGTGGGAAGTAGCTGGGAAAACAAATTTGTACCACAACGGGTCTACATAGACCTAAGTGAGATGAAGAGGGTTTCATCACCTTCATCGGCCCGCTAAGCTAACCTAACTCGCAAACAGCAATAACTTACATCCCTCAGATTCCTCCTACAGTCTATTTTGCAATTCGACATTGTACAATGCAACAGTGCATCATCCTGTCCGAATGCGTTTATTGAAAAATCCAAAAATGTTGCTTTCTTATTATTCTCTTGAGATTTACAAGAAAATTACAATTTATCTCCGCCATTCGATAATAAACACATACGAGTACAGACTGGACCGCACAACCATTTTCTGACAGTTACGCGGAATTTACTACGTAAATGCGTTGAGGAGAGAAACACGGATTATGTAAGGAGATCCGGTGAAATGTTGACATTCCAAGGATACACTGTGCGAGATGTAATGACGCTCAGGAAAACCCCGACGAGTCTCTGTTATTACGAGACAGAAGCTACATGGTATGCAATCGAATACAAGAGCCAGAGACGTCTGTTGTTTGTTTGTTTGTTTTGTGCTGTGTAAACATTACAAACGAACAAAAAAAAAAAAAAGATTTTTGTTTGTACATCATTCGAAGGTGATTCCCGTAAAAAAATATAAAAGAGTACCGTACTGTGAATTGATGGATTTACATATTTTTTTGGCAATAACTTTACGAAATATAAGCCATGGAATGGTGTTTAAAAGGAGAAAGCCAAACACAAGTGGAAAACTGTTGAAAGAAATGAGATATGGGTGTAGCAACACAAGGAAGGGCAAAGACTATGAGTGTGGTAAGGCACGGTTGTTGGGCAAAAGTGTGATGAGGAGTGAATGGGGAAAGTGTTTGTTGGTTCACAGTTCTCTAAAGTCCTGAGGAGCTCTTAACGTCAGACTATGATCTGCCTCTCTTTACCATTTCTGCTTCTTCTACAGACGTCGTTACAATATATGCTGACAGTGGCAATAGCTAATGCCAAACATTACTTCAGATGTCTGCACGTGGATTCATCGCCAGAGGCCGACTGAAACCAAAATTTATGGAAGCGAGCGTAAAGACCGTAAGTTCACCTTGCGTGTATAGACGAATGGGGACGAGGTTTTTGAACAGGGCATCTTCGTTGCACCAAAAATTTACTTTCTGATATGAAAGCGACGTTGCAGACATGCCAAAACGTCGACTAAACTGTTTGTTGATTGCACCAAGAGAAAAGTTCAAAGCATGAAAATAGGACATGGAGGTTTTAGGTATCAACTGAAGGACTAAAAGGACGAGAAGACAGCGGCACTTATGTACATATAATATGTAAATATCTCACACTAGCCAACAGAAGACATGACGTTTGTGACTGCCACGAATTCAAAGACAGAGGATTGTCGGAACGACAAATTCTAGCGTTGAAGCAAGGTACAAGTATTAAGATCAAGGAAGAGTTACAAACGGATACGAAGGGCACCTCTGACTAAGACAACTCGCCGATGATGAAAAGTAACCCAATGAAATACTCTGCTTCTACAAATTTATCTTATCATTTGTATGACAAAAACGACTGAAGGAGAAGACGTAACCAAGAGCTCTACCACGATAATTTCAAGAACATTAGACGCTGAAACCGGGTTGTCTTGCAGGAAATGATGTAAGCATGACTTCTTTCACAATGTGGATTTACTACAATAACCTGAAACGTAGAGATAGCATTGTCTTGGGAGAGAAAATGTTACCGTGATCTCCATCGCGATGTGGATGTAGTCCAAGAACGTAAGGGGAAGGGATTGTATTATCTTAGATGAGAAGCTGTAATCATGAGCTCCACCACGAAGCTATTGAAAGCCATATTCCAACTGGAAGTAGGAACAAAAGCCAAAAGAAATCCCAACTAAATTTGTTTGACGTTTAGGTGCTTAAATCTAAGAAATTTGATTGAAATACCACAAACCTACTGACTTACTTGCTTGTATATTTGAATAAATGTTGAAATATTGCAAAGCCAAAATAGGATACAATCTTCGCACGCGAAACGAAAAACACAACAATTTACCAAATTTAACGACTCGTTTGCACGCAAAAGTTCGTTTATCGCTCGAATTAGACACGAAGATCACAAAAACAATGCTGAATCATAACTCGGAACACTCTAAACCATATTCAAACACAACTTTTGTCTAAAAACCTCAGTTAGAAAAATAATTCAAAGGATTTGATATCAAATTGAAATCACTCGCGCGTGCTCAGACTAAAGACCGGTCGAGGAAAACCCTAGGATTCAACACTCTCAACCGCAGTTTTCATCGAAGTAACAATTCACAAATATTCGGAACATATTTAATGTAAGGAAAACAACATATTTCGCGAGAGAAATTACCAATTAAGTTAAAACCGAAACAATTCACGGACCGATCGAATAGTTGCGAATTGCATTCTGACATTTAATGAGAATTTGACAAAGATCGGTAATGCAGATCTGGTTGTACAGTAACAAGTTGACATGTTTTTGTTTTTCCTACTCAATCAAATAGGATGTACAAAATTCTGTAGGGTGAGCAAAAATAATTTTAGACAATAAATAGAAAAACAGATACAAACTCTGTTAAAAGCAAATTTGAAGGTTATTTGCTGTCTGACTTGGAATATGTGCAGTGTCAACATCCTCTTAAAGGAGACGCGTAATATTTAAATTTATAATTATACAACCATTTCGCCGGAATAAAGAAAAACAAAAATATTATATGTACATCCATATGTTGAAATAATAAATGGCTTTCCGGGATTAAAGCACCGACTGTCCTAGCCTTGATAGTCCTATTTCATTTTCCTTTTTAAATATTCCCTCATCGTCAACACGCAGTTGGCATTTTTAATTTAGTATTGCAACTTTTTTTCTGTAAATAAACATTTTGATAAACATATTTAGTTTGCGAAAAAATAAGGAAAAAAATATAGCCAACGCGCAACGCCCACCTTTTACGCACGAAACATATCAATGAGTACGAACGAACTATGTATATGTCCCCGAACTTTGTAGGTGCGTCGTGCTGACCGCGCACTTTATCAAAACAAAATATAGCCACAAGCTTGTGTATAGCTTTTGCTTTTTTTATAAAAATGTTTTTATATAAATTTTTGATTTCATAAGAAAATAGACTTAGAAACCGTTCGGTTTCTAAGTGTTAACAGTTTTGTAACAAAAGATTATTTTTAGCTGTGTTGTGAGCATTTTAAAACAAAAAAAAACGGCAAGTCAGTGATTTATTGTTGACATTTCATAATTTTAAAGAAATTTATTATTTTGTTTTCTTGACGAGAAATCAGCGGGCGGTCTATGAAGCATTAAAGCGTGGAGGCCCTTTTTTTATTGTCTATTTTACGATATTGCCTCACTTCATCAATGCTTAGGTGCTAAAATGTTTAGTTCTAAGAACTTGAGTAAAAAGGAGATTTAAAATTGTGGTATGTAGGCAGGTTGATTTCAAAAATATCTACGATAGCATTTTATGGGCTCGCAATAGTTTCCATTCTTTATTTGTTTGTAGGGCCGAAGGGCTTGTTTCATGTTGTGCCAGCTGGCGTTGTTTATTGTAATTTGAAAAACGCTTCGGATAAATCGGACATCAGTGCTCGTCAAGGAAAGTAGAAAACTGGAGCTTAGAGATTTTCACGGAATTTTAATATGTTTAAAAAAAAAGGCAGGAGTCGGAGGGCTAGTCAGTTGGAATATTCGTATCAAATTTTTTTTAAACGCGCAATATAAAACGTGAGACCCTGTTACTCTTAATTTAAGGGAAATCTGAGCAGCGTGACAATTAGACAAATCATTTCAACTTTTCTTTGGCGAAAGGTTTGATGTTTAAACTAGAGACTACTACTTGCTCAAATGGCTAACAATCTTTAAGAGCTTTAATCGGAATTCGGAACCGTCCATAAGTATATCTGTTCCAAAGTCTTAGAAAGCCAAGTAGAACTGACATCTTGTTAGATTGACACTAAACTCGTCAACAGGTGCTATGACTGCATTAAATTCTTCTGCTAGTTAAATATTTGGAATCCTTCAATGCGATTAAGCTTTCTCTAGAATCTTATTTCCTCTTTAGGCCAATCAAAGTTTACTTAGAGGGAGCCAAACCTTTAACGGATTCCAGGAATAGATTTTGATATGATTTGATGTCATGTCAAATAAAGGATTTCCCTTAGTACCTCATTCATTGCTATTTCCTCTCTATCACCTGATAAATTGTATGGCTTCTTCCCATCACACTGGAAATCTGATAAAGAAATTGCTGTCAAAACTTACGCCATTCAAACGGAAACTAATCCAAAACGTTATCTAAGATTGTTGCGTTTGTTCTGCTTAGTCATACTGCTCCCCTTTGCATCCGAGTGTCTACACTCTGCACTCATGAAAATTGATTTTTTTTTTCTTTTACTTGGCCAGCAAGTTGACTGGCCACTTAACCAACCACAGACGTCGTCTTCGTCGTTGTTGTCATCCTCGTTCAGTTCGTCTTTCATCGTTCGACGTCTGCGTTTTCTTTTTACAATTTAATGTATTATTACCGTCACGCGCGCCGCCATCGTGCCTCGCTAAAACATACGACAAAAAGTGCTCACACACGCCAGCTAAAAACCGTTGCGAATAAGGGAAACATTTTATTTTTCCGATTTTCCTTGTGGAAAACGAAGAGTTTAAAAATAATCGAAAATAATAAACACAACACTTGCCGGTTGGCGCACTCGTCCGGCATAGATACGAGCATTCATCGGTACTATGGGTGCAGGAGCTACGTATACGCTGTGCCCAGCTGAGTGGTTTTTCTTGCCAAAGTAATCGACTTGCGTTTATTTCATTTCATTGGCTTCACATTTTGAAATAAAATTGGAAAAAACACTTGAGATTAAGGAAACCAACCACCACCGATGTCCACGATGATGACCGACAGCTCGATGGGGCTACTGTAAGAGTGTTTTTCAATTTCCAATTAACTTTGCAATGTTTTTCGAGATACATTTTCGATTGGAAATATTTTTTTTTTTTTATCAATTGAAGCACATACGCGGCACAAAACGATGTAACTCACAATTCGTTGACCCGGTAAAAAAAAAGAAAATTTATATTTTTAATAAAAGTTACAAGGAAATTGAGTTGGCTTCGAGTGGAGCTGGGGAGACTCGTAAATTATCAAATCGAGTTGAAGGATGTGACGTTTACTATCAAATCAATTACTGAATCGAAATTCAGATTTATTACACAACTCAATGGTAATGGGAAATGATAAA
Organism: Matsumyia berberina; assembly: GCA_917880715.2. Lineage (NCBI taxonomy): Eukaryota > Metazoa > Arthropoda > Insecta > Diptera > Syrphidae > Matsumyia > Matsumyia berberina. The sequence continues at coordinate 53,976,514 of OU862870.1, forward strand.
ACAAGAACTGCGGTTTCTGGTTTATGGCAAAGGGAATGGATGTAATCAATTGAGACAGCACTTAAGACTGGGGCGTATGTGGAACATTTTTTGTTACAAAAGTGCAGGCGAATTTGAAACTCAGAAAGAAAGATAAACTGAAAGATAAACTTAAATAGGCAGTCAACATCAGAACGATCTATAAATAGCTGACACGACAGCTCTTAAGGGGCCAAGGACTAGCTTTTACTCACTTTACCCTTTTGTGTCCCAGGGTCTCGTGTGCGGTTTCCGGCAATACATCTCAGCTCTAGCTTTTAACAACCATTATTTTGCATTCCGCTTTTCTCCAGAAAACTCCCGATTAGGCAAATAATGGAAATACATCCAGCGAAGCAAGCGATATGCAAGAGAATCCACACAAACATCATAGGTGCCACCTTTTAGTTACCACCACGAAACCACTGATTCGACAATCGAAGCCGGCGAGCTGACGTGGCAATATTGCCAAAAAGCCATCAGAGAAACCGCCTTTGACGTGCTGGGTTTCATTCGGCCACCGCAACGAAACCCCTGGTTTGACGACGAGTGCCGGCAAGCACATGCAGCGAGACATATAAAGCGGTGATGCATAGAAAGACCAGAGATGCTACGACCAGAGGAGAAGAGACGATCTCCGTCTTCTCAGGAGAAAAAAAAGGGCATGAGAGATGTTACTGCACGAATGAGGTTCGGAAGTTCTACCAAAGGGTAAAAAGAACCTGTCAAGACTACAGACCCCGAACCGAAGCCAGCAAGGATGAACAAGGGAACATCGTAGTAGAATCGCAGTCGATGCTGAGAATATGGAAGAACTGCTTCTGCAGACTGTTGAACGGCGACGACGAATCAAATCCCGCTGTCAGGCAGAATGAACCATTCAACCTGGATGACGAAGACCAACAATTCCGTCCACCCAACCTGGACAAAGTGAAGATAGCCATATCTAAGCTTCAGTTCAACAAAGCTGCTGGAACTGACGGCCTAGCTGCCGAGCTGTTCAAAGCAGCAGGCGATGACTTGGTAAGGAGCATGCACCAACTTATCTGTAAAATATGGTCGGAGGAAACTATGTCCGATGAAGGGAATCTCGCTTACAAGATCTTATCTTCCGTGTTGTGTGAGCGCCTGAAGCCGTTCGTCAACAACCTGATCTGTCCATATCAGTGTGGCTTGAGGCCAGGAAAGTCCACCATCGGCCAAATATTCACACTGCGACAGGTCTTGGAAAAAAACCAAGAACTTCAAATCGATACCCACCACCTTTTCATCGGTTTTAAGGCCGCCTATGACAGCATCTATAGAGACGAGCTATACACAGCCTTGTCTAGTTTCGGCGTCCCTGCCAAACTCTTCCGTTTCTGTAGGATGAAGATGGAGAATGCGCAGCATGTAGTTCCATCAATGTCAGTCAAGGCCTCACTGAGACCTTTGATGTCAAAAAAGGATTTTGACAATGCGACGCGCTGTCATGCGACTTCTTCAACATCGTTCTTGAAAGACTTGTGCAAAACTCACACGCCAGAACCAGAGGCACAATCTTTCAAAAATCCGTCCAATTACTCGCATACGCCGATGATATTGACATAATCGGAAGAACCCAGCGTGATGTCACTGGCGCCTTTGCGAGCATTGAGACGGAGGCGGCGAAGATGGATTTAGCGGTCAATGAGGGCAAGACCAAGTATATGCTGTCAACAAGAAGAAACACTCGACACCGAGGTCTCGGACAGTTATAACTTTGAGGTAGTTAAGGACTTTGTCTACCTAGGCTCCGCTATAAATTCAGACAACGACACCAGCGCTGAGCTCAGGCGAAGAATAACTCTTGCCAATCGCTGTTTCTTTGGGCTAAGAAGGCAATTGAGTAGCAAAGCCCTCTCTCGAACAACTAAGGTGACCCTTTACAAGACCTTAATTGTCCCAGTCCTGCTCTACGGCGCAGAGGCATGGACTCTGTCAAAAGCGGATGAGGTTCCTCTTGCCTTTTTCGAGAGGAAAATTCTTCGGGTGATTTTTCGGTCCCGTCTGCATGGACAGTGAATGGAAGAGGAGATGCAACGACGAGCGGTATAGCGACATCGGCTGAAGGGTCAAGTAGGACGGATGAATACTAATGGTCCGGCCCGGAAAATCTTTGAATGAACCCACACCCGAGGGACGGCGTAGTAAAAAAAGACCGCGACTCAGGTGGCGCACGCAAGTGGAAGGGGATCTCAACCAACATGGCGTGCGAAACTGAAGGCAGCTGGCGAAAGATCGAGCTGGCTGGAGATGCTTGTTAGTTGAGGCCCAAGTTCACTCCGGACTGTAGTTCCCAAGTTCACCTTAAGTAGGTAAGATTCTGGCGTCATAGGAATCCATGAGAGATTAAAGGACATTCAATAGGAAAAGCCTCTGTCGTTTAATCTTTTGTCATCTGACATTAAACTTCCTCACAGCATTACCCTGTATTTGACGTATTCAGGGTATTCGCACCAATAGCTATCGGCTTGGAACAGCTAGACACCCATTACTGAAGAAAAGCCTTTCATCGGTCGCAATGTGGTCAATCTATTCGGAAATTGATTAATCAGAAGATCACATATTCATGATGGGTTCTTTAATACCAAATTCGCAGAAAAAATACGCTTGACATCTTTGCTTTATTAATGCTGTCAAAAGCCTATTCATAAACATCCCTTTATAGGAGAAAGTCCTCAATGAACCGTATCGTTCCTGCTTCTGAGAAATATTGCTGCAAATTCTATTGAGAGCATTGTTACGTTTACCTCACAGTGGTTTTTAGAATCATTTCCTTCATTAGCTCTCCATACGTGGCTCCTATCCTATAGCGAAAGCATCAACAAATATTCTTTGGAATAATCGAAAACAGGCACAATGTCCAGATCAGGGTCCAAGGTTGCATTGGCTATCAATCACCTGCTGTGTCGACATAAAGAAATCGGTTTTGAAACTCATGAATGAAATGGCCGATTGCCTCCGATGTACATGTACATACATTGTACACGATGGATGGTGCGTTAAAATTTCTTAAATTATAAACAACAATGGAAAAACGTTAACATAAACAAAAGAATTTTACAAATAATTTATGCTCGTGTCTAACGCATGTCCACACCGTGTGGTGCCACATGTTTTTTCTACACTGTATGGGCAATTTTAAATTACACATTTTCCCCAATCATTGTGTGAAAATTTGAGTTTTTTTTGCAAAGTTTACACCCACCCACAAGACGCTACAACCCCCTATTGACTATGCCAAGTTCACTGTCGGTCAGTACACACTTTTACTGCTCCAATTTCCACCCATTCCGATACATCACCCCCTATTGACTATGCCAAGTTCACTGTCGGTCAGTACACACTTTTACTGCTCCAATTTCCACCCATTCCGATACATCAAACAGTGAATCTGTGATGGATCTCCTTCGTGTTGTATTTGATTTCACTTAAAACTGTCACCATACAGGGTGTCATCGATGAGAGGCAGTCAAAGTGACAAGATAAAATGACAAAATTAGTGCAATTAACTTTCCATAAATGAAAAAGCCTGCGATCGGCGATTGTACACAGAACATGGCCATAAGTATCGTGGTTTATGGGTGTTTATGGTGCTGCGGTGGGGCAGTTTTCATTTCAAATGAATTTCACGCATATTAATGGAGCCTGTGCGGTGAACAGAGGTGGCAGAGTGGGCATAAATGGTTAAAAGCGATTAACAGAGTGGTCAGTTTTAATTAAGTCGATTTTGTGGTTTATGTTTGGAGATGGAGATGAATATTTTATGCAAAATGAGAGGTAGACCCACGATCGTTTTTACAATGTCTTTGTTGGAACTTTGTGTCTGTGGGAATGGGCCAAAGTCTTGATCTTAAAGGTATTAGAAGGCCGAAATGCATGAAAATTTCTCTCGGAACTTACTATAATTTGTAGCAAAACTTTGTTGGAATGATGGCAATGAATTATGTGACAGGCTGATACACTCTTAGGAGCTAAACAGCTTGTTTGTGAATACTTTTTATCTAAAAGAAGTCGTGGAAAGACATATTTTATTCGGAAAATTGTTGACATTTGTGTGAAGCTGCCGAAATGAGATTTCTTCGTTGTATTGCTGGGTTGACCCGCCGAGATCAGGTTAGGAACACCAGAATACGCGAAGCACCCAATGCCGAGCAGCTACTTCTTCGAACGGAGAGGTCCATACTTCGATGGTTTGAACACGTAAAACGCATGTTTTCAAGTCGGTTTCCAAGACGAGCCATGAAATCCGTGACATCTGGTAGGCGTCCCCTAGGTAGGCCCAGGATGAGATGGCTAGACCAAGTCCGAAATCTCACCTCTACCCGTATGGGGATCGCCCCTGATGATTTAGAGTCGATGGCGAAAGATCGGAAAATCCACTTTGGCTCCCTTAACCCGCGACCCTCATAATGGATAAGCGGGCCATTGGAAAATGATGACGATCTGGACAGAAACATCCTTAAAATTCCACCACCAATCTTTTGTACTTTGTCAACGTCTCATACTAGCAGTGACATTCACTTCACTATTGATTACGTAAACTGTTAAAAGACTAAGGTGCTTCGTTACAAGAGATCTCTCTTAGAGACCATAATGCGAGACTGACTGATGTTGTTTTTGGAAGTAAAATCATTTCAGAACTTTGCCTTCCAAATGCTATCTGTCAGTAAACGAAATACTCAACCCAGCATGCATCTCGTCAATTAACACTCAATCCTCAGTCATCCTAAACACTAAAACCATTTCCCTAGTTCTCATCCTGTTCCGAGATATTTCCGGAGATAGCAACTATTTTATGCAAGTAGCAGATAGAATGTGCAAAAATAGAAACAGTAACGGAGATTGGCAAAGAGATTGCATGTCGTGTGCAAACGTCATAGCGATGCAATCGCATCGATGATGGATTAATTGAAGCGGATAACGATCCGATACTCGACAAGATACAATCACTGGAGAAGTACTAATATCGAACCGCCACTTAATTCTGTGCGCGTTCATTCTGAATGTGACCCAGAAACAGAGCTCCCGTCTACTTAGTGATGTGCATGAGCCAAATGCTCATCGGAACGCAGACCATTTTAATCGCTGAAAACAAAAAAATCATCAATTAACGAGAATAATTGACTCCTCTTTGGGGTTTTTTTTTTTGCTTGCTTTGCTTTCTTTTTCTTTCGTTTGTTTTGTTTATGCGTTTCGCAGGTAAAAATGCACGAATCTCTGATGTGGCCAAAGGATGATGTGACCACTTGAGTGGAAACAATTAACCAAAACGGAATGAAAGAGGGGTGACATTTACTCGCTTTTGCCTCTTACTTGCGGAAGAACTTTTGTCAAATGATCCACTTGGTCTAAATTTAGAATCCTGTGTGGCTTTTGTCCTTCGTCAGTATTCTAGTTTCGGAGAAATGTCACAAGGCGTTCATTATGTGGAACATGGTCGAGAGTTGATACTTTTTTTTTGTAGTGAACTTTTGTAGATGAAGTAGTTGTTATGAAAGTTATGGAACGAGATGACGGTTTTCATGTCAAAATCATGGTCAGAAATAACTAAACAGAGATGAAATAGGGTTTAAGGTATATCCACAGCGCTGTAGCATACACTTTTGAAGACTTAGGTCGAACTAAAAAAAGAAACTTATTGACATTGAAGTGAAATGACACTTCAGGAGAACAAGCAAGCTCTTCACAAGGTAAGTGCACCTGCACACAATTCTGCCATTATCACGATGGTAAACAACTTTTTGCAAAGAAAATGTTTCTTCCACTTCCGACACCTTCATGAGATGTGTAGAAAAAGTCGCGTCATAGGTGTTATACTTGAGGTATTTTTTTTTTCTTTAGTTTGGCTAAAACTTCTCAAAATATGTCCCTGCGTTCCTCGAGGGTATTCAAGTTAATGAGATTGAGGCGATTTTCATAAGGCGGCAGTGTAAAAGGGTCGTTCCAGGGCAGACCTCGAATAACAAATTGAAGAAAACGGCGTTGGATGCTCTCAATTCTCGTATTATGGACACGATGATATGGAGACCATACTTGACCTGCGTACTCTAACAGAGGACGAACAAAGATAACTTAGAGGGATCTGGTTACGTATGAATTGGTAAATTCTTTGGACCATCGTTTTACAAAACCAAGAACAGAGTTGGCTTTAAGGATTATCTCATCTATATGAGATCGGAAGGTGAGTTCCCTGTCACCTAAAATGCCGAGGTCGCAAAGAGATTGAACGGGGGAGATGGGTTGGTTAACCAAAAGGTAGAGACAGGGAGGAGATTGGTGTCCCTTACGTGATGGATTGTGATGGATTGACATTTGGCGATATTAAGTTCTAAGCAGTTTTTTAGGCACCAGATCGAAAAACTATTGAGGCCTTGTTGAAGGAGGATGGAGTCTTGGGGTAAAAAAATTGTTTTGAAAAATGTAGTATCGTCGGCATAAAGGGAGATGAACGAATGTTTGATGTAGGATCATCAAGATCACTAATAGTTCATTTAAACAGAAGGGGACCCAGGTGGCTGCCTTGTGGAACACCAGAAGTGGCCAAAAACGGGGTTGAGTGGGCGGACCTGAAGCATATACTGTAAAAATGTTTATCCAGGTAAGAGAATATCCATTTTAACAGTATCGGTTCAAAACCGATGGCAGACAGTTTGAAAATTATTAATTTATGAGAAATTTTGTCGAAAATCTTGCTGAAATCGGATGCGATGACATCAATTTCGTTACCATTCTCTAGTGCTCAGAGGGCAAAGGACACGAATATGTGGGTATAGACAGGTTGAAACTTTGTTAGAAATATCTAAGTATGAGTCACTTCTGACACGAGTTGTATTTAAATCTCCTAACAGAACATTCAACTTCCCAGCATCTCCTCGTGTTCCTTGTGATTTATATCAACATTTTCACTGAATCATCCAGTAAAAACAGACGCCGGCGGTTTGCATTCAATCAGCCCTAATGGTTTCACCTCGAATAATCCTGCCCAAAGTTTGAATTATTAAATGCCAAACAAAATATGAATTATCTCGCCGCCATCTAACACGATTATCTTCCAATAGATTGCACATTTTTCTTTTCCCTTTCGCAGCTGTATCTGTACCTGCTGAGAGCAATCTTTTATCCCACGCTGGATTCTCCGTGAAGGTGTTTATAGAGAATCTCCGATGATTCACAAATGAGTTTACGTTGGGCCAACGAAAGAGGTGGAGGGAGATTTGCGCTGAAAGATATATGTATACGTGTTCACCCAACTAAATGAAAGCCCAGTTGCCAGAGATCGCTTCATACAAATTTATCTAGAAGCGGTGGCAACGGCAAAAGACACATATACAAACCACGGTGAATCGTCTCTTTGATGTGTCCCTTTTCCGTTCGCTCCTGGACTCCTTCTCGCAGTCGTAACCAGTAAATCAACTTTCTTCCTCGGTTGGACCTTAGAGCTCCATCCATCTTCCATCCATCTCCATCCATTAAGTGTGTCCATTGGACCCGTATCTCATGTGAGTTAGGAAAGTTATGTAAAGAGAACCGATGGACACTCTTCACGATGTGATAGATACTTTTTTCTTCTTCGTCTTTTTCCTCAACCATTATCTCTTCATTAGTTTTCACTTTTTTTTTCTCAGTTACGGCTGTTTGTGTTTAACCGGTCGAAATTTATTTGTGTTTACCCGACTGTGCTCTCGTCATGTGCTTCTTTTCTCTGCTTCATCATCCTCCTTTGCGCTCTGTACAAGTGGTGTTAGGTGTAAATAGAAAGGTAAATTGATGGACGGTTTATTGATTAAACTCAATTTTATCTTTAGATGCTTGGTGAGCTTGGGCTTGTGTGTGCACTTTGAAAACACTTTCTTCGATGACACTCGACAGGTTTTCGGGTTTCTCGTCTCTTGAGAGCCTTTAAATGGAACTTTTTTTCAAAGTCGAAAAAGGTTGTTCAACTTCTTTCTCTCTGTTTACTAAATGGCTCTACTCTGGAGACTGCTCTTGCTCTGTCTTTTGGGATTTGGATTGCTAATTAAGTTGCCCGCTGTTGGTTGGTGTGAATAAATGGTAATAAATGCAGTGGGTCTCGATGTTAAATCATTTTAATTAGCTTTAGTGACATAATCGCGCTGAGGTAACGAAAATTGATACTAAGCCGCAAAGGTGACGAATTATTATGATTTATAATCATTAGATTTGAGCCACTGATATAGCGTTCAGTGAAACGATTTTAGTGTGTGGTTTAGGAATTTATTCGGCGAAAATTCCGCAAATATCTCATGGGACACTTTTCAAGCTATCACATCAGTTGCGGTGGTAAGAAATTGTACGCAACCTAGGAATGACTACTCACTAGCGCTACAATGTTTTAGATGTGCGATTAGTTTTTCGTGTCGCCAACTTTGTATTATTCATCTTGATATTATGTATGGTACATGGGAAGACCGTGGGAAGTTTTTCCAGAGGGTAAAAAGAACCTGTCAAGTCCGAACCGAAGCTTGCAAGGATGAGCCAGGGAACATCGTAGTAGAAACGCAGTCGATGCTGAGAATATAGAAGAACTACTTCTGCAGACTGTTTAACTGTTTAATCCCGCTGTCAGGGAAAATGAACCATTTAACCTGGACGACGAAAATGCCGTCCACTCGACCTGGACAAAGTGAAGATAGCCATATCTAAGCTTAAGTCCAACAAAGCTGCTGGAACTGACGGCCTAGCTGCCGAGCTGTTCAAAGCAGCAGGCGATGACTTGGTAAGGAGCATGCACCAACTCATATGTAAAATATGATCGGAGGAAAGTATGCCCGATGAATGGAACCTCAGCATCGTTCGCCCGATCCTCAACAAAAAAGGCCTTCTGAACTGCGACAACTATAGAGGCATCAGTCTTTTTAACTGAGCGCCTGAAGCCGTTCGTCAACAACCTGATACGTCCATATAAGTGTGGCTTCCGACCAGGAAAGTCCACCATCGAACAAATATTCACACTGCGGCAGATCTTGGAGAAAACCAAGGAACTTCAAATCGATACCCACCACCTCTTCATCGGTTATAAGGCCGCGTATGACAGCATCTATAGAAACTAGCTATACATAGCCATGTCTAGTTTTGGCATCCTGCCAAATTCGTCTGTTTGTACAGGATGACGATGGAGAATGCACGCTTCTCCATCATGGTCGGTCAAGACCTCACCGAAACCTTCGATCGTAAAAAAGGATTTGGACAAGGCGACGCGCTATCATGCGATTTCTTCAACATCGTTTTTGAAGGAGTTGTAAAAAATTTACGCACCAACACCAGAGGCACAATCTTTTAAAAGTCCGTCCAATTACTCGCATACGCCGCAAATATTGACAAAATCGGAAGAACACATAATGATGTCACTGGCGTGTTCGTAAGTATTGAAACAGAAGCGGCGAAGATAGGTTTAGCGATCAATGAGGGCAAGACCAAGTATATGCTGTCAACAAGAAAGGACAACACCGACGTCTCAAATAGAACGTCACAATAGGCAGATATAACTTTGAGGTAGTTAAGGACTTTGTCTACCCAGGCTCCGCTATCAATTCAGCCAACGACACCAGCGCTGAGCTCAGGCGAAGAATAACTCTTGCCAATCGCTGTTTCTTTGGGCTAAGAAGGCAATTGAGTAGCAAAGCCCTCTCTCGAACAACTAAGGTGACCCTTTACAAGACCTTAATTGTGCCAGTCCTGCTCTACGGCGCAGAGGCATGGACTCTGTCAAAAGCGGATGAGGTTCCTCTTGGCTTTTTCGAGAGGAAAATTCTATGGGTAATTTTCGGTCCCATCTGCATAGACGGTGAGTAGAGGAGGAGATACAACGACTTACTGTACGATGATGGTCCGACGACTGAGGTGGCTGGGTCATGTAGAGCGGATGGAGACCAATGCTCCGGCCCGGAAAATCTTCAAACCCACACCCGAGGAATGGCGCAGTAGAGGTAGATCGCGACTCGGGTGGCGCACGCAAGTGGAAGGAGACCTCAACCAACTTGGCGTGCGAAACGAAGAGGCAGCTGGCTAAAGATCGAGCTGTCTAGAGACGCTTGTTGGTTGATACCCAAGTCCACCGCGGAATTTAGCGCTACCTTAAGTAAGTAAGATGCCAAAACCCTCAGTAGATCTTAATGACCAAAGCGTTTCAACATGGAGGTCTTACGTCCAAAGCAAGTGAAAGGCCTTAGTGATCGATAGCATTGGATATTTCTCATTGAAATCAAAGTGGATGAATCACTTTTCAAACAAACTTACTAAGCCCCTGGATAAAAAAAATATTCACCCAAACATCTTTTAAAAATGAAAAACATTTTCAACAGACTACCTGACTAACAGTCGTAAAATCAGCCATTTACGACAGACACTTCCTGACTAATTCTCACCAAAAACACTCGCAAACATGACGAATTTCACAAATCACTGCGAAAAAATCCCATTTATACACTCATTCACCGATTTATTTGCAGATTCTGTCCATTTGTTGCGAATTTCCAGGGAAAACGCTTTCCATTTCGAATAACACAACACACTCGTTTTTTTAAAAAACATGCTTTTGTATATTCAAACCAATTTGCCAGCCAACCTGCCGCACTGAATAACTCAAATTGGAAAAGTAAATTCTTCTCTTTTCGGGGAGAAATCCACACGACCTAAAGCAAACAACATCGTGTGGCAGATATTGTTACACATTGTTTCAAAAACATTGTTTACGAAATGTTGGCGAAATGCTCAACACATCAGTTTGCAACGAAAAAACATGATCAACGTTAACAGCATGAGTTTTGACTCACATTTCACTAGAAGTCCCACGCGCAACTGTAAACAAAATGAAAATTGTTCGCTTTGATTTCAAAATACGCGTTTTTTTTTTTTTTCTTGAGAATATTCAAAAACAATTCTTTGGAAAATCCAAAATTGCAGCAGTGTTATTGGTGGAATCAGGTTGGAAAGACATTGAAAACGTTGAAAGCATGAAATAGGATTGAACTGAGTGTAATGTTTGGTTTTGAAAAATGACGCAGAAAATAAATTTTGTAGATTGTCTGAGAAACTTAGACACGGGCAGCAAGTCGAACAACTTAAAAAACAGCGGTTAAGGTTGAACGAAAGAACAACAATTCCTGTCCAAACCGGAAAGATGGTGCTAAAAATCCGCCATTTTGGGTGAATAGTAAAAGTAAAAAGGACATTTAAGAGCAACTGGCTAGCTGCCTACCTGATTGAATAGGTTAGGATAGGTTCTGGGGAAAGTGCCTAGTCCAATGACTGAGCGTTCACGGGGTCTACTGGTCCATTGTGTTCCCCTTTGTGTTGTGGGCCATGTTCCAACCTTGGGTTGTAGATGGGCGGTCTGTCAAACCACCCTGTACTCTTAATGAAGTGGAGTATGCTCGTTATCGGTACTTCTGTTAGGTAACCCAGTTCTCCAAGTACCCTGTTTCCTATAACTGATTGAATGGACTTTCTGTTTACCGGGATCACGGCCATACCTTGGCTATTCTCACTCTCCCGTCTTTTGAGGATGAAGAGTAGACGGTTTTAGCATGCACTCCCAATAAATATGCCAAAGATATCCAAACAGCAAATCTACGAATACTCCTTCTACTGACAGCTTGACTTGGATATACATAAGCGCCTTTAACGAGCAAAAGGAAATACCAAAGAGCTTTCACGGAAGTCGCAGGTTGTTTTAATCATTCTCTGTCGACAGTAGACTGACGTAAATCTATGTGTTTCTTTGCCTATCTTTTTTTTTCAATTGTTTAAATAAACCGTGGACACATGTTTTCTACTCCACAACCATTTAGCGTGATTCAAAATCTTCCATTGCCGGAATCAAAAGATCATCTACTCGTTTGAATTGGACATAAATAAATCGCATCTCGTTTATCAATGTGATGTCAATTTATTTACGAAAATAAATACTTCATCCATCCTTTGAGCAGTGAAATGCCTTGGCGTGTTTTTATTTAGCAAAATTTCCTCACACTTCAAACTGGCCACGGTCCGACACAGAAATCCTCTTCTAATCTTTTTATTTCCCCTCATGATTGATAGATACTCGCTGACAGATGTTTGACAAATTTAATGTATAATTCTCAAAAACTTTCTTTCTTTATAGGAACCGGCACATTCGGAAGAGTATGCTTGTGCAAGGACAAACAAACCGATTCATACTGTGCGATGAAAGTCCTGGCAATGGCCGATGTGATACGTCTCAAACAAATCGATCATGTGAAGAATGAAAAGAACATTCTATCGGAGATTAACCATCCATTTGTTATTAGTTTGTGAGTACTTTTGAAATTTTAAACCAAAAACAAACAAAAAAATTAATTAAAGGAAAATTTCCAACAGAAACCGACGTATTTACTCGTCGGACGTCACATTGTTTATTGTTAAACGCTGACTGTGTGTTTTTGTTTTCTCAATTTTCAGACAGTGGTCAACAAAGGACGATTGCTGTTTGTATATGTTATTTGAGTATGTTTGTGGTGGAGAATTGTTTTCATATTTAAGGAATGCTGGGAGATTTAGTAGTCAATCGGGTATGTATGTTTATTTTATTAATTTTTTGACGTCAAATGTTACGTATACGTACGAGTACATGTCCTGCGAACTACCCTGGTGTCTTCTTATACATACGTCCACAAGTTTATTTTCTTAAACTATCAATTCAATATGTAGTTTTGAAAATTATTTCCATCTCAATAAAAATACTCTAAGTCTCTATTGTCCAACTCGTGCTTTTCGACTTGAGCAGGCAATGTTGTCGAAATTTCAACGTCTTGCTCCTGCAACAGAGCTTCTTCAATCTTCACTTGCCACCTGGACAGCATGAGTAGAAAGCAACAATTGATTTCGCCATTGTGATTGTCTAAAGACTCTATGTAATCCCATCAGTTTGGCTTGGAACCTCCTCGAAAACCTTGCATCGGGAAATAAGGTTATCGTAGCCTGGATTCCAGGACATGAAGGCTTCGAGGATAACGAATGGGCCGACTGACTGGCGAGAACAGGAATTTGCCGCCCACTCGTTGGTCCCGAACCCTGTTTTGGGGTACCAATCAACAGTGCCTACTCCAAGATAACACAATGGGAGATTAACAAACACACTACTGTGCCAACATTTGGAGCCTTAGACAAGCGGAAAAGTTCATCAACCCCAATCAATACAAGGCCAAGACTTTACTTAATCTCATCAAAGAGGAGTTAGGAACCTAAACGGGCTATCGAACGGGACATTGTCCACTCAGATACCATCTGCATAAAATGAAAGTATCAGATACCGACATTTGAGACCGCTGAACATATTCTGTGCGTATGTTCAGGAGCCGCAAGGAAAAAATGACTCCACTTAACGCGGGCCTCGGTCAACCCAGCGGAAATTCGGAAAATTGAACCTAAGGCTAAACTGTGGTTTATCAAAAGTCTCAATATAACCTCTGGTTAAGCCATATGGGCCACCACAATAGACCTCATAGGTCACAGTGCGCATTTAGGGCTCCTAATACATAATACAGAATTGGCTTGGAAACTCAGATATTCTGCCTTTCTAGCAATTTCTGGCTTAACCTCGCTAATTTTTGGAGGTTTGGAGGTTTAAAAACTGAGATAGACGTTTTCGGAGTAAGCAGCACGGTCTACGTTTTTGAAGGATTCAGCTGCAGGTCTATCAGTCTTTCGCTTAGTACTTATCTCTGATCACTTGCTTGCCATTTCTGTGTATTAAGCGTTCCAAAATCGTCGACAGAAAAGAAACAGATTGATCAGACGGTAGCCCTGAGCGGTGGTGTGGCTGGCTTTGACCTCTTAAGAATAAACATAGCAATAGTCCCAGCTACCGTAGACTTTTCAAACTCCTTTCCAGTCAATGACGCTGACCCCTGGCGTCCGTTCTAAAAGAGCCAGAATTCAGCATTTCTCCAAATGTGGTCAAAGAACGACTTGGCTAAGGCCTGTAAGATATGTTTCCCCCATTTGGAGGAAGGGAATCGTACACAACACCGACAAAAATAATATCGACTGGTTAAAATGTCAATTTAAAAATTGTCGAAAACTCGACAAATCTTTTACCGACAAACAAAAATTTCGACAACAAAAATGTCGACTTAGATTAGAAGAATGTCGATAAAAATGTTGCTATAGGTGCCTGCCAGACAGTTGTAAGCATACCCTTAGTTGAGCGACGAACTCGCGGCTAGGTTAGGTTTTGTAGAGTGTGTGATGGATAGACCTCATCACTTTCACTCGGAGACCTGAAAGTCCATTGCGAGTACCCTATTAATATTGTGCGAATAGCAGTATGATTCCCGAGACAATTTAAGGACCTATCCTATTGTTGGCTATTTTGTAAAGCAATTAGTACTCTTTAAGAATTTGAGTAGGTCTGGTAACTATAAGTCTGATACCTCTGCTATGCTCTACACTAAAGAACCTTAATCCTAGTGCGAGTAGAACTCGTTCTTGAAGGACGGGGCAGTGGCACAGCAGATGTTGGATTGATTCTACCTCTTCATCTTCGCAGCTTCTGCATAATTTGTTGGACTTGATTCTCCACTTGCGGAGCATGACTCCGACAGCGCAGTGTCCTGTCATAACTCCAGTAAGCATGCGGATAGTAGATCTGTTCAGTACTAGAAAGCAACTTGGTCTAGTTCTATATAATTTCGGCCATAGCGTCCGAGAGGTGACGCAATCCTCTCTGGCTAACCAGAAGGAATAAGGAAGGAATAGCCGACTCCAATATTGCCAATTCATCAGTCTTTTCGTTCCCTTCTATGTCCTTATGTCCAGGAACCCAGTAGAGTTTGACAGTATGGTGCCTTATGGTGATCAGCGTGTCTCGACATTCCTTGACTGCCTTTAATTTGATTGATTAGGCGGTCCACTGTCTCACACCATACGGCTCAGTTGGCCACACCCACTATATTGTGGCATCTAATGGGCCCCGTTGGGGGATGTTTCCCGAGTATTGCACTTTGAGTCGCGTGAGCGCCTTAATCTGGCGGGGAAAAGCGTTCAATCCTTTTAACCCGCGAAGCGGGTCACCAAGTAGTGTTTGATTCACCGCGAATTTTAATTTCTCAAACGTTAGCTCTAGGCTCCGGCCTGACAGTTGTGGTCCCATTCATTCGTTAAACCATTATTGACATTTTAAAAGTCGACTTTTTCGTCAATCACCTTTTGCAATCGACATTTTAAAAGTCGGCAAAACGTACCTACCGGGTTTTTCAAAATTGTAAACATCTAGCTGAAGTATAGCCCGGTCGACCTCGCTATTTTTCTTGGGGTGGCCTGTTTGAGTTTCGACAATGCAATGAATTTGGATATTTTTCCATTCTTTTATCAATTACAGTCAACGCCCCTTAAAGCTTTTTCTTCCTCACGCAGTTCCCACTCTAGTCAACAAATCAATGACACAAGTTTTTCACAACAAGTTTTCGACAATTTTCTGCATTTTACTCACACTTCGGAACGCCCTGCCGTTATTGGGGCTATGAATCATTAAATTTATAGCTTCCACTTTAAATTGGCCGGCAAAATATGAATAAATAATTCCCAATTAGTTTTTCTAACACAAAAGCCACATGTGAGTGCATAAATTTATAGTTTTTCAAAAGATTTATGTATTTTTGATACCGGAAATAAAATTAATGCCACAAAATAATCGTACACGCCAATATTACATTTATTTTCAAGTGTGAATAGGGGAATACAAAAATAAAATAATATTCATATTTTCTCTGCCAAAAATATGGCCATTTGTAGTGAATTTAATTGAAAATTAAAAGGCAATTGAGGAGATTTTCAAAAAGAAACTTGAAAAACGGACATGAAACACAAAAACGGATGTGGAAATTGCCCTCGGAACTAAGGCCCCATTGAGTCGTCAATGCAGGTCAACCAAGTTCAAGAAAAATATTTTCAAATTTTGGCAGGAAATTTTCTTAACATGGGTACCTACGTCAAAAGAAATAAAAGATGTATTTTTCTTCGGGGACAAAAATACAAAGCAAAATTTAAAAAAAAAACAATAATCAGTCCGACAAGGTTATTTACGTCATAGGGAATACATCCCACTTAAAAGTGATAATGACGCAGGCCTGC
The DNA here is from genome assembly GCA_917880715.2 of Matsumyia berberina. Taxonomy (NCBI): domain Eukaryota; kingdom Metazoa; phylum Arthropoda; class Insecta; order Diptera; family Syrphidae; genus Matsumyia; species Matsumyia berberina. Next base: position 53,992,669 of record OU862870.1, read on the forward strand.
CTTTCAAAGTTTTCGTACCGACAAGTGTTGTAAAAGAAATTGTAGACTGACTGGCTGATGTAAAACTGGGCCACCGAAGACATTTTACGACACAAGGACTCATAAAACAAAACACACATGTCCCTGAAAGCTTTTGCTCAAAATTTTATCGTTTGGTTTCTTTTTGTCTTTCTAGCGAACTTCTATGCCGCCGAAATAGTCTTAGCCTTAGAGTATTTACATTCACTTTCAATTGTGTACCGTGACCTGAAACCCGAAAACTTACTAATCAATCGTGATGGACACTTGAAGATCACCGATTTCGGATTTGCCAAAAAGTTGCGCGATCGGACATGGACGCTGTGCGGCACTCCTGAGTATCTGGCTCCAGAGATCATCCAATCGAAAGGACATAATCGTGCCGTAGACTGGTGGGCATTAGGTAAGGCAATCGTTTTTGAGTTTTGTTTATTTTTGAAATTGTCGGGGCGTTGTAAGCCCAATTTTTGTTTTTCCTGCGAGGATGTGCAAAATGTTTTTCTTCTTTTTTTTCGATTTTTTTTTCCCACTCGTTTTTATTACAGAGAGGAGAGAAAATTTATTTTCAAAACCATTAGTCACTTCGAAAATTGGGCGTTAGGTAGGGGTAGACTTTGCGTTACGAGGAATATCAAAGAAATGCGAACTGACTTGTTCCTAGAATTTTTTCTTTTAATTTTTTTTTTTTGTGCTGTTGGAAATGGTTGATTTATTGTGATTGGCTTGACAGGATGGATGGGATAATAATGCTAATTGATGACACAAAATGGGTCGGTGATCTAAGAAGTGATTTTTTTAGCGAGATGAAAAAATCAGAGTGTTGTATCTTTTCTTTATGGTGACAGATCTTAATTTTCGCGTTTTATTAGCGATAAAACATTTTTGTGTCATTCACTGAATTATTAGTACTTTGTGGATTTAAAGTTGTAAAACAAACTGATGAAGTGACACAGGATTCATGGATGATTGAAAGATGCTTGGAGCGCATCCAAAAGCTATGAATGGGCAATGAAAATTCCTTGGAATCCATTCGAAGATTAAGACAGGCAGTCCGTATATTTTGTACTCGAAATTTGTAGACTTTTTTCCTGGAAAACATTTGAGACAGTTGATATAAAGCTAACGTACCATTCGAACTGACGGATGACTTCCTGAAAAAAATTCAATTTTTCCAGGAACCGTTAAGAACTGCTAGTATGTTGCCCTCACAAACAACCAAGTCAAGCTTAATATAAAACGACGAGAGCTGCCTGAACCACAACCTACTAAAACGAACAAGGAAACATAGTGTAATGCATCTAAGAATCGCAGTCAATGATAAGGAAATGGAGAATATGTATTGGAGCTACGATTCTGTCTTACGAAGACCTAAGGTTGGATGAGTATTTGTCATGGCTGACATAAAGCGATTATCCAAAAATTGTCAATTCAACTTCTACGTCCATTTCCATTCATCTACATCTTTTATGTCGGTATTGAATAACTTTAAAAAAAAAAAAACAATTTCCATATATGTATGAGGTATTTTTATTTAATTTGGTCCTTTACAACTAATTTGGACTAGTTTTTGAATATAACCTCAATCAAGTGGGCGCCTCAATTGACCGAAGCAAAATGTGCCCTTTTTGGTGCGTTTTCCATCGCTTTTTCGAGCATCTCGGGCGGTATAACGCTGATTTCGGCACGAATGTTTGCCTTGAGCTTGTCAATGGTCTGAGGCTTGCTGGCGTACAGTTTACTTTTGAAGTAACCCCACAAAAAGAAGTCCGGAGGGGTCAAATCTGGAGATCTGGGTAGCCAGTCAATGTCGCCACTTTTTGACAGCTCACGTCCAGGGAATTTTCGTTGCAGAAACCGCATTGTTTGGTTTGCAGTGTGGCATGGCGCACCCTCTTGTTGAAACCAATAACCGTCCCTTTCCACACATTTGTGGGTAGACATAATGAACCAACATCCATCGATTTAAATTCCCATTCCCATCGACTGTTTCGCCTTCTCTGATGGTTTTGGTACAAACGCCGGCCCAAACTGTCACTTTTTGGTCATGCAAAGCTATTTTATGGATCTCGTGTGGATTCTCCGTTCCCCAAATGCGGCAATTTTGGTTGTTAACGGCGCCAGAGAGTGTGAAATTGGTCTCGTCGGTCATCAAAATTTTCTTCCAAAAATCAGGTTCAGTTTCAACCATTCGAGCGACTGTTTGGCCGTATTTCAAACCACGTGGACGGTCTGTCGGCAACAAATGCATATCATCGTTCAAAATGCGCCGCAAGGTGGTTCCATTGACGCCAAAATGCTGAGCGCGGTGACGATACGACACATGTGGGTTCTCGGCAACACTCTCTCTTACCGCTTTAACCAGTTCATTGGAACGTCTTGGGGGTTGATGAACGGCATGTCGACAATCTCTCAGTGTCCCGTGCTCCACAAAATTCGACACCAAACGACGAATAGTGTTGTCAGACAGTGCTTATTGGCCACGATATTTTCGACGATATGCACGTTGAGTTAACACAGTGTCACTATTTCGGTGCGTTGTTTCGGTGTGAAGCGATTCATGGTTAAAATTGAACTGAATTGACGTTTCAAAAACATGTCTTCTCGAGTCAATCGGTTGATTAATGTCAAAGTTATTCAATGTTTACATACCGACATAAAAGATGGCGCACCCTGTATAAAGCCGACAGGGTCAAATAGTATAAATTTTGATTACAATTTCACCTTGATTTTTCGAGGCAACAATAACTTTACACGAAAGATAACAATGCACTATCACCTGTCTCCAAGAAAACAGACAACGAGTACAAATCATGTACACCAATGATATCAAAAGACTCTATTACTCAAAATCGCTAGGGTCACAGTTGATATCTCATCCCTACTGGACTCACATCATATTCCTGAGCTTCTACAGAAAATCCTGTCTGAATCGACAAGCCATAACCATATGATTTCCAATCATCCGTCGGTAATCAACCGGAGTATCCTATGACCTGAATAATGCAAGGACTACAACTCATAAACGCCCCATGATCCACAAAGGGATTAAGGCAAACAGACCCATGAGAGAAGGTGCAGAATTGCAAATAAAGTCTCCCAATCGATTTTCCTCCACCAACAACAAGAGTCTAAGAACTTCATTACGTCGATGCTATTTATAAGCTTCAAATGGGAGAGAGAGAATAGGTACCCATCCAAGGACAAAATGAGAAACTTAACTCACATCAACCTTTCATTGGCAAAGAAATCGCCTTCGGTCATCGCCACCTTCCCATTCAATCAGCAACCGTCAACCCCATCGTACTGACCCCATTTCCAATTACCCCCGCCAGCTATCTAATCCATTAATGTTTGTGTACACGTTCTATTTAATAGAAAATAAGCAATTTCCGATCCCACTTCCAGTCTTTATTCGTAAATTTCCATCACCATCACACATTGCCGTGGGGTGAAGGAACGTCATCCCACCGGAAAAGCCATTCTCTAGCGAATTTCTCACCTCACATCGGTCCGCATGAGTAAGATGACTCATCTCGTTGCCGGCTTTATTTATCCAAACAGTTCTAGCATCATCCATTCAATAATTTTCGCACAAAGTCATTAAGAATAAATTCGAGAGCGTATCTACGTACGTAGATACAGGGCCTCGCGCTTTAAGTACCCCCCCTCGAGATCAGTGTGTGAACACTACAAAAGGATAATCATGCTGCTCGTCTTCGGAGAACTTTTTTCCAGGCAAAGAAAATTTGTCGATGAAAATAGATTTTATCACTTGTGATAATTCATTGAGTTAAAAATAGTCGATCCGTAGATATTCTTGTGTTTAACAATGGAAAACGTGTGTGCAGATACAATTTAACCCGCCTAATGTACTCGAACAAGACACGAAGAAATAAGGCTTATCTTCGATTGTGGTGTTGTGGGGTGTATTAACCTCCATTATTCGTAAGTTGCCAACGACAGGACAATAATTTGTTGAGATCGCACAAGACCCCTAAATGTTAAGCATTAGTCTGTCACAATTATTAATAGACGATGTGACAGTTTATCGCATCGTTAAAATGATTTAGAAGATTTTCCGGCTTGGTTGTGCTCTTTTAAATAAATCCACAACACGCCACGAGTCGTTGGAATCAGAGACCCAAAATAATAAGAGTCTCCTGAGTAATGGTGAATATTTTTATCGCTGATTTGGAACAGATTACACACTTGGTCACTTGGGAATTATGTTTTGCTCTGACGCAAAAGACAGCGAAACTGAGAACCTTTAGAACGCGCAGTTGTTTGACGTCGAAAGCTGACAATATATCGTTAAACAGTGGAATTTTGATGCCAAAAATGACTGACAAAGGGTAGGGAAGAGCTAAAGGCAGGACAAGTATGGATGAGTACGTGTACATCTCCATCTTCGGCCGGCATAAGATTGGTAAATTTTGAAACTCTCTTTTTAGCTCTAAGGGTTTTAAGGACATCCCTTCATTTTGTGTTTTAATCAATTTCCCTTTTCTCTTTCCAGGTGTTCTAATCTACGAAATGTTAGTCGGCTATCCGCCATTCTACGATGACAATCCCTTTGGTATTTATGAGAAAATTCTTGGTGGTAAAATAGAATGGCCCCGTCACATGGATCCCATCGCCAAAGACTTAGTCAAGAAATTGCTCGTCCAAGACAGAACCAAACGACTGGGTAACATGAAGGTACGAGTACGTCAATCGAAAATAAAACAAAAAAGCATGTTGGACATTTATTATCTTAACTCGTGTTTGCCACACGCGGTACAAAAGATGCATTCTCTTGACAACGAAAACAAAAAAAAATTGAAAAACGAATTGAAAATTTGGAAAAATTTTAATCTCACCCACCATCACGAGTTGTGTATGGGAAAGAAAGGCTGTTGTGTGCTTTCAGGGAATGATATAATTTTTTTTTTATTTTTAATTTTCTGAGACACTTTCGACTTTTTGATATCAATTTTGTGGTGACAGGTTCATGCTCATGCCACTTAATCGTGACAAAGGCCGACTCAATGACGCTGGCGGTGTGAGAGTTAAGAAAACAAAAGACCAGCATGTGGCATCAGAACATAATCAGACAGATTTACACTTGTATGAAAACTCATGATGAAAATAAATCTTTACTCATTCACGTGGAAGAATTTCTCTGTTTTTTAATTGATTTTTGTTTTTCTTTTTGCAGAATGGTGCGGAGGATGTGAAACGACATCGGTGGTTCAAGAATTTAACTTGGAGTGATGTACTGAATAAGAAACTGACGGTAAGTTGCGAACAATTTATCAGGGAGGAGAAAGCTTATCAAGACAGAAATGTTGCCTGCGACTGGTGTTCAAACCGGTACAAACCTAGAATTAACGAACAAAAACCCTAATAACTTTATTATTGTCAGTTTCTAATAAGTTTTCTTTAAAGTGATGCCCTCAGATAGATTTAACTGCCACGAAAATAAGAATCTTCGGCCAGATTTGACGTTTCAGACGTCAAAAGCGGCAATATGGAATTCGAGTCTCGAACATATTCAGACAACTAAGCTGTATGAATTTAACCCTCTACTGCTCGCGTTAAGATCCAGCGATAAGATTTTTTTTATTTTTGGTTTTTATTTTTCATTTTTAAGAGTTTAGAAGATTTAAAAAAAAAAATTACAAAAATCTGCTTACGTTTAAAAAAACAATCACTTTCGCCATATATGGCCTCTTGAGCAGTAATCAATTTTTCAACCTGAAAAAAATTTCCGAAATATGGCATTTCTGCCAACCAAAAGAAACACAATTTTAGAAATAAAAAAAAATTGTGTTTGTAGTCACTTACAACGTAAAATCAAGCATTGTTTTTTCTTATTTTTTTTCACTATGTCTATAGACTGTGCACTATTGAACTTGACTACAATTTGTTCGCTCTTATGTAGAGATAACAAAAACAAATTCACATGTACACATACACAATGACTTCCAATGACCACAAATAACGGTTGTTTTCCCGTAGCTGTCGCGCAGCCCTTGCAGTCGACGCCTGAAAATCAAAAGCCATATATGGCTTGTTGAGCAGTAGAGGGTTAAGCAATGAATTAATATTGGCAGCATTTTTTTTTACAATTAGCACGCACTAAAGATAATCGGGAAGCTAACGACGGCCGAAGAGCCACTTAGACTCAGGGTATCCTCTCAATCAACTGATTAGTACGACAACGTGCCTGAATGGCAACAATACTATCTCCAGGAAAACGGACTACATTGTCCCCCATATTGACTTTAACGTTAGATATAGACCTCGGATTCCTAGCAAAAGCTCTTGGAAGTCCGATGCAGTTCTGAGCGACTCCGCAATAGAAATATTAACATACGGATCCAAGACTCGCTACTCGATAGATTGTAGCGCTATTGTACTATACAAAACATAGATAGTTAGGCAGCTATTAAAGCCTTGGAATCGCCGACAATACGATCAAGGTTGGTAAAGCAATGCCGCAGATCTCTCAATAAGATTGCGAACAGGTGCGACGTAATCCTGTTCTGGGTCCTAAGACATAGGGATGTTCTAGGCAACTGCAGGGCAGACGAGCTGGCAAAAGAAGGTGCAGGACTGCATCTCCCCGAGAACCGGGGTGAACCTTCTGTCCCTATCGAACCGATCAAAGCCCTCCTTGACACCGATGCTAGGAAATTGGCAAACAATAGGTGGAACAACATCAGTACTTGTCTCTTGTCAAAACAAATCTGGCCCTAGATGAATTTAAAAAAGACGAAGATACTTTTATCCTCTGACCGAAAAAACTTAGGTTCACTAGTAGGAGCCCTCACCGGACACTGCTTGATAGGCAGACATGCACTCAGATTGGGGGTAAACTTCAAAGATTTCTGTAGAAGCTGTAGAGATGAAGAGGAGGAGGAAACCACTACCTGTGCACTTGTCTTGTCCTTGCAACATTAAGAAGAAAAACCCTCAGGGAATATTTCTATGATGATCTAAACGATCTAGCCGAACTCGATATCCAAAAGATAAGGAAATCTATCTCCGAGTCAAAGTGGTTCAATACATAGAGTTACTACCGATACGGTCACTCCCTGCTTGAACGGAGACAGTCACCTAACCTAACGGTATTATAACTACCCTTAACGAGAGCACGGGCATTAGGGAAGTTAGAGGAGAGCCAAAGGAGATACTAATGCAGGTGGATCTTTAATGTTTGTGGGTTGTAGTGCTGATGAAACACAGACCTAAGTTAGGTTAGGTTAATGGGCAGGCGAAAGGAAGAACCATATCGCCACACTCAGGTCAGTACAGACCCATTGTAATACCCGTTGGGGAAAGAGAGTATCCCCTATCCATAAGAACGCTACGCAATTGTTGCAATTGCATGCATATACATATATGTATATCAGCAGAACATGACCAACTTTCTGTGATACAAACCACCCTGTGGATTTGATGGATCCCATCCAAGGAACTTATTTCATAAATGACAGATACTACGACAATGGCAAAGGAAGTGAGTTGTATCCTCGTGGGCCTCCTCATCGCCGCACACCTTACAAAGGTCTTCTTCTGTCATTCGAAGGTTTTCATATGGTACTGCAGCGTATTATACCCTATAAGAGTACATAGGGATATTCTGTCAATCTGTAGAAGTCTGTCGATCCTAGCCTTAACGAATTTTGGCCATATCGTACTTGTGGTTGCACAGTCCAAGTGTTAGCCTCCCTTAAGGCTCTATTCCCTGCTTCGAGCTTAAGTGTGCAAGTCTCTGCTTGTTCCGGGCTTATTGCCGAGGCGTTTCTCGCCAGTTCGTCAGCATTCTCGTTTCCTGGTATTCCTTCATGTCCAGGGACCCAACAGAGTATCACCTTGTGCTGTGTTCCAAGAACCTTGAGCTCTTCTTAACAGCACCTCACAAGCTTTAATTCTATTTCCTTAGCAGAAATTGCTTTAACACAGACCTATGTTCCACATTCCGGTTGTAGGACTTATGAGAGAATCTCTGAATTTGACTGTACGTCCGAAAGTAGGCTTAAGGGTGAACTGATGGGCATTCAAAGCACGACACGTATTGCAGGGGAAGTATTGAAGGGGCGGAATCCAACTATTTCGCTGGTTGTGAAATAAACCATAAAATAGTGAGAGACAGAAGTTGAGTCTATTGATTTCGCAATGTCCCTGTCACCAATAAGTTTTAACGCGCGATTTTGGATTCTATCCCTGCACTTATAATCCTTGAAAGAGCTTCACAGGTCTCAAAAGCTTCCCCAACTAAGCTGCATTAATGCCACAGCTTTGCCACAAAGCTAACATAGTGTTAACTCCCAAAGTTGCCAATAGATCACGAGCTGATGAAGCGTGCGAGTGTTAATTTCGATGTTTACTCGATGCGTGTGACTGTGACCCGTTTTGAGTGCAGTGAATGACTATGTCCGAACGTGTCCTGTTTATTGATTCGGTACTCTGTAAACGACCGCTCGTCGTTTCATTTGATCAACGGCCATGGGAACAATTTGGCTGACAGAACTTAAACCTTGCGAAGAAGCTCTGATTTCTCATCCAAAAAAATGTTAGAAAACTTGCCGTCTGTTTTAAGGCCAAAGCAAGCCGAAAAATTATTTCGAAACACTTTTAGTTCCCGTGAACTGCGTCAGCTCCTGCCAGAGATACCTGTGACAGAGTGATATGCTGTTAATTTTTTATTTTTTTTTTATTAAAAACACCCTGTACTTGGGTACCACCACCGGATGTTTGTCATTAATTTAGTTTAATACTTTTCTTAGCGTCAACAACATTTCCTTCACGAGTCTGAACTTTGAACAGTGTTTACCCAACAACAGACACTCACAAATCAAAAACAATACAACGCATAACCAAACATTCTTAGATTCAATATTTTTTTTTTTTTTTTTTCTCAAAATTGTTGTCAGATTAAGCAGAAAATAAATTACCAAAAATGTTATCTGTCAATTCTGCCCATCAAAGCGTTCTAAACACCAGAGCCCGTCAAATAAATTTTCTCCAAAACGTCAGACATTTTGACTCTTCCCACTAAAAACAATAAAAAAAAATCCAAAACGTTCCAAAATGTTGCTTCAAATACAAAAAGAAAAAATTCCAAATCCCCTGTTTATTTGTTCATGAAAAAGTTTGAAATATTTTTCAAATGACGCTCGAAACAGAAAAATGCATTTTACCAGCGTAGAAGCGGGAGCTGCCAGGTATTCGTCCAAAGAAACCAGCTCCCAGCCCACGCCGGCCGTTTTGGCCCGCAACAATGGTTCGGAAAATTAAAGCATCGCCGCCAGAGCGCCAAGGTTAGGAACGCCGTAGCATTTTCAAAAATTGAATAATAGCCGCGTTGGAAAATATATATATAATAAATTTTCTCAAGTTTTTGGCCGGCCATTGAATTATTTTATATTATAAACAATTTTTAATGAAAAGTCGAAAGAAATATATGTACGAGTATGTTTGCGAAGGAGGGCAGCCTGCAGAAGTGATTGCGTATGCTGTGCGGTGGTTGGTAGAAGTTTGTGATAAATGACCGCGGCATAATCATTCTAAAATTACACCATGAGCTCACGATGGCCGGTCGGGGAGGTTGCGCGCACCGGCGGATAACCACAAACGTATTAATTTGAATGACCAACAAATAAAAACAGAAAAAGAAAAAAATAAATAAATAAACGAATCTTAACGTTTTGTATAATATTCCGATTGGCTCGGTTGGTAAATTAAAACCGAAGAGGGTGGTAATTGGCCACCTGTTGGGCGGTAAATGGTCAGACGGAGAAGACACAGCAGTTGTCCTCGTGAAGAATTTCACGCGCCATGGTGGTACACGAGTCGCTCAAGGTGAGGTTTTATGAGGTTTCGTGGATGAAAATGGGCGATTAATTGTGGAGTATGATGAAGGCGTTCATATATTCAAGCTAAACTGGGATCTCCTTGTAACATTGACACGACGTTCAAGCTGGGTTATAAATATGACTGGTTTCCTAGATGTTTCTGTCACAATGGAAGGAATGGTCTCGGTGATTAACCGATGTCAACCATTCCAACACTTGTCTTGCACAATGTTCGGGATATCCGAACCCAACCCATAATGTGCGTCCCTTCAAATGCTCAGATGTTTACTCGCATCGATTACAATCCCCAAGATGCGGGGCGTTTTGCACTTATTCACAGATTTTGCGTTCATGCTTTCCTTTTATGATTACAGTGTCGTCAGCGCAGCCAATGTTGTCCATGACCATTGACTACTCTCTATCTTCTGCTGTTCATCGAGTTGTTATCTGTTTTATAAGTAGGTTAGATTAGGTTAGCGGGCCGATGAAAATGATAAAATCCTCTTTATCTCACTTAGGTCTATGTAGACCCGTTATGGTACCCATTTGCATTACCAGCTACTTCCCACTGCGTGATTTTATATGCCTGATGACAGCCACTTGGCTGTCTTTGCGAACTCAAGTAGATTCGACAGTGAACCATCGGATAACTTCTCGTTGTCATCGAAGAGGTATCTGCCCAATGTTCTTTTCCTAATATTGCAGAGGCTTGGGCAATGGCAGAGGAAGTGAGTCGTGTCCTCATGTACCTCTTCGTCCCCGCATCCTCTGCATAGGTCGTCCTCGGTCAGGTGCAGCTTTTTTGCAAGGTACCTGAGCATATCTTGAAAAGTAACCCTTATCCTGTTTAGGGAGAGCTTCTTGAGGACCAGCTGCAATAGGCAGAATTTCTAAACTCTCCCAACATTTCCTCCAAGAAAGAATCTTGGATTTGCCCAACTCTTAATCACGTGCATTATTCATGCACAACTTCGCACCGCAATTTGGTAGCTCCTAAGGCAAGAAATTACCAAAGATCCTTCGAGACAAATTTCAAGTCCGAATCATTTACATTTATCCTATAATTGGTCAGGCTTCGATAAAAATCTCAAAAATCCGAATCCAAAACTGCAATAAATTTCGTTTTATTCTCTTCGACAAACTTTTGTTAACGAAGAGCAACAAAAACAAAGTCACGCTCTGTCAACAGCAAAACGCTGCCGCCATCATTCTGCCAAATGACATCGAAACGTCTTATACCGCCATAGACACAAGAAGTGTCAATCTTCAGTCTCATAAAAGTCAACATAAACCTGCACATATGTCAATCACATCGTTGAACAATAATCATCATGAACGACGAGAGATCCAATTTACAGAATTTCAAAATAATTTACTTGCTTCTGTCTAATGACGTTCAACTGTCACCTTCATGACAGGCATGCAGAACGACACACGGATTTTCCGAGGTAAAAAAATGCAAATTTCGCGCACGAAATGACACCACGCACAAGTGTCCTTCTCACCTCAATCTCCTGTCAGTTTGAAAATTCAAAAAAAAATTCGCTTCGAAAACCTAATTTTTATGAAAATTAAGATCACGGTCAAAGTGCCACAACTACGTACCCGTAATATTAATAGTTTCCGACGAAAAGAAACAATTAATTGGAAAATAAATGGCAGACATTTTGTCTGCCAACAGAAAGAGGCACACCACAACAAATCGGTGATCACTCCTATAAAACTAATTGTTCGTCCTTCAACCGGACTGATGTTCGATTTTTCTTTTCTGTCTATAAAAATACACGTAGTTTTTAAAAACCACACAAGAAATTAATAATCAACATTTTCTTATATATTTCATTTGTGTACTTGCAGCCTCCCATAATGCCCGAAGTCACATGCGACGGTGACACAAGTAATTTTGACGAATATCCCGAAACAGATTGGAAGCCAGCCAGAGCTTTAGACCAAAGCGACATGCAGCTGTTTAATGACTTTTAAAATAAATTTTAAATAATGGAAGCAAACAAAAACAAAAAGAAAAAAACCAAAATTATAATTAAAATTTTTTGTGATCGATCGCACCCGGGTTGTTGGTTTGGGGTTTTAATTTATAGTTTGTGGGGGAGGTTCTCGCCGCCATAGGCTATCCGCCAGTCTATCGTTTTTGTGAATAAATAAATTTTTGTTTTAAGTTCAGGACGAGATCTATAGGTGCATATATGCTTTTAAAATTGCGTTAAATTTATTTATTTATTGTCCATGCACGAGAGAAATTTACTAGAACCTGTCTTGTTGTTTCTCTTTCATTTTGTTTTCCGTTTAAGTTAATTTATTATTTTATATCAAATTTTGTTGATTTAATTTTTAAGTGCTAAGAAATTCTATAACGTTAACAAAAAATAAATTTGAAACCAATTTATACATTGTATACACAACTTAGGGAATAATAGTTTTTGTACACCCAAAATGCAGTCTGTGAGGAGAGAGCATTGAGTGTAAGGAGGAAACTTATTTATTATTAAAGCAAAAATTGTTTAATTTAAAGAAGAAAAAAAATTAAAATAAATACTTAGAGTTAGTGAGTAGCATTGCATTTTGTTATTCACAATTTATTTAAAGTATGCAGAAACTGAAGTAGATTTAAGATGACAAAATAAAGAATAAGCAGAAAAAAAAGAATTATGCCACGACTTGTGTATTTTTTTGAACAATTATGTGGATAACGGCAGACGGACAATAATATTTCGCCCTCCAGCAAAGTCGATCCGCCCAAATCTGTTATCGGAGGTGGTGTCGTGTAGGCTGTAGTTTCCGACAGTGCTACCAAAGATGCCCTCTCTTCCTAGCTTTGCGTTAAAATCGCCTAGGACAATCTTAATGTCATAGCTGGGGCACTGCACATATGTCTTGTCCAAAAGCTCCTAGAACCTGTCTTTGGTGTCGTCATTTTTCTCCTCTGTGGGAGCATGCGCGCATATCAGGATTCTGTTGGCGAATTTAGCCTGGACGCGGATTGTCGTGTTCGCGGATTGTCGGCGTTCGCTCACATACCTGAAGTTTAAGACTTTTTGCCTAAGTCTGCTTCCAACTAGAGCTGTGTCAATCACGATTGATTCGATCTTTTTGACCCGTTCACCGTATTGGTGATTGCATTCACACAACTACAAATCAATCATTCACAAAGTCAATACTTTTGCGTGACCGATTCGGTTGTTTCGACTAACCAGTTAAGAAAGAACGAAACAGAAATTGAATGAAAAAGAGGAACAACAAGACCCATTTGACCGAAATCGTTCAGCAGTATTCCCTCTACGCAATCAATACAATCTGTCTGTCTCTATCCAATACTAAAATGAACGAAAGTCTTCTGATTGGAATTTTTGAATGTATTGAAACGAAATGAAGTGAAATTGTATATCTGTCATTAAACGATTGAATGATTGATTGGAAAGACCGAATCATTTTTGAAACCAATACTTGAACGATTTGATCTTCAAATTTGAACGATTGACACAGCTCTATTACTTACGACAAATCCACATCCAAATAAGCGCTGATTTTGGTGCCGATAGCAATCGCCGTAGTATATATCGCAGTTTTCCATCCTCTTTTTGCCCGGCCCATCCCACCGCACCTTTTACATTGCGGAGATATCTGCTTTGCAACAGTCTAGGACCTCCGCTAAGTGTTCGGCTACACGCGGTATATTAAGGGACCTAACATTCCGGGTGCAAATCCGAAATTCGTTGTCCTTAATTCGTTTGCATGGGTTATCATCAGTGAATCCGTCTGTATCCGAGGCTTGTTGTTGCTTCGTAACTCGCTGTTTTTTTTTCCACGGTCGGGCAGTTACCCCGGCGCACAACCGCCAAACCTGGAGCACCAGGTCCATTGTAAAAACCCCTAGGACAAGGGGCCGGTTTAACCGATGTCAGTAACCCACTTCGGGGATGTGAGGGCTACCTTTGGCCCCTGTAGGGCTCACCCGCCACCATCTCTTTTCCAACACTCCAACCGATTCTTGGAAATCCTTATCTGCCTAAGCCCAGATAAGGTGTTGTTTCCGTTCCGGAAGTTATAGACGCCACTGTTGATTCCATCAAGGGAGTTCTTCCGCTGTCGTGTTTAAAGTGCTGCAATTTTTTTCTTGTGGTCAGCACTCGCGCTTATAATTTTAGCCAGTGGAGTCCGGGTGGACAACAACCAGTACCCAATAGCTACCGCGAGGAGTTAAAATAAGCACAATTGATGTGTAGTAACAGTTACAAGACTGGACATCGCCAAGTTGATACGAATCAGAGTCCACCCTATTACTGCAACACCCAGCCATCAGAAAAGTTATCATGCAATTGGTATTTTGCTGAAAGACACGTTCCTAGAGCTCTTAACCATCGAATAGGGCCTTCTTACGACATACATATCTAAGACGGGACGAACGTTTATCCTTAATAAGAGATCGACTTGATAACATCAATCAATCCTGCACCATACATTTTTGGCAGCAAGCTCCTAGCACGCTGTATCTTCGGAAGTTGCTTAATGCTCGAATACTTTTTTCCCTCAAAATCTTCGTAGTTCCCATCAATGTCTGCTGTTTGAAAGCCGGTCGAGATTAAGTCAGTGCTCTATCAAAGAAAACTGCTATTTTAGAATAGACCGCAACCGACGTTTTTTCGGTTCGGATCTATGCTTTCGCGAGTATAGAGACAGAAGCGACTAAAATGGGTTTAGCGGTAAACGAGGGCAAAACTAAGTATTTGCTGTCAACAAGAAGGGAAACCCAACACCGACGAAGTAGGCAGAACGTCACAGTTGATAGCTATACCTTTAAGGTAGTAAGGGACTTTGTCTACGTTGACTCTGCTATTACCTCCGATAATGACACCTCGTCGAAGAATAACTCTTGTCAATCGAGATGGCTAGTATATATAGGGCGAATGGACACTAACGCTCCGGCATGCAAAGTCTTCGTATCTAACCCGGAGGGACAACGCAGTAGAGGAAGACCTCGCCTAAGGTTGCGCGCATAAGTAGAAGGGGACCTCAACCAACTTGGCGTGAGCAACTGGAGGCAATTAGCTTAGGACCGGGCTAACTGGAGAGGCTTGTTGGTTGAGACCCAGGTTCACCCCTAACTGTCTGGCTTTAATTGCCAACCCAAAGGAAAATGCATGAAGGCTTTAATGTCGGTTTCAGAGGTTTAATAGTGTAAAGCGACTGCAAAGTCCACAACCCTTTTACAAGTACCATTGCTAACCAGTCCTTAACCGAATACCACGACATATGTACATACATTCATGCACTACGACTTGAAAACCTAATAGGAATGACACATAAAGCAGATCTAAGAAGCCGACGCCGCACATTTATTTTCTCTCGATCTTGACAAACGGAAAGAGTGGTTTATTCGCAAACATTTGACCATCAACGTGGGGGCGTCCTTCTTCAAGCGGCACAATTGACTTCTGCAGCTTAGAGAGCGCCATCATTTCGTCAGCGCCTCTTCGTAATGAAATTGTATTCTTTTTAAAAATTTTCGCCTTGATCATTTCAAGACATGAAGGTCAATGAATATCCACACATTTTTGAACGACTTATTAAAAAAAACTCAATTATATCGTAAAAAATATTGGAAAATGCATAAACAAATCAAGGCAGACCAACACACCGATCTACCATCGCGCATCGATTCAAACGATCTACTCCAGTGTTTACATAGATCTCACATGATCGTGCAGCAACTCTGCCTCAATCTGTATCTTGTCTTCGTCTCTTAGATGCACATCTTTTGTTTTTCGTTGTATCTCTCGCTCATTATAGACATTAGCTCTAACAAGGCTGTGGAAAAGTTCAATGGCACCCAAGCCTATTTATGGAAAATAGGTTAATTTCCATTTGTAAACGGATAAACGATCTGTGTAGCCCACTGATCGGTCCGTTAATGGTTACATCATTACACGGTGCTTATAAGCGCATTATGCACGAGTATACCTGGTTTTTCTTTTCTGTAATGAGGTGTAAAATTTCTTCGGATGTACTGTTACAGAATATTGAAGTAGAAGAAACAACCCACGCCACCCACCAACACGCCCGTCAGATGATCTTGAAAAATTATTTTCAAGCAAAAGCCAAAAAACGATAAGCAAGTTGCAGATAAACGAATGTGATTTTGGGTAAAGTGGATTTTTATTGAGTTTTCAACAGATTTGCGCCGCGTTAATGCCTCATGGGTGGCGACGCGAGATTTATGGGCACGAATTAAGCGAGAACGGCCACGCTCGAGTCTTCAAGTCGCAAGGGATTAATTGGCCTTAATTTTGTTTTTGAGTGTAACACCATGCCGACTGGTTTATTTGGAACACGTTTCGACCATCAAATGACTCGGAAATAGTGCCACAAGTGGGTTGTCGTTGCTACAGGAAGCGTTAAAAGAAGCCATCCAGGACAACTTTTCTGGGGATTTTTTTAGTAAATGGTGAACTAATGAAGGGAAACCTCAGGGTCTTGAATATGGATGAAATGAGACCTTTTTGATTTAAGAAAAAAAGATCAAGCTCAATCGGATTGCATCAAAGTGTATTGTTTAGCCGATTATGAGGGGTGGGGATGGGAGGCATTTGCATTTTCTTTGTTGAAAAATGTCCATGTCGGCGCCTATCAAATGGAGGACATGCATTTGAGCTATTTACATGTACTTGGCCTGAACATCATGAAGTACTGGTCGGATATTGTTGTTATTAGGCGTCCCCGGGCTTATGCATGTATGTATGTACATATGTATGTAGCCACAATAGTGAGAGCGAATCTCGAAGTCAGAGAGAGGGGCAAATGGGGGGAATGAGAGAGAGAGAGACATAATCATGTCATCATTTTCAATGACCCCCTTATCCACAATAAGTGTCGCGGGGTTAGGGTGTTTAAGTCGACTCTCCACATCTCCCGATCTTCCGCCATCGACTCTAAATCATCAGGGGCTATCCCCATAAGGGTAGAGGTGAGATTTCGGACTTGGTCCAGTCATCTCATCCTAGGCATACCCAGGGGACGCCTACCCGATGGCACTGATTCCATGGCACGTCTTGAAAGCCGAGTTGGAGACATGCGTTGAACGTGCCCAAATCATTGAAGTATGAACCTCTCCGCTCGAAGAAGTAGCTGCTCGACATTGAGTGCCTCGGGTTTTCTGGTGTTTCTAACTCGATCTCGACGAGTTTCCCCAGCAATACAACAAAGACATCTTATTTCGGCAGCTTGTATCCGCGATCTTATTCTTTCGGTCATAGCCCAAACCTCATGCCCATAGGTGAGGGTCAGAACAAATATTGATGCCAAGTTCAGCTCACCTGATGACAGATTGACCAAGCTGTCTTCAAATTGCTCCAGCCTTACCAATCCTACAGGATAACTTAGTATTGCTCCTCTCATCACTCGTGAATAGGACCCCAAGATACTTAAACTGCTCCACCTGTTTCAATGGAACTCCACTAAGTAATGGTAGGTATAATTCGGTAAATCAGAGCCTAGAGCCAGACGGACAGTCTAGAATTTTTGTCAAATGGACCGTCCAACCAATTTGAATGCCTCGGTTGGCTACGCACTTGCAAGCAAGTTCTGTAATGGTAAGTTTAGCCTGATTTCGGAACAAAAATCAGTAAAATGTTTAACGAACCTGACCTCTTCGTTAATAGTCCCAGAGATACCCTTGCTCACGGCTCGATTTCGGCATACTTCAAGCATTGACGCCATTTTAAATGACCAACCCCGCGCATGGAATCAGGGGCCGAATTACTTCACTCATTAAC
This sequence comes from Matsumyia berberina, assembly GCA_917880715.2. Taxonomy (NCBI): domain Eukaryota; kingdom Metazoa; phylum Arthropoda; class Insecta; order Diptera; family Syrphidae; genus Matsumyia; species Matsumyia berberina. The sequence goes on from OU862870.1 coordinate 54,010,316, forward strand.
GAGTAACTCGTCATCGAAATGTGAGGATTTTGCATTACCGCTCTCAATAAAGTTAATCGGTCATTCGATCACGAGTTCCATTCACTCACTCGTTATCGATTGCAGTAATTCGGTTAACATGGTTAAAACAACCATGGAAGTAAAGAGAAAGCACGTATTAGACAGTGAAATTCTTAAGACGAAAATAAAAAGGAAGAATTCAAAAACCAAAAAAAAGTGAATGTCCAACCTGTCGAGTTCTCGACTGACGAAGAGGAACTTAGAAAAGAGACAGAAGGACATCGTCACAAGGGGAATAAAAATAAAAAACGCAAAATGAGTGCATCCCCAAAAGTCTCACCAACAAAAGAAAGCTGCACAGTCACTGTGTATGCTTCAGACAAAGAAAATAAAACACAAAATCCAACCAAGCCCCCACCAATTATAGCGCTGCAAATAAATAAGTATGAAAGCTTGGCCAAAGTATTGGAGGAAAATCAAATTAAAGCTAGTACAGCGCTAATAAACAAAAATGACATCAAAATCAATGTGTTGAGATTCATACCCTACGTAAATCGAAACAAGTACCCCAATGCAAAAATTGTCAAAGATATGGGCATACACATAGATACTGCAGCTCAAATCCAAGATGTGTGAAATGTGCAGAAAGTCACCACACCAAGGAATGTAGGAAGAAAGAAAATGAACACCCTAAATGTGTAAACTGCAATGAAAACCATCCTGCTAGCTACAGAGGTTGTTTAGTTGCAAAAGAAATCCAACTTGCAAGGGTCAAAAAGCTAAAGAAACATAAGGAAGAGCAAAAAGTCAAAAAGGACTTACAAAAAAGATAATCAAAAAGGTCCCGAAACAAAATACAGCGGGTCCAAAAATGACATACGCTGAGGCAGCATCAATAAATAACCAAGCAGATAAAACGATAAGACGCAAAGTAGAGCCAAACACTGGAATGGAAAACCTCATGAAACAAATCCTAAACAGGATTGATTCCATGGAAAAATCGAATAAAACGATATTAGATAGAATATCGTTGTTAGAGAGACAGAACAGCAACAAAAAAGCTGTGCCAAAAAGACAAACATGATGAATAGAATAAAAATTCTTGAATGGAATGCTAATGGTATCGAGAGTCGCAAGGACGAGATGAAAGTGGCTCTTGACATACACCAGATTGATATATGTCTCATTTCAGAGACACACTTTAAATTGATAACTAATTTTAAACTGCAAGGATATGAATTATATCACTCCCCACATCCTCATAACTGTGCAAAAGGTGGGGCTGCAGTGTTAATAAAGAATACAATAAAACACCATATAGAAGCAAAATTCCAATCATGTGCCATCCAAGGAATTTCCATAAGTGTAGAAACGGGTAGTGGGCAAATATCTGTTGCAGCAGTATACTGCTCTCCTAAATATAGACTAAAGAAATATGATTTTAAAAGCCTTTTCCGCATATTTCACAATCGATTAATCGCGGGAGGGGATTTTAATGCCAAGAATAAATATTGGGGATCTAGATTAACAAATACTAGAGGCAGAGAATTATATGAAACTATTAAAGAAGTCGGCGGCAAATATCACTCAACGGGGAAACCTACCTACTGGCCTACAGATAGGAATAAAACCCCAGATCTTGTAGACTTCTTTATATCCAAAAATATATCTTCAAATAAAATAAATATAGAAGAAGGCCCTGATCTTCAATCAGATCATTCCTCAATACTTCTTACACTTGGCGATAGAATAATAATAAAAGAACATAGCCCTAAACTAGTTAATAGACTGACTGATTGGAACCACTTTAGGCAGAAGTTGGAAGAATGTATCCAACTATCGTCAGCTATTCAAACAGAAGATCAACTAGAAGAAGCAATGCAAATATTTACACTGGATATACAAAAAGTTGCATGGGCTGCAACTCCCCAAAGAACAAACAAGATTAAACAAAACTCTTATCCTCGTGAAATATGTGAAATTATTACAGAAAAGAGGAAAGCTAGAAAACGCTGGCAACAGACAAGGGCGCCAAGCGACAAAACCACACTGAACAACTTAAATAATAAGCTCAGAAAATCTATAAGAGAATTTAATAACGAGTCTTTAAAATCGTATCTTACCAGTCTTACAAATGATTCTAGTACCGACTACTCGCTCTGGAAGGCAACAAAGAAAATGAACAGGCCAATAGCTCAAACTCCGCCAGTAAAAACCAGAGAAGGTAATTGGGCAAAAAGCAGTCAAGAAAAAGCAAATACTTTTGCAGAGTACCTTGAGAACGTCTTCAAACCTTATGAAGATAAAGATTATCAAGGAAACGAAGAAACGTGCGAAGAAGACAGACCTATTCGGCCGGTAACAGCTAAAGAACTTGCCAAAGAAATCAAAGAAGGCATAAAAATAAAAAAAGTCCCAGGGTTCGATTTAATCACAGGGGAAATTTTAAAACAATTTCCTCGAAAAGGTTTAAAAAAACTAGCGCAGATTATAAATGCTGCATTTAAATTAAAATATGTGCCAAGCATGTGGAAGGTCGCGGAGGTAATAATGATACCAAAACCAGGTAAACCACCTAGCGAAGTAACCTCATATCGCCCAATATCGATACTACCAATGTTGTCCAAGCTATTCGAAAAAATGCTGGCAAAACGTCTGCAAAAAATTATTGATGAAAAATCGCTACTTCCAAATCATCAATTTGGGTTTAGAAACAAGCACTCTACAATTGATCAGGTGCATAGAATCACAGATAAAATCGAAAAAGCATTTGAAGAGAAAAATGTGTGCTCTACAGTATTTCTTGATATAGCACAAGCTTTCGATAAAGTCTGGCACAAAGGACTGATACACAAACTACAAAAGCAACTGCCGAAGCAGTATTCGACCATTTTGGAGTCTTATATATCAGATCGATTCTTCAGAATTAAGCAAGATACAGAGTGCTCAACATGAAGAGAGATTAAAGCTGGTGTACCGCAAGGCAGTGTGTTAGGTCCAGTTTTATACCTTCTCTTCACTAGCGATTTGCCTGAAAGTGAAGAAACCACCATAGCTACTTTTGCAGATGACACAGCCGTCCTTGCTGTGGGAGCAACTGTCGAAATAGCAACAAAAAAGCTTCAGACGGCAATAAACAATATTTCAGAATGGACTAAGAAATGGCAGATTAGATTAAATGACCTTAAGTCAATCCATATTAATTTTACGTATAAAAACGTACCACACATTCCAGTCTACATTAACAACAATGTAGTAGAATTTTCTAACACAGGCATGACTCTAGACGCTAAACTGCGTTGGAAAGCGCACGTTAGGAAAAAAAAGATGAGTTGAACATGCGATACAGTAAAATGTATTGGCTTATTGGGAGATACTCATCCCTGTCCAACTACAATAAGTTATTGCTATACAAGCAAGTCCTAAAACCAGTATGGACCTACGGGCTCCAATTGTGGGCATGTACATGCCAAACAAACTTACAAAAAATTCAGGTTTTCCAAAATAAAGTACTAAGGAACATAGTTAATGCACCTTGGTACATACGCAACGCCGATCTGCATAGAGATCTAAATGTTGAAATGGTTGAAGATGAGGTTAAGAAGGTTGCTCGGAGGCATAGAAATCGGCTTCTCAATCACGTAAACACAGAAATAACAGAACTTTTAAATGATGACAATGTAATCAGGAGACTGAGACGGATAAAACCTCTTGATCTGTAAGATTTGGCTAGGGCTAAGAAATTAGGTATTAATTTCAAACAAAACAAGTTTAAAAATCCGACAAACGGCGGATTTATCTCTTTAAATTCATTAAATAATTCAAAATATAAATTGCTGATTAGTCGTACGACTAGGTGCAATCTTATTCGGGATGGCTAATGTCAGTCCCCCGGAAGTTTTTTTTAGATGAGTTAAAGTCCATCACTATTGCAGAAGCATCCCTCGCGTATAGCTCTGCAATGTCTTTCGATGATTTTTTACTTCCAGCGAAATCCTAACACACAAAAAAAAAAAAAAAAAACATCGCACTATCATCAGCCCAAAACCTCCTAGCAAAATACACAACAAACAAAAGACGAGGGAGCGGACATCATCTTGATCAGCGACACGGAAGAAACTCTCGATAGCAGCATTATGGATCTGTGACAAAGCAAATCAAGTTGCCATATGGATGTTTTGAAGACATGCTTTCCAAGATACTAACAAACAAGCGGTCGGCTTCGTGCGATCAATGCAATGCTTTTCTACAGTTGTTACATCCGACCCAGTTGGATGCTAGACAACCTGGTAAGGGACGCTTATGTGAAGCCTCCAAATTTTATTGCTGGCGACTTTAACGCACGGGCAAAATAATGGGGTGGCAGACTCACCAATACCAGAGGACCTACGCTGTCCGAAACATTTGCACGTCTAAATAAAGGCTAAGCAAATATATGCCGAATAATACATATCGAAAAACAGGAATGAGCTCGATAGTAGATATTACCTTCGCCAGCAAATTCCTCCTCCGAAGTATAAAATGCCGAATCAGCTGAAAGGAAAAAAGTACAGCGCTCTAAGCTACCGGGACCAAGATGGAAACACACCTGGATGGATATGGCTAAAGAGGCAGTTCAGGTATTCCTAGAAATATAATACTCTGGGAAAAGCTTGCTAGACTAGCAGAAAAAATGGAATTCAGACGATGGATTGGCAAAGCTGTCATGAAAGAAAGATGATTGAAGAGAGTTAGAATCTCACATGTTGTTCTGTACGGGCTCACAGTATCTATGAATATTTCTACCTACCTCGACCGTCAGAAAGGAAAAAGTGACAAACTTGTTACTTGTGATGAGAAGAATAGAAAAGCTCTATGCACTGCACCCTGGGTAATGCAATGTCCAATGCCACACCAGCTCCTTCCTCCATTGGTTTTCTGTATACTCATGGCACGCGACCAAATCAAAGTGCGGTAAAAGAAGCTTGCCTGCACATACGTTAAACTTTCAAATGATATCTGAAATGCAGGAAACCAGCATAACCCTTCCCAATTCCACAAACACCACTCAGAGCCAGTGGAGCACCGACCTTAAGAAAAATAATCTTCTTTCCGAATATTTTTTTCATTTTTCGCTTCATTTGCAAGTGAAAGTAACAGAACACTTTAGACTAGAATTATAATAGACTTTCTCGAACATCTGGTGATACAGAAATGCCATAGTTAGATTACCCACAGCAAATTGCCGCATTGTTTAAAGAATCAGAAAACACTGTGATGACCTATGCAAATTACTAGTAAAGAGTCCATCCATGCCGTGCTAGAATTGTGAACCTCATACGGGATGGAAATTGCCGAATAGTTACAGATTGGTAAAACCTAATGCCCTCAAAGAGCCACCCAAAACATCTTCCCTTGCAAATAATACTCACAAGTACATATTTCGAAAACTTACAGATTCCCAACATTTTTCTTTATTTCAGATTCGAATACAAAGTGTATGCGCACTAAATCTACACAACTTCTATTGCAGCGGGCTATTTGTCCTTCCTCTCCCCACTCAGTGAATTGTACACCCGATTCAGTTCGTTGGCCACCAGACTATCAACGATGACCCCATTTGTGTCAATAAAATTAGCGCAGGACTTAGTTGTAGAGGCTTCCCGTAATGACTTTGAATCATTCACCGATAATACCAGTGTGTACTTGTCATCATACTTCTTCATATCCGAACTGGCTTCCCAAGTTTTGACTCCACCATTGCCATCTTTTTGTACTGCTACAGCAAAGGTTCCCTTCTCACGGTACGTGGTGTGCAATGTCAGAACTCCCATAAGGAAGAAATACGACAAAACACTTGACAAAAGCACTGGACGTGACTCAGGGAATGGATGTGCATAATCCCAACCATGGGCAACCAAAGCCACACCAACTGCAAGACCACAAATCAGTAGACGAGTGTTGATGAGACCAAATTGTTCCTTAAAATTTGGACGATCCAGAAGAGCATTCTTGACAGAGTCATCGAGTGCGTGTTTTACAGCAGAACCATCCCATTTGTTGATTTTCACAACCTGAAAGGAGATGAGAGGAAATGAGTGGCCGGTCTAGCGAAGCGTCTGACGTGTCCCAATTGGGCCAACTACACTCTACTTTCACAAATTCACCAATTCAGTGGAGATTTGTATTTGCGTACCTCATCGACAATTTGTTTCTCTTTTGGTTTTTCCTCCTTTTTAGCTTTTGTGGACATTTTGAGTGAATATTTATGAAAATTAAAACTTGACAACTCGACAAAATACTATACGGCAGCTTGTTTAGTGAAAAATTGCAGTTCCAACACCCGTTTGACAGTTCCCAAATTCAGCTTGTTCCCCAGATATCACAGGCCGCAGCCACTTTGGTAGTGTTTCATTTTAAACCGGTTTCTTTGTTCCACAGTCATGTTGAGCTATTGGTTGGTAGATGGCGCATATTTTCATTTTTCAAACTTTGGGCAGAAATTAAAAGATGCATAGGATTTTGGGGTGAAGAAGGATTTGATTGCAGACATTGTGGTAATGGGTTGGTAAAATCGAATCAATGGCAAGGTGATAATTTCACAGAACACCCATCTGTGTAAAATTATAGTGACGTGTGAACGCTGACAAAGAGAGCCCAAAATCTGTCGAAGAGCGAATTTTCAAACCCAAAAAGAAAATCAAAACGATTTGTTATTCCTTTGAAGGTTGCGTAGTTCTTACGGTAAAAGCTGCTAAATAAAGACGGCATAGCCTTTTCAATGATCGCCGTGGCTTAGACTACTATGCGAGCGGTGTAGGTTCAAGCCCCAACCGCATCCACAGAACATTGGTCGTGGCACCACCTCTCGTCGGGGAAAGACAAGCCTTCGGGAGTACTGATTGTCACGAAAGAGCTTCTTAATTCGCCATTCGGAGTCGGCAATAAATTGAAGGTCCCTTTCATTCGTGGGAAACAGGTAAAACAAGCACAACATGAATGATTGCAAGAAGCTAGACCTTGGCTCATCCCGAGCCGTCGCGCCAGCTACTTATTTATTTTTAATCTTTTCAACTCATTGCTAATTGGAAAGCGAAGTGACGCAAGTTTGGCTAAAGATACCAAGATCAAAGCTATCAGCTTATAGTTGAAATTGTTTTACTCTTTCCGACCGAAGAGTGGGCAGCTTTATCCTTATTTGACGTAGAACGGTTGAGAACTAGAAGAGTGTCGCGAACTCAGACCTTTTATCTTAGCCTTTGGAACACCTCAGAGTGAAAACTTTTACCCCTGATACAGCTTCCAGTGGTTTGGGAGATTGTAAATAAACTGACAGGCAATGGTTTCAAAGTGACTAAGTGCAATGCGTAGGTAGACTCGGTGAAACAGGATTCTGGTCGCCTACGGCGTTCAGAGAAGCCTTTGTTTTTTAACACATATTCGTAACAAAATTCCCGACAGACGAATGGACGAATGGAATCATCACAAGAAGATAAGAACCCCTTTCGACACCAACGTGTATCAACCGGTCATGACCTCAAAGGTAAGCTACCTACAGCGAAAGCCAGAGGACTATCAATTCTCTGGAATCAGCATCAATTATGAATGCCAAAGTCAATTAAACTATCGAAGAATCCATCCGTCCCCTGCTCTATGAAAGTCCCACTCCAGCTAACATTAGACTTCGCACTTTTGGCAGCTGTTATCTTTGACAATCTAGAGTGCTTTACCAATACTGAGTTGTAAAGCTTTCTGAGGTTCATATCCCCATCTGGGTAATGAAGTTAAACTCATGGTCTACATGGGATGCCCATCAACCCATTAACCTTCCTACTTAGCTTTTGGAAGTGTTTAAATGGTCGCAATGAGCTGCAGGGCTTTGTGATTCTTATTTGTTCTCGTAATAAGCTTTGAACAAGTCAGGAAACTTAAACAAGGTGATCTTGTTATAGCGATTTGCATACAACAGCTTGTTCTTATCGTCAGTTAAAACGCTTATAGCTGTTTTGCATATAATTCCTTGCGTAGCCAGCCATTTACCCGAAAAGCGTTCTTCTAAGAGTAAGAGAAGGTTATCCTTTTACACCTAACAGCGGGATAACGATCTGAGTGGTTAGATCTTCACTAAAGCCGACTTATGTTCGCTTTTCCTTTCCTCTTCGGACGTTATATAACCTCAAAAGGCGATTATTTATTTTTTCCTTCACATCGTTGCAGTTTACCAATTTATTGCCTTTTTTGCACAATATTTGCGGTACATCATTCAATGGTAAGACTATCAATTCGGCTTTAACTCATTAATTACCCTCAAGAGTCCATAACTGTGCAAAATCATCTTTCGAAGTCTTGAGATGGAAAGGAAGGCAGCAGTGTGTGGTAATCTACGCGATGTGCCCGCCTCCCCTGGGGTTATTGCATCAATTCATTTTGATTTTAATTATTTTTGCGTTGAAATTGAAATAAATGAAAACGAAAGTAAGTTGAAGTTGCACAAATTTGGTATTCTTGCACAAAAAACCACAAGTTTAACTGGAATCATGTTGCGATGACATATTGAGCATCAGAAGCAATGAATTTTTCATCAAAAACCACATCCTAGAGGAGATAGTACTCGTATGCAGTTGACATTTCCGAGCGTTGACATTTCAGATGCCGTCATGAATGTCAAAAGTGATCAATTTAGCCCGTTTTCGAATGAACTCTTGCCGGAAAGATCTCAAAGTCAAGGTTGTCAGCTGACAGCACTAACTTGTAGTCATCAAAACTTCTCTTATCCTATAAAATAATTTTATGTGACGAGGCGTTGAAGCCCCATTTCATCCAGGGGAAGTAGTGCGTTATATTTTGCCTCCGAAACGCGTTTCCCAAACAACCTCGAATGGTGGGTAAATTCGAAGTTACTTCCTGTGCTCTGACAGATATAAAAAAAAAACGATCTGATCCAGTCTGACTGATACAGTTCCATGCATTAGCATAAATTACCCACACTCCCATAGTGTCCATCAATCTGCTTCCCAGACTTAATTTCAAGTGCTAGCCCGAGAAACAGGTTTGGATCGGTCTTAATTGCCACAGATAATTCAAATGAAGACAATCTCTGTTAAATGCTAAATGATATGGTTAGCAGTTTGTCTTTTATTCCGAAGCCTTCCATAAACATGGAGAGCTCTGCGGATGTATGGAGATATATGCACCCCGAACGGAATGACATAAATTTTGATTGATTCACTCTCAGTTTTTGGCGAAACAGAAAATGTGTTGCGACACCCAGTGAAGTGCAAAATTCGTTACAAAGCCAATGTCCCTTCATTTTGGCCGTCATAACGTTAATTAATGCTAAAGCCTTTCTAAAAGCCGAAAACTTGAATTTGTTAATGATTTTCAGGTTTTGCATTATTTTTTGGAAAGGCTTTGATATAATTTTCGCGATTGCGAGGCGCATTCATGTCTCGTGTGATTCACTTATCAATGTGCCAAGTATTTAATTAGTGAAACTTTGATTCTTGCAGTTTTCTGCCGAATCTCTACCTTGTCAGTAGTGGTAGACTCCCAGAGATGCAAATTCTTCACAGAGATGCAATTTCTGCTTATGTCAAAGCATAAGCATCGTAACTCGTCTTGAAAGTACTAAGAATGGATACCATATCCAATGTCGATGAATCTGTTTCATCAATCTCTTTTGCTGAGTGCCTTCTACAGAAGCTCCAAGGATCTTGTACTGACTTTTCACTTTTCTTTTAATTTTACCACCTTTAGGCCACTGCACGTCCAAGTTGAACGTTAATTATCCGACCAACCTGCGAATGGGATTAAAAGATCCACATCACTCTCGCAGCGTTGTTTACTCATTGATGAAGTCGAGACAAGGAGGACAAAACAAAACAAACAAAACTATGTTGTCTTAGACAGAATGTCACCTGTGAACATCTTCACTTTAAGGGAGTTGGGAACTGTGTCTAACTAAGCTACACTATAAACTCAAACACGGACACCGGTCCTGAGATCAAATGCAGTATAACTCTTGCTAAACACTGTTTTTTGTGCTAAGAAGACATGAGTGAAAAGGTTCTACCGCGAACAACTAAAGACACAATGCTACTCTATAGTGCTGAAGCATGGACTCTGTCGAAGGCGAACGATGATAGCCTTACTGTTGTTAAGAGTGAAAAATTTTTCAGTCCCGTTCGCATTGCACGATTTTGAAGAAGAAGATTGAATGACTAGGTTTACGAGCTATATTTATCGATGGGATTTAACGATGAACTTGATGGCAACGTCGACCTGGTCAAAAAGTAGCGCCATGGAAATATTGGCGCAGGGTCAAAAGTTCACAGACCAAAAGTCTACAATGCACTTTACCCGCCTGGGTGGGTTATAATTCCAAAAACCAATTGTGAACTTATCACCATCCGCCATCGACTCTAAATGATCAGGGAGAATTCCCATACGGATAGAGGAGAGATTTCGGACTTGGTCAAGCCATCTCATCCTAGGCCTACCCAGGGGACGCCTACCCGATGGCACGGATTCCAGGGCACGTCTCGGAAGCCGAGTTGGGGACATGCGTTGAACGTGCCCAATCCATCGAAGTATGGACCTTTCCGCTAGAAGAACTAGCTGCTCGACATTAAGTGCGTCGCGTGTTGTGGTGTTCCTAACTCGATCTCGACGAGTTACCCCAGCAATACAACGAAGAACTTATAACCCATCAAAATGAGCCAAAATTCCACAACATTTTGGGTCATAATTCCACAATGTTAAAAGGAAGTGAGCCATAAGTGCACAATTCTTTTTATGATTTATTTAAGTGCATGGAAATTAATCCACATAGGAATTTACTCCACCGCTAGTGGGGAAATTATCCACTTTTCGAATGTGGAGTTATTTCCCACTGCCAATGGGAAATTGCTTAACATGAACATTTGATGAAGTAGTTTCCCACGTAACTTGAAACATATAAATTTCTGAGTGAATTTGGCAGCTTATTTATAGTGCAACTAATCCCCAGGTGACATACCCTTAGCGGAACGACAATGTCGCGTGAGCGGCTAAATCTGGCGGAGAAAAGGGTTAAATCCTCTTAACCGGCCCATCCAAGCACTGTTTCATGCTCCGCGAACCTTTCTTTTTCAGACTTTAGCTTTGAAATAACCCCACTGGCTTTAGACGTGAAATAACCCCCTACGAATTAAGGCCAAAAGACCCTGCTTTTGGTCACTGTTGGATTTGTAGTAGGTCTAAGTCTGGCTGTATGCAAAGCACGCCCCCGTACATAAAAACCACTGTATTTTTATTTTCATATGAAGATTACCACTTTTAATAATTATGGACTTATGACCCACCTCAGTGAGCCATAAGATCACAATCGACGGTTTTATAGTCCTCTGAATTTCCGTGTGAACTTTGGCTTATTGTGAACTTATAACCCAACCAGCTGGGTCAAAAGTCCATTGTGGACTTTTGGCCTGTGGACTTATGACCCTGCGCCGAAAATATTTGAATAGCATGCCACCTAAATTTATGCTGAATTCAGTACCGTCCTTTCAACGAACGACGTTAATTGGATTAACTGGTTGAATGAAAAAGTCACAAACGTAACACGTCTTTCGATTTCACTACTTTCTCCATAAAAGCATTCCTGATCTCTACCCAAATTAGCAGTAATGACAGCAGTTTCGAAATTCGTACTTCAGTAACCATTGATCCTTTTGCTTTGGTGTGGCTGGCTACCGCTAAAGTCTAACCCGACCACCTCTTACTACACCAGTAGTCTCTGGACCGTCATTAACAATAAAAATGTTGCAGCTTCCTTAACAAGCCGTTAAATTTTGTAAGACCTCAGTCGCCTTTTCTGATTTACAACTCATCAGGTCAGTCGTGATATTTCAGCAACCATGGACCCCAATCAATGAACACACCTCTCAGCGGAAACGTTGTTTGCCAACAAACCGAAAACCAATTACCATTCCAAATACTTCCAAGGTATAATCACCCCGGCAGACTTGACTCCCTCCCGCCGCCGTCTGTTACAAATTTGTGTAATTTCAGTGTGGCTCGTGCTAAACCCGAAATCGGATCACGAAAGATGCCGCAAATTCAATCTCAATTCCAGCTGGCTGCCGCCGATTTATCCCTCATTATTAGATAATTTAGCGGAATCACCTAATGAGCTAATCCGAACAAGCTCCCGAATGTGTGCCTAATCATGCGTTCATCTACTTTCAATTGCTACCTGGGATATCGGATCTTCCGTCATAACCAAGCGAAACAGGTTGTTCGTGGCATCGTGACTTCGTCAAATCAACCTTTTGGTTGACTGCGAGGCAACGTAAACTCTTGTCAGAGACCAGGAACCTGTGTCGTCAGTTGTACCTGTGAATGTCATCTCGGATTGTATTGTGTGTGCCTAATGAAAGTCGACAGTGGTTGTCGTCGTGCTATGTCAGGTCAACTTGTTTATGGTTCGGCGGTAAAAGTTGTCTTCGGGTCTACTCTGGGTGAGGTATCAATTTAATAACCATTTGGACGTGAACAAGGGAAAGGTCGCCGGCTTTCGAGGAAGAAATCACAAGATAAATTGCACAAGTCGTGGATATTTTATTTTATTTTTTTTTTTTATGGTTTTCATTGGAGTTTATCACGGGAGATTCGAGTGAAAATATAGGGACAGTCGAGGGGGGAAGTTACACCGATTTAAGTTGTACAATTTTCTTAAGCCTTTAAGTGGTGTATCTGGTTTTTTTAGTACCGAAAAAGGGGCTTAAGCAATCGAGAGCTGATGTAATTTATTGAATTGATATCGGAGAAGTTGTTGGGATGCATGGTGTTTCCGCTTTTCAGAGAAGTGTTCATGGCTCTTGATGATTTCGACGCACCATTTCACCATAATGCAGTAACAACATAAACGGATGATGAGCCTTCTGCTCTAATAAAACACTAAGCCCTAAGCAATAGCACACGCACCCTGAAATTTCTTCTACAGTCGGTGAAAAAGACTGGCTTTTCATCGAGTTGGTATTATGTTGTTGATACTCCTATTGAAGTTATCTGTGTTCACGTGCTCCGCATGCTCAAAACTGACTCTTTAACCACCTCCGGAGTAAAGAAAACTATTGTTGGCTCTTACGAAGTATGACAGAATCGGATTCGGGAGGATCCACAGAGTCAAAGCTGTGACAAGCCATACCGCTTCCAATCTAATCTAATATCTGATGATGATGTCTGCCAACAATAGTTAGGGAACAAGAAAATTAAAGGCGAATAGTGGATTTGTCCAACTGATCCTCCACTGATCGATCTTGTTATCCCGAGAATAAAGTGTCGTAAAACGTTGGCAGCGTTTCGTACCATCAAGCTCTTGCAAGACGAGAGAGATGCCGCCTCTGATGTGCTGAATTTCACTCGGCCACCACAACGAAACCCCTGATTTTATGACGAGTGCCCACAAGCACATGCAGAGAAACAAGAGGGATACAAAGCGACGCTGCACAGAAAGACCAGAGCTACTCGCGAGCTCTACGAGCAGAAAAGGAGAGACGAATACCGGCTTCTCAGGCGGAAAAGGAAAGAGCATGAGAAGCGCTTGATCGAGGAAATATAGAGATGTTACTGCAGGAATGAGGTTCGGAAGTTTTACCAAAGGGTAAAAAGAATCTGCCAAGGTTTCAGAGCCCGAACCGAAGCCTGCATGGATGAACAAGAGAACATCGTATTAGAATCGCAGTCGATGCTGAGGATATGGAATAACGACTTCTGCAGACTGTTTAATGGCGACGACAAATTAAATCCCGAAGTCAGGCAGAATGAACCATTCAACCTGGACGACGAAGATTAACAATTCCGTCCACCCGACCTGGACGAAGTGAAGCTTAAGTCCAACGAAGCTCCTGGTGCTGACGGCCTAGCTGTCGACCTGTTCAAAGCAGCAGGCGATGACTTGGCAAGGAGCATGCACCAACTCATCTGTAAAATATGGTCGTATCGTTTGCTCGATCCTCAAGAAAGGAGACCCTCTAAACTGCGCCAACACCAGAGACACAATCTTTCAAAAGGCCGGATACGCTGACGATATTGAGAGAATCGGAAGACCGCAGCTTTAGCAGGCGGCGAACATGGGTTTAGCGGTCAATGAGGGCAAGACCAAGTATATGCTGTCAACAGGAAAGGACACCCAACACCGACGTTTCTACATAGACTCTGCTATTAATTCAGACAACGGCACCAGCGCTGAGATCAAACGAAGAATAAGTCTTGCCAATCCCTGTTTCATTAGGCTAAGAAGGCGATTGAAGGCAAAGCCCTTTCTCGACTATAGTGACCCTGTATAAGACCTTAATCAACCCAGTCCTTCGCAGAGGCATGGATTCTGTCAAAAGCGGATGAGGTTCCCTTGGCTGTTTCGAGAGGAAAATTCTTCGGATGATTTTCGGTCCCGTCTGCATAGACAGTGAGTGGAGGAGGAGATACAAGGAGATACAGCGACATCGACTTAGCCAGAAGAGTGAAGGTCCAACGACTGAGGTACCTGGGTCATGTGGAGTGCAAAACTGGAGGCCGCTGTTTAAAGATCGCGCTGGCTGGAGACGTTTTTTGATTGAAGCCCAGGTCCACGCTGGACCCTTGTAAGACACGCGTAGAACTTCTCCTACTGAGTAGTTGCTCTTGCCTCCAATTGTTTACCTATCTGCCGCCGAAAAAAGGCGCGAAATTCTTCAAGAATTCCCCAATCTCTCATCGATCTCATAAGGTCAATGAATTTTTCTGTATCTTGCTCCCCCAGCGAGACTTTTATCCGATCGATATCCAACGTGAGTGTAATTTATTCTGAAAGCCCAATCTACGGAGAATCGTATTTCACTTCTACTCACAGTCACACTGATCGAATGAAATGGATTTCAAGCCAATAGTCGATGGACTGCGCCTCTCATCGATGGTCAAAGAATTAATAAGCAAGAAACGAAATCTTGGGACACCAATTCCGTAGACACTATCCACCACAATCTTCCTCAACGTCGCTCGTTGCTATGTTTGGTTAAAACAATTCACGTGGTAACTGAAGTAGGTACTTATAGCTTAAGTACTCATATCTATCAGGCTTACATTTGTTCTCTCCCCGTGCTCCTACAGAGCTTCGCCTCACAATAACCGACAGGTTCCTATTGTTTGTATGAACAGGTGAATTTCAGACGAACGGTGGCGTCTTGTTCCCATTTTTTTTTTGGGCCCCAAAAAACAAGTGAGAAAACATTTGTGGAATGTTTAATTGAATTTTTTTGTTTTTCTTTTCGTCGAACTACAAGGAGGTTCCGAAGTCCCGAAAAGATCAGAAGCAGTTTACAAAGGTGATGCGAAGCATATTTGGGATACAGATCTTGTGTTTACACAGTTGAGATGGAATCTATTTTATGTTGAACTGTGAAAAGTTGACTCATGTTCCACATGTCGAAAGACCTAAATAATTTCGACTTTTTGAACTTCATGGGTAATTTTTGAACTTTTCATTCAATTGGAATGGATCATACGATGTTGCAAAAAAAGAAAAAACACAAATGTCGCCTTTCACTTGACTCCTTTCGTTTTATTTAGTTGGAATTTCATCAAGTTTTTGTGTAGGGTGGGATGGGTTTTATTTTTAAATGGAAACGCTGAGAGTTTCTGTGGAATGCAGTTGTATGCAAGAGACTAGATAAGTCCTCCAGGCGGAGTGATAAAAGTGAAATATCTCAGACTATTCAGTCCCTGCAGTGCCTGAGCAGAGAAGAATTCTTCCCCATCCAATAATGCTCTACTGATCCCAAACATGAGCCTTTGTCATGAAAATTTAAGGGTTAAGAAGCAATATGAAGGTGGTTAACATGTTGACAGCGATTAGACCCTTTAAAACAACGATGGCTGGTACAAGAGAAATATGTACATATGTACCTCGAAGGGAAAACAATCGCATCAACAACGACAACCCCAAGTGGTACCCAGACATCACCAAGGGTAACCAGTTCACTTGCATGGCGAAAGTAGATAAAGGCACAGTAGTCTCCAATGTGGAGGATTTCTCTGTGGCTCGATGGTTAGTACGTTGGACTGCTGGGCGAGCGGCGTGGGTTCAAGCCCCAGCCATGTCCACCGAACATTTTTAGCGGCACCACCTCTCGTCGGGAAATGATAAGCCTCCGGGAGTATAATCTGTCATGAAAGAGCTTCACAATTCGCCGTTCGGAGTCGGCAATAAATTGTAGGTCCTTTCCATTCGTGCGAAAAATGTAACACGCACAACATGGACAGTTGCGAGAAACTAGGTCTTGGCTCATCCCGAGCTGTCGCGCCAGCTATTTATTGATTTATTTATTTTTTTTTAATCCCCAATACTAAGGCATGGATCAACAGATAGCAAACAGAGCTAAACCTCAACTGGACGCAATCTGGATTGTGACGTCGAAGCCTTTGCATAAGTCTGTTGCACTTAAGTAAGTCAACTGGGCCGCCGTTGAGTTATGACCTGTAGTTATTCCAATTGGTAGTCTTAAGTGTGATATGTTTAACGCACTGAGGTGTTGCTAAGTTATGTCCGTGACGTGCGACAGGAAGGGAACACGTTCCTTCTACAATCGGTCAATTTTACAAAGTTTGTGATGTTAGCTCTTAGTACTTTCATGCATTGCTTAGCTCCTACTTTCTTATAGTCTACTGGCCGGCCGCGGAAAAAGCCACAAACCTAAAGAGACTCACTAAAATCCAAAGATTAGCATGCATCAGCACGACGAGCGCCAAAAAAACTACTCCGACAGCGGCCTTCGAAACTATACTCTCACTCTTACCGCTTGACCTATACACTTAAGAAATGGCAGGAATAAAGCACGACTGCAAGCATCTGGCTTTTGGAAAAAGGGCCAAATAGGTCACACCAGTTTCGCTAGATGAGCGAGGCTAGAAAGAGAAACTGATTTTAAGACGCCATACCCTGACTTCGAACGCAATTTCGCGGCAACACATCCGTTTTCACCCACTGTTCATTCAAAAATTGATGAGGGGGTAGGCTCCGGAATATACTCAGAAGAACCCGCCAGTGTGTTCCAAACTCAAGTTCTAGCGATGACCGAGGCAGCAAGGGAACTATCCTCAATAACCCCGAGAAGAAACATCGATATATACATCGATAGCCAGACCGCCATCAAAGCCGAGTCATCCGCAATACTCAAGTCGTGTGTAGTAAAGAGTTGCCACAGCGAGCTTGGGATTCTAAGCTCAAGACATAATGTATCACTCTACTGGGTCTCGGGGCACCGAAAAGGCATATGAAGTGGCAAGAAAGGGATCGGAACTGAACCAAATAATGGTCGATCACTCGATTCTGACCCCCATAGAAGTTATAAAACAAGAGATACACTTGGACTTCTGGAGGCTTGCCGACGCACGATGGAGCACACTTTCGTCATGCCGCATATCAAGAAAAATGTGGCCAAAGCTCAATAAAAGGAAAACAAAGGAAATACTTAGATCGCATTGAGCTCTGGTGATCAGCATCCTCACAGGCCACCACTTGCTGGCGGCCCATCTAAGGAAAATGCGGCTATGTGAGACTGACCTCTGCAGAGGACGTGGCGATATAGACACGGAGAAGGCCACGACGCACTTTCTCTGCGACTGCCCAAGCCTCAGCAGAACCAAAAAGAAGACTGTAGGCGCTCACTTCTTTAGCGACCCAGGCCAACTATCAACCATGCCACCGAAGACCATCCTTAAATTTATACTGAATTCAGGGTGGCTAAGAGCGGCAAATTAACAACCATAAATAAACCATTCTTTTCCCAACAGGTACGTGAATGTAGATACCACAAGAGGGAACACAATGGATCCCTGAAGATTCGAGTGAGGCGGCGCCTGCCAGCAAACCGCCACCCCCTTAGCTTAACCTTCTTATAGCTACTTCATGGACTCTTTCGTTACCAAAATTGCTTTTTTGTTCTGGAGCACGACAGGGTGTAATATGAGCTAACGTCAGCGACAAACCAATGTGGTGCAAAGGCCTGCAAATAAGAATAAGTTAAACACTTTAGGCTGGAGCACTACTAGCCATGCAGTGCTTGACTGCAAAAAGGTTGTCGGTTTCATTTAGTTTGATATAAATCCAAAGTGCGGTTCAACTCTCTCTTAAATATCTTTAAAATAATGCATGACAAAATGCTAAACGGCAATGAAAGCTAGAGATGAAACCCACATTCAGGCTTTTGAAGCTCTCCACCCTCTTATAAAACAAAAATACGGGCCTTCGACGCGGAATTACTTGTGGCGGACCAAAGGCTAGAATGTAGATTAAACAGACTGAAGGTGTTAAGAAGCTCATCAAAAGCTAGCCTTTCCTCCTTCGGAACCCTAACTTAGTCGTAAAATGTTGACGTACTCCATCTTAACAGTAAAATGGCCTTGTATCGTTTCAAATGATTTTTTCAACATTTGAAGTTCGATTAATAGCCTCAAAGCCTGTATGCTCCCTTCACTCTATCAGCTTTGTTACTTCAACTACAACCAAACCCCGTCAAGTTTTGATCAAGTTCTCAAGATAAGACACACGAGCTTTAGAGTCACAGTCTCCACGTGACTACATGTAACATTCCCTCACCATCACGTTCTTTTATAACCTTGGCACACTGATATTTCTGATATTTAAGTACCGACCCTTAATCAACCTCAAAGCCATTTCAAAATCACATCCAATTCCCAAACACAAAAAACCTACACATCGCTAAGCTCTGCTTCTCTTCATGTTTACCGTCATCAGATCATTTGCATGTTCGTCACAATGACGCGCATATATTGTAATTCTCACGTCAAAAGTTATAAGCTTCCCTCCCAAAGCCGAAAACCAATCAAAATTAAACAAATCAAACGATCTCTTCCCAATCAATATGCACATTCTTCCTCGATCACAGGCGAAACTCGTGTCAACTGTCCACCAAACTGTGGCTGTTGTAAGCTTCCAAGGGATCTCAATCTCGAGCCTCAAAATAAAATCTTAAGTTACACGAAACCACTAAATACCAATCGACGAATTTGTTTAAACAAGAAAAACCAGTCGCCGGGCTCTTAACAACTTTTTTTCCCTCCCCAATTTTTTGTTGAGTTCCAGTGACTGTGAACTTCTCTCTTAAATCCCCCCCTTGCCCACCGAAAAAGCATCCGAAAGATACGCATGTACGTACAGAATGTCCGAAAAAAAAATCTGAGAATCACATCTGAAGCCGGTAAACCAGAAGACGGTCAGAATATGACTCTGACTCCCATTGATTGGAAGCCGAGGTGAGTGAGTGAGTTAAGTCCCACCAACTGGTTTTTTTTTTTCGCGGGACAACAACAGTTTTTTTTTTTGGACGAATTTACTTTTTGGATGTACAGATATAGATTACGGCTCATTAAAACCATCCAAAGGGGGTGGCTGGTCAGTTTTGGATGCGAGGTAAAAGCATCAGGTTCGAAATTTTGTGTATTTGTCACCGGGCGCTCTGACCAGAAACGGATGAGATACCGAGAAGCCAATGAGCGTCAATCTTGCGGAGGAATTTATGTTACCTCGTCGCTTGTTGACCTTTTAGGTGGTGGCAGATTGATTTTGGATTTAATGACGGTGGTCACGAGAGGGGGAATGTGTTGACTAACCGCAGACGGAAAAATGTGGCTCAGGTTTCCGGTGAAGTGTGGCAAGTGGTTAAACGGACTCGAGTTATGAAATTTCACGATGGAGCTTGAAGGTATTGAATCCACTTTACCGACGAGGAGGTGATTTTTTAGGATTTCTTGAGGCAGACTGTACTAAATAGACCTATCGAATGAAAATGTTGAGGAAAAAACAGGCAGCTGAGCGTCCGAATGTTCACACTAAACTAGATATAGCCTGAGCCCCGGAAGATTTTCCAATAGACCAAGCGCTGTTCATACTCAAAATGATGGTAGTTGAAAGTACAGAAGGAAACTGGAACCGTCTGCAATCTGATTGCCGAGCTGGGCTTAAAGTGAATCTAGTCACAGACTACATACCCCCTGGGTTACAATTTTTTACCTTCATTGCAACCTCTCACTGCTCAAATTTACTGTTAAACTCCATTAACATCTGGAATGCCAAGGTGCACATATCTCATGAGACAACACCTAGTCTGACATCAGGCACCAACTTCACACTTATCGCCGGCATTTCAACATTTTCAGCGCCAAAAAAAATAATTAATGTCAACCTGTCGGGAACCGAGACTGGCATGACTTAATTCCAATCAACCGGATGAACAAGGCTTCATCGGTCTTGTCAAATGTTTATCCAGATTTGTACAAGTTTGTGTCATAGGGTGTTGTATAGTTTGATTCATAGTGGGTAACGTAGAGGATCAAGACCTATGTATGTACATAGCTGCTCGAAGCTATTTGCACGAATGGCAGGGACCTACAGTTTTTATTCGCAACTCCGAATGGCGGATTAAGAAGCCTTTTTCGTGTCAAATTATGCACATTCGTCCAATGCACCAACAGCTGAGGCATGGCGACCAAAAAAGGTGTAAGGGACTGAAAAATATGGTCGTCATTTGACAATCAGACCAGTGATTGAGATGAAAGTTTGGGTTGGAAAGATGAAAAGCCGTGCAGACACTCTTTTTGAAACCGACAATAGTACAGACGGACGGATTTCTAATCATTTTGACGTTGATTCAGCATTCGAATTGCTGTATGTCTGTCTATTTGTATGTAACCAGTTTCTTTTTGGCCTTGGAGTTCGATCGAATACATCGTTACGCAGGAAAACACTTCAGAATCTTTAGCCACATCATGTCTATAACAATGTATTTTGGTAAAAAATATTACATAGGGTACATCAAAACCCACACCAGACAATCTACAATTTTCCATATCGAACTAACCTTAGTTGCACCATCAACCACCACCGGAGATTAAAAATCACAAAAGTGAAAATCGAAGATTTCAAGTTTTTCACCAAACAATTCATTTATGTTTAAGGATCTTCTGAGTCTGGGACTGTCTGTCGCTTACGTAAGACTAATCATTTGTGTGGCACAAGTATTTAAATGACGCGAATCGAGTCAACTGTTGCTAAGCTGGTTATGATCTACAATTAGCATTAAAATGCAAAAGATGAATAAATTTCCAGAAACCAGTTGGGTCTCGAGAAGGTAAGCTAGAGCACCGCGGTTGATGATGAGAGTAATTAAAATTAATTTAGTGTATGGATTCAGTCTAGAGTGGATAACGAGAATTTGATCGCTTCAAAATGGATATTAATGCAAATTTTGGGTGTTTGTTGAACTTGAATGTTGGTTAAAACATAGTTGAGTTGATTTGGTAACGGGTTTGGTTTATTGGCAACGCCTTTTATGATTGTAAAAGGATATAGGAGTCAAGACAAATATATTAGAAGCGATCTAACCGCCCAACAAGACATAACCAATTGGGTAGACAAAATTTCTAAACACAAAGCAAGGACTCAGATGTTTAAGGAAAAGTGCCACCAGAAGTATGGTTACGACTTTATGAAGACCGCGATTTGAAAAAAAAAAACCTCTAGACAATTTCTCCAAAAATAGTTTCAACTAAATTGTATTACAAACAATCGATTAATCACTCTTCTTTGCACCGAAAAAAAACCCATCAAACTCCATCAAACTCATTCAAAAATTATTTTAAAAAAAATTAATATTCATAACGGCAGTTTACTTTTCTTATAACACTGCTACACAATTAGTGTCAATTAAAATTCAATAATTCGTTCACACACTTGATGAAGAAAAAAAAACTGAAAGGTAAGACAAAAGCTTCACAACAAGGTAATATTTATTGGCCCATTATCTCTCGTCACTTCTCTGCGCGCGTCTTGAAGTTTTTTTTTTTTTCTTTTTTTTTTTTTTGGCCAAGAATACACAACTCAAAACGAAATAGAATACTAAAGTATCTCACTATTTCGTGGTAATTTATTAGGAAATAGATACACGAACAGAAATTCCAAAACGACCTGAGGTTCATTGACTTTTATTTGTCCATGTGAAAAACAATTCGAAATTCGTTTCTAATTATTATGCAAAGGAGAGAGAGTGTGTAAAAACTTTTTCAGCACACTGTTGTTTTGGGGAAATTCAAACAAACAAACAAACACAAAAATTTCCCTCTTTGAAGTGCTCTCTTAAAACAATTAAGAGAGAGGGTTTCTGGTTGGGAAATTCGTTTCTTTCGGTTGATTTTGACCATTTTTACCGGCTCTTTGCGGGGACGACAAGAATTGATGACCACTGCCGACAAGGTTGTCCAATGGATACGATACTTCTTATAGGATAGACATAGCCACACGTAGATACAATTGATTGTGAGCAAGAAATAAACCGTAAATCGGCAAAAATATGTCGGAGGGAAATAATTATGAAAAGAAGAATAGATTGTTTGGGAATTTTCGTTGTGTAGAGTTGCTTACCACGGTGGTTTTTCAGTTGAATGAACGACAATTTGTGGTTGTTGGGAAATTTTACGGTATTACGGACTTTTCCGATGGCCGACGAGGCGTGGTGGGGCATTGGTTATGGTTTTGAAATATTTTCTGTTTTTTTTTTTTTTATTGTAATGAAATTTGTTCTGTTTACCTAATTTTTTGTCGGGGACTTTTATCGATGGAATTTTAATGAAGCGGCTTGGTGGCTTCATTAAATTTTTAGACACACAGTGTGCTGCAATTTGGGTTCGCCACAAAGTTCAGGGGTTAGCGGATCAGCTATGGAGGTTGCTTTGGGCAAATTGTTGCAAAAAATCGAATATTTAGTGGTTCGACTAACGACCTTAGGACTGTTGGTTATAAAAATGGGGAAGGCCGTTTGTAAGCTTTAGATCTGGTCCTTCATTTTAGGTAAACTCACATCAGTAGAAATTTTGACTTCAAAGTAGAGTCACGACCGCCAATATATAGACCAATTTGTGGCGTTAAATTCTAAGAGCGATGAATCCAGGTAGGAATTCAACTAGTCTCATAGTCAGAACATTAATTTAGGCTACGGCGCTGCCTACAGCAAAGAAAGTAAAACTCTGCTTCCACGCTTTCTTTGTGTAGCTTTGGGATATCAAATATCGGCTCATAGGTACATTGGCGGTTCTACAAACTCCACCATCTACAGACGTTTAAGTCTCAGGTGGAGAGATCTCATCGACTGTATTGTAAAAATGTCCAAAATATTTTGTCAGCAATCTGATTGGATGATTTCAGTGTGATTTTAGGCAAGCAAAGTCTACTACTGACCGACAGAGCATGTTGGAGAAAATCCAGGAATTTCAAACCTTTTTATCGATTTTAAAGCTACCAATGATTGTATACCACTTCCCTCCTACCACTTTTATCTAGAAAGCGTTCCTGCATCCGAGTAGAATAAGTGTTCTGATGGGTTCTGAATTGGTAATAGATGCTGTGGTATCACAATAAACCTCTTTTGGCTTAAGTGTGTCTGGATCCAGGTGAGGATAGCAACTCTTATCCCTCCTTTTTTTTTCCACCTTGACGGATAATTGCTTATACCTCCTTGGACTGGTCCGGGGGGAGTTTAATTCAAACACTAATGGTATTAAACCATGATCCCCTAAAACGGTTAAAAAAATCTTGAATTTGCAAAGAGATCCTTTCTAGATCAAACAACTCTCTCTCTCTCTCTCCCTATCTCTCTGTATCGCTCTTTCATGAGGGAAATTTTCTCTGATGTAACAGAATAACCTGCTGCTCCATCTAATTTAACGGAACGCACACACACCCTTCTTTCCATAAAACCACCCCCAAAAGTCCCCATTCCAATTCTAGTCATGTGCGCGTGATTTTTTTTTTCTCCCTCTCCCTCTCGCTCTTTCGCTTTTCCTTTTTCCCTACCATTCACTTGAGGGTACAAGTGTGCGTCAATGCGTGCAACTTGTTGAGTCGTTCACCTATCTCACGACAGAGTCACAGATACTTTTCCACAACCACTTGTTACTTGAGTTCTCTCCTCCTTCACCTGTTCACCTCTTCACCATTCATTCCACACACACGTACTTCTTGGTACAACTCGTAAAAATTGTTCAAAGAGAAAAAGAGTAACCAACTCGTCACACAGATACAAAACATCTGAACCGGATTCTCATAGATACACACACATTCAGAGGAAAATATAAAAATCCCATTCACTTCGCGTCGCGGAACCCACAGATTCAAAAAAAACCACCTTTCCAAATTACGAAGACGGCAAACAGGGCAAAAAGAGGAGGAAAACAACCCGAAAGAGGATAGAGAACAACACAACACACACGGATAGGAGAGAGAGAGAGAATGGAATGCCGCACAGCATAGAGTGCAGAAAATTGTCGACAACTCGAACCGCGTCCATTTCACTGAGAGTGTACGTACCACCAACACCGTTTTAGTCGAGGCCAGTCTCCAGACTTTTACTCGTAGTTTTGTCTCTATTCTTCGCTACTGTAGCTCTGCTATACTTTCTTGTCCGTGTGCAGTTTTGTGTGGTGCTCCGTCTAGCTGGCTCCAAGAATTTCTCCCGCAAATGGAACATTTTTCCCAAAATCTGTTTTTAGTTGTTTTTCAGACCTCACTGGTCGATGTACTATTACTAACCAAGTCGCCACTGACTAAGTGAACCCATTCAACTTAACGTGAATCGTGCCTTTAAAAGAAGATATCCAGCAGAAATATATTTCGGCAACAAATAAGTTTGCGAAAAAGTATCTAAACAACAAGTGTTTTTTGTGCAACAAGTGTCTTTTGTTAGAGAAATTTTGCAAAAAGTCCAATTTTGAACAACTTCGTCCCGTGTGCTAATAATCTAACAGTACCTCTGCGCCTGTATCCAAGGAAAAATATGGATAAAATCTTTTACAAGACAAAAAACATAACAAATGTTGAGAAACATTATTGCTAACACATTCGCTCTGATGAATACCTGTTGCATCTAGTAGTCTTTTTTTTTGCGTTTGACTCCTCGGATTGTGCTTTGACCCCCAAACAAACATTTTGCAGTGACCTCTGATAGTGGACTAAATTGTAATTTTTTTTCTCGTGTTTTCATCACCATCATACCACTACTCTTGACCGCAATATATCTTTTTGTGACATAAGTTTACTAAGCAGAATAAAAAATTTAAAAAAAAATAATAAATCAAGATAAAGTTCAAATAAAATAAAATTGTGTTTAAAGATACAGAATACGATATAGTTTAGTGGGGCTTATTTTGTTGTAAATTGTTTGGTTGTTAATTTAAGGAAAATTTAAAAAAAATAAAAAAAATTTTCGGGTGTTTGAGTGAGAAAATTTTATTAGTAAAAATTGTGTTAAAGTGTCGTCGTTTTTTTTGGGTTTTATTACGTCGGTTTGCCGAAAGTGATTCAAGTTTTGTAGGAGATAAGTTTGAGCGCGTAAATTTATTGTTTCTGCGACAAGCAACAAATTTTCGAAAAAACACGGCCTTCACGCTGGATATTATCAGTATGGAGCCGTTTTACGACGGAGACCTCAAGGATATATGGGATTCCGATTTAGATCCGGTAAGTTGTCTTATACTTTTATCGCTGAAGATACAGATTTCTGTAATCAGATACCGATTCTTGATTCTTTTTTAAGTGTTTTCCTACATAAGGGGTGATTCAATAAGAGCTGCGCAAATCTGTGACAGAAAATCTAGAGTAGTTTCTTTACACAAGAGGCTGTGTGGGAGTCGAGCCCCTACTCTGAATAGATAGATGGAGAGTGGTTCTCTAATAGGGCAACTTTATTGTCAATAATTTATTTATTTATCTAAAAAAAAAGGTTCATATGATGAAGAGGTTTTTTTCTCATGAGCATACGTTTTCTTGCTTCAACCATACCTCGTCGGGGAATGACAAAACTCTGAGAGTGAGTTTGTCATGAAAAAGCTTCTCAATTCGCTATTCAAAGTCAACGGCGCATGTCCTTTCAGTCGTGCAAAGAATTTAATACGTACAACATGAATGCTTGTGAGAAGCTAAGCCTTCGGTTATCCCGATTCTCGAGCTGTCGCGCCCGGGACACCTGTTCCTGCTAAATGTACCCGGTGTTCTTGCCTTTCTCTGTGAAATCCTTTACTGTTCCAAAACATATCTACGTCATCTTGGAGGAATCTTATTTAGTTTTTCTGTGGGTCTTCTGAACTTTATTGAACTCTTTTTGATAACAATTTGAGTAGTAGACGTATTCGGACATCGGCATTTTTTCAAAGAAAGTATTTAACACCATCTTTTGGTGGACATTATCTTCTTGAGTCAGATGTCAATTAATAAATCCCTTAATTTGGCGTCTAATACAAGTTCTAAACTATTTGGAGGACAAGCGAACGCAATGGCAGTACACTGGGTTTACAGACTCATTTGCACCCTAGAGGTGCTGAAAGCTTTTTGCTCCCTTCTGTCCTACTGTAATTACCCCAAGAACTTGAAAAAGGGTTATTTGAGCCAAAACCCAACTATAATACTTAAACCAATAAGCACATTCTTCAACGATTTCCATCAACTATTACAAGCAAAACATTTCTGGGACTAAAGCACTTAACTCCTACGAAATTATGTATGATGGTTCGGAAATGGTAGAACAAACAGGCAAGTTCATCTAACTGTACCGTGCTCAAGACCACGAATTATTCAAAAGTTGTGAAAACTCAGGGCAAAAATAAAGAATAGACCTACTGTAAGTATCTAATTTCTGCATACCATAGTCACAGTGATTAGTGTAGCTTCCTCTGACTTGCTCACTGATTCCGTGCCATTTCGCTCCTGGAGTAAACCAGAGTTTTAACTATCTTCAGCCAGAAGGATTCACCTAATCTGTCCCCAGTATCATACAGTGCTCTACTTGTGGAAGCTCAAATGTAAGCTAGAAGTGTCAAAAGAGAGAAGGCGGCGTAGGTCTTCTGTTGAATTTAGGATAATAGACTGGCTGAATGTCTCCAGAATCGATATAAAAAAAATAAATAGCTGGCGCGACAGCTCGGAATGAGCCAAGGCCTAGCTTCAAGCAACCATTCATGTTATGCGTGTTAGATTTTTCGCACGAATGGAAAGGACCTACAATTTATTGCCGACTCCGAACGGCGAAGTGAGAAGCTCTTTCATGACAGATTATACTCCCGGAGGCTTGTCATTCCCCGACGAGAGGTGGTGCCGCGAAAAATGTTTGGTGTTTTCCTGGCTGGGGCTCGAACCCACGCCGCTCGGTCAGCAGTCCAACGCACTAACCACCGACCCACGGCGACCAGAGTTATATAGAGTTACTATTATTCCGAGATTTACTGTATCTTGACATTGAAATCATGTCTGTACATACTATCTGTGAACTCGTAGAAACCCAGCTAAAAACTCAACCCAAATCGCTACAAAATGGAGTCGCGTGACACAACTCACTTCGTGCGCTTAAAACCTACCAGTCTATGCGAATATTTCTCCGCATAACTTGTTTTTAAAAAATCAAATGCAATAGGCATGCAGGCTTTCAAAAATTTAAATATTTATAACCGCCTCACCTGAGCACTGATAATAAATCTTCCCCCACCGTGGGAAAAAAAAACATCACCTACATTTGTAGGCCATAGGTTTGTTACGAATCCCTTATGATTACATGAAAATTTTATTCAATTTATTTACAAACCCAACCCAATCGCCATAGAAACCCATAACCGGATACATTTGATTGTCTTGAAAAAATCTGTGTCTGGCTAAGTGGCTAAATTAATTCTGAACTGCTTACGTGAATCTACTGTTGAATGCATTATTCTTCGAAACAAGTATCTTTCGAAATGAAAAAAAAAAACCAAAACCTTGACATACGAGAGCTGAATCACACTTTCGATACAAATAATACCGGCTTTGCCCCATCGATATGCATAAATAAATTTTAGTCAATTCAATTCGAAAAACTACACAACAAATTTTTTTTTTTTTTGGCGGAAATACGTGTAACACATTTCTATTTTTATTCTCCTGTCTCGTGGAACTATACATTTCTACAAGTACACAACCCTTTCTGACTCGTGCTGAGACACTATACTGGCGCTGATAAATCGACAAGCCTATCGCGCCTGTGAAAAACAAAAATCACGCATAGTTTTCTGTGCAAACTGGTTTTGCTTTTGTAGTTTTACGAAAACGTTTCGAGATTTACATCACAATACAGTCTGACGCTTCTCAGAAGCACTACTTATGCAAATGTTAGTCGTTTCAAAACTCACTGACAGGTTTTTGACAGATTGACCATTTTTTAATGTGTCAAACACATTACTTAATGGAATGAGAAAAAAAAATCACAGAAAATAGAAATAACAATAGATACCCGCAAATTCGTCGATAAGAGTCATAAATTTGACGTTTCCAATACGATTATGTCAAAAAAAAAAAAAAAAACTGTGTGTCGTCGTGCAGGCAAAAATACACACAATTTCTTTTCGTTTTTTTTGTTTTAAACAATTCCCTCTCTATCAATACGAAAATGTATTCACTCTTATCGTTGATAAGGAACATTTTTTGTTGTTATTATTGTTGTTGTACGATTTTTCCTTATCATAAGGTCACCCTGTGTGTCGATGCACAGCACATCACAGAATAGAACGACAGTAAAATTCACTAAAAACGTCGATAAAAAAAAAACAAAATAGCAATCATTAGATACATAAACACTAAAATAAATTAAAATGTGTTCCATTTAGTACTAAAAAAAATTTTTTAGTACCACAAAGATATGAGGAAATCTGTCGGGGCAGACTGTTCACCTGAACGGTGAATGAATTTAAATTGACTATCAATGCAAATTTGTTGTGTTGATTTTGGAGTTTTAAATCGAAAATTTAAAAAAAACCTGAATTCGAATAGAAAGTGCTTAGCAACAAGCGCTGAAGTTTGGAAATATATTTTTTTCAATTTAATTTTAGTTTCAGTTGATTAGGTGAGATGTTGTTTGTGCTGCTGCTTCATTGGGAGGTGAAGCAGGTGACCAGGGCATTTTTTCGTTCTGAATTTTGTTCCATGGAGTGGAATTCTTATCGGACACAGCGTGTAGTAAATAACTTTGTACTGATTTATAATGTTTTTTTTGCTGATAGTGCTTATTTTTGAATCCAAAATGCACATTTATTTATAACTTTGATCTTGTCAGAGGTTTTTTTGAGCACATGAAGCGATAAATGTACCTATAATCTCTTACAACTAAAATACATACAAGCCTTGTGATTCTTAATAACGCTGAATCAAATTCAAATCAGATCCTAGTAGCAAGTGCAACATATTGCTATGCTCATAGGGCTTAACACATCAACATCTAAACGCTCACAAAAGCTATAGTTACGACCAAGAGAAAAGAAACAACTGTAGGATAATTGAACGGAACCCAACTTCGATTCGAGTTGAACGGTGTAAATCTTCAGCGATTGAACAGTCACTACCCCAAAAGAACCTAACGAGCCTCTCTCGCCTCAAACTACCTACGAATTGGACAACCCAATGAAACACTAACCTTAAAATTTCGTCGTCGGCTTGAGTTTGTGACCATAAGTTCTCATGTCATATAATTCCTCTCCAACGCGGATTGGCATAATAAGTGTAGATCATTGAAAAAGTTTAGAATTGATAGAAAAAAATGCATGGCTTAAATGTCCTCGATATTTGGACGTATATTTACCAATACAATGTGAAATAAATTGAAAGAAATGAATGAATGAGAAAAAAGAGAAAAAAAATATGCACTCACCGCTGTATGTTGCTTATATGAACTCAGTCATATCTTGAACAGGAACAGAATTTTGAACACGAACGCATCACGCCCGACAGCGCCACTCCTGAATGCGAACACTCCTGTCTGAACACAAATAGATGGGGCTTGGAAAGGGCAAACACTTGGGCTTGTAAAGGGCACTATTACACTATAAAAACAGAAGGGATCAAGAAAAGCAGCACACACTCGCATTAGGCTCTTTAAAGGCAGAAGGCGTTGGGAAAAGACAAAGAGAAGCTTGAAAAATAGGGATAAATGACCGAACTTTTACACTTAGAGAGATTTTACAGCCCACAGAGACATGGGAGCACTCGCGACGAAAATGGGCATGGAAATACGAGTTTCAACACGAACACAGACTTTTTTAAGCTTTTGAACAGAAGAAGACAGAAATGAACAGAAACTTACAGGTAAAGACAGGAATATTCAAAGACAAGAACACTCGCGATCGCGCATCATTCCAAACGCACAATGTATTTAAATGCAAATGTCAACACAGATGCACTTCCTTACGCCTTCTATCATTCATTTCGCACGCAGAAAATAATTAAATAATTTTATACGATTTCCCGAGTGGTCGCGCACTTAACTTCACACACTGCGCTTAAGGTCCTGACGTTGACTTGCAAACACGTCGACCTGAATCAAGGTTCTAAATCATCAGATGAGTGCGTAAGCTCAAGGTCTAGTTTCTTTGGAGCAAAGTGCTCTCCCAAAAGTTGATCACGCCATTAACAAGCACGGTTTTGTTTTTTTTCTTTCACATGTAGGTGCATGTCTTGGGGTACACCTTTCTTCTTGTAAGAAGAGTGACACTTCAGAGTTCGCCCCTTGTTTTTGCTTATTGCATATCTGTAAATACAAATGAAATTCATTGAGTAGAGGCAAAAACAATTTCACATATATTTTGGGATATCGTATGCTTGTGGTTTTGACAATCGATTGGGATCGACTCGGATAGAAGCCAGAATGGTGAGCTACTGACTTTGTTAGAGTTTGGCAAGTGAATATGATGAGGCAGACAGTTGGCAAGTGATAGCGTTGAAGAGATGAAAATTATTCTCACTACACAGAACGGAAAGGAGTACATGGTAAGCACAGATGGTTGTGCTGATTTCGCTCCCGTGTTATTTCTAAAAGGGGGACGAACGCATTGATCTCTATCAAATTAACTCCTGGGTGAGTGCTAAGTACGATCAGGTCAAGGCTGTCCTGGCTGATGAGACATTTTCGCGATATTTTACCGGATGAATTTCTATGCTGTAATTCTATAGCCGCAGTTGTTCGAACCTTTTTGAGTTTTTTTCTTCTCAAAGCAGACCACCAAACAGGCAGCTCGTGAGGGAGTATAGGATGCGCCACGGCGATGTACATTCAAAAGACTAGGTAGGTAGGTAGAGTGGCGGTTACTGAGAACCCAATTAGACCAAAGGGTGCGCCGTTTTGTTACCACGAAAACTCGTTCAAACCTATTTGTGTGTGAGTATTGATTGGTTGTGTTTGGATAGAGTGGTCAAATCTAGCCAGTGGATCTAACTTGTTGAGAGATTTATGAATAGATTCAAAATGGACGTTGTTGAAAGCATTCTGTATGTCTAGGACGGTACCCAGAGCGTTTTGTTGTAGGTATTTGTCTATTCGATCGTCTGAACAACCTTTTAAGGGACCAACTCTGGCCGATTTGTCTTTACGGTATAAAGGTTCATCATCATCATCCAATGGCCCGCTTATCTACTATGAGGGTCGCGGGTTTGAGGAGCTTAAGTGGACACTCCCCATTGCCCGATCTTCCACCATCCACTCGTAATCATCAGGGGCTTTCCCCATACGAGTAGAGGTGAGATTTCGGACTTGGTCCAGCCATCTCATCCTAGGCCTTCCCAGGGGACGCCTACCTGATGGCACGGATTCCATGGCACGTCTTGGAAATCGAGTTGGGAGCATGCGTTTAACGTGTCCAAACCATGGAAGTATTGACCTCTGGGTTCGAAGAAGTAGCTGCTTGACATTGACTGCCTCGCGTGCTCTGGTGTTTCTAATTCGATCTCGGCGACTCCCGGTATAAGGATTAAGATTTATAAAGAGAAGATTTTTTAACTTTTAACGTGCTAAGTCGAAATGTTTAGTCCATTCTAGACGGCGCAATAGATTTATCTCGTCCAAAAATTGTTGAAAATGATTAAAATCATTTTTGATCGCCTCCTAAGACAGTGGGATACTTAGGTCTCAAAACGATTCAGGTACTGGCACGATATCCCTGGGAACCTAACACATTATGCGCAAGTATATAGCATTTTGAGAAACACAAACCCCAATATCAACAATGAACGCTGTCTAGTATGTATGTATACGGACGGATCCTAAACTGAGACAGGAACCGAATTTGAATTTTTTGGCGGATCACCTTGTGTGTATCTCTTAGTTAGCACTGACAAATTCTTGTCCAAATTTCAGGCAGAGGTCTTTGCCGTTAATTAATACGAGAGGCCTTATCGAAAGACTGTATCCATCTTTTCAAACAGCTTTAAAAGTGCTCACCTTCCTGCAAACACGCCTAAAAACACCCGTAAAATAAGTAATTGTCTTCACTTAATTCAGTAATTATACCCTTCTAGCGCGTTTCAGGTGAACTTTTTCTATCGGGCTTAGCGAATCATTTTGCTAATTTTTCATCGCCTCCGAAGTAACCACGGATTAAACGTTAAACCTTCGTGACTTTCGAATGAAATGTTTCTTTCTTTTTTCCAGTTTAAAGACAAGTCTAACTGGCTGGCTATTGTTAATCTTAGATCTGTTTTTTTTTTTTCGTTTACTGTCGCTCAGTCTTTATTAGCCCCATTGCCCGGGTGTGGATTATTGCTTGCAACTTAACTGCTACTTAAAATCATAAAACAAAAAAAAATAAAAGTACGAATTGCAACAAAAGTTAAATACACTCTACGTATCTACTACTTTCTAAATGGATTTGGTTTTGAAAATGCACTCATGTACGGGACAACAACAACAGCAAAAAAAAATCGATGCACGACAAAACAATAAACTCTGAAGGGTTTTAAACACAACCCACAGGGGCGACTTGAGGGAGGTAACTAGCGCTTACCCCTTACTCACAAGTCGGATATTCATTTTGCAAGTACATACTTTTACTTCGATGTATGATAAATGCAAATTGAGTGTTGATTTTTTTTTTTCTTTTGTTGCCACCAGTGGATACTGTATCTCGAACAGAGATTTCTATATGGAAAACGCCTGGAAAATGTGTGTAAAATCGCTTGTATTTATGGCGCTGAAATTTAATGCGATTAAAGTGCTAACAGAGAGGTTGATGGGGTTTTTTCCTAACGCAATGGGTGGTGGTGGGATTTAGTAAAACGTGAGTTTGGCGCCACTTTCAGCACCAAGTCGTTGTTAAGTTTGTATAAATAGAAATCGATTGGTTCAACTTTAGACGGGTCAATTAGATGGTCGCCAGTCAATCCTTGTATCTGTCAACGACGATTCAGTCATTTCCCTCAATACGTCGTTGTCTGTTGTGTAAATTGAACTAAAGAACTTCTCATTTCACGTTCATGTCAATCTTATTCATGCAAAAAAAAATAAATAAACGAAGAATTTTACTGCTCTCGCTTAGAATGTAGGTGTTAATAATATTTCCTGTTGTTGTTGTTTCCATTAATCATACTTTACCGTCAAATTTGATTCTTAGAAAATTGTTTCTTTATAACAAAATCTTACAGGTTAACCTAGATTTTTATAGGGGTTCCCCTTTTTTTTGTAAATAATTCCAAAGAATAGTATCTGGATATTAGTATCAAGAAAAATCTACAAAATCTTGCTTACGTTTGTCAGATAAT
This sequence comes from Matsumyia berberina, assembly GCA_917880715.2. Taxonomy (NCBI): domain Eukaryota; kingdom Metazoa; phylum Arthropoda; class Insecta; order Diptera; family Syrphidae; genus Matsumyia; species Matsumyia berberina. The sequence goes on from OU862870.1 coordinate 54,043,920, forward strand.
TATCACTAAACACGACCGAATAAGATACGTATGCTAACAACGAGTCAGAATGACAGTTGGTGTTTGAAGATGAAATTAGCAAAGAAAATATGGCACAGGCTACTGGTGAGCAATATCACCACCTGGGAATTCGGGGATATCTTTGTGTGAGCACTCGAAGCTGACACCACGCATTCATAAGTGTTTCTAATCTATTATGCCCATACTAATGTCGGAGAGGTTTGTTCCATCATTACGCTTCTACAAGGTGGCGCAAAAGTCATCACCCTATCGGAAGATATTTGCAAATGGCGGCAAATGTCAATTTTACTTTGACATTTGTGAAGTAAACAGATACAAAATACAAATTTTTGCGGAATAATTCATCGGTGGTGTTGATGCAGCGTGAATTTCGGCGCAGATTTCCCGGTCGTCCGACACCAACTGGGCAAACACTACGACGTTTAGCCACTTGCCTAGAAGAGTATAGGACAACATGACATGCTATCCGATCTGGCCGGCCCGGGAGCAGCCGGTCTGCGGAGAATATCGCAGCTGTGGCTGAAGATGTCGCAGAATATCGACCAGATGACGTGCCACGCAATTGGGCCATGCTCAACGAGTTTCACCTTTTCTCAATTGAATGAATTGGGACTGGAGAACATGTGGTTCTAACAGGGCACAACCTAAATTCTGGGGACTGCATTTCCGGGTCGCCTAATCTGTCGTTTTGGCGATTTGCAGTGGCCGGCAAGATCGCCTGATTTAACCATTCCAGACTTTTTGTGGGGTTTTATGAAGTCACGAGTCTATATCACCAAGCCTCAGACTCTTGAAGCCCTCAAAGAGAATATCCGTCAAGAATGTGAGGACCTATCGCCGGAAGTTCTGGCAAGAGTGATGGAAAATTCCATAAATTGGGCCCGAATGGTCATCAATTATGGCGGCGGCTACTTAGATGATATTATTTAACAAGGATATCATTTAACACATTAAATAAACATAATCCAAAAGCGGAACCAAAGTTTTTCATTCATAAAAAAATGACAGTCAAAGAACATCGGGTGACAACTTTTGCGCCACCTTGTAGGTGATCAATTCTGATACTTTCTGCCGCCTTGCCACCGAGGCATAAGAAATAATAGATCAAACTATCATTGTTTGCATCTTACAAGCTAACTTCTGTGAAATTCTCTAATGCTTTCCATAGATCCTCCAACCGCTTCTTCACTCTCTTTTACAAGAATCTTGTCTCAAATTAATAATTGCTGTGAGGTTCGGCATCTCAACTCTGTTTTGCATTTCAAAAACGGTCAATTGGAGGAATTTACCAACGAATCTATCGTCGTACAAAGACGAAAGTACGAGCTATACCGCGACATCGGCTTAGCCCGAATAGTGAAGGTCCAACGACTAAGGTGGTCATGTAGAGCGCATGGACCCCAATGCTCCGGCCCGGAATACCTTCGAATCCACATCCGAGGGACGGCGCAATAGAAGAAGAACGCAATTCAGGTGGCGCACGCAAGTGGAAGGGGACCTCAACCAACTTGACGAGCGAAACTTGAGGCAGCTGGTTAAAGATTGAGCTGGCTGGAGACGCTTGTTGGTTGAGGCTCAGGTCCACCCCGGACTTTAGCACCACCTTAAGTAAGTAAGTGTCTACCGAGAATAAAATACGCCCCTTCGTCTAATCAAAAGTGTCACTGCATATATTACGCTTGAGTTGCTCTGTTAATGGAATCTTGTTAGCGTCTTTATGCAGATCTTTTCGAAATATTCGAATAATGTCGAGTTTGTAATGCTTTCTCACAATGTCGTCGTGATTTCTTTGAATTTGCTAATAAAATTCACTAATCCTCGACAAAGTGATCCACAATCAATCCATTTGTGACATTTTTTGCACAAAAACTCGTCAAACGTCAAGATGAATTGGATTTGTATTGAAAGTCTCCCTGACTCACTCTTATGCGTACAGACTCCAGAAATGACGAAATTAACCTATCACCTGCATACAGACTCCAACTGTCATCAGTTGTTCGAAATTCAAAGTGAAACCTGTCACCTGTGACTTTCTTTCAAATAAGTCACTTGTTTGCTTTATAATTTTTTTTCCATTCATGTTTGTGATGTAAAACTGCAACTCAAAGTCCACAAAATCCGTCTAATGTCTACGAAATTGGTTAAAATAGAATTTTTCATTTAATCTACATTAAGTCACGTAAATACAAAAATCTTATTCATTTTCTATTTCTATTCCCAACGCGCTGATAACCAAATCTCCGACCATCCATCTTCATTGGAAACAAATTTCACCGAAATCAATTTGACACTTTTCGATAATAATTATTTCGTCTTGTCACTCGCCTGTGTCAGACATTTCCAACAAGAATTGCCAATTTCCCATAGGTTTTGACACAAAAGATACACAAATTCAACACAAGAAGTCGCAAACAATAATCAAATGTCAATTGTTTTCGGAAACTACAACATGTAACTCATTTACAGTCAAACTAAAATGAAACCAGCTTTATCACGAAACCGGCAAGCGGCGGCAGCGTTCCGATAAGAAACAAAACAATTTCTCCCGGCACAGATACATAATGTGTTATCACACATATGACAGAAACAAAAAATCAAAAAAAAACTCAAAATGAATAAAAATTTTCTTTGGTGGAGAGTTTTTGACATTAGTTGTACAGTTGTTGGAAAGATTTTTTTCCGCTTATTTTTTTTTTTTTTTGTGTCTTTTTGACACTTCCAAAGATGGCAGGCGGAGATGATAAGATTTTTATGTACCGAAAAATACCGAAAATCTTATCAGTTGAATGAAATAAGTTTCAAGTTATTTATGTCATTATTGCTTTCCTACCCTCGTGAGGTCTGAGATATCACTTGGGGTACTATCTCATTTCAGTGCGTGCTTCTCCCCTGGAAATGCTTGTTCACGCCTCGGAATCATTGTTAAGCGATTGTTATTTATAGTTATTCTCAGTCGACTGAAAACTAACAATTGGGTGTTTGAAGTAATTACGATCAACCCTCATATGGTGGATGGATTGGGGTGACGATGATGATGATGGAGTACCAGCATTTGTTTTGGAAAAACTATGGCATGACCCAGTGAATTCTGCAAAAAAAAAGCAGTGAGAAACGGATCAAAGTGTGATAGAAAACTGAAGTGGATGACGCATTCGACCACGTGGTGTGGTTATAATTTCGTATATAGGGGCAATCATAATGACTTTGACTGCGTCATACTCTTAGGGTGAATACGTCTATAGGGAAATTTATGTTCTCTACCGATAGTGGTTGGACATGAGAAATTGTAGGTTTGTGGAACGTGAAAAGTCTGAATGCAAAGATCTAAAAAATTCGAACCAGGTGGAGAAAAGCCTTAGGTTAGGTTTCGTGGCTGTCCCCGCTCATCCAAGGACATACTTAGACCAGATTGGCCCATTGTGATACCACAGTGAAGAAAACCGGCTTACCGGCACAAGGGAACCAGAATATGTAGCATAAGAACAACGAAGGTGGGCAACCGTTACAGTGATGAAGCTTCGTATCTTCTGGATGTCGCGTTCAGCTAGATCGTTAAGATCATCATAGATGTATTCCCCAAGGGTTCTTCTTCTTAGCGTCGCAAGTGCAGGACATGTACACAGTAGGTGGGTTGTAGTTTTCTCGTCTCTGCAGCTTCTACAGAAATCATTAGTGGGAACCCCCAATCTAAGTGCATGTCTGCCTATCAAGCAATGGCGGTGAGGGGGTAGGTTTTTCCGGTTGGTGGATAAGTCTCTCCGTTTTCTTTAAATCCAGGTTAGGCCAGATTTGATTTGACAAGAGACAAGTGCTGATGTTATTCCACCTGTGGCTTGCCAGTTTTTTGGCATCCGTGTCAAGGAGGAACTTGATCGATTCGATAGGTCCAGGGGGTTCCCCCAGAGTTTCGAGGGGATACCATCCTGCATTCTCTTTTGTCAGCTCGTCCGCTCTGCAACTGCCTGAAACGTCCCAGTATCCTGACGCTGAAGTCAATATGGGGAACAACGTAGTTCGTTTTTCTAAGAATAGTATAATTGCCCTTGAGGATCCTAGAGTGGCACGAAAGTAAGGATTTATACACATTCAGAGGTCCATGACTAACAAAGAAAAGAAGATCGATCTGTGATTGCTATACACAACCTGTCACTCCAGAACTTAACAGCAACACAAGATAGGTGTGACAGCTTGATTCTGTCTACTAAGTGGATTAAGCTCTTAGACTAGAACTTCCTTTCTTATAGTACAAAAAACCCCCATCACGTAGTTGGATAAACTATAAAAAGAACACTTTGCGTAGGTCACCGATCTTTCATTCGAAGGGAGTGGCCATACACTTTATTTCTCCTCTCAAATCTCTGCGACTATAAAACCACCACAAAAAAATTACTCATCATGATCACTCCAACCCAATAATATCCATCATCGTCATCGTTTTCTCAGAACCACCAAGAGTCAACGTTAATTAATGAGAATAACCCAGAAAACATGAATGTTACGTAACTCGAACTGATTGCAAAATCCGATATCTTATCCCGATAGTTTTGTTGCCCATGCAACCAGCTTTAATTGAAGGACACAAAAGTCTCTAAAAAAAAAAAAGTGAAATCTATCGAAAATCCACCCGTCAAATCCGTCAAAATGGTGATTTTCCATCTGTCTGGCGCAACAGACTGTCTATCCCAAGTGTGGTGTTGGCTACCCATGTCGATTTCATTCATGAAAATTGCATTTGCAATGCGATCCGTTGTAAGTCGATTCCCCGAGCACAATATCGACAGCAATAGGCATCCACCAATGTGTGTGCAAATGGCCATTTGTTGTGCACAACTGTGCCGCCATCATCGGGCTTATTGTGTGCCTTTGCGTGATGATGATCGTCATTGTAGCTCGGCGCACATTGCCAAACAATGAGCGATGTTCATGTTTAGATACTTTTTTTTTCATCGCAACTTCTTTTACTTTTTTTTGTGAAAAGGTAGGTGGATTGAAAATCTATCGGATCCCATCCAATTAACCTAAAAATGTCAAATGCATGCGGTTAATGCATAAATCCGGTAATTTCATTACCTTTAGACACAGCGTTTGAAATGTGTGCAGATACTGCTTTGTTTTTGTTGCACTTTTTTCGGAATTCTACTTTGGATTCTTCACTTTCTTCATGTGAGTTGTCTCGCTGGTTCCAGAAATGGAGGAGTGAAGTAACACGGCCAAAGACAAAAAGAAAACAAAAGGCTCAAAACTCACAAAACGAACCTCTCGCTCCATATATGACACACTGTGTGGCTGCGGGTTGTGTGTGAAAACGGGTCATCTGTTGTGTCGTTTGAAGTCGGTCTTACTATGGTTTTTACGGTTTCCGCCGGCTTCGAGAAAGGGAATATATGTCGTTTCAGTCGTTCCGTTTGTATCCAAAGGCCACCTACAACTAGTTGTTGTTCTGTTTTTTTTTTGTACCGGCGACAGTTTCAACAGGCTGTCAGTTGATTATTTTACCGGCTTTTGTGGAAGTTTTTTGCCCAACACTTCCCCAGTTGGTGGTAGGTAGATAGACAGACAATTGAATTGAATAATAAATCAAATATCCAGGCATGACTTTATTGGTTTTCTTTTTCATTTCTGATGAATTTGAGATTATAAGCTTTGATTGTAAGAGGGGTGAAACGAAGGTTGCGAAATAGCACACGGAAGACAACATTTTAATTGGAGCCTTTGAATGAAGCACGTACATACACACATATGTATCTATAGTCAGGGTGACATGCTTATGTGGGAGAAGGTACTAGTCCTGAGAACATGCTCAGCTCAGTTAAGTCTTAGATTTGTCGATGAAAGATTGCAGCCTTAGAGATGGTAGCTCTCCTGGCAGATCTTATCTGTCATGCTGTGTGAGCGCCGTTCGTCAACAACCTGATCGGTCCATATCTGGCCAGAAAAGTCCACCATTGACTAAATATTCACACTGTGGCAGATCTTGGAGAAAACCCAGGAACTTAAAATCAATACCCACAACCTTTTCATCGATTTTAAAACCACGTATGACAGCATCTATAGAGACGAACTATACAAAGCCATGTCTAGTTTTGGCATCCCTGTCAAACTCATCCGTTTGTGCAGGATGACGATGGAGAAAGCACGCTGCTCCATCAAGGTCGACCAAAACCTCACCGAGACCTTTGATGTCATGCGACAACATCGTTCTTGAAAGAGTTGTGCAAAACTCAAGCACCAACACCAAAGGCACAATCTTTCAAAAGTCCGTCTAATTATTCAGATACGCAGACGATATACACATAATCGAAAGAACGCAGCCTGATGTCACTGGCGCCTTCGTGAGTATTGAGATGGAGGCGGCGAAGATGGGTTTAGCGGTCAATGAGGGCAAGACCAAGTATATGCTGTCAACAAGAAAGGACAACACCGACGTCTCAAATAGAACGTCACAATAGGTAGATATAACTTTGAGGTAGTTAAGGACTTTGACTACCTAGGCTCCACTATCAATTCAGCCAACGACACCAGCGCTGAGCTCAGACGAAGAATAACTTTTGCCAATCTCTGCTTCTTTGGGGTAACAAGGCAATTCAGTAGCAAAGCCCTCTCTCGAACGACTAAAGTGACCATGTATAAGACCTTAATCATTCCAGTCGCTCTACGGCGCAGAGGCATGGACTCTGTCAACGTTGCTCTCGGCTTTTTCGAGAGGAAAATTCTTCTGCATAAATGGTGAGTGGAGGAAGAGATACAACGACGAACAGTACGGGCTGTACAGCTACATCGACTTGGCCAAAAGAGTGGGGGTCCAACGGATAAGATGGCTGTATCATATAGAGCGGGTGGACACCAATACTCCGGCCCGGAAAATCTTCGAATTCACAGCCGAGAGACGGCGGAGTAGAGGAAGACTACGACTCAGGTAGGCACCTCCGATTGAGACGATTGAGTGGAAAAGGAAAATGGACGAAGTGGTCTGTTTCGACACATATCTCTAGTTAAACGCCAATCTTTAGTCTTTAGTTCTATGGCTTCAAAAGCAATTGATTCTCCACGTTCGGTCTTTGCTGTCACTTTTAATCAAGCATCGACACATGCCTTTTCGGTTAAAACACAAAAAAAAAAAACATATCCCAACAGGTCAAACCATTCAGGTGCAGCGACAAGGCCATCAATGCATATCATTGAAACTCGATGCCAGCGTCACAGATTGTTTGCTTAGCTGTTAGAGCTGTCTATCATCATAAAAACAAAGTCAAAGTTAATTTTCACAAATTCAACCGTTAAAGACCAACAAACACACTGGGTTACCCAGAAAATAAAAAAAACAAAAGAAATGCAAATGCAAATGAAAACTGTGAATACAGCTATAAGTCTTCTTCAACTCACTTCGCTCTGTTGACATTATTTTGTTGTGGTCATCAAACCTCATCCGGAATGAAAATATTTCGGGGGATGGATGATGGGTAAATAATTACACACCACACCAAGACAATGTAAAAGATACACCTTACTCGCAGTGTTAGGTGTATCTATCTGATTCGACGCTGGTTCCATCTGAGTGACCGTTCTACCATTCTATTCTCGCATTGAACTAATAACAAGAAAATGATGAATGCACTCGAAATTCCGCCAATAAATATAAAAAGATACGAAGCAAAAGAAGAAAGAAACTTTTCATTTTTTTTTTTTTTCTTCTTTATTGGCCAACAATAATATTTTTCATCGTCTTCTGCTTCCCTGTATTTTTTTTTTGACGGATTTCTAACATTATCGGGCATTGACTTGAAAATGCTGTTATTCCATTCACCAAAAGGGGGAGAGAAGGTCTCTACAAAAAAGGTTTTCAAAAGAAGATTTCTTGATGATCATCTTCCACACGCGTTTTTTTTTAAAAGATGGTGGTAACACCTAACAGCAAAAAAGAAGAGAATTTATCGATGCGATACGCGAAATGAGATTAGATACATTTCTTTCTTTCCTTAATGACGACAGATACACAACGGAAAGGAATCCAACAAGAAGAAGAACAGCAAGGAAGAGAGAATAAAAACGAACGAATTGATCACCTGTTATGTAGTGTGGACACTACATTTTTTTTTTCGCCTTCATTATGAATTTCTTGTCATTGACATATTGATCGTCAATCCGGATGTAGTTTTGTTCCGTTTCGGTTTTAAGTACGTGAATGAAATTCATTAGATATCGATAGGCTTTTTGGAAAGAACGGTTTGAAGATTTATTTTTGTTTAAATTTGTAATTATGGCTTCCGGGTGGCTTAAGAAATCAAGTGTCGAAAGAGACCGTTTTTTAGATTGATGATTCAGTGATATGGCATTTCGACCGATTAGTGTACGAAGTGGGAGAATTTCAAAAGGAACGGGAATGAAATTCTTATGCCAGAAGCCTCTAAGAACGTCATAGTGGATCGAAAGTTTCAGGTATAAATCGAATAATTTCTCAGTTTGGAGGTGTACAAAGTGGGATAGAAAAATATATAGAATTTCCCCTTGAAACCACACACTGAATATCTCTGCTCGAGAAATAACAGACGATTTTCTGAAACAAGTGGAACTAAAAAATTTACAACACGACTCTATTTCCAGAAAAACGAACTATAGGCTGAACACACAGTGAAGCGATAAAGCGATGCGATGCGAGAAACGTGCGCTAAAACTGTTCACTTGGATTCTTATACACGTGCGCACAGTGAAGCGATAAGAATTCATTTTATCGACATTTTATCGCATCGCATCGCTTTATCGCATCACTGTGCGCGTAGCCTTAGACAAAATCGAAGCTTGTGAAGTGCTGTCGTGAAGAGCGTAGTGATGTTGCCACACAACATTAGCTATATTATGCTGGGTCCCTGGATATGAGGGCCTACCAGGAAATGAGAAGGCTGTTGAATTGGCAAGGAAAGGATCTACGCTAGACCTGGAGCAGGCTAATCAGTCAGTGAAAGTCCCGCCATGTAAACTCAAACATGAAGCATGGATCAGGATTCTAGCGGAAGCGAATGAAAGATGGAGCTCTTTGGACTTCTGTAAAATAACTAGAAAACTATGGCCAAGGGACAATGGTGCCAGAACTAATACTCTGATGCAGAAGGACAGGAAAACCCTCTCCATCCTTAGAGGAGTTATAACGGCTCATAATTTTCTGCGTTATCATATGAAAAAGCTAAGGTTGAGTGAGGACGACCTTTGTAGGGGTTGCGGAGACGAGGAAGTCAATCAGGAAACAAGCCATTTTCTCTGCCACTGCCCAGGTATTTGCCACCTCAGACATAAATTCTTTAGAAGGCACTTTTATCAGGATACCGAAGAACTAATGGACGTACTCATCAGGGTCATCTGGAGGTTCATTAAAGCTTCAAAATGGTTCGAAAGCCTGCGGCAGTAGGAGAATGCTTTGGGTACTGCTCCACGAGCAAAGGGTACCTTTCTCCCAAAAATGGGCAAAACAATGGATCTCTACTGACCTGGGTGTGGTGATGAGGGCTTCTTTCCCCTCGCCAACCCATCTACCAAACCGAACCTAACCTAGACAAAATCAACGCAGATTGGTGGTTTCGTTGTGAAGAGTAGAATGGGTTCTTAATTTGATAGTAGCCATCTCCGAAGAACCTTTTAGGATTAGTTACTAAAGATTGATAATCAATCTTAACTATTTTTAGTCAGTCATAGAGTGTGAATCACTTAATAGTAAATAAAACAAAATAAAAAAAAATTGCAAATACCAATCCCACACTTCTTATTGAATCACCCTATTGATACAGACTTCAAGGATATTTTCAGAACTCACGAAAAAGCCATCTCATAATTTTTTCAGGACTTTCATTATGTCGATACACTTTCCATCCGTCCTTTCCAATAGATACCCCCAAATCAGCAGCAAATTATTAGAAGAAAATCACATTTTCTCCTAACCAATCAACCCATAGATATACAAGTACATCCTTAACCTCTGTGTGGATGCTTTTTCTCAATTTCATCACTTTTCCTCAATTACTCCAACCATTCTATTTGTCTTTCACTTTTCTCAAGAAAGTATCTCCATTATATCCATCCATGAACTCAGCTCCATGGCGCAATAATAACCAGTACCAATCATATTTACCACCTTATAGCCCGTATCTCCGGGTACATCTTTTGTATCTTTTACCTAAAAATTAGCAATATTTCGACTTTCAAATATGATGCTGATGCTCTTCAAACTTTCTATAACAGACCCTGATATTTATGAACCCTTTTGCCTTCACATCAAAAATCATTTCAATTATAGATTGCCCTGTCACTTAATTAAAAATTTAACTTCTCGCTGTCTATAGGGGAAAATAAAAAAAAACCAAAACTTATCTATAAATTCATTAAAAATGTATCTCGTTGCTTGTGTTATGTATTTCCTCTCCATGGTTGTGATTCGCAGAAAGCTTAAAACAATTTTCGCCTTAAATATACTGATGTACAGCGAGAAAAGATATTTCCCACGTTTGTTAAAGTCACGTTTTTTATTCCGCTGCGCTCTTAAGTTTTTCTTCTTGTGGTGTTGCTGGTGCTATGTCTTCTTCTTCTTAATTTTTATTTATTTTTGTATCTTTTTTCTTTCTCCAGCACTTTTGAGTATTATTTAAATTATTATGTGTGTTTTTATTTTCTCCAACTATCGTTTGGATGTTTTATGGTGCCGCCTTGTTGCTTCTCTGTGTATCAGGCATGCTGATCAATTGATTTTTTTTTCTGTTCGTTGTTTCTTTTGTATCTCAAGAAGTGATTGTGGTTGTCAGCTTTGAAAATCATCACCTAAAGGAGGCGACCGCATTTGACTTTCTATTTATTTTTTTGTCGCACACATATTGATGACGAATGGTGTTGCGAGATGGTTGCTGTTGTGCAAATGAGCTCATTAAAAGAGTATGAATCCTGGATGGAATCAACGGTTTCCGTGAAAAATAGGTGTCAGAAGTGGAAGGAAATTCCACTTCAGCTTCAGAAAGATAAAGACACTTTATCAACCACCTACAGACGTGGGCATTAAATTTATCCACAAAATTATGAATGAAGAATGGCACCTTGAACTCGGATGAGCACGAAAGCCAACCCACGTTTCGATGCAGGATTACTAATGCTCTCCCAACCAAAACTCCATGATTGTTCCGACATCACCTATTTTTAGATACGATTCGCTACTCGTACCATGAAGAGAATTCGCATCGAAATCAAAATCCCATTTACATTTATCCTTGAATTGCTTCCGCCTTTCTTCCTTCATTACTTGTTAATTTAACAAAAAAAAAAAGTGAATTCCTAGGTATCTCTTCCTCTTCTGTGTTTGTACAAAGCCATCGCTATACCGTTACGGGTGTATGTACATGTATTCGTAAGTCTACTTCATCGTCTATTATAAGTAATTTCAGTTCGTCTGTAAACACGTTACCCAAAATTCACTAGAGCGTAGTTAATTTTACGACTTTATCGTTACGCTTTTATACGAGAGTATACGGGAGTATCTATGCATCTATCTCATATGTTTCTGTTTTTTTTTTGCTTTCCTGTTGTTGTTGTTGTTGTTCGTTTCGTGTTGTTTTTCAGTTTGCTCTCGTGGGTAATGTTCAATTAAGTTTGATAATCAGTTTTGATTTTTACGATTAAAAATTACTCGTAAAGCGAAAAATTCATGTGATGGATTTTATTCACGGGGACGGTGAAGAGAAGTAATGAATCATTGGGGGGCTTATAAGTATGTTTTCTTGTTTACTTCAATTTACAAGTATCTTCAGCTCTGTAAAAGTCACTCTGTCCAACAATTGCGGAAATAAAATTCCAAATGTTTACGGAAATTGGCAAATGAGTTCAAAATTGTTAAGGACTTTTAATTCATAACATGTCTTTGGTCTTCAACATTGTATACGTATTACTACTTTCAAGAAGTCATAGTCGAAAACCTGGTTTATGATCAGACTATATGTCAGCAAATTCTAATCTGTTGGAACCGCTTAAGGCTACTCTTTGTCCAGAGAGAGGTATTCCTTTTTCTAGAAAATCAATAGCCGTTCCCTTCTCTTGACAATGCCATCTAGTATCGAACTAATGTAACAACTTTCTTCAGGGTTTCCGAACTCGTCATCTAGACGTCATCGCATCGGATTAAGCATTTATAGTTAAAGGTTATGCTACGCCGCCTAAAAGCTGACCAACTGGACAGACAGTATTTAGCCCCTACAATGTAAGCTTGTAGCTTCTGAGAGCGTACTTCTGAGAAACGGTCAAAAACAGCTTTGAGCGAAGTAACTACCTAATACTCAAGCCAACACCAGAGGCATAATCTTTCATAAATCTGTCCAATTGCTTGCGTACGCCGAAGATATTGACATTATAGGCATAACGCAGCGATCTGTCACCAGTGCTTTCGCGTTTATAGAGACAGAAGCGGCCAAAATTGGTTTAGCGGTAAACGAGGACAAAACTAAGTATTTGCTGTCAACAAGAAGGGACACCCAACACCGACGAATTGAACAGATCGTCACAGTTGATAACTATAACTTCGAGGTAGTAAGGGACTTTGTCTATCTTGGCTCTCCGATAATGACACCTTGTTGTTTCTTCGGGTCAATTGAGTAGTAAGGCCCAATCCCTAACAATTAAGGAGACTCTAAATAAAACACATGCCAGTTCTGCTTTATGGCGCTGAAGCATGGACTCTATCGAAAGCGGACGAAGATATTCTTAACCGTTTCAAACAAAAAATTCTTCGAAAGATATTCGGTCCTGTATGCGTTGACGGGCTTTGAAGGAGAAGATTAAATCACGAACTGTACGAGCTGCACAGCGATACCGACCCAGTCAAAAAACTGCGCATAGGACGTTTGACATGTAGAGCGAATGGCACAAGTAGAAGGGGACCTCAACCAATTTGGCGTGCGCAACTGGAGGTATTTAACTACGGACCGGGCTAACTGGGGAGACTTGTTGGTTGAGACACAGGTTAACCCCGATCTGCAGCGCCACCTAAGTAAGTAAGTAAGTATCTACCTAATATGTTAAAAGTCAAGGTAGGGCCACGGAGGCAAATGAGGGCAATTGAGAACGCAGTGGAGGAAGTCTTCTTCAAAGAAAACCTCCGTACTAAACTTGGCTCACCAACTAAAACTATTTAAGGTCTTCAATCCAATCGAGGAGGTAGTCCATTCAGCTTGCTCTTGAGCTATTTTGCTAAACGAGCCTAGTACGAGCGTATAGGTCTATTCGTATTGGGATCGAATAGACCTTTGACCATAAAAATGATCACAAGTCCTACATATATGGAGCTTTTGTGGTTGAAGAAGAATTTGTACAACAAATTAGACCTAGACAGTCCCAAAAATTGTTGTTGATTCCGCACACCAGAGAGCGAGAGGTCATTAAATGCAAACTTTTTCACACAAATCAGCAAATAATTCGTCAAGAATACTAAATTCTTTTTAACTACCACAACATGTTTTGGCAAAAATAATTTTTATAAACAGTGTGGTATGCAAAAATGTATTCTTCGTCTGCATTTTAATGGAAAGACGCATTCTTTCCACTTGAACCCAAAGACCAACAACCAAAAACAAAATAAAAAATTCCGTTGACAATGCTAAAAGATACGTTTGTGCTCTTGTGCAATGCACTATGGGGACATAGCTGGCGCTGGTGAAATACAAAAAGGTAAACGCAATTGCGTACTTTGGCCTTTTTGAAATTGTATACCCCAGCAGAATGAATTTTGTCGGATATGGTGTCTCGGAGAAATAATGATGGCAGTGTTGGTTGCTTGGAAGTGTGATAGGGGTTCAAACGGGTGTTACTTACCTCTATTATCCAAATTGGTGGTAGACACGATTTTGAGATGAAAAAAAAAAAAAAAAACTCCCAACCTGCAAGTGTGTTTGCTAAAATTGGCGAGACAATTGGTATAGTTAACCAGTCAAGCGATTTACAAGAAGTTGTCAGATATTTGGGTCGCAATTGGTTAGAAGTGCTGCCAGGAATGCGATTACCGCGTGACAAACTGGAAAATTATTCATTAAGACGGCTTTCGAGTATGAAAACTAGTATTTTATAATTCTTTAATGAAGTTGGAGTCGTTTTTGAGCTGTGGACCAATTTTCATGCGATCAAGGATTTTGGTTCGATCATCGCCCAGATGTCATATTTTTGTTTACAATTCTCATACTAAAGGTCCTCCAATGGAAGCAAAAGCGAAATATTCCTCATAGAGACCCATCCACACCTGATAAATACATAAATTCGCCACCATCAACCCTGTCCATGCATGTAAATATGTACTGCACGCAAGTTTACAATCAAAAATCAATGTTTCACCTCGAAAAAATAAATAATTTTCTTTTGCACGCGAGCAACAACAAAATGGTGTTTCGTGAAAATTCCCAACAAAATTCTTAGATATATCAATTTGCAATTCGTATTCTAACGCGAGCAATCACGCGGAGAAAGATCGCGCCCGCCAAATGAGTTGTTTACAAGCCACACTACTCGTACATGATTCACACAGACTGTTCTACTTGCTCGTAGATACATTTTTGTTCGTTGTTGTGCTCTGGTTCTATTGTAATTAAGTAATAATAATAAAAAATAATAACAACAGTGCTCTTGAAGAGTGTAGATATCTTTTTTTTTGCTGGCGCTGTTCTCTACTCATTATCTCAGTTGTTGTTTGTAAATATCCGAGCAATGCATTGGGAGACTACACCTTACAGTGTGTTATGAATTCGAAAAAAAATGTGTATAACCAGTGCAATACTGTCACTGAAAAAAATATCCCCGCGCTCGACAATGGCGCTCGACCTTTGATGATCGTTGTTCAGCCAAAGATCGATAGGAAGAAGAGCATGTGTACGTAGTTGTTGTATCTGTATCTGCGAGGTTTTTTATTTCGTATTGTTTTTTTTTTTTTTCTGATTTTATTTACACTCTGATTGGGATTCCCAGTTTCATGGAGAAGTACCTCACGTACAATCATTGATAGCGGGGAGTTTTGCTATGGGGACTTTGAAATGTTATATTCAAATGGGAATACCTACTTTGAGGCACTTCCTAGTAAATATAATTTAATTACCGTTCGATGCGCAAAATAAAATTAAATGTCTAAATAGTAAAGTGATGTTGATGAGGAATTAGGTGTCGGTGGTGGTTAACCTTCATAACCAGTTCTGGATTCATTATAAATTGCCATCTATACACCTCCTTTTGAAGTTAATAATTGATTTGAAAATTCTTGAGTATCTACGAGTAACTACGTTTGAAATTTTTGTAATGACGTGAAGAATTCCGTTTCAAGTACTTTAAGTACTTAAGAACTCAAATTCCGGATGTGATCGAGAACAAATTTGAACATTGATACGAAGGTTTTTTAAGGCAATAGTTATTCAAACTAAGCTTGATGAAGGTCTCATTAAAAGAAATGTCGCATTCTGTGAAAATGTATGGGGAATTACGACGCAACAAGTCTGGTTAGATCACAATGTCTTATTCCACAATTTTTGAGGATCTTTTTTAAATCATAATCTTTAATCACACATGTTTGTTCCAAATGAACAGATTGTATTGAAGCTTTTTTGGTAAAAGAAGCAAAATGATAACAGCAATCCTTTTCCTTTGGAGGGACTGTGAAGATTATATGTGAATCGACAACAAGGTACCACAGGCAAAGTGGAATGGTTAGCAAACTCTCTTCCTCATACATTCCCAGATTTAGCAGTCTTTCAGACACCTTGACATCGTATATCCTTTGGCGGAATTGCACAATGAATCACATGGTGGAAAGGCTCGCTTCTATGTCGACAAACTCCTGGCGTGGTAGTTACCCTCCTCCAAATCATGATCGTGTGAACAAAGTGGTCGGGAGGTTCTAAGACCAGTAGTTACAGGAAAGCAACATTACTTTGCGCACGAAGTATGTAGATACTCACTGTGGGACTTATCCAGAAAACTGATTAGAATCGACCCCGGTGGAGACCGACTTTAATCGATTGATGACTTCAAGAGAGTTTAAATGCAGCCATTCCTCTATGGATGCTGATGCTTCGTTTTGGGCAGTAAATGATTTTAGTCGTGGAGGAGTAGATTCGAACTAGATTAGGTTAGGTTAGGTTAGATTGAAGCGGCTGTCAGCTAAAGCCAATACACCGCCTACTCATTAGATAGGAGGCTACTGACATCCATGTTTATCGGATCGCCTAGGTTGGTATAGAATAAGGCTCCTAAGTGAAGTTTTGTTTTGCGGAAAAGAACTGGGCAGGTGCAAAGAAGATGAAAAATAGTCTCCTCCTCCTCCTCGTTCATACAGCTTCTGAAGAAGACGTTTAAGTAAACGCCAAGCCTTGTTGCATGCTTGCTTATTAGTCAGTGTCCAGTGATGACACCTATTATAGTGTTTGTATGCGATTTATTAGGAGACATCAAATACTTAGAACGTTTCAGATCGAGCTTTGGCCAAATCTGCTTTGTTGCTACACATGTTGTACCACTTGTCCACCTAAGATTTGTTCTTTCGATAGCATCTAGCTTTAGTTTAAGTTTACAAATAGCGATTGGTATACCTAATATGCCCTCATCAGGCCCAATAGGTAATTTTGTTCCATATCTGGCGAGTTCATCAGCCTTGCAGTTCCCTGGAATGTCACTGTGCCCTGGCACCCAACAAAGGTAAATATTAAACTGCTCCACCATCTCTATAAGAGATAATCGGCAATCTAGGGCTATTGGTGGATTCCCAGGACTTTAATGCCGCTTGCTTGTCCGAAAGATGCGGATATCCGTGGCTGATATCGAGATTTCCTTCAGCCAAGATAAGACTTCTCTGATCGCCATGATTGCCGCCTGGAACGCGCTACAATGATTTGGGAGACGGGCTGAGGTTAAGCCTGTCGGAGAAAACACCACCAACCACATCGTCCTACAATGACCTGGGAGGGATGGTTACCTCCAAACTTAGCTTGGATGTGGTATAGTCTATGTTTCTGGGAGAAATTTTGACTTTTTTCAAAATGGAGGCGTGGTCAAAGTGTTTACTAGACCACTGTGAGGTTGCTTTTAGGCGGATGGCTGCACTAACTGCCATTTGTCTACCGAAAATGTCGAGGGGTGATAAATAAAACTAAATATCCAGGGCTGCAGACATAGCTTCGCGAAGAGCTCCGGTGATACACATGCAAGCTGTTTTTTGGATTTTGTTTAAGTTATCGCGGTTAGTGGCTATACCCAAGGCGGTCACCACACCATCGTAAGTATCAGTCTTATTACCGAAATATAGAGCCTAAAATCGAACTAACTATCGCAACAAAAAAAGCGCGAAAATAAAGCCCTAACACCAGTGTAACCAGTTTATAGCGTCACAGACAGCCTCAAGACCCTCAAATGTGAAACTTTTCTTCCCCGATTATTTCATCGTTAAAAACAACTCATGTCGCTTTGAAAATTCCATAGTATTTCGTTGATTCCGGAATTTCTTGGAAGATCCTTATCTTCATTGCCAACCACTGTCGTTACCAGATAATTCATTTCTAATCACTTCCATGCACAACATTACACATACACACACGCGCCCACTTAAGTGAATAACTGCAACCATACGCCCATTGGTATTAAGATTGCAGCCGAACTCGATTCGACTAATTCTCCACCTGTTAAGAAATCACACCACTCAACAACTATCCATTTAAACCATCGATCGACAAATACCCCCATGGCAACTGGTTCAACTTACATATTTTGCACTCGCTTTTGTAAGATACTCTACTGTGACACACACAACATACGCAGATACACATATTTTTCTATTTTTCACGCAATCATCCACTAACGGTTGGTATTTCAAAATTGCAACTAGACTTTAATTTCGTCCACATTTTTTGTAATCAATATAATTAAAAAAAAAATAACCATAACAACAACAGCGGCTACCAAATGTGTGTATCTATGTATCTTTTGCGCCCATAAAATCCGGTTCAATTACAATTGGTAGACAGACAGGCGCAGCCCAGACAAAGTGAAAGTAGTAGATAAGTCAATCACTCATGGGTTTTACTTACATATGCGTTTGTATCTTGATTTTATATATAAAAAGAAAAAAACCTTTTACTTTGTAGAGTATATATTTTCCAAAACTATCTATACAAGGCCCCACACAATGGGAAACAAATTATGTAAAAAATAAAAAGTGTAATATTGTGCCTAGGAGAAGACACACATGAGAGAGAGGGGGGGGGGGGGGGGGCCGTGCCAGGGTGGGCTGGGAGAGGTAAAAATTTGTTAAGCTTTCAGATTTTGTTGCAAAAAAAAAAAAAGATACGAAAAAGTGAATTTTGTTGCCAATTATAAAAGTATATGGATTGATATCGGTTGCAGATATTTCGTAAACGTATTGAGATATACGAGGTTGCAATTTTTTTTTCTTTGTATGACTGCCTACCAATGAGGGATTCGAATTTCATTTGAGGTGTTTTCATTTATTTAATTTAGCTTGAAGCAAAACTGCATAACTGTGCACAGGGTTGAATGAAACTGAAAGCGTTTTCCGTTTTGTGATATCACGGGGATTTGGATTTTGATGAGGTTTTTACTTTCTTTGATGATTTATTGAATTACACTCGTGGATGGTTATAACGAAGCGTGTGGATTGGGTAACACAAAGGTAAGTACCGCGACGCAAGTATTGCACGAGATCGATAACACATGGTGTAGGCATTGGAGGTTAATATAATAGAAAGGATTGACGGTATAATGTTGGACATAAGGAAATGTTTCTTTCTTTTACCCGCATGGCAACAGTCGGTGAGCCTTGAATCGAAAATAAGAGAGATGAAGCTCTGCCAATCCAACCTGAACCGGATTTGGTTCATCGAGCAACTAAGAGATTGTAGTCTATTCGTTTAGAATGCAATTTTTTTCTCATCTCGTCATTGAACAGAAATTCGAGATGCCCCTCAGACAGGGACACACTAACACCAGATTGGCCCATTGTGATATCACGATGAAGAAACCGTCTTACTGGCACCAGGGGATCAGAGTATGTACAATGTTGCACAAAGTACATCGAAGGTGGGCAACCGTAACAGTGTTAACCCTAAGATTTGAACCATTTCATCCAGGATATCGAGTTCAGCTAGATCGTTAAGAGTATTCCACGAGGGTTTTCCTTCTTAGCGTCGCAAGAGCAGGACAATTATACAGTAGGTGGGTTGTAGTTTCCTCTTCCTCCTCGTCTCTGCAGCTTTTACAGAAATCATTGGAGGGGACCACTAGTCTGAGTGCATGTCTGCCTATCAAGCAATGGTGGTGAGGACCCCTATCAGTGAACCTAGGTTTTTCCGGTTGGTGGATAAAAGTCTCTACATCTTCTTTAAATCCAGGTTAGGCCAGATTTGCTTTGACAGGAGACAAGTTCTGATGTTATTCCACCTGTGGCTTGCAGGCTTCTTGGCATCCGTGTCAAGGAGGAACTTGATACATTCGATAGGCGCAGGGAGTTCCCCCAGGTTTTCGGGAAGATGCGGTCTTGCACCCTATTTTGCTAGATCGCCTGCTTTGCAGTTGCCTGGAACGTCTCTGTGTCCTAGGACTCAGCACAGGATTACATCGCACAGGTCTGAAATTACGTTGAGAGATCAGCGGGATTGTCGGCGATTCCAAGGCTTAATTGAAAGCCAAGCTGCAGCTTTGCAGACTGCCGTGATTTCCGCTTGAAACACACTACAGTGATCCGGCAGTCCGTGTGCTAATCAGCTAGGACTATTCTCTGAGCCTTAATGCTGCTTTGACTGCCACTAGCTTCCCAAAGATATCAACAAGAAGCTGATGGAGCATTACCTCCAATGCGACAGTGGGGGTTGTTCTCAAGGCACCCGTTATGCAGATGCATGATTCATTTCGTACTTTTTCAAGGAGGCTACTGTTGCTTTTCTTGTCCAGTGCTGTCCACCAGACCAATACTCCGTACGTATAAGTCGGCTTAGTCTTGAAATAAAGCTAAAGAAATTTGATAATGATGCCCAAGCGAGAACAGCTCAGGTTCGATTATTGGGGCAGAAAGTAAACAATAACTGAAGATGTGAGTCCTATAATCAATCTTGGAAGAATTGATTTCGTTCGCTTTGCTAATAGAGACGAGAGTTTTAGTTCAGTCTATAGGCCGGTCCGACTCACAGGAACTGAACGTTTTTAGGGAGAAATTAGCATTCTATTATTTGACCTCTTTGGAAACGTATTATGAGCTGATCGATGATAATGGGCCAGAGCAGAAGTGAAAAGACACCCTCTCAGGGCCACAATCACTGTTCTCAATAGTGGTGAACGACTGGCCTAACTTTGCAGAAATGATCGTATTGTAGATGCTATACAAAGCGCGAATCGATTTGAATAATGGTTTTGTCAATTTCTTTGGTACAAAAGTAGGACATTTTAATTAACCTAAGATCGCCTATGCATTACCTTCAATTTTTAAAAGACTCTTTCCAAACTATAGATAACAATTTTTCTAAATTCGGAAATGGCCCACTACTCTCACCTAATCGGCTTCAAATTGAAATTTTTCTCACACGTTCTAAAGCACAAAATGCCCCCCCACTTCCATGTATCTATGTACGTGCAACCAAAAAGCAAAACGTTAGCACACGTTATAAATTCACACTTAAGTATCTGGCATTCTGTGGTACACAACTAAACAATTGAAACCATAAAAATGAACCAAACTACACCCGAAAAATGGCGCAATGCGTGCTTAAGCAGGTCACGCATGCGTTTCAAACAAACGAAACGTACAAAAGTGTACTATAAGTACGAGTACTCTTAAATTAATTGCTGTCACTTTGTAAGATCTATTCTATAGTCACAGATACACATCCCAATGACTCTTCTTTTTTTTTATTTTTCTCTCTGTTTTGTATATTCTCTTTTTCGCTCTTCTTTTTTGTATAATTTTTCTTATTGTATTGCTCGAATAAAATGTCATGAATTCCAATTTTGTTAACTTCTTCACAATCACAACACACCGGTTGAAGTTGATCGGTCGGTCGGTCTGATTGGTATCATCCATGCAAAGAGAATCACAAATGAACTAAGTGTAAATGTATCTAATAAGAAAAAAAAAAGAACGTATACCGGTGCGAGTTTTGTGATCGCACACTACCACTTGGATACTGTATCTAACTGTATCTAAGTGAGTATGGAAGATATTTTTAAGTCAAGTAGGTTGTCCTCTATCGGTTTTTTTAACTCACTTGATATACATAAACTGCCTCTACTACCTCATAGATACAGTTACACGACAGAGAGTGTGAGAAGGTGAACACTACCACATGGTAGGCACCTGAGACCGGCATTATTTCAATTTTTTTTCATTTAATATGATGATGATGGTGATGAGCTCATGAAAAGACCGAAAAAAGAATCTATGTATCCATGCAAAGTTAAGAAGGAAAATAAATAACAGGTTACTTCGACATAAATAATTCGATTGGATTTTTTAAAGAAATAATTATATAAAAAAAATAAATCTAAGACACATCAAAAGGAATAGAGTGAAATATAGAAAAGATAGAAGAAGAAGAAGTTGAAGAAAGAGGAACAGAAAAACAAGACACCAACGGCCCTGGTTGGAATTTCTTGCACGAAGTTAACTTTTTTTTTTTTTCATTGGAAACGAAATGAAGAAGATACAAGATTTGCATTTATTTGTTAAGCATTTTCTTTTGCACACACAGGCACAATATATGAAGAAATAAAAATGTGAAGAGAATGGTTTGTTTGTTTGTAGTGGATTTACTGGCCACTAGAGACTAGAGAGTAAAAAATTCTTAGTACAAGCATGTGCATGAGTAATTGCACGAATCATCACACAAAGTAAGTGAAGTAGAGTTGGACACACATTCGTTTTCTGTTACTTATACACGGAGGAAAGGTTAAGGAGCTTTGGTGAATGTAAAATAAACACAGCATACAAAGTTGGAATTTCCAAAAAAAAGATATTGACACTTAAATTGGAGGCAAGAAGAATAGATGAAATTAGTTTTATGAGAGAAGAACTGGGATACCGCGGGGTTCCATACATGGACCTGAACTCAACACTTGTTTTTTACAAGTGGAAGTTTCCTTACAAATTCTTCGCACTTTAACCATCTAACCACATTTCAGAACAAAACCTCTTACCTACATCCTATTGACAAACAAAATATGATAAAGATATACCTTTTAAAGTGTTTGCTGTCTTGTTTGACATTTTACACTTTCACCACCTCTTGTCTGTATCTCTGACAAATCATTTCCTACACAAAACAAAATGATAAAAATCCAATCGTAATTTACAAAAGCAAAGAAACAAATGCCACTGGCAAAAAGGTGTTTGTAAATCTTGATAACTCAACCTTTTGTGTTCATATCGTGGTACACGGGAGAGAAACGAGGTGACTTTTGCAAAACAGAAAAAAGAATTTAAAATTTCATAATAAAACACCAACAAAGATAAAACGTTGTATCTTATTGGGTTTTTGGGCCAACTCAAGCTTACTTTGCTGAAAATTAATAAATCCCACGTAATTTTTTTTTTTGTACAAATAAATCCAAACAAACAAGGTGAAAGGTTGTAAATCATAAACAGAATTCAGACAGAGTCATTATCTAACCAGAAAAAAAAAAACAAAGATCAATTACCTTTTTTATCGTGAGATACGAGTACACACATGTATACTTGAAAATCATTAAGAGGAGCTGTGTTCCTAATTGAATTTCGCCCCAAAAACGCTTGGACATGAACTGTTTACAGAAAAAGGTGGAAAAAGGAACAGAGCACAACATAGAAAAAGAATGAAAAGATTCGAGAGACATCGGTAATTGCACTATTAATTGGAGTTTCTACGAATTAACTCTGATTCTAATGGTATGTAGGAACTACTTAAAAGATCATTTATTTCGAAAGAAAGTTGAAAGAAACTAGTTTCGGTCCCAAGAGGTTGCCCTGTGGCTGTCAATAGTTTCTGCTTTTCCTGTGTGATTGGTAGTGTGTTCTCTTTTTGAACGTATTTGCTTAGTGAGGTAATGGGTTACAACCAAATTGGATTGGAAATTGGAAATACATATGTATGTCAACGTTTAAGAACCGAATTCGGAGTAAATTCTGAACGATTACATTGATTTATTAGCCCTAAAAGGTCCTGTACAGACCAAATACGAGCAATCGCCTGAGTGGCATAAGGCCTTTCAACTGCTCTTCGTAGATGCTAACTTCTATAGAAAATACTTGCAAAATAAAATAATCCACTTGCACCGTACGAAGAGTTTAAATGCAGAGTACAACACAAAAGGCTGATTCGGACATTTGGCACACGTTCTAGTGTCCGATGACGCTGTCTGATTTTCCTATACTGTCACCACATTCTTTCAAATTGTACTGAACGATAAACCAAGAAAATGCCCTCGATAAAGAACGGAGACGGAGAGTATAGTGGAATCTAAAAGGGTATCAACCACATTCTTTCAAATTGTACTGAACGATAAACCAAGAAAATGCCCTCGATAAAGAACGGAGACGGAGAGTATAGTGGAATCTAAAAGGGTATCAGGTGTGGAAAAGACTTGCAGTTCGGTGGAGCCATATGTACAAGTTTGATTTCTTCTAACTTCAACACTGGTGTAGTTTCCATCGAAAATAGGATGTTCAAGTGAGGTTTGCGAAAACGAACATTCGGGCAGTTTAACAGGATTTCGAAGCATTTTTCATAAGCAAAAGGACAAAACTCGTGTGTGACGTAGCTTCTTACTAAACTGGAAAAAAAATATAGCCCGTAGCAAACGAAACTAAGCTGAGAAAATTGAGTTAGATTGGACAAGCTCCCGCTAGGAGCCGTCAAGGGCAATATTCGACACCACTTTCTGAAAACGGCCAGCCAAGTGTGGAATAGGCTTAGCAACTGCGTCATATCGAGAAAGATCTGGCCCGGTTACAACAAACAGAAAACAAACGAGCTACTAAGCAGATCAAGACAAGATATTGCGAGAATCGTAGCTGCTAGTACAGGCCACTTGCCAGTGGGAGACCACGCTGTCAAGCTAGGTATTCACCACAACACTTTCTGCCGCAGTTGCGAGAATAACAGCCAAAAAAAAATCTCTGCATCACTTCCTGTGTAAATGTCTAGCCCTTGCGAGTGTCAGGCAGCGCACTCTAGGCAAACCCTTCTTCGACGACCTCAAAGATATTTCCAGGAAAAAAATTGGTGAACTAATCCTATTCCTTAATTCCACAAGTTGGTTTAAATATCTCCGTCTATCAACCTATAACGCCCACAAACAAGCAGGTCAAATGAGCTGTGGTTTCAAAACGGCGCATCCCTGCGCTAACTGGGTTCTTTAGAACCGCCACCTCTACCTACCTACCTACCCTGGCCACGCGGTACATCATTCTACTTCAGAGATTTGGCGTCAAGCCCTAAAATAAAATTCTCAATGAAGCAAAGGATCGGGAAGTCCTAGAGTGACATGGACAAGAAGACTGGAGTACAAGTATAAAAGTCAGGAAAATCGAAAGAACCGCAATCGCTCTGTTTGTTCTCCGATCAGTCCTTCTTCGCTCTTGTTGTAAAACACTTGGGAGATTGATTGATATATATATGTACATCCGCGATCCCGCCTATTGCAAAGACAAAGTGTTTGGGAGTGTAAATACACATCATTGCAAACCCGTTAAGAATCAAGTAGCATATTGTGGATGTTCCTCTAATCATTAAAGGACCATTTAGCAATCAGATCAGAAGCAATTCTCACTACAAAGCTCGTTGACTACTAAATTGCAAAACAGAGGGAGCAAAACCCACCACCTTGACGTGTGCCATTTCATTCGTACATCGTATCACAAATCCTGTGACTTTTCTGATTTTCACCGAAGTCCCACGATTGTGAAATCCCGTAAAACGAAGACAACAAAAATTGTCTTGAAAATTGCCAAACAGACAAAAAAAAATTGCAAAAAAAGCCCTCAACTACAGGAGACTTATGTCAGACAGGTGTCATAATAAAAGATTGCGGTCCTATCTCGAAACCTTATATGCACTGCACACCATTTTTATTGCAATTTCAACAGATTTTCACAACTTTAATTCCCCCCTCTTTCGACTTGGAATTTGTATACAATATCTCCTCGCCCTCCAATTAAGTTGAGATAAGGTAGATAAAGTGTACTTATCTCATTTGTTCCATTCGAATAATATTTTATTGCCATTCGCTCATTCAGAGTAATAAAATGATTTCCTAACAAAGGCAAATTCATAAAGAGAATTTTTTGTTTTTTATTTTAATTTCCAACAGGTTAACACACTTAATTTTTTGTTTATAAATAATAACATCTCCTAGAATTCGCCTTTGTTTAAAAAAAATAACCCAATAACCGAGAAAAAGATACTTGTACTTACATACCTGTCATGTGAGGGAATGCCTTCATTGTGATAAGATATGAATGTACCTAGAACGAAAATAAAACCAGATACAAAAATGAGGGGGGGTTTCTTGTCAAAAGTGATAAATAATTGAAATTTATAGATGAAACGATAAAATCATTTACAAAAATTAGAAATAAATTAACCAACAAAGCGATAGATACTTAGTTACTTTTCTTTTTTGCAATAATTTCAAGTACATCTTGAGACACAAAGTCACGTTTTGCTTTACATTGTTATCTTCACTTCCTGTTTGATAAGGAATTGTTTAAGAAATTAAGGGCAGTTAAGAGAGGAAATTAAATCAATTTCTAATAAAGGAAATGAAAGCGATGTGATAGTGATCGTGAGATAGTTGCGAAATAAAAGATTGAATTCCAAGAATGTGGAGGAATAATAAAAAAGCCTGAAATTTTCGATTGTTTGTCAACGAGATAGTTACTTGGGAAAATACATATATTGCAGATTGCCTCTTGAATGTTCAAAAAAAAATCCCATTATTTAGTTTAGAAAAAATCCCATAAACATGATAAAAGATTGCACTCTCACGATGCCTAAGCAAACAAGCCATCTTAATTTCCAATCAAATGGTACACAGACGGCTTCAAAACAAACACGGGCACCGGGGCGGGAGTATACCTCGAACTAAGTTCTCGGAGCCAATGGGAACATCGCCCAGTATCTTTCAAGCAGAGGTGTATGCGATCGAAAGATGTGCACAAATCAGCCTCAATAGGAGATATCACGAGCAAAACATCGTAATACTTTCAGACAGCCAGGCTGCCATCAAGGCACGGAGTTCGTATGAAATCAGATCCGAACTGGTCTACGAGTGTCTGGAAAAGATAAACAGACTTGGCCAGAAAAATAAAGTCACCCTCTACTGGGTGCCAGGTCATGAAGGGATAGAGGAGAATGACGCAGCCGATGAACTGGCAAGGAAAGGGTCAGAAACACCACTCATTGGACCCGAGCCATTCTGCGGGCTGCGACCGCATGGCGTCCAAGAGGAACTGAGAACAGGGGAAGAGTGCAAAAGAAGAAGACTATGGGAAACACTCCCAGGACTAAGGGAACTACGACCGAATGAGGAGCAAGGCCTGCCTAGATACCAGCAAAAACCAGCTTCGCATTCTAAACGACTGCCTAACCATTTCAGACTCAGGGAGCATCTCAGGAAAATGGGGATAGAAGCAAACGAAAAATGCAGACCACACCTGGAAGCGTACATTTTCTCCGAAACGGATCTTCCATCGTTGGACCCAATCCAGATACTCCGATTTATCAAAGTGATTGGATTAGAGGAGGACCTCAATAGATCTATACAGGTCGCAGAGCATTCACACACCCCAATTTTAACATCTAACATCTTCCAATCAAGCGCTGGTCATTTTCTTGCTCTGTAAACACCTCTCCACAGCTCTCTAATATTTTTCTTGAAGAAAATTCACAATTGAAAGACGCCTTCCTTCCAACAATTTGATTGCAAAAACTTCCCATATTATGCAACTAGATCAGCTTCATATGACCATCCAAAAGCGACAGACAGACTTAAACTATTTCCATATGCAGAAAACCCATTCACAACGGAAGGAAGTTCATGGTTTTGAATTACAAAAAAAAAACTTTATTTTTGCCCCCATAAACGTTGAGTTCTCTGCAGTTTTACTTAATTATAAGGTCACGCCGAGGTTCTACAGAGTCTGTCCAATGAAAAATGATCACCATCATCGTCAGGCAGGCAGCAGCTATTCCCCCAGACCAGTGACTATCAACTTTTTTGAACTTTTTAATATGCATAGCATGGCAAACGTTACTGCCCCGGTATTGGGTTTAATTGTGGAAGAGAAAGGCAGTATTATAGTGGACAATCCATCCACGATTATTTTTTCATTTTTTTTCGAAGAATTGAAGAAAGTTTTCGAATTCATGAATCATTTTCGTCGTGAATGGTAAAATAGTAGGAAAAAAAAAAGCCAAATCCGGTGTTCGTGCCTGGAAGCTATAATAATGGGATTTCGCAATGTAGCCCTTGGTTACACTCAGTTTTTTGTTAGGTTCCCCCTGTGTTTAGAAAAACAGGTTATAATTAAATGAAACAACTTTTTTTTTTTAATTGTAACCACGATTAGATGCACACGTTACATAACAGATATAAAAAAAAAGTAACAACCTCCATTTATAGCAACACACACGGTTTTTTCTTTCCTTTTTTCTCATTTCTCTTTCGATTTCCGATGAATAACCGAAGTAGGACACTAATGGTAAAACTGTAAAAATCAATTTGCCAATTGGCAGCCAATGAATCATGTACAAATGTAGAATGAAAGTATCTATCAAGTACTACGCCCAAACAAGTTTTGACAAATAGTCAAATTTCGATCACGAACACTTGAAATTCGAAGGAAACACAAGCGAACGGTAGACATAGCTGTCACTTAATGACCAATTTGATTGTCAGATTTTTGACATCTACATACCTACCTTCAGATACACAAGCCTCCCGCGTGCAAAAAAAAAAAATGAAAAATTTTACTAAATACCTAACGGTTACTTTCAATGACAACCAACGAGAATTCTACTCAACCCAGACATTTAAATGACATAAAAGCGGCCAAGCAACCTTAAGCCAAGCAAGAACGAGTCAAGAGAATGTGCACCAAGAAATGTAGTTGAGCATAAAACGTGCGTGAATGATTGGTCACCGGGTATTGCCTTGCATGTATGCATTGCATAGCATTGCAACTTGATGACGAGTATCTATTGGCAAACAACCGTTTCTTTCTTTTAATTTTTCGTGTCGTTGATGATGGTTGCGGCGGCGTCGATAACGGACAACGGCTATGATGACGCTCGTTGGCCATAAACCAAGCAAAGCCGAGTGTCTCAGTACTGGAATTGTTGCATTCAAAGACATTTTCCGTTCCTAGAAATGAAAAAAGCAAATTATGGATTCAAGTGACGAGTTCGGTTTCGGCTGGGGGCGGCAGCTGGTTTAAAATTGGAAAATAAAAGGTGAGAACCATGCCACTTGGTGGGTGGGGAATTTATGAGTCATTAACTGCGCGCCCGGGTGAATTGCTTCTCAGAGTGTAAGACGGTTGTGAGGAAAAAAGAAGATAACGTACGGGGTATTTCGCAAAGCGGTATAATAATTCAATTAGACAAAAAAAAAAAAAAAAACGGAAACGTGAGTAATATTTTTAGATATCATGTTGCAGATACTATTAGGAATGCGAAGATACAAGGAGGCTTGTTTAAAATGAGAATTTTCGTACGTCACTACCTTATCTGGAGGAGTTTTCACCGGAAGAAGGTTTCATTTACAAGTGAAGGCTTGTCACTTCATTCGCATCTCATGAAATGATACTTTTCAGGGCAAGCTTGGCTGAAATTGGCGACTAGTTCAGCGTGGTTCGGGACTAATCCTATGGTTGTGAAAAACTTAGTATTATTCAGCACTTCTGGTAGGCCCCGAGCTCTTGATGAATTTCTGTTGCAAATCATTCCTTTCTCTACTAGGAAGACAGAGAAAAATTATTTTCTGATCTAAAGACCGCCAAGGACGCATTAAGACTCGCAAATTGCCGCTTAAACCAAGTCCCGCCAGAAATTCGTTACACCCAGTCTAAAAAGCTATGAAAATGGCAATTTAATTTGTTCTGTCTAATCCCATAACCACCGTACACATGTCAGATTTATAACATCATTCACAACGTTTCCCTCTAAAGTGCATTCCATTAATTTTTCAAACGACCTTTCTAATAATCCTGCAAGCCAACCTGACCACCTTGCATACATCAATCTCACCACGTGGTCCAGTATCGTTTTACATACTCTTATACTCGTATCTATGTATCTATTAAACTAACCCGTCGTCTACTAGGGACGACCACATCAAAAATAAAGAAAAGATGCATTTCAAGTTATTTCGATTAAACATCGGCGAGAGACTAAGAAATCAAGACAGAGAAGATAAAATGTATAGATACTTGTATCCGCGCGAGCGAGAGTGCACGTAACAATTTCGAAAGATAAAAAAAAAAATCTTTAAAAAGCCGGTTCTGCTTGTTTTCTTGTATTTTTATCTTCTCCACTGAGTATTGAGTGTTTTTACTGTCTTTGTTGTCTCTCACCCCCCCTTGAATTTGCTTTTTTTTTGCGAAAATGTCAGTCACTCAGTGCATAGTACTGAATCTAAAGAACCTGTAACCAATCGGTGCAATTCAATCTTTTTTTCCTTTGCCTTGCGTTTGTCTTTCTGTCTTTCTTTGCAATTTTAATCGATCACCTTGTTAAGAAAGGAAAGAGTTAAACTTCAAGATAGTCTAAGTATCTAGATTATGCCATGCGGTTAATTTTTTTTGCGCTTTGCCCTGCATCCAGGTGGAGCAGCAGTACCAATCGAAATGGCCTCTGGAGTTATGCGGAACTAAATAATTGAGATTTGTATCGGTTTGTAAGCTGCCTATGTAGTTGGCTTTGTTACATGCAATAGGTTGGTTGGCTGTCTCTATGGGTGAGGCCGGAAAAAACATAAAAATATGGGGACAAGTATCTAGATCCGGTATTTAAATGTACTAATTGATTGCGAATAATAAATTGGTAACATATTGTACAATCCTTAGGCTGCTCAGATAGGCCGACCGTATGCGAACAAGAACCCATTAATCAGGCGCCAGATAGACCGTGAAAATGAGAGTGGCACAGTTGTTTCTGGTAGGAACTGATGTAATAGATACACTGACTTTCGTTGTTGGACGACGACAAGAGTTTCTTGTGAGATTTTGAAGAGATTTACAGAAGTGTCACAGGCACTTTTAGGGTACAAGTTCCCTTTTTGTTTACAATTTCTTTTCTTTTTTTTTGCATCTTGATAGCGATTCTGTTGAACATTTGTCTGAACATATTCCTGCTGTTGACGTTCTTAGTCAATACTCCAGTCGCGGACAGTGCAGCATCACCGACATTCTTAAACTATCAGTTAAAATACTAAATGATCATTTTATCAGTCAAAAATGAAATGTAATCGACGCATGTAAATTTGCCCGATGGTAAAAGTTGTAAGCGTATGTTGCTTGAAATCCTTAAGTGTCCAATGACACCGATTGCCTTTCACCGTCTCCGACACAACTGTCTAAGATCTACCATTTCTTATAATAGATACCCTTCCCACTCCATTCTCTGGTTACACCAAAGTTTAAACCCCAATTTACGTATTCAAAACACACTCCAGAGACAAATTCATCGATGATCTCCGAAATCCATCGTATAAAACGTGATTTCTTGACTCAAATTCCTTCAAAAAAAAGAACAGAACTCTTCTCTACTTACAAAGATTATGTAATTCTACATGTAAATTACCCAGGCGCCCACAGCTTAAACAGCAAAACCTCTAAGAATAGCTACGGAACCCTCCCCCGCAATTTTCACTTAATTGCGTCCTGTTTATCACATCTCACGGGAATCCTTGAGCAAATAAAATCAGACATACTGCTCGTATACATAGCTTAGTTTTACAAATCCACGCACACACAGAACTAAAGGGATCCACGAGAAAACTGCAAGGGACGAAAGCGGCCACAAAAAAAAAGAAGCAAATACCGGTCTATAATTGAGTGGGTAGTATAGAAGCCACCCCCAATTTGAGTTACCACTTTTTTTCTTGCTCGATTTTTGCTCCCCCATTATACTTTACAAGTCTGTAAGTTTGTGACGCAATTCGTTGCCAATATATCCCATAGCTTTAGATAACGCTTCGTTGGAAACATCTGGAAACACTCACTTTTTTTTTGACGTAATGTTACGTATTTCGTCTACCAACGCAACAACCAGCGAAAAGTTTTCCTTTTTTTTTTGTTTCCACCCCCAGAAAGGGAATTGATGAATGGATATAGTAGGGGTGTTTCGCATTTGACGCAACAAGTGCGAAATTAGAAAAAAAAACGGCACCATATTGAAGTCGCTTTCACTTAGATACAAGTTTTTCGCCTCAATGAAAGAGAATCAGCTGACGTCCTTTATATCCTTTACCTATCATCTGGAAAATATTGAAAAATAAACCTATAAATTCAAAACTTAGTTGCTATAGATACACAGATGAAAAAATATACTCAAGGTTATGACGTAGTTGTGAATGGAATATGACGCATATCTTTACATGTTGCTATTCGCGAAAAAGCACGTGCCTTCGATTGGGGATACATAGCATCCCACTTTATTTCGTTATTCTATCACGAATACACACACACACACATTTGAAGAATGGAGAGCAAAAGAGAAAATTTCCCTTACACAACAAGGGATGAAGAGCATAGCCATTCAAGGGAGAGTGCAGCATGGAGCAATTGATAGAGAGACTGAGTTGTGTATTCATGTAGGCGGCTGGCTTATCAGTGTTTGACATTATTTCTATCGTCGATTTTTTTTTCTCTGCTTCATTCTTCTTCAGGAATGTGGGTCAAATTTTCTTTTCTTTTTGAACGCTACCATATGGTTGCATAAATTATTAAGATTAGCTGGGAAAATATGTTTGAATTTGTTATACAACTTCTCGTGCAACATTTTGGGATAAGATTTGTGCACAAAAATGACAAATTTGGCAGCAATTTATATTAAATTATGCTAGCTGATTACCGCGACTTCGGCCGCGTGGAAAGCCGCCACATTATACCCACCCTATATTCTTCCCGTGTTTCAAGACATTGGCTTTCATTTTCTCATACTAATTTTTCAAGACCTTCCTGTAAACATTCCTGGTTTTTCTTTCCACCTCAAGGACGACCAGACTGTCAGGTAAATCGACTCTCAGCGCGCTAAGGGAGAAACAGTCACTCCTCAGATCCACATTTCCGACTTTTAAACTCTGTCCCTGTACCTTATTGAAGTTCATGGCGAATCAAACCTCAACAGAAAATTTCAGACGTTTGAACGCAAAGTTTGATTGGATCAGAGGAATACGGGGGATGAAGACAGTTTTTCCCTGATTGACACTTGCGAAAATCCTGGCTTCGATTAGGTGTTTTTTACAAAGTTTAGATTGGACCACAACTTTAAGGTTGAGTTGGGTTTCCTGGCGGATCGAAAGTGTGCAATAACTCTGGCGTCGTCAGCCAGCTGCCTCCAGTTGCGCATACAAAGTTGGTTAAGGTCCCATTCCACTTGCGTGCGCCACCTGAGTCGGAGTCTTCCTCTACCGTCGCCGTCCCTCGGTTGTGGATTCGAAGATTTTCCGGGCCGGAGCATTGGTGTCCATCCGCTCTACATGACCCAGTAACCTCAGTCGTTGTATCTTTACTCTTCTGGCTAAGTCTATGTCGCTGTACAGCCCGAACAGTTCGTCATTGTGTCTCCTCCTCCATTCACCGTCTATGTACTTAGATGGGACCGAAAATCACCCGAAGAATTTTCTTCTCGAAACTGCCAAGAGCGACCTCATCCACTTTTGACAGAGTCCATGCCTTTACGCCGTAAAGCAGGACTGGGATGATAAAGGTCTTATACAGGATCACCTTAGTTGTTCGAGAGAGGGCTCTGCTACTCAACTGCCGTCTTAGCCCAAAGAAGCAGCGATTGGCAAGAATTATTCTTCGTTTGACCTCAACCCTAGTGTCGTTGTCTGAATTTATAGGGGAGCCTAGGTAAACAAAGTCCTTAACTACTTCAAAGTTTTAACTGTGTAAAGTAACGTTGTGTCTGAGGCGTCGGTGTTGAGTGTCTTTTCTTAGTTGACAACATATGTATATGTATGTACTTGTACCTCATTAACAGCTAAACCCATCTTCGCCGCCTCCATCTCAATACTCACGAACGTGCCAGTGACATCACGCTGCGTTCTTTCGATTATGTCAATATCGTCGGCGTATCTGAGTAATAGGACGGACTTTTTAAAGATTGTACCTCTGGTGTTGACGCGTGAGTTTTGCACAATTCTTTCAAGAAAGATGTTGAAGAGGTCGCATGGCAGCCCGTCGCCTTGTCTAAATCTTTTTTTGACATCAAAGGTCTCGGTGAGGTTTTGACCGACCTTGATGGAGCAGCGTGCCTTCTCCATCGTCATCCTGCACAAACGGACGAGTTTGGCAGGGATGCAAAAAGTAGACATGGCTCTGTATAGCTCGTGGTGGGTATTGATTTGAAGTTCCTGGGTTGTCTCCAAAGCCTGCTGCAGTGTGAATATTTAATGGATGGTGGACTTTTCTAGCCTGAAGCCACACTGATATGGACCGATCAGGTTGTTGAACAACGGCTTCAAGCGCTCAGTTAAGAAAACGGATGCCTCTGTAGTTGGCGCAGTTTAGAGGGTCTCCTTTCTCGAGGATCGGGCAAACAATGATGAGGTTCCATTCATCGGGCATACTTTCCATAGGTATTCACATACTATTTGTGTGAAATCCGCAGCGACACAGAATCCTGATAGAATTTCCGTCTCTGTACGTGCATTTAAGAGTATTCTGTCTAATAACTCCTACTCTCAGATGGAAAATGGAAGCTTCTTCATAAAAACTGACCCACTGTCACCACAATGTCCAAATATGTAATGCCTTTCAAGACTTTATGTTATGTGACTTTAAATTGCCTCGCAACATTTTTATTAGTCCAGCAACATTTGAGAAGATCGCAATGTCGCTTTTACTTGTCCACAATTTGCAAAGCAATTCAGCAATTCAATTACTAATCTATTCCTATCGACTTCTGTTGCTCAGATCAACACATTCTAAGCGTTTAAGTTCTTAGCAACATTACTTCAGCAACAATTTTATCAAGTCATTCTCTTGCGAATTTCATTCCCTCCTTTCTCGTTGTGCCATTTATTAGATATTTTCAATCAATATGTAAGCCAATGGTGTACAAGCACAAATTGTACTTTTTTTTTCAATGAAAACCCATTGAAGAACCGAAAATGATGTACTAAAAGTTAAGCAACATTTACACCCTATGCAACATTTGATAAGAAAACAATATACGAGTAAATGTCAATAAAATGCATTTACTGCATCCGGACCTTTTTATATCTTTAACGTTAAACAAACTAAAGCAATTTGGGATTCTTTTGATCGTGTTTTAGGCAATCGTTCAATAAAAACTTTCCTCACGAATTTCGTTTTCAAGTCATTTCGAGGGATATTCTAGCGTCGAATTTAATTTGTAATCGTTATCTAGTAATGAAACAAAGGTGAGGTACGACTATGAGCTGTAAAACTTTCGCTATATGAGTATTTGTATTTTATTCGTTATTTGGTTGATAAGCAAGGAAAGAAAAATAGGGTCAATAGTCTCATAAATAGCTGATAAAGTGTGTTTAGTGTTAGCTGGTAAGCCTATGCAAATGTAGAAGGATTGTGTGGTTATATTTTTGACAAGAATGCTAATTTTGAAATGTTTGCTTAAAGCGGGGTATTTGATAAAAAGAAGGAAAAAAAACCGTCGGATGAATGACCGATGGATTAGTAGTTACTTGACAGTAAGGAGGTGCTTCCAAGCCATGGAACTTAACGTTGTCTGGTCATGGATGTAAGGTTGCTAAATGTCAGCCTTATTCTCGGTAGTGTGTGTTATAAATAGACAGTCATAAAAATCCTGTTTAGTGAGCGCATAATTGATCCTAATTGTCCCAAAATGATTGTTACTCAACTTTTTGTGTCCAGGAAACATTTACGATGATAAGATGAAATAAATTTCTTCAAAGTTTTGAACACATCACTCACTGGTCATGCATTAAATTCGTGACTTAATGTATCTATCATGTCAGCACCCTCTGATAAAATGTTTCTTCTCTCTGCTGATGGTCATGATTTGACCGTCTAGCCATGATTTGTATCTAATCTCACCACCTACACTTGCACACATTCAACAACAACAAAATTCGTGCTAACGAATCGTGAAATTTTTGAAATCATCCTTAATGAACGTAATGATTAAAATTAAATGACTTGTGCATATAAATGTTAATTAAATTTTTCTGTGTATCTTTAAGTTTCTAATTTCATTCTCTTTTTCTTCTTCTTTTTAGGTAAGTTTCCCCTCGACGTTGAATGCATCTAACAGCCCGTAAAATCATGGAAGGACATCAGATCAAACCTCAAACAGGAAATTTACATAAAAAAAAAGAAAAAAAAAAACGAAACCCTAAACCATTAAAAAAATTCTCTGATCTTTAGATTAAAGTGAACCCTAAATGAAGAAACTCAAAATGATTCATTTGAATAAAAGAAATGACGCCTAAGAGGTCAAACCTGTGGTATTCCATTTCCGCCGTTGAGGGGCTAAGAAACCCATCAACTTTGATGATTCATTGGTGACTTTGGAGACTACTTGAGTAGTTTCTGAGTCTTTTCACGTCACTATCATGCCAATTATTCATAAAAGAAAGACGTCCTCTTCAAAGAGCAGGTATCTAGCTTCATGTTTTTTTAACCATCAAAAGCACCGATTTACCTAAAGAAAGTATCTTATGTCCACCATATCCCCTCAATCCAATCCAATCGAATTCAATTCATATACTCATATCTAATCCAACTCTCAAAGCTCCACTCACACTTGAGTTAAAAAAAATTCTCTCCTCTTTAGACAATTAAAAAAAGTGTGAGATAAAGTATCTTGAATCTAATCTACACTGAACATAATTGAATTGAGAAAAAACCCACCTCAATTTGAATTCAAACTAATAAGCCGCCTTGCTAAGTGAAGCTTAAGTAGCTAACAAAACATTCAAAAACCAAAAAAAAAAATAAAGAAAGAAAGAAAGGTCTGCTCTAGATTTTTTTATTTCCCCCGCTCAATCGAAAACATTTGTTTCTATTCAGATATATACAGAGTTTATATCTGTGCCTTGTCTATCGATCTTTTAAGTGTAGCTGAACTACGTCAGTACACACGCATTAAGGTGACTTTCTGTCTGTCCAATTGGTGGTGTATAAGTTGTATTACTGACTGGCCATTGCTGGCTGTCGATTGCAAAACAAGTGAAAGGCAAATTTCAATAGAAAATAAGAAGAAAAAAAAAACCGTGTACAGAGGGAAAAATAAAAAGATAAATATGTACTCGTGTAAAAAGGAAAGAAAAGATTCCAAATTAAAGTTACAGTCAATCAAAGTGTGTACTCTGGAGACATAAGTAGGTTTTTAGATGGATTTTTTTCCGAACTTTTATTGTTAAGATTTAGTACTTACATACATATGTATAACATATGGTCTATGTAGTCGCCGTTCCTCAGTGGTTAATGCGTTGGACTGCTGAGCGAGTGGCGTGTGTTCAAGCCCCAGCCATGCCCACCGAACATTTTTAGCGGCACCACCTCTAGACGGGGAATGACAAGCCTCCGGAAGTATAATCGGTCATAAAAGAGCTTCTCAAATCGCTGTTCGGAGTCGGCAATAAATTGAGTAATGTCACTGCATTAGGGGATTACATAGCAAAGCTGAATTTTGTGGTGAAAAAGCTTAAACATTTCTGATTGTCTTTAAGGAGGTCTATATAAAACTAATTAACTTTTCAATGTTTAAGTACAAATTTAGTACTTGGTAAAGGATTTTTATAAAACTTTGGTTTATTCTCTCCACAAAACCTCAGCAACATTCGAAACGTTCTTTCAGACAATTATAGTATTATTTTAGTATACACTTAGTACTGAATAAACTAATACTTTCTCAATTTGCAAATGAAAAATTTGATATCAGCTAATAATAGAAGTATGGACGAAGTTTGCTTTTAAAGGGTTTTTCAATAGGGACGGCTAGATTTTGACAGTGCATTGCGGCCATGTTGTTTTATCTGTTAGTTTTCCCGATCCTATTTTTCAGACACTAGAGACAAATCGCCATTGCAAGTTACAATAGTCAAGCAACACGTGCAAATAATAAAATTGGAGCAGTTGGAAGCAGACTTCAATTTCAGCAAAAAAAATCATCTTCAGCGACGAGGTCCATTTTTGGATGAACGGCGACCACTCACTTCGACTGGATGCCAATTAAATGTCCATCAAATCTTTCTCAATCCCTACAATGCATTCAATATGCGAGACAATACACATAAATTGTAACAATCCAATACTAGTACTTCCCCAGACAAATGAATACATCTTTTCCACTATTCGGTTGTAAGACAATTAAAGTGGACTTTAGATATTTTTAACGAATAAATGTAATAAAAATTCGTGTTTAATTGACAAATAATTGCCCATAAATAATGGGCAAAAAAACAGTCTTCGGGCAATACTTGCATTTGAGATATCAGAAGATCACCGAAAAAAACATGTATCTCTGCGATTAAAAATTCCACAATTTATGGCTTTGTTTTCCTCAACGTCATCCAAAGGCCATTACCTAATATTTATAGGATCCCACTACGTAAGACTCCTCTTATCCCTTTCCACACGGATTTTATCTTTACGAATTTGCTTGTCATACGTGACTAAGACGTCAAAATATTTACAAAACAGAAAAAGAAATAACAATCAAGTCCACCATCAAACCGACCAAACTGACGAAAATATTTTCAATAAGGTGTGAGGTGTCATTGACACTTTGGAAACCAATAGAAGGCACACAGCACACAAGATACAAGAACGTAAAAAAGAAACAAACAAACAAGGCGTTGAAAAAAGAATCGCAAAAAGAATTTAACACAAGTAAATTAGGGCATAGTAACGATATGAATTGTAAAACACAATAAAAATGTATCTAAACACATGAATTATGTATCTGCAACATGAAGGTATGTACAGTGTTTTTTTTTTTTGTCGCAGAAATTATTGCGGAGGAGTGCGATAAAACTTCCGGTCTTTCCTCATTTTCAACTTTTGGATTTCCCTCGTGCGACCTCATAAGTTCGTTCATGGACGGAGTCTTGGAAGACGCGCTTCCGTCGATATGCATCTGGTTTCCTCAACAAAAACAAAAAAATTAAAAAATGTTAAAAAGCAGATTTTACGTGATGAGAATTATTTTTAATTACTTCAATCCAGAGTGTGTGTATAAGAGTTTATATGTTTTTCGGACGGTACATATATAAATTTGACGATTTTATTATCTGGATGTTAATTTGAGAGACCGCTGCTGCTGATGGTAGGGCCATTGTTCGTTTGCATTTTGTTTACATTTTTATGGTAATTGATGGTAATAAAGGTGGTATTTTCGATACGGTGATGGAATGGGTATATATTTTCGGGTGATAATTACAAAAGAAAAAATGTATAACTGCTGCAAAAGATTTGGCGATAAACACTGACCATGAACTCTCTGTGCAGTTGAGTCATATTAAGGAGTTAAATTGAGAAGTTTTACGTTCTAAGATTCGCCTGTAAAAAAGTTAACACCATTGGGCCAAGAACAGGGTCCTATGGCAGATCACCATGTACTATGTACATCTTAATCTACATTGATCTAAATGCTGCGTAATTATTTTCAGCTCAATTTAGGAAAAGTCTTCCAACTCGAAGGGAATACCGAACCACTACATAGCGGTTGGAGGCTAAATTCAGTCTCTTCTTCGTCCCTGTTTGTGAAAACTCCAATAAACTCCACTTAAATACCAATGGCGCGGACCCAATAATAATGTAAAAGAAAATTGGTGTATCACTGCGACTAAGTTTGACCAGATAGAAAGTGTCTTTCGGTCATAGTCCAAGGGCTTCAGGCCATTTGAATTTGAATCGAACGTCCTTTGTCCCTACTAGTAGTTTCAACGTCTTCAACTTCATTTGGCGACAATGATCCACCTGAGAGCACTCTTGCAGGTACACATTGTGTCACAACCACACACCCGAAGGGTCCATTAGGAACCCTGCAGAGAATTTTATTATTGACTAGGAAGTTTCGCAATATTTGCTCTGAAAATTGGGTCTACCCAGGGGACGCCTACCCGATGGCACTGATTCTTGGAGGCCGAGTTGGAAACATGCCCAAATCACCGAAGTATGGACCTTTCCGCTCGAAGAAGTAGCTGCTCGACATTGAGTACCTCGCGTATTCTGGCGTTCCTAACTCAATCTCAACGAGTTACACCAGCAAAACAACGAAGAAATCTCATTTCGGCTTCTATCCGCCATCCTGACTCCACTAACTAACATGCACAGTCCATTGAACAGCCGTTTGGGAGATAACCATAACTTCTGATTTATTCACGTTTACCTTCATCCCAGCTTCAACACAAACGGCGACGAACCTATCTAGTGCGGGCTGAAGTCATCAACGAAAAGCAGATGACTTATCTTTAAGTTTCCCAATTCGAACCGTTCCTCGCCACGGCTGCGCTGTAACATCCAATCCATATACACTATGAAAAGGAGAAGTGACAGAACGTACCCCTGGTGAAGTCCAACTCCTAGAGTAAAAGGTGTCGACTTAACGCCGTTCACCCGAACACAGCTCTTACAACAGTTAGTATACAAAGATTGAATGGCCCTCAGAAGAGAACCGTCAATCCCATACTACTACAGCACACTCCAGAGTTTACCTCGAGGGACCCGATCATATACCTTCGCCAAATCCACAAAACAAATGTAGATAAGTTTGGCATACTCCCAGGCCTTCCCAAGTACAATTCTAAGAGTGAATAGCTGGTCGGTGGTGCTTCTATTTGGACGAAAGCCACACTGCTCATCGCCCAGCCTGGAATCGAGCACAGCTCTGGAACGCGCTACCAAAACCTTTGCAAATACTTTTCCGAGGAGACCTCCTATTCATTTTTTTAAAAAGAGGAACAATCACCCCAATTTGCGAATCGCTAGGTGTTTCATCGCATTCCCAGTTTAATGACACGAGAGAGTCATTTGACTCCCTCTTCACCCAAAGCCTTGAGCATTTCTGGACGGATTTCATCCAAATCGGTATATTTGCCGACTTTTAGCGCTATAATCGCCAAAGTAACTTCCTCTACGGTGGGACTATTCTCCGCACTACTCAAACCATGGATCTGCCATCCTCAGTGCCCTATTCGGGATTGAGCAGCTCCGAAAAGTGCTCGCCCCATCTGTGCAAGATGTCCTTCTCATTGGAAAGAAGTACACCATCTTTGGATTTAACTCCTTCAATGATATTAAACTTCCTTCCTCTGAGATGGCGGATGGTTTGCCAGAACACCTTGTTTGCAGATCTGTGATCACGGTCCAAATTCTCACCGAACTCCGTCCAAGACGGCTCCTTAGCTGCTTTAACAGCCAGTTTGCAAGTCAAACTAGTCGTCTAGGAAGACTTTCTTACCGGAGGTGCCATCGAAGAGAAAATGAGATTAATTTTGTGGTTGAGTCCATTGTAGACAGGGAAGACTAAAATCGCACAAACTAATGACACCGTCGTCGCCTGAATTCACAGTTGTTCAACTGAACAAAAGTCTTTGATTTAGGTAATCGTTTAGCGGACTTCGAATATAAATCTTGCGCAAATTATTGCCTGTCTACTAAAACATTTTCTCACATAATCTCTCTGCGAAAGATCCCAAATATACCCACGACTATGCTAATGATTCGCCTTAAAATAAATTGCATTTCGCAACAAACTAAATCTCGAAACAGACTTCCCCTGTCAAGTCAAACAACTTATAACTTAAAACCGAAGTAAAAAAAGTCTCAATTTAGGTCATCTCTAACCGCAGAAAAAATTTCACAAATTATTATTTGCCGATCATCAATCAATGGTAACTCATTCAAATTTGTATATTGTATCTGTTCGTATGCTTTCCCTCTTGTTTCCCCTCAAACATCATCTAATTTGAATTTTTGCAACATTTGCAAAAAAATATCTTCACTCATGTTAACCC
This sequence comes from Matsumyia berberina, assembly GCA_917880715.2. Classification (NCBI taxonomy): domain Eukaryota; kingdom Metazoa; phylum Arthropoda; class Insecta; order Diptera; family Syrphidae; genus Matsumyia; species Matsumyia berberina. Next base: position 54,085,161 of record OU862870.1, read on the forward strand.
ATTCTCAATCATTTATTATAATTAAAAAAAAAAAAAAAATTGTTAGCAAACACTCTTCATCCTTTGAATGTGAATTTCAAGAGATCCCCGTGAAGATACAATCCACAAACGACGTATCGCTATACAATTAACGAAAAAAAGTAGTGACCTCATGGTGAGTGTGCAAAGAAAAAAAAGCAAAAAAGATTCGTTAAGTCTAGTCCATAATACTATTGTAGTCGAGTCTTTCTTTCTATCTCCAAGGCTTGGGGTTTTTTTTTCTCTATCAATTCCTTTCACCACATGTGAGCAGCACACGCGTGATAGTCATTCTCTTCAACAAAAATGAAGAGAAAAAAAAGAAGAAGAAAATGATAATAATAACATACTCCACACAGCAGTGGGCCATCGAAATTAATTCGCAACAACAAAACCGAGAACATAAGAACGAATAACTTCACAGAGAATCCGAAAAAAAAGAAGCAAAACACTAGGTAAATACCAAAACAACATTTTGTATTTTGGTTTTTTTTTCTCTTTTACCTGCTGCTCAAAGAAGTTCATTGACCATAGAAGATACATTTGTATCTAAGTCGCAGACATGAGGTGAATGTCAAGAACTAAGTATGCCAACACTTAGAAGAGAAGAGTTCACTAAAACTGGCCCAAGAAGGGACTCCTGCGGCACACTACCAGTTTCTGTGGAGCGGTACTTTTTTTTTACTTCCTCCTCTAACTCTCCCGGTTTTACATCATCATTGACATGTAATCCAATTGATCTTTGTGGAAAATATAATAAAAAAAACCTGAAACCGGTCAAATTATATAACTAGAACGTGAGATCAAAGTTAAGTGGCTGCACGCACCACTCAAGTGTGGTATACACCAACAACCACCATGCTGGATGGAAGGGAAGTTAAGAAAACTGAATCCACTGCATCGTGCCCTTTTTCTGGTTTTTTGATCCGCGCCGAAAATCGCTAAAGTGAAAGGTTCTATATGCGATGGGTCAGCGTCAGAGTCAAGAGTACCACCATGCCTGCCAGCGCGATGGAGATCACGACTTGTTTTCGGAGGTTGATTTAAATAAAAATTTGTATTTCGGTTTTTTTTTTTTATTTCTTTGCTGCATTTTCCAGTTCTTGGTTTTGGTTTTCTTGTTTTGAGTGGAAAAGGCAATCTCTTTGGGTTATCATTAAAGTGAATGTGTCCATTCAGATATATTTCAGTTGGTTGGCCAATTAAACATGCACGCGAGAGGGCATTCATAATGAGTGTTGTTGTATGATCAGCGATGTTAATTGCATTGCAGGGTTGCGATATTTTGTCTGTTTTTAGTACATATTCGAACAATTTACGTTTAGTTTTAGTCTTTCTGTAGAGAGATGCACCAAAAGTTGGGCCATTGTGATACCACTGTGAAGGCTAGGATTAAAAATTACAAGTCTTCTCCGGAAGACATTTAGATTTCCTTACGTAATAGTTCAGGGCGGCCATGTTGGCGGTGTTCAGATAATTTACATCGTTAAAAGGGTATTCTAAGCTGACTACGTTGGGAAATATAACTGAGAGAACAAAGAATTAAAAGTACAACCCCCTTACGAGGCTTTTCAAAAAAATCTTTAGCCATCAGGTGTCGAGACGAGTTGCTATAACTTTGATTAAAGATCCGGAAGAGGAAGAAGATCCGATTATTATTATTATTAGTGGGGAGCGGTTCGTCTCGTCCCATATGTTTAGAGCCGTTTGTCTGCTCTAGAGGATGTGAGTAAGCTAATCAGCCTCTCTGGGTCGAGCGTGGCAAGCGCCGTTGGTGAAACGAGCTCACCACCTAGGGTCCGCTTTCTCACATGAATAAGGACGGGACATTCTGTGACGATGTGAAGACAGTTTTCATCGCTCTCCACGCAGTCTGCCGGTAGGGTCCGGTGACAAGCCAAGCTTATGAAAATGCCGTTTTAGTCGGCAGCGGCTACTTAGGATGCTGGTTAGAATTCTAAGGTGGTTCTTGGGGAAGAAATGTTTGGTACATTTCTGTCCTACTCTTCCCCTCCAAATTGTATTAGATTTGAGCAGGAATTGCTCCCCCATGAAGTGCAAGTTTAAGCTTCTGCACTGATTTATGGCAAAGATTTCTGCCTGAAAGATAGATGAGTATGTGCCTGTATCTAAGTGTGATGAGACTGCCTTCATCAGCCCACAAACCTAACCTAAACCTAACCTATGTGCCTAGACTGACCTATATGTTAGTGCTAGACGACTCTGCGAATATTCCAGCCCCAGATCCACTGTCCATTTAAGAGCCGTCCGTATATCATACTTTCAAATCAAATCAAATCAAATCTTTATTTGTAATAGTCTCACACAGTAAGATACAATATCTTGTTGAGTAGTGCAAGCTTCAGTATAAATATAATACTACAAGAATATAATTCAATACTTTGTCATGCTTTGAAGGACGGGGGTTGAATTTTTCCCAGTCGTTACTCGGGGAGTTTACTACTGAGTAGTTTCATTTGAAGCAGTATCTTGGGAGAATGGCATCCAACGGCATGCCTAACTCGTTGCTTTGGAGCAGGGAGGAAAGCATGTTAAGGTGACCATCAGGGGGATGTTCGGAGATGATGTTGTTTAGATGGAAGAGTCTGTGCAGGCTGAGTTTTGCCTGGATTTCTACATGGACTCGAACTGGTGGTAGACCGACAATGACGTTAAGCGAGGCGTTGGGGGTGGAGCGCAAGCAACCGGTCATGCAGACTTCAGCTAGGCGCTGAAACCGTTCCAGTTTCTTAGCTGTGGTCGCCTCATATGTCTTTGTCCACCAGACTATGACCGCATAGGTCAGAGTGGGTCTGACGACCAAGGTGAACAGATCCGATAGTGAACAGACAAACTTAAGCTCAACATTTTTGGGTCAAGCCAAAGAATTTTTGTTGGCTGATCCGACCAAGAGTGTTTGGATCTGCAATGTCTGGCTGTTATGCTTTGAGGGTCGTTCTACTATGAAGGAGTTGAACATTTAATAAAAATCGATGCGGTTTCGAACAAAAAAGGTTATAAAAGCATTTCAGTGGACCATTCTTTTCTATTCGAATTTCTGTTAACTGGAGACAATTTTCAGCTTCAACAAGGTAAAGATCGAAATATTCCTCAAAATCTTGTAAGAAAAAATTAACGCAAAAGAAAGAGAAAACTCCAGAACGTCTATGGCTAGTCCATTCCCCAGACCTTAACCCTATAAGTTTCTCATGGTACAGATCGATGCAACTTGTGCGGAAGAGATGACATCTCTCGGGGAAGGTACTGATTGGAAGGACATCATGGTTAGAGAGTGAAGTAGTTATTTTAACAGAAAGTAGCTTTTTCTCCTACATAATAATAAGGTAAGCTGTAATGGCTGGAATAGTTGACTGAGCTGACCATGATTATGACATCAGGAGATTCGAAAAAATTACCATGATTTATAGCAATGACAAATACCACAAATGTCCTCAGCTAGCCTGGAAACCACCCTCCGATGCAATTGCAACCTGATACTATCTTAGTTTCGAATCACTGCATCTCGCTTGCGCTGTGTGAATAACATCATTACCCCTTGAAACGCGAGTGGATTATAAAAAAAAGGTTTTAAAGCAACAAGTTACAAGAAAAACTCTCTCTGTCCGAAATATAGAGGTGTCCGGACTACTGATGTGTCTGGGCTATCGAGTGTCCGGACTAGCGAGGCTGTACTGTACTTTTTTAGTACAAACTAATTCACGTGAATGAGGAATGTTTAAAAGCTCGATTTCTCTCTCAACTCAAACACAAGTCGTAGATTTTGAGAACACTTTTCCCAATCCTAATGTTTACCTTGAAACCCTTTAAAAGTAAGACTCCTTGACAATAAGTGCAAAGCAGTGTCTAGTCGGCTTCATCATACAGTATGGAGATACTTCCAACAAACTTCAACATCAATAGACTCTCTGATTAATAAATTAATTTCCCTCAGGCTACACGCCTAAACAAGCAAAAATTCTTATCCAACGCTCTCCAGAAGTTTACAAGAAAAAAATGTGTAAATAGATAAATTAACTTCGCGCTGGAGTCTCCCCTGGAGGAGTCAATGACTTCTTAAGATTATAGCTCATCTCATCTGTCGTCCGTCTCGCTTGCGTCTCTCCCAATCAATGAATTTTAATTCCTGAAAAACCTTACATAATACATAGGAACAGGTGTATGCGCCTCGATTTCGAAAAACCATGTTTGATTTGTTTAATTTATACCCTCAGGCTGTGACTGTCGCATCGGTATTTCACCTTTAGGGAATAATTAAATGTGTACATTTCTCTCTCTCTCTCTTATTTTCGTCATCTTTTATAACAACTAACAAGCATCTTTTGGAAAGGTAAAGATAAATATCATGAATTAGTCAAAAAAAAAATATTTTGCAAAAAAATGTCTTTTTTTTTTCCTTTTTAGTTCTCCAGAAGTTCTTCAGAAATGTTTTCTGAAAATATGTAAATTTTGTGTGGTGTCTCTTCTCTTTTATTTGTTCATTTGTTTATCATGTTTTGTTTGCTTCTTCTGCGATGTCATTACACGCTGGAGCAACCAGTGAGATACTCAAAAAAATAAATACAGCTACAGGTAATCCATCGGAATGATGTAATTATCAGCTCATATATATTTTTTTGTCGTATTAAAAAAAAAAAAGCAAAAAAAGAGCAAAGATTCATCGTAATCTTTTCTTCTTCGGAACTGAGATGAGGTTTTGACATAATGCAGCTACAGAATGTTGATAATGTATCTTCTTGTCACATGATGTTGTTAACTTCTGGTTTTATGGTTTGTTTTTTGCATTTGTTTTTTTGCCCCGAGGGAGGACTTGATGCAATGAGCGTTTTTATGACATTTATTTGGATGAATGAACTCGTCAATTGATTGCAAACTTAACCCACCTGGTCGAAGTATGTGATTTTTTTCCTTGAAGCATTTCTAAAAATAGTACTAATAAATAGTTCTTAAACAGCAGCATTAACACAGTATACCATCCAACATCTGAAGTTCTGGACGGATTTGCTTCCTAAGCCTTCTTCTTGTCCTGAATTTCCAACTTCGACACAGTGTATCGTCCTCAATCTGTCTGTCTTTTTGTGCCCGAACAGATTTCCCTGCTGAGTCTTTACTTTTACTTGAAAATTTGTACTCAATAAAACACTTCGAACTCATGACATTTGTTTCTTTGACGATTTAGGGTCTTTAAAAGTTTGAGTTGTCGCCCCAGCCATTTCCACCGAAAATTCTTTATTGCAACAACTCTCGTCGGGGAATAACAAGTCTTCGAGTGTACAATTTGTCATAAAAAACGCTTCTCAATTCGCCATTCAGAGTCGGCAATAAATTGTAGGTCCCTTCTAATGTCTGGTTGCTCTCTCAACGAGCGCGCTTGTTGGTTTACTTCTTGTTTTAATAAGCACCGTCGATTTTTAAGCGTTCTCTCAGCTCAAATAGATCGGAGAGTATCACGAACCCAACTATCTAATCCGGATCGCAGCTTTTAGGAAACACGTTTTTGTGTTCTATTATAATAATTTGCCTCACCTGAAGCGCAGTTTCTACTACAAAAACCCTTCAAAGATGTAGTTCACCGGAACACCATCTCTTTTGCATAATTTAAACTTGGTAGATACTAATTTATATCCCCATGTCAGGCATACAATTAACCAATAAAATTTTAGTACTAAAAAATACAGTTTCTCTGATAAAATTTATTAAAATATAAAAATACACTTCAGTCACGCTTCACTCATTCCGTTGGTCCGTACCATTTACCCCGACCATACATTCTTGAACTTGCTAAATACCATATACACCATCTCGCACTAACAGTACACACGCTGCACGCTTAAGTAGCCAACAAACATTATTGTATTGCGCAAATATCAAAACAAGCACACAAAATGTATCTGAGAGCTGTTGCCTGCCTCAGATGACGAATATGGCGGGCATTATTCATAATTATGGCGACTTTTAGTACATGGAATTTCAATGCCTACTCTCCCGACGACACACTGTGTTTATACACATTCAGTGTGTAAGACTCATCATCGATGTCATACAAAATATTTTTATTGTTGTTAAGGTCTTCTCGTCATATATTTACCTGACCAAGATGGATGAACTGAAGAGAGAAAAAAAAACCTTGTCAATGTGAATGACCGAGTAACTAATAAGCCGCCAGTAGTTACATGTGTGCATGGCTTGAGTCAGCCCCGCTCGCTGCGCGGTTGTAAATGTGAATGAACGCAATTGTAAACACGAGACTATGAACAATAACAACAGCAACCACGCAACACCAGCTGAAAAGAAAACAGATATGCGACGACCTACGATGAGATACTTAGACTAAACTAAACCTAGCCAAACCAATCGGTGCGAAATGTTCTTCCCCGTGAATGAGATTCCTCTCGAAACTCGAATCAACCAATAGAAATGAGCAGCGGTAGCGTCATAGTTAGCGTCACTTTGACTGAGAAATATACACGATACCGTCGCCGTCGAGCGACTTCTCATCATCAGACGTTCGGTGTATTGTATCGTCATCATCATCGGTGTGGTAATCACCCAGAGATGCACTATCGTCTCTCGAAAACGGGAAAAAAAAACGTCATAACCACAAAGCAAAATCGGTAGACACACCGCAGAAGTCGTACACTGCACTGTGCGCGCTTTGCAGCCTGTGAAAGAGCATTTTCCGGCTTCAATTTGTGTAGTGTGTATGCATGCAGTTGCGGATAGTTTTCTTTGTAAATGGGATGTGTGATACGCGCGAGGCGGTCGGTTGGTCTTCGGTGAGATGGATAGATGAAACATGAAGGATGTTGTGGCTATCTAAATGCGAAACACGCAAAGCTTATAATGTATGGGGTGGTTGCATTTCTTCTTTAATAGCTGTATGTACGTCAAGACTCGCGTGTTCTAAGATGGAATTACATACGAGGAATAAAATGAGTAGAATGCACTTTGATCATTTTTTTTTTCACAAGCTGTGGATTTTTAGTACTTGTGCGATTTGATGATTCGCTTTGAGGTGTCCTAAAACTTACTTGAACCTTTGGCTGGCCAATTGCAGGCATGCAAATTGTACCACACTACTTTTCGTATAGGAACCCCCTGAAGGCGTGATAAAGTTATTGCAATGGATGTCTTTTGGATTAAATCCAGCATTTTTTCGATCATGTAGACCTCACTCTATGTACAGCCGCCGAAATCGACTTATCACCAATCGCAACATAGCTAGCAGCAGTCTCCAGAATCTTTGCAAAGAAGGAGGAACGACTTATAGCTTTCACGAAATAGCAAATACAGTCAAAATCGCTTACAACGACATTGGTTATAACGACATATCGGTTAAAACGACTACATTTTTAGGTCCCAGCTGTAGCTCCATTGATATCTGTAAGAACTTCGAGAAAGAAGAAGAAGACCTCAAATACTTCCTATGCCACTGTCCAGCCCTAGCGAGAATGCGACAGAAGACCCTGGGGTCCATGTAGGTACCGGACCTGAAACATTTCAAGGACAAAAGAATCGGCGGCATCCTGGCCTTCACCATAAAAAAACAGGAAGATTCACCAGACCACACGTACACTAGTGCCAACTCCATAATTGGTTTCACTTTCCCTAGATCCCACCCAACATACGTCCCAAACCAAACCCATCCCTGCAGTTCCGGCGATCAGAGGAGGGGAACACAACGGGCCCGACAGAGGCCTTAGTGAAGAGCCTTCCGCTCACCCTCATATTCCATACCACCATACCAACCTTGATATCGGTTATAGAGACCTTTCGCTTATAACAACCAAATTCATCAGTCCCTTGAAGGTCGTTATAACCGATTTTGACTGTAATTACTACTCCCACAGGCCTTGGGAATCTACCTTAGCCAAGACACCCAATCATTGTAGCCTCATGTATGTAGGTGCATGTAATGGATGTTTGGGGCCTCATATGGCGCAAAGGATTTTTATTATCCATTAAATGTTCTCGTCATGAAAATTATTGAGACCAGATGCTGCTTTTATGTTTCCTTTCTTTCTAGGGTTGAACTCTATGTAGACATGTGGAATTATCGCCTTGGAGTGAGGAATTAATAAAAAAAAAATAGGCGAGGCGCGACATCTCGGAATGAGCCAAGGCCTAGCTTCTCGCAACCATTCATGTTGTGCGTGTTACATTTTTCGCACGAATAGAATGGACCTACAATTTATTGTCAACTCCGAACGGCGAAGTGAGAAGGTTTTTCATGACAAATTAAACTCCCCCGACGAGAGGTGGTGCCACAAAAAATGTTCGGCCCAACGTACTAACCAGCCAGCCATTAACTAACCTTGTGACCAGGGGGAATTACACAGGGGTTTTGTTGTTGAAAAGCTGAGGGTCATTTTCAAAGTAATTTTTTGCGTAAAATCTGAATCCGAAGCCGTAACTTGGAGAAAAAAAAATCGAATTCGACCTCTCAAACTCTTAAATTGATGAGTAACAGTAATTCTAAATGATGTAACTGGAGATAGAGACCAGAAAAAATTTGCGCACCCTGTACATAACCTCAAAGTTAGCCAAAAACGTAATTTTTGGGGTACCCCAAATATCTCAAAATCCTGACGTGATGGGACAATTTTGACGGATTCAGATTCTACGCAAAAAATTACTTCGAAAATGACCCTCAGCTTTTCAACAACTGACATGACCCAATTATTTGCAGGCCTCTGTTATGAGGTACAATTTTATGAGGTATTTCGTTGTACTAAAATCTATTTTAAAGGTTTCGTTAAGAATTAGGTCAAAAATCTGATCACAAAGAAGCTCTGATCTTTTGCAAAAACATCGGGTCTTCTAAACACATAGTTATTTATAAGAATTCAAGAAAAGAAAACCAAATCAACACTATCAACCGACAAAATCACAGAAAAAATTAATTTTATAATCATTAACCGTCATATTTTAATTTCATCCACCGTGATGTGTGATAAGATACTTCTAACTGAGGATTCAAAAAGAAAAAAAAAATCATTGTCATCCATAAATTATTATCTATCTTTTCGTCATTTTTCTTCGTCTTCGTCTCTTTTTTCTTTGTCTATCTGCATCTGTATCTACAAGGTGTCATAATTTACAACAATCGCTTATTGTTTGTGGTCCTCTTTACCTTGTAGTCACCATTTTCTCTTCCTTTACGTGTTCTCCTATTCTGTTCTTTTCGATTTTTTTTTTATTTATTTAAATTCAACCAGTTCTAGAACTAAAATTATTTTTTTTCGTCCTATTCCACAAAATCAATAAATTAAACAAAATGTTCGATTAAGGCTTAAGGGGAAAAAAAAATAAAATAAAATCGATAAAAGGCGCACCAAAAAGAGGGTCCATGATAAAGCGTAGCATAAGGGCCTAGCCATACACTTAACCTTATTTTGTGTGTGTGGCTTGGCTGCAGCGCGTATCCATTGTATCTTTTTCAAGTATTTACACGTAACACCACCGACCAGTGGATATATCGTTATAGAAACCCCGTAGTTTATGACTGTTAACGAGTAAGTTACACACTGCCCTTTGGTAAGAGATCTACGGACGACACCAAATGAAAGAGTGTCTGACCAGTACCGGTCTTTTGAATTCAGTTTTTTTTACCAATTCTTCTGTGTCTAATTAAAAATTATTTAACTCATGGACTTGTGTGTAAGAGACTGTGGTGATTGGGGAACCCATCCCTCCATCAATTGTTTTAAAGAAATTCAATTTAATTTCACTTTGTTTGCGGAAAACTTCACTTTCAAGTTCATGACCGCAAATTATCTCACCTTCCCCAGACTAGACTTGACTCGGTTTATTCCCCGAAATTTACCTTGAAATTCTTTCTCCCTCTTGGTGTTGTGAATGAAATTGGATCCTAAAAATAACTCACGGCCAGTAATGGACTAGGTACTTAAATAGATGGTTGTGGAGAGATTTTAATGAGCATTGAATTGCACGAAAGGTTTTTTTTTTGTTTTTTGTTAAGGAATGCTTTTAATAGTTCCGTGAAAATGAAAATTGAAGTCAGGGAGTGTATTGAGGTGTCTGTGTGATTATTTTCTAAGAAATGATTGTAACTTTTTAGAAGAAGTAGCTACAATTAGTCCGGAGGAGTACTATCACCACTACTCTGGCTTACGGTAGTTAACGAACGGATAGGAAAGAATTTATTACAATGACGTATGCTGCTGACATTGCAATAACAACCACTGGTAAATTCCTCCCTACAATAAGAGACTTTATGGAATCTAAACATAGTGGTAGGGTGGACGTTCGGAAAACCGAACTAGTCCTTCTCACAAGATTCCGTATATCACCCATCCCAAATTAGAAGGCACGGAAATCAAATTTGTAGACCACGCCAGATACCTGGGGGTCATACTCGATAGGAAACTCAGCTGGAGGCTGAATATTCAGGACCGTGCTAGGAAAGCCTCAGTTGGCTTATACTCCTGCCGGAAAGCTCTGCAGCCTAAAGTAGTCCACTGGATATATACAGCGGTGGTGAGGCCGATCCTTATGTACAAAGAATGGGTCTGGTGGACAGCACTGAACAAAAACATCAACAGCAGCCTGCTTGAAAAAATTCAAAGGGAGTCATGCTTCTGAGAACATCCCCCACTGCCGCACTGGAGGTTATGCTCCATCTTCTTCCTGTTGATATCTTTGGGAAGCTAATGGCAGTCAAAGCAGCATTATGACTCAGAGAATCCTCCCAGCTGATCAGCACAGCAATAGGCCACTCTAGGATCCTCAAAGGCAACCATACTATTTTTAGTAAAACGGGCTACGTTGTCACCCATATTGACTTCAACGTCAGGTACGAAACTCGGATTCCTAGCAGAAGCTCTTGGAAGTAAGGTGGACTTTTTAACGATTCCGCGCTAGAAATATTCACAGACGGATCCAACACAGCCCGTAGTACGGGGGCTGGAGTCTTCTCTAACGCACCTGGTTTAGTCATAACCACGCGACTGCCGGATCACTGTAGTGTGTTTCAAGCGGAAATCACGGCGGTCTGCGAATCTGCGGCTTGGCTTTCAATTAATGCGATAGATTGTAGCGCAATAGTACTATACATAGAGCTATTAAAGGCTTGGAACCGTCGACAATACGAGCAATGCGCAGATTTCTCAACGAGATTGCAGACAAGTACAACGTAACCCTGTGCTGGGTCCCAGGATACACAGACGTTCCAGGCAACTGCAGAAAGGACGAGTTGTCAAAAGAGGGTGCAGGACGGCATCTCCCCGGAAACCTGGAGGAACCTCCTGCGCCTATCGAATCGATCAAGTTCCTCCTTGGCAAACCACAGCACTTGTCTTCTGTCAAAACAAATCTGGCCTAACAAAGGTTTAAAGAAGACGGAGAGACTTTTATCCACAAACCGGAAAAAACTAGGTTTTCTGATAGGGGTCTTTACCGGACCTTGCTTGATAGGCAGGAGTGCACTTAGACTGGAAGACCCATCCAATGATTTCTGTAAAAGCTGCAGAGACAAGGAGGAAGAGGAAACTACAATCTACCCACTGTGTACATGTCCTGATCTTGCGACGCTTAGAAGGAAAAGTCTCGGGGAATACTTCTTCGATGATTTTAACGATCTAGCTGAACTCGACGTCCAGAAAATAAGAAACCTCATCTTTGGGACGAAGTGGTTCAAATCTTAGGGTTAACACCGTTAAGGTTGCTCACCTTCGATGTACTTGTGCTACATATTCTGGTTCCCTGGTGCCGATAAGCCGGTCTTCCTCACTGTGTTATCACAATGGCCCAATCTGATCTAAGTGTGTCCCTACCTGAGCGGGGACAGCCACCTAACCTAACCTAACCTAGTCCCAACATTCAGCCAAACAATAATCATTTGCATGTCCAATGCATCTTAGGCATATAGAAATGTTTCCAATCCGGAGGTAGATGAACACTTTAACTTGCAATAATAATTGTCAACGATAAATGGACATTTTCTCTGATCTATATCGAACCAGCAACCAAATATGAAACAGATTTTCGCTTTGAAAAAGTTGTCCCGACAGCAAACATTTAACTTTTACTAACCTTTCCAACGAAAAATAAATAAAAGTGAAAGCAATGGTTAAGCATCCATTTCACTCGTTCACCTTTTAAGAGAAAAAAAAACCTGAAAACTCTTCATCATCCGCTGCATGAATTTCTTCTTCTCCTTCTCTAATCACTTGCAACAAAAACTCACAACGAGTAGATGAAAAATCACCTTTCACGCGAACAAAATGTCAAAGCTCAATCGCCAATGTCAACTCTCGCATTCGTATGGGGATACATTCGTGTGGATACATTCATATGGGGATACACGCCAAATGACACAAATGCTTGGCATCAACCTTTCGCGTAAATCATTTGTCGTTTCTTTTCAAATATTTTTTGTTGCTTTTTTTTTCAACTTCTCACGCATCAGACATAAAGACGAAAAAGAAAAATTCGCATGCGGTGCACCCATTCCCTTATGTCAAATGTAATTAATGCCAACAGGCATCATCAGTGTCATTTCTTGCACAGTGAGGCGCCAGCATATTGACGCCAATTTTTATGAATGGGGAAACCCCCTTTGGTCTATGCATGATGGTGTGTTCATCTTTTCACCAAGGCTCGTTAGCGAGTTGAGTTTTCTTCTTCTTCTTTTTTTTTCTAGTAATGACAACAGACCAGCAGGCGTGAAATAAAACAAAACAGGCCGCACGCCGCCGCCGCTCGGCTCGGAGAATGTGGCTATTTTTAGGTATAAAAACCGAACCGTTTCGTCTGTGTGCAACGGTGAGATGCATCTGACCGTTGTTTTTGTGATCTAGATCGTTAAAATTAGTGATGGTCATGCTTTTGTAAAGGGGCATCAGCTCCAATTACGACTGGAGAGTCTAATGACAGGAGGAAGTGAGAGCAATTTTCTTCTGTTTTTTTTTTCTGCGGTGAGAGAGTAGAGAAAACAGAAAATTATTCAAGGAAAAGTAAAAAGTACCGTGAACACAATGGAACCTTGTGGTTACCCATTTTGATCGCAAGGATGGTAATTGTTCGAAACCTGTAATAGCCTCCGCGGATGTCTATGAGTAGTTTCGTTTGAAGCAGTACCTTGGTATAATGTCATCTAACGGTATGCTGAACTCGCTACGGAGTAGGGAGGAAAGCGTGTTAAGGTGACCGTCAGAGAGATGTTCGGAGCTGCTGTTTTTTAGGTGGAAGAGCCTGTGCATGCTGAGTTTTGCCTGGATTTCTACATTGACTCGAACTGGCAGTAGACCGACAATGGCGTTAAGCGAGGCGGTGGGGATGGAACGCAGGCAACCAGTCATGCAGATTTCAGCTAGGCGCTGAACCCATTCTAGTTTCTTGGCTGTGATGGCCTCATTTGTCTTTCAGCATCATACTATTGCCGCATAGGTAATAGTAGGTCTCACGACCAAGGAATAGATGTGGACTATGATTTTGGGACTTAATCCTTAGTTGTTGCCACAGATGCAGCGATAGGTCCACAGTGCTCGTGTGGCTTTTCCAACACTCCGGTCGATTTGGGGGTTCCAGCACAATTTACTGTCCACGAATATCCCAAGGTACTTTACTTCTTGTGAGAAATGAATGGTTTCGTCGTAGATAGAGGGGTGAATTAGAAAACTTAGGTTAAAGGAACTATAAATGTCTTTTTGGAGTTTACAAAGAGGTCTTCTTTGGTGCACCATTTCTGTATCTCAGATAGTGCGTATTGAAGCACTTCCGAAAAAGCGCTTTCATATTTGCCACTGACAATGACCACCACGGAAGGCATATGACACTGGCTAATGATAGGTCTGGCAGGATACGCTTGTTGGTTGAGGTAAGATAAATTTGTACAGTCTTGAGCATTGCATCAGCTCTAAACACCTAACTATGCCGAGAACGGAATGGTTTCAAACTCTGATCATATCAACACCCTCCTCATTTTTCATGAATTCTAACAGAGCGCACAAAAGCTGCCACTTAGACAGTCCTAAAAAATCACGATCAGTTTCTTATATATACATATGTACATATCACCCGCTGATTTTTATTATATTTGAATGATGAAATATGTACATACTTGGTTGGTACAATCGTGTTGTTTTTAAATCTACGAAATAAAAACCGGGGTACTAAGGCCGTTTGAAAAATTTTTCAAAAATGTTGCTGAAACATTCAGAAAAATCGAAGCAATATCTCGAATGCTTGTGAAATCGAAAGGAACCAAGATGGCTTCATTGTGGTGTATCCACCCCTCGGTGTAATGGTTGAACGCCCTTGATATGATCAAGAATCAAAGTCCCAAGCTTGATGCAACATATTACAATACAACATTTACGAATAACCACCAATTTCCTACTGGTAATCCCGCAAATATCTCCGTCGAAAGACAAACAACAATTATGTCAGTTTCGCCATAAATATTCCCAATCAATTTTCGTTAACACTGAGAGACAAAAATCATTACATCATCAGCAAGAATTCTTCCAGTCACCGCAAAATAACACTTCAAAGTCTAATCTCTCAAGAGGCTCTTAACTGACTATATTGGCACCAAGAAAACAGACAGAGATACAAGCGAAACAAATGAAAGCCAAAATAATAACAGATAGACAATTGTAGGTTCTGCTTGAATTGCGTTCCAATGGTTGTCTGTATACTTGTAGTTAAGTTGAATGTACAGCTACAGCTATTTATAGTCGGTTGGTTCTATGTGGCTACATATGTATTAAAGGCTTTTAGGCTTCAGTATCTATCACACTACTTACACTAACCATTTTTCATTCATAAAAATATTTTACATTCTCTATCTGTCAACCAGAACTTATGTGGTTTTTTTTTTTTAAATACAGACTGTGTATGTAGACAGAAGATTAGTCAGATTTTAATGACTGTAATCTTATTAATTGATGAAGTAGAACATTGTAATGTTTTTGCTTTCAATTTATGTACATACATACGTGCTCACTGCATGGTGATACAAAATGCCATGAGGCCCTAAACTTTACTCAAAATTATGCGGTTCCATTCACCTGTTGCCTTGCACATTCACGGGGTAACATGAGTAAGCAACAGATACCGGATTTGAAATTCTAAAATCCGTTTTCAACTCTTTCTTTTTCCCCATTTTTGTCTTGTGCTGCTGCTCAGTGTGTGTGGGCTTATATGTGCGCGCTGAGTAATTTAAATTGTATTCCATACCCTCGTCGTCTTTTACGGTGATTTTCGTTACGGAAAACTGGAGCGAACCATAGTGAGCGAGGGGTGGAATTAATCGAAATGAAGTGGATACACGAGTAAGCAAAGCAACAGTGAGAGATACAAAAAAAATAAAATAAAATAAAAATAAATAAATTGCAATTACAACACATCTGAGGCACGTGAGCTAACAAATCGGTAATTTTCTCCCCGAGTATGGGGTGTATATGAAAGCAAATAACGGATGGAAGTGAGGCATTACTTTAATCACAAGCAAATTGGCCCGAGGTAGATAGCATTTCATAGATTTGTTTGTACTAAATAAATGTGGTCTGACGGCTGTTCAATGGTAAACGATGCTAAATTAGATTAGCGACGTCTATACCCAAAGGATGCACTTTTCATCATCGTCTTCAAGAAGAAACAAATGAAAAGTTAGAGACTTTTCCCATATTGGCTGTATGGTACCAACATGTAATGGATCCTATAATTAGTCTTTTAAAGTTTAGAAGGGTTTATCTACAACTGTATCAACTAACAAGTCTCTGCGCCTTTCATTGCGCACTCCAAGATTAAACACATTTTTAGTACTCAGTACTAAAACGATTTATTTCGTCAATTAGACCGAATATTTTTCTCAATTGGCAAAAATGGCGTTATGTACAAACAAAATAAACAAAATAACATAAATTCACGTCACAAAATATTGCCCTTGAGCCGAAAATATACATAAGATTTCACAAATCACGTTAACAGAAATGCTGGTATAACCCAAAGATATAAAATACCAATCTACTGCCCGGTGCTTACTAATTACTTTATATCATATCTGATTGAGCAATTTACTATTATTATTCTTATCAATTGATTAAATTTTCTTTTTTTCTGAAACTAAAATGGAAAAAGTAATTGATTATCTCGCAAAAAGTCTTATAAGCGATTTATAACATTAGTCGATGCTAACCTTGAAAAATGTGTTTGAACTCGGTGATAGTGATAGAAAATAAGTTCCCCATGTGCACAGTGATCTTTGATCAACCAGATGTGTGTTGCACTGATTATAGAATGAAATAATATTATATGAAGTTCTAACCTCCCTCTTCAAATACAGGCAATCTCTTCAAATCCCTACAAGACTTGTCTACTTCAAAAGTAACGCAAAGAATAGAAGGCATAGTAAGAAGACAACACACGCTGAATTCCAAAACAGCTATCAAAACCAACTCAAGATACTATCTATCTATTCACGTTTCTGTCTACTATAATATAGTGCAAGTGTTTAGCATGCATTCGTGTTCACTGTTTTGGCTCGCCACCATTGAATGTTAATGCGTATACGGATGATAAGCTCCTTCTACTGTTATACTAACTCGTATATTCTTCTTCATGTGATTTGCTTTTATTAGTTTTTCTTTGATTGCATAACAAACTATAGGAGATACCATAGATTCCAACTCGTTGGCCACCACAGGCTACAATGTTTTTTTTATAGTACTAAAACTCAATTTAGACATTCATGTCACATTTTATTCAAAAGCTATGTATGCGAACCATTTTGATTACGACCGATTTGTGTTGAGATTAAGGATTCCTGGAAAAACTAAATTAACACTAAAGGTGTTTAATGCAATTCAAGGCGGATCGTGTGTCTGTTTGTGTGTATCGATTTCTTTAAAGCTCATCATAGCCCGCAGAGTGTAATTGGATGAAATGAGTGTGAAGCGTACTAATAAGATTGTATCAAGTGTAGATACTATCTACTTGAAAAGTAGAATAATTGCATATCTAGTCATCATGCATTTTAAGTGGATGAGACACATATGTACATATGTATGTATAAAGTGAAACTCATTTGTAGTTTGAGGTCATATAGCATCATTGGGACGTATTTTAGTACAGTCTTGAATAGGAACAAAAATGGGAATCGTACGAAACAGCGACAAAAATAATGTCGACTGGTTATAATGTCGACTTTGAAAATTTCGAAAGGCTATTCAATTCAAATTGGAAAAATGTCGGTAAAAATGTAAACTTCTAGGTTTTAGCACTAGACACCTGGCTTTCAGTTGTTAACACACTTTTAACAGAGCGCCGAAGTCGCGTAAGAGGCTAAATCGGGCGGAGAAAAGGATTCCATTGTTCGAAGTGGGTCACCTAAGTACTGTTGGGCAGCTAAAAGCGGGTCTGGGTGTCAACCCCGAAAAGACCGAACTAGTCCTCTTCACCACGAAGTACAAAATTCCTCCAACAGACCCTCCTTCTCTAAACGGCACCCGCCTGTGCTTTACTAACAAAACCAAATTTCTGGGTCTAATTCTGGACAGTAAATTAGACTAAAAAATAAATAGCTGGCACGGCAGCTCGGAATGAGCCAAGGCCTAGCTTCTCGCAACCATTCATGTTGTGCGTGTTAGATTTTCGCCCGAATGGAAGGGACCTACAATTTATTGCCGACTCCGAACGGCGAATTGAGAAGCTCTTTCATGACAGATTATACTCCCGGAGGCTTGTCATTCCCCGACGAGAGGTGGTGCCGTGAAAAAAGTTCGGTGTTCCCGGCTGGGGCTTGAACCCACGCCGCGCGGTCAGCAATCCAACGCACTAACCACTGACCCACGGCGACCACGTAAATTAGACTGGAAAGCGTTAAAAAAGCCTCTGCAGTGCTATACTGCTGCGAAACGTCCATTGGTAAGAAGTGGGGACTGCAACCTCATACCACGCACTGGCTTTAGGTGTCCTATACTCATGTATGGTGTGATCGTCTGGACGGCCTTAGACAGAGCCATACACCGCAATCTATTGGGGAAAGTGCAAAGATCAGCATGCATATGCATTAGCGGAGCACTAAGAACCACCCCATCCGCTGCACTGGACGTGCTCCTACATCTAGCTAGCGCAGCCATTAGACTGAAAGCCTCCTCCCAGTGATCAAATAACCATATTGGCCACTCCTCGATATTAGATTTTCTGACTTTTATTCCGAAAAACAGCGACTACACTCGGTCCAAGCTGAATTTCAACCTCAACTTCCGGACTTCCATTCCTTCCCGAAAGGAGTGGAAGAGTGGTGACACCAACGGCGACCATTCTATTCATCTCTACACCGACGGTTCCAAAACTGAGATCGGAGTTGGAGGTGGTGTTTTCTCCAATATGGTTAACCTGAGCATTCCCTTCCGTCTACCTGACCACTGTAGCGTTTTTCAGGTGGAGATCATGGCGATCAACGAAGCCTTATCCTGGCTTAGGCAAAATGTGATATTCTTCAGGGATATTACAATTTTAACCGACAGCCCGGCTGCTATAAAATCCCTGGAGTTGGTAACATGTACATCAAAAGCAACTTCAGACTGTCGCTCATCTCTTATGGAGATGGCAGAACATTTTAACATTCACATATGCTGTGACCCATTCATAGGGACATTCCAGGGAACTGTAAGGCCGATGATGAACTCGCCAAACGTGGTACTACTCTAGACATTTTTTGGGATCGATGGAATCTGGGTATTCCATTCGCTTCATGCAAACTTCTCTTAGAGTACAACGCGATCAGTAAGACAAACCAAAGATGGAGGAATGATATCAAGTGTCCAGAGAGATCTGGCCTATGCTAAATCTCACTCGATCTAAAGGTTTGATCTTGCTTACTAGGTCGCTCATTAGCACTGTTATTGGTGTTCTCACTGGCCATTGTCCTATTGGCCTTCATGTCAGAAGGATGGGCCTCTTCTCAAATGACTTTCGCAGGAGCTGCAGGCCCGAAGAGGAGGAAGAAACGATCCCCCATTTCCTAAGCACTTGTCCTGCCGTATCCCAAAGAAGGAAGCTCTATCTGGGAGCCTATCACTTCGACAACTTGGGTGAACTATCACATACTGACGTCAAAAGTATCCTCAGCTTCAATAAACCGAGTGGCGCTGTTCAAGATATACATCCATGTAGAACCACAAAGGGCCTTCTTGGCCTATGTGTGTCAGACAGCCACCCCACCTACCTACCTAGTTCTAGGGCCTGCCTGGCAGTTGTTGTCCCATTCATTCGTGTAACCATTATCCACATTTTGAAAATCAACATTTTAAGTTAGGAAATTGTACCCAACCCAACATAAATATGGTTTCCATATCCGAAGTAATTGGTGGTCGCCTTGTGGTTAGTGCGCTGGACTGCTGACCGAGCGGCATGGGTTCATGCCCTAGCCATATCTACCGAACATATTTCGCGACACCACCTCTCGTCGGGGAATGACAAGACTCCGGGAGTCATGAAAGAGCTTCTCAATTCGCCGTTCGGAGTCGACAATAAATAGGTCCCTTTCATTCGTGCGAAAAATGTAACACGCACAACATGAATGATTGCGAGAAGCTAGGCCTTGGCTCATCCCGAGCTGTCACGCCCGCTATTTATTTATTTATACGCGAAGTAATTATTTCTCCAGCGACTTGTGGTGGATGAAATAAGTCTTAATTTAACCAAGGGATTTCGTGGATCGCATTCGTAAAACAAAAAATAGTAAAAACCATCAAACACGTTCGAGGAACCCCGATGAAGGTGTGCCTTCCACCCGCCACCTCACAATAACGACTTTTCAAAAGTCTTTCTCCTAAAAAAACAAAAACTTCTAGAAATGATCTTCTAAATGCCCTTTGATATCAAAAGTCCTTTAACCTTTACAAGAACCATATTTGCCTACCTCTACTCTTCTTAAATCAGATTCCCTCTCCATTCCTACGGTTTCGTAAATAAAGGTCCTTCTTAGAAAATACAAATAAACTGAAGCCCCTCATCTATCCGAAATTATTCTCAGCAACTTGCTTACCTTCTGGAATCCCTTTTTCAGCCCCAAAGGTGAATTATAAAATATTTAGCATCTACCATTGGCTTCTGTTTAAATAATACGAAAGGACGGGGGCCAAAAAAATCTACATAACCCACCCACCACCCCACACAGTTGCTTCATCGAAAACACATTCCGGTTGAGCAGTTTTGTCGTTCTATTTGTTTAACACAACCTGGATCCCCGTCCAAAAAAAAAGCGATGAAAAAAAATAACTCCACTTCTAGGTTGCAAATCAAATTCATAAATTTATACCCCGCCCAACCCTCTTCGCGAGTACTAAAAAGAAAGAGTTGCGGTGGCTTTGACAAGCACTGGGGAGACAACTTTAAGTTGACACTGTCAATTGCTGTATTGTAAAATGTCACATCTAATCTATGTTTCAATATTTTTCCGCCTTAAAGCCTCGTCGGTCTCCTTAGGGGGAGTCTGAAGGAAATTTTTTTTAATTCTTCCTGCTCCACCTTATTGTGCCCACTCTGGTCGTATTCCGCCTACAAATTGACGCGTTGCTATGTCTGAACTAATTTTCCACTCTGTCAGTGATTTGTTTTAGCAGTTTCCTCCCTATTTCTCTTGAGCTCTGTGTGACTGGTTCCAGAATGCGTGGGATTTTGTGTTACGCGCGGTGGTGGTGACATTTAAAGAGCACTCCGGTCTCCGTCTCTGCCTGAAACACCACACATACACTAAATGGCTTCAGATAGATCCTTCTGAATGAGTTCTCATTATAAGTGACACCAGTTGGTGGTGACGGTGGCGGTAGGGGTTTGAAGCTTGACGGCATATGCAACAGGATGGCAAACAGAAATGCCTTCAATACTATTTTGAATTTTAACGAGGATTTCGATTGGGAAACCAGAACAAGGACATGTTCGGTTGGGTGATTTTGAATTTGAATAGATTTACGAGTTGTTTCCCTGAATGTGTAATGAAGTTGAAGATGTTGGGCTGATTTTGAAGATTAAATTCTCAAAAATTTAATACAAAAGTTTGTTGTTATAATGAATTCCTTTTGTCTTGTTTTCTTTTTAGGTGAGTAAATATGGAGAGCTAAGTCGGTGTTCCTATGGAAGATTTGTAAGTTCGATTTTAAGTACTTTGCCTTAAGTTTTGTTTTTTCATTTTTCTGTTGACATAATTTTGAGCTTCGAAAGACCGAATAGTTTTCAAACAGATGAGAATGACCTAACTCTGCAATTGGCTTAGATTAAAGCTCCAGAGCGCGAAAAAGCCGAGCTGAAGTTATGCTCATTCGTCATCATCATTATGAGGGTCGCGAGTGTAGGATGATGAGGCATTCGGAAAATTACCATTGACTTGTTCACTTTTACCTTCATCACAGCTTAAGCAAAGATGGCTACGAAACTATCTAGTGCGCGCTGAAGTTCAACGTGGGTGAACGTAAGAATGACCAAGTCATCAGCGAAAAGCAGATGGCTTATCCTTAAGTCTCCCAATTCAAACCGTCCCTCGCTGCGACTTCGCTGTAACATCCAATCCATATACACTATGAAAAGGTGACAGAACGCAGCCCTGGCCAACGCCCACAGAGATAGGTGTCGACTTAACCCCTTAACTTTTTATACAGTTTGTGTATAGAGGTTGAATAGCCTTTAGAAGAGAAGCGTCAATCCCATGCTCCTGCAGTACACTCCAGAGTTTACCTAGAGAAATCACTCCCAACATATGTCCCAAGCCGAGCCTATCCCTGCAGTTCCGAAGATTAAAGGAGGGGAACACAACGGGCCCGACAGAGGCCTAAGTGATGAGCCTTTCGCCCACCCTCATATACCATACCATACCTAGAGAAACATCATCCTATGCTTTCTTAAAAAAACTGTAGATAGATTTGGCATACTTCCAGGCCTTCTCAAGTACCACTCTGAGAGTGAATTGGTGGTCGGTTGAGCTACTACCCAGACGAAAGCCGCACTGCCCATCGCCCAACCTGAACTCGACCACAGCTCTAGAAAGCGCTTCCAACACCTTTGCAAAGACTGCTTGGAAAAGTCTTAAAAGATATTTTCCCCTATAATTAGAGCTGTCCCTCTTACCCCCTTTCTTAGAAAGAGGAACAATCACCCCAGTTTCACCGCATTCCTAGGCCACTTTAATGACACGAGAGCCATGAGATGGTTGGACCCTCTATGGAAATATCTCCTTATGTTTTAGAGTCGATTGTAGAGTAGATTATAGAGACGAGCTATACAGAGCCATATCCAGTTTTGGCATCCCTGCCAAACTCGTCCATTTGTGCAGGATGACGATGGAAAATGCGAGACCTTTAATATCAAAAAAGGATTTAGGCACGGCGGCGCGCTGTTATGCGACTTCTTTAACATCGTTCTTGAAAGAATAGTGCAAAACTCAAGCGCCAACACCAGAGGCACAATCTTTCAAAAGCCCGTCAATTACTCGGATATGCCGACGATATTGACATAATCGGAAGAAGGTAGTGTGATGTCACTGACGCGTTTGTGAGTATTGAGACGGAGGCGATGAAGATGAGTTTAGCGGTTAATGAAGGCAAGACTAAGAATATGCTGTCAACAAAAAAGAACACTCAACACCGACGTCTCGGACAGAACGTCACAATAGACAGTTAAAACTTCGAGGTAGTTAGGGACTTTGTCTACCTAGGCTTCGCTATAAATTCGGACAACGACACCAGCGCTGAGATCAAACGAAGAATTACTCTTGCCAATCGCTGTTTCTTTGGGCTAAGAAGGCAATTGAGTAGCAAAGCCCTCTCTCGAACAACTAAGGTGACCCCGTATAAGACCTTACTCGTCCCAGTCCTGCTGTAGGGCGCAGAGGCATGGACTCTATCAAAAGCGGATGAGGTCGCTCTTGCCTGTTTCGTGAGGAAAATCCTTCGGGTGACTGCTCGAATGGACCAAGACTTTTTATAGAACTCTACACAGATTGCCCTGACTCTTCATTTTCATGGGTAAGGACAGATCCACCATGAACAACTAACCACAAACTTTTAGTACAATGAATAATCGAAAATAGAAACCAAAATTTTTCAGAGGATTTATCCTCTTCATGGAGAAAAAATTTACTACCACCGTCTCTTTCATAATTAACCTGGTTCAAACCAATCAATTACATGTCCAACAATGCAATCTAGAAGTCATCTTACAACTACCTTTCACTGCTTCTTCTCATCCTCCTGTTTCCACACTTTTATTTTTCCTCCTAACTGCAATCATAACCCTCCTCTCTTATAAAAAAAAATATAAAATATAATTCAGGACAATTCATTGCTTCTTCACTTGGCTACACGACAGTTGCCAGTTGCGCTCTCCATGATTTTTTTTTACGGCAAATGAAACATTATTCATTTTTATACGGCCTTTCGCTGTCTCTCGTTCCTCCCGCCTTATCACTTAACCAACACTAATAATGCAAATTACCGTCATAAATGCAGGCAGCGTGTTTTTTTTTTTTTTTTTGCTCTTTAAAGTGAACTAATTAAGGCCAGTAAGCAAAAAATATATAAACAGACTTTTTGTTCACAGTCTGGGTATTTCCAGAATGATTTCCTTGGATTTTTGCCTATAATGTTGGGTGCATAACTCAGTTTTAGTACTTTTAGTTTCAGTTGTACTAAACCTATATAGTGTAGTATTACTCAATACATATGTACATATGTTCGACGCTGATTAAAAATAATTATCACTTCTACCTCAGGGCAGTGCAGAGCCGGTTTTGAGACACAAAAAAAGGCGCGTACACCGTTTAAAACGGGTTAACGCCTGCAGGCGCTGGAAACACCGACTGCTTAACATAGACCTGCTGGTACACCTATCATAAAACTGCACCAATTGATAACATAATAATTATCACGGAATTCCATGAATACTACACAGGGAGCCGCAGCGGTCTCGTACTGGTTCTTGGGACAGAAAACTACAATTTATGCACGCGCAAATAAAAGGAAAAGTTGTTGGGTGTGTACGCCATGATGGCGGCCTGAAAAAAAAAATTCTTTCGTAATTTATTTCGATTCGATTTAAATTGAAAATTCATGTTACATCGATGATAGTAATTAGTTTTTGTAATGACCATGAATTCGGTTTAATATTTACACTCAAAACTTCCCCCTGTCACAAGTCATAAGTCCATGGTCATAACTAAACCACCCTGGCAGGGAAAACAAAATTGAAAACAACCCCCTAATTAGGTTGTGTTTAATTCTCCGCAGTTAACCTATTTCGTTTCGTTACCAAAACCAATATCCGCCGGTGGGGAATATTGTTTTCTAAAAACCACACTGTCGAAATCAATAGATTCCCATGGAATTTTTAAACAAAAAAAAAAAAAAAACACGTGCGACGACCGAAACAATTCGTTACCCTGAACTCATCTTATCGAACACAATTCGAAGTGTAACCCATCCACAGACCCCCTTAACGGTAAGTATGTTTCCTTTACTCGATTTAAGTGCATTAAAAATGTATGTCGAATCGGACAAAATTTGATTGTACACCATGAACTAATTATACACACGAACCGTGACGAATAAGGGTGAGAGACAATATGTTGTACGAGCAACGTTGATTTGTTTCATTTCCTTGTTTAGAACGAGAAAGCTACGATAACAGACTGGTAAATTAGATTTTTTCTGCAAATTAGTAAAATGTTAAACGCTTTTGTGGCGCGATAAAATCCGTTAGAGTGATGGAAATTATTTCAAAATTACGTAATGGCAACCGCAAGTTGCGCAAGTTGGATGCCCAACATCAGGATTCTCATCAAATGATTTTCCTGATGACACTGGGCAAACTTTCAACAACTCAAACGAACTCTTAAGAAAACAGTTGATGACATACTTTTGTATGTTCTCTTTGGATTTACGGCTAACGACTCCATTCGAATATATTCATGATGGAAACCTATGACTTTGACTAACCAACCAACAAGGCGCAGTACTAAAAATTAGTACAATGCAATATTTTTCAGCCATTTCCTTTACCTTCTGAGTGATGCCCAAAAGCTGTTGGTATCCGGCGTTTTGAGAAAGTTTCTTAGTGTCTTCCACTGGTGTCTCACACCCTACACGCATCAGTCTACAACCAGGAAGCTGACCAGGAAAAAAAAAGCATGTCACCACTCGATATTTGAACCGTCAACCTTCGAATCGATATCATTGCCACCCACAAATCTAAAAATCAGTAGCTTACCGGTCCCGTCGCTAGCCATATACCTAATCACTTCTTGTTCCCCCTTCATCTTCCACCATAGTGCATTCTTTGTCCAAAAAAAAATTTATTTCATGCCAAACACTACCCAAGTCTTTGGCAATAATTCTTTATGAAACCGATCATGCCGCTAACGATCGTAAATCGTTAAAAATTCAAAAAAGCTCTCAATTTCGAACGCGCCACACACACAGACAAAAATCGCAACAATGTTGTAAAGCCGCGCATTGCTTCATCCAAGCATTGCTTCCTTTTTGATTCTCTCGCATTCGGACGGCACATAACTTTTGCTTCCATATTTTTTTACCAGTTTCTTCCGTTACCCCTTTGCTCTCATGTCTATCCGTCTCCGTACTTGTGTGTACTTGACTTTTATCCGATAACAGTTAGTTCCTTGTTGGTTTCTATATTTCTTTTTTCTCCGCTTCACTTCACGGTGAAGTTTGGTGTGTTCTTTTTGTTAAATTTTTACTTTGACTTCCTTTTTGTCTGTTGCGAACGAGCTCGCGCGCATGCCCATGCACAACTGGTCACATACCAAAGAAAAGCCGGTTTATCATAGATGCAATTGCATGGCTAACACTTTTGCGAGAAAAAAAAAAAGAATTCATAAAAAATTAATGGGTTCTTGTTTTAAGGTGCAACCAAATGCAGTCATAAAGTTGGTCATGGGTCATGGACAAAGTTGAGGTTAGATTGGAATTTTTTCGCAACGAAAATTGAGTCTTATTGGAAACGTGGATTAATGGAGGATGATTGATTGTGATTCGAGTGAATGCCGGTGGCTGGTAAAAATGTAAAGACAGACAGAGATAGAGGTCGTAAAAATAAGTTTGCGTTCCTTCAATAAGGAAATGACCAAATTTTTTGGCATTCTAAAGCTTGAGATGCAATAAGGGAACCAGGATAGAATAGAACAGATGTGTCGCTTGAACAAATAAAATGTTGAAAAGATACAAAATTGACACCCACACCTGACTTGACATTTTTCACAACTCTGTTATACCTCAAGAGTAGGTGCAAGATTTTCTGTTCCTAACTGTTCGGAACAACCTAATTGAACACAGAGCAGAACAGTTTCGAACAGAAAATTCACTCATTGAACACAAATTTTTATACATTTCTGTTCTGAACAGCCTCATTGAATAAAGCTTATTACTGCTATGCATCAACTGACATCTGAGTACAAAAGCAGATTTGGCATCACAATAATAATATTCAAACGATATCAGAAGAACAACGAAACAACAACGGTTCCAGCCGGTCAGTGACTTGGTTTTTGTGTTATTTTTCGTTAACACCCACCTGCTAAATACTCTGTGGTCTGTAATATTAGTGATTCACACCCGAAATATCTGATTAATCGCCCTACCTACCTGATGTCTATCTCCTACTTTTACTCTTTCTTTTACCTGTCCTGTGCATGTTTAAACAAAAAAAACAACTATGGACTACGTTTTAGTTTGTCCCGTAAAACAAATTAAAGAAATCTCATGCACAGAACTGGTAACCATAAAGAAGATGGCGTAAAGCTAAAAAAAAAAAAAACGGTGTCGACCTGCCTATATGTAAGCTAAACACATACACATACCCAATGATTGGTTACTTGTTTGATCAAGTATGGCGGCGTTGATTTTGTGTTAGCTTAGCACCTCTTTCGGTCAAAGTCAAGGTCATTGCTGTCAATAAACCGATTGCGTTTCTCAGTATTAAATTTTTTTTTTTTTTCGTATAGAATTTATCTCCTCGTGCTAATTGTTTGTCCCGAATTGCGGTTTAAAGAGAAATCCATAATCTCTGTGAGTCAGTTTTATGGTCTTTCAATATACAGACACAATTTGTTTCTTTGAGGTTAGATAACCTCACTATTTTGCGTCAAATTTATGATCGATTTCGGATAGATGAATGAACTCCGTGAATCTGTATCTCGAGATCGTTGATCTTGTATCAAAAATATGAGTTATAAACTATTTACTAATGAATGGCGCGGTCTAGAGTCACAGAGAAGAACTGATAAATAAGCGCTAAAAGAAATTCCACGCAAATCGTACGCATGTTTTACGCATAAATTGTTACTGCCGGCCCCGAGTTGTTGTTGTTGTTGTTGTTTACACTGCGAATTATGCACGAATGCGGAGGTTCATTGAACATTGAGTGGTAATTGCTGGTTTGTTTGTTTAACTGACTTTTAAATGTGCGGTGACTGAGTCACTGTACGGTTTGTTTGTCAAATGTCACTCTGGAGGGGTTTATGACACAATGGCACCGATTATGAGAGAGTAGGTAACCACAATCCAACTGTCATCAGGTTTTCCCATAATCTTATGACGCTTTCAAATAATTTGACAATTATTGGTGCCGGGTAAAGTCACAATTAAGGCTAATATGTCAGCTTAGATAGGTGCATGGCATTTGGAACATAGTAACAGCCCCTTCCATTTGTGCGAATTATGTAACACGCACAACATAAATAGTTTGTGAGAAGATAGGCCTTGGCTCATCCCGAGCTGTCGCGCCAGCTATACTATATTATATCACAGTCCACGTATGGCAAGACTGACGTGAGGCCTCATAGATGTATCTTCCGATAGATGGCGTTTCGTTCAACAACGAGAAAAAATGCTATCGAAAAACTTGAAGCTGTGCTATTACGTTCTGCCTCATGCCCCCCATATCAAGAGAAAAATAGTTCTTTCAAATCGGGTTAGGGTGTGCATAGGTACCATGACTTTTCTTGAAGAAGAAGTTAGCACACATTTCGTAATGCGTTACCAACGAGCCCTTATTAAATCACACTTCTACGATTCACAACCAAATGATTCGTGATCGATTCATCAACTCTAGTCACAAGGAAATTGAGAATTGTTTTCACACACCTCCACTGTCAGGTTATGAATGTGAAAAGAAGGGAAACCTTTATCGTCAATTAGTTCAGCCTTGTTGTTTGTAACAGACTGTAAAAGTCTGTCCTCTCGAAAGCCGCGGTGAAAGAAAGAATTGTGATCAAAACGCCTACAACTTGAATGAAAGTCTTTTTCCAATCATTAAGCCTGAATCTATTACTTGATACCTTGGAGAAATCTTGGAGTATCTTTTGCTCCTTTAAAAACCAATTTCGAGCACTTAACTAGCTAAAGACTGTTCGCTGATCATTGTTGATTCTGTCATTTGACCTCCACATCCGCCATATCACGATCAACTCCTTTACTTTTTCCTGATGCTATAGATTTCAGTTAGAAACTTGTTACGCGGTTTTGTCCACCCATTTCTATAAAATGCAACAATTAACAGCAAAATACAGCTATGAATTTAAATATGCAATGCAGGTGTCCTATGACGGAATTTTTGTAGTAACTGTTTGCGTCCAAGGTTGTTTTGCGAGCACTTCAACAATCATTAACTTACTGTTGTTAGATTTGTATCCACTTTCACATGAGGTATGTTAATTTCAAGACATGAACTGTTAGTTGAAGGAAATGGTGGTCATAGAACACCCCTATGTTATACGAAGAATGTATGAACTGGACTGGCCATACTACCTTATCCAAATAGAACTTTTTTTTCAATACTACGCCCGAGATGGACTTGGAGATTTTATAGGCTTCACCTTAAAGATACTCTTTCAATCTTACTACGAAACATAAAACAGTTTCTATTGCACCTTACGTATCACTTCTCCCAAATCACAACAGACTTTCAGTCATGGTGAAAGAATTTAGGGAGAAAAAAAAAGAAAAAGATAGTCGAACAACACTCTGTATTACCACAATTATTTCACCATAGCGGTATAATTGCCTGTGATCATTTGTGCCAACCACACCTCAATAAGAAAATACCTGCGCTCGATACATAAAACAAGACTTGAACAAGACATGAGAAGAGATAAAAATAGGTGCCGCAATAGTCTTAACTGAAACAAAAAAAAAAAAAACAGAAATAGCAACGTTAGATAGGAAGTGGTATAGGCGCCGCTAATAATTTTTCTTTTTATGTCTTTTTTTTTTTCGTATCTATTTGCAACACAAGTTTTCATTGCAATATCGACAGGAAGTAAATGCCTTAAGTAGTGATTTTAATTAAAAAAATAAAAGATTGTCGAGAGTATTTTTAGACGGTAGAATTTTTATGAGTTACAGGTAAAGGGATTCGAGTCAGTGAGTGTTTTTTCTTCTCTGTGATGGAGTTTGTGAAAAGTTTGCCCATGTCACGAAAAAAATTAGTTACTTTCTCCCGAAATCCGATGCTTATTGTTCTGTCTGCAACTCCTGTTTAAACAACCAGAATGCAGAACATGGACCCTCCAAACTGTACTAAAGCGATTTCTAATGGCATAAGGAATCAGCCCCTTAGCCTCCAGATAATCCCATACAGCTGAGACTTCAGCTTCATCACCGTTCGGCTACAGAAATCCTATTCGCAATAGACTCGTACTTGAACTTAACCTTTTAGTACTAAATAGAGGAACATTTGCAAGTATCACTATTAATTTATCAAAAACAACTCATAAGCCACATTGATACAAAATATCTGTCAGAGATTTACAATTTAAAAACCCAAATCTCAGCACGCTCACGTTAAAAATCGGTCTACTGAGACTGCTCTTCATGAAGTGGTGCCTACCGTGGAAAAGACTCTCCACTACAAATAATACACTTTTGCTACCTTTTTTGACACAGAAGGAGCTTTTAACAACATCCATACTGCAGTCATTCAGGAGAAATAAACAAAATTTTAGTGCGACTCGATATGGAGGGGTGTAAGGTGGTTGCGTATGCCGATGACGTGGTTATACTAGTATCAGGTAAGTTTCTCCCCACGATAAGTCAACTCATGGAGAGCTCTGGATAAGGTACACTCATGGGCTATTTACCACTAAAACCAAGGTTCTGGTATTCACTCCACCCAAACTAAATGGTCAGCCACTCTCACTAAGCCCTAGTGCAAAAAACTTAGGCGCAATACTGGACCCGAAACTAAGTTGGAGGCTTAATATAAAACAGCAGGTAAAGAAAGCAAGCGAACCGTTCTTTGCCTGCAAAAAAACATTCAGCAAAAAATGACTCAAGCCAAAGATAGCCCTGTGGATGTACACTGCCGTTGTGCGTCCAATTGTTACTTATGGCTCCATTGTCTGGTGGAATGCCCTGAGTAAGAAATCGATAAGTTCAAGAAAATGCGGAGATTGGCGGGTTTAAGTGTTACAGGAGCCTTGAGATCTTGTCCTACTGATGCTCTAAGTGTGATACTGCATCTGATGCCCCTTAAACTTTATATCAAAGACACAGCTATCTGCAGGGCGGTTCGGCTAAGGGAATCTGGGTGCTGGGCCACAAAGTCATACGGTCACTGTAAGATCCTGGAATCAACTTCAGGAGATTTGGTCGGGTCTTCGACTGACTACATAACACCTACCCTCAATTTTAGGAAATTATTCCTTGCTAAATTCCCTATCAGAGAAGAATGGAAGAATAGAAACGTATTGTATTGGTATATATACGGACGGGTCGGAGATGGATTGCGGAATCGGCGCAGGTATCTTCTCTGGCTAACTGAATATATCAAAGTCTCTTCGTCTTCCAGACTCTGCTAGTGTTTTCCAAGCACAATCTTCGAACATCCAGCCAAAATGTCGCTATTTTCTCAGATAGCCAAGCCGCTATCAAAGCCATTGATGCGGTTACCATATCATCAAAACTGATAGAGCAATACCGGCTTGAAATTAATTAAGTGAGTATCCACTCCAAAATCACACTCACCTGGATCCCAGGTCATAGAAATCATGAGCGTGCCGACGTGCTGGCCGGGAAAGTATCGCCCTTAAGAGTTCTCTTGCGAAAAATGTCGATAAACCTCTAGGCACTGGGCTTTATACATCTCCACATCCCCCAGCTTGCCAATCATAGATGGAACGGCCTTTGCAGTTGTGGCCGATTACAACAAAACTAAGTCAAGAAAGCTACTTGGCAAATCAAGACCAGACATTGCCAGATTCGTAGCCATTATCACAGGCCAGTGACCAGTTAGAGACCATGTGGTCGAGCTTGGTATTCCTCACAATAACTTTTGCAGAAGCTGCAATAACATTCATAAGAAAGAATTTCTACTTCATTTCCACTGGCCCTGGCGAGGACCAGACAGTGTTTTTTGAGCAATCCATTTTTCGTGGACCTCGGCAAGATAGCTGATTGGAGAACTACTCCTGTATCTGAATTCCACCGGCTGGATTTGGCCACATCAACCCAATACATCAAATCAACAACCACATACAAATAGGTTTAAACGAGTTTCGTGATCACAAAACGGCCCAGCCTAGCGTTAATTGGGCTGAAAAGAGCCGCCATTTTACCTACCTATTTACCTAACCAAATCTATAGCTCTCAGACATTAAAACAAAAGACTTTTAGAAAAGTAACAATACTTTCACTACAAGGCAAAAACAGCATTAATCAATGGAGAAATATAAATCTTTTATAATTGACCTTAGCTGGTTTGTTTTTCGTTTTTTTTTTTCGCAACATACTCGTACCTCTGCGAAGTTAGGTAAAGCATGAAAGAGTAAACAATTTCGCAAAAAAAATCATTTATTTCCTATTCCAACTTTGCATTGACCTACTTTTGATGAGATGCTTTTAAGGAATTTTGCTTTGTGGTTTTTTCATGGGTGAACTGTTTCACTAAAAGACGTATAAATCAAAATAACTGTCAAGGTGCAACCTGGGAGTGGTGATCATTGTTTCGTGTGGAAAACCACGTCTTTGTCAGTGACATACCGACTTTAACAATGTTGCATACATATTTTTTGCACTAGTTTATCTTAATTGTAAATGTCATTGAGAAAAAAAAAGGAAATGTTAAACAATTTCTCAAGCTTATTTGAAAGAAAAAAGCAACAGTCATGTACGACATGTTTAGTGATGAAAATGTTTAGAAACATGATTGCTAAGAAATTATAAGAAACGTTTTAGAGAGATTTATGCTTAAACTCATCCAAACGAGTTGGAATGACTGTGATGATTTTTTTAAGTACATATTCTATGTTGCATGTGGTCGCCGCGGCTCAGTGGTTAGTGCGTTTGAGTGTTGTGCGAGCAGTGTGGGTTCAAGTCCCAGCTATGTCCGCCGAACATATTTCGCAGCACCACCTCTCGTTGGGGAATGACAAGCCTCCGGAAATATAATATGTCATGAAACAGCTTCTCCGCGAAAAATGTAACACGCACAACATGAATGATTGCGAGAAACTAGGCCTTGATTCATCCCGAGCTGTCGCGCCAGCTATTTGCTTTTATTTGTAAATAGGCTAGTAACATTATAGGGCCTTGTGCTAATTTATCAGAACTTCACAAAGGTTTAAACACCAGAAGGTCGTCTGTGTTTTTGTTGTTAAAATCTACCTCCAGATCAAAAGGCCCCCTGTTCGGACATCACATGTACATTGATCTAATTGCGACGAGTGGAAAACCTCTCTCAACCCACTGATTCAACATGTGGATTTTTATTCATTATTTGAGTATGAAAAGATGAAAGTGCGCCCATCTCCCAAAATCTGGAGCTGAATAACCGCAATCGGTGACAAGTGAGTGAATGGTACTCGTGATCGAATGATAGATTAACCTCATTGGGAGCAGTAATGCCAAATCCTCACATTTCGATGACGAATGTTCTCGTTAACGAGTGTGGTAATTCGGCCCCTGAATACGAATTCGAATGTCAATTATCCATAAACTGACTTTTATCGCTCAAAACTCATCTAATTTACGATTGACGCTATCAAACAATTCCAAAAGGATGATTCCGATCAAAATGTGAAAAAAGAAATCAAAATGAATACCAAACAAAGCGAAAAAAACGTAACAAAAACGAAAAAAAAGATTCTTACGTCACTTCCATTCCAATCAGTGAACCCTAACCCAATTTTCTCTGCAATTTATAAGCACGAAGATCAAGTCCCTATTCTTTAGGAAATAAACAAGTGGATCAGATATCATACACCGTATCCTTCTAAAGAGACATACCTCCAAAATCTTTTTTAACTTTTTCTTCGATGAGTTTATTGATCTTAAGCGTGCGTTCCTTACAAATTGAAAAGAAACCGATAGTCCACTGAACCTTAAGGTTATGTTCATCCTTGTAGAAAATCTACCTGTGGTATAATCACTGCGGTTAAAGAGCTCCCTTCTACGGCACCGGCACCCTTTTTCAAAAATCCCATCACACACGGAAATCCATCCAAGCGCGGAGAAGCAATGCTGTCAACAGAAGAGAATTTCTCTTCATCTACCTTACAAATTATGTTTTCTTAGTTTGCAAGGTGTACCCCCCATGCTAACTAAATTATGAAGCATTATGGTAGAGTTGGCAACATTCTCATGGAACATGACAGAACAGACATTTAAAAAAAAACAGTTAATTGAAGTATATGACAGCATAAAACACGTGCACGGTCGATTGGTTGAATGATTAATGATGGGAAGCCATTGGGTTCCTTTTTAGTACCGATACTTGTAATTCTGATGTTCCTCTCTGTCCCTCTCGATAAATTGTTATCAAATTTCAAAGCGATACTTCACAACAGCTAATTGAACGTGACTTTAAGGAGAAGATTTCAATTTTTCTTTTGACATTGACATCAATATTTTTTAATCCACTTCATGGTTACCATTGGCTAGTTAGTAATTTGCATTTGCATTCTTAAGACGCTTCATTAAAATGTGCAAATCGATGATGATGCCATCAACACACAAAACGGAACTAAATAGAAGAATCAAAAAGAAGAAGATTGAGGTAAGAAACTGCAACAACAGGAAAACGACTGCGGTGAATCATCAAGACGAAGATTGAGGTTTTGTTGAGGAGGAGGGATACAAGGTTATCCAGAAACGTTGTTATGTATCCGCCATTGCTTGACGTTAGATTTCGGATATTCGCTTGTATTTTCAACCGATCGATTTACGATCGTATTTTATGTGACAATAAGAAGATAATGATGGAGTTGCACACGTGCAGCTGTGTTAGGAGACCCAGTATCTTTAAGTGTTATGTGTCAAGAACATTGAAGAAATTAATTAAAATTTGAAGTCAGTAAGGTTATTGATGTTAGTTGAAGTTGAATACAATGTAGGAGAACTAGTTGGAGTATATAATTAAAGGCCTTAAGCATTGACCACCAACGAAGAGCGGATGATGATGATCAAACTTCTTTAAAAGACAGGCTTAGAGGTGGTCCCGTGTCTCATGTTTGTATCTGAGCGAAATCAATTAAAACATTTTTCGCGTGACTCCTTCTCTGGACAATCAAAGACAAAACTCAATCCTCCGTTCACAGTTGGCAATCAAAACTGTTGGTCCCTTCTATTCGTGCAAAAGATATATGTAAGTAACACGCACAACATGAGTGGTTGCGAGAAGCTAGGCCTTGACACAACTTGAGTTGTCACGCCAGCTATTTATTTACTTTACTGATGCCATCTGTCAAGAAATGACAGCAAAGCGTTTGTAAACTAAGGGGATTGGGACATTGAAAGATTTATCGTTCCAATTGGAAAAATCCTTCAGAATCATAAGCTGGTTTCAAACTTTTGGAAACTTCTGTTCCGAGAAGTTAAGTTCGTTTTACCACAAAAATGGAATAGATCACGATTGTTTGAAATCCACTTAATCCTAACATGACGTCCAATCAGTTATAAGGAATCTTAAAAGTTTTTCCAGTAAAATATTTCAGCACACGTTTGTCATGCATAAACTGCATTTGGTAGCCAATTTTGCGTCAACTCTGTGCCAGCAACGAACGAAATTAAAATTCCACCTACAAAGTAATTCGGTAAAAAAAAAACTCAACTTTACAAACGACAATCCTGACATTTATTTAACGCCCTGCAGTATCTAGGTCACGCGGGTTGGCTATTTGTATTCCATCCACACGCATACAGAATAAATATCCTTTTACCGTGCCACACAACATTCCGTCGCGCGGAATTTCGACTTTCGGCACCGAAAACCTTTCTCTTTTTTGCGTATACTACATATTTTCGAATGCAAAAAACGCCTTGAAAAAGAAATTAATTTCGTACCAATAAATTATCAAATCGAGTTTTTTTGCGTTGCCTCCTTTTCGGTTTTTTGTTTCACCGATCAAACGTACAAGGTACTCTTTTGGGGCTAGCAGAGTGTAAACGTTGGCCCAATGTCAGTGTCAGTGAGTTGGGAAAATTAAAATGAATGGGACTCGCCGTGGAGAGATTCAAATCGATTGATGTTGGAGATTTTGCTTTTTTTCGTTTTTGCTTTTTTCCTGTTCTCCTTCGTTTCGATTTATATCTTTACACCCCGATCCCACCCCCAAGTATGATACTTTCTTCAAGTCTATCTTCCTTTCCCTGTGAAGAGAGAAAACGTTTATAATAAACTTTTTCCCTTCACCGAAAGAATGTGCATTCTTTGAGACCCACATCTCACCGGTGTGTTGGTGGAATCATCAAACCATGCCTCTGTCGCCGGTCTTTACGGTTACAAAACACAATCCCGGATTTAACCGTTACCAGTGAATTTTTTCTTTCATCTCATGCTTTTCTCTCCTTTTGGATTGTTTCGCTTGGTTTCTCTGTTTCTTTCTGTTTTTTTCTCCCAACTTTCAAGTTTTCTATACTTCATTCCCAGAGATACATAGGTAGGTACACATCTCGATGCTCTCGAGACCTCAATGAGCCCATGAAGTCAGCTTCACAATCGCAGCTCATTTGAACACGCTCCTTTGTGCTACGACAACTACTACTCTGTTAATGATGATTTACCTGATGTAATAGACCATGAGTTTTGGCCACATATTGATCACAGGTATGCTCAAAGATGAGAGTGATAGATCGGATTGACGGTGCTGCTTCGCGTGGAAGTCTGAAGTTGTTTTGCCTGGAGATACGTTTGTTGATTGTTTGGCGATTCGTACCAGAAAAGATTTTTGAAGAGCCTTCTGAAGAGGAGTTCCACTGATTCCATATCTCGCTGAAGTTGCACTCAGAGCTTAGGAGTTGCAGTGATCGAAGTGATTTGAGGGGTGTTTTCAATCAGAGATTAGATGAGTTCCATTGACACAAACTAAACTCCTTCTGGGCACCACACCCGGACTCTGGTAGAGCGATCATTCCAGGAAGACGTCGAGTTAGACATAAGAAAACAATATTTGGGAAAGGCCAATTATGACATAAAGAGTCTTGAGACTTTTGGTGATCAACGAATAAAATGATTCGATGACAGAAAAACTTAAAGAAGACATACATAGCAGTGATCGCTCTTTTAAAACTCTGTTCCAATGATGTGAGGCTAATCTTGTGCAGTGCGAAAACTGCAGAGGTATTTTTGTGCTGCTTGCAGTAGCCAAGGTAATAGCGAAAGTCGTTCTTGGGCGAATTGAGGAAGATCTAGAAAACACACTCAATGGCGAATAATGAGGTTTCCGCTCTGGATCCTCTTGTGTCGATCAACACCCTGCGCTTCATCATTGAGCAGTGCGTTGAATACTGTTCGCCACTTCACGTGCTGTTCATCGATTTCAATAAGGCGTTCGACAGTATCGACAGAGAATTTAACTGAGTTGCCTTGCATAGGAGAGGTATCCCTACAAAGGTGTCACGTTCTGTACAGTGGAAGGCTGTCAAAGGAATTCGAGATCCAAAGTGGAGATCGACAAGGCAGCGTTCTTTCACCAATACTGTTTTTACTGGTGATTAGTAATATCCTTCGCGCTGCCCTGTCGATGAGAAATGAAGCAATTCGATGGACTCTTACAACTTAAACATCTTGACTACCCTGACGACGAATGGTTATTATCACATAGGATTATGGAACTCCACCAAATGACAACGGGTGTTGAGAGAGAGGCAAACGTCCTGGGGTTGATGACTAACACAGCCAAAACCAAAATCAGCAGCCTTGGAATAAGCTGATCATCTAAAGTTAGCATCGCTGCACAACAGGTAGAGAAAGTAGAGAACTTTCAATATCTTGGGAGTATTGCCTCGACTGCTATGGTGGAACCAAACAGGATATTGCCAGCCGAATCGGCAAAGCGAAGTCTGCATTTAGAATGTTACCAAAAATATGGCAAAGCAATGTTATAGACTTAAATATCAAGCTACAACTGTGCCGTTCCAATGTTGAATCCGTGCTTTTATATGGTGACCTCTTATATAACAAGAAAGCTGCAAACGTTCGTTAATAGGTACTGACGAAACATTCTAAGGATTTTCTGGCCCAACTGTATCTCTAACGAACATCTTTACCAGCCTTTACAGCCATTCAACGACGAAATTGGCAATTGATTGGTAAAATATTTCGAAAAGGCGACAGTTCCATTGCTAACTATGCTATGCAATGGAATTATTTAGCGTAGAAGAGTTGAGAAGTAATCTCGGCTATTTGGGAAAAGTTGGAGAGACCTGAGGCATACTGCCAGAAAACGCACAAGATGGAGCATAGGCATAGTATAGGCCCTAGGACTCTCAAGGGAAAACAGGACATGAATAAGTTCTTACACTTCACTCTAGTTATCGAAACCATCTGTTCTCAGAGTTAGATAAGTAGACCTTAGGTACTAGACCCAACTCCAGACCTCGCTCTATAATGTGCTTTTTAAATTTACCAAAGTCAACCCACAAAGCTGACGCAGCAAGTAACTTGACCTAACCAAACGTAACAACAACTGAAAGGCCGATAACAACACAATCACCAAGTTCAAACATGCTAAAAAAAAAACCAAAGAGGAAAACAAAGCCAAACGAAGCCATGGACGCTATAAAGCCGCTGTGGTGTTCCGTACAAAATCTCGCTTCTCAGTATTCTATAGAAAATGCCATGAAATAGAAGGAGGTGGTTCTTTTAAACCCTGGCTTTTTCACACCACCTCACTGCTGCATGCCTTTATCGCAAATAAAAGTTCATGCGATAACTTACAAACAATTTGTTTAATTTCACCTGACCGACCTATCACACATAATGGAAAACCCTACTTCGTAAAAGAAAAACATGAGTGCAAAATCTATGGTGCGAACGGACCTTAACTAACTTAGTACGTCAAACTTGCGACAATAACCTATAAAATTCGTTTTGGCTTTAGTCTTTTGCTGGTTTAATATAGGTTTTTGTCCGATTTTGGATACCTGGGTACCCAGAATTACATGCTTTTAATGTATTACATGTTTTACGAAGCTTATGACTTAAGAATTGTTAAACATTCAGGAAGTTAACTTTAAAAAAATCCAGCAAAGAAATTCACTAACCTGTTTGCTTGAGTCGTTGGCTGCGTGTTTGCTTGCGCAGTATGATGATTCTGTTGCATATTACATATTTGAGGCGTCTTTTAATATTTTCACTTTTCGAAACGCGAATTCAATAACCGATGCAAGTTTATCACGCACCAGGACAACAATTCAACTCGAAATGAAAATGGAAAAACTACCGTAACGCGGAGGTTCTGTCCGAAAAATTACTAAGTTGAGCACGTAGAACGTAAAATTAAACCACAAAAAACACAACACTATAACTAAATTGTATCGGGAATGAAAAACGACAGTGCCAAAAACGATTAAACACAAGAAAACACGACAAGGAAAATATTTAAAAGAATTTAAACACGAATTGAAATCAATCACTCGCACGTTTCTCAAAGAGGTCTTTGGGGAATCACTCGAATTAAACACTCCGGGGTAAATTTTTCGGGAAAATAGTATTATTAAAACACTCATATATTTAACGCAAACCGAGAAGTATTTTTCCGATGAAAACTGATATATTTTAGGCAAAACCGAATAAATTCACGCACTAATCGCATTTTGCGAATCGCTTTCCAGATTTTTGATGGCTAAAATGGTGGGAGAGGGAGAGGGAATTGCACAAAGGGTCGATCATGTCGAGTGGTGGTAAAGTAGTGAAGTTGTTGACCTTTTAAGTAAATGTAACGTAACGTGTAATAACACTTGAGGATTGTGATCTGTAATTTTTACATAGTTGGACATGTAATTTAGAAAGAAACATTGAAAGAATAATTATACGCAAATATGATCAGAGAATTGAGGCACTGTTTGTATAACTTTTCACTTAGGGAATATAAAAATAGATTTCCGCCACTGTTACCTAAATACACTGAACTTCTTCTTCAGGACTTGATATTAGTATTTTCTGCAATTTTCTTATGAAACATGACCGTATTTTCGTTTAATTACTCAACAAACACACAAATCTAAGTGTGTGCATCAATTTCCATCAATATTTCCATCATAAAATCGAAATTTGAAAAAATTATAAAACCGACTTGTACACAGACAAAAAGTGCATTCAGTTCATATACCAACTGACTGCGTTTTTTCGCTTGTTTTGTTTTTATACAAATGAACTGTATTATTCTTTGGAGTTTTCGCTTGATTTGAATATTTTTTCTTTTGAAAACTTGATGAGTTAACCAATCATGCTGAAAATATAGTTCTGATATCCAAAGGAAGGTTTAAGAAACCCCTCTCAGACATGGCTCAAAGGTGATTTAATTTTATTAGAAAATAGTTCTACATAGGACTCAAAACGAATGCGACTAAAACAACGATAGCACCCCTTACAAAAAATAGAAAACTTGAACTTGGACTAAAGTGAATCAGGCTGTTAAGTATGTATTGACACTAGCCAAAGAAGTTGAATACCTGGAAAGTTCATTTGAAAGAAAACACACAGAAGAGATAAGCAGGAAGGCTCTCATGCAGCCGGGCAATCCTAGATGAATGTACATTGCCATTGCGAGACCATTGTTGGACCAATAGCAAGGGCGAAACTAGAGAGTCTCTCTCATAAAACGCAAAGTCTGGCAAGCGACAGCCTCAGTTGAGTGAGTTTGGTGGTTACAGCGGCTGACACCGTGCGAAAAGATGGCACACTAATATTCTTTGTTTGCTCTAAATGCCATTTAAACGGCAAGATAAAGTTTATGCTTTTTTATGTTTAGTGAAGCCTGACAGGAGGCACCGTGTTACTATTTCCCTCACAATCACAGAAGAAATCCAATTTTTTGGTTAACTCCGATTGGAACCATTATACATATGTAGATCGAATGGATCGAATAAAGCTCTAATAAGTAAACGGTGCCTTGAGAGTTAAGAAACTTCTCTTCTTACAAAGTTTTGTTTTTCTTTTGAATACCTCGCCATCCAGTGAAGATAGATACTTGGCCTGCTGACTACCTCGGGAGTAAATAAAGTAATATCATGGGTATCACAATGGGTCTACATGGACCTAAGTGTGATGAGGTAACCCTCATCAGCCCACAAACCTAATCTAAATAAATTACTCTAGGAGAAGCTCTTAAGCATCCTAACCTAAATAAAGTACTCTAGGAGAAGCTCTTAAGCATCCATGTTATCTTTTTTTTTATATATATAACTAACGCGCGCTAAAGGGGTTATGACTACCCTTAAACGAGAGCACCTAACAGGTAATTACACTGAAGTCAGAGGAGGAAAAAGCCTGTTTTCTCATGTCCCATTTCATTTATGAAGCTTCAAAGTAAAACCTATTTAATACCCTCTTCAATACAATGTAACCAATTTAAGATTGCCTACAAACTGTCACAAATGTGAAGTCTATCGTATCTACTGAATCGAATAGTTTCTATCTGATTTCGCTTAAAGAACCTCATATTGTGTAACATCCGCACGCGTCAGGACGGTATCGAAACCCCTCTCCAACAAAATGGCAATGAGCCAACCACCTCAATTGTTTTCTTCTTTCTCTCCGTCTGCGTGTGCATATTCTCGATGTTTACTCCACATTTGATTCGCTATCTCCATTCTACCGGGGTCGTTATCGTTAAAATTGCGAAAGCGGAGAAAAAAACTCAAGAAATAATAATTATAAGTGCATGTCGATTGGCACGTGTAGTTTATTTTTCAATCATTTAATGCAGAGTATGTCGGAATTTTTGTTCCAACTTTTGTACACTCACTTTTATGAATTGCAGGTATCTATATGTATGTTTTGGGAACGTTTTTTGAACCATTACTTTTCAAAAGAGTGCTCAGTCTAATTTCAGATTGTCAAACCAAGCTTTGCACAAACAATTTGTGTCATGGTGTCAGCAACATCCGCTTCCTTTTAGTTTATGTGAATGAATTCATCCCTCAATTATCTCGATCTTGATTATGATAAACAAATTTTAGACCGGGATTTGACCAAAAAAGAAAACGAGAAAAAATTTCCATTTGAATATGAAAAATTAAATTATTTTGATTCGCTCCGATGGATATGTTGTGGCCGAAAAAATTGTCTGTTTGATTATTTATTAAACGTTCGTTTCTCCCACAGTGAAAAACAAAAAAAGCACACAAAAAACCAAATTCACTTGCGCAATGAGCAAGGTAATAGAAAAACAAAACAAAAACGGACGAAAAAATAAAACAATTTCCGCACTAAATGTCTGGATGGTGATTATCTAAGAGTATGGTGTCGTTGTGTTTGATGAAAACTTTGCACGCAAAAAACATCTTTCAGATGTTATTAGGTTCCGTGTTTAGATCAAATTTTAAAGTGCTGAATGGGGCTTTATATTTTTAGGAAATTACGATGTACCAGTACAAGCAATGTGTTTAAATTTTGAGTCCGCTGCTTCTTGTTAAATTATTTTAAAATGGTTTTGTCTAGTTTTATGGCTTTTCGGAAGCTCCAGAATTCATATGCATACTTTCTTGAAGTTTTCTGTCGATTTTTGACCAAACTTTTATATGTGATATACGCAAATCATTGGCAATCAATTTTGAATCCAATCTTTTAAGTTTTCTAGACTAAGAATCAGAGTAATCCCTTAAATTTTCTTGAAACTAATTTTATGTAATTTCTCTTTCCAGTCGGATACCTTGAAACCCTTAACAGATTCGGAAATGACAGATTGGTTCCTGGAACGTGAAGTCAAAATTCCTGCTGTTATCTTAAATGACAAGTTGATATCAGATGCATTACTTGGAACATTACCGATCAAGTCAGAGCATTCCTACAGTCTAAATTCGGATGGGGATTCAATGCCAGATTCGCCGAAAAGTCTACACACAAAAATGGACGGTAAGTGTTTAATTATAAAATTTGAAACTTGGTCCTTCGAGCCATATAAACATCGTATGCAGGTTGATTTTAAACAGGTTATAGTGACGATAGGTTTTATGAAGAGCATTTCTGCCTCTATACAGCAGCCTGCTTTGAGCGGCTCAATTAAACAAATAAATGTATAATACAATAAAAAACTGCCCGAGCACATGTCTGATACCTACTGGCGTTAATATTGACAACCTTACACAAGTTGTCAATAACAAACAAAATGTTGTTGAATCAACTGCTTTTGTCAAGATCTCACATAGAAACCCCAACGCATCTATTATAAAATTGTTGTTCGTCACCGATTTTTTTCTCTCGGAACACAGCATAGAAATATAAAAAATGATTAACTACCAGTTAATACCTTCACGTACCTTTATTTTCTTCTTTTATATTTCCTTCCATTGAGAATTTAAATAAATACAAACGTCAAGTGACAACAGTCGTCATCGGAGGCAGAGTCGGTACATCACAAAAAAAACAATCCACAA
This sequence comes from Matsumyia berberina, assembly GCA_917880715.2. Taxonomy (NCBI): domain Eukaryota; kingdom Metazoa; phylum Arthropoda; class Insecta; order Diptera; family Syrphidae; genus Matsumyia; species Matsumyia berberina. Next base: position 54,128,051 of record OU862870.1, read on the forward strand.
GCAGAAGCAGCAACAGCAGCAGCTGTTCTTAACCTCTTTTTTTTTTATTGTTTGAGAATTTTATTATGTTTACCCAGTACCGTTCCAGTTATTGTTTCGAAACACTGGCAGAACTTACGGTATTTAATTTTTCACGTTAAGACCTGACACTTTTAAGGCTCATAAGCTACAAAAGAATACCAAATTCATCTTTTACGCAACGAAGAAACGAAAAAAAAAAAAGAGCTCTGAAACGAATATGATTAACATCATCAGCATCATCATCGTCAACCGTCATCATTCCAAACAGAAGGACAGCTTCAGATCAAACATATAAATGTCAAAAGTGGGGTCTCCACTGTTTGCAATATACATACAGTATGTATGTATGTACGAAGGAGTTGTAAAGAAAGCCATATAAAGTTATGTACGCTGTCGGTGTACGTACGTAATCGATTTATTTATACCAACTTTCACGACGATGGAAAACTATTTCGGAAAATGTGCAAAGAAAGACATAAAAGCCACACGCAAGCTTATTGAATGCATTTTGCAGATGATTGATACCCACTTCTACTTCCTGGGTTGAAAATACAGCAATGTCGTCATAACAAAACTATAAATATCTAAGTAGCAACACAGTTTTTGAAAACAGAACAAGTGTCAATTTAAAACAGTTGTTTCAACACAATTTCTGTTTTTTTGATTGCATAATATTTAAACAAATGACACAAGGCAATGTCGTAAATTTGTATACTTAAACAAATTGTCAAGTGAAAAAATTGACAGCCAACCAAATGACAGCCATTATGTAAATGTTTTCATTTAATAATCTGTTTGGAACAAAAATTGTACAAAATGTAGAGCATTAAGTGAAAAACAAATTAGAACTTTCTGTGACATATTGCCTTAATTGATTTCTTATCTAATATTTACATTTGACATTGACGCTTAAGTGGGGAGTTAAAAAGCTGCAATTAGTTTGTAAGTTATTTTTTGTCGCTATTTCGTTGGCCTTTTTGACGCAATTTGTTTCAATTTTAATGGAGAACGGATACAGATTTTGAATTATCAATTAGTTCCACTAATGACATTATTGCCCCCTAATTTGTTCGTTACGACCCTGTTCTGCATTTAAAGGCGCCATTTAATATCGATCAAATGTCAAACAGACAGACAGCATTTGCACACTGACCAACGCTATCAATAAATCTTCCAAAGCTAAAAGAAGTCAGCACTGACTATCGCTAATATTGAAAGTAGTAAAATATTTTTCATCTAGGATAAGATAACAACAAGAGCTAGATGACATTTTAATTATATGAATGAAAAATATTTGCCTCGAAATGACGTTGGCACCAATCAGCGAATGAAATCAAATTTAATTTCCAATTTATTACTATCTTAGGTACCTGTTATCTGTGTGACTAGCTAGTTCAAAACTAAGTAAGAATCAGGCGAAATTTTGTATTCAGCTCGTGCCGAATGAATAGGCCACTTGATCTAATGCGGAAAAGTCGACACTGGTTACTTAGTTTCTCAATGTTTATAAGCACGTGAATTTGCTTTTTAGGGAAGGCTTCCCCAACAAAAGGAACGAGCAATGTTGGGTGACTTTAACACTCATTTTGGCTTAAACAACTTGCTTGTTGCTGGAAACTTATGAATGCGAATACACAAAGAGACCACCAATATCCATTCGAAAGCCAAAAATGACTACTGAACCTGGCTGCTTACCCGCAAAGCAATCCGAATTCTAGATGACGTGGTAGAGAAAGAATGAAATCGAAGAAAAGTTGGCTCAAGAAATAAGACCCATTTAACCGCACCCACTATAAAGCCATAAATCTTCTCAGCATCGGGTACAAGTCGGGAATATTGTGTGATCGCCTGAAATCTTTCACCTGTCAGTGCGGGTTTAGACCCGAAAAGTCAACCAAATTTTCACACTTCCTCAAACTTATGAATGCGAATACACAAAGAGACCACCAATATCCATTCGAAAGCCAAAAATGACTACTGAACCTGGCTGCTTACCCGCAAAGCAATCCGAATTCTAGATGACGTGGTAGAGAAAGAATGAAATCGAAGAAAAGTTGGCTCAAGAAATAAGACCCATTTAACCGCACCCACTATAAAGCCATAAATCTTCTCAGCATCGGGTACAAGTCGGGAATATTGTGTGATCGCCTGAAATCTTTCACCTGTCAGTGCGGGTTTAGACCCGAAAAGTCAACCAAATTTTCACACTTCCGGATACCCTGGGGAAACCGATGTTAGGACATGTAAGGCCCTCACCGACACCTTTGATGGAATTGACTTTGTTAAGACTGATTTTTAATGTGTTAACATCTCGATAGATGCTATACAAGACTTCGAGAGTCAGACCGTCATTCAGAGCGTAAGTCTCGTTGATACCACAGGATCTGTTATTAATCAAAGTCGAAAAGAAGGGAATACAAAGTTATTGTTCATGTTTTGATGGAGGAAAGAGATTGAATTGCATTTGGCAGGAGAATCGACGAACTAGTCGGGGTATATACGTGCATACTTACCTTACTCTTGTTACCTCTTGCTTACCTCGAGCTCTAGTAGAATCTTGAGCGATATTCAAGGTCTTACGATTGTATAGTTAAAGATTATGTCTGTGAGGCGACTCTTTTAAAAGACAGTGTCCAGTTATTACGCCAGTGATGATTGAAAATGTAATCCCGGTCAAGGTAACCAGAAACTGGAAGAATATTAGTTAGACACAGATCTTCTGTAAAGGCCTTCAGAGGGCTGTCAGCATCGGTCGTAACGAGCAAGACCCCTCCATTTCTCTTTGAACACCGACATCTAGTCTACCTTAATCCACATAGTTGCTTCCTTGATTAGCATTGATTTCACACACAGCTTTGAAAGCCACCTAGGTAGGCAGGTAGCTAGGTAGGTAAGGTGACTGTCCATGCGAGGCGAAGACACATGCAGGCCAAGGTAGGCCCTTTGCGATACCCTAACTGCCACTCCATCTATTGAAACCATTTGGAACCCTTGATAAAGCTAAGGAGGCACCTAAGTATCAGAGAATTTGAATACGGCCTTCCCATAAATGTTGTTTAAGATTATTCTTTCACATTGTCAAGATGACCAAAATTTCTGCTTGAAATATGGAAAATATAATACTTATCAAGGCTTTATCTAGACTATCCAACAGAAGACCCAAATCGTATTCCGATGAATACAGTTTCTTGGCTTTTTAATCGTCGAAGGGTCACAACAATGAAAGACTAATATCCCCGTCAACAAGACCTTTATATCCACGCCTTCAGAAAAGTTGATGTGAAGGATGTTTATATCCAAGCCTTCAGAAAAGTTGATGTAAAGGATGTCATATCTGACCGTCGATCTAAATACAAGTAAAATAGTACACTGTCTCTCTGGCATCTTTCCATCCCCTTGTTCCTTTACCTAGCCCCAAAACATTCATTACTTAGGTGGCGCTGCATTTCGGAGTGAACCTGGGCCTCAACCAACAAGCCTCTCCAGTTAGCCCGGTCCTTAACTAACTGCCTCCAGTTGCGCACGCCAAGTTGGTTGAGGTCCCTTTCTACTTGTGCGCACCACCTTAGGCGAGGTCGTCCTCTACTGCGTTGTCCCTCCGGGTTAGATTCGAAGACTCTGCGTGCCGGAGCGTTAGTATCAATTCGCTCCACATGTCCATGCGCAGTTTTATGGCTAGGTCGATGTCGCTGTACAGCTCATATACTTCGTGATTTAATCTTCTCCTTCAAAGGCCGCCAACGCAAAGGGAACCGAATATCTTTAGAAGAATTTTTCGCTCAAAGGAACCAAGGATATCTTCATCCGCTTTCGACAGCGTCCATGCTTCAGCGCCATAAGGCAGGACTGGGATGATTAAGGTCTTATATAGAATCTCCTTAGTTTTGCGGGATAGGGCCTTACTACTCAATTGCCTTCTCAGCCCGAAGAAACAGCGATTGGCAAGAGTTATTCTTCGTTTTATTTCCGACGAGGTGTCATTATCGGAGGTAATAGCAGAGCCAAGGTAGACAAAGTCCCTGACTACCTCGAAGTTACAGTTATATTTGTTCCAATATAGCTCCTTTTATTTGTGTTGCCGTTTCTATGTAACGCGTTCGTCTATTGTCTGTTCTTTTACAAACCAGTAAAATTTGTAAGAACGGCGCTGAATAAGCTTCGATAGATCTTAAAACCACTTTTTATCTTGGCAAAAATAGTATTATCCAAACATTTAGGAATTTTCAGACAACACCCACCAGAGATTATTAATTCTTATCTCAAGACATGAATGGAAATTTACCAAAAGATGTCTATCAAAAAATTAATGATAAAATAAAAATCAATTAAATTCTTAGACTTGTACAAATTTAAATATTATATCAAATCAGCGTCAAGTCGAGCCTTGCTGATAGCTAATATCTGCAATGACGACCCTTGTTCTGCCATTGAACTTATTTTGTTTTTCTTCAATTGTTTCGCCAGCACTTGAAGCTTTAAATCTTGAAATCTAAAAGAGTTAACAGCAAATTCCAGAAAGGTAATTTCAATATGTCACACAAATAGAAAACGAAGCAGGAAAAAAATGAAGCAGAAAGAAGAAAGATGAGGGAGAACGGTGTTTATTTCGTTTTTAGTTAACCAAGTCACGATTAAAACTTGAATTGTTTATGACCGAAACGTTAAAATGTAACAACACATACATGAGAATATATACATATGTGCATATGTATCTTTCTTTTCTTTTTTGGTTCTTTTTTTATTGCAAATCTTTGTAAGCGGTTACTGCCCTCTTTTCAGCGCAAAAGCTGAAGAACAGCTACAGGGCAAGAGAGAGAAGCAATTGACTGATGAAATGTTGTAAATATTCATGATCGTGCATAGATATATGTATGTATGTACACGAAAAGTCAAAGAAGTAGGTATTTGCATTTATCTTATGATGATTAATTGGACTGCAAGTAGGCATGTTCTAGATCCATCACAAGATCGTGAGGTTTTTTTTATTTGATTGTCAGAGAAGCATCAGTGAGTCAGTGCTTACACTTTTGCCCACGCTCATTTCTATTCAACAGTTTCAAACAATTCCTTGTGATAGGCTTGGCCAATTAACGCGTTTCGCAATCATCAAGAAATTAAACTGAACTGCTTATAACTTAGCCTAGTTAGATTGATGCAAACATAATTAGATCAGAAAAAGTCCATCTGAATCTATCACTAATCCAGAAACTGCTCAAGGTACTAGTTCACCCAGCTAGAACTTTTTGTTAAGCGGAGAATATTTTTGACACCGTCTTTATCTATCATTAGACCAAAGAAGAATTCTATTCTTCGACCCCCGACTCAATTCATTTTTCTTAAATATTCTTTCTGCTTCTTCCTCTTATAGATATGGACGATGAATGCTACCCTGCTATATCGATGAAAACCGCAACCAGCAACACACGCCGGCTTTTCGAACCAGCACACAGCATGTCATCGGTAATGACAACAAACACACATTCCACCCTGTCCAGCAGCAATCCAATGCTAACAGCAACTTCTCGTGTCGGAACGTTAAACCTTTCCAATAGCACAAGTACATTCAGTGTATCCACCAGCAGCGGTAATAATAAATTAACTACTACACCGCTTAAATTTAACCTGCGCTCAACGAAACAACAACAACAGCAGCTATTGCAACAGCAACAACAAGCGCTGGCGACTAGCATACGAAATGATAGTGTATCCACATCAACCTCCTGTTCAGACATCGAAATCGATGAGACCTGCATTAAGGATGAACCGATGTCTCCAGAGTCTAGCTGCCCGCCAAGTCCTAATTCGCAGGTTTACAGTAACATTCACATAGCGAACATAGCTGCGTCTACAAACTCAGACCTCGTCTTTGAGCACAAAGTAAGTTGAATCTAGATGGTTTTAAATCTTTAAAATTCATGACACACGATTTCTTTTAGAATGGTTCCCTCCAAATCACACCAGCCTCACAGAGTCTCCTTAAGCCACAGCAATTTATATTTGGCAGCTCGGGTCAAAATATAGTCATACCAAAAGTCAATATTAAAATGGAACCCTCTCAGCAAGGTGGGCAAGTTTTTGGTTTGCCACCAACACCGCCATCATCGTTACCCAGTGACGAATCGGAAGGAAATCAAAGTCCTGAACATCATTTGACTTCACCGATGTCACCGCCTGCACAACAACAAATAAATCTTTCATCGTCTACATCAGCGACGGGAGGATCAGGCACAACTTCATCTACACCCACATCGCGAAGGAGTACATCAAGCTCACATAGTGCATCCAGTTCACCTGCGTCGCATGCCAGTGGCTCCTCAAGAGCATATAGTGGATCATCAACTAGGCAGCCGATACATACACCATTGATTAGCTCACAACCGGTAAGGATGAATGTTTATTGAGATTTGACAAGATTTTTGCCATAAGAGCTCCGGCAAAATGATGGAGGGCTATTTAGTGCTTAAAGAAATGGGTCCATTATGGCACCTAGTATTTCTAGCTACCTAACCCTATTTAAACCATTCAGCTACCTATTAAACGCTTACTAAACCAAATGCTACTTTTACTTTCAAAAGTCTTAATAGTAATTCACCTATTTTGTGTATTAACAAGTTTTATAGATTTTTAATTAATTATTGCCTTATCAAGAGCGCTAAGGTCTTGCACTCTGCACGAGTCTATTAAAAAGCTGGCACAGCAAAGTCTTGACATTGATTGATGCTATCGAATGCAATTCAGCTCAACCCAGTTGTTATAATCTCTAGATTATAATGACTGCGGTAAATACGAACTAATCTCATAATTCTACTTATTTCTGTTTTTTTCTTTTTCATTTTAGAAGGGATCAACTGGCACCCTAATGCTTACAGACGAAGAAAAGCGCACACTATTGGCCGAAGGCTATCCAATTCCAACCAGATTACCACTTACCAAAGCCGAAGAAAAGTCATTAAAGAAAATTCGAAGGAAAATCAAAAATAAGGTGAGAAAACTAATTAAGCAAACAAATTATTGTCGGTTACATGGGGAGAATGGTGGTCTCATCTGACCAATTCTTAGAAATTACTGCTTTGAATAACGTTTAGCCGTCAAATCCAACAGTCTTGTTGTATTGTGGCTTGGATAAGTACATATCTTTAATTCGATTTCATCTAAACGGCGTCATCCTCCGTCTCTACAGATTTTTGTGTGGACAATATTCCACTGACACGTCTTTGTGACCTTTTTAGTTAAACTTCGTTACATATGTATGTATGTACGTACATATGTATGTAGTTCCTGGAGTATAATAATCTTTTAATATCTTTATTCGCGCACTACTCGTGCTCTTTCTTCTTCTTTTGGAGATAACGATATCTTTCCAACATCTTTTGCTCCTAGAGCTCGCGAGCAACCCTCGTTTTTCTTACACGAAAGATTTTTTCTCAAAATGTGGTATGAACAAATGGAGGACCTCTTTCACATATTTGCTTCTTTGATATGCGTGCTTTTATTGCAATCCTTCCTTCGAGAATTCTCCCCAGGGTTTTCCATAGGAAGAAGGTCAAGCTTATTCGCTTGAGATTCGTAAAAACAGATTGCGAGTTTGTACGGAACAATATCATAAAATTCTCTTATTGACAATACTTGGTGCAAAAGGCGAACTGCATTTACTGGACTTCTGCTAGGCTACTTCCTGAAAATTGAATAATCTATTACTCTGTTGATTGTCTCTATAAGTGTATATCAACACTGACCTTAATTGAAAGACAAATGTTTAATAAAATATTTTTATTTAAAACCCTTTTCAGATATCCGCACAAGAAAGTCGTCGAAAGAAGAAAGAATACATGGATCAACTAGAGCGTCGAGTCGAGATTCTCGTCACTGAAAATACCGACTATAAAAAACGAGTTGAATCTCTAGAAGATTCCAACGCCAGCCTGCTCAGTCAACTGCAAAAACTACAAGCGCTCATTAATAAACAAAATGCCAAAAAGGCTTAAATGCTCAAGTTTCTCAAAAAGGGGGAGACAAAGAAAACCTTCTCGATTTCGTTGAAAAAGAAACTAAGTAGTATTTTTTTTAAATAATTAAACAAAATAACACCAACAAAAATGTTAATTACATACGTTAATTTATTGCAACGACCAAATAGACAAACAACAACAAACAAAAAAAATGCGTAAAAATAAGAAATAAAAAAATAAATAAATGCACTAAGTATAAACATTCCATCCAGGAAACAAAAAAGGCTAAATGGATATAATGTCTTACAAAAGAGAAAAGGTAAAAAACATTCCATTTTATTTTTTAAATTCAAAAACAAAACAAACAAAAAACTGAAAAACATTAACGATATTTTATATGATAATTTTTATTATCAAAGAAAAAGAAAAATTAAAAAAACCTTCATGTCTAAGAAAAAATCACTTCGCAAAGTGTTGTACAAATATTTTAATTGTTCCAATTTTACAACTTAAAAGAAAATTTAAAAAAAGAAGAACATATATAACTACTAAAATAAAATAAATATACATATATTTACATTAAAAATCTACATGTTAAAAATGAAAAAAATATTTTTAAAAATAGATTTTTTGCTTGTTTTGATATACATATACTATGAACTATAAATCCAGCGTTTTCTTTTTTTTTAATTTTAAATCATGACAAACGAATGAGAATGCATATAATTCTATATATGCACGTTTCAGCAAAAACTTATAAATAAATTAAATGTCTTATTGTATAAATGGCTGTAAATTTAAACAACAAAAAACTTAATATATATAAAGTTATGATAATCCTAACTTTAATCTAATTCTTAATACAATTTTCTGTACCTATCGAACGCATAGAGGAAATCCGGGAAAAATTGCAATGTTTCTTTTTTTAAAAAAACGAAAATATTATGTATAATTTTTAGATAAATTTTTTTTTTTGTTGAAAGTTTTGTTGTAAAAAAAGAAGTTTCTCCGTCTTTTTAGATTAATAAGTTTTTTTTTTTAGTTTACTATACGTTTCTACACTTTTATAGTCAATTTTATTTTAATTTTTTTGGTTTGTTTGACTTGTGAAAGCGCGAATTGATATCGATCGTATAATTAAATTTTGAACAATTAGGAGAAGGGAAAAGTAATTCAGCGGGTGCTTATGTGCAGCTGAATAGAGGCTTTTAGTCAATTTTAACACATTATGTTTTAATAATGTTTGATTAATGTTCGAGAAAGAATGCTTACAAATAGTTTCCCTTCGATGCTTATTTTTGGATGAAATTTTGTAGAATGCAAGTGTGATTTAACAACAGGTGTGCAATTTGTTTTTTTTTTATGGAACGCTAAATAGTTAGAGAATTCAAAAATGAATGTGTGTTACATGTGGAATGTAATATCAGCCAAATGCCCTCCTCGACTTTTTTGACAAGTTACCACGCTATTATGACGTCATCTCAGATGTTGTTTTTGAACTGCTTTTTAGAAATCCGAACCAGCTTTGACAAACTCCCGTCCAAATTTTATGGCTACATGCCGATGGCATCCACCCAGATTTTCTTCAAATTAGCGGTTTGAAAATTCTTCAGCACGTGGAAGAAGCTACTACCGAAAGCTAGTGCGGTCTAATACATATGTACATATGTTTTTCCTTCGGCGCTGAAGCTATTGATATATTTCAAATATTTCAAATATTTCAATATTTCAAACTCCAAACATGAGTTATACATATTTATTTCCTACAATAATTTACAAAAGTTTTGTCACCGCACATTTTACATTTCAGAGATATGATATAACTATATGTTTCTACTGCAACATTATTTTTCTTTTTCTTATTATGGGTTTTGTTATAAACAGATTAATTTTGAAGGAAACCTCCTCCAATTTAACATACAATTTGAGGAGCAAAAACCAAGAAAATCTCTGTTTAAAGAGGTCTATGTTCTTCTTCTCGTCGTGCGCAAGTATGTACAAAGTTGATTGTTGCATACATTCTATTGAAGATTGTGCCTTGGTGTTGGCTTCTAAGTTCCTTACGATTCAATCATGAACGAACTTACTTACCTGATCTTACAGTTCGGAGTGGTTCGGAATGGCTTTATAGAATAACAAGTTGAGGAATTCTTTGTGAATCAGACTAATAATCCTGGACTCCTTGTATCAGACAAACATCGTCTCTTCTGACCGAATCCAACTGCTTCGAACAGCTTGGTCGGTAAGTCGTCAGGTCTAGCAGCCCTGTATTTTAGATTGGATATTGCTGTCCTCTCTTCATTTTGATAAGGAAGGCGGAAGTTTTGGTTATCATCGTCTAGGTTAAGTGATTCGAAGGGTCGAAATACCTCCGCAGACAAGAATTCATTATAATTTATACAGAATAGCAATTTTCTTATCTAAATTATTATTTTCGCAATCGATTGTTTTGTCACCTAATTTAATTTGTAATTTTATTATTATTTCCGAGCCGTGTTTTTTGTTTAATTTTTTAGTTTAAGTTTGCTTGTTTAAATAATTTTTTTTTTTGACAAAAATCCAGAACTTCCATTCGACTTAATCGGATTTTATTGATACTTAAAACAATGACGATGAGAATGTTTATATACGAATCGAATCAGAAAAATGTAAAAAGCAAAATTTTTGTCCTAATAGCGTGTTTTTTTTTATATGCATAATTTATTTGTAGTTTATTTTGTTTTACATTTTATTTTTTATATTAACTTGGTACCCAGAAGAACGAAATGATATAAATGTAGCTAAGCACTTTACGGTGTCTTAAATTTTATTTGTAAGCATTTTAGTTTTTTAGACAATAAGTTTGTTTTTAGTTTGTAGAATTGTGTCAGATGCACAGCACACTTAATATTTTTACTAATTCTATTTTCAAGCAAATTTTCTATAAATATTACATACATAGTTTTTGTTTGTCGTGCAAATATGTTTTTTCCAATGAAAAATATTTTAATTTTATTTTTATATATAAATAAAATTTAAGTTTAGAAAGCGGAAATCTTCCATAATAAAAATAAATCATTTAACAAACAAATAGCTTTTTTCCTAATGTCCTACTTTACTTATAAGAAAGAATAACTGTCTATGATTTTGTGTTTTGTTTAAATAAGTGAACAAGAAAATATGTTAAGAGAAACGAAACAATTTTACAAAACTTATTTGTGTTTATATTCTAAAATCTTATTAAAGAGAGACACATACACATAAATATATATATTTAGCTCAATTTTGTTTTAGGAAAAAAGAAATAAAAATAAAAATAGGCATATGTACGTACATACATATGTATATATTTTATACTTTGAAAAGTCCTTATGCTAAATATTTAAAGAACGAACACTAAAAAACAATGGAAAAATAAATTAGTAAGAAGCTATAACTTCTACATTGTATAAAGAAAAAGAATAAAGAATACGAACTATATAAGTATATATTACAGAGAAAATATATATTACAATGAAAATTTGATATAGTAAGTGAATATAAGAAGAAAGAGAAATACATAAGGGAAAATACAACTTCTTATATATAGGTATATTATATATTTTTTGATCTTGTAATTATTAAATAAAATATACTATATATTATAACAGCATATATACACATACATACATATTATACAAAATAAAAACTAATATTGTATAGAAAAAACGAGAAAGAAGCTTTTTTCCTTAGTTTCCTTTCACCTCTTGCAGGAATAAGACATCAAAAACGCCAGCACGCCTTCTTTTGCGAAGGTCTAACTCACTTTCAGTGAGCTTCATTTCTCCTCAACTGCTCAGTGGTTATTGTTGCTCTTGTGCGAGCTACGTAAATTCGACACCAGCAATACATTAGCCTAGTGCCAACACTATGGAATATTTAGTTGTGAAGCGTATTTAAAAGTAAATAAATAGCTGGTGCGACAAATAACTGGATGAGACAAGGTCTGGCTTCTCGCAACCACTTATGTTGTTCGTGTTATATTTTTCGCATGAATGGAAGGGATTACAATTTAATGCCGACTCCGAATGGCGATTTGACAAGATTTTTCTTGACAAATTGGAGATTTGAAAATGTTAGGTGGACATGAGTGGGGCTTGAACCAACCACTAAGCTACGGCGACACACAATATGTAGCTTCTTACTTTACTATTTTTATGAACTTTGACGTATCGCGCTAATCGCAGACTTACGTGTAATTAATCTCTGCAACGAAACATCTCCGTGATGACCTATAAATTGATAAGAATCCATGTAGAGGCTATTGCACCCTTTCCATGTTTTTCAAACTTAACGCGTGCAAATAGCAATCAAGATTTCATAAGACTTTTATTCCATAATACGAAGTTTGAAAAAGCGCACTGCGTAATGAGGATTGCATAATTTTGTTAAAACTGAAGCGCTTATAGCAAAGTCAGAGTGCATTTTCTTTCATGATATAGCAAGAATTTTAGGCGAAATAACTCTTTTTGTTTTTGTTAAACGATTTTATTGAGGGCATGTACACATTGGCCGACAATGTAAAATAATTTCAGGAAAGTTTAAAGAATTTTTATTTATCGAACCACCTCAACCAGCAATTTTGATTAAATGCGGCTTTTCCCACTGCTTGGACATGTAGCCGCCATCATCAAAGTAGCGATCACCAATCGGGTCGGTAAGGTAGTAACTCTTTAGTGCTTTTTTTACAACATTTGACATCTATGTAAGTGCAAGTGCAAAACGAGTCACATTTGTAAGCTGAACAAATGATTTTTTTATTGTTGGGGTGTTTAAAGTTTGTATACGATAAGTTTATAAAAGCAGATAGTGGTCACTGGTCAGAGAAATCTAGCGACTTCTAGTGAGAACTTTACTCAGCGACATTTGTTTCAACCCCACCGACAGCACGGCGGCGACTAATGACTGCGACTGTATTTTACCCGAAGATTCTCCCGACTTTCCGGTGATGATCTTTATATATACAGGTAAGAGTGAAAGTAATGCATGACCTTATTTTAAAGTCTCCCTAGCCGTGTTCTACATTTGAAGAGGCCCAAGTAGTTGCTTTATCTAGAAGCTTTAGACTAAACGTCCACCATTTAGTTAAATTTTTAATTCATCTTGTAATTCCTTTTTCTGTCAAATAAAACTGCAGCCAACTCCTTGATGCATTTTTTAAATTTGAGTTTCAAAAGTGAAAATTCATGTAAAGACAATGACACATCATGTATTCTCTTTACTGATTCTCAACGATTCGACTTTTTCTCTATTGAGGGCGTGGATTCCACAAGCGTGACAGATCCGTACACAATAGTGTAGTAAAACGAATCGCATTTCTCCAGCTTTTTTCTAGTTGCTTTGTCTCTTCAGCAGTTCTTGCCAACAGTTAGTTCCAATGATTTGGGTTGGTATACATTTTTTCAAAGAAGCTAAGAACAGACTACCTGCGATAGAAGACAATGCAATTCGTGTATGGAAAGAGTACGAAGTGTGATTTTCTACTCATTTAGATTTTTTGCTTTCCAATACGCTGTGAGGCCGAAGACTGTGGGGTATATGAGTCGATGAGATGTCCACAGTTCTTTTTTTTTGCGAGCTAGCGAGCCCACCTTACCTAACTCAGTATTGAACTGATTGATAAGCAATGGTCTGAAATTTGGGGTCGCTATAGTGGCTAAAATAAAAAACTATGGACATCTCTTCGACTCATACATTGGACAGCCTTTGACCTGGTGCTGCTACGTGGCGTGTAGTCCAATAAACTCTATAAAATACTAGAATTTTGTCAAAATCGGGGAAACCTCGTTTCTAGATATTCAACTGATGGCCAAAAGTAAACTAAGCTTAAAATCCTATTTTCTGGCAAGCAAATCGCATATGATTACAGAACAGTCTGTAGCAGAATATGGTTATTGATTTGCTTTAACTTATTCAACATTTAGTAGGCAAACGACATGTGATCATAGAGCAGTATGTGGTAACATATATGTACATACGTACCAAGTTTGCTCTAGCGTTTTTAAAATTCGAGAAGCAATAAGTTATTCAGCACAAACCAATGTTTGGATGACCAAGTCTTGATATTTTGTCGAAATACCCGAGACTAAGTATGCAGCCGGACTTACTGATTTGAGGTGAAAGCCGCGACAATAAATAAAAATAAATAAAATAACAAGAGTTATGATATAATTTTGATATTTATTCTTTTCATAGCATTCACAGCGAAAACATGATCTCCCGAATCACATCTCGCATTTTTTCATACCTTAATACACTTTTCACTCTAGCTTATATACAAATGTGTTCACATACGTGTGATGAAAACTCTTAAGGAATTTTTATAACTTGTAACACGTTTCAATTGTAAAAACTTTTGTATTCGACATTTTTACCTACTTACACAAAATTATGGAAAAAGAATATATATAACGGAGATTTCCGGAAAATTCGGCACATTTTAAACAGAAGATAAGTAGATAATTGATGCAATAATGTAGAAAAATATAAATTATATGCAGTCACATACATTTCGAGACGGCAGGTCGACAGTGTTTGCGCTTCTAAGTGCCCGCACTTGCATTCCTTCGGCTGCTTTGTCTCTTAATCCAACCCATTTTCCAAAACTTCTTCCGGGGCAGCACTAACAGTGCCGTTTGTCATTTTCGCTTGTCTGACAGTTAACCTATTCGACTGATGGCTGTCCCCGTTCAGATTCATGGCTTTGATCATATTCAGCTCATCCTCATCCGAGCTGGCGTCGGACATTTGCCGCGGAGAAAGACGACAACCACGCGCTATATAACTTTTTAGTTTGCCGACTGAGGCCAAAATGAGACCTAAGAATGGAGGACTCGGCTTGAGGGGCCTTGACAAATACTCTGGGTGATACTGTGTGGCTACATAGTATGGATGACTCTTGAGTTCTATGATTTCCATACGCTCTTTTTCGACGTCAGTGCCAACGAAACTCAAACCAGCATTCTCTAGGTCTGGAACGTATTTCGGATTCACTTCGTAGCGATGACGGTGTCGTTCGTCGACCTTCTGTGGATTCCCATACAACTGTTTGATGATGCTCTTCTCAGCTGAGAGTATCGTTGTGCGCTTCCCCAGTCGCATTGTTCCGCCCATTTGTCCGGTGTTATGCTCCGGCATATCAATCACGACCGGGTGTTCCGTGTTAGGCGCGTTTTCTGTGGTGTTTGCATCCTTCAAGTTTAGGACGTTTCGTGAATACTCAATCACGGCTGCCTGCAAACCAAGACAAATACCAAGGAATGGGATTTTATTCACACGGCACCACTTACAGGCTGTGATTTTACCCTCCATACCGCGGCTGCCAAAACCACCGGGCACTACAACACCCTGGGTATTGCAGAGTACCTGCCACGCTTCATGATACAGGGCGGGTGATTGAATACGGGTTTGTTCTTCCAAGTGACACGCCTCAATGTAGTGTATGTCTATCTTGTATCCAATGGCCAAAGATGCATGCTGTAAGGATTTTGATACCGACGCATAGGAATCTTGGAGTTTTGTGTATTTGCCAACTACTGCAATGGAGACTTCTTTGCGAAGGCTTTCACTGCGTCTCGCCAAGTCCTTCCACAATTGGAGACACCTGCAATCAAATTACAAATGTAAAATCTGACATTTACTCGTGTTTTTTTTTTAATTACTTCTCCCTTCTGACTGGAAGTATGTTCAACTGCAAACGTTCGTTCAGAAAATCAACAACGCCGTTCTGCTCCATCAACAGTGGGACATGATAAATGGAACTCAAATCATGAATACATATGACCTGTCCAGGGGCCACATGGCAGAAATTACTGATTTTCTCCTTCACTTCGAATCCAATGGGTTTCTCTGACCGACAGACAATAAAATCAGGACTCAGTCCAAGGCCACGCAGTTCGCGCACTGAGCTCTGTGTAGGTTTCGTTTTAGGCTCTCCGGTAGCGCGTGGTGATGGCACCAAAGACACATGGGCACAACAGAAATTCTCCCGTTTTACACGGAATTGGAATTGCCGAAAGGCTTCGACAAACGGCATTCCCTCGATATCACCAATAGTGCCGCCCAATTCGACGATGCATACTTGGGGTTTGTTAGAACCACGCACTGGTGTGTGGGCAACACGTTCTACCCATTCTTGTATTGCATCCGTTATATGGGGGACAACTGCAATAGGAAACTCATTAGAAAAAGAAAATGAGAAAATCCAGAATGTTTGTACCTTGAACAGTTTTTCCTAGATATTCGCCACTGCGTTCTTTCTCTATAACCAGTCTGTAGATTTTCCCAGTTGTTATGTTGTTATCACTGTGCAATGTTATATCAAGGAAGCGTTCATAGTTTCCTAAATCCAAATCCACTTCACCACCATCATCAAGGACATACACTTCGCCTGAAACGAAAGTGAACAAAAGTTTTAAAAATACTCAAATAAACATGTGTTTCTAGGAGTTGAGATAATGATCTTAAGGTCCCCCCTCTAAAATCAATTCGTCCGGTCGGTAATAGAGGAAAGAAAATACTTGTATGACGCTGCGGATTCCAACAAAAAAAATCGTCCCCGGCGACAACTTGTTCTACCTATTTCACCCCACTAACATTTATATCCGTCCAAACTCACCAGGCATCTTATCAATTTATTAAACACTTTTTTCCATTTACGTATCATTATCATGGGATTTTTGTTACTTTGCCAATAGGCACATGCACGTGCTTATTAGTTGTTTATGATTAAAAGTACACGAAGTGGCAATTCTAAATGAATACACTCGAACCAATAAATCCCGCGTTGAATCGATTTTCCGCTTCTGTCGTCAATTGCACAAACGATTACAAGTATTTATTATATTGTTCGCCTCTGTCGCTTGTTATACGACGCGCACGGAATCGGAAAGAAGCTTATTAAAAGAAATTACCCAACAACCCAAGCAAATTTAATGAATAGGTTACTCAAAATTCACATGTTTTACCATGCTCGTATGGTGAAAAGGTTCCCGCATCGATGTTGATATAGGGATCAATTTTAATCGCTGTCACATCTAGTCCACATGATTTTAGAAGCGTTCCAAATGAACTCGCTATGACACCCTTGCCAACTCCACTGATCACTCCACCAGTCACCAGAATGTACTTCATGTCCATGATCTCAGCTGTGATTCGAACTGCGTTTTCAAGATCAATTTCAGGAACAAATCCTATTAGTGGTGATGCTGTGCGTTGTCTATTTTTGAAATGCTCTACACTACAATAGCACGTGGTTTATTTGCAATTTGTCAAACAAAAACCAAAACGTTATTCGGACCAGACTGCCCGATTTAATAGACGGATGGGTTAGTACATAAACAAAACTATTAATTGCGAGATCTTAGAAGGAAAGTAATATTTTGCGCGTTTTCTTTAATTTGAAGGATTTCTATTTTTAATCTAATTTTTCAGGTTTCACTTCGCAATTGCAATAAACATGGCAAATGGACTTCAAAACGTCAAATCATACCATATGGCATGTTTTTTGGCATTTGTTATTGTGAATCGTAAGCAAGAATAATGCCAAGTCTTTGGAAAAAAGTGCAATTACGTTTGAAGCTATAAACTATTTTAAAGGCTACTGTAGACGAACTTGTTTTTCTAAAGGTATCTTGTATCTTTAAATAATGTAGCCACAGGCATTTAAAAATATAAATAGATTAACTTTTTTGCGTCATTGAAGACCACAAGTAATAGTTGTGATCACAGTATGTTCGATTCACATGGATAAGATCACTGACAACCTTAGGTATAGCGGTGGTGAACCATTCACATCCTTCAAAGTCTTTTGACATTTATATAGAACCGCTCCTGCACAAGGCCAAATAAATGAAATCTCGATTCTTGCTATCGAAAAGCTTCTCGATATAAATGATGAGAGTTTAGATGCAGTTGACGCATGGATATCCTGAACGGAATCCAGGCAGTTTGACATCGAGAGATTAATGTTGTGTAATTCTTGCAGCTTGTAGGTTTTATAAGCGGTTGCTCTTAATTTGTTGGAACTGTTGTTTCTGACACTTGCAGTACGAACACGTGCATGGGCTTTTCTCCTTAAAGCATTTCACTTCAGCGCATGTCACGAATCCATAGTATACTACCTGTTGATTCACGATACCATGTACACCACCAGTTGCACATGATTCGAGGTAACACGATGTAACAAACACGTCAATACCCCCTCTTGCCCCCTTCGCTGCTTTTTTTTTTTTAATTATCCTAATTGCCAATATAATAATTAGCTAATCAACCCTAAATTGCATTTGAATAACTTATGGTGCCTGGATATTGAGCTAGGTAATATACTTTTGGAAATCAATAAGCCGTGTCACTTTCTATCGCACAATTGGAACGTCTTAGTCGAATTTTTGGAATTCGTGTTCAAAATAAATTTAGATATTATTGGCGAATAAGCTGAACAGGAAAAATGCAAATTGGGCTGTTAGCGGTCTCTCAGGTATTAAAATGTTAAACATAATTTTTGTATAAGGCTTTTTGCGTCTTAATATTCTACTCTCTCGCTCTCATTTCTTTGAATTTTCGTTCTAGGTCTTTGGTTTGATCCCCCTTCGTTACATGAAACGTCATGCAAACATTTTCGATTTTCTACTGATGTTCATCATACCATGCCTCTACGTCTTTTCCTATCTAATGGCCAACCTTCAGATTTATTCTGTCAAAAACTTGGCCAATTGCAACAGTATTTGTACGCTTGGTAATTCACTTTTCATCCACCTGGGGATATTTGTCTACCTTATTGACTTTCTGCTTAGTTTACTGCGGGGAAAGTACTTTTTCCCAGAATTCTACGAACGGCTCAATGAGATTGACGACGTTCTATCAAAATGTCAACGAAATGTCAAGTTGAAACGGAAAAATATCAATCTATTCAAATCGTTTGTCGTAACCGTATTGATTGCTGGATTTATCTATGCTATCTACTATGACCTGCAATTTCTCAGAACGTAAGTAATTGAATATAATTTTGTGGCATCAAATGAGTATGCTGTCTTTCTTTTAACAGTTACTTTGGAAACCTATTCTTTTTGGGTACAATGGCGGTGACATTTCCATTCGTAGCAAGTAGCCTTGTTCAAGCCCAATTTGTCTATTTGGTGACAGTGATCTCGGAACGTTTTAATAAGTTAAACTTTCTGTTGGACGCGTTGAATCGGGAATGTGCTAAAAAAAATAAACCGATTGAAATTTTTGACATTGAATCGGATACACCAGTTAAGAAAATGCTCTCCACGCAAGTTCCACCGGGAAAGACCGATGGTAAAAAAGATCCGAACGAATCAGACGATGACGATAGCACTGATAGTGAGGACGAATTGGGAAATGTTGCCGATTTGTCTGATATTGAATGGTGAGAAAAAAAATTCCGTTATTTGACAGTGTTTTTACCTTTTTTTACAGCAAAACTTCAGAAGAGTGTCTGGCGGACTTATTTCTGTTGCATGATAAAATACTCACCCTTAGTGGGCTAACGAATCATGAGTATGGACCACAAGTTGTACCATACATGGCCGTATGCTTTGTGATTAGCATATTTGGGATATTTTTGGAAACAAAAGTCATCTTTATCGCTGGGGGACGTAGTGCACTATTGGATTATGTGGCGCATATTTATGTCATCTGGAGTTTGATTACTATGGTCGTGGCTTACCTGGTTTTAAGACTGTGCTGTAACGCCAACGGACATTCAAGGCAGTCGGCGATGATCGTCCATGAGATAATGCAAAAGAAACCCCCATTTATGATGGGAAATGACGTATATTACAACAAAATGAAGTCGTTCACATTGCAGTTCCTTCATTGGGAGGGATACTTTCAATTCAACGGCATTGGAATGTTTGCTTTAGATTACACGTTCATTTTTTCGGTAAGAAACGTCAACTGGTGAAACTTGTAACATTCTTATTTTTTTCAGACTGTCAGTGCAGCAACCTCATATCTTATTGTACTGCTTCAATTCGACATGAGTGCCATTTTGAAAAATGAAGGATTAAGTGAATAAAATTAAAACTCACTTCGTATTTTGTTTCACATTTTATTTTAAACCAAAAATAACCTCTTTTTTTTTTCTTATAAATTACAATGTACACATTTCTTAAAGAATACAATTTAAAGTGACACAGCTTTGATGTTTTATTGCCTCAAGGCGTCCATCATTTGATGCAAAAACTTGACAACTTCCGGGTTTTGAAACAGCGCCCTCTTCTTAACATTCAACACTACACTAAGCAAATCGGGACATTTTTCCTTTTCTCTTGGCGAGTGGAGTAGCTCGGGATTTTGTAAGTGACCATCGCGACTGCCTTCATCATCACCAGCACTGGCAGTCGTTGACGTGGATGCTACAGAGCCCACGCTTTCGGTTTCTCTGTTATTAACTGTACCTGACGTAGATGGTTGTTTCAATTTTAAACGTTTCGGACGACGACCAAGGGCTGTGCTATTTGGTTTTTCTGTTCGTTTTGTATATTGCTTACGAACTTTTACTTCACTATTGTTGTTGACAGTGTTGTTATTGTTCAATGAAGCGTCAGCTGCTGATTCCTGTAGCCGACGTTTTACGTGCAAATTGAGCCGCTCCTTAATGTTGCTGTTGATTGGCTTTTCTGGTGGTCTTTCGGGAGAACTTTTTAAGTTTTTTCCTAAAGTTTTCTGCACCAAATCGCTCATTTTTGCCAGAGCGTTGCGATATCCAACAAAGTCACAGAAAGAAATTTGACAGTTTGAGCTGTCACATGTCAACGGGCTGCAGAACAGTTAGGTGATGCCAAGTTTCACAGTTATACTTGTGAGTGGGAACGGTAAACATTATAGAAAATTAAAATAAGCGTGTTTTTTTTTTATATATGTATATGTAGCCTAAAAAAGTATGAGCAATAATAACCTATCGAGGCTAAGGAATTTCATCGCTGTTTGGCAGCACTATGTGTAATAACATATAACATTTGATACGGCTCAGTTATTTATTTTTTTCTTTGTTGATATTGACACAATTTTTCTTTTAAGGAGCCTGACGAGCAAATTATAAGCTACGCAGGTAAACACTAGCTTTTAGGAAGCTTTAAGAAATCCTTCACGGACTTAATTCCATAAATGATGTAGCCTACTCCTTAAGTAATAATTAAAAACCCACGTGATATAATTTAACATAAAACTACACAAAGTAACGTTCTAAAAGTACCAATTCTAACAATTTCTTATTTCAAACATATTATTCTCCTGGCATAAATCACAAAACACTCAGAAACCATTTTTAACGATTCCCTACAAATGCTGAATGTACGAACACACCACTTAAAAAAAATAACCTTCCATTTTACCACAACATTCTATCCATCTCGCTTGTTCTTTACAGATCAAATTTCCTTCGAAATTCTGAATGTGAAGGCAGAGCATTTCTTTTTTATCCTGTGAAAATTTAGTTTTTAAAAATATCTTAGTTTACAGTAAATAATAATAAACACAGTATTATTAAGAACTTTCCAAAAATCTCAAAGTGGACTTTAAAGTAATAATCATAAACATAGATACAAAACTTTGAAGCAAAAAAGTGAAGTTCTGGATAAACGCACAAAAAAAAGAAGAATCTTTGTGCAGCAGTGCATATAGACGTAACGAAAAAAAAAAATACAATCACTTATTTTTATTTTTGTAATCGTTCGTGACGAGAAGAAAAATCAACAGATAATAAAAGAAATAACTAAAATGACAGCAACAGATCAAATGCGAGCAATGCTCGATCAATTAATGGGAACGGCAAGAAATGGTGAGCAGAAAACATGTATTTTTTTTGGAATAAACCCAAAAATATATAATTATTTATTCGTGTGGAATTGGAGCAGGAATTGATGAGTATTTTTAGTAAAAAATCCAACAATTAATGTTTCGTTGAAAAGAGTTGGTTAAAAAAGGCTGAGAAGTTGTAAGTCGATGCCTTTTATGAACGACCTTTAATAACTTTGGATATACATTTCATATTTAAAGGTGTGCACTGCACACCCGAATTCTCAAGTCGATATGTACCCCGAAAATAAAGATATCTACCCCGAAAATTTGTTACATGTAGGATGAACGTAAGTTGCCTTTCCATCAAAACACATTTGATATACAGTGTCGGATGTGTTTACATTATTTTTCATATTCGATTTCGCCAATGTGTACCTTTTCTATGTACACCATTTTTCTCGGAACGCAGCGACAATTGTGGGAAATGTTTTTCGCTCCTTTAATCCACATGCTATTAGGATAATTTTTGATTTATCATTTTAGTTGACCTTATCCGTACAGACGCACTCATTTCTGATGGCCAAGTGGATTTCACTGCACGGCATCCTTTGGAAATAAGTTCTACTTCAGTCATAGATTTTTGATTAGCTAGCTTTGTTTGTTGGTTTATGGTATCTATAGGTTACTTACCATTTATTCGTCAGTTTGTTAACCACAGGGAGGACGAAGAATTCATCATATTTTCAGCCGTTTGAAAAAGAAAAGCAAAAATTGGTCAATGACAGATTTTTCCAGCACTACCTGTCTTCCAAAAGTCAAAATTGTCATGAAAGAGCTTCTCAATACACAATCGGCAATAAAAAAATGGTTGGTCTCTTCCATACATACAACCTAAATAGCTATGCTGATGCTCTCCGGCCAAATATTTATTTAAAAGCTCATTCGCAAAGGGCTACAATCTAAGACTTAAAACGTAACTTAAGTAATTTTTCGCCATAATCTATGAGAGAAATGCTCTCCTTGATTGAAGTGCATATGGAAGGAGTGTAGAATCAATGATATTAGTGTTAAGAGGGAGAAGGCTCATCAAGCATCTAACGCAAAGCAAGACCAACTGGGAAAAAACGCTCAGGCAGCCTAGACAGATAGTTCTTTGGTAATCTTAACACATCCACACTCTATAATGGTCCCATGCTGCATGTAAAAGCCCTTCTGTGTTATTGTCGCGGCAGTATGTCTTTATATAACTTATCCTTATTTAACTAACTCTTCGGCAGCTTCAAAATTATCCATGCTAACGCAACAATTATCGTAAGTTTGTTGTTTTATTTTGTACTAATTCCCGCATTCAATAAAGAATCGTCCTCTGATGACGAAGACTCTCTACAAATTAGTCTTTTGGGTGTAAGCTTATGCCACGTTTGCTGTCAGTCACAGATGCTTTGTGCGTCTTCGAGATGGGGCCACACTAATGATTTTTCACCAACATCCTAGTTCGTCTTCAAAAATTGATTTATTTACACTCTGCTTAACATAATTACCTAACCCTTTTTTTTACTTTCCTTTCTTCTTTTCAGGTGAAGCTGGACGTAATCTGAAGTTCTCCGATCCAAAAGTATGTAAGAGTTTCCTTCTGGGATGTTGCCCTCATGATATACTCGCTTCAACGGTAAGTCAACCACCCCTTTAATTTAAACTACAAAACAATTTCCAGGATTTAGGGATTTCAAATTGAAAAACAAAAAAAAGATCATTCAAACAAAAATTAGAATTAAAACTACAACTTCTTCGTTAAGCAACCATCACGAAATTTACAATTAATTTTCTTTTCGTTGATTTTTTTGTTCGATGTACTTTTCAGAAAAAAAAAAGAAATATCAATTCAAATAGTTAAACGCTTCTCGAATTGTATGTATACTTGCAAACTTTCATTTGAATTTCCATTTAAACAAACAGAAAAAAAAAAACGTTCCCCTCTTCAAGTTTTTGCAATCAAAAGTTAGCCTTAAACTGCTGCTGCAGGAGCACAAACTTCCTGGTTGTTTGAGATTTCTAAACACTTGGCCTGCACTAAATGTGTCATAGGAAATAATGTATGTATTTATCCGAGCGCAACAAGGAACGTGTCGCAATCCGTGAGTTGTTGTTCATCAGGATATTACTTGCTTTCTTTATTTTTTTTTGTTTATTCTCTTTCTAATTACATACTTATTTAATTTCAAAATCACAACTAAAGAATCCGTATTTAGTTGGAAAATACCTTCCTGAGTTTTTGGGTGACTATATAGGAAACAAAAAATAAAAACCAAACAAACCTTTCTAACTTCCCCCTGTTTGTGTATTGAGCCAGGAAAATTGTAAGTAAACATCAACAAAAAAAAAAATAAAAAATCCACAATGGAATTAAGAAAACTAAATTAAATTATTTGTTTGTTGAATCGAACCCACATAGCAGGCAGCACAGCAGGATTTCGAATCTAAAGAGAAAAGAAATTCTTCCCAGACACTTACGTACGTATAAGAATAATAATTTTTTTTTCTATAAAAAAGAGAATACAGAAAGTAAACAGTTAAAAAAAAAAAAGAACAACAAACAGCGTCGTACTTAATTTTTCTTCTATAAATTTTTCCCGAGATGATCTCCTTCTAACCCGATGGTGGTGGTTATGGTGTATTTCGCTTTTGTCTGCGCATCCAATGTAGTATTCAAAGTTGGCTTCATTTGGTAAGTCACACAAAATGTAAAATGTTGTTAAAAAAATATTTAAAATTTCAAAGAAACATATTCATAACTATGTTAAGGTACGCTTTTCTCTATTTTAATAGATCGTTCTGTTCCAACCCAAGCTACATTAAACGATCAATAGTTAGCTTCTTCCAGTTTTGTACTTAAAGATGATTCTTACTTACTTAATTTGTGACGCTACAGTCTGGGGTAGACCTGGCCCTCAACCAACAAGCGTCTCCATCCACCTCGATCTTTACCCAGCTGCCTCCAGTTTCGCACGCCAAGTTGATTGAGGTCTCTTTCCAATTGCGTGCGCCACCTGAGTCGCGGTATTCCTCTACTGCCCAGTTCCTCGGATTTAGTTCTCATTTTATCTACACGCACTTTGATGTTTTTTTCGATTGCTCTGTCCTTTTGTGTTCATCGCCTCTGCATGTCACAGCCTTCTTAGAACATAGTTGAATTTGGATTCTTTTGACTATGACTACGTTGATATCGCTGTTCACCCGATAGAGTTCATGGTTGTGTCATTTCATTCACTCACCGTCTATAAAAACGTGGCCAAAGAGAACAGTCGAAACAACCGATCTCATCCTATTGAAGGGCAAATGTCTATACTAGGAACTTCTTAATAATCTCTCCGCGACAGTATGCACTTTTTCGCTCTCCTTTCACATTCAACGTTGAGTCCATCTTGATCACTTCCCTCCTAATATTCGCGAACGCGGTGCTGACATCACTCCACTTTGTTCTGATAATGTCAATATCGTCGGCGTAATGGAGTTAAGATATTAAGGAGGTTGTGGCTCTTGTCTTAGCGCGCGATTAATGTGTTGAAGAAATCGAATGGCATCGTATGGCCTTTTCTAGGTCTTTTTTTGACGTCAAAGTTCTGACGGCTTTCTCAAGCTCAATTAGCTTTGAATACAATGTATGCCGTTTGCACGTTGCAAGTTTAAATTCATTCCACTTTGTTCCGCAGTGCCTTTTCTAATGCTATTTTCCATACACAGTCCTTGTATTGTGCAATTCCAGTGCTTTAAGCTTGGCCTGACTTTAAAGTTAATAGCTATATTCCCGTTTTAAATAGATTTCATATCTTGCTTAATAATGCCGTAGCTTTATTTCAGCTAGAATCTCAGTCTGAAACACACTGCGTTAATGTATCAGAAAGTTGTTAATTCTTCGAAAAGTCGACTCCTGATTATTATTTTAGAACCATCCGTATTTATTAAAAATTCCCTCTCTTTTATTTTGCGATTCTCGTTCAGGCTACATTTTAACGTATAACGTAAGAAAACTGAAGAAGAACAGGGTTACTTCTTGGTTTCTTGCTAGACAGAAATGAGGATTCAAAGGCAAACTTAAAATTGACCATAATACACGGTGAATAGTTGTCTTTTACATAATATAAATGTTTGCTTACGCCAACATCCTACAACTCACGTACCTTATTCAGTATAGCAGACTTACAGGTCTCATAATCGTCTAGACAGAGTCGGGGCATAGTTTGATATTCATCTTATTTAGATAAAAAGGTCACCCCATCTTTCACCTACAACAACAAACCGCATTCCTATATCCAACTAAGATTCTTTCTCTGCTTGACATTCCACTACCAGCCTAAACATAGTCGAGGTTTAATTGCGTGAATTACCTTCTCTGTTCACTAAATCTGTAATCCTGTAATCCTGTTCATACTGGCATCGTTGGAGAGCCCTTTAGTCACCCTACACTGCCTCCTTACATGTAGATCGAGGTCTCTGAAGCTCTTATCTCCACAAATACTCTAAGGGTCTCACAGATTCATATATGTATATCAAGGTGGCTTTACGTTAACACCTGCCTAAAGAGGCTTAATTTCACGGTGGGCCTACCCACAATATCAGGGCTCAGGAAAAGCGCTGACCGGCGCCACATGGAAGGACGAGTACTCCCCCAGTGTAGCACGCTATTGCGAAGGATTAACTCAGTAGCAGTCGCAGAAGCAAAACTTTATTCTTGGCAGTTACTTAACAATACTAATCCATTGATGGGATTAGGCTTATTTCTGCCATTTAGTTCGGCAGTTTTAACGTCACTGTCAAAGACGGGCATTTTAGTCGCCTCTTACGACAGGCATGCCTACCTCGGGTATATTCTAACCCCTACCTGAAGGGGGTCTAATGTTCTCACAGCAATTTTGGTACTCCGGCCGATTAAACAGGTATCACAAAACTCTGGTCTTAGTTTGTCCTGGCTCCAACCAGGTCAAGCAACTAACCTAAGGCCGCTATTTTACTATCATGGAAGAAGGAAGATTTTTGGTTTATGGAGCAATCCTACCATAGCGTAGGCATGATGATGCAAGTTATTTATTTAATTCCATAACGCTGAAACGAATGACAGAGTTGGTGATGAGAGTATATATGTCAAAAGTAAATTAGGACACTGTTTGACGGACAGAGTAACATTAAATATTTTTAAAGGAAGAAAGCTTCCAAACACTGATATATCATTGACATGCGAAATGACGCTTTTCCATTCAAGACCTTTTCTTTAGCAAACAGTACTCGTTCTCAATCATTGGAAATTTGGTGGCTTCCAAAGTTCACGAAGACTTATCAGCCTCCATTTCCTTTTTTTGCATTAGAAGACTATGATCAAATTTAACCCAAGTGCTATCTATGATCAAAGAAATATGACATAGAAAAAGATTGTAATAGTTGACCAAAGAAATCTTTGACATATGTAGATCTATGATAGTGTAATAGCGGTCTAATCTAGATAAATGAGAAAAAGAAGCTCTACTTCGGGTACCACTTTACTGTATTTAGTTTACCGCATCAAAAGTTTAGTTATAAAGCTAAAAGATCTAAGTTTTACGTTGTAGTGCACGAGTATTGG
The DNA here is from genome assembly GCA_917880715.2 of Matsumyia berberina. Taxonomy (NCBI): domain Eukaryota; kingdom Metazoa; phylum Arthropoda; class Insecta; order Diptera; family Syrphidae; genus Matsumyia; species Matsumyia berberina. Next base: position 54,155,417 of record OU862870.1, read on the forward strand.
TAGTACATTGGTGAACTTGGTCAGTTTGGACAGGCTTTCGTCTGTATTCCAAGTCGATTGCTTCAAACTTGCAATTAACTATTGATTTTCTTCTATGCGTAGCACCTTTCTGTAGACTCCAAGACTAACAACTGAACATGCATTTGAAGTTTTTTGAAGGCACCTCATAGCAATGAATATGTTTAAAACTCACGAAAACAAAGTAACAAAAGAACAATTAGAGTGCGTTTGTCATGCATGATGTACAACATTTTACATTCCATTCCATCGAAACTACTTTTATTTTCTGCAGCGAGCGAAAAGTATACAATTTTTGTTGGCGTTCTCCCTGCGCTATAGACCTTGGTTTTTGTGGTACGTATTGTCAAAATAAACAAAATCACCTCATAAAGAAACCTATAGACGTTTGTTATGTATGTATGTATACAAATATTCATCTCACACGATGCCTACTTTCTAATAAATTACGAAAAAAAAAAACTAGAACATTTTATGGACAACTTTACGTGTTTTTTGGTACGTATAAATAAAATAAAAAGTTTTCTGAGAAGTACACGCTATTAATTGCATAGAAAAAAAAAAAATATCGGTTATAAAAAGGAAGATCCTATCGCATTTATCAAATCATTAGACTTTCATTTGGTGAGTAAATCTTTTCGTTATCTTATTTCATTAAATTTTAAACACAAACAAAACAAAAAATTATTGTTTGATCGCGTGAGGCATATACGAATGTATGTATTAGAGGACTTTAGGCAACTGTATTGTTTTTTTTTTTTTGGAAGAAAAAGAAAAAAAAACAGTCAGACCCGATCTCTTTGTTGCTTGAGATTCGATTGAAAGGTTTCCACATCGTGGGGTTTACTCTGTACGTGGATGTAAGTCTAAAACGTATTATATACTTTATTATTTCATTTTATGATGTAAATTATGATTTTATAAATCTAGACTCGAAAAAGAAACTGTTTTGCAAGCAAATTTCGTAACGAGAAGCTCTCTGCGTTTTTTATCACAACTGCAGGCAATCTTAAAACTGTAGCCGTTGTTTTTTATATGCCCTATCTCTATCCATTTCCCTGTTCCCACTTTTGACTCTGACTCAACAATCATTTCCGGCCAACCTAATCGTTAACTACTTGCCTGAAGTTTCGCACGCCAAATTGGTTGAGGTCCCTTTGTACAGGCCTTACAGTTCGTTGTTGTATCTTCTCCTCCACTCAATGTCTATGCAGACTGGACCAAAGATCACCCGACGGACTTTCTCTCGAACTGAGAATGACCTCAACCATTTTTGACGAAGTCCATGCCTCTGCGCCGTAGAGTAGGATTATGATGATTGAGGTTTTTATAGGGTCACTTGAGTTGATTGAAAAAAGGATATGTTACTCCTTCTTTGGCAGGGGTGCCAAAAGTAGACACTATATAGCTCTTTTCTATAAATACTGTCATACGCGGCGTTGAAATCGATAACAAGGTGGCGGGTATTGTTCAGTATCTGCCGTAGTGTGAATACTTGGTCGGTGTTGGACTTTTCTGGCCTAAAACCTCAATGATATTGACCTATCAGGTTGTTGACAAAGGGCTTTAGTTGTTTGGACAACTGGCTGTAAACAGCTCGCCAGCTAGGTCGCTTCCTACTCTTTTTGCAAAAAAATTTTTAGGATATTGGCTTATCTTGTCATTGTAGACAAGACCCGGGTTGATCGCTGATGCATAGCCTTTCAGATCAGCAGACTGCCTTAAGCACATTTTATGCCTTACTTTTTGATTCTGTGGGACCTTAGCAGTCCCTACAACAGCTTACCCATACTATATTCAGTCTGAACTCTAAGGAATTACAAGATTTCAGAAGGTAGAAGGCTAATGCCGAAAAATGTATTCATTCTCAGACTAAATAGAAGCAAAACCCAGAGTTTTTCTCACTATCTGTGGCGTAAAGGCCTTCAAAGACTTCTCATCGCTCATGCTTGATCCTAGCTGAACAAAAACTAACAGCTGATCAAATTGTGTGCAAAGACTCCGCGCTCGTTGCACATCTGTTTACTCTGTCGCTCATTTTTTCACCCTGTACCGGCGATGGGATCCGGTATCAAGTGATGGCTTCAATCCTCGTGCGAAGTGCAATTGTTTCCAAAAACTGCGTCATACAGTATTCATTTGAATTGACTGGGAAATCCCCTGATAGAATGCAATCTTTGACTGGAAATCCCCCAATCAACCTTAGCTAGCGAATTTGTATTGAAATTGTCCAGCATTTCCAACCGAATAAATTTGCAACACTCGGCCTATTAGTCTCTATAAATAGAACAGACTACCATAACCGGTTTCAGTTGTATCTCATAGATTACAATAAACGAAGCGAAAAAATATACAAACCAATTTATTTAAATTTACTCTACCCGCCACGTTTTGATCTGATGACCCTCAACTGAAGAGCCATAGGAAGCACTAGCGCAGTGTGATCATACCCCGAGTGTTATACAATATTCTTGTCACTTGTTGGTGCGAAATTGAATCACCAAATTGCATGGGATCCCATTTTGTGTATTCACGCCCTGATTCCGATTTGGTATTCGCTCGAGCCGACCCTGTTTCAAGTACGTTCTACCGCGTTCACGCTTTGTTCTTCTGCCCACCGTCGTCGGTCGGTCAGATAGAATTGCTGTTTGACTCCACACTTGGAATTGGAATATGAGATTTTGTTTTCGTTTCTGATTAACATGATTAGCTTACAAAAAATAAAAAAATAAATAAACCTTTGAGTCAAAAGTAATTTTTTCTCGAAACCGGAAATCTCAATAGAGATGAACAGATAGATGTCAAGAACGATAAAGGGTGGCGTAGTGCTAGTGATATGTCATAAGAGTTGAAGAGTTTAGGTGGTCAACAGTGCGCATTAAAAATTTCACTTGACGATGTGAGGGTGGTAAAACATGTTATACGAGCTACGAGCTGAGAAACGTTTAGCAGCGTTAGATGCAATTGAAACTGATCGTCCTTGAGTGATGACCATTTTACTTTCATATTCTCAATTGCGCAGTTCAGCTTAGAGAGCTTGCGAATGAAACAGGTTCTTACAATAAATTGAATTTGATTTGTGAGATGACATTAAACTCGTTAACTCGATGATTGTCGTGCTAGAATTTATTCTTTGGAATCTGTTTCTGGAAATCTCGTTTGATAGTCCATCGTGATTCATGACACACATGTGAAACTCTGTCTATGACTATGTTTCAATCTCATAGAACAAAGTGCAATGTAGCACGTTTGTGCAAGAAGTTCACTGCGTAGAGTCTGGTTTCTCACATGTATGAGAAGAAGGCTTTCTGTGAAAATCTGAGGAGAGATCTCCTCACTTTCGATAGTCTGCAGGTAGAATCCGGTGATAAATTAAGTCTGTGGATGTGCCTTTTCAATATGCAGTAACCAGGTTAGGTTAGGGTTTAAAGAAGATGCCTGTAATTTTCTATGACTTTATTCACTGCTCTAGCTAGGAGCTGCTTCTGCTTATGTCCGATATATGTTCGCTTTCTATTTGCTTCTTCAATTTTGGTAGCTAGTCCCAGGTTTCATTGGTGATAATCTGATCTAAACCCTGCATTCTAAAAGGAACTCGTGGGTTAGTAAACTGATATCGGCGCAAGAGCCTAATACATTCCCTACACTTACTTTATTGCCTTTACTGCCAGCTCCTTAAGATCCTTTTTATAGTATGACTGCGCCGGGTCGTTAAGGTCGCCTGCGTTTCCTGAGATGACGCTGTACTTTTGCCCATGTAGGGTCAGTACATTTTTCTGTGGTTGATTCTACTTTGCTCTCTATATTGCACGGATTACTGCAAGCAAGAAGAAAATATTTTGTACATTTCTGTCTTGGAGTTTCCGTCCAGATCTCAATGGATTTGAACACGGTGTATTCCCGCAGATTTTGAAGAGGTATTTGCTTCGACCATATTGAGCAGACAGTAGATGTCTACAGTTGATGTCATTTAAATGGAAGAGCATATGCAGGTTAAGGGCGCCGTGGCTCAGTGGCTAGTGCGTTAGACTGCTGACCGAGCGGCGTGGGTTCAAGCCCCAGCCAGGAAAACACCAAACATTTTTTCGCGGCACCACCTCTCGTCGGGGAATGACAAGCCTCCGGGAGTATAATTTGTCATGAAAGAGCTTCTCACCTCGCCGTTCGGAGTCGGCAATAAATTGTAGGTCCCTTCCATTCGTGCAAACAATACAACACGCACAACATGAATGGTTGCGAGAAGCTAGTCCTTGGCTCATACCGAGCTGTCGCGCCAGCTATTTATTATTATATGCAGGTTAAGTCTTTCTGACATTTCCATGTAGTCTTGTACTCGAGGTTAGCCTAGCAAATAGTTGAAAAATGCAGTAGAAGTGGAACGCAGACAGCCCGTAATACAGATTTTTCACTATAGTAGCCCGTTAGTTTTTGTTCACCAAACTTTTGCTGCGTATGTAAGGTAGGTCTGACAACGGAGATGTACATTCAAAACATCTATTCATATTTACAACTCAGTTTCTGTCACAGATGCGGTGAAATATCCAAAATCCTCGTTTGACTCTTTCGGTGGTGCGATCATCAATGTCGGGATGCCTTTACTATTTGCTATCCAATTCCAAGATATGTAACTACTCGCGAGAATTTGATAGTTTCGCCGTAAATGGAGGGACAAGAAAGCAGATTTACATTTTTCTTTTGGTAAGGGTTAGAAGGTCGCCGTGGCTCATTGGTTAATGCGTTGGACTGCTGTGACAGCCGCGTGGGTTCTAGCCCTATCCATGTCTACCGAACATTTTTCGCGGCACCATCTCTCGTCGGGGAATGACAAGCCTCCGGGAGTACAATCTGTCATGAAAGAGCTTCTCAATTCGACATTCGGAATCTGCAATAGGTCCCTTCCACTCGTGCGAAAAATGTAACACGCACGACATGAATGGTTGCGAGAAGCTAGGTTTTGGCTTATCCCGAGCTGTCGCTCCAGCTATTTATTTTTTTTAAAGGGTAGAAGCTTACAAAGAGTCCTTCCTTGCCTCAGATAGTGCACTCGCAGCTTCAGGGAGCCCCAGTCTATGCATGTGTTTCGGTAAGTCTAATGTCTTCTGTAATTAGTCTCTTTTTTGGTAAGAAGGTCGTTTAGTGTTCTTACATACCATCTTGCCACTTTGTAAAGTTCGAAGAGGTTTGCCCACTAATTTTAGAAACTCAGTGACTGGAGTGCGACTCTCATTGTGTTGTCCGCGGTTATTCTATCGTGTGCCCTACATTTCTTATCAGTTTATTGCCTTTTTTGGTTCTTATACCCTTGTAGCCCAATACCCATATATGGACTTACATATATTTTCATCCCTTGACATCTAAAAGGCAAGATTTTCTGCTTGTTTAGTATAGGGTCAGTATACGTCACCCCTGGAGTTGAATGCGATGTTGTGGCTGTTCATTTAATTGTTTTTGGTTTCGTTAGTTTGAGCCCTAGGCCGTCTTGCCGGTGACTCTTTTTAAAATGGTTCACAAAATGATTAAATTTTTTTCCAAGGTCATTCTCATTGTCTAATTAGATCCAATTAACTATGTATTTAAACGTATGTATCATCGATTTGAGTACAAACGTATGTTGCTGTAATCGTCCTAACAAGTTCAGCTGACTTTTATTACAAGTATACCCACACGCGCTTTGGGCTCTTAAATAGTTATCACTTAACTTGGTCTAGCGGTTTGACTACTTGAGTCCTCCAAAACCCATTTAACACATTTATATTACACCACAATTCGCTCCTATTCCAATGAAATGCTAATTCAATTCGGATGATCGTTTGAATTGATTTTGCCTGACTAAAACTGGTTATTTAGTATATTGGATCGAATCTTTTTGTTTCTATAGTATTTCTTATTTATTGTTCAACAATAAATGCATGCTTAAATCAGAAGGAAAATTCTTCTGATTAATGATTTCTGGGAAATCCATGCAAAACAATTTTTCTACGTAATCAGTCGAGTAACATTTGTAGAGAGTCTCAAATACGTTTTGGTTTGTTTAATATTTAATTAAGAAGATTAACGAGTTTCCTCGTCGCTCATCGACAATTATTATCTCTGAAGTCAAAGATTAACTTGATACTCGGTTATCTTTGTGTGATTTTCGCTTCATGTCTTGGAAATAGATTCGAGTACTTTTCTCCATTTTGTTGTGCTAAATTGTTTTGCATCTAAGGAGTTCGTTAAGTTATCAGCGCACATGAATGGAAAAAAAATTATTTAAATTTTATTCAATTTCATTGCTTATTTTTCTCAGATTTCCTCGTACTGATATTCGAACATCATTCGTTTGACTTACAAATCGAGGAGCTTCCATAAGCTTGTAGGTTAATCCTAAAACTATCAATCCAAGACCAATGATTTGGGAGGATTACAAATTGAGCTAGGTAAGGCCCAACACTACACGGCTCACACGCGTCAAGGGTCCCCCACTCACTAGAAGCGGCTAGAGACAAGTGCATTCACACTAGGCCAACCTCCATGGGATGGGGCTAATCAACTGCGACATATAAAAGAAGATATCCGACCTACGATAAGATTAGAACAAAAGATCTCCTAAACAGAACACGTCCAGACATCGCCAGAACAACGGCGATGATCATGGGTCATTGGCCAATTGGAAACCATGCGCCCAAAGTAGGTATCCCCATTACTAAATGGTGCAACTTTCGCGTTAAGATCGTATCGGTCCTTCATTCTTCGGCTATACTCCAATAGCTGTCTCCTATTGAAGGCATGGGCGGTCTTCAATCGTGCGGTTAAGTATTCCATATACTTCGAAGTTTTAGTGGGTCGGTTGGGAGGACAACCGGTAAATTGTGCTGTGGGTAAGCGGAGTTCACGTCCAAATGTTAAGAATGCAGGTGTTTGTTTCGTTGCTTCATGGACAGCCGTCCCATAAGCTAGGAGCAGAAACGGAAGGTGAACATCTCAGTCAATCTGGTTTTCACCTGTATATTTGGCGAGGTAGTTCAGGAGCGTGCGATTAAATAGCTTCACCATGCCATCTGATTGCGGGTACAGCGCGGTTTTACGTGTCTTATCGATGCCAAGAAGTTCCAGTGTGTGCTTAAAACCGCCGACTCAAAATTTCTCCCTTGATCCGAGTGTAGCTGGAGGGAAACTCCGAACCGCGAAAATACTTGTACGGCAAGGCCAATGTCTTCTGAATCCCAAAGTGTCCTCCAGTCGGATTGACGTACATCGCCTTTAGTATTTCAGTCTCCGAACCGGAACCAAAACTTGATAATAATCGCCGTAAGAGCTATAGCCTAACCTACCTAGGGGTGAACCTTGGCTTAAACCAGAAGAAAAAGAAAGGCACAGTCGTGCTACTCTTATACTATTTTTTCCTGCATTGGTTGTCCAATCCACAACAGAGGAACAACTGCGCGACCGGAAACAGCTTTCCTATGTTGTTTAAAACTGATAAGCAGCATTCGTGGGGAATACCGATTTTGCTGTGCAAAGCAGAATACTATCCATCCACGTTGTTTTTTTAGTGTCAGACACACTACTAGTTTGATCGACCGTTAATTGTTTTTTTCATTCATTAGAAAAGTAAACAAACACATACATCACATGTATCCGTATGTATTCAGCTTATTCTAAAACAATTCTGTTAAATCGGGATTCCCTGAAGTCTTTTAACAGCGCAGTTGGACTTGCCGATTAATTTTAGTTTACCTGCCCAGATAGGTATGCAGGTGACCTGGGTGTCGATGTATGTTCAAACATATGTATGTATATAGTATGTGTCTAAAGGGAGGCCGTTTCCATTTTCCTGTGGGGTTAATAATGTTGCAGAATTGTATGACAGAAATTTCTGATACTTGTTCAAAAAAATCTTGCAGAGTATGAGGTGCCTGGCTCTAGCTAATGTCGGGCAATCGCAGAAGAAGTGAAACAGAAGTTCCTTTTCCTCTGTATTGTTACAACTACGAACTTGGCAGAGTGTGTGCCAATTGGCCAGTGGCCAGTACTAATTGCAACAGTTCCATAACTTAACTACCCACTGTAATTGTAGTACTTTTAAGTTGAAGATGAAATTGAACGTGGGGGAGATTTTCACAACTATGACAACGTTTGTTTCTTTTGAATTCTATTGTGCCATTCGATGAGTCTAGAGAGAATCAGGAAATCAAATATCTTTGAAAAAACTGCAATGAGATTCTCCACTTTGTTGCCGAAAATTCTTTTTCTGAGATAAAAAGCGCGAAGGCGCTTGGTAAGGATATGAAAAGAAAGAGAGGGCTGAACTTGGCATCGGAGCTAAGCAATCGGTCTTTAATTCAATGTTTGTTCTTCGTTGAATTGCTGGAAAAATTCGTCGAGGGACTTAATGTGAAGCAACTACTTCTTTGAACGAAAAGGTCCATACTTGGCTGATTTGGGCACGTTCAACGCAAGTCGCCAACTCGACTTCCAAGACGCGCCATGGAATCCGTGGCATCAGGAAGGCGTCCCCTGGGTACGCTTAGGATGAGATGGTTGGACTAAGTCTGAAATCTCATCTCTAGCTCCTGTATGGGGATAGCCCTTGATGTTTTAAAGTCGGAAAATCGAGAGATATGAAGAGTACATTTATGCACCCTAAGCCTGTGAAAATGAATGAATGAATAAAAATAAATTTCGTCACTCTCAAGGCATAGTCTACAGAGCGGATCTAGTAAAAGTTTCATTCGACGTGAACGGTTTTTTTTACAGAAGGCAGTGCTCAACTGATTCGTGCGAGAAGCTAGACCTCGACCCATTCCGAGCTAGCTATTTATGTACTTTTTAGTGGAGACTCATTATTCCAGTGTTGATAGAGAAAGTAGCAGCTTGAAGCATGATTGTCCTGTGGTGTTTTGTTAGGCTTTACTGAGCATAGTTAAGCATCGAGTTTCACACGGCTTTCTGAAATGTGTTTTGTTGATCCGCAGAAGCGTTTAAGGCCTATGAAGGCTGTAACTATGTCTTTTCAGTGATTCGGCACTTTCGTTACTAGTGAATTCGTGTTGTTCTGACTGTGTGGTCCAGTATCGTACGTATAAAAGATTTCGCAGCTTTTATGTTAAGCCTTTCGTATAATGACGGGGTTAACAAAGTACAACAAAATAAGTTTTAATTAAGTGATTTTGATACGACTACACTTGGAGCTGGAATCCAGTGAAAGATTAACAGATTGTTCTTTGGTCAAGTGTTTAGTTTGCGCTCGTTCCTCTCCATGCCCCATTTAATTTATTTTTCAAGATGTCCTGTAGTCTGTGTTCAAACTCCTAGCTGTTTTCAATCCGCGTTAAACCGTTTTCAAATAACCGAACCGTTGTTTTTCAGCCGAATAGGCGCCCTTTAGGGTTAAGAGCAAGGTCCTTATGGAATCTCCATCTGAATTACACTTGATTAACATAAATCCGATTCACCTTTTCTCTCTCGAACTTTTTACGACTGCCTCCTAATAAAATTCTTATTTCTCTCCCTATTGTTTTCCATCTAAAAGTTTTATTCTGTTGTATATTTATACATTAATTTAGTAAACACTCAAAATTACTGTGACATTTTGCTTTTCTCTTAAACTTTATGAATAAAAACTCACATTCATTACGGCTATTTAATATAAACAATTTCTTTAATAATAAATATAAAAGTTAAAAAAAAACAATCCTCTCGCGGAAAAGAAAACAAATCTTTACAAAAAAAAAAAACAAGGCACAGTTTGAAGTTGGTTTTAGTTGGTGAACGCCTGTGGTAGGCATGTTCGTTTTGGTCTGTGTTTTACATGAGTGTGAGTGAGAGCGAGAAAGTAATGTGGGAAGCTACTAAGCTAAAACGGTTGTCTTTTTATATTATTTTTTGTTTTTCAATCAATTATCACAAAAAGTTCGCGAATTTATTTGTCAATTAGAGTCAAAAATTTTCAGTGAAAACGGCATGCAAATGCGAATGTTTAGATTTCATTTGGAGGTACCTAGACTAGTTCTGCTATGAAGCTTTGTTAGATTGAGTTTAATGCATGCAATAAGCTGCTAAAAATGCAAACAGTGAGGTTGTGAGTACTCCAACAATGGAATTGGCTCCACTGGAAGCCTGCTTGATTTGAGAATTTTCGGGTAACTCTGCGGTTGATGTCCTCTGAGTTGGCGCGGCATTAGCTTCGGCCTGTTGCTGCGGTTGCACTGGTTGTTCTGCTACTGCAGCTGGTTGAGGGACAGCAGCATCGGGTGTAGCTGGTGCTACTGGAGCTGGAGGGGCTGGATAGCATGCAACTTGTTGTACTTGAGTTACCTTTTCTGGATCAGCTGGATCAGTGACATTAACCATGATTGGAACGCATATCAGACCACCTGGTGGTGGTTGTTGAGCGCCTGCTGCTGGTGCTCCAGTAGTATTATCAGCTGTACCAGGGGCAAATGGTGCCAAAGGAGCTGGTGTTTCGCCAGCTGGTGCGGCCGCCGCTGGAGCTGGTGTGCTAGTATTGTCAAAAGTTCCCGGAGCGAATGGTGCTAAGGGAGCTGGTGTCTCTGCGACTGGTGCTGCCGCGGGTGCAGCAGCTCCAGGAACAGCTGGCACAACAGCAGCTGGAGCGGCGGCGGCAGCAGCTGGAACTGCTGGAGCAGCAGCAGCTCCACTGTTAGCATTGATAACTGTAGTTCCATCAGAGTTGGTTGTCACTGAGCCTGGCGGTCCATTGTTTATAATAATAATGCGATCCTTGTCATCTGAACTGGCAGCTGGGGCAGCAGCAGCTGGTGCTGGAGCGCTGTTAGATCCAGATGGTGTCAAAACATGTCCAAGGATAGCTCCTCCCAAGGCTCCGGCAATCAATCCAGTTCCTAAATGGACAAAGATAATTCTGAATTGTTTAGACAATTTCTATTGCATTTATCTTACCTAGACCAGGTCCAGACGATCCTTGTTGCATTACTGGGGATTGTGCGGGATAGTATGTAGCTCCTGCTGGCATCTGTCCAGCTGGATAGTAACTGGCACCTGGTGGGATACCACCAGCAGATGGATAGTAGCTTGCACCTGGTGGAATTCCACCAGCCGCTGGGTAGTATGTGGCTCCTTGGGGTAATCCTCCTGCTGGGTGATAGGTTGCTCCTACTGGTAATCCTCCTGCTGGGTGGTAGCTAGCTCCCGCTGGCAAACCTCCCGATGGATAGTAGGTTGCACCAGCAGGTAAGCTTCCTCCGGCCGGATAATAAGTTGCTCCAGCAGGCACTTGCTGTTGTGGATAGCTAGATTGAACCTGTTGCCTGTTGGTTGCCTGAATCGGTGTATATCCACCTCCATATCCACTGCCACTACTTGAGTTAGTCCTTGGTCTGTATACAGTGCCCGAATGGTGAACACCTGAAGTTCCATACGCTCCAGCTGCTGCCCCCGTACCATACGATCCACTACCGAATGGTTGAGAATTTGTCGCCGACTGATACGATGGTGGTGCTGCATTATTTGGCTTATATGCCGGTGGTGCTTCATGTATATTTGTTTTTGCTCCTCCAGCTGGATTCGATGCGGAATATGCTGGTGGTGGTCCCTGTGATTTTGGTACATTCCAACCAATTGGAGCGGCTGGTTGCGCAGCTGGAGCACTTGGTTTCGGTCGATTCGGTTGTGAATTATAACCCGAATAACTGAGTTTAGCTAAGTCCGCATGAGAATTTGACGATTGGAATGTTGGTTTAGTTACTGAACCAGAACTACTAGATGTTCTGCGGCTATTGCTACTACTGCTGCTACTGCCTCGGCTACGACCGTAGGTCCGCTTACTTTCTGCAAGCTGACCGGTAGCCAACAAAAATGCCAACAACACGGCAATATATTGAATTTTTTGTCCCATTGCGGGGCAACGTCTTATCCTGGAGATGAGATACGAATTTCTGTCAAATAATAAGAGAAAGGATGGCATTAGGTTGATGTTTAAAGGAGGAAAGATTTTTGAAGAAGATTATCGTAGTAGTGGCCATTAGTGGACTGTGGGGGCTTTTTTTTGTTGAAAGTTTGGAACACATTTCCTCATAGCTATTTCGACTTAACAGTCACGTAGTTGCAGTTGAATTTCTATACACGCCCACGCTCAGAATGCAAATCTATTAAATTAATTTGAATGGAGTATTTGACAGTCTTTTGAAAGAATGAATCAACTTTATTTGCATTGCTTTTAAGTGAACACAAGTGCCAAGTGCTAAGCTATCATTATGTCATCTTATCGTTGGAAATCAATAGAATTTCACGTAAAACTGTTAAACCATTGCTTACATAAACTGTGTTTCAAGTGCAACTAACAAATTATGTCAGCAATGTACATAGTATGTGCCTTGTTTTCACATGACAGCAAAGCTTAAAATCACATATTATAACCAATGAGAAGGGCTTCAGTCCAATTCATCGGCTTTATTCTTCTTCTTTTTAAGTTGCTGCTTCACGAAATGACATAGAAAAGATTTGAATGGAAATAGGTCTTCAAACATATGAGAGAACTCTTACAATGTGTTGACAGTTAAGGTCGAATAGAATTTTTGTTCTATTCTATGCAACAAATAAACGGGTGAATTTATTGCAGAGAATTTGATGTGAATTTCCGTGCAGTTGTCAAAATGATTGTCACGAGCATCAAATACCCACTAAATCTTCGCAGTTTATTGAGGCATGTTCTGTGTAGGGAATCGCATCTATTTGTTGACTTGAAAGATGAAAATTGCCGCAATTGCACTGTCATCGATATTAAAACAATTATTTTCAAGCTTTTTTTTTAATTGACAGGTACATATGAATGTATGAATGTACATTGGTAAATAGTGAAACATGTAGAAAAGACCGCCAATTGTATAAATAAACTTGTGTGAAGCGTTTTCTTAAATTATAAACGAAGTCGTAACAAAAACAAAGATGAAACACGTTGCGTTGTATAATCCACAGTACCACAGTGAAGTATGTACAAATGTGGTTGCAAGTACGAAGTTAAATTAAGCACAAATAGTAGCAATGATCCTTTTCAAATTCAAGACAAAGTCATAAAAATAGAATTAGCCTGTCAAAAACAACATATTCCGCTGACCAACCCATCTAAAATTAAATTTCACGCGAATTGCAACAGATAAATTGCATTTTCCTGCCTAACTATCCGGTGCGTTACAAATTCTCTGGAATTATCTATTTGTCCATTTAGGTCGCAAATACTAGTCATACTCTGATGAATCATTACGATTTAATTTTCCAAAGTGATGGAGGAGGATGGTGTTTTATTAGCTAATGTAACCGACACATAACCCGAGTGGAGTGCAATTTTCAGAAGTGAATTAGGCTAGGCTGTCGTCACACTCTTCGTTTTGATACCGATTGCTTACAATCAAATGGATCTAGTGCGACGTGGTTGCAAAGGTTATAAGCTATTAACTTGATTAATTTAACACACTTCTCGTAGTTCGTCCTTTACTGCGTAGGAGTAGGTGTTATCATAAGACAGGGATAGTTTGCACAAGTGCATGACGTTAATCAAGAAAATAGTCCTCCATTAAGCACGCGACGTGGTATTTTTAGACCTATCGAATTGCTACTTCAATTAACAGGTATAACTGCTGCTCAATCAATTGTTCTAGAAACAAACTTTTGACGGACCAGAACAAGTTCAGTAATCACTAAATTATGACTTCAATCGCGCTGGATTTAATGAGCGGTTTTACAGGCGATTATTAGTTTTTTTTTGTATTTTCGATTAAGATTGGGAAATGGCGCATCACACTACGTTAGCTAGTGTTGATACCGTGCTGAATGTCGGCGGCATCAACATTCGTTCAGGTCATGCACTGTCTCTAAAGTTATCTCGCTTTTGTTTTATTTTCGTCTTAACATGTTGATTTTTCTCATGAAAATTAATGACCACGAGACGAATAAAATTTGCAAAAACCATTCACACGACACTGTAGTCTTACGAAATTTTTCAAAATTTTCGAAAGTTAGGTTTATTTTTTGCGCATATGGGAACAACCCACGTATTCACTTCAAACCAGCGATGTTTTCAAAGCATTCTCAAAATAGAAAAACGTCTGCAGTTGGGAGAATGAAAACAAATAAGGAATGCTCGTGGAATAGCCACACAATATCACAAGGTCGCGAAGTGAAACGTCCACATGACCTTTCATTGATTTGCCATTATGTACAAAAAAAAAACGTACGGACAGAGAAAACCTTTTTAACACGAAAAGGTGACAAAAACTAAGTAAACCCTCACAATATTCACAGTCATTAGGTACACGCGGGGATTTCTAATGGCATAAATTAAGTAAACCACACTAAATTACATTTTTTCTGTTGATTCTCGTTTTTTTTTTTAATTGGGAAAATTATATGTTTTCAACTTTTCTTTTTTGGTGTATCTAAGGGGAAAAGTGTGTTTTTCGTAAATCCACCAACCACGACGACGATTCAAAATGAACTGAATCGTGAAGTCACATTCACTAGTTGTTGTGTTGTTGATGGCAGGCCAATTCGATCAGGCGTCGAATCTCTCGACGAATACAGAAAAAGCAGCACCACATCGAGGCGAGTTACAGTGTTGTTCCATTCCCAACACCATGGCAATAGTAAGCACTCGTAGCAGCATCTTTGTAAATTGTATTTCTTTCATTTTGTTCGTCTACTGTTTCTGGTAATGTTTTATTTGTTTTTTTTTTTCCTATGACTCATGGAGAAACTGGTGGTTGTGTGTGACGTCAATGAGTCTTGTTTTTTCAAGTCTGACATCATTTTGAACACTTGACTTCAAGTCCACTCCCAGCTGACGCTGGATTTCATTTCATAATCGTTTCAACGTGAGGTAGAGTTTGAGTTTCTTCTATTTGTTTTCCTTAATCCACTATCCACATTCCACATATCTGTACAATGAACAGTAGACGAGACGTTAGTGAATTCTTGAAAGAGTGCCAGCCAGCAGCCACTGTTGTTCGTTTAAAATGAATTTTATATTATTTCCGCTTCCCCGCGTTTCATGGGATGGTTTTGGGATTCGCAAAACGTGTTTGTTTTTATATTCTTTCTTCAAACGACGGCAGATGTGTTGGAAGAAAGAGAAGAACGAAAGGGAGAAATTAGACCTACACCAACTGTCTGAACATTTTTGTTTACCTGGATTCTGAAAAACAAAATCCGTACCAAGGATTGGGCAATTAAGAGTTAATAGGGAGAATTTGTACTTTAGGCAGACACCCTCGCCTTTCGTTTTTATCGATCCCAGCAGTTGCTTAGTCTTTAAAATGGACATTCGGCTACTAATAGAAGATGCTTTCTCCTAAAAATGGAAATCTGTCCTCTTGGTCAAAACTGGGGGGCGATAATGGCATATCCTATTGGTTGGAACTTGGACAATTCGCGCGCCAGTCTAGTTGTCATCTTCTTGAACTTAGCTTCTTGGAGTGCATGACACTCCTCTCATCTATTCATCCTCTTACCTCCTGTTTCCCCAAGATATGTTCGTCATTCTCTTACCATCATGGCGCAAAAGACAAAGATTATTCGTCCAGTATCTTGAGATTATAATTAAACAGTGTCCTGTAAAGAAATCGGTTTTGGATCTCTTTAAACCATAGAGGAAGAAATTATTTGATTCACTTAATGTCTGAGGGATCTATTTGGCATTCTATTTTGATTTCTGCTTAAAAAATGAATGTCGGTTATCCTAAGGGAACTGAAGCTCCGTTACTACTTTTTTAAGTCCATCAGTACCTATAAAAACGAATTAGCTGGCGTGAGAGCTCAGGATGAGCCAAGTTCTAGCTTTTCGCAACCATTCATGATGTGCGTGTTACAGTTTTCGCACGAATGGAAGGGACCGACTCCAAACGGCGAATTAAGAAGTCCTTTCATGACAGTTTATACTCCCGGAGTCTTGTCATTCCCCGACGAGAGGTGATGCCGCGAAAAATGTTCGGTGTTCCTGGCTGGAACTTGAACCCACGCCGCTCGGTCAGCAGTCCAACGCACTGACTACTGAGCCACGGCGACCAACTATCCATCAATATACCAAGCTGATTAACAAGTTACATGAGGTAAACTTACATTGTCCCACCCGCTTCGTACTGGGATTAGGATTTTGAAAGTTCGAACAAAGTAGGTTGTTTGAGCTCCGTCCTTCTGTTTGTGGCTGTCTTTAGAATATTGCATAAAGAGAAAGATTCATAAGAGCTTTTAGGACCGCTGTTGGGAAGAAGCGCATGGCTTACGCAATGCTAAAGCGTGCAGTTCGTTGCAGCTTTTTTACTGGGTTTTGAACGGAAGGGACCTACAATTTATTGCCGACTCCGAACGGCGAATTGAGAAGCTCTTTCATGACAGATTATACTCCCGGAGGCTTATCATTCCCCGACGAGGTGATGCCGCGAAAAATGTTCGGTGTTCCTGGCTGGGACTTGAACCCACGCCGCTCGGTCAGCAGTCCAACGCACTAACCACTGAACCACGGCGACCAAGGAAACTTCATAGCTATGTACATATGTATGTACACCATGATAGTGACTTATAAATTGTTTTTTTTTTTTGTTGAGATTTGTGGTGGCGCTCCATTTTGTCGATAACAGTAGTAATCATCCCCGATGTTGCATGTTTTTGCACATTTTCATGAAAAACAGTTCCCAGGTTATATTGAGCTCGTCACCATCGTGCCGCTGAAGAATAAGTTGGGCTCTTTTGTGCTATTTATCCTTTGAAACGTCTGTTAATCCATGAGGTTGTAAGGTTGCAATCTTAAGTCTTTTTTCATTAACAAACGGTTTGATTCACTGTTCACATCGAACTGTTTTGCAGGAATTGTGCATGAGTGAGCGCAGTTTCTTCGGATCCGTTCTCGAACAACTTTTTTCAATGCTGAGGTTCTTACCGTCCTTTTTCCACTTTACACTAGAACCTGAATTGTGCCAGCCTCCTCATATCTGTCAATAGATCGCGAAATGTTGGGTTTAAAGCTGTGGAATATAGAACTTGGATTTGCGCATCGTCAATGATGAAACATCGATGTTCATTCTTGGATTACAGTTAACTTTTTTTTGATTTGAAAACCATAGAGTGCTTACCATAAACAAGGTCTTCAGTTTGCGATATTCTTCCGAAAAGTCAAACAAATAGAACAGGAGATATCGATAAAAATAAGTTTCGAACAAAATAGATATCTATGTATGGTGTACGTAAGTTGGTTTTTTGTGGATACTAAGTCACCCAACTTGACACCACTGCCGCCATATTTAAATTTTCTTGCATGAGATTGATAATGGGATTCGCATGGATTCTTTTGAATATTTTGACTTGGTCATCTCCATAACCTTCTATTGGGAAGCTGAAATAACTAGCTATTCGATAAAACGAACCAGGTCAAAGTCGTGATAGAAAATCCCTCTTAGAGCACCCCTGGTAGGCTTTAATGGTGGTGGACGACTCTCCAGAGTTTTCTTTTTCCTTAGCGAAAGTTGCTCTTTAAATAGAAGAGTAAAAGATGTCGAATGCTCCAGTGCAATTTTTCACACAAAATCGTGAACAAAAAAAAAAAAAAAGTACTGTTTCACTGTTTCTTTGCATTTAGAGGCCCTTTATAAATTTGGTGTTTAAATTCGATAGATTTTTCCTTAAGATGTGTTAAATGTGATGGCCGTGGCGACTGCCAAACTCTTAGCAGGCCTCGCGCCTTCCTTAAGCAGTTTGAAGCCGTCGGGTATCCGCTTTATGAAACGTTATTTTTTTGAGGAGGTAATCTGGCATGGGAGATGCCCTCACAGCATTCACACAGCCAATATATGTATAATTGTAACGCGCATTATTATCCACTGAGCTTAGTCAACAGCCTACACTTTTGAATCATCATCATCATCATTAGTCATTGAAACAAAAATTCTGCTGAAATTGCAAACTGATCAATTTCATATTTGCTGCTAAGCCACTAGTAATTTTTATGAATTATATAGGTAGGAACAATTATGGGTTTCTCTTTCAAAGGCAAAATATAAAACAAAAAGCAAATGTTCTCGGAAAAAACAAAGCAGCATGAGCCTTCTTCGTGAAGTACTTGTATAAAGAAGCAAAGAAGCATTGGTAGAATAAAGCACCTTGTATGCCTTACACATACTGTGCATGTATGCGAAAGTAATTTGAGAACACTGCAACATATCAGCTAATTAGCTCCCCCTAATGTCCACTAATTTACTGTTGATGTTCTTATTGATGACGTTGACGTACAATAGAGTAGACACCTTCAAACAAGCAAAAAACGAAAACCATACTGAAATAGAAAAGAATAAACCACAATATGATGTGTAAATTTCATCCAAGTCACACGGTAGTAACTGAGAGACTTGGAAGAAAACAACTTCAACGACCTAGTTTGGAGGCTCGCAGAGAGATTCAAGAAACCAAAATCGTTTGTTGTTTTTTTAGCAAAGTTACCAAAGCGTTCCGTCATAACTGGTTTCTTGCAAATCTGTTGTAATAAAACCGTTCACAATCAAAATTCCATAAAAAAGGCAAACAAAACTTGAATTTTTGTGTGAATTCTTCGAATCAAACTGAACTGAGTTACACTTGTTATTTTACTGTGAGAAAATCAAAACTTTGTTTTACTAGAAGTGACATTTTCAGGGAATTTTATTTACACATTAGAGCCTTTCAAACCAGCTTAATCCTTCAGTTTGGGGCATCTTCTACTGAGAGTTTTTGGGATTCAAGGAAACCAAAACATGCCTTTTGTTTCGTTGAAACATCTGCCTCGGGCGAGCTGTTTTGATACCAAGCCCTATAGTAGTGTTCCACTAATTTTTTCCCGAGATTTGGTTTCTGTTAAAGAAGGGTTTGCCCAATTGTCTAATACTTTGCTTTAGCCAGGGCAAGGCATTTACATATTAAATGAGAGCTGCCTGCCTATCAGTGTTGTTTGCAATGATGCGTTTTGATTTTTGATCGCTGTTGAGCGTACGGTAGCCTCGGGCATTACCTGAACCCCACCTGAACAATATTGGCAAACCCTTGTCAGCTCACTGAGATACCACTCTACTACGACACGAAAAAAGATTCCTAAACCTATCCTGCAACAGCTTTGTAACAGCTTTGATTAATCTTCCAATCGCTTCTCCTTTATGGTCGAAATTCGCTTGCAAAATATGGAAAATGAGAGAAACTATATGTACTTCCCAATTCCTTCATGACCCAGGTGTATATTTTAAAATGGTCTTTCAATACTCGTGTCTAACTGTTTTCAATCATCTTCCTCCTCTTTAGCGTATGGATCTTGGCGAGTGTCCTAAAGTTCATGACTTGGCCTTCCGTGCTGATTACGACAATGCGGCCAAAAATCGTGATTACTACTATGACATTGAGGTATGTATGCTTGCTCCTGGAATATTGCTTCATAAACTAATGCATTGATATTATTAGGCCATGGAACACCTACAAGCCTTCATCGCGGACTGCGATCGTCGCACAGAGGCTGCGAAAAAGCGTTTAGCTGAAACACAGGAGGAATTAACTGCTGAGGTAGCTGAAAAAGCCAATGCTGTACATGCACTTGCCGAGGAAATTGGTAAGAAACTTGCAAAAGCCGAAGCTTTAGGTGAAGCTGGAGAGGTCGAAGAGAGCATCTCGCTAATGAAAGAAATCGATGAACTTCGTGCAAAGAAGGTGAAAGCCGAACATGAATATCGCACATCAATGCCGGCATCAACATATCAACAACAAAAGTTGCGTGTTTGTGAGGTGTGTTCTGCTTATTTGGGTATTCATGACAATGACATCCGTTTGGCCGATCATTTTGGTGGAAAACTCCACCTGGGCTTCATGGCGATCCGTGAAAAACTAGCCGAACTGGAAAAGACTGCCGGACCGAGAAAGGCTGACTTACGTCGAGCAGGCAAGTACCATGATCGTGACGATGATAAACATAAGTCGAGATATTTCGTTGGAGGTCGTGAATTGGACAGACGGTCCCGGGTCCATCGTTCCCGCAGTCGTGATCGTAAGCATAAGTCCAGCAGGCGTTCGCCAAAATCACGCAGTCGTAGCCGTAGCCGTGGTCGTAGCAGTACTCACCACAACAATCGTCGAAGGTCACCATCCAGGGATCGGTATCGCCGTTAGGATCGAACGACTACTACGTCCACCAACGATTTGTTGTGAGAAGCGCACTGATGATGCACGTATGTAGATTGGTGTCCTCTGATTTTTTTTTCTTTGTAAACTAGGATAATTATATTAATCTTTAAAAAGTTCACATTTTTTCTCAAAACATAATTAAAATGAAGACGGTGAGACGCACGGCTCGGCGTCTGCCACAGTATGAGCTCAGTTCAGTTTCTGTTTTCTTTTCACCCATATAATGGCAATGGCGCTGTAATCGTGAACGTTTTTTTATAAAAAGTAGGAATGAAACAGAACTCGACAGCGTGTATATTTGTTTCATGTAAGTTGAACAATAAAAACTATTTTAATCGGATTTAAATATAAAGAGAAATACAATAAACTGATAAATCGTGAACTTTGTAATTATTTTCTTGTGTTAATGCGAAACATACTGGGGCAGCAGCCAAGAAGGTTAGGATGACTAACGTAATTTTCGTGTTGGGGCCATTTTTATCTGTCAAGTGTGGTCGGATTCACCTACATGTGACTACGTTGTACTTCGTAGAGGCGTGTTTTTTTGAAACCTAAGCCAGCCAGAAGTCACGACTCACATCCGCGTCACGTTGAAATTTACTGAAATTTCGCACCAGACACCAGGCCAGAATTCTCTGAAAAACAAGTATCACGAAAGAAATTTCGCCAGGCCATATCAGAAAAACAAATTGACTGTTAAAAACGTCGGAGAGTGTGAAGTCTCCAAACGACAAAAAAGTTTTTTCTCGCCTTTTTTTAAGATTTTTTCATTCCTGTTGTAGTTCGCAGTATTTTTTTCGCTTTATCCACCACGCCTATGGTTAAATATAGCTGATACATACACCGCATGGGATAGGATTAGCCAGTACTTCGACCTAACGAACAACCTGTTGTCTCCACTAAACGATTGTGATATCGACTTTTCAAACGAAAAAAGCTGTCAATTTGTTTGCGCCTTGTGCTTAGACTCCACAAATGAGCGTGAGCTTAAACAAAACCTCATTTAGTACCAGTGGTACCAGACAAATGCCAATTGCTGTTAACGTTGATGTTGTACTGGTGACGGTGAGTAGAATGGATTTAGTTTTGCTTTGTTGTTCGTGCGCGTCGCTGGGCGATTTCAGTGCAACAACATGCCGCGACTTGTGAGAGTGTTTTGTTACAGGTTTTTATTTTTGTTACGAATCGTCTAGATTAGAATGAGCAATTAAATGACTGTGTATTGATAGCGATAAGCTATCTCTCTGAATCTCTCTGAGACGGTGCAGCGTTCCATCCTCTGCTTTCCCGAAAGTCATCTGCGATCACTTAGGCTTCACTACTAAGGTCTCGAACCTGAAGGCTTAGATTCAGAGGCCCTCATCGCCGCAGCATTGTTGTCCATTCGCTCAATATGATCGAGACAATGTAGGCTGTTTAGACTGCGTTTCGCGCATTTCTTTGCGCCAATTCCGGTGCATATTTGAAAAACTTGTAGTGTTTCTCAACTTCACAGAGCATCCTATTTCCTAATTCGGCCATCGTCATGTAAAGCTCAAGATGATAAATGCTATCCCAGACAGATTTCAAGTCTACGACGAGATGTTCGTTTTCAGGGCTTGTCTTATAGCCACACTAGTTCATGTCGATTAATGTCCTGCAGAAAGGCTTTGAGATGTGCACGCAATATACGTACGTTGGATAGGATCTTACGTGCGATTAGCAGCGATATGCCTTGGTAGTTCTCGCAATGCATAGGATCGCCTTTTTTTTGTAAATGGAGCACACATTGTGGACATGCAGCATGCAACAAATGCCTATGCAACTACTAACAACAAAACAAGGTGGAAGGAATACAAAACCCAATGCTTTCCTTTCAAAATGAAGTCCTTTATTTCATCAGTTCACAGATGAAAAAAATTGTTCCAATTCCAATTTTATTTGAAATAATAGTCATCGTCATCGCTTGATATCCACGAATCAGTAGAAATATCATGGTTCTTGCTGTTGTGCGCTAATTCTTCTTGTTCTTGAAAATCAATTGCATTCATTCTACAATCTCGGACAATGCGCCTCTTTTCATCCGGACAAACATAGCGAATTCTCTCCCCATTCTCTGCGTTAACAATGAATTCATCTTCAAGATCGTAGAAACCTTCTTCGGTGTCATATAATCCTTTTGGTATGTGTCTAGCTGGTTTTTCTTTGGTTAAGAAAGTCTCTCCCACTGGTGAAATACCTTGAATAGTTTCAATCCAGAAACGTCTATCGTTTACAGAGCAATAATTCCAATCATTTTGGTGGAACTCCAAACCGTCGCCGAAGTATATTTCGTAGCTGGTACATTTGCCTTTGACGAAAAGTCCACACATTTTGAATTTCGACGGATGGAGGATCATGCCGCGTCCATGAAATACTCCACTCTTGAAATGTCCTTGATACATGGTTCCATTTGGATAACGATACGTCCCGAAACCAGTCATTTTACCCTCATCGTCTAACTGGCCGCTATACGATGATTCTGTGCAGAATTTTGGTTCGGATTCTTCTTGTATTTTTTTCTGTGATGACGACATATGTATCTCAAGCAAACAAAGTTCTAGAAACTGCTTCAAGCTGTAAAATCAAGTATCGAGTATATTTTCGGATGTGACTTTTGCCTCAAGGTGTGTGTTGTTCAAAAGTAAGACCAGCTGGTTCTCAGTAGCTTCTGTTTTGCGTGATTCTTCTACCCTCGCTTCGCCGCAGGTCAAGGGGTTCCGGTGAACTATCAACTTTGTGAAGCAAAAACAGAACTAAAATGCACGTTGATCAACTCTTAACCCAAATCTCTGACAGCTCACAGCTTTTGCTACTTAGGTTCTGTGCAAATTTATTCAATTTAATCTGTGTTCAAAAGGTACTCCAGGCTAACATCTGTTCATGCGAACATGGTCAAAATTTGCCATGTTTTCTCTAGAATTTCTTCCATCTTCCCTGTTGCTTAGTTCGGCCATAGTCTCTAAAACTGGAAAAGGTGTACGCCTTCCCCATTCGCTCGTATTCCAGTCGTAAATGGGGCACTCTGGTAAGCATCTAAAGTGTGAACAATTTTAGCTTAAGTTTAACTTTTAACTTATTTTCAGGTCTCTGAAACCATCATCATGCAACTTGATCACACCATTGAAATGCTAAATTCATCTAACAAAAAATTCTTCACAGCATAGCTCTTCGTGGTCCTGTCTCTTGTCTACAATCGACGATTAACTTTACAACACGGCAAAGCAGGTCAAAATACAGTTCTCAAACGTCAGTTCAGCTGAGAATAAATGGTGAAATCGCATCAATCAACGCGTTGTGCAAATCAACGCATTGTCCAAATCAACGTTATTAACAGTCGACAGCAGCACATCACTCCTCAACTCTTCACTACGTTTGGACTCATTGCACTATTAGGTTGGCCAATATTTTTCTCACGGAGTTCCAACTTTAAAACTCCTCAGAACATATGTACGTTTTAAACATCCAAGGCTGTCAGAAAAGACAAACCAAGTGCACCACGAAGCCGTTCTTCATTTCGTTTGAGGTCCCTTTCCAGTTCCACACGTCACCTATCGCTGTCTTCCTTCTAAAGAACAACAAATTTAAACCAGCTAACCAGATACCTCTACAACACCAATCCATCGTTCCGAAGCAGCCACCAGCATTCACGTAGTAAGTAATAAATAAAAGGAATCAGCACGCAGACGCCATCAATACCAATACCTGATGAATCAGAGACTGAAATTAACTCAAGGAACGCCACTAAACGCCCAATTAGGGCTGAAAGATCTCTGCACATTCCTGATTTTCCCTTGCTGCAGCAGCACTAGATTTATGAAATAACAAAAAACTGTGTCCGGAATAACAAGAAATAAAATATTTATGAACATTTCAAACCACTGTCTTTTAACTTTTGATAGGTTGTAGTGATTTTATTATGTTTCAACTTGTTACCAGGTAATGATGTATGTTACAGAATTTCGAAGCACGCCATTTTGTAGTGCGACCTTGGGAGCACAGAACTACATCCCAACTTTTTCAGCTCCGGCCTTCATTATTTCTCTTTCGAACGATTGACAAAAATTGGCGGTACTGAATTTGTTAAAAACTTTCCACATTTTGACTCCTCGCCGCATAACGGCACATGTTGTGAGGTTTCTGTCCACTTCATCTTGTAGAGCGAGTTTGTGGGCACAAAACTGCTTCCCAACTTTTTCAGCCTCGGCCTTACTTGAACCTCTTTCAGACGTTTAAAAAAAATTAGACGGCTGGGGTTTGCCAAAAACTTTGTGTTGTTTGATGTCTCGCCGCATAACGGTGCATGTTATGGAATTTCTGGGGACGTCATCTTGTAGAGCGACCTTGGGAACACAAAACTGTATCCAAATTTTTTCAGCCCCGGCCCTCCTTAGACACTTTTCAAGCGTTTCAGAAAAAATTGGAGCTGAAAAACTGGGCGCGATACCTGCTACTTTTTCTGGGCGCCTAGTACTTCAGAAAAATTTTTGTATGAACTCGGAAATTTCACCAAAGACCTACGTCACAGCATGGGTGGTTTGTTTCCCACCCCCATGCCATTTGACTGTGATTTTGCATATATTTTTCCACGTTTTGACTTGTCACCGCACAACGGTAGATGCTACGAAAATGACAGTGACCTTATTTTGTAAAGCGACTTTGTGCGCACAAAACTGCATCTCCATTTTTTCAGCCCCGGCCTTCCTTAAACCTCTTTAGGACGTTTGAAAAAAAATTGGCGGGAACGAATTTGTCAGAAACTTTGCACGTTTTGACTCCTCGTCGCATAACGGAACATGCTATGAAAATGCCAGACACCTCATTTTGTAGAGCGACCTTGAGCGCATAAAACTGCATCACAACCTTTTCAGTCCCGGTCTTACTTACACTTTTTTGGACGCCTGAAAATAAATTGGCAGGACCGTCAGAAACTTTGGACATTTTGGCTCCTTACTCCTTTCTGGAGACGTCGTCTTGTAGAGCGACCTTGGGAGCACAAAACTGCATTCCAACTTTTGCAGCCCCGGCCCTCTCTAAGGTAAAATTTTATATGAAAACTCGGAAATTCCACCAAAACGACCTACGTCACTCATGACTTTTTCAAAGTTCGATATCTTGGCTTCCAGGACACGTAGAGACCTAAAATAAACGCCCAAAAAAGTGGTGGAGCAACTAGTTTTTAGAAAAAATAAAAAGACTGTCATATTTAATATATACGTATGTATTTATTAACTGGCAATGATGAAAAGTATGAACATATGTACATATAATGTTTGGTTAGTAATCTAGGGCTTGTAAGATGTTCTGTGATGTTTCTAGAGATGATGTGGAGGTTGTACAAAGTTTGGAAGTATAATGAAAGTGTTTGTCAGCATGGTGAGCAGATAAAACTACAAAGACGATGATGGGTGGTGACTGCTGAAGCAGGCATTAGATTGGTTATGCTATGATGTTTGCTACGTTCACAGATTAAACAGCAACTGGCGTTGATGTCTGTCTGCGTGAAGATTGGAGTTGCTTAAGAATGGTGCGTGCTAGAGGAGATGTAACCGCTGATATCTGGTTAATTGCTCTTTAGTAGTTTTCCCTTGCCCCATGATGCAATATCAACTGAAGTCCAATGTCCTGTTGAGTTCTTATAGCAGGCTGAAACCATGAATTCGGTTTCTCCTTCTTTACCTGTGCAGTATTGATGACGGGGGTCCATCTGAGAAATGGAGATGGACCTCTGGATGGAGCTCTCCTGATCTAAGAGCTCTAACACTTCGACTGTAGACAAATAAACACAAGATCTTGATTTTTTTCAGATGGATAAGCTTTATTTTCTATTACTTCTTTTTCTATTTTGTTTTTCTTTTCACTTTGTATCCATTTCTACTTTGTTTTTCATCTTTTTCATGTCAATATAATATATTTAATCCATAAATAATTTAATTTTTGATTATAGTATGTTTTTCTTGTATGTCTAATATAATGTTTTGTTTTATTTATAAATATTCCATTACTACCAATAATATTCAAATCCAAAATAAATTAATACAATAGACTAAAGTTACGTAAACACTTTTGCTTGGAAAATTTGGCACTGCCAAAGAAAGAAACGGTGTCTTCTAGTATGATTCCGCAAAAGTTAAAGAAAGAGCGAAGGAGAAGTCTATTATAATATGTATGCGTGCTTTCCACTAAACTTAACAACGGAAAATTAACAGTTAAAATGCGAGTTATTTACACTTGATGTACAAAATGTTTTTGATTTAGGTTTGACACTTTGTGTGTATTTCTATATATAATACAGGTTTTGATTATCCTAAGCCGCCATTTTAATTAACCTATGGTACTAAGCTTACAAAACAATGGCGGCGTATTAAAGATATGATTATGCATATGCAAAATAAATAAATTAAGCTAAACTATGTGTTTTATTTAATATGCTGCATGGAATTTCATAAATACTTTCATCACTGGGGATTTACTTTATTCTGAGACTTTGGTCTGCGTTGGCAGACAAACAGGTTGGCGGCCAGTTTTTGCAGTGCATTTGTCAAAAGGGGGGGAGTTTTTTTGGTTTTTGATATGCTGTTAACGCTATTTTGTTTGTTGTCTTCGACGGTTGCTTGTTGGTTGGTGTCTGTCACTCGGTAGGGCCATATTAACTAGGTACACGAATAGATGGTTTCATCAAAAGGCTTTACACGAACACGTTGCTTGTAGTGATACTCCTTGAGGTATGACTTGAGTCGACTAGGTATTTCCATTTCGGTAATGCCATCGTATGTGGTATGACTAACAATTGTCGCTCGACACAGCTGTTGTAGGGAAAACGTTGTGTTGCGGTGCAAAGGAATGGCTAGCATCGGCTCAAAGAACATTACACAGAAAGGGTCTTTGTAATGCTCAAGCAGGCCGGTCACTGTGGGCGCTGTAAACACACCGGGATCATGACAGTCGAAACTGAATCTGTGATTGAATTGTTCAATACGGGCGTGTAAAGATCGCCCGTACTTTCGGAACGTCACAGAGAACAGATATTCTTCCTGTGCTGAGTCCCTGAGGAGGAAAGTTCCTTCCGGTTTTCCTTCGAGCAGACGCTCGGCCTCGTAACGATCCATTTTGCCCCAATAGAAGGTGGATTTTGTGATTTTCTCCAAGTCCGGCACCAGACAGTGAATGTAATCGACCTGCGAATGTACTACCGTGCCATTTGGTGTTGTAACCGTGGACATTGTGGAGGAGGGTGAAGCTGCAATCGAATTGGAGGAATCTGGCTGTGGCTGTGGCGGTGGCACGGCTAAGTCACCAAATAGTGTCACTAAGTGAGAACCAGCTGTTGGAGGCGGATACTGAACGACAACAATTTGTGGTGACACCAGTGGTATGATGACATCGTTGGCAGGTGACCAAATTGCCAAATGATTGCCAGTTGTTGGGGGCATTTCATTTGGGAATGGTGACGCAGCCGCCAGCGGTTGCATTTCAGAATTGCGTCTATTTGATGGAAGTTGGTTTTGCTTTTTACTACTGTTTGGGCGAAGATTTTTGAATGCATCACGACATGTGTATTTACAGTATCGCCACTTGGACGCCGACGACGATGCCGACATTGCGTTGGATGACGAAGGCGTTGACGGTAGTGATGAGGATTTCTTTCGTCGGCAGCAGTGGGTTTTTCCTTCTGAAAAGACAAAAAAAATTTATTTATTAGTTTATGTTTTCAATATTTTTAAAGAAGATTTTGTTTCACATTTTGAGAGAAAAAAAATGTATAGCTCACCTTCTCCGCACGCTGTCGGTCTTCCTTCCGTTGTCGCCGAACATGCTGCTCCAGCTGTATCGGCTTCTTGTGCTACTTCACTAAATTCACCACTACTCGTACTGCTACGATTACTTCCACTTTCATTGTTGTTACTGCCCTGCCCACTGTCACTATCATTGTATACAATTGCACAGTCTTCAAGCCGTTGCATTAAAATATTGATGTTTTGAACCCGATCTTCATCCATATACGGCACTGTCGCAAAATTACTCACGAAATTATTATTATTGAAGATCACCGATGGACGTACATTCAAATTATTTAACTTAGTCTCATTCTCCTGATCACAAGCGATGTTACGTCGAAATCTTATGGCATTCAAGGTCACGTTTGAACGTTCAACATTCAAATTATTATTACTACCCGTAATGACATCTGCTGACGAAGTTGATGGTGATGTACTATCATTGTCTCCCGGCTCCATTTTTGCCAGTTGAATCTTTATAACTATCTGCCGATGATTATTGTGTGAGGTGTTTGGATCTGCTAGTGCTTCGAGACGCAAATGTGCGTCAGTTATGACGTTAATTATTCGCTTCAACTGGTCGAGATTTACTGACGAATTATTTAATTCTGATTGTGAGATGGTCACGGATTCAACTGCAGGAGCTGTATGAACTTTTCCTGAATTGCGTTTCCTTTGACTTTTATTTGTGGCTGCGTTTGAACCTGATAGTGTCGTTTTACTTAGACGGTGCCCCATTAGTGTTAAAATTTAAATAAAGTCAATTAAGACTCAATACATTTGTTGGTTTGAAAAAATATGGAAGAGTTGTTTTGTTACAAGTCTGGTGTCCAATGTTGTGAACTTTAAATCAATTTTTGTGAAGAGAATCTGTAATGAAAAAATAGCAAATCATTAGCATGGAAAATGAAGATTTTAATATGTACATAATAAAATTAATTAATGTGTCAAAATATGATTCTTAGAAAACCGCCCTCTACGTTCCGGATCTGGGGACGGTTTGGCATGAAAGGTGGCACAAAACAGGGAAGAGGGACCTCAACCAATTGTGCGCAGCTGAGACTAGCTAGCTAAGAATGAAGCTGGCTGGAAAGGCTTGTTGCTTAGGACTGAGATCCAGTCCAGGTGAGAATGGCAACCAACCTAATCGTCGTTTTGGGTTAAGCGTTAAACGAGTCAAAATTTAGTTGTCACACTGAATAAAGTTTAAAACCAAACTACCTTAGCTAGCCCCTCTGGAAGTGACCAAAGTTTTAAGTGAAGTTATTGGTAAGCACTGTCAAAGTAAAATTCCAGCAAAGTGACATCCCGCGCCTTTTGATTGTAAACTTATTTCATCGTTTGTACAATGGAGAACAAAGAAACAAGTAAATAATAAAACTTATCTCCTCGCAAGTAAACAAAACTATACAACGAACTACGCACTTACAGATAATCAGATGAAATCCTCACTCTTGAGTAAAATTTCGTGAAGGAATGCAAATAGCAAATTTAATCTCTCCCACAAGCTTATTAAACGTTGGATATACTCGTATGCTTTCTTGACTTTGCCTTATCTAGATGTACGTCATAAATATTTACGAAATTCTATTTCAAACCTTTGGACCTTCGAAGTTGTGCGCATCTTCCCACGAAAAAAAAAATAAACAACTGAACTGTGTTAGAAACAACCGCCAACGACTGCTATCGAACAAAAGAACATGATCTCAGCTGTTTGCATTTCTCCTGTTAAAACGTCAGAGATAACATAATGACTCTCAATTATACGTCAAATGGAATTTGTAATTTCATTAAGACTTGGAATTGTAAAATTTCCTTTACGACCTACTAGAGTTGTGCCAAAGTGTCAATTAATTTACGTCAATTATGTCGTGTCTAAGCGAAACTATCGCACTTCAACGCCCTCAACATTTACGTTCAAGTCTCTCTAATTAAAACTTCCTAAAGTAATTTAATAGAGAAGGAACGTCATATTATTTCCTTACGCATATCTTATCAAATGTCAAACGCACACAGACATTTTATTCACATTTTCATTCATGAAAATGTAATCGACAAATACAAGTAAATACATACATCCATATGTACGTAAGTTTGTATGTACATCGGCGGTTTATTCAACTTTTTTGCTGTTGCGAGGTTGAGGAGCTGTCATTTATGGACACAGGCTTTTTTTGCATGACAATCGATTGGATTAACTACGTGAATTGCTTTAATAATTGTTTTGTTTTGTCCAGTCTCATGTTTTATTTGTAAATCAGCTAAACAGTTGGTAACACCATCGCATAACTTACAAACAACTGTCAAAACACACGTGGGGAGGTCACAACCGTTAATACAAAATGGAGCAACCAAAGCCGTTCATGTGGGATAACGATGGTGGCGGCTTATATGGAATTAACCAAAAACAGAGACCAATCTACCACGACAAAATAAAACCCAAAATTGGCAAAAGAAGCGTAGCGTAGTTTATCCGAGGAAACGAGATGACCAAACCGGGGGTGGCAAATGAACGTTGTGTGATGAAATTTAATGACACCACTTCCGTTCGATGTTGTTTTTTTTCTTTCTCTCTCTTTCGTTGATCGGAAATAGGCTTTGAAAGTGGATTTGCGGTCTATTTTTGGCAGAGATTGCGGTGACTTTTTTGACACCCACTTAATTTGCATACAGCGGAAAATGTAGGTTGTTTGGAGAAATGTAAATAAATCAAAAGAAAGGCAAAAAAAAAAAAAATGGAAGGTGATAGGAGCGACAGTGACAAGTAGGAAGTAAATTACGCTGTCTGTCATTCGAGTTTAGCAGATTGGAGTGGGAAGGAAAACACCTTTAAGAACGATATTTTGAACGTTTTGACAGTGAAGTAATTAATGTCATGTGGTGCCTTAATTTATGGCGATTAAAATGTTAATGGGAAAAAAAGAAATGCAGGTCATTAGGCGAAGGAAGTTCTCATTCCTGATACCAGTGGTTGTGATTTATTGATTTCATGTATTGTTCTGCTTTTATAAGTCAGGCAGCAGGTGTGTGACTCTTAACCAACTAAACCAAATTTGCAACGACCGTTTCAATATGTAATTAAATTCCAATTACAATGGAATAAGTGAAACACTCTAAGTTTGAAAGATAATTGACTGGCGAACGCGACTAATGTTTGCTATTATAGTCTTCCAGACAACGCAGAGGCTGTCTAGCTCTCGGTACAACACCCAGCGCCTGAATTCAACTTAAAGTAGATTTAATACTAAAAGCAGGTAAGGTCCCTCAAGCACTCCCTATAAATCACAGGCCGATAATAAATGGACCTCTTTTTCTGGAGAAAGTCCTCGACCTTCATGTGAAAGAAATTGCAATCGTATATCTTAATCACAGCACGCCTATCAAAAATGTAAATCTGTTGAGACACTACCTGTCTTGGACAAACAGTTGTGGTCTCAGTGCGAATCGGTTTAAAACGATTCACACGATTCAACGATTTTCACTAAGAAACTGAAAGTGCCACATATTACTCCTACCAAGTTAAATCGTATACGCCCCAACTTCTTAGCCAAATATCTAGGACTAGTCCTAGACAGAAAGCTTTGATGGAGATAGTGATGATGATACCGCTTGAAACTGACTTTAACAAGCGCTAGGAGCCAGCGCGACCCTTGAGCCTTTCTAGCCGATATAGCTTCCTTCAGACGTCGTCGTCAAGCCGCTGCATGGCTCAACATCAAACCAATATCATGCTCAGATATTGCGATTTATACCGACAGCCAAGGTGTAAGCAGATTCCTGCTATCCATAACAATAAAATCGGTGGCAGTAAAGGACTGTCAAGTATTTCATAATGAAATTGCTAAAAAGTATAGTTTCACACTTTTCTGTTTCCAAACCACAACGACATCAGTGGAAACTGTGCGGCAAATAGAAGAAATCTTGATCAGGTCAAAGGACATACAAAGGTCATTTGCTAAGCAAGATACATATGTGTATTGATGCTCTGGCGAAAGCAAGTCATAGATAGTTACATCTAGTTTGATACAATATCGCTAGAATCATTTGACCTATCCTCGATCCTAAAAGACCGAAATCCTTAATTCGATTAAGAAGAGACAGTTTTTTAAAATTAACCAACGTCAGAACACTGCATCTTTGGCAGATATGCTCAACAACTGGTCAGCTGGAGAGATAAGGAAAAAGAGGAGAGTCCAAAATGCACTTCCATCTGCATCAGCAAATTTTATCTGTCACCAGAAAGCACATGTCAACTCTGTATGAATGAAATTTCCGATTATTTTTATCGCATCGAAAAATACGAACAAACCCGACATTTCAGTGTCAACCAAGAGGTCTTGCTAACGAGAACATCAATCAGTTAAAGAATATAAACCTGATAAGGGTAATGATGCACCAATAGTACACTTCATTGATAAAATATAAAATGAAGCAAGTTTGGCAGCGTTTGAACAGATATGACTGTGAGTCACACCGATAAGTGATAATTTTGACACTCCTAACGTGATACGTAATAGTAACTATTTCACAATTTCCTTTTCAATATTACACAAAAATTCTAACAGTTAGCATTGCGTAAGGGTTGAATGGTGGGCTTTGCATAGATTTCGACATGTCAGAGTATTTGATTGTGCAACTTGTTATGCAACTCGTTCCTGTCGAAATTGAAGCTGAAAATGCACTCTTTGTCACAGTAAACCGAAAAACCACGCACCATTTCCGAGAGTCAAAGTACATTCCAATGACGTTTGCACTTGAATTTATGTATCTTATCGTAGTTTTCTCAGAACACCCACCGATTCCATTTAAAGTTAAATCAGAAAAAATGTTTTTATCGCCAATGATGTTAATCACTTTATTTCTAGAGAAAGATACCATTGTCACAATAAAACTGTTATTCAATGTCGAACAACAAATAGTGGACATATTCCGCTAGGTACACGTTTGTATCTGATTCTTATTAATTTGTTACTTGATCAAACTAAACACTGTCAATGACTAAGAAATCATAGGGGATTATCATTTTGAAAATCAATAACTTATGTCACAATCTCACTAAAACGAGAACAACATTTTGCATTCATTGACAGTTGTCTTAAGGGGAAATATTATACGCGAATCCATGGGTAGACGTTGAAAATGCACTCAGATCTTTTCTAAAAGTAGGTAGAATCACATCTCTGTTAAGCCGCCGCAACTCAAATTATAACACAAATCATTCACTGAAATGTCACCAAATTTAAGGATGTTTTGTGACAACTTAACACAGTTGTTAAAGGATTGAGAAATGGAAATTATCTAACCCGATTTTAATTGGTTATTTCCCAAACTGTAGCTGAATTTACATTTCCCAAACGCGAGATTCGGCCACACACCACTATCCTCTGTCACAAGTACCAATAAATTATTTCAAACTTAAATTGACCCCTTTAATTCCCAACAGTCGCATGTAAATAGACACAAGTTGTTTTTTTTTTTTTAAATTTTGTGCAAGTATTTTTTTTCCGTTTCAATTTGGTTGAAAAATCATCTCAAAATATCACAACGGCCACAAAGAGCAAATAACAATTTTTTTCTACATACACCACACAGTTACACGCACCTTTTCTTCTCAGAAATTTCCACCGATCATGATGAGTTCCGCTTAAAATTAATTCTGTTAAAATTTCCAGGAATCCAAACCGAAAAAAATTCACAAAACACCTTTCTCTTGCTCGAGACGTCTTTTCGCTTCAACACAAAACCATTGACTGAATCGATGCGATTCCGAACGACTGTGCGCTAGCTGCTGAGTGGTGTGGTGCTAGTCTGTTCAAGAAAATTGTGAACACAATTGTTGACCAAGGTCTGGACGGAGTGAACGAATGAATTGAAATAAACAGGCGTACGATCGAGTCTCTCCATTGTACTCGTACTCTCTACGGCGCGTTATACTATCACTTTTGCTCATTTGGATGCTTTGTAAAATGGTGACGCATCTGCTCATGCCCACTGCGCGCCAGTGCTCCATATAATT
The DNA here is from genome assembly GCA_917880715.2 of Matsumyia berberina. Taxonomy (NCBI): domain Eukaryota; kingdom Metazoa; phylum Arthropoda; class Insecta; order Diptera; family Syrphidae; genus Matsumyia; species Matsumyia berberina. The sequence continues at coordinate 54,189,389 of OU862870.1, forward strand.
TGGAGTGATGTCACAAAAGTAACTACATATACGATAATCCATGAATCATCAGCGATCAGTTCTGTTGCAATCAAGAGAAGGGGTTACATGCACAAGTCACTTGTTTAAAAAAGGGGGCAGGTACACATTCACTGGCGTCTAGACAGGTTGACTTTTTGATCAGACGTCAAAAGTTGAAAGCCCTAGAACGGATGAGTCACACGTGGTCACTATTCGTGAACTTGTGGTTTTGAGGTAAAGATATGTATGTACATTTTTTATCAGAAAAAAATAAAAACAACGTTAAAACCTTACGCATCGCAAAATTCGATGAGTGATGTCAAAGTAAAGAATTTCTGTCCGACTTGGTGCGCGGTTCAATGGGATTCCCAGAATTTTAGAGGTAATTGGGTATATTTAGAAAAAAGATATTGAACCGGAGATACTTAGGTAGGTGGAAACAAAATGTGTGAAGTATGGCGCGGTGAATTCATATGAATTTGTTCAGGTAGGTGGTAGCATAATAATTGGAATTCAAATGAATGGACCACTACTGTGGAAATGGTTAAGAAGTGTAAATTTATTGTTTTATTGATGCATGCAGAGTTTTCAAAGAAAAGTCAGTTTCTTGTTTGAGATTTAAATTAGACGACAACAGTGGAAATTGTATTTTTTCTACCACGGAGTTATCGGGAAATTAGTGCCAGTGACAGTAAAACTTGTATTTTCGCACATTACTCCTATTTATGACGTTGAAAGGCAGTAGCCAAGTGGTGTGTCTGATGGAGAACTTCTCATCAAAGACAAAAGAGGTCATACAAATCAGAAGGACAAATTGGATTTGAAAATCTCATAGAAGGAAGAGCATGCTGATAAATTCTATGATCACATACTTTGCAAGCTGTCAACAGACGTTCACGGTTAATATTTGTATTCACAGACCGTTATCGAATATCTTAAGGCGTGATTTTCGCTCGAAACCACCAAGGATATCTTTGCTCGCCTTCGACATAGCCCGTGCTTTAGCACCATAAAGAATAACTGCGACGATTAAGGTCTCATAGAGTATCCTTAGAAGTTTTATGTTGGGATACGGCTTTGCCACTCAATTGTGTTCTTAGCCCAACGTATCGAACAAACAAATGGGGTGGCCGTGGTATAGCGGTAACAGCTTCGCTTGTCACACTGGAGATTCCGGGCCTAACTCCTGATGTCGAGAAACATTTATGTATTTCTAAGAACATAAACAGAATCGATCAAGTGCGAGAGCTAAGGTCAACTACACTGCAAAAGCATAACTCTGGCAGTAGAGATGTCATAGCTTGAAGAGTTGGTCGAATTAATAATAATGATGACATCAGGAGATTGAAAACTAAACCGTGAATGTATAGGCAATGGCAAAAGCCTCATAACCGTTCCCAGTTATTTAGGACGCCAGTGAAACCAAATATTATCTGAGTTTCAATACAATACATGTGCAATACATTTAGAAAAAAAAAGTAAAATAGCACCACTCCAAGGCATATGGCAGACAACAATAATTTCAAGGTACGTAGTAGTAGCTCACCTAGATTTCACTTTCTACAAATGAAACCGCTGGTACTTCGATTTCGCAAAAAAGCTCTTAGCAGCAGCTACTTCTTTGAGCGGAAAGGTTCATACTTCAATGGTTTGGGCACGTTCAACGCAAGCCCCCAACTCGGCTTCCAAAACATGCCATGGAATCCGTGCCATCGGGTAGGCCTCGCCTGGGTAGGCCTAGGATGAGATGGCAGAATCAAGTCCGAAAACTCACCTCTACCCATATAGGGAAAGCCTGAAAGCCTCTGATGATTTAGAGTCGATGGCAGAAGATTGGGAGATGTGGAGAGTCAACTTAAGCACCCTAACCCCGGAACCCTCATAGTGGATAAGCGGGTCATTGAAAATGATGATGATGATGAACTCTTAGCTCACCAACTCAGGTAGGTCCTATGTCAACTTAAAGGTCTTAACGTATCGGCCACGTCTATGAGCTCATCGTTTTTAGTTCCTACCTCAGTTGTTATTCGCTTTTACCTTGACTCCTTTTCAACACTACTGTCCCTGTTTTTCATAGCTTGACTGTCCATTAGAAGCTTCTCGGCGAACAAAGTTGATGCATTACAAAACCCTGATATTATTAGTCGTAGTACCAGCATTCGAGGTACTTAACCAGCAGAGGGACCACAGCAGATCAGATGTCAATCTCCTTCGAGAAAAAAAGATATTAGGTCCCGACTATGAGGAGGAAAATTGGAGGAAAACATAAAGGCTCGACCTCTATAAGCTGTATGAAGATATAGTCCCTCAAAACCAACACTAAAGTGGTTCGAGCTCATTGAGCAAATTGACAAGAACGAGCAATTGACAAGTAACCCCAGCCCTTAGAATCAAGACGAGAAAGAAGACCGTTGCGTTACAAAGACCAGTGCCATAGCGACTGGATCAAAAGAACTAAAAGTGTCATGTCTGGGATCAAAAAGGTGAAGGGCTGCAGAGAGATTTCCCAAGGCTTAGGCGCTTGTTAAGTAAGTAAGTATCAAAGTTTGTCATGCTAAATTACATTTACATATGAAGCTGTGCAAAACAAGAGTATCATTTCCAATACAAAGAGGAGACATATCAGACTATCCGTTTACCAAATTTGACACCATGACATCCCCATGTAAATGACAGCTGACATGTATTTTAATTTAGTATGTCAAGTTCAATAACTTTTGCTTCAACCCCCACTCACATACGTATGTATCTTTCTAACCCCTTTTCACTCTCATCTCTAATAGAACAAATTAAATAGGGTTTGAGGTTTGTTTTTGCATATAAAACATCAAGCAACGCAGAAGAACTCTGTTTCACAAGGGGCTGAGAAAAATGTCACAAATTTAAGTACCCCTCAAAAGCAGTAAAATTAGCACTCGTTTGGGTGCCACAACAGCTTAAAGGGCCTTCATTTCAAAAGGCTAGCCAGGGTATTAATCCGTAAGAAATAATATTCACAAGCAGAATCCTTTTTTGAGGGCACAGTTTGTAGAAGATTGCTTGTCAGAGCATAGCTAATCGGATTAGAAAAAAATTAAAGGTGAAGTACTTTGGAGTACAAGTACCCAAGCACATCTGTTTCAGTTTGTCGAAGGGGTTTGTTCTACAAGAATGATTGCAAAGTTTAGTCGAACTGAAAAGTACTTATAATTTTTCTTCAAGGAAAAAATTGAAATGCAAGAATTTTTCTGAATAGAAGACAGCATTTCCACGAATTAGTTTCATTTCAAATCCAATTTTCATCTGTTTGAGAGTTTGTTGATGTTGTTGCCGCCTGAATAAATCACAGAAAACTTCCAGAAAAAGTTCCAGGAATATTGTAATTAGTTCTCATGTAGCCCATGCAGTACAAGTGTACTTCTCCTTGCACATCAATTTGTGAATCGAACCAGAGACCCAAGAGGACATGGACGACATGAAACCGCCCACCTTTCACATAACGAAAGGATTTTCTGGAATTGAATTTCAACGATACTTGGCTACAACGCGTACTACACACAACTTTTTTTGTTTATTACTTTTGCCTAGAAATCCTTTACTGTTGTGTAGCGTGCATCGTTTTTATTTATTGTGTGTGTTTTTTATTCCGTGGAACTGGCTAATTGGATTTTCCAGTTAACGGAGTATTCGTCGTTGAATTATAATTTTCATCAACATTTTGCACAATCCGCGTTTTTTTTTTTAAAGGTTCACCCCAAAGGCCAACATCGAGACCAAACCCATACTTTTCCTAGTACTCTTCCCAAATTACATAAAATTCATGGCGGTGAAATGTATGGTATTATCTTTTAATTGAATTGACATTTCGGTTGAAATGTCATTATTGGGCAATGCTCACAAAGTCCACAATTAATTGGAAAAATTAAATCACAAAAGAAAAATTCCCAGAAAGAATTTTGAAATTTTGCCAATTTTTTTTTTATCAAAATAAAGAATTTTAACTGTGGAAAATAAATTTTATCGACCGAAGCGCAAGATCAAATGAATTCTAATCTTCTCAAAGGTTTCTGCGTGTAGTATTCTATTTATTTAGTTTTGAAATACATGTCAAGTGTTTATAACGAACATAAACAAAATAAATTCCATATTTTGTCGCAGAAACTTTTGGTTTTGAGAAAAATATCGTGACATATCTATGCAAATGTATGTCTTTGATAAAAAAAATCTTTAATCTGTAAAAGATTTGTCTCTGGCGTGTTGTTTGTTGTCAAAACGAAAAATTTTAAATTAAAAAAAAAAAAAAACAAGATTTATTAAATGGCCTCCGTCTAGCTAGATGCATGTAATTTGACACTAATGTCATGTGTGATGTCATACTTTTCAGTAAATTATGTCGTTCAAAAATTGAAGAAAAGCCAGAATTATATAAAAAAAAAAAAAACAAACGTGTAAAATCAGAAAAACGCAAGAGAGCTACGTGACAAATATCAGCTAAAACACGTTTGAAAAGCGAATACAAGTGACGTCAATCAAACTTCATTGGTAGTTTCTTACATTCCCCCAAATAGCGAATGTTTTGAAATTCCATCGGACTGGTTATGAGGATGACTGGCAAGTGCTAAGTTATCTGCAGTGAAAAATGATTAATTTCAAAGTTTAAAGACTCGTAGAAAGTCGGTACATGCACACTTTTAGGCCGCGACACACCCCCTTTTGTTTCCAATCCCAAGTACCCTACGATCAAGTGGATAATTTGGGAACTAGAATTTAATCTATTCAGAAGCCGCTACTGGGTTCTGCTTTGTACAGACTACTGCAGATAAGATTATTCTTGCAGGCACTCCAATATTGAGAAAGACCTTTCAACACCAAACACGACCCTATGATGTGCCTCTTCCACTGTTTTCTAACAGATCTTTAACAGAAATGATCTCCTTCGTGGTGATGTAGTCAACGTATCTACAATAGAACTTGGCATAACAACATGACTTATTTGTTAAGAACGCAATATCTTTGAAATTATGAACGTTTCTCATAAAGAACAAACGTAATAGAACTGGCTTGCGTATTTTTCCTATGAATGGATTTCGCAACACATCTGCTTGGGCTTTAAAATTGATTATAAAACACTTTTATTTTCTTCAAAATTTCCGACGACAAGGATTATAATTCCCAAGATAAGACAACAAGTGGTTTGGAATTCTACGATCAAAAAAAAACCCGCAATACTAGTGAATCATAATTCTGCGTGTACATATGATTTATTAACACTTAGCGCATCTACTTGTCAAGCTAATCGTGGAAGTTTTATAGAAAAATTGAGGTCTACGACTTGGTGAAGTCTGCTAGCTCATACTTATTGGGCGGAGGAAATTGTCTCAATCGAATCTCTTACAACCATTCTGAGGCTTATAATCCATTTCTTACGTTGTTGGATTTTCTTCTAAGTAACATCTACGAATGAATTGACTTGGGTAAAGTTCTACAAGTGAGAAGCTAAATTAGATAGCTCATTGCCTGGCCCATTTTACCACGCCGAAATACAAGGTGGCGCAAGAGTCATCACCCTATCGGAAGAGGCTATAATTTTTGCAAATGCGGCAAATGTCACTTCAAATTACAAATTACATTTGTGAAGTAAACAGATACAAAATACACGTCAACAAGACATGAATCGCTATATTCCTAAAGAACGTGGAATAATAGTTTCGATTTTTTTGCGGAATAATTCATCGGTGGTGTTGGCTCAACGTGAATTTCGGCGCAGATTTCCCGGTCGTCCGACACCAACTGGACAAACATTACGACGTTAAGCCGCTCGCCTAGAAGATTATGGGACAACACGAAATGCTGTTAGGTAGGCTGGCCCCGGAGCAGCCGTTCTGCAGAGAATATCGCAGCTGTGACTGAAGATGTCTCAAAGGACCCCGGAGTATCGACCAGACGACGGGCCACGCAATTGGGACATGCTCAACGACTTTCTCCTTCCTCAATTGGATGAATTGGGACTGGACAACATGTGGTTCCAACAGGATGGAGCAACGGCGCATACTGCACGACCCACAACCGAAACTTTGAGTGGCCAAATGGTTACCAATTCTGGCGGCGGCCACTTAGCCGATATAATTTTCTTGACTAAATGAAAAAAAGCAAACAAAAGCAGAACCAAAAATTTTCATTCATAAAGAAAATTACAGCCAAAGAACATCGGGTGACAACTTTTGCGCCACCTTGTAGTTGATCAATTGTGATACTCTCTGCCGCCTTGCCACCGAGTCATAAGAAATAATAGATCCAACTATGTATGCATCTAACAAGCTAACTTCTGTGAAATTCTTTAACGCTTTCCACAGATCCTCCCACCTCTTCTACAATCTCTTTTACACGGATTTTGTCTCAAAGTAATAATTGCTGAGGAGTTCGGCATCTAAACTCTGTTCTGCATTTCAAAAATTGTCGCTTGACGGAATTTACCAACGTATCTATCGTCGTACAAAGACGAACTGTACGGGCTGTACAGCGACATCGGCTTAGCCAGAAGAGTGAAGGTCCAACGACTGAGGTAGCTGGGTCATGTAGAACCCGGAAAATCTTCGAATCCACACCCGGGGGACGGCGCAGTAGAGCAAGACCGCGACTTAAATGGCGCACCTTAGTGGAAAGGGATTTCAACCAACTTAACGTGCGGAATTGGTGACAGCTGACTAAAGATCGAGCTGACTGGAAACGCTTGTTGGTTGAGGCCCAGCTCCACCCCGGACTGTAGCGCCACCTTAAGTAAGTAAGTAAATGGCACAAGCATCTATCAAAATCTGTCGAAAACTGGTAACTAACCTCTAACCTCTGAAGACTGACTATTTTTAACCAAATACATTGCCTTTAAAGGAGCAATTTCTAAAAAATCACAGCAACAAATTAAAGTCCCTTGACTTACTCATCGAAATGCAAACATTTGTACTTTCAAGCAATTCTCGGGTGACTCAGAAGTTTGAGTTAAAATGTTATCTAACGAAAAATGTTCAATGACCGAAAATGACATGATGTGTTAGTCATCGAATTTTTGTACATCATCCACTTGAAATTTTGACACATGAACAATTTTTTAATATAAATAATCTCTTTAACACAAAACTGTCTCAACTTACTTCATAATTACATGAGGTAACAATTGCTAGAGACCACCCCCACTCACAAGACCACAAATGTCATGATCAACAAATAGATAGGATTTCAGTGTTTTACTATCGTCGCACGTTTACATTTATAGATTATTCATGTGTCACGTGTACATATATTTTCTATTTAAAGTAAATAGAGTCATTAAACTTTTTTTTTTTCAAGATCTTTGCTTTTTTGCTTTGCACTTTCTAATATGGTTTAGACACCTCTTGTTAGCGTGTGGTGTGGATTTATGTGACACGAGCAAATGCAATAATCTATTTATTAACACATTTGTATGTTGGAATGTGATAAAATGACGGACGGTGTCGTCATTGTTGGTAAATGTAGGCGCGGCTTTATTCATGGCGTTTCTAGGAAAATGGGGGTGTGTTTTGATTGTGTTTGTTTTGTTTGAAGTAGATTTCTATTTTGTGTTTCTTTGAAATGATACTTTTGCTTTGTCGGAAAATGCTATGACACAGAAATGTTATTTTTCATCAGAAATAGTTGTCATGTCTTGTCATAGTTTTGGTTAAAAAAAAAATCAATACTAAGGAAATTTATGTAGCTTTATGCTGTGTTAGATGTTGCTGGGACTGCGACCACAAACGTCATTCTCTTCAATCAAAAAAAAACCTCTCTTCCATCAACTGGGTTCGATTCATGTTAAGCAGCAAATACATTACTGCCGAACTTGAACAGAGTTGCAGGCAGGCAAAAATATGGTGTCAGAGAGAATTTTGTGTCCGAAACTGTTCTGCTTTGTGTTCAATGAGGTTGTTCTGAACAGTTTGGAACTCATGAGTTAGAACAGAATGAGAAAAATGTCACAGTCAGCTGTGCCTGTCAATTTAGTAAGTTTTCACCATTTTATTTCTGCAAATGACATTTTTCAATCTTTGATAACTATGTATGTATGTGTTAGCGCTTCATGTGTTAGGGCTGTAGTTTTCTGTTTGTCACAAATCTGTTCTGTTGGATAAGCAACCTCATCCACGTTTGAAAAAGTCCATGCCTCTGCGTCATAGAGCAGGACTGGGACGAGTAAGGTCTTAAACAGGGTCACTTTAGTCGTTCAAGAGAGGGCTTTACTACTCAATTGCATTCTTAGCCCAAAGAAAAAAAAAGCGCTAGTGCCGTTGTCTGAATTTATAGCGAAACCTAGGTAGACAAAGTCCTTAACTACCTCAAGGTTATAACTGTCTATTGTGACGTTCTGTCCGAGACGTTTGGGTGTTGGGTATCCTTTCTTGTTGACAGCATATACTTGGTCTTGCCCTCATTGACCCATCTTCGCCGCCTCCGTCTGCCAATATGCCAATATCGTCGGCGTATCCGAGTAATTGAACGGACTTTTAAACGATTGTGCCTCTGGTGTTGGCACGTGAGTTTTGCACTTTTGTTTCAAGAACGATGTTGAAGAAGTCGCATGGCAGCGCATCGCCTTGTTTAAAACTTTTTTTGCCGTCAAAGGTTTTGATCGACTTGATAGAGCAGCGTTTTGCGTTACAACATTAAAACAACAGAAAACTACTGAATCACACTTTATTATGTGACGCGAAAAATAATAAAAGTTATAAACCAAAAGAGGCTACAAAAATGTCCACTGCGATAAAGGTGGTGCCTGTCACTTCACCGTTAAAACCAATCTTGGTTTCTGCTCGTGGCACTCTGCATTTTCCATCGCTCCTCTGTTATTTGTGAACATTTCTGTCAAAGTCTGGTTAAGAGATGGCGATTACAGATGAGCTTATATTAAAATATGGTGGACGAAAGTTGAGAATGAATAATTACTGTCATTTTTCTTGGATAAATATTAATTGGCTTTCGATTGTGTTATTAAAAATGACTGTTAATGACATATTTTTCAGACTCAAGCCTGTCATTATATATAACATATGTATGTAACATAATTCGTGCGAAATGTGTAACACGCACAACATAAATGGTTGCGAGAAGCTAGGCTTTGGCTTATCCCAAGCTGTCGCGCCAGCTATTTACATATATTTATTATGTAACGCAATGCCATGGAAAATTTAAATTCTGCCTCCACCAAATACATTCTCTGTGGCTTATACCTATTAACGTATAACGTATAACCATACCCAACTGGGTAGATAGTAAAATCAAAAAACACTTCTTGGAAGTATTCCCTTGGAAGGCTGTTTCGTAGAAAATCTCTTTACGTTTTTTTGTTCTTGTTGGCTTTCCTTTCAATTTCTAGTGAACCTTTGTGCAAGTTCTTCCTTTGTTTGACATTCAAGAAAGAAAGCAAAGACGACCGACCCGACCCTTATGCCATTCAAAATGAATATCGATTTCCAAAAGTCCAATTAACACGAAAACAAAGAGAATGCAGGTAGCAGGAGAGAGTAAAGAAATCAAGACCTTACAGTTCATGTCATTATCTCTGACTTTTGTATAAACTTCAGAAAAGGATATACCACAGGAAGTTTTTGACAAATCAAACACACACAATGCATCTGTTAGTGGTGTTAAATGAACTTTGAAACCAAATACAGATGCGAAGTTAAATAATAACATAAAAATATTGCGTCATTAACAAAACTAGTGCGCGTGAAATTCAGCCAATTCAGCAAAAACGTCAACAAGTTATGTGTCGCGCGACTAAATAACACAAAATAAATTTTGTCGGCGTAATTTGCTTTATTTGTCAATGGCGGCGTGTTTTTGTATTTTTTTTATTTATTTTTTTTGTTTTAATAGAGGCCAATTAGAGGGTTAGTTCCAAAGTTCTGGATATGGAAAGAAGATAAGTCAAATATTTTGGTTGGATTATGAATGGCGATGATTTGCAGCTACAGCTGTGATAATTGACAATAATTGTTTGTGAAATTAATTTGACGTACATTTTGATATCAACGTTTGCTGTAAACAGTGGTGTTGATTCTTAGAATTCTCTAATAAATTATTCGACGCATAGATCAAAATCGAAACTAAGCAGAGCTCTACAAACGAATAAGACGACGTGACTATGTGTTTCTAAGGACAATAACTATATTCGCTAGCCCACTTCTGTGGCTCAGTTGAATCAACAACTGAAGCAACTCGTCTTAGGCCATGGCCATCCAATGAACGGCAAGTGGCAAAGCGGCAGAGCGGCAAAATTAAAACGTATGAAATCGTATGGTTGTGGCCACCCAGTCGTTGAGCGGGAAGCTTCATTTCTGAACATTGTTCTCTGCCGCTTGGCGCTAATTGCATGGGCTTGGCATTAAATAAATTCTCGCCAAGTACCCTCTGCTTTTACTGTCTATTTTGGAAAGCGGAAAAAACTGGAAGCACTATTTGCCACTTTCTTGGCCGCAAAGAGGTCCTAAGATGACAACCAGCCGATCAGTAAAGAAATTGTCAAACTCATCGACGACAAAAAAAATTTCACGGACAAACAAATTCTTCGCACGAAGACATCCGCGTAATTATGTTGAACAAGTCTAAGGAAATTATCGTTCCGTGGCTTAAGCAAATCTTTAGCGGGTGCGTTTTGCTATTGAAAAGAAAGTTGGGCCAAGGACTATACAACTCAACTTCAACGACTACTGTAAAAGCTGTAGGGACGAAGAGGAAGTAGAATCCGGCTATGCAACTTACCCGCACTAGCTATCAGAACACCAAAAGATGAAGTAATCTTGGTAGAAGCCTTTTCCATGAGGTGAAGGACCTTGAAATGGCTGATTTCAAAAAACTTCGTAGATTCTCGTGCCTTTCTAAGTAAGTGTCACTTCATAGGGTGCAATAGGTGCAGTGAACCCGCCAGAGGTCCAAGTAAATCTGTACAACACCCAGTAAACTAACTAACCAATAGAATTTTTCCAGGTGTATGAACTTCCTTTTATAACTCTCAACAGAAATATTATGAGTATACAAGCTGTTGTGTACTAAAATGTCAAAAAAAAAAACTCATCAACAACCTTCTCGAAAACACTTCACGTCGTTCAAAGGTTTTATTTGAATTGGCGTAATACCTATTTTCTACATCAACGGCCAATTTACTATCAACAATTTAGTTTAATCTCAAACAAACATTGTCTTGGTTATGTGGCCATGAGCCATAACTTCGAAATTACAGTAGTGTACGAAAGATTCATCTCAATTTCCCCGAAATTTTAAACTAAATTTCTCTAAGAATGGCGGCAGAAGCGGTATCTACAAACGATAGGGTTGAAAAGCAAACATAATTTACTTCGAAGTAATGACCACAATGAACGCTTAATTTAAACAGCTGACACTTCTTGCGAGGATAGTTGTTGAATTGATGATTTGGGTTTTGACTATTTAGTCGACAATTTAAACTTTGCAACTAAGTTGTCACTGTGTCTAAGCTAAGTCTTGACACGAATTTCTTTTTGGAGTAGAATATTGAACGACGTTTCCACAACAAAAGCATCCTATCCATTCATGATATGAAGACTTTGTCCCATAGAACATGCACACATGTAATTACACACACGTTTTGCAAACTAATATTTGCATTCGCTGGGCAACAGACAGTGAAAAGATAAAAATTTTACGCCGCTTTAATCAAAATCAACACATTACTGCATCAACACAGACTGTACGACCCCCCACAGTAATAAAAATGTATGTTTGCTCTCAGTCTCACATTGCTTTCACCAGAAAAATAATTCACCACACATCAAAAGTATGCTATCACAGTCATTTTGATATCAACTGAGTACATGAAAACAAATAAAAAAAAAATGCTTAAAGCATACACCGAAAAAAAAAAAACCAAATTTGGCGCCACTTATCTTCGCCTCTTGCTTATGTAGACCAACCGGGAGTCATGCCGCTGCTACCGATTGCTTAATTAGACAACGACGACGGCAGTAGACGAAAGGAATACAAATTCAACTTCAACACACTGTGTGGTATGATTTATTAGTGTTGAAATTCCATGGAAATGCAAATTGAACTTCAAACCAAAAATTCAAACAATGGTCAGTTAGAGACAGGGCCCAGAAATACCCGACTATCATCGTGCACTCACCCTAAGATAAAGCGAATGAAATTCATTTGTGTTTGAGTTCTTTATTTCGGTTGAAATCTTTGACCTTCAATTCAGCGGAATTCGTTTCAAACATAAAGTAGAAACAAAATTCAAGGCTTTCCAGGGAAGTAATAAAGATAATTGAGTTAGGTAGCGTAGGAAAGAAGTTGAATGTATGTACTAGGTATTTAAGTAAACTCAGTACAGGGTGGTGCATTTAAGTACTTTATGCCATGTTAGATGTCAACAATACACAAACTGTAATGTATGCTGTCATTTTGAGACTTAATATGAACCTGTAATGTTTTCGATAAGCTTCTGAACTTTACTTTGCTAATAAAATTCGAAGACGATCTGCTCGGAAGCCTGCACAAACTACGCGGTCACATAATAGAGCCATCGTAATTTTGTATTTTAATACAAACGCACCCTTAAACTTTTTTTATGATCTGTCAATGTGAAAACGTCAGTCAAGGTGGTGAAGTTCACGACTGAGCAACGTTTGGAAATTATTAAAAATTACTGTCAGTGGTCGCTTACACCACTTTCTTCCAATTTCGAGTCAACATATGCACTATTGAATGTCAGTGCGACACCGAACCGGTCGAAGTACTGAAAATATCGCAGTTGTAAGTGCTTCAGCTCAAAATGAACCAAATCAGTCGATTCCACTCCGTTCACAGGAATAGGGAATATCTGTGTGGAAGAATGGTGGAAAATTGGCTCCAAACAATCGATCGCTGTAAACGTGCTTGCGGTGGTCATGTGAACGAGATCGAATTACATACTTAAATTTAACATGTGTACTACTCTTGGAATAGATTTCAGCCCGATGTCTCAATTATTCTATGTTTTGTTTAAATACAAAATTGTTATGTCCTCATTAAAAAATCCTATATGGAATTTCAAAAGTGGTAGTCTACAAGTTTTCACATCCCTTTTGGAAAGACGGGGTGAGCATTATGAACCCAAAGAATTTTGGTTCAGTTTGTAATCCTGTCCAAACCAAACTTAAATGATAGTCATAACCAAAGGAAGACTAAAGGCGGTAGACCATCCTACACATCTTCATTTGACATTTTCCCATCGAATCACTGCCAACCTAAAAATTCAAATTCACTCTTACTGAATCGTTCAGTTTAGGTTTAGGTTAGGTTTCAATACTACAGAGACGATTTTCCGAATTCAAGGGAAGCTACTATCGATCCCTGGTTTCCAGTTCGAAAATGCTGCGTTTCTTATCGATCTATGCCCAAGGGGGCATCGCCATGGCAACACCCCACAACGAAAGAAAGTCTACGCCGAAAACACACATCCACTTAAGAAAATAAAAACAAAAACCCGTGATCGTTTTCTTAGAAAATCAAAATACCCTTCCCAGGAAAAGAAAAAAAAAAAAAAAAAAAACAGAAAATTGTGATCAGAAATAATCGCACTTGGGAGGCAAAAGAATCTTGTTTGCTTTGCGCGTTTTCTATTTATTCAATTCCTCTGCTAAAGCGTAATTCTACAGTCCGTTGTCGGACTGCACACCACAAAACACCCAAAAAAAGAACACGAAAATAATGTCGTTGTCAGAAAAAAAAAAGAGAAGAAAAAACGATAAAAATTCTGAAATAACTCAATGAAATTCCACGAAACGTCCATAAACATGCTGGCTGTCATTTGTAACGTGTTCCCCCGTCTCGTATCGTTCCGATGTCGTTTGTTCTTATATTCTGATCGGGGTCTTTAAGACTAAGCGCCGCACGGTGATTCCTTCTACTTAATTCTCCCGACTTTATTTTTATTTTTTGTTTCTATTCTATTTTTCGCAGTCAGGGGTGTGCCCAGTCCATGGTGTAAATGTTGTGCGTGTTATTTCAAGTGAATTACATTGCAGAGCGCATCTGTTTGTCGGTCGAAACGGAGCGATGTTAATGACCCCCCCAAACGGTTTTATCCTATTGATGACGGCTGTCTTGTCTAATGATCTATCATGTCTATGGGAGATTTTTTTTTTTTTTTCGAAAAATAACTCTGCTGTCTCTTCTCCTTTATGTCTATGGTAGCTTTTGCTTGTTTGTTCTTTTTTTTATGAAATTTGATAAACATGTACCGAACCAACATTGCCGCCTTTTTGAAAATTCCATTTTGGAAACATATTTATTTCGACTCGAAGAGGTGTTCGTTTTTTCATAAATTTGACATTTGTTTGTACGTGAGTGTACTTTAGAAAGGGGTTTCGTTTTACAAAAAATAAATAATTTATGTGCATACCCCACCTATACTTCGTATGTCGAAAAAGAGATGGTTTATTTAAAGAACTACTTTTGACTGTGCTCATTTGTTTACTGTTTCGGTCAGACAACAAAAGCTGTTTGTCATCAGGGGAGAGTTCAATGATTTTTTTCGCTTAAACGTCAAGCCAAAGTGTTTTTGGTTGGTACCTGCTGTCGTTAGATTGAATTTGCTTTAAATTTCAACTTGTGTTTTGAAAAACACGAGCAAAAAGAAGACGAGAACACCAATTTGAGAGACACGTTTTGCTTATTTTCACAAGGCGTGTGCAGGAAGGACGTCTTACCTGTCAAAGCTTATGTATGGCAATCACCTTTTCAAGAACTGCAGCTATCTCAAGAACTGGCGTCTTGAATAACTTGAATGGTTCTATAACCTTTACTAGAGATTTGGTTGATGGACACATTTTGTACCATGTTTCCAGAACCTCGTCTCCTTGGATTCAACGACGGAAACGTTGTCTATCAAGGTTCGTAGGTAAACATAACCTTACCGTCTTAACGGGGCAAGGCACGCCGGGTGTTTATTGGGTGGATCTCAAAAATTAATCATCAATTCGTCCTCAGATCACCACATCCTTTGCAGAGGTCAGTCGTGCCTAGTTGTATTTTCCTTAGATAGGCCACCAGTAGGTTGTGCCCTGTGAGGATGCTGATCACAAGAGCTAAATGCAATCTGTTCAGCGTAAGTATTTCCTTTGATTTTCTTTTATTGAGTTTTGTCCACATCTTTCTTGATATGCGGCATGACGGATGTGTGCTCCATCCCTCATCGGCAAGCCCCCAGAAGTTCAAGTCGAGTAGATTGGAGAAGTTGGAACGATTTGTGTACTGAGAGAGAGTGAATGTCTCTGAAAGACGACTCAACAACAAAAGTCTGTGAAAATTTTTTCTGAAGATGAAAGAGTTCCATTGCGCTTTTTACACTCTAGTGTAATAGCTGGAGTTTAGCTGGTCTAATAAAATAAATTCGAGTCCTAGGGTCTTCGGTGAAACCTAAGTAGTGATTTTTTACCAATGGTATTGTGGCGACAGGCCACTGTAGTGCTATCAAAACTTGTAAAGATCAAAACTTTGACGGAATAGTTAGTTGATGACACTCAACTATAAATCTTTGCCATCTAATGAATAAAACAAAGAAGGAAAGTATACATTAAGTATCCTACATGCATTAGAGTATGTATCTTTCGCTAACTAATTTTAAAAATAGTTCGCATGGTGAATAAACCTGACCTCAGGTCACTTCAGGCTTGTGCCAACCGTCATTTAAATAATTCATTCCACTGACTAGGTATCACCGGAAACTAATCTAAATGGGTTTTTATTCCACAGAAGAGCTTTAGAGTTTGTTTTGAAAACTATTTTTTCCTGGGAATAGATGTTAGCTTTTCGACATACATAAACAGGGTTTTTCAATAAGAGCCCTACAAAAGTTTTTTTAAATAAAACAAAAACGGTTTTGGATATCAATGAAATTCTTTATTCCTGTGAAAGTACGTTCGATGCCATTATGTATGGAACTCGATTTCTTTTGCATGGCCACCACGGGCACGCTTGCAGAAGTCCAGACGCTGAACCCAATTTTCGACGGTTTTCAAGCATAAATCGGCCGATACTGCTGCAATTTCACGTTCGATATTCGTACGAAGTTCATCAATCGTCGCTGGCTTGTTGGCATAGACCATAGACTTGACGTAGCCCCATAGGAAATAGTCTAACGGCGTCAAATCGCACGACCGAGGCGGCCAAGCGACTGGACCATTTCGTGAGATAACACGTTCTCTAAACTTGGTTTCCAATAAATTGATTGTGACATTCGCTGTGTGGCTTGTGGCGCCGTCCTGTTGGAACCACATGTCCTCCAAGTCCATATCATCCAATTGGGGCCAAAAATATTCGGTTATCATTGAACGGTAGCGATCCCCATTCACAGTAACGTGCCGGTCTTGATCATCACGGAAGAAGTACGGCCCAATGACGCCGCCGGCCCATAAACCACACCAAACCGTAATTTTTTTCGGGATGCAATGATGACTCATGGAGTACGTTTGGATTGCTGCCTGACCAATACCGCATATTTTGTTTATTGACGAAGCCATCCAGCCAGAAATTATGACGACCATAAATTGGACGTAGCGCTCTTTACGTTGAGGCCACTGACTCCGAATTTCGGTAGTAAATTTTAATAATTTCGACTCGTTGTTGGCTCGTATATCTTTCCATCATGAAATGGCAAACCTTACTGAAGAGAAATGTCAAAAAACCGCAAGAAAAATATGGCGTCGTTTGCTGTCCCTGTCGCTCTACTTTTGTAACGTCCCTATTGAAAAACCCTTTATATATTTTCATTTCGCATAATTTCAATTCTCAGAAAATGACTGAAGTGTTTTTTTTTTTTTTTCAAATATCTGGCAGTTATTTTTATTTTATTTTAAAGCACATGTTCAACTTTTTAAATATACCACAATCATGAATGAGGGATCCATAGGAAGTAAAACCCCCAACATGAACAACCGCTTTAATTGAGATCGAGTAGTTGCAGAGATGTTATAACGGCAATTATACCCGGGGGTTCTATCAAAGGGTAATATAATGCCTGGTTTCACTTTACGGAAATATCCTAGTGGTAAGCCCGATTCAATTCTATAACGATTGATCCAAAACAGCTAATCAACTACCCAAACAAGGTTCTCTACGTACCAGTAGTGGGTGCCTTGATCACTTTAAAGCAACCAGATAATCACCTAGGTACATCATCGATGAGAAGACCACACTCCTATGGCCAATCCCTGAATCTTACAGAAGAACCATCACTTCAGTACGCTGCATCATCTGCAAACATGCTTAATGACTGGGCATAGTTCGTTGTACTTTTTTGCAGGAGCTGCAAAGACGCATTAGAAAAGACGCCTTAGAAAAATATGTCTTCGACGATCTAAACGATTCAAACTCTGCCAGTATGGCTACCAGTAATGGACCTATGTACTTCTAAAGGGCCACCTACAAACTAACTACGAATCGACTACCGAAAGCCGTGATAAATACAAGCTGTTTAACAACAGAAAATGGTATTTGAATTCGATCCTCGATGGTATGCGCACGTAAAGGGTGATCGTGTTGATTGAAGAAGTTTTTGGTAAGGTTAGGTTAGGTTTGTGGGCTGATGAAGGCTGCCTCATCACACTTAGGTCCATGTTGACCCATTGTGATACCCATGATGTTCCTTACTGCGGTTTTTAATTCCTTGGTCCCAACCATCCAATCGCTCTTGCAAATTTGAGAAGTTCTGATCAGCTAGTTCGTCAATATGATCGAAGAAGAATTTGCCTATGGTCCTATTTCTTATCAAGCAGAGGTATGGGCAGTGACAGAGAAAATGAGCTGCGTCCTCATAGACTTCCTCATCACCGCATCCCCTGCAAACATATTATATCATCATTCAGGTGTAATTTCTTTGTGTGATATCTTAGCATGTTGTGGCCAGTAAGTACCCCACCAGCATTGACAGTGACCTTCCATCTCCCATCTTTTTGTAAAATCTGGCAGGTTTTTGCCTTGTCATATTCTGGCCACAACCTTCTTGATACTTCACAGGTGGTTAGAGATTTCCACCTGTTATTTGCTTCTATTAGGGTTTTTTGTGCAATTTTCACCCTTAGGTTGCAGAGTGGCGGTCTGACCGTGCAGTCCACTTGCTGTCGGGCTAGGGTTGATCCCATTCTTGCCAGTTCGTCAGCTTGTTCATTACCTGGTAGTTTTTGGTTAAAGCCCTGTGTTATTTAATTGTTTCTCAATTTCCATTAATTTGTTCAAATCAATTTAACAAAGGAATGAGATTTTTCATCATAATCAACTACAATATCCGTGGGCTGTAAAGAAAAACAATAATAATAATAAAATAGCCATTGTACACTGACTATCTGCTACACTGTGGTGCAAATTTACGTAGACAATTCCACTTATCTCCTTTTTATATTTTTTCCCCATTTATTCATGGCACCCATATTATTACAATTTCCTTATTCCACAATGGAAAAAAAAGGCAAAACAATATTGCAGCGGAAGTGTAATAATACAAAAATTATGGTGCCCACCTGTGCACTTTTATAATTGTTCATCCCGAACAGGTGGATCCCACAAGTTGGTGTGATCATAAAACAAGATTGTACATTTGTACACTTATAATGAAATAAATGACCCTAAAAACGACATAACTTTAAGCAATAGTGATTAATTATCTCTCGAATGAAATTAAAAACAAAAAACCTTAGGAAAACAAACAAACACAGAGCATAAATCCCACCTCCGATCACTTTGGTAAATTGCTATTACTGTATTATTTTGGTTATTTGTTGTTACATAGACTATTTTGTTTATTCTCGGAATATCTGCGGGTGTCGAAATGTTTTTTTTCTGATAGCAGATGTAGTTTGTTGCTGAGTGAAACTTAATTTTTTTTTTTGTAATTTAATTTTTTTAGTAAATAGTTAAGCAATACTGTTTGTGAAAGAAGAGTGGATAACGAGAGAATAAAAATGGAGAAAAAAAAGATTAATACCGACGGAGGTTTCCATAGAATTTCTTTTAATTGCCGTTACGCAAAAACCTTCATTTAGTTCAACATAAAAATGTCGGGGTTATAGTTTCAGCTGAAATCATTGTTGTTTTATCACGTTTTGTTTGCTTGTCATTGTTAGTTGGAACATTAACAACAAAAGAAACAAAAATAATACTCGTACATATGCCGAGATTTGTATAGAAATGGTATTAATCAGTTTTATTTACGATCCCAATCTTTTGATAGGAGATTATCGAACTTTTTTTTTTACCAATTTGATTTATGAACTGATTAACTTTACAATTTGCTAATCAAAGAACGCTTCGATTTGGGGAAAAAATATAGCACACATGCTTACAGTGAACTTTGCATATGTTTGATATACATGTTGTCTTGGTAAAAGAGAAAGGCAATAGGAGACTTAAACTAAAGCAGGTCACTCATCGTCTTAGAAACCGGATTGCGACTAGGATGTGGGCCATGCCATACATCGATCAATAATTGTCATCACTATGGTGGGTAGTTTCGTAGCTGAACCGTATTGACAACGTCGGCAACCGCTCAACCTGACCCAACCTGAGCTACGTAGATTGCCCCAAAACTAAACGATGACCAATCAGCACAGCAGGCCGATATGATCACACTGACCACTTGCGTGACGGTCAGTTGCAATGTTGAAATGTCTTCATCGCATTTGACAAGCAACGTCAGGCGTAGGGAGCAGACCAAGTTCAATTCATTACCTGGCAGTGTTCATAAACTCTTAAAAGGCTTGGAACCTCGAGTTCGAAAACGCGCGGATATCACAGGGAAAATGAAAAAGATACCAATGCGAACCATGAATCAGCCTCTAAGCATCAGTGTCCCAAACCATTCAGTGCTAAGTAGAGGAAAGATAAGGAGCAGTTTAAAAAATTTCAGATATAAACCTCTAAGTTGAGAAAACGGGGTTAATTCCAAAAGTGTGTGATGGCTGTATCAACAGAGATGTCTTAAGCATGACATTTGAGATACCCTTCGAAGAAGATGGATCTTCAAGACAATACCTATAAATGTGTCTAAAGAACGAGGAAATAGCTACAGAAATACATTCCCTGCCATCCGATTACTCTTTTTTGTCAGCAAATATTTACATTTGAGGTTCACAAAAATTTCATAAATTCAACCACTCACCGATAAAACTATGAATATCCAACAGGCAATTGAAAGCTCAATAAATATCCGTTTAACATTCTCCGCATATATCTGAAAGTAAACAGAAAACAAAGAAATTTCTAATTAAAATCGGTTTCCAACAACAGAACAATGAAAAAGGCATTTATTTTGAATTACACAACCCAAGCAAAGATCAAAAAAAAAAAACTACACTAAATGCAGGTGGCAACATTCGTCGAGTTATAAATTATGAAACCCACCGAAAAGGTGAACTTGATCACAGCGCAGAGAAGCCACGTGGTTCACCACGGCATTCGTTTTCCGCCGTGAAATACTTTAAAGTGGTGGCGGGCTTGTCGCCGCCACCACGAACCACCACCAATGGAAAATTGAAAACTCATTGAATTGGAATTTAATCAATTTTCGAGGGCGCGAGTGAGGGAATACAGTCACAATCGATAGCAATTTCGAGAACGTAATCGGAATTCTAATATTACCGTCATCCGCCATTGTTGGTGCGGGTTATCATCTCTGACGCAATTTGACTCCATCTCTCTCTCTCTTTACAATCTTTTCTAGGGTGATTCCGTGAATGAAAGAAAAACTCAAAAAGACTCAACTGAACGAAAAGAAAAAAAAAAAAACTTTTTCTAAATGATTCACAAGAACAAGGCATTAATACAATTGCTGTCATGTATTACGTAATTTTCTTTTTTGACACTTGGAAGTCTCGGCAAATGAGGCGAGAGGCAAAAAAAAAAAGTCCAATTCCGGACAAGTGGTGGGACATGTCCTCATATTCTATTCCCAGAATGGGGTCAAGGACAGTAGTGTCCCTTGGTGAGGGTGTTCAAAAGGCTGTGATAAAGTTATGGCCATCAATTGTTTTAGACTTTGTTGTAACCAGTGAAACAATAGCCCACGGGTGAGCAGCGGGCAGGGTCGGGGGCTTCGTGGTATGGGATTAAGGTTGTGTATTGTATTACAAAGTGATTGCTGGCAACTTGACCTCGGATGGGTTTTCTACTCTATTGGTTGGTTTAGTTTTAGGAAGACGGTTATGTCAACGATAAATGATAGAGACTATGTTGAAGGAAGGGCAGAGGACAGAGAGACACCGGCTTGAGTTTGGGTTTGATTTGTGGGTTCCTTTTCTTTTAAGAAGGGTAAATGAAAGTTAAAATTTCCCGGCGTGACACAGATGGGAGGTGATTGAAGACTTTCGGAAAAAATTGGTTTTCCATATAATTTTCCAGTTTGAACTTGACAGCTTGGGATTTGGGTGAGTATTTTGACATATGATGAGTGTTTGAAGGGTAAAATGGGGTAGGTCAAGTGGGTGGGTTAGTATAGGGTAATTCAGCAAGAGGTGTCATATTAAATTTCGCGCCACTTGCGATGACTTTTGATAGGTAAAAACTAGAAAGTTATTGAATATGGATTGATACACACTCGCACAGCGTGTTGAAATAGAGAAAATTTACTACAAAACGGTGAAAATATAGTAAAGTTCGTAAAGTTCGCACTGCTTTTGGTCATCATCAAGCACCTTCTCGCACAGCTATAGTGAATTTAATGGATAAATTTGAACATCTCGGACAATTAGTGATGGGAAGACTCCAACTCGTATTCGTCCGGCAAGGTTAGCGGAAAACATCGCCACCGAAGCTGAGAGTGTGACTGAAAGCCCTGGTGTGTCCATTTCGAGACGATTACAGGAATTGGGCCTATGCGCAACCACTTCGCATCGCATTTTACATAAAGATCTTGGCCTACATGCTTATAAGGTCCAGTTGGCATAAGATCACGGACAACGCTGTACTTTCGAGATGAGGCTCATTCCCATTTGTCTGCGTACGTAAACTGTCGCATCTCGGCCTCCGAAAACCTAAGAGAAATAGTAAAACAACATTTCCATCCACAACGAGTGACAGTTCGGTGCGATTTTTTGGGCTGGCGGGGTCGTTGGGCCATATTTTTTCGAAAATGATGCTGGTGCGACCATT
This sequence comes from Matsumyia berberina, assembly GCA_917880715.2. NCBI lineage: Eukaryota > Metazoa > Arthropoda > Insecta > Diptera > Syrphidae > Matsumyia > Matsumyia berberina. The sequence continues at coordinate 54,211,538 of OU862870.1, forward strand.
TCAGTGAATGGATTGCGTTACCGAATGATGTTGACCGACTTTTTTTTTGAACTAAAATTGATGCTATGGACGTGGACGACGTTTATTTTCAACAGGATGATGGCATATGCCACACAGCTGGTAAAACAATAGCTCTATTGCGTGATAAATTTCCTGAACGTTTGATTTCACGAAATGAAGACTGAATTGACCGCCGAGATAGTGCGATTAAGCGCCATTCGACTTTTTTTCTTTGGTGCTATGTTAAAAATAACGTCTACGCCAATGTTCCACCAACGATTCAAGCAGTAAAAGAAAACATCAGAGCTGTTTTTCGCAAAATATAGCCGCAATTACGCGAAAACGTGATCAAAATTTTCATCAAAAGAGTGACCATTTGTAGGCAAAGCCGAGGCGGACATTTAACAAGTTTTGTATTCCTTTACTAATCTCAGAATTTGTACTTCAGATTAAAATAACAATATCAAGACTTTTCATAAAAATGTTGCGTTTTAAATTCACACGTCTTCTTGAATGACCCTATAGAACTATTGAACTTCAAGGGTCTAACCACAGTTATAGTGGTCGCCGTGGCTCAGGGGTTATCGTGTTGGAATGCTGTGCGAGCGGCGTGGGTTCAAGCCCCAGCCATGTCCACCGAACTTTTTTCGCTGCACCACCTCTTGTCGGGGAATGACAAACCTCCATGAGTACCATTTGTCATGAAAAAGCTTCTCAATTCGCCGTTCGAAATCGGCAATAAATTGTAGGTCTCTTCCATTCGTGTGAAAAAATCAACTGTTGATGACGGTTCTGTCATTTTATAGCAAAAAAGCTTGCGTCAGAAATCTTAATTTAACGAACATTACCTAGAATGAGTGATAAATTCGAAATTAAAATTCATGTTACACCACGTACGATTTACAAAGAAGCTTCCAGCTCAAGGAAGTCACAGCCTCGTAAGAGACTTTCTTTCCAAGAAAGCCAAGCAATTGCAATCTGTTTTTTAACCTGAAATGTAAGGTCTTCGAAATAGCGAAGGAAATGTTTTCTTTTCCAGATTAATATAATAAAAGGGTAAGAGAACTTAGTCCCAAATAAATGATGGAACTTTTCAAATAAGTAGGTGATGTCTCGGTAGGCTACAGGGACTAAGTTTTCCTTTGGCCAAGTATGGATCGACGAAAGTGTGACCAATGAGTGCAGTCATACAATTGACCCACAAGATGTCCAAGTAAGCCTTCAGAAAACCCAGAAAACCTGTCTACCAACTCGTGTTCGAGTCAATTTCGCTTCGCAAGGAGTAGTAGAACTCTGACATGGCCCACGTTTTTCTCACTTTATTGATAAGCGTGTCAGAATCTTCAGGCTTACTGCATGCCATAAACATCTATTGACAGCTTTGAAAGCAAAACCTTGTAAAATCGCCTGAACCTAGTACCAAATATACACTTCCGGACGTGAGAACCCGCATACCGCCTGAGTTAATTAGTTCGTGTCTGGTCATATTGACGCACGGTCATTCGGTTTGATTATGCATGACATTTCCATTGAAACTCCATCGCATTATTCAAACTTCCGACGCATTTATTTTTAATTAAAAATCGAAACCTCTACTTTAATGCATGTGTATACCGAGTATTTACTTGACCCGAATCTATTTCCCGCGTGATGCACAATCATTTACAAATAAATTTTGTTTACAAATCATTGTTGAACGCGAAATGACAATTGCGTTGCCGCAATGAGTAAATAAATTCTACGAAATCCCATAAGCACACACTCGTGGCACTGCTGCGGGAATATGTAATTCTAAGGAAAAAAATAATTAACGCCATTATCCGCTCAAGGGAAGGGAGTTGAACGACTGAATAGTACCGGAACGCAACGTACTATATTGCACGCAATCACAATTTGCGCAAATCGTGGATAATTATCACTTCATTTAAGTGACAATGGTTACTTTTCACAAATATCTATCTCTCTCTCTCTCTCTGTCAGTTTCGAAGAAGAATTGATTTTGATTGCGAAAAAGAACGAACAGACACATCCGTAGCTGTGTCTCTCGTTCAACAGATTTTCAATATTCCTTCGATTTCATTTATCAGAGCATAGGTACCAACTCATTTGTTCTTCTGGAAAAACTTTAATTGGTTCCTCACATGTGTTCATTTGTTTTGAATGCGCTTAAATTGTACGTCACCCGAAGCGATTGCAATTTTCCATTTTATTTTTAAATTCGTAAAAACGAAAAGAAATCTCGAGGATTTGTTTTAAAATTTATACACAATCAAAAATTCGTTTCTGTGGTTATTACAAAAAAAAAACATTCTCAGCGAAAATGCAATTAAACTTTTAACCGGAATTTATGGGACTGACATTGCGGTGTTTCGAAAGTTTTTTTTTTCCCCTGAACGCGTTCCTAATTTAGTTTTTCTTAGAAATTTTGACAGTTCGCCGTGCACTTGTAGTGTGGTAAAACTTTATGACAATGACCTTAATTAAAAATTGTTTTTAAAAATAGTTTTAATGGTTTTCTGTGGGAATTGTGATGGCTTTTGGAGCACATTGAGTGCAGTACTGAGAAATGGTTTTGCTCACTGAATCAGTTTCAACAGAAAAGAACAAGGATTTGACGGATTTGACATTCCAACAACCGATGGGAAATTAAAAATGATGCAACACACACGGGAGAGAATGACAAGAGTATTAAATACAAAATTAAGAACTTTTGGGTGAGTGTGCATCCAGAGCTGAATTGCGCAATCGTCGTTCGATCTTGTCACGTCTGAAACTGGTCTGATAATATAAACATAAATTCTTTGGCAAATTATAAATAGAAGCAATCAATTGACTACAAAATTTCAAGGCCATAGAAAGTACAGGGTGCTGCAAAGGCATTGTTTGAATTTTTGGTTAAAGCGAGAGGTACAAGTTTGCACTGGAAAAACAGAAATTTGTCTCGTTGTGCCGGTTTGAATTGGCATGTACAGTCAAAATCGCTTACAACGACACAGGTTATAAAGACGTATCGGTTTTAACGACCAAATTTTTAGATCTTGGCTGAGCTCCATTAACTACTCTGATATTGGTTATAGCGACCTTTCGCTTATAACGACCAAACTCATCGGTCCCTTACAGGTCGTTATAACCGATTTTGACTGTACATTAATCAGGCAAGGATTGGACCTTGAAATCACTCTTGAGGGTCGCAGCTGTCAAGGAAAATATCGTTTCATGGTATTCATCAAAAGCTACACAAAAGCGGAGTAGGCTAGACACCTACATTAGTTCTAGAAAGAGTTGTCCCACACAGGTGTGTGAATGTACACACAACTTAATACTCAAAACTGCGGGCAGTTTGCTACCAATCAAGCTGATTAGGAGCAGGCTTCTTGTTTGACACTTAAAGCCTCTTCGAACTGTAACGTTGTTTAAAGTATGGAATGGTATATGAGGGTGAGAGGAAGGCTCCTCACCTAGACCTCAGTCGGGCCCGTTATGTTTTCCTCTTTTAATCGTCGGAACTGGAGGAATAGATTTGGTTTGGGACATATGTTGGGAGGGATGTAGGGACGGTGGAAACAATTATTGAGTTCACACTAGTGTACGTGTGGTCTGGCGAATCTTCCTGTTTCTTTGGTAAAGGCCAGGATGTCGCCGATTGCTTTGTCCTTGAGATGTTTCAGGTCCGGTATCCTCATGGACCCCAGGGTCTTCTGTCGCATTCTCGCTAGGCCTGGACAGTAGCATAGGAAGTGTTCGAGGTCTTGTCCTTCTTCCTCGCAGTTCCTACATGTCTTTGTTTCAACGAGGCCCATTCTATGCAAGTGTTTGTGATGATACCCACCATCAGCAGGGACCTCCTGAGATTCACATCCTTATCTGTGTGGTCAGAAATCAGCGGCTTTCTTTCTCCTTACGGGTTCCCTGGCACAATGGACCCTATTCCTTGTCTACTTGGGCAGTGACGAATGTCAAAAGGCACCCATTTACCTAGCCTAACCTTGGGTACTCTGTCTGTACTCAAGTCGCACTAAAAAAAAACAAAAACATGGAAGAGAGGGAACTCCACTCAATTCCGTGGAGCACAGAAGAAATCGACTTGGTTTAGTTAACCTGCGGGGGTAACAGTGCCGTGAATACCGCGCCGCCTCACTTGGATCTCCTTGAATTCATTGCAGTCTCCTTTTGCTACGTTTAAATGCCTAAAAAATAAAAACATAGGGAATGTCCAAGAGTTGCTCAAGAGTTTCATCTTTTCATTCATCTAAATGTATTCACAGATCTATGGCCCTTGACCATCTGATTCGACCACTTTCGAAGGAAGCAAAGGGGACCAATCATGGCCAATGGTTTACTCTTTAACAAATGAATGCATCGAGAAACTATTCAATAATGCTATAGGGGTTTTGCATAACTCGAGCCGAACGATTCATTCCAACAATATCTTGACACAGCAATGGGAACTGTTTTCTTTATTTGTCGATTGAATATTCTACTCCATTGTTGTGACCAAACATAAGATGCTGTGAGCAACAATGAGGAAAAGCAAAAGAGTAAAGACTAGCCTGTGGATCTACAAACAGACGTGTGTCCTCTAGAAATGTGAATACATTTTCAGTTCTTTTTTGCAATCAGTTGTCCTCACCTAACAATCAATTTCAATTGGAGGACCATTCAAAGGCAACTTTTCCCATTCCATATTGAATTTCTAGGTAAACGATTCTTCATCGATTCCAATGAAAGACTTGCAAGAGCAGATCAAAATGGAAATAATGGTAGTTACAGTCATAATAACATCAATTTCCCTTTCGAAAGGGAGCAGTGAGTGCTTGGGTGTGTGTACTCAGGTAGTCCAAACGAATTGTATCAAAAAGTATCTAATCAATGTTCTTTGGCCAGCAAAAGTGATAAATACCATGTTTGTCCTTCGCCTGGTTTTCCTTTTTTAGTCTGAAATACCTCACAAAGGACACAAGCGGACACAGAACAAAGTCAGTTACACTGGAATCGCTTTATGCGAACAAAATTTTATCCAACAGATGCGAAGCGAAAGCAGAATTTGGTTTTTATAAAGCCAATTCGTCGTGACTTGCTCAAGGGATTTCTGCGAATTTTTTTTTTCTATAAAATTCTTCTTCTAGCTGTTCAGAAGAAAAAGTGGACAGAGAAGAAGAGAAAGAGGAGAAGAGTGGAGAAAACGACCTAACGAACGAAACAGGTAAAAGGATGTCGGATGATGGTGGTGGATGCATGCATTAGATACGATTTTTTTTTTGTATTTCCTTTGAAGACAATTTTACTAGGAAAATACAAATTTTTGCTTTGCTTTATTTTTGATCTCGCCCCCCGCCCATGCTTCGTTGGTTTTTTAAGTGTATTCAATGGGCACATACACACACAGTTTCTGATTCTCGGGAGTTAGAGCACCTTTTGCGCAATTTAAATTTCATATACCTACGTACGAGTAAATGTAGATTGCTCTGTCGCCTAAAGAAAAATCGAGATACTCGACGGATACCACCAAGTCCGTCGGTGGGTTGAATAGATTCAAAAAAAAAAATTGTATCCACACCGAACTCATTTGTCATCCAACCAAAAAGTAGAAAGGTAAATAGAAAACGCCGAAAGAGACAACAAAGAATTATGAAATTTCTTCGAAAGAAACGAAAAAAAAAAAAAAAACTTGAAAGGTAAGGTGGCGTCCAAAAGAAAATGTAAATGAGGGGCAAAAAAAAATATACAAATGAGGACACACAAATTGAAATTTCAAAATGAAGGGACAGATACAGAGTGTATACAGAGAAACAAAACAACGTTACATAGATAACTAGAGAGAATGGAAAAATTACAAAAAAAAAAACACGGAAGTAGATAGTGACAGTAGATAAACAAGAACTGGGGATAAGTCGAAGCAGGAAAATAAAAAACAAAGTGTAAGGAGATAACAATTTTTTTTTAAAGAAAATAAGCGATTTAGTACATTTTTAGTACATAAAATCATAAAAGACCCAATTAAGCGGGGATTCGACGATTCTTAGCATCAACTTGAAAAACGCGTCACTCATCAAGAATAATCTAGTACAAAAATTGTACATGATTTAAAAGACCCCGCGGAAAATATCGAGCAATTTTAACGCTTACCTACATACATAGTTGTTTGACTGAGCAAATTGAAGCTGTCACGGAGAAGAAATGAGCTGAAGCTGCATTCAAATGTTTTCGCACCTGCTTGGTTGATAATCGTTTACGATAGCTAACGACTGCGACCACCACCGATAAAACCGAAAAAATTACAGACGCCGGTGTTCAGTGTCCTTTCTTATTGCCCTCATTGACCATCTGTGCCGCCTCCATCTCAATACTAACGAACGCATCAGTGACATCACGCTGCATTCTTCCGATTATGTCAATATCGTCGGAGTATCCGAGTAATAGGACGGACTTTGAAAGATTGTGCTTCTGGTGTTGGCGCGTGAGTTTTGCACAACTATTTCAAGAACGATGTTGAAGAAGTCGCATGACAGCGCGTCGCCTTGTCTAAATAATTTTTTGACATCAAAGGTCTCTCTAGGCATGGCTCTGTATAGCTCGTCTCTATAGATGCTTTCATACGCGGCCTTAAAATCGATGAAAATAGGGTGGGTATCGCTTTGAAGTTCCTGGGTTTTCTCCAAGATCTGCCGGAGTGTGAATATTTGGTCGATGGTGGTCTTTTCTGTCCTGAAGCCACTCTGATATGGACCGATCAGGTTGTTGACGAACGGCTTCAGGCGCACATACAACATGGGAGATAAGACCTTGTAAGTGAAGACTGATTCCTCTGTAGTTGGAGCAGTTCAAAAGGTCTTCTTTCTATTCATCGGGCATACTTTCCTTCGACCATATTTTACAGATGAGTTGGTGCATGCTCCTTACCAAGTCATCGCCTGCCGCTTTGAGCAGTTCGCCAGCTACGACGTCATCACCAGCAGCTTTGTTGGACTTAAGCTTGGAGGTAGGGTGGGCGGATTTGTTGGTCTTCGTCGTCCAGGTTGAATGGTTCATTCTGCCTGATAAACCGTCTGCGGAAGTAGTTATTCAGGATTCTCAGGATCGACCGCGATTCCTTTGGTAAAATTTCCGAAGCTCATTTGTGCAGTAACATCTTTCTATTTCCTCGATCGCGCGCTTCTCATGTTTATTTTTTGTCCTCCTGAGAAGCCGGTGTTCGTCTTTAATCTTCTGCTCGTAGAGCTCGTGAGTAGCTGTGGTCCTCCCGTGCAGCGCCGGTTTGTAGGCCTCTTGTTTCGCTGCATGTAATTGCCGGCACTTGTCGTCAAACCAGGAGTTTTGTTGTGGTTGCCGATGGCTTTTTGGCAATGTTGCCACTGGTCTTCAATACTTGATGCTGGCGGCATAGAACTTCTTGAGAGATTAAGAGATTCGATCGGAAAAGGATCTGATGATCTCTTGCGGTTGCAGCCACCCGACGTCGAACTTCCTTACAGTATTTCCTTGTTTTGGCGGTGTTCGGGATATCCGCTGTCGTACCTTGGCTACAACAAGGTAGTTATCCGAGTCAATGTTGGCCCCTCGGAACGTTCGGACATCCATAATACTGGAAGAGTACCTTGCGTCGATCGCAATGTGGTCAATTTGGTTGACGGTTGATTGATCAGGAGAGCTCCATGTTCCTTTGTCAATGAGACGCAGGAACCGCGTACCAGCGTTTCACCCTGCAGCAAAGCCGATCAGCCTAAATCCGTTATCGGAGGTGGTGTCGTGTAGGCTGTGCTTTACGAAATTACTACCTAAGATGCCCTCTCTACCTAGCTTTGCGTTAAAATCGGTTTGGCCAGCGTCCTTAAGCAGTTGCGACATGCCCTGGTTTCGACGCACACACCATCCAATGACGACCAAAGTTTACAGCAACCCTCGCGCAATTCAGTAGCTCATCATCGTTTATTCCAATGCAAAAAGGCTGTCATTATTAAGCACACAAAATACATACAACAGCTTCTGCTTGATTCCTCGAACATCCAACAACAATGGCATCATCAATCGTTTTGGGTCATCAAACTCGATTCGACTGGAAACTTTTGTAAACAACATGCCACTGACCTATCTCACACACGAGAGAGATCTCTATCTTTCTGTCAAAACGAAATTAATCGTTTTTTGCCAAGAAAAAAAAAATTTAGTTTAAGCCTTCGTGACACACCTTCTCCTAACCGCGACGCCATGAAAAATGGGAAACCACCTTCGTGGTGAAACAAATGCTAATGCATCATAAACTAATCCCCGAAACCGCCATAAATTTTCTATAAAACAAGGACAAGAAAACGATAATTATAATCGCCAACCATTTTCATAAACACAACTCTATTCGCATCTAAAATTTGCTGCCCCCTTGGGTATCTCACTCGCCGTCTTTGTCCCGCTTGCGTTGTCAAACAATCTTCTGATTGCATGCCTCAGATACCAACCTGTTTTTCGCAGGAACTTCATAAATCATAATCAAAAAATTCTGAGAATTATTTCACCATATATACACCTGAGTGTGTACAGTTAGCGTAAAGATACTAAACAAGAGACAGGTAGACACCACAAACTATATCCGTGTGTGAGTGCTTTGCGTCAAGAGTGCGCACGCTTGCGCTTTACCTTCAACTCGACACACTACAAACAAGAAAATAAATACCAAAAAGAAGGAGAAAAAAAGTGAAAGAAGAGGCATACACAAGGCACACAAGACGCAAGGCATGATGAAAAAAGTCACTTCGTGGAAATCAAAATAAAGACTCTTGACATAAAGCCTCGTGTAGCCCCGAAGCGGTTCTCTGCCGCTGCTGTCGTCGCCCCCTCGACTGCACTTGGTCTTTCTTGGGTACCTACAACATATGTACATACACACGTCTGCGTTGCCGTCATTTTCGATGGAAAACCGAAGAAACGAGTTCCACGAATTTTATGAATGGAGATTTAAATACAAAAAAAAAAAAACCTATGCGGCGATCCAACTCTCACTCGGGCTCGCTGGAAACAAGTCTCTCGTTTGTCCGTCGTCGTCAATCGCATACGCATATATGGAAGCGATGGTATATCTATCTGTCTGGCTGACGGGAAAGACGAAAGGTAAACCAACCAACCAACGAGATGTGAGTCCATAAAACTTGGACCAGTCTAACCGCGGAGAGTACACTCCACCAACGAGCCAGATCTTTACAGACAGCAGCTTCGCCTCGATGCCGACGACTTGTTCATGGGAAAAGGAAGCAGCATGGCAGCTGCTGTGCGCGTTCACTGAGATGTACCCCGTGTACATAGATGATATGTTTTCAGGTTTCGTTTTTCGTCATGAAGCTGTTTATACATAATGGAATGATACCAAATGAATCCGGTCATCTACCAGTTTCATGGGACTTGGAGCTTGCGGCGGAGTACTTAATTGCGGGTTTTCTTTACATACATATGTATTTGATTTTTTATTGTTTTTGTGTTTGTACTTTTCCATACACTATACACGATAACAAATGAGGCACGCGGGCTTGGCTTTAATTAAAAAGTCAGATACGACAGATGAGGCGGTGATGTTGGACCATGAAAGGGTGATTACGTACTTTGTGGAGCATGGCTCGGGGGCTGAATTGAGATTTTAGTACGATATACAAAGATTGCAAATCGACCAGCGACGAAACCACACCTGCTGTTAAGTGAGATTAACAGAGAAGAGCCTATTTAAAATATTAGTTCCTAAACTTGATGGGGATATAAGGTAAAGCCGTAGCCTGTCTTGCTCGTACCTTCTCTTTGATCCAACTTATTTTTATAATTGCTAGCACCAGATCTTTTAATTATGTACCAAACATCCGTCTCTCTAAGGTCATGAGGTACATTGACTATAGAGAATGCACGTCGGTCCATCAAGGTCAGTAAACACTTTTTCAGGACTTTTGTTCACAAGAAAGGATTTAAGTAACACGCGACAAGTTCTCTAGCGGGTGGTTGCCGTGGCTCAGTGGTTCTTTTTTTTTTTTTGTCGGGTTTGGAAACGCTATACTGGAGCACTCAGACGCAACTGATGCATTATATTACCAGAAAGCAGGACCCAGTTTTTACCCATTTTACTGAAATTTCCTCGACTTTCGGATAAAGCCGAGAAGGCAATTCAATGATGAGGAGCTTACAGTATCAGCAGTCACCACATCAGCGCCAAAAATCTCCCACCTGATCCGAGCAAAGACAGGACAATCTTAAAGGAAATGATCCGAAGTATTGTCGCAGACTTTAGCCTAACACAAGTTGTCTACAGTCTCTTCTGCTGAGTGACAACAAGAATGCCGCTGATTTCTTATAGACGTAAGAACAATCGTTTAGTCTGCCTGCATCCTGGATAGCCGTGCCACACACAATTGTGTCACCCAGGTTCAGGTCCTAAGAAAACATCCTCTGAGCCTTGTCTAGCAAATCTCATCGGAGATCTCATTTCCAGAGATCCCAGTGTGACATGGGACCCAGAGAAGAGTCAAAGAGTTCAGCCTTATGACTGAATTCAGAGAGTTCTTACATTTTTGCACTATATTGGAGCTAGTTAAGGGTTGAGCAAGGCCTTAAGCACAGCCTGGCTATTGCTACAGACCTGTCTGTGGCCATTAGGATATCAAAGGTCTCTGCTTGAAAAACAGAGGCATGTTTGCCGAACGAGCAGTGAAGTCTGCTGTTATCGACCTCCACGAAGACATCAGCACTTGGTTTTGGAGCCATCCGTGATGATTCTACTACAGCCCAGTCCAGGTTCACACTCTGGCCGAAGCCAGTCCTGAAGGCAAGGAAAGTCGACTTTTAATTTACACAGCAACCGAAGTTCTGGTGTCATTGCATCAGACGGCATATCCATGGAACTAGGGTCATAGGATAAGTGTCGCGCAAGGTCATCAAAACTCCAGTGCAGATAATACCAAAAGTCACCCAGTGTAAGACGATAGATTACTTTGATAGTACAGCCCATGATGTAAGTATTAAGGGGAGGTAGGTCAAACAGAGCCAGGTGTACTCGGAAAAGCTCCCGTGCAGGCGAGAAAAGCCGTTCTTTGAAGTTTCGTGCAGTAGGCAATGACATACTTACGCGAAAGCCCCCTCCAGCAAACAACCGACACGTAAGCTAGAAATGGTCTTATCATAGCCGTATATATCCAAATGGCTTTTATTCAGTAATAAGGCCCATGTCTTGCCAAAATTACCCTTACACCTCCAGAAAACTGAGAGCGCCTTGGATGTCTTCGACTCAACATGCTTTGCCCAAAGAAGTTTTTTTTATCCAGGATCACTCCTAGATATTTGGTTTCATCGGAGATCTGGATAGTGAAGCTTTTTAGCACCGGCTGAGTCGGACCGGTCACCACCCTCCTTCTCGTAAAGAAGACAACCTCAATTTTCAGAGGGTTGACCGATTGGACCATTAATCGATCATATCTAAATCCGCTCAAACACCGAACATTTTTCACGGGGAGTGACAAGCCCCCGAGAGTATAATTTGTTATGAAAAAAGCTTCTCAATTCGCCGTTCGAAGTCGGCATTAAATTGTAGGTCGCTTCCATTCGTGCGAAAAATGAAACACACATAGCATGAATGGTTGCGAGAAGCTAGGCCTTGGCTCATCCCGAGCTGTCACGCCAGCTATTATTTCAAACTCTTAAGCGATTCCTCTAAAACCGTTTTTAAAAGAATTGTGCAGAACTCATACGCCAATACCAGAAGCACGATGGTAATGGCAAATAATGAATTTGAAATTCCCAAGTGCTCTGAGGAATCCTCAACCTGTACGAATGTTATCAGGTGGAGGTGGTAACACCAATTGAACCTTGGAAATTTGACTAAATGGATGTGAATGCTTCACAAACAAATAGAAACCCCCTGATCTTTCTGTTCATTAAGCTACACAAACGACCAATCTTTACATATTTTTGTAATTAAATTCAACTGCAATATGCAATTGCAAATGGATTATCGACAACCAATCACACATTGAACACTTGGACATATGTACATATGTACATGTATGTACACTTTGAAATTTAAATATTTTTGACTAAACGAATTTACAGGACGTGAACTATACGCAAGTAAGCTATTTAGTTATTGTCAGGAATGAATGGAATTTATTTTGAAGCATAACAGTGAGATTATGTCGATGTTTACTGACACATGACAGCATGTTTCATTATATCACTCGTATTTGTTGCCCTTCTCTCGACACTAGTGTATTTAATGAGATTTTTCCATTAAGCCTTTTTGGGGATGTGTTCGATTGAATGTGTTGGCCATTCATTTTACCTGGAAGCCAGTAGAGTATTCAATTTCATTTGATGTTGCTAATCTGGATTTTTATGGGGAAATTGAATTTATTTTATTTGAATGAAATGTAAACGATTAGCAGCGATTGAACTGCCACAACTTTATCGATTTGAAATCAACTGAGTGCAATCGCACGTTTACAAATTTGTAATTAATTTCAATCGAAGTCTCTAAAGGAATACCTCACTGACTTCTGATCCAAGCTTGGTACAATCAGTTTTAAATCTAGAATGCGAGTCCTATAATTTTCAATGATTCCCTTGATAGTTTACAGTGGGGTTATGAGATGGCAATCATCTGTGAATCTAAAAACAATGAAACACACCCACTTAATCTAATTCCCTATGAATTCTACAAGCATCTCCTTACAGAATTTATAATTCAAACGCATCGATGAAAATCATCACTGTGAGTGTGCTACCGCCTCCAGCGATGCAACCTGTGTAAATCCTTTTAATACAGAACCTAGGAGAAGAGCAAAAACGACTACGAAATGAAGCACTCAGAACGAGAGCAAACCGAAATTGGCCAAGCCCAGCAGATGCCACTAAGGATGCCTGGCATAGGTGAGGTTGCCAATCGCTGCTTCTTTGGACTACGAAGGCAATTGAGTAGCAAAGTCCGCTCTCGAACGACGAAAGTGTCCCTGTATAAGACCTTAATCGTCCCAGTCCTACTCTACGGCGCAGAGGCATGGACTCTGTCAAAAGCGGATGAGGTTGCTCTTGGCTGTTTCGAAAGGAATATTCTTCGGGTGATTTTCGGTCCCATCTAAGTACATAAACGGTGAATGGAGGAGGAGATACAACAACGAAATGTACGGGCTGTGCAGCGACATCGACTTAGATAGAAGAGTGAAAGTCCAACGACTGAGGTGGCTGGGTAGACACCAATGCTTCGGCCTGGAAAATCTTCGAATCCACCCCCAAAGGACGGCGCAATCAAGGAAGACCGCGACTCAAGTGCGCCACGAAAGTAGAAGGGGACCTTAACCAACTTAGCGTGCGAAAGTGGAGGCAGCTGACTAAAGATCGAGCTGGCTGGAGACGCTTGTTGGTTGAGGCCCAAGTCAACCCCGGACTATAGCGCCACCTTAAGTAAGTTCCACTAAACTAGGTAAAATAGACTGTCAGCGTTATAGTCATCGACGCACCTAGAGTAGATCTAGGAGAAACTCCCCTTCCTGTTCCTTGAACCAGTGAGAGCTTTTAATAAAGGTTACCGATATCTTATTGTGCTAGGCCGCCAAAATCAAAGGCACCGAGATGGTGGCGTCTTTTAGAAGAAAGCGGTTGACAGGTACAGAAAAGATTGGATTTCCTCTAACCAACAGCAAAGATTTAACCAAAATGATGACAAGGCGAGCAGTCAACGTTTTAGGAATTTTCTGTTGTATGTCCGAACATCTGGATGGAATGAAATCACCTCCATATGGTACCTACAGCATTTCGCTTTATGGCTTGATTTTGTGGAACGTATCTAGGCCGTTAACCGAGGTATGAGTGTATGTAACTATTATTCATCTACAAAAAAATGGCACCACACGTTTGTAAGGAAAGGACAAACACAAATGTATGCATATACACTACACACTAGTCTTATGTAGTTTTCATTTGAATTTTTTCTACTCATATACATAATGTAATTGATTTTGGTTTTCTCGAAAAAAATTTCTTTTATATACGATAATTATGTATTTCGATGAACAGATACATCTCTTTTTCTTCTTTTACATTCCAAACCTACGTTTTTCGAAGAATTTTCCATAAAATTAATAAATATATGTATAGAAAAAAACAAAGCGAGCGAGTTAAACAGAAACTGGGTCGATATTTTCTTTTTCGGAATTTCTGCTTTTGAAAAATGTACGAGTACCCGGTACGCAACATTGTATATTTCAAATGAATTTTGTTCTGTTGGTTCCCTGAACTGGCAGCATGAAGGTTGTAGTTGTTTTTTTTTTCTTTTATAAAACAGGAAAAATTCAAAGAAAATGTTTCTGTGGATGTGTTTGTTAGATAGAGGGAACACGCAAGGTTAAAAAAAAAAGATATCAATTTAAATGAAAATGTATTCGGATGAACAAGTCATTTTTAACATAAAATAGTATTATATCAAAATTGTTTTTTTCGATAAAAAAATGAATTCATGTCGATTTAATCTTCATAAGTTATTCAGTAAAAAAGAATTATTGAATAAAAATATTAAACTTTAATCCACCAAGAGCATAACTTACCATATGTCAAACTTCCCATCCAAAACCGAGATTATGCTCTTCACTAGAAGAAGATCGATTTCACATTTCAAAAATCCATGTATGAGCGGAATTGATCTGACACTTGGAAGGACGGTAAAATACTTCGGCGTAACCTTAGACTCAAAATTGAGCTGGAAAGCCAACATCGAAAACCGCATTAAAAAGGCTTACGGATGTAAAAGATGTTCGGTAACACATGGAGCTTTAAGCCGAAAGTGGTACACTGGCTGTACGCTGCTGTGGTACGATCAATCCTAACATACGGTTTGGTAGAAGCCACTTGAGAAGAAATGCAATCTTACAAGTGTAACCAAGTTTCAAAGAGCAGCCTGCAAAGGGATAACGGGATCGATAAGATCAACACCCACAGCGGCACCTTGAAATAATGCCGAACCTACTTTCAGTGGACATCCACTGTAGTAGCAGGGCGGAAAAACTCAGACTAAGGGAAGTAGGTCTCTGGACAAATAGCATCTATGGTCACACCTCCGTTCCAACCCGATGGACTACCACGAAAGAGAACATAGACACCGACTACATCGTTCCAACCTCAGACTTTGATAGGAGATTTGATATCAAAATACCAAGAAGAGAGGACTGGGATGATGGTATAGTATGCACTGAAGAAGAGCTAGCTTTCTACACTGACGGATCCAAAATGGCCGCTGATACGGGTGCCGGTATCTTCTGTGAATCCAGAGGGGTAAACCAATCCTTCAAATTTCGAGACGGATGCATCATTTTTCAAGTCGAGATAACTGCCATTTTACAGGCCTATAAGCTAATCAAAAATGTGAACATTGTCAGAGAAAACCTTACTACCTATGTTGACATCCAGGTAGATATTGAGTCTCTGCAGTCAGCATCGACAAAATCGAAGCTCGTAAAGGTCTGCAGACAAAATCCCAACGATATATCTGTTATGGACAAAGTGATTAATGCGGACATTATTCATAAAACTTTTCGGTTCAATAGCACAGTTAGTTTTTAACTTCAGTTTTCAAACACACACCTAAGTACTTGGGTAAAATTTAATTTATTACGTCATATTGTACTTCTTCTGTGTTGATCACCCTGTATGGGGTTTCTATGTACTATGCAGGGAGAAAGTAAACACACACAGGAAACACACTTCCGGGTTTTAGCTTTGAAAGCTGCAATGAAATGAGGCCGGATAAAGATGGTGTTGGAGTGTTCACAAATTGAACAAACAACAATATTTGTCGATTTTATCCGATCAACGAATGTTAAAATTGTTGGCCAAGTGTGGAGTGCACATCAAGTCAACAAAAGAATTCATAAAAGGTTCAGAAAGATATGAGGAAATGACGCCACTGCTACATTAAACTCAGAATGAGAAAAATGACATCAGAATTCAGAGATTGTCAAGCTCATGCGTATTATCCCTACTACTCGGGGATAATGTGATGTAAACATTGAGGGTAACGCCAACGACATAGATATGGTGGCAACATTTTACCAACCTTCGGATAAATGTGGCGAAAACAAAGGTCTCAAGTCTTTCGAATTCTAATGCTCAACTTAACTTTGCTGAACAGTAAGTCAACAAATTCCACGCTCTACAGTCTCCTTTATTTAGAAACTATGGTCTCGCCCGAACACTTCCTATGCCACTGCCCGATCTTAGTGACAACACTACATGTCGATACCAGACCTGAAGCATCTGATAAGTACAGGAATCGTTCTTCTCCGGGCCATACGTACACTCGGGTAAACTATTATTTTCCTGTAGTTCTGACGTGTCCGTCGTGCCTCAGTGGTCTACCGAACATTTTTCGCGGCACCACTTCTCGTCAGGGAATGACAAGCCTCCGGGAGCAATATGTCATGAAAGAGCTTTTTATAGTTCTGATGTCAAAAAGCGGAGGAACACCGTCCTCAGCTTCACCCATACCATGATCTTGGACGACAACGACATCGAATCGGATGTGGGCAGGAAAGCTGAAGCTGTCTTCGGAAGGCTTTTTTAAATCAAGAAAATTAGTGTTTTCCGAATTTTACCAAGTTGAGACTGTTTCGCTTTCACTTTGACCTCTCAAGCGTACGACAAGAGAACGGGTCAGGAATTAATGGATGTCACAACATGAAGAAGGAAGTAGCAGTAGACCCAACGCACCTTACGAGCCGAAGACGATTCCACTGCAAAGTGTAAGAAACCCAATTTACCAGTCAACTAAAAGGTGGTGTTGTACTACGTATATATGTACATATGTAGCATGACGCAGAACATTGGAAGATGAAATTTAATGGGAATGAGCTGGATGTGCAGCTGCACAAGGCGTGACAAGTGAATTGATGTAACCATAACCTATAAAAAACTAAGACATCAGTCCTATTTACAACGAACATATGCGTACCGCCAATCGAGACACCCTCGAAAAAAATCGTTCATTTTGGAAGTTAAGACTCTGTTTAGATCGGTAAGATTTTCGAACAATTTTGCTAAAATGGCACTTTTGACGTAGGCAAAAACAGAATACATGCTCGTTTTTGTAACTTCTTTCGAAGTCATTGCTAAGAATTTTAAAATCAAACTTCACAAATAGACCGCCGTCAAATCCTTCAAAGTGTTTTGTGATACAACTTGGCAAAAGTCAAAGTCCCTGTCAGTGTTGTTGGCAAACGAATGGAAAATAAATTAAACAATCTTATCCCAATTTGTTTACAAAGACTCAACTTGACAAAATAAACCGATGTCTACTTATTTTTAGACCTCACGGTCTGTCAACACTTTGGTTTTTATTTTTAAATTTATCTGTTTTTCTTATAGTTAATCTCGTGTCAAAACTAATTGTTCTCTGTGAATTATAGTTTCACTGTTAACTAATAAATTTGTTGCCTTGCAAGCGTTATTCATGTTTTTCACTTGCCAAAAAAATATAAATCACGATAAAATTACCAATAAATTTATGTTTCGTAAACAAAAGAAAGCAAATGCTCGCCCCCATCCACTCAATATTTGACGTTTGTCTGGGATCCACTAAACTACATTTTTCAAACAAATGTCAGACGTCACAGTGCTCCTGTCTCAACCATCACTCACTCGTCAATAAATCTCCATTCATTTTGACGTCAAGAAAAAAATAAAAATAAAAGCGAATGCAGATCCATAGCAAACGAAATAAATTCCATTTTTAAGTTTTTATCAATGAAAAAAATTATTTAGATGTCATTAAATGATTAACCCAAGGTGGATTTCCGCGAAATACCATGTTTTTTTCTATTCTGTGTGTGTTAAATCATCGATAATATTGGCGACTGCATTCGGTAAAAGTTTGCTTCCTATGAAATCCGATACGATCCGGTTTGAATAGATAGATAAGAATATAACACTCTTTGATTGAGGGAATTCCAAGAACACACGGATAATCTAATTTAACCAGGAAGACGTGAGAATATTAAGTAGTTGTGAATCGGTGACGCGGTGACGTTTGATTGCCAACGGATTACCATGTAAACGACAACTGAGCTTTGCGTTCGAAGACAACCAGTTGTCATTGGTCTAAAATCATCACATTACATCAGACAGCAGGGCATATTGTGGTCGACCTTGTGTTTTGCTTACAAGTTTTTACAGCGCCTACAAATTATACACACAGATTAACTATACATAGAAGTAGATAAAATAAAATGCAAACAATTGAGATATATTACTGTTCTGCTTCCGCCATTTGTAGTCTTATTTCGCGACTGGCAAAGATAAAAATTCAAAAGAGACATTTTCTGGAACGGTTGCAATATTCTCGTTCAACATACATATGGTAACGGACATTGGATGACCGATAACTAAGGACAATTGAGAACTGAAATTTCATAACAGTCCGGCGAATTCCACAATCGGAAAGGAAATTTGATGATAAATTCAAGTGTTTTTGATCGGCAGTGTAGTAAAGCCACATCGACCTAATCAGAAAGTCCAAATTAGATGGGTGTGACGTGTAGAGCAGAAGAAGACCAGCGCTCCGGCCCGCATATCTTTGAATCTACCCCAAATGGACGGCGTAGAAGAAAAAACCCAGGTCGCACGCCCATATGGGAAGGGACCTCAACCTAGAGCCAGTTAACTAGGGACCGAGCTGGCTGATGGCGATATCGGACTGCAGAGCTATCATAAGTAAGAAGGCCTCACATGCATTCTTAATACACTCATCTATGTTCTCCTTCCAGTTAAGTTTGGAATCAAAAATCACGCAAGGTATCGTGCAGATTTTGAAAAACTAGTCAAAATTTGGGGGTTTGTAGGTAGTAGTTGATCTTTTCTTAGTGAAATTAACGATTCTTGTCTTTGAAAGATCCGACCTCGGCCTTCAGCTGCTGACCCAATTATTAAAGAGCGGTGGTGCATAGTTGAGGCTTTCGCTTAGGACTGGAAGAAATTAACAGAATACCAGGATAAGTACATCATCTGCTGAGAGCGGCACGTGGAGACCTTCTTCTGGACAAAATGGCTTGAAACACATAAATGTGGTATTTTTAGAGGAACAGACTTAGGCTGCAAAAAGGCGTAATAGAAGCAGGGGATCGTAGATTTGATCGTACTGACATCTGTAAAACAAAAATCTCGTCAACCACAAGGAACAATGTGTGGGGTAACAGAACTCCACCTTATATGTTTTCATTGGACACTGTCTAATAGGCAGGCATGCAACACGACTTGACATCTTCCCAAATGATTTCTACAGAAGCTGCATGGAGGAAAAACAGGAGGGAAACTATCCCCCGTTTTCTTTGCATCTGCCCTGCTTCTCTCTAATTAAAGAAAAACTCACCTAGATGCCTTCTTCTACAACGATCTAGGCGATCTCACCAACGCAGATGTTAGAAGTCCCCTATGCTTCATCAGAAGCTCCAAGTGGTTTAACGAATAAGTAAAGGAGATATTTGCAAGCTCAAGGTGGTAGCACAATGGACCTATCATTGGTCGAAGTGTGCCGGCTTCACCTGGCAGCCACTTTGACCTCATTTACCTTATGTATTCTCGTGACTTGAGCATTAATCCAATTCCATCACAAAGGCTAATATTGAGTTGGGCTCTGTGCAAACTGTCCTGTCGGTTCTTACATTATTAAAGGCTTCTTCAATGGAAAGATTTTTCTATCGTGAATTCTACTCCATGAAGAGCCGATCTTTTAGGAATTGTATCCAGAGCAATTTTACAATGACATAACTTTGACAACTATTCAGCGGAATAACTAGTCACTGTCATGACCTAATTGAAAGCCACTGAACTCTTTAAACAAATTAGGATTAAACAAGACGAACAAGTTTTTCTACACGAAAACTTACTTAATTTCCCTTCTCAGTACTTGACTCAACAAAATATACCACTTCCTGTTCCAAAGAATTTATTCGAAAGAAGTTCACATTAATCTCTTACCCAACATTTCATGGGGGTAAAATGACATTTTTCCCAGAAAAATACACTAAACTGTCAGACAAACGCACTCTCGCCTATTACATTCAATTTTTCATATTCATCTTCTTCTGCATCTGTAACAACAAGACATTTGTAAACATCTCTCTCCTTATTCCTGGCTGACACAGTATGCTGTAATTCTCCACTAATGCATAACAAATTTTCAATATTCCCCCTAGAAATATGACGGTAATGGCGGCGCTGTTCGAAAACACTGACTGACTGTCAGACAGACATATTATATAAACGTCTGTTTGTTTTGGTCTACATATTGAAGGTTGGCACTCTCATGTCTCATTTGAGCGTGTGCCGTGCTCATTTCGACTGAATTAGTTATGAAATTTTGTATTAGGAAATTCCCAAGTTTTTGCTTTCACTATTTCTGACAAACAAATTAAAAATATATTTGAACCATTTATCAATTTTGTTGCTTCCTTCGTTTTTTTTTCTTTTTGAAATGATTTCCATTTTTAATTTTATTTTGAAGAGAAAACTAGAAGCACACAATACCTACATCAATTTGGAGGAAAAGTCCCTGAATACACACTCGCCTACGTGAAGGGAGATATAGATTTCTAAGAAGACAAACATAAGTAGGTTGGCACGTAAAAAATAAGATTCTATTCATTGCATCATCATCAGCAACCCCGGAAACCCCACATGTGTGTTCATCAGAGTTGGTTCTGGTTGGTGTTTTGTTTGATTTTATTTTGTCGAGAAAATCAAACGAAAATTCCAAAATTTAATCTAGGGCGATGAGAAGGTTTTTTATTTGTTATCTTGGAAAGAGAAAAAAAAAACACTTGTAAGTCCTATGTAAACTACTCTTGTGTCCAATAAAGGTCAATAGCTGTGAAGGACGTAAGCTAAAACAAAATCAATTGAAGCAGGAAAAGTTACAGCGTCATAAAGGTCCTTACACTTTTGATCGAGGACTTTGTCATATTATGATATTTCAAGATTGGATTATTGCGGATTGCGTTGAGAGAAAAAAATGTGGAAAATAGAATAAGCAGGTCAGGAAGGTAGGTTGGCACTGAAGAAAGGTCTTTTAGTAGTAACAATTTTTAATGTTATACCGACATAACTGGCTCGACAGGTCGGGTTGAACTATGGCCTAGCGTCTCGCAAACATTCATGGAAGGTTGAGAAGCTTTTTAATGAAAAATTATATTCTGGAGGTCTGTCATTCCTCGACGAGGGGTAGTACCGCGAAGAATGGTCTGTGGACATGGTTGAGGCTTGAATCCTTGCAGCTCGCACAGTAATCCACCGCACTAAACACTGAGCCACGACGACCACCCATGAGGAACAGTTGGTGCTAAAAATTTACAAAAACTAGTGAATGATTGCGACAAAATCAACATCCATCTGTCCGTTAAAATGAACCGTCCGGTCTTGACGATAAGGGGCAAACCTTCCCTCCACCTGATCAAAACAAAGTAAGGGTCACAACATTTAAGCAAAAATACAACAAGGCTCCAGAGTTTCACAGCTTACTGGCCGAAGTATTCAAAACAGATAATTTCTAAGACTTTAGTTAGACCTGTTGAATCTAAGCATCTTTTGCCCGGTCAACTTGAAAGATCACCTCCAAGATCTTATCTTATTGGACACATTGGGTGGTTTGAATAAAACCTGAGGCAGAGTGTTACCTCAACTTTTTGAATAAACCACTCAATTTGAGTTGAATAAAAATGAGTTCCGTCAGATTTCAGAACCATTTCTCTCAAGACGGTTTGTTCAGAGTGTTACCTCTGTTCTTGTTCACACCACGGATTGTGTGAACGCCTGAACCCGTTCGTGAACAACTTGACAACCTCAAATGGGGGATTGAGAAGATTTTTTGGAGCATTTTCCTCTCTGATATTTGTCATTGTCTCTGTAAAGGTGGCGCTGCAACAAATAATTGGATTCTAACGCTTCCAGCTCGAATTTTTGCTCACTCTACAATTGTTGATTAAACAGACGCGTTGGCAGCACCAATTCTTACTTAATCTGAACGTTTTGAATATAAAAAGCTGACGCAAGGGTTTTGTATCTGATCTAGACGTCTTTGGAGTACGAATTTCTGACTTTCTTTGAGCTGTTTGAATATAAAAGAACGGCGTAAGAACTTTTATAGATGATTTGCTGTAAATTGAAGCGACACACGCTTTAATCTTTCTAAACAGCCCATCGTGAGCCAAGGCCTAGCTTATCGCAATTATTTTCTATGTGCTTATTAAATTTTTTACACGAATGAAAGATATCTACAAGGAGAACTATACTCTTGGGGTTTGTCATTTTCTGACGGGGTCTATTCAAACGTATGGAGATGGGACTCGAACCTACACATTTCGCACATCATTTCTAGCAATGATTAAAAAAAAATTCTTTATTGTGACTACAAGACTCTTAAAATTGCCTAACAAGTGCTCCAACTTCAAATTGAATTCCCCATTATCCCACAATCAGGCGGGAAACATGTCCTTCTTTGGTATCAAATCCTCTGGCACGTGATGAAAATAATACTTTAATTAAATTGTTTTGTCAAAACCCCCCTCTCCTCCGAGTCCCAAGAGAGTATGTCATACGATGGACCAGACGACCACCCAGGATGCGTACAAACCCAAAGAAACAAAAAAAAGTACACGTAGTACGTACATATGTACTTATAAATTCGAAAAAAAAAAAAAATTGAGAGAATCATCCCAAGAGTAAAACGAAAACCGCTTCCAAACAACAGTCTACCATACGAATCCCAATCCCGCTCTGTAGTAACTTCGTTCCGTCGCAGTGCACTTCGGTACAATGACCCAGTTAGGAGTTGCTGATGCAGCAAAATAACACCGAGACTTTATACCAACTAAGGGAAAAACTACCGCTGAATGCGAAAATAATTTTCCATTACTCGCTCGTCATCTTCGAATACAAGTACCTACACCAGTCAAGATACATACATACATCCATACGAGTATCTATGTGGCTACAAAAGTTGTTAAGAAATACTGCTCTCTACTTTGCCGTCGTCAACAGACAGACAGAAGGTGGGGCGGCTTGGGGATACCACCATCCACCGCCGACGATATAAAGACAGCGGGATGGCGTTTAAAAAAATGTTTGTTGTGTGTACTTACGTTTTGCCGCGCGCGTTTTTTTTTTTTTGTAATTCTTCTTCGGCTTTGTTCAACAACCACAAATGCGACTCGTGAAACTGTGTAATCCAAGCCTTGTGACAGATTGATTTGATCCACAAACAACAATTTACTTGTTACGAGTATATCATTCGCTTTCTTTTAACTTTTAACTGAAAATCAAAATTCACTCACTCTACTTCACTCCGAATGGTGGGAACTTTGACAGAACAACAGCAGAAACTAGAAACACTGGTTATTCAATATTTTGTTTCAATGAAATTTTGTTGCCTTTTGCTTTTTTCACATTTTTTTCCTTTAATTTCGTTTCTAATCGATTTTATCTTCAAGAAAAACGAAACTGAAATTAAATTTTCTAAACACTTCCACTTGACAGACGGAAAAAAAACACATTTACGTCACTTGGGGGGGAAGATCCACAAAAATTGGATGAAATTCCAAATATTACGTGTGCACTTGATGTTTGTTTATGGCGTATAGACTGTATAGTTACAAATTCCCGTTGGGTAGTGTAATCAAAAGAAAAAACAAAAAAACAACTTATCATTTGTATTAGGACGACGGACAGCGGAATAAACCCACGGACCGATCTACGGTGGATGTGTCTGATGACTGAATTGAGAGTCGTGTTGTTTGGAGAGACAAATCGTTCATTTTCCCATTCGAAGAATGTGGTTTTCATTTTATGAGAGAGTGTACGTGGGCATCTGTGCGAATAGAATACACAGTAAGAGGAAGGGAAGAGATACAATTTTTTTTTCCATTTTTTCTTCGGTCTGTTTCGTTGGTTTACTCTAGCGAAGGGGCAAGAATGAAGATGCACATGTCGTGTTGAAAATGTGCGTTTTCGAGTAAAACCGCGTTGCCATGGAGACTAGAATTGTATGTACGTTTGTCAAGATTAAAGTTCTAAGTTAGACTGAGAGCACATTGAATCGACCGTTATCCAACTAGTAGAATAAAATTGGAAACAGGCGAGATGTTAATAACCAGATCGATCTCCATCTAAACTGATGGTACCAAAATGAACTTACATATAAAAAGGCAAAGGCGTTTTCTCCAAGCCACGCGAGCGAACCTCTGAATCATAGTAGTGTCTCTTAAGCGCAGTTTCTGCAAGCGAAAATTGCCACTCGGAAAGCCCATCTAGGCTACAATTCAATGTTCCCTAACGCAGAGATAATATCGAAACTTGTGCTTTGGTACCACAAAAAACTTAAGGTTATTTGGGTCGCAAGCGTAACACCGTATACACGATCGAAACCAAGAAGATAGATAAATTGGCAAGTTAAAGGCTCAGCACTTGACCCAAAGCAAGTCGACATATCGATTGTAATTCTGCCAAGCAATCTTAAGCGAAAATCGCTAAAGAAAATGCTCGCGGCTGTCTATATTAAACGGAGTAAGCTTAATTCCTGTCTAGCCACTATAAAACAAAATTTGAGATTAGTAGAAACTGCGATAAAGAAGAAGAAGATATCGAACACTTATTATGCCACTGTCCAGCCTTAGTGGAATCGCGAAACAGGGGCTTGTGAATACCGGACGTGAAGCATCGCAAGGATAAAGAATCGGAATCGGTGACATCCTTACCTTCGCCAAAGAAACAGAAAACTTGACTAGATCACACATTTCCTAGGTCTCTCAAAACAATACATTTGTATGTGAACCCGGCTCAGTGGTTAGTGCGTTGGACTACTGAGCACGTTGCGTGGGTCCAAGTCCCAGCCGTGTCCATCGAACATTTTTCGCGGCATCGCCCCTCCTCGGGGAATGATAAGTCTCCGAGAGAACAGTTTGTCATAAAAAAGCTTCTCAATTTGCCGTTCGGAGTTGGCAATAAATTGTAGATCCTTTTCATTCCTGCGAACAATACAACACGAACCACATGAATGAAGCTAGAACTTGGCTCCCCTCGAAGTGTCGCGCCAGCTATTTATTTATTTGATTTATGTAGGCCCGGCTGAGGCCTAAGGGAAGGGCCTTCTCCGCTCACTCTCTTAAAAACATTAAAATCAAAGAAAAAAAACTCCCATTTTGCCCTGGTAGACATTTTTACCAGACAAATCATACAATTAAATGAGAATGATGGTATCAGCACTAGCAAAGCGGCTCAAATGTACTGGTTTGACCTGGGCATCCATCCGTCTTAAACACGAGAAATAATTATAAGTTTACATATTTGGGCCCAAGTCATCTGGATATCTATACTGACTCTTCTATTCCTCATATCCAGTTTTCAACGTGGAATGGCAAAAAGTTCCATTATTTACCTATTTTTGAATCCTCTGCCCTTCATACAGTATGGAAAGTATCTAATAATCTCTCCTGTCATACTTTTAAGATACAATACTTTTCCTACCTTTTTGCACTGACTTTCGTTCCTACGGCATTTCCAAGCCAACTACGAGAGAGCAGATGTTGCCTCTACCTACACACCTACAAAATGGTTCAACTCAAACTCAATTCACAAACGATTCCACACACACATCCTTGCAGCTCGGTTAGTCATCGCCATACCTCATCGCCTAACGTCTACTAACCTGTATCACGATGAACAACATACAGAATACAAATTCTCGCAAATTTTATTTGGTGTGTGTAAAATATCTGTGTGACGTATCTGTATCCGTTCATATTATAACCCGGGTGAAGGTTTTTCAATGGAATTCAAACACACAGGCAATGTTTAATGTATCTGCGCGAGTATCTGTGCCAGATGCATGGTGATCCAAATCAGATACAAATTCATGAGAATTCAATGAGATAAAAAAAATTAAAAAAAAAAAAAAAGAGAGATAAAATGAAACAGTGCGCCTGCTAAGCGACGGCCACCACGGTGAAGGGCTTAGCCGATGTTTGTTCTGTTTGTCGTCGCTAGTTGTGTTTACCTTAGATTTTTGGTGGGATAATCGACTAAGATTCCACCGAGGGGGTGGATGTTACCAATCCGTGTAATGTTTTAAATAATTTTTTTTGTATTCTCTGGCAGCTTGATTGTATGGAAGTGAACTCAACAAAGGGAGAACAGAAAGGAAAAGCAAGCCCTACTAAGTAAACCAGAGTTGCCGTAGGGGAGATGATTATAGATTGTTTTGGTGTAAGAAGATGAAAAATAGAAGGTGGGGGATGAAAAATAGAAGGTGGGGGAAATGAAAACAATAATAATAAACCGCTATGCTCTCGGACATCTTGACAACAATTTGAAAGGCATTTTCTCTAAATTTTGGCAAAGTTGTCATGAACAACTATGTATTTTCCAAGGATGATTTCGTAGTTTGTTGGTTTATTGGGTGTCCTAAAGACTTAGCGGGTCCGTTGTACCCATAAAAAGTATAAAAAAGTATACTCATAGGAGTCAAACCAAGTGATAGGGTTGGCTAATCTGGAAGCCACCCAGAAAGGGATAGAAATCTCAGGAGTCCTCCAGCCGTGGTTTGTTTAAAATTTAGTCTTTTCGATATGAAGCGCGTGCCAACAAGAGCACGGAGTATTTAATTGGCTTTTAGTTGGTTCCTCAGTAGCCCTCTGTGGCACTGGCCCCTTTTTAAATAAGACGATTTTTTTTAGACTATTTTTAAACCCTAAACACCTTCAGCCCTAACGTGCCTGAAATGAAAAACCTTCGAATTACAGAAGAATACCTTTGTAAGGGGGGTGGCGATGAGGAGGCCCACAAGGATACAAACCACTTCTCTTGCCATTGCCCTAGTATCTGTCATCTAAGAAATAAGTTCCTCGGGCGGCACTTTTTCGAGAACATTGAAGAATTATCTGAAACACCGGTGGACCAAATAATGAGATTCATCAAATCCACAGGGTGGTTTGTATCACAGACGCAGTAAGTTGGTCATGTTCTACTAATTACTATATACATACAAATGTATGTATGAAACTAACTATTGGGTAGCACTCTTACAGATAGGGGACACTCTCTTCCCCCAACGGGTATCACAATGGGTCTGAACTGACCTGAGTGTGGCGATATTGTTCTTCCTTTCACCGGCCACTAACCTAACCTAACGTTCCTGAACTGAGTGACGTTAAACGCCTGCCGAGTCATCTTAGAACAATTTATTAGCAGATAAATCTTAAAGCACGCTTTCCACATCTTGGGTGGTGAAGTTAGATGTTGCAGGCCACCGCATATCCAGGACTACAAAACCAAAACACATCGACATCTCCTTTGACAGCATGTTTCCTTTTTCAAATATGTTTCAAATATTTAAAGCCGCCTCGGATCGGGTACTTTGTGGAAAGTATTCTCTATTCTCACCCCTAGGGTGAATTTCTTGTGCTGCAGCACCTTTCTATTGTGTAGCGTTGTGTCAAACCACCTGTATTGTCCTCATTTTCTAGTCTAACGTGCAAATCTACAAGACTTTTCGAACAAGAAGGACGAAATAATAACAGGTCTGCAGTTTGCATTTTTATAACATCCGGTCTTCCTAGCCACCTTCTTTGTCACAAACCTTTTAATCGACCTGAAATATTGACTGACATGTGTCAAAATTTTCTTGCTCTCTATTAACTTCCACATCATTATCTGTTTCGTGATTATATCCTTCGATAGGTTGACTTGGGGATTTTTTGATTGATGGTGCAATTTGTACGGTTTATATCTTCAGTTATCGACTTTTAGCGTGTTTCGCCAATGTCTTGTAGGCACCTACAATTTTGATGGATTACTCCATGCTCTCGATGTACTGCCAAACAATCTGGAAAAGTGTAGGTGAGCTATCAAAGTTGATGATTGCATCAATTTTGAAGACTTTTAACTTTAGAAGTTGCTTTAAACATTTCCCTTTGAGAACCACTTATGTACGAGTATGTGCCCTTGATCAATCTTTGAATTGTCAAATAGTACAACGTACATATGTACTCTACAACATATGTACTAATAAAATAAATAATTAGCTGGCGCGACAGCTCGGGATTAGCCAAGGTCTAGCTTTTCGCAACCAATCATGACGTGCGTGTTAAGCTGGGTATCGACTACGAGCGGCATCCGCGCGCACCATGTTCGACTGCGGCAAATTGTATCATATGGCGCGCGAGCCAATTTTGGCATGAGTTTTGATTTAGAGCGGCAGCCGCGTGCGCTCGTCGATCCAGTCGACACAAACAGTGTTCGCCGAACAATATTGAACTATCTGTTGGCTCTTTGCCGCGGATTCGAAAACTACAAACATTAAAATAACGTCCCTACTGCGCGCGAGCAATTAAAAACCGCGCATTAAAAATCTACAGCTATTGGATCGACGCGCGGCATGCTCGAGCGCTTCAATGTTCGAGTGTTTGCCGCGCGTAGTCGATACCCAGCTTTACAGTTTTCGTACGAATGGAAGGGATCAGGCGATAGCCCCTGATGATTTAGAGTTGATGGTGGAAGATCGAGAAATGTGAGTGTCCACTTAAGCTCCCTAAACGTTTCCCTCAATGTCACAATGACCCGACATTCAACAAAGTCTTACTCTATTCTGCGTACACAATGCCTTCAGTATTACGCAGCATTTCGAGACTAGTGCAGATCTGACAACATTTGATTCTAGCGCTTTAAGTGCGGCCTGGATATCAATGACTATCGAGATTTGTTAGGTAGATGTTAGGAACACAGGGTCAGTCTGCATGCTTTTGGGTTTAGCCGTAGAGGTCTGTGTTTGTCGTTAACTGTAAAAAATGGGCAACGGTCGAGGACTATGTCCAGGCAGTGGTTCTTCAAATTTTTGGCTGTTTGCCAGACTGGAGCTTGTGTCAGCTCACTTCGAGATGAGCCGAAATATTTGGCTAAAGCGAGTTTTAGAGAGATTCCATTGCAAAAAGGTCTAAATTTTAAGGTATAATTCGCCAACTTGTCTCCAGATCTTGAGAATGACGAAAAATGATCAAAAATTAAAGTTTCATCCATCTCTATGACATCCCAAAGGAAATGGCGAATATCCACTCCACTAAAATGTCTAAAATGACAGATAAATCTTTCCAAAGATGGCCGCAACCCATTGTCAAAAATCTTAACGAAAGATCCTTTAGATTTGCAAGTGGGCTACAGAGCGAGCGGTTTGCTGCCCAAACTTTTCTTGCTTTATTCATTAAAAATGCAGAAACTTGGCAAAATTCTTCTTTCTTACCACTTGTTGAAGAAACAGGATATTTCCGTTCGTTAAAATTAACCCTAACCCACACCTACGTATACCACACAAAAAGGTATGTTTACCAAACTTCACCGTATTTGTGTAGGTAGACGTGCAAAGTTTCGAGACGTCTTCCTAATCAAATTTCAAAGTTATGTCTCAAACGAAAAAGACACGAAGCTACATACATACATATGTATGTAATCACAGGAATGTGGATAATGGAATTGAAAACTTGCTGCTCAAATAGTTGAAGTCAGTAAACTCCTACTTGCTTCACGTCCAATATATCCCCAAAACTTCTTCAAAGGCACCAACCACCACAAGTAGTCGAGCCTGTAATTTTGAGTGGAGATGGAGAATAAAGAAAAATCCAACACCAAAGCCAAACAATACACAATTGCCCCATAGGGTGTGACAAAGGGAGCCTACATTGCACTTCATACACCATTTATGTATCTATACCTCGTCCTACTGAGGTATCCGAAAATAAAACACAAAAATCCGAGAACAAGAGAACAAAGGGAAATTGAAAAGAAAAAATTTGTATCCTAAAAATCCTCCCCTCTTTTTTATTCGTATCCGAGTATCAGGTGCACAGAAATTTCAGAAGACCTCTGCACCGTAGAAAGGAAGTCTCGATTTTTCCTTCTGTTGATGGGATGTACGAGATGTACATGTGTACGATTGTATGTGGAGCACCGGAGCACCTACAAAACAAAACTCATTCCTGGTGCGTCACGTTGACAGTGTGGAACCTACACTCTTATCCCCTTTCTGTCTGCATTACATGCGCTCTGTGGTGTAGCCACATATCCCCACCCATCTTTCAGGGTGAAAGGCACGCCGCATACAGAAAAACCCTTCGCTTCAAATTTGTATGTGTAACTTTTTTTTTTCCATTCCTCCTTCATTTCGTTCGTTTGTCTCCTGTTTTGTTGTGTTCGGCTGCTTTTTACCCGTCCATGTACACAATCAAAGAGAAAGGAGTCCTATCCTGAGAGTGTATTCAGTGGATGGAGAACATGTGCGAATGCCAAAAGGAAGCACAATGACATTTGCAGAAGGGTGTTGATTTCACAAGAAAGGAGCCTCTTTTCCTTGGCCATGTGTCTTGGCTAGTACAGCTGCCCCTGGTGAAGGAGGCATTCTACGAATTGTCCCGCTTCTGAAAATTGTATCCGATTGGCATAGAAACGTATGGATTCTGCTGTGTATGCGTGTCCAAGTTTTAGATAGAAGGGATGAAAGTGTTACCATTGTTCGGAACGAGGGGATACTCCGTAGGGTGAAACTGAATCCTGGAGCAGGCGGTGAGTGAGAGCTTGTAACAATGAATTGTTTGCTACGTTTCTTGTGGCTTCTAATAAGGACCTCGATGATGGAGGAACCTTTTTCTTAAACAAAATTCTGATTCCGAAATAGGAAATGAAGCCCCTGGTGGTTAATACAAAAGAGCCGGATGGAGAAGGGTGTACAAGTTGTGGGTTGCGGCAAGAACGAATCTTATGAATTTCTATCCCACTGAATCCGCAGTTGCTATGAGTCACGCTGGCATTTCTGGTGAAGGCGAGGGAGCGGTCGATGTGGTCGTAGCGGCTCAGTGGTGAGTTTAGTGCGTTGGACTGCTGTGTGAGTTACGTGGTTTCAAGCCCCAGCAATGCCCCCCAAAACATTTTTTGCGGCACTACCTCTCGGCGGGAAATGACAAGTCTCCGGGAGTATAATTTGTCATGAAAAAGCTTCTCAATTCGCCGTTCGGAGTCGGCAATAAATTGTCCCTTCGTGCGAAAAATGTAAGACGCATGTAAGACAGCTATTTATTTACATATTTTTTTTTTTTTGAGGAGTGTGAAGGCGCCTACAATAAATTCAGACAACGACACCAGCGCTGAGATCAAACCAAGAATAACTCTTGCCACTCGCTGCATCTTTGGGCTAAGAAGGATATTAAGTAGCAAAACCCTCTCTCGAACGACTAAAGTGACCTTGTATAAGACCCAGTCCTGTTCTACAGCGCAGATGCATGGACTCTGTCAAAAGTGGATGAGGTTGCTCTTGGCTGTTTCGAGAGGAAAATTCTTCGGGTGATTTTCGGTCCCGTCTGCATAAACGGTGAGTGGAGGAGGAGATACAACGACAAACTGTACGAAGGGCTGTACAACAACATCGACTTAGCCAGAAGGGTGAAGGTCCAACAACTGAGGTGGCTGGGTCAAGTAGAGCGGATAGACACCAATGGTCCGGCCCGGAAAATCTTCAAATCCACACCCGACGGCGCAGTAGACGAATCCCGCGACTCAGGTGGCGCACGCAAGTGGAAGGGGACGTCAACCAACTTTGCGTGTGAAACTGGAGGTAGCTGGCTGAAGATCGAGCTGGCTGGAGACGCTTGTTGGTTGAGGCTCAGGTCCACCCCGGACAGTAACGGACGCCATCTTAAGTAACTAAGTAAGGAGGCGCCTACGGCTGGTCGGACGGGGGTAATTCTTGGTCAGCCACTGGCTTATAACACATTCTCGAACTCCACACATATCTGACTCTCGGCTGGAACACGACTTCGTAAGGTATCTGAACATACGCATATGTACATAGCTCATAAAAAAATAAGCCGGTCTCGTGAACAGTGCAGAGATCAAAAGCAAGATAACTGTTTCTTTGGGCCAAGAAGGGATTTGAGTAACAACAAGGCCCCTTCTCAAACAACTAAACTGAAATGTTTTGTCCCCATAGGTAGTGAGTGAAGAAGATACAATGACGTAAAGGCTTCGTACAACTTTGCCATATGTACTCGAAGTAACTAACTGGATGAAGTGATAGAAAAATTGGCATTATGCGGTGGCTATGGTGTAGTAGTAGCAACATCACTTGTCACGCTGAAAGTCCGGGTTCAACTCCCGAAACATTTATTTCTTAAATAAATAAAAATCGACCAACTGTGAAAGCTGATGTCGGCTCTATGTACTGCGAAGGCATAACACTGGCATTCGAGTGTCATGGCTTAAAGACTTGATTGAGCTTACAATGATTATGACATCAGGAGATTCGTGTGAATTATAGCAATGACAGATAACACAAATGTCCGAAGCTAGTCTGGACACCACCCTCGAAAGCCAATGAAACCTACCTGAGTTTCAAACCACTGCACCTCGCTCGCGGTGTGTGAATAACTTTAAAAGGTATTCCTATCCCCTTGCTCCGCGTGTGAAGTATAAAAAAAAAAAGAGCTTGTAGTGACAGTCACAATGTACTATTGGCTCTTTAGACCCTCACCAACCACTTAAAGATTGTTCTTGAATGCAAAAATTAATTGGACAGGATTTCCAAATTGAACCAAGTTTGTCTTATTTAGGAGGAAATTATGTAGAGGAAAGGAAATCTTAGACGCATGTGCGAAAAATGGAACCACTGCAATTGGTGTTAACTCAACGACAGTTCTGCAGTAGATTTACCCTCGATAAAAAATTTCAAATTTGGAAAACGGCAGCACAGGTGCTGGGATTTATGGTCCCAGCTTCCAACGCGCGGCAGTATTTCAAACGGAAGTCCACGCTATTGAATTGTGTGCAAGAGAATGCCTGCGAAGAAGAACCCGAGGAACTCGCATCTACACCTTTTCTGACAGTCAAGCAGCACTGTTAGCCCTTAAATCCTATACGGTAGGGTCCAAACTTATCTGGGACTGTCTTAACCTCCTCGAAAGTCTTGCATCGTTAAATAAGGTAACCTTAGCCTGGATTCCAGGACATGAAGGCTTCGAGGGTAACGAACGGGCTGACTGCCTGGCGAAAAGAGGCGCTTGCCGCCCCCTCGTTGGTCCCGAACCCTGTTTTTGGGTACCGTCCAACAGTGCCTATTCCAAGATATCACAATGGGCGATCAACAAACACACCGACAACTGAGCCAACCTTCGAGGCCTTAGACAAGCGAAACAATTTATCAACACCAACCTCTACAAGGCCAAGACTTTACTTGATTTCACCAAAGACGAGTTAAGAACCTTAACGGATACCATCTGCATAAAATGAAAGTATAAGATACCGATATTTGTCGGCTCTGTGGAGAACAGAAAGAGACCGCTGAACATATTCTGTGCGTTTGTCCAAGAGCCGCAAGGAAAAGACTACTCCACTTGACGCGAGCCTCGGTCAACCCAGCGGAAATTCGGAAAATTTAACCTAAGGCTATACTGAGGTTTATCTAAAGCCTCAATATAATCTCTGGTTAAACCATATGGGCCACTACAATAGACCTCATAGTCGGAGTGCGCATTTAGGGCCCCTAATACAGAATACCCTCGATAAATAAAGAATCGCCAAATGTGTTATGAAAGTGCCTGATGAGAGTATTACAGAATTTCTGCTCGACTTGGGGAGGAACCGCTCTAGAACTACGGTCTGGCTAATCTGGCACCATAAGGCCAGTATAGAAAGCAATAACATGTGCGTCTTGATCGAAAGCGATAAAACGAAGGAGCACATCCCCTATCAATGGCTTAGTACTTTGGGTATCGATATCGCGAGAAAGAACTCAAATTCTGCAAAAATAGGGAGTAGACCTCTGTTCTTTCTGGTAAGAGTCTGTAAGGGCAGTCGCAACCAATAAGGTTTACTGCACCCTTACGAAATCGTAGGTGCTACAGAAGTGGTGAACGAAGAAAATACAAGCACACTGTGTAATATGTAAGAGTGCCTCTGCCTGGCTCTTTGGAAGAAATCAATGCTGCCATACGGCACCGACAGAGGTTACAATCGCAAAGTTTATGCCAAACTAACGTCTAACTTTCTCCAGAGCTTCTGAATACGTCAAATTATAAAATCCCCCCGAACAGACAAACTATCTGCTGTGTGCCGGGTGTCTGGTGCGCCAACTTAGCAACACACCTTTCATTACCATCCAACGTGGAGTGTAATTAAATAAGTTATTCTCTTTCTCAATGTTACTTTCTGAGAAAATCCCTACTTAACACCTGCACCTGCAAATTAAATTATTTAGTAGCAGTTGCCCCACCCACAGCATCCCCCCAGTCGTCGAGCAAAGTGTATGAATGGATGCGAATTAGAGACTGCAATCAGACAGAAATTCACTAATCCTCCTCTTATTTCCTCGCATCTCGTCCTCTTCAGCCCTCGGGTTCTGGAGAATTCATTATGTACGTATTCTCAACCGGGTCAAGCACAAGGCAAGTGTGTCATAGGGTGGTGCACGTCTGTGAGCATGACCGCTTTTGTCTTCAAAACTGTAGGGGTGGCGAGTTCATCTTAATGGACACACAACCCTTAACCTATCCCACGCACTAAAGAAGCCCCCGAGGGTATTTTTCGCGGAAAAAGTGCTTTTTCTCTCCTCTCGATGCGATTGTTTGGTTTTTGTTTTTTTTTCTCCTTTTGTCTCTTGGCCATCATTATCAGAATTCTGGGAAGCGCCTTTCGTCTTAATTCCTTTTTCGTTTCATATTTCTCTTCGATTCAATTGTTCGCCGTTTTTGGGGCAACGGCAGAGAAAAAAATGAATAATAACGAGGTTTTCTGGAATTCAATTTTTTTGTCCGCCTTAAGGGGGGCAATTACATGCCCACTGGCGGCCAGCACTGGTGGGCTGCCTGCCACTTGGTCGAAACTGAAACAACACTGCTTTGCGAGAATAACAATTTTTATTACTCGCTCGCACTTGTTTTGGGTTCTTAATTCTCATTTCCTTTCTTTTTGACTTGACTTCCGCGGAATGA
This sequence comes from Matsumyia berberina, assembly GCA_917880715.2. NCBI lineage: Eukaryota > Metazoa > Arthropoda > Insecta > Diptera > Syrphidae > Matsumyia > Matsumyia berberina. The sequence goes on from OU862870.1 coordinate 54,246,547, forward strand.
AAACATTTCGATCTCGGAATTTTCAGTTCTCATTTGGCAGAGGGAGACACAAATACAACTAACGAGCTCGAGCGAGGGTGGATGGGAAGACACGAGTTAAGGTGAAGTACAAGCCGAAAGACAGGGGATAAGGGATAACATCTCGTTTAGCTTTTCGGCGAAAATTACTTTGCGATTCTGGCGAATTTCTTTTGCCGTTTTTCGTTTTGGGTCGTTTTTTCTGTTTTTTTTTTGTGTCTGAAAAAAGAAAGTAACAAAATAACCAAAAATACACAACAGAAAAGAAAATGAGTTTTGTGTACTCGAAGAAGCGCTCTTTTAGGGATTCTTAGAAAATGGGATCAACGTGGTAGCCGAAGACCGAGAGGGTGTACCTACTAACGACAGGAATTGTTTATTTTGGGATAAACTTAGTAAGAAACTGTAGGTACTCAGGTGTGGTGGTGGTGGAGGTGGTGTGAATAGATTGGCATTTGTCAAAGAGAACTTTGACAAGAGTACAAGCTTATGAATTTATTCTATGGAAATTGGAATTTGGAATATGACAGTTATACGGAGTTCCAGGATGATGGATGGAGAAGGTTTTGACTAACCTCTTGATTCTCTGATATTCGTCAAGATGACTACTTGTTCTGGTTCATTTCTATGTTATCCATCTTGACTTCATGCAGGTTAGAAACACACACAGACAGTATGAGATAGAAACGCCTGCAGTTAGCGTGAAAATGTTTATTCATCTCGATCTCTACGGACGGCTCTAAAACACCCAGTGCCTTTTCTTGGAATTCAATACTCCTTCAGTCTTTCTTGCCACTATTGCGTCTTTCTTTCAAAAAAAAAAAAAAAAAAAAACCTTTGCACTCAGCACTCCTTCAATTTCCTGAACTCCTATTAATCTTTCAGACTGAATAATCACTGATAAATACTAAATACCTTTGTACATATGTACATATGTATGTATGTATGTATGTAAGTAGGTTAACAGCCCTTATAGGGCCTACCAGTTTGCGGTCACATATTGCCAAGACTGCTAAGTCAGAGTGCCCTTCAGAGCCAGGCCTAGAGAGTGGCAGCATGCGAGCGTCTAATGGTCGTCTTGTTCCGCTCGGCAGTCGGGCGGGTTCAACCCGAAGCGGATACGAGCTTCCCGGCAATGGTTCCGCAAACCATTACGGGGGTCAAAGGGTGAGTTTTTTAATTGTTTTGAGAGAGGGTTGAACTGTCAACTGATCACCACCACGTGTTGTGCAAATTGTATCTCAACGATAAAGTACCTGTCCTAACAAAGCGTAAATTAAGTATGGTGCACACGTAGGTATACGTTGGGAGAGTTTGCAGAACGATGAGATACGGGAGGAGTTTGCACGGCAGGTATTCGAAAGGTTTGAACAAATTTCAACTGTTCCGACGAATGTAGAGGAAGAATGGCGCAGATGGGGCGAGCACATTTCGGAGCTGTTCAATCCCGAACAGGGCACTGAGGATGGCAGACCCATGGCGGAGAATAGTCCCACAGTAGAGGAGGTGACTTTGGCCATTAAAGAGCTAAGAGCTAAAAGTCGGTAAATCAGCTGGTGTGGATGAAAGAGGGCCAGAAATGTTCAAAGCTTTCGGTAAAGAGGGAGTAAAATGGCTGACTCGTGTCATTAAAGTGGCCTAGGAATGCGGTTTTACCTAGCGACTGACAAACTGGAGGGATTGTTTCTCTTTTTAAAAAAGGGGATAGGAGGCACTGCTTCAATTATAGCGGTTTATCTCTTTTAATCTCCCTGGAAACGTCTGTGGTCGAGTCCAAGTTGAGCGATGAGGAGTGCGGCTTTCATCCAGGTCGAAGCAAAACCGACTAGTTATTCACTCTCAGAATGGTACAGAATGGGACCTGAGGCCCTCGAGTTAAACTCTAGAGTGTACTGCAGGAGTATGGGATTGACAGTTCTGACAGTAAGAGCTGTGTTCGGGTAAACGGCGTTAAATCGACACCTTTCACTGTACGGTACGGATACGGTATATAGACAGCCAGACTGTGATCAGATCCCTTATATCCCGCACAAATCTAGGATAGTGAACGACTGCCACGTGTCTCTTAAAGAAATCTTTAAAAAGTATAAAGCTCTGCCAGGCCTGAGACCATTAATATATCTGCAATAGTCGTTGTGATGTACATCAAGCTACTAATGATGCCGGGGACGACACATGTGTCATTGCGGCTATGCTCAAGCAGAGAAAGCGAATTCTTCTTGGTATAGGTCGGCCCTACAGTTCTAGTTCTGAATTCAAGGTGTATTGACTCGACTGATAGCTTCATTATCAATGCGTGATTCCAGAGAGCTTAATGGGACACTTACCAAGGGGCAAGCCTGTGAGATGTACAATGGGGACTGAGCCTTGATCCAGACTAGACCTCAAAATTAAATTTTCATCCAAGAAGAGCTGCGCAGAAGGAGAGGTCTTAAGTTCCAACCATACATACATCCAAATTTAACAAATGCAAATTTCATGGGTGTAGACTCTGGGATCTACGAATCAGAGATAGATATCGAAAGGTCGAGAAGACTCCCAACTCACAACAGTGTGTCCTATTAAAAGTTCTAACAATCGCCCAGGACCCATACCAGTAAGCACTCATAAGAAAGAGGATAGACATCGATCGACATACATACATATGTATGTAGATAGTCAAGCAGCCATAAAATCCACAAAATCATGTGTAAAATCTTGAAACGCTGCCATGACGATCTCAAGTCTCTTAATCCAAACGATTTTGTGCTCATTTAGGTCCCAGGACATAAGGGCATCAGTGATAGACGGGTAAGCTCGCTAGATTAAGGTCTGAAACGAACCCAATTTAGTCTTGCCACCACTTCAAAGGTGGAATATCGCCTTGAAATGCCGAAAAATCGTGAATAAGACATGAAGTGTACTCACGGCAGCACCTCGAAAATTCTCTGGACAGAACTAAATGAAAGAAAAAAGAAATCTTCGCATTCAACAGAAGTCACATATAATCTGACCGTTTTATCTATCCCAGAGCTAGGAATAATAAGTTCCTTCTAAAGGAAAAAAATTCCAAGAACACAGGCAATGGCTGAGCCTTGGGAAGCCTTCCGACGTATGGGAGAACGTTAGATCAAAGCAGGATCGTTCACAATCGAGTTTGCTCATAGTCTAGAACCTTACAAGCCTCTGCGCCATCATAGAAATATCGCTAAGGTCGTGTTGTTCAAGGAAAGGCCTGAAACACTGGAAATCAACCGAATTGAATTTGCGTCGAACTGAAAGGTCGTAGAGCAATGACTCTACTAATTCTTTTAACAGTCTTATCAAGTTTGTTTGCTAATCAAAAGAGTCCTTTGTTAGACGAATTTTCGTTAGTTAAGAGTGCTACAGTCGATATTCAACATTCCGCTATGCTATGTACATATCTTTGTAGGTGAAAGCAGCTTAAAACCTTAATCCAATTCGATCATCCTTAATCCAATAACTTCGCCCTGATTAAGAACTCTCTTCTTCGAAATGTTTATAAAACCCAGTCCTAGAGTGAAGATGAATAAAGTTCCCGACAAAGATTCCTTCACTTAATTGATTGCACACATACTTAACGAGCTTAAGTCTCGTTACCATATCGATGGGAGTGATTTCATAAATATCACTTCAGGTCCATAAATTTGCCTGTTAATAGACTTTCATAAGTCCCACTCTATGTCAAGGAGGTAATATAATTGAAAAATCTCTCCAAAAGCCCAGATACTGATTACAATCCGTCAGGATTTTTACTCCTTCCTCCTCCCTTCTGCGTCGTTTCATTTGAATCCTCTTTATTCGCTTTCCTTCCTAGAAATCCGTAAGCCGGTCAGACATAAAAATCAAAAAAATAAGAAAAATGAATAAAAAAGGCAAAGGCAAGGATTTTTTAAATTTCTTTGGAGTGAATTGAGTGATACCCTATCCGAGGGTGAGGACAAATGTCTGCCACCTTGTTGATTAATTAATAGTTGGCGTGACAGCTCGGTATGAGCCAAGGCCTAGCTTCTCGCAACTATTCATGTTGTGCATTGTAATTACTTTTTTCGCACGAATGACTGTAACTCAACCTGTGACTGTAACCTGTGTTTCAATCGAAACTGAACGAAACAGTAAATTAAGACTTAATGAGGAATTCGAAGTCTAGGATTCTAGCGCACATGTTCGAGACGACTAGGAAGACCGCGACCGTACATTTTGCTGACAGGATCTTTCGCAAATGAAAGCCTAGCGTTGACCTTATTTCTGCCAAAAACACCTGAGGTCGCCAGCTCTTTAAAAAGTTTTAACTGGGAGACAGTTAACGAAGGTTGAGCCTCTGCCTGAGACACTGCCTTCCTCTTCGATTACGGGCTCGCTGCTTAGGTTTTCTATTCCAAGGCTTCTGGAATTCGCTAGAAAGATTTACCACTAAAACTGGAAAGAGACACTATGCAACATGGGTTTACTTTCTAGCTAGCAGGCAAGAAAACAGTCTAGCATCTGTTTAACAGTTTAAGGTCTCTAAAGCCCGCTTCTTTCTTCGATTGGCGCGGCGATATTGTCAGAAGTTTCCGCTGGTTATTTTAATAATTCTTCGAAGGTGTTCTGGATTTCTAAAAGATCCTGTGAATAGTGGGCCTCTTCAGTGTCTCTAGGTGCAAACAGTCAACTTTAGAGAAGGCCTCCGCTGACTTCTATTAGTTTATGAAAAAAGTTCCTATATCACCAAGAGGATACCCTATGCCGATAACTTAAAATAAATGAAAAGGATACTGACCCAACGACAGACGGAGGAGGCAAAAAAGAAGGTAAAACAGGCGCAAAAGGCATCGGAATCAGGACCCAAATTCGCAGAAACTTTCGATCGTAAATAACTCTTGTATTACTTTCAATCGACATTCTGTATTTATTTTTTTTTTAATAATTTTTTCTTTTTTTTTTCTGAGCTCTCCCTTTCGTATGGATATCTACCCGAGGGCATTATGATGATGCTGATGATGCTATTGTTGTTGGTTGGGGATCATCCTACTATATCATAAGGTCTCTCACATTAGCACAAAGGAATCCAATTTACATGCCATTCGTTCATCATCATCAAGTTTATTATTTTCTTTTTATTTTTCTTCGCATCCTAGGGAGGGGAGAGAAGAGGGTGTGTTCGTAGAGTGTAGGGGTCGAAGGAGTGCAAATTCCAAGGCACATGGAATGCCTTAAGGCGGGACTCATATTTGTTCATTTTTTGTTTTCTGTTATGAGCCGAGTGATTAGAGGTGAGAACATATGGCTTTTGTAGACGAAATTTGGAAAATATGCATTGTCAGGTATTTAAGTGATTTATAGTTAAAGACTTTATGTAGAATTTAAAAGATTCTAGGGGGATTTTTATCTCTCTCTCTCTCTCTCTATGTATGAAACAAATAAGATGAAAAATCTATAGCTCTTATTGAATCACACTCTACACACTTGACAGCTGTGTAGCTCTATATTCTTGACAATGATATGTCATGACTGATCTGTAAACAAATATCAAAAGAAAGTCCTACTCGTAACGTGATAGTTTACATTTTACAACATCTGGCCGTACGTGATCTCACTTGCAAGAGCTCGTCATCTAAGAAAGCTGATTGGAAACTTCCAATGATTTAAGATTGACAGTAAGCGATTCATTCCAAGAACTCATCCTTTGCGTTAACTGATATTTGATGCAATTGATCTGAAGTGCAATGTATTTTATAGATGACATCAGAGGAGTTTGGTTACCCTTTTAAAGTTTCATGATTTCATTTGATCTACCCATCTTTTGACTGTTTCAACTAAGAAGTGTTATACATCTTTATTCTCAGATTCACTCCATTCAAAAAACTTAAGAAGGAATTTATGCGTCGTAGTCTTTCCATCTTGGAACTAATCGAGATAAGGTGGTTCAAGCGGGCGAGTTTCAATATTTTACGGGTAGCACGGTCTTCAATTCGAAAAAAAACCGAAAGAGCACATAAGTCTGAACCAAGTTTGCTTGCAACACAAGTTCGATTTCAAAACGAGCAGCAAAAGAAAATGGATCAATGAATCCGACGTCTATCTTATTGAACCAAACTGCATCAAGTGCTGTAAAGACAGTTCAAGAATATCCAAGTGAACTGGAATAAGGGTTCGAGCTGAGGACAACTCGAAATAGTTTAAGTAGAGGTCTACACAATTGAAAGACGGATTTAATCTCAACAGGAAATATCATGGAAGAAGTATTGCAATACTCTCGGGCAGCCAGGCAGCCATCAAGGCTTCCATGAAATAAAATCAATGATGGTATAAGACTGCCTTGAGAAAATCAATAAACTGGGTCAAAGCAGTGGCGGATTTAAACATTTCTTAACAGTAGGCCCAACCAGTTTTGCCGCCCTTTGATAGGAAAAAAAGACTAATATATAATGTATTAGACTGTGATCACAGATCTGCAAACAAGGTGTTCTGGCAGACCATCCGCCGTCTCAGAGGAACGAAGTTAAATATCTTTGAAGGAGTCATATCCAAAGATGGTGTACTTCTTTCCGATGAAAAGGACATCTTGCGCAGATGGGTCGATCACTTTTCGAAACTGCTCAATCCCGAACAGGGCACTTAGGATGGCAGACCCATAGTTTTGAGTAGGGCGGAGAATTGTCCCACCGTAGAGGAGGTGACTTTGGCGATTAAAGCGCTGAAAGTCGATAAATCTGCTGGTGTGGATTAAATCCGGGCAGAAATTCTCAAGGCTTTGGGTAAAGAGGGAGTGGAATAGCTCTCTCGTGTCATTAAAGTGGCCTGGGAATGCGGCGAAACACCTAGCGATTGGCAAACTGGGGTGATTGTTCCTCTTTTTAAGAAAGGGGATAAGAGGGATTGCTCCAATTATAGGTATATATCTCCTTTAAGTCTCCTCGGAAAAGTCTTTGCGAAGGTGTTGGAAATGCGTTCCAGAGCTGTGGTCGAGTCCCGGTTGGGCGATTTTCGTCCAGGTAGAAGCACAACCGACCAGCTGTTCACTCTCAGAATGGTACTTGCGAAGGCCTGGGAGTATGCCAAATCTATCTACAGTTGTTTTGTGGATTTGGAGAAAGCATATGATCGGGTCCCTCGAGGTAAACTCTGGAGTGTATTGCAGGAGTACGGAATTGACGGTTCTCTTCTGAGGGCCATTCAATCTCTGTACACTAACTGTAAGAGCTGTGTTCGGGTGAACGGCGTTAAGTCGACACCTTTCACTGTGGGCGTTGGACTTCGCCAGGGGTGCGTTCTGTCACCTCTCCTTTTCATAGTGTATATGGATTGGATGTTACAGCGCAGCCTTGGTGAGGAACGTTTCGAATTGGGAGACTTAAGGATAAGTCATCTGCTTTTTGCTGATGACTTGGTCATCCTTACGTCCACCCAGACCGAACTTCAGCGCGCACTAGATAGGTTCGTCGCCGTCTGTGTTGAAGCTGGGATGAAGGTAAACCTGAACAAATCAGAGGTAATGGTAATTTCCAGAACACAATTCACTCTGCATGTTACTGGAGTCCCATTGAAACAGGTGGAGAAGTTTATTTTTTCGGAGTCCTACGAGTGATGGTAGGAGCAATACTGAGTTATCCTGTAGGATTGGTCAGGCTGGAGCAATTTCGAGACAGCTTGGTCAATCGGTTATCAGGAGGGCCGAACTTGGCATCGAAGCTAAGTTGTCGGTTTTTAATTCAGTGTTCCGACCCTCACCTATGATCATGAGGTTTGGGTAATGACCTAAAGAATAAGATCGCGGATACAAGCTGCGCAGGTTTAGGGAGCTTAAGTTGACTCTCCACATTTTCCGATCTTCCGCCATCGATTCTAAGTTATCCTATATGGGTATAGATGAGATTTAAAACTTAGTCCAACCATCCCATCCTGATTCTACCCAGGGGACGCCTACCTGATCCAAACCATCGAAGTATGAACTTCTCCGTTTGTAGAAGTAGCTGTTCCTTAAAATTTGCGTGTATTCTGGTGTTTCTAACTCTTACCCCAGCAAAAAAAATAAATAGTTGGCGCGACAGCTCGGGATGAGCCAAGGCCCAGCTTCTCGCAACCATTCGTGTTGTGCGTGTTGTATTGTTTACATGAATGGAAGGAACCTACAAATTATTGCCGACCCGAACGGCGAATTGAGAATATTTTTCATGACAGATGGTACTCTCGGAGGCTTATCATTTCCCAACAAATCTGGTGCCGCGAAAAATGATCGGTGTACCTGGCTAATGCTTGAACCCACTCAGCAGTCCAACGCACTAACCACTGAGCCACGGCGACCACACCTACCCACACATACCTCAGCAATATAACGAAGAAATTTTATTTAGGCAGCTTATATTTGCGATCTTATTCTTTCGGTTATTACCCAAACCTCATGACCATAGATGAGGGTCGGAACAAACACTGAATTAAAGACCTAGTTAACTTAGCTTCGATGACAAGTTCGGCCCTCCTTATAACAGATTGAATGTTTCACTGACGAATTTAGTGCTTAGCAAAAAGTATGCACTGCGCGCCTACTTGGCCTATTGGGAAATCCGCCACTGGGTCAAAGTAATAAAGTTACCCTCCACTGGGCCACCCTGGGATAGAGGAAACGATGGAGAAGATGAAAGAGCAAGGAAAGAGGCGGAAAGACAACCCATAGGACGAAAACCATTTTGTGGGCTAGGACCCCGTAACTTAAGGTAAAAGCTAAGAGAAAACGAAGGATTGAGCTTCCTGGTTTCCGGCAGGCCAAGACACTCCTCGGCACACTCCTAAGACACATGGCCAAGAAGAAGCTGCTTGTACTCACAGGATTCCGAACGGGTCAATGCAGACTAAATAAGCGTATGAGCAGACTATGTCTAGGAGATAATGGGAACTGCAGGGCTTGAAGACTCCCCAATAAGTCAATTTAAGAAACTCCAATTTGTCAGAGCCATTGGATTGAAGGATTGGAGGCTCTAACTCCAGGTAAGGGGGATAAAAGAGATTAATCCTGGTCGGTTTGCTATCCTTCGTATATAATCCGAAATATAGGTTTTGACACCGAAAGGGCATGAAATCCTCATACTTCTAAAGCCTTGCAATGACAAAAATTGAAACGAGATTTTGGACGATACGAACCAAAGGAACATTCAAACAGTGCTAAAAGCCAATAGAACCAAAGATGATTTCTACAAGAGATTAGTTAAAAAGTAAATAGCTGGCGCGACAGCTCAGGATGAGCCAAGGCCTAGCTTCTTGCAACCATTCATGTTGTGCGTGTTGTACCGAATGGTGAATTGAGAAGCTCTTTGCTGAGAAATTATACTCCCGGAGGCTTGTCATTCCCCGAGGAGAGGTGGGACAAAAGATTAGTTCCTACTGCAATTTAACATTGAAAGACGTCCTTGTCAGTACGACGGAGGAGTTTATTGCCAATATAGACAACGGCAACTAACCGTTTGGGCATATGATTGGTCAGCGTGACCTAGGCATCCGAAATGAAAAGGTGAACGCTCTGTACATTTTTCCAAAGGCAATCCTTTGTCATATGGTTAGGTTAGGTTAGATTAGGTTAAAGTGGCTGCCAGCTAAAGCCAACACACTTAGACCCATGAGGGGTCCGTTATGATACCACAAAGATCTCCTGCCTACTCGTTGAACCAATTGAAGCTACTTATGAAGCGTAGGAGGCTACTATCAGCGATGTTTAACAGGTCGTCTAAGTTTGTATAGAAAAAGGCTCCCAAGTTGGGTTTTCTTTAGTGGAAAAGAGCTGGAAAGGTGCAAAGAAGATGGAGAATAGCCTTCTTAACCTCCTCGTCCATACAGTTTCATACAGTTTCTACTTTGTTGCATGCTTGCCTGTTAGACAGTGTCCAGTAATGACACCTACATGGGCTAATATGCGATCTATTAAGAGAGATCAAATACTTAAAGCGTTTCAGATCAAGCTTTAGCCAAATAAGCTTTTTCACTAGACATTTCTTACCACTTGTCCAGCGAAGATTTGTTATTTTGATAGCTTCTAAATAGCTTTAGTTTATGTTTGCAAGTAGCGATTGGTATAGTTAAGGTGCCCTTATCAGGCCCAATAGGTATTGTTGTTCCATATCTGGCGAGTTCATCAGCCTTACAATTCCCTGGAATTTCACTGTGTCCTGGCACTAAACAAAGGTGGATATATAACTGCTCCGCCATCTCTATAAGAGACGATCGGCAGTCTAGGGTTATTAGCAAATTTGAAGCGACTGATTCCAAGGACTTTAATGCCGCATGACTGTCCGAAAAGATGCGGATATCCCTTCCTGATAATACGTTTTTCTTCAGCCAAGATAAGACTTCTCTGATCGCCATGACTTTCGCCTGGAACACGCTACAATAATTTGGAAGACGGAACGCTAGGCTAGGCTAGCCTGTTGGAGAAAACACCACTACCCACGCCGTTGCTAGTTTTTGAACCTTTGTCGGTGTAAAAGTGAATAGACTTGTCTTCTGAGAATGCATCGTTCCAGAATGGTCTGCGAGGATTGATTACCTAGAAGTTCTTGTCAAAACCTAGCTTTGGTGTGGTGTAGTTTTTGATAGAAATTTTGACATTTTCCAAAGTGGAGGTGTGACCAAAGTCTTTTCGACCACTGTGAGATTGCTTTGAGGCGGATGGATAAACTAGCTGCCATTTGTCTGCCGAAAATGTCAAGGGGTGATTAATGAAACCAAAAAGGCCTGTTCTGCAGAGGAAGTCGTGCGGATAGCTTCCCTGATACACATACAAGCCGTTCGTTGGACTTTGCTCAATTTATCGCGGTTTATGGCTATATCCAAGACGGTCCACCTCACCATCACCTCGAACATATGTAAGTATAGGTCTTGTTACCGAAATATATAGACAATGCGTTATGCGGGGTTGCAGACCCCATTTATTTCTAATGCTCTTTTGCAAGAGAAAAGGGCTACTGTAGCTTTCGTTACTCTCTCTTGAATGTTTGGTTTCCAGCTTAGTTTCCTGTCCGTTGGAAAGAGTTAAACTTGTACCACCAATGGTAGGAGGGTCAATATATGGGATCTTATACTTCCTAGTGAAGATTACCAGCTCAGTTATGTGGGGTTTTACACTTGTGCGGCACAGAAGGCACAAGTACACAAAAACGAATAAGAGTACGTATAATGCAATGATATTGAAAATACAGGAAACCAGGTTCGGTTAAAGAAGGGTCTACAGTTGTTTTGACACCACAGTAGACCTTACAGTACATCTGTGCCTCAGCATCGTATCCTTTTAAAAGTCTAATTCATCTCGCAACCCAGTTGTTTCACATTTATGCCAAAAGTTAGAAAGGATTCGATTGACTCACGGGTCAGGGCTGTTCAACATTCATTTATGACGTCGACAAAACTCAAGAACGACAAGATAAAGCCTCAAGAGCACCTAGGAATTTCTTTTTTTTTAAATCTGATTAGCCTTGGTACTTGTTCTGTTGTTAATCTGCAGCCACGATTAAATATCTCTGGAGTTTTTTCACTTCATTATCTTGAACCTCATAATCCATCGCCTTAATGGCGATTCAACATCCACAATTTTATTTTTACAATTTACTTTATTGAGACAAGAAAAAAAATCAATACGATTATTGTTTGTACAAACGTTGTTATAATACGGCCGACTAAACATAATGTCTGGCTAAACAGATACAGGCAAATGTTTTTATACATTTATATCAGAATTCCAATTATATTTAATATTAAAAACGTATTAAGTGTATGCTTGCTCCCGGCATACATAATCAACATGGCTTCTTTGGGCACTTAAAAACTTAATAACTTAAAAACTAAAAAACTACAATAATGACTAGAAGGGGGAAAGGAAAAAAAAATAATAATAATAATTATAACAATAACATTTTTTATACATAAGGGTATAAACACATACAGAACAAAAGCAACAGTGTTTTTAAACAATGGTCTATGAACAGTATGAAACTCAAAAGAAATGTTACCCGCGTAAATTAAGCAGGGATGCTTTCTCGTAGAAAGGAACTAAAAGGCCTCTATTTGCATTTGGTCTTAACACGGATAAAGATCCAGCGTTTAATAAATTAAAAGGTGAGAGATAGTAGTGGTCATCTATAGTCTCATAAATATTCGAATCCAATAAAGATTTGACTGCCGAGTTAGGGTGATGTTTTATACGCTCCAATCTTTTTAACAACAGGTCAATTTGGTAAATCATTAGAGGAATAACTTTTGTTTCTTCGTATAGAATTTTATTTGAAAAAAATGTTTTATCTGGTTTTCTGAATTTTCCGCAACAAAATCTTAGTATCCGTCTTTCAAAGATCTGTAGTTCTTTGGCCGCAGTGGGTGAAATTGTGAACCACGTACAGAATCCGTATGTTAGAATAGGTCTAATTAATGTTTTGTAAATAAGTATTTTTGTATTCGCCGACATTTGCTTGGCCTGCAGTAAAGGTTTTAAAATGGCAGTTACCATTTTTGCTTTATTTAGGGCTTTTCTTGCATGTTTATTGAATATAAATCTTATATGAGCGTTTATGCCTAGATATTTCAATTCATTTCTCAAAGGAACATTTTCTCCATTTATTTCTAACTTAAGGGCTTTACTCTCTTTAACTGCAAGGTAATGTCCTCTCCCACTTGCATTTCTGAAGCAAGTTATACCACATTTTGCAATATTAATTTTTAGACCCCACTTAGTAAAGTAATCTATTAAAATTGGTAATTTTTCTATAATTTTGTTAAGGGCGTAGGATGGCCTTGGGTCACTTGCCAATATGAGAGTGTCATCTGCATACAAAATAGCACCGGGTTCGTCTAACATAGGACTTTGAAATGGAAAGTCGTGAATATAAATATTAAATAAGGTAGGACCAAGTATCGAACCTTGCGCTACCCCAGAGCGAACTGGGAAAAGCTCCGAATGCTCGGAGCCTATACAAATCGAACTACATCTATTTTTTAGAAAACTATATATAATGCGCGTAAGCCAAGTTGGACAATTAAGCCTAATAAGCTTAAAAATAAGGCCTTTATGCCATAGAGAGTCAAAAGCTTTTTCGAGATCTATATCTAAACATACAGTACATCTTTTATTTCTTAAGTTTTGGACAATTTTATTTTGTAATGTAAGTAATGCGTGTTCCGTAGAATGACCCCTTTTAAAACCAAATTGGTTGTTTGGAATGACATGTGACTCCTCACAAAACTTATTCAATTGTTCAGCTAGTACCCGTTCAAATAGCTTTCCTATATTAGATAGTAAAGATATTGGTCGGAAGTCGGTTACATCTTTTGCATTTTTTTTCTTCGCTATAGGTAGTATCTTAGCTTGTTTCCAAATTGCAGGAAAGTAAGCATTATTAATGCAATGGTTAAATATTGACGATAAGACAATATCCAGAGAGTGAGGACATTTTCGCAAAATGAAATTAGAAATATGGTCGATGCCAGACGACCTTTTATTATTGAGGGCTATTCTAAAAAGATTAACAGCAGTCGGATTAGTAAACGGTGGTAAATTTGGGTTGGTTGCAGTGTTTAAATGGTTAAATGATGTAAGCGGTTGAATGAGCTGTGAATCAGAGAATTCATTTACTGCTGACAGAATTACAGTTTCATCATTGTGATCGATTGCTGGTTCTCTCTCTAAATAAACGAGAGAGTAGAAGTCTCTAAAAGCGTTTAGTTTATCCACTCGCACTCACTTCCGCAAACACTTGTACAAACCCCCAAAGTTGATAAAAAAAAAACAAAACGAAACGAAAACCAACAAAAACACAAGCCCTCAAGTTTGAGCTGTTGTTTTATTTATAATTTTCTACGCAATAATCACTCTTCAGGCATTTGACTTTGTCAGAAAATTTCAAAACTCAATTATTTAATCAAATTTCCGAGGAAATGCCATTAAGTCTGGAAAACATTTTAATTCTCCCGCTTAGACATTCTTCGAATCCCCTCAAATAGCCCCCGTGTAATTCTACAACCCTAAAGTGCTTAGCACCACCCAAACACCATCCTCAGGGCCGATAGTTAAATTTATCAAATTTTACTTTCATATCATGTGTCTGAGGAGGTCCACCCATCTACACTTGAAGGTAAAAATAAAATCAACACTATAGATGGTAAATATTTGAACAATTACTCACTCAAGTATGGTAGCTTTGATGTGCTTCGTATGGGGGTTCAAGAATCGATTTTCATTAGAAAAAAAAAAATCAAATAGTTCGATGAGTAAATACCGTAAAAATCATACGATACACATTGGTAAATATTTGCACGTTGATATGGTGATTTGTTTGGGTTGGCTGAAGTGGGGGAGACCTACTTATTTACTGGAAAGTGTTTTTTCTTGTGCCATTTACAGATCGCGTCATAGGGTAGACTCAATGGAAGCAAAAACTACCAATTAATTGGAGAATACATTCGTTTAGGGTAGATGACTGCAAGTGAACGTTGTGGTTGAGCTTAGAATGACCACATTGTAGGTCTATACGATTGAGAAATCGCTTCATGTACATGTCGTCTGGTCGGAAACGGACCCAATATGGAACTTTGCAGCTGGCGCTACAGTCTGGGTGGACCTGGGCCTCAAAAAACAAGCGTCTCCAGTCAGCTTTATCTTTAATTGTTAAGGTCAACTTCCACTTGCGTGCGCCACCTGAGTCGCGGCCTTCCTTTACTGCGCCGTCCCTAGGGTGTGGATTTGAAGATTTTCGGGCCGGAGCATTGGTGTCCATCCGCGCTACATGACCCAGCCACCTCAGTCGTTGAACCTTCACTCTTCTGGCTAAGTCGATGTCGCTGTACAGCCCGTACAGTTCGTCATTGTCTCACCGTCTATGCAGACGGGACCGAAAATCACCCGAACAATTTTCCTCTCGAAACAGCCAAGAGCAACCTCATCTGCTTTTGACAGCGTCAATGCCTCTGCGCCGTACAGCAAGACTGGGACGATTAAGGTCTTATACAGGGTCACCTTAGTCGTATGAGAGAGGGCTTTGCTGTTCAATTACATTCTTAGCCCAAAGAAACAGCGATTGGCAAGAGCTATTCTTCGTTTGATTTCAGCGCTGGTGTCCTTGTCTGAATTTATAGCGGACCCTAGGTAGACAAAGTCCTTAACTACCTCGAAGTTATAACTCTCTATAGTGACGTTCTGTCCGATACGTCGGTGTTGAGTGTCCTTTCTTGTTGACAGCCTATACTTCTCCTTCCCCTCATTGACCGCTAAAACCATCTTCGTCGCCTTCGTCTCAATACTCACAAACGCACCAGTGACATCACGCTGCGTTCTTCCGAATATTTCAATATCGTCGGCGTATGCGAGTAATTGGACGGACTTTTGAAAGATTTTGCCTCTGGTGTTGGCGCGTGAGTTTTGCACAACTCTTTCAAGAACGATGTTGAAGAAGTCGCATGACAGCGCGTCGCCTTGTCTAAATCCTTTTCTGACATCAAAGGTCTCGGTGAGGTCTTGACCGACATTGATGGAGCAGCGTGCATTTTCCATCGTCATCCTGCACAACCGGACGAGTTTGGCAGGGATGCCAAAACTAGACATGGCTCTGTATAGCTCGTCTCTATAGATGCTGTCATACGCGGCCTTAAAATCGATGAAGAGGTGGTGGGTATCGATTTGAAGTTCCTGGGTTTTTTCCAAGATCTGCCGCAGTGTGAATATTTGGTCGATGGTGGACTTTCCTGGCCTGAAACCACACTGATATGGACCGATCAGGTTGTTGACGAACGGCTTCAGGCGTTCACACAACACGGCAGATAAGATCTTGTAAGCGATGTTAAGAAGACTGATGCCTCTGTAGTTGGCGCAGTTCAGAGGGTCTCCTTTCTTGAGGATCGGGCAAACAATGCTGAGGTTCCATTCATCGGGCATACTTTCCTCCGACCATATTTTACATATGAGTTGGTGCATGCTCCTTACCAAGTCATCGCCTGCTGCTTTGAACAGCTCGGCAGCTAGGCCGTCAGCTCCAGCAGCTTTGTAAGACTTAAGCTTCGAAATGGCTTTCTTCACCTCGTCCAGGTCGGGTGGACGGAATTGTTGGTCTTCGTCGTCCAGGTTGAATGGTTCATTCTGCCTGACAGCGGGATTTGATTCGTCGTCACCGTTAAACAGGCTGCAGGAGTAGTTCTTCCATATTCTCAGCATCGACTGCGATTCTACTAAGACGTTCCCTTGTTCATCCTTACAGGCTTCCGTTCGGGCTCAGTAACCTTGGTAAAACTTCCGAACCTCATTCCTGCAGTAATATCTCTCTATTTACTGGATCGCTCCCTTCTCATGCTCTTTCTTTTTCCTCCTGAAAAAATTTTATTCGTCTTCGCCCGTAGACCTCGCGAGCAACTCTGGTCTTTCTATGCAGCGCCGCTTTGTATGCCTCTTGTTTCGCTGCATGTGCTTGCCGGCACTCGTCGTCAAACCAGGGATTTCGTTGTGGTGGCCGTGTGAAACCCAACACATCAGAGGCGGCATCTCAGATCGCTTTTTGGCAATGTTGCCACTGGTCTTCAATACCTGCTTCCACTAGACCTGTTTATACAGGAATCTGCGGCCAGAAGTGCTCTGAGAATCAGCCAAACGAATGGCTGGAGGTCAAGCACGACGGGGCATGCTCGGATTCTAAGTACGGTGACCTACCTAGACTTCAAATTACCGTTCTCTTGCTCACTCCCAAGCAGAGAAGAATGGACAAGGGACCCAAAAGCAAAGCCGCGAACAAAAGCCATCTATGCTGATGGGCCCAAAATGGACAAACTAGCCTCTTAAAAATCAGTCAGACTCCCGGACCACAGCAGCGTTTACCAGGCGAAGGTCCTAGCAGTGACAATTGCTGCCCGTGAGACTACGATGAAGGTAATACCACGTGATGATATCACATTTTTCATCGACAGCCAGGCAGCACTAAAACCGATTTCTGCTATTGAAATAAAATCGAAGAGCCTAGTGCTCTTGTCACACACCATGAGATAAAAGTATGCTGGGTCCCTGGATATGAGGGCCTACCAGGGAATATGAATGCTGTTGAATTGACAAGGAAATGATCTACGCTAGACCTGGAGCAGGCTGATCAGTCAGTCAAATTCCCGCCATATAAACTCAAGCATGAAGCATGGATCAGGATTCTAGAGGAAGTGAATGAAACATGGAGCTCTTTGGACTCCTGTAAAATAACTAGAAAAGGTACAATGGTGCCAGAAGGACAGGAAAACCCTCTCCATGCTTATAGGAGTAATTACAGGTCATAATACTCTGCGTTATCACACGAAAAAGCTAAGCTAAGGGTCGAGGAAGTCAATGGGGACACAACCCACTCCCTTTGCCACTGCCCAGGTCTTTGCCACCTCAGACAAAAATCCTTTGGAAGGCACTTTTTCCAGGCTACCGAAGAACTAAGGGCAGTACCTATCAGGGGCATCTGAAGGTTCTTTAAGCCTTCGAAATGGCTCGAACCCTAGGGCAATAGGAGAGTGCTTTGGGTATTGCTCCACGAGCCAGGGGTACCTTCCCCCCCCAAAATGGGCATCACAATGGGTGTCCGCTGACCTGAGTGTGGCGCAGAGGGCTTCTTTCCCCTCATCTACCTAACTTAACATAGAGAAAAGAATGGTATGTCATTCATTATAAACTAAAACTGTTGCTGTCCAAAAAAGTTAGTTTATAGGGTATCACACGTTAAAATACGACAAGAGAGTGCCACTTAAATATGATTTTCCAACCCCAATGTTGTCATGGGTTTCGCTTTCATTCATGAATTTCCTACTGCGTATCACGTGCGACATGTTTTTTGGAACATTTCCAAAAATAACCCCCAAAAACGCCAGAACTATAATAATGTCTAATTCTGTCGCCACACTGTGTGGCTATAAGATATAAAAATTTCTTGAATGAGACGATGAAAATTGTTAAAAAAAAAAATTTGTTCAAATATTTATCCTCGAAATTGACCAACGCTGAGTGCCGTATCTTATCGTGGCGGTACGACTCTTCCGGTGGTGATTTAATCGTAGAACTATCAGATTGAATTCATAGGGTTTTTTACAGCTTACTCGTTGGTTTTAAAGCTGATTGAGTATACAGGAAATGTATGTTGAAATTTCTAAAGACATGCCGCTGCTTGTATGGATTTATGAAAGCCATGTTTGAAATGACAAAAAAAAAAGAGACAGAAAAGAAAGAATGTAATCGTCAAGGTCGGTAGACAGTCAGAGAAATTTGACATTTCAAGTGAAATTCCTCAGGGGTGTCGGTTTTTGTCTAAAGTGGTGGAATCCAGTGGCTTACAACTCTTACGCATCTTCTTTTTAGAATATTTTACAACTCAACAACGTGTCGGAAAGCAATGACCCACGTAATACTCATTCTCACGAAAACCCACCTAAGTGACAGTCAAAGTAACATTCCTAGGAAAATCCTATTAGGCAACAAAAGTACGTAATATGTACATTTCTGTAGGTCCTACTGGCATGTGTAATCAATTTTCCCGAAAATTTCTTTCGTCTGTAGTGAACAGCTATGTTATGTGCGTCAACTGAATAATACTTGGACAGATACCCACTTTCATATAACGAACAACGCGTAACATGCTAAATTCCTTGAATTCCAAAATGGCATTTCTACGGAACGATGTTACCAAATAGATTTTACTTGTCATTCTCAGATTTCTGCCGAATAAAAACGGATATCCTTGGAGAAAATAAAATTTGGTTGTCCAAACCAAAATTGGACATTCTTGAAATGTGTTTTGCATCACAAAGTGCGTCAGTCAGTCGCATTGTCCAGACAATAAAAGATGTGTCCCTGTGCAAGTGTTCGTGTTCCCACATCGCCTACACCTAAGGAAACATCATCTAATTTATTTACTAAATAATTGTTATTTACATTTGAAAGCAACCAAGCTCGTGTTTGTTGTTTACATGATTAATTGCGAAGAAATTGCGTTTCGGAAAGGTGGCAACATAAAATGTCGATAGTTAGTGACAGGCGGCACAAGCACAGGCAGAGACATTGACAATGACAATGGTTTTTCCACAAAAACTGTCAAAAAAATATCACACAACACCATGGAATTGGTAGCACTTTTCGGGTGATGATACATACGACATGTTGGAGATTTCGTGGAATCTCCCTGTGATGACGTCGCAGCTGCGTTGTGTCAATGCCATAGTCATTGTCATCGTCTCTATAATTAGCAACAAATCTTCTGTCGAAGCCGGATCATGTGGGACGATGCGGTTGAATGTTTACCCCGAGAGCTGCTACTCATTATCGATTCGAAACGAAATTTTATGCGAATTGTGTGTTTGCTGAGTTTATATGCTAATTGCACGCTAAGATGCGCGAAACTATTTTTTATCCCAAGAAATGGGGGAAAAAATTATAAATAAATCGCGTGTCATGTGAGATTTCGATTCCGGATTTGTTTATGCTGATTGGAGTGATGGGATTTTCTAAAAAAAACAAATAAATATTTCCTACCTTCCCACGTTCTGACGTATAGAACGCACCACTTGTCAGTTGATTGGTAAGATTAATGCAGATTCTGACATATGAAAACGAAGTTTGTCATAATGAAACTGGCTAATGGTTTTTTTAAAACGGAAATGACGCTTCATGGAGTGTCGTCAGGATGTGGGAATATTCCGTCCTAATTGCGTCCTTTGTCCCTTAATGACTTTCTTTTGGAGATTGATTGATAGAAAATGAAATGCGGGTTCAGTTGGATTTAGAAATGGAATTCGATGCATTGTTCGGTTTATTATTTTTGAAGCAATTAACAGCGCTTATAGTCTTTTGAACAAGTTTATGGGGTTAAATGACACGTAAATGTCTTTGAATTCCAGGAATTTGAATCAAAACAGGTTTTGAAAACCAGTCAACAGCACAGAACATGACCTTTGGCGGTAAAAGTTAACGACTTTGACGTTGACTGATTATAATTGTTGAAATTTCGTTTTATATGCATAAAACAATGACTTCACTGTCTGTCATTGAAATGTCAAAGCTTGAGAGGATTTTTCAAAACATTTATCTTACTTCATTAAAAATTGATCAGAAACTCATCAGCTCTCTTATTCGATGATCTAGACTAGACGACTTAGTTAGCTATCGCGGCAGTAATATCCTCCGCTTTAGAAAAAACTCGTGTTGGAAGGATCTTGAGAGGGATACAGTGTAAGCTCTCTATAACGAATCGTCAAGGGAGTTCAAAATGATTTCACTATTGAGAGGTATCGTTATAGAGAATTCAAACAAATAAGTGGCTTCAAGGGCTTCAAGACCTATCGAATTCTTCGTTATAAAAAAAAATTCGTCATAAAAGAGTTTGTTACAAATACTTCCACTGTACTAAAGTTCGAATACCGCTCGGAATCGTATGACCGTGATTGTAGGACACACTGCTGCCAAGTATGCTTAACGACCTCAAATACTCTGGTTTCTTAACCCTAGCCTAACCTGCTGATCCTTTGTCAGGCATTGCCAAACCTCCGAGAGTACAATTTGTCACGAAAATGCTTTGTAATCCACCGTTCGAAGTTGGTTAAAAAAACTGTGGATCCTCCCATTTGTATGAAAAATATAGCACGCATGACATGAATGATATGCGCCAGAGAATGCGTCAGATAAAACCTTAGCAGGAAACAGAACTTCTGCCTAGAATATGGACGAGAATTTGCCAAGGATGACTGGTAATTCTCCAAAAAAATTCCGAAATCAGTTCATTTTATATTTGTCCGCATACCAGACATGGCAAACAATTCTTGATCCGACTAAATGTCGCAACAGGGTGGAATTACTATTTGAAGTTATTTTCGAAGCAGTATTAGGGTAGCATGCTGCCTAGAATCATACTGTATCCAAATCTACACCTTGGTCGTCAGACCTACTCTGACCTATATGGCAATAGTCTTGTGGACAAAGACTAATGAGGCCACCACAGCCAAGACACTGAAACATGTTCAGCGCCTAGCTGAAATCTGCATGACGAGTTGCCTGCGCTTCACACCCACCGCCTCGCTTAACGCCATTGTCGGTCTACCTCCAGTTCGAGTCCATGTAGAAATGCAGGCAAAACCCAGCCTGTACAGGCTCTTCCACCTAAACAACATCAGTTCCGACCTGAACATGCTTTCCTCCCTACTCCAAAGCAGCGAGTTCAGCATGCCTTTGAATGACAGTCTCCCAAGGTACTGCGTCAAACGAAACTATTCAGTAGTCAGTTCAATAGCGACTAGGAAAAATCCAAACCCTGTCCTTCAGAGCATGACCAAGTATGGTATATGGACGGCTCTTAAATGGACTGTGGATCTGGGGCGGGAATATTCGGAGAGTCGTCTAGCACTAACATTTCGGTCAGTCTAGGCACATACTCATCGGTCTTCCAAGCAGAAATATTTGCCATAAATCAGTTCACAAGTTTAAACTTGCTCTCTAATTTCCTTGGCAAAACCATTTGTATCGTCAAGCTGCCTTTTGAACTCAGCCACGATAAAATCAAAACTAGTCCTAGAGATAGTCTAATTGCATCTAGAACCTGGGAAAAAACAACTTTGTCATACTGCATTGGATCCCTGCTCACAAGGGCCACACCGGCAATGAAACAAAGGACTCATTAGTCAAGATTGGTGCTACCACCCCCTTACTGGTCCTGAACCAGCCTGTGGAGTATACAAATCTATTTTTAAAAACTTCACGGGGGAGCAATCTCTGCTCAAATACAACACAATTTGGATGGGAAGTGTATGACAGAAATGTACCAAACACTTCTTTCCCAATCTATCACAGAAGAAATCCAAGTTTCTTCTAAATCTGAGCAGAAACTACCTTAGAATTCTAACCGATATCCTAAGTGGCCACTGCCGACTAAAACGGCATCTATACAAGCTTTGACTGTCACTGGACCCTACCTGTTGAATGTGCTTGGAGAGCGATGAAAGCTCTCTCCACATCGTTCATGTGAGAAAGCCGACCGTATGTAGTGAACCCTTCTCATCAACGGCACTTGCCACGCTCCACCCAGAGAGGCTGCTGATTAGTTTCCTGACATCCTCTGGAGTAGACAAACTGTTCTAAACATATGGGACAGCATAATAGGCCTCTATATGAGACTATAATAATAATAAAAAAAATCGTGGTTCAACATTTCAAGCAGAGACCTCCTTTTAAATGAAAAAGTCAAAGGTTTCTATTTGCATAAAAACTTCGATGGATGGTCCAATTGACACCAATCGCTGTGTGACCAGCCAGCTCTACAGAGAATACCTCCACAAAAAGTCCCTTGTTCTTAAAAACCAAGTGCAAATGACATGCACCTTCTTCCATGTTAGTCTGCCTCACAATTCGCTTTCATTTTCCTTTATCCGTATACGGAATCTGTGCGGCTTTCAAGAATCAATTCGAAAAATTCGCATTAAATTGCATCAACTCTTGTGTTTTTTACGATAAACAATTACATAGTTCATCGTTGTTGTGCATTCGGACTGACAAATTGTTTACAAACTTCAACTTTTGCGAATAAATTGAATAAACAATTCAACTGAAAAGTTCCATCAATTGAGTCGCGTTGAGTTTTAAGGAATTCCCATGACACGCTAATTTCTTTTTTTTTTTCATTCACAAATCCCACTTTGAAGTTTGTCGGCTGATAAAGTTCTCCCTAAGCGGACCGTGCATTCCCCAAGAGGGGTATGTCATCAGTTCCACTTATCGCTGTGGGTAGATCCATGGGGTACATTTTTTTTTATCCGGAAGTGCATTGGTTATGAATTACTCGTACTTAGGTTATAGAGAATGAAAGTTGAGACTTTCGGGGCATCGACCGAGTTACAATGAACTTTAAGTACTTCAGTAACTTGGGTGCATTCATAAGGGTGATGCTGCACTTGAGAAGTTCCTGGATAAACACCTTGAATTAAGTGCCCCTTCAGGCATGAAACTTGAGGTTTTGAATCGCAAGTTGTGGCTTTATACCCAAGACCATGAAAGCATTGTTTCATGCCACCTTATATTGGGAGAAATCGTTGTGGAGAAGCAGATGGTTATCACATTCCTTGGTAAAACAAGCTGGCCATTGGCGTATGCCATTCAACTTACGCAATTTTTTTCAAAAAAATTTTTAGGGTATGTCAACTATTGTATTCGCTAAACACAATGGCCACGCGCAATAAAAATTCAACGACCCTTTATGCGTGTAGTTTCCAAAGTGTCATCTGTCAAAATAATTTATGACATCTAACCTCGAAATAACCTTCATCTGCTTGTCAAATGTCGAACTATAATTTGATTTCAACTCTTTTCTGTCAAGTCGGCCGGCCAGTCGTCACTCCGAAATTCTTTTCATGAATCATTTGACATTTTACGATCTTCGTCTTATCAGAAACGGGTATCGTGTACAAGGAATTTGTCAACGAGTCTCAAAAAACAACCGTCATAAAGGTCTTCAGTCATTTTATTGAAGTTCCGTGAATCCATTAAGTTGGGCTACAGGTAGTTCCTATTGCCGTCGCTGCTGCCAGTAATGAAATCACCGTAATCAACGATTTATGATTAGTTTTTGTTTTGTGTTTTTTTTTTGAGCGGACACTTGTCCCTTCAGCGAATTTCAAAAGGTCGTTGGTTAGCGGAGTTTGAAGTGCGTGTCTGAAGGAGTTTTTCATTGGAAGATGACAGGATGAAGAACGAAAATTAAGTTGAAAGCGAAATAAAACGGGACAACAGATGTTACTTGAATTTTATCGGTTTTTTTGTCCTCAGTTCTCACCTGCCGGTTGGCAATGGCATTATCGACTTGTGCTACCATGTTCAAGGATTACTTCGAAGTGCCTGCGAGGGACTAACCTTGTTAATGGCGTCGGCTGGTTGCATTCTACCTGAACCAATTAATTCTACCGAATTTTTCTCTCTCGAAATTCCGTGTTCACCCTCGTTTCGTTTCTACTTAACAACTTCATCCACACCTTTCGTAGGTGTGTATGTTGTTTTTTCCCCTGTAAGCGGCAGCCGACTTTGACAGCAGAGGTGGCGTTTGAAAGTCGTGGAGGGTCTCTCATTATATCTAGTCATTGAACCAATTCGTTAGAAAAAATATTTTGTAGTAGTGGAATTGTCTAATTTGACGCACGGGTGGGTAGGTAAAGAAATTTATGAAGAAAGACTTAGGGTCGTAACTAACCACATCGAAAGAAAGTTTCTTTGAGAAACAGTCCGTGTGTAAAAAATTAAAAAAAAAATCATTTACTGGCTGAACACAATGGTGTAGCAGTAGTACGTAGTACTTAGTAGTAGTAATAGTACGAGCTGTCAAATTGGTGTGACGCCGCACTCGAAAAATTCGAACACAATGACATAAATTCCACATAATTTCCCTATCTCTCACAAGGTCTATACGTTTTTCAGTATCGAAATACGCAATTTTCAACCGTTTGTAAGCTGTCAAATCTGAAGCGCCGCAAAAGTTAATAGTTCGCCAACTCTACAGCCGCACGCTACAGCTACTACTACTCATTGTGTCCGCAGTATTGAATTTGCGGTGTTTCTACTTTTGACAGTTCTTACTACGTACTACTACTGCATCATTGTCTTCAGCCAGTTAATGTGTCAAAATAGAATCTGACACATTGACATTTTTTCAATGATTTCAGCGAAATCAGTAAAATTAGTCCTTCTATGGATTTTACTTGAACCTTGTCCCCTGAATTCCTACTTCGCAATGCCATGGATTACGTTTGACATTCCACACATGAAGAACGAGCAGCTTGCCGTTCAAACATTCAAAATATGTACCACACCCACCATGACGTTGCGTAAATATTTGACATTTAGCGTCCAAGTTACATACCCGGCTGATAGATTCATTTCACCAGAAAAACGACAAAAACCACTCTTAACCGCGTTGAATGATGATGACGTTTGTCCGTAGTTTGCCATTACACTGTACTTCACTTTAAAACTCATTTCATCTTAACGTCTGAAGTATCATTTCTGACAACAAAAAAAATTAATAAATCCTAGGAAAACTACTTCCATGGTTGGTTTGTCATATGTGAGTCCAACCTAATACACGACGACTTTAACCACCATCATCATCAGCATCAGCTAGACCGCCGGCAACCAGCACCGTTCAGAGCCAACCGTGGCGCAACCTGTCTCCGGGTGACCCATTCGGTGGTGGTTGCTCCATCTGTACCACCATCCATCGACAGATACTTACACTAAAAATGAATTCTTAGAATCAAGTGTAATAAAATGTTTCACTGGAAATTTCAATAAAAAAAAAAAACAGTTTTTGCGGTCCATACATCGTTCATCGCTGGGATTTGGATCTGGTCCTCCTCCAGCGTCGCAGAGTTTTCTGGGTCTCTGGCTATTGTTAGTTGTAAATCCTGGTGAAATGGGAAGGGTGTCAGGGGTAGCAAAGAAATTTATTTATTTTTTCCCGTGAATACACATAATTTCACTCGGGTGCTTGTGGGAAGCCCTCAATCACCCTCAATCATTGCATCTGTGCTGTTCTCCTGCTGTTGATGATGATGACGGCAGGCGGGGTTTTGTGTAGTTTTCCTTCGTTTTCTTGCCCCGCTCTCTGTCTATAATTGGATGAACACTCACCAGAGTAGAACTACTTCCAGTTAAAAACGCGCTCTTGCTGCCAGGAGATGAGAGATGATGGGTTTTTGTTAGGTTGGCGGAGTTAATTTGCACCTTTACGGTCAACAACAGATCTCTAGATGGCCCCTGGGGTTGATTGCTTTCGAGGAAATTTGCATTTTTTGTTCTGTTCGACTGCTTGGTCGAACAGTTTACGGATTTTATTTTATTGGTAATTCCAATTATGTGCGGTTCTAAGAGAAATCGAATTAAGATTTATTGCCCAACAGTACTGTGGAGTGAGGTCTCTTGATGATTGTCAACAACTGTGATGGGAAAAGTCAATCAGATGAAAAAATTTTTCAAAGCGTTACTGCTGTGTAAATGTGCACAAACTCGCTCGAATACAGATCAAAGTGACTAACACATCGAAGAGGGCTTAGTGTTGTTAGCCTTGCTGTAGCTAGCCTAAGTACAAAAGATCTTAACAGAAAGATTGGGGGAGATGGAAGAAGACACAGCTAACCGCTCCATGAGTGTCTAAGTCTCAGAAGTATAGTCAGGAAGGTCCTTTGAACGACATTCTACCAACAAATTGTGAATAAACTTTTACGAAGGCAGCCAAAATCAATACTGAAATTCATTTCCAGTTCCAGCTTGTTCAGCGTCTTGAAGTAGTTAGCAATTCCACCACACCACTCTAATAGAACCATGGAGATTCGAGCGAAGCACCACTACTCCTACAATCTGAATTTACCTTGCTGCCGTGGGAATTTTGGGTGCGCACTTGTCAAAGATCTCCCTCCTAAATTTCAGTCATTGGTACATCTGCAAACTCCAAGCTAGGGAGAAGAAAATAAAGAATGGGGTCTGTGCCTTTGAGACCCAAGAGGATTGTGTCGCGGGGTTTTGATTCCTTTAATGGGTATTGATCCATCTTGGGAGATAATGCCTCCAACTTCGATAGCCCATTTGTGGTCGGGTTTGAACTGGGGGGAAGTCAATACAAGCTAAAAGTGCTCGTCTTGATGCAGTTCCCCTTCCCGTAGTGCTAAAACAGAGACTGTGGTGTATTCAGTGTACTTAGTTTGATTATAATTTCTTAAGACTAGAGTCAACGAGCCTACATGATGGTGCCAACCAGAATCGAGTCCCCGATGTTAAAACAATTCTGGATAGTAATCCCTATCTACGGGATTTTTTTTATAAAACCTGCCCTCATGGCTGACACTGCGACCTCACAAGATCTGTTGTATCATCGGTATAATTAGCCTAATAGATCTACTACTTCCCTTATGAAGGTGAGTATGTCGTTAATAGCCGAGTTCCTAAAGTCCACTGAGGAGAGAGTTTCCTCCTCTTCCAAACAGAACCAAAAGAACCGGAATTCTGTATTTGAACAAAGTTTTAGTTTGGTGAGATGGTGAGATGGAAGCCCACTAGCTTTCTTATGTTTTTCCTGTCAAGGCTTAGAGTTTCCTTGCAGGAAAAGGGTTTGATAAGTCTCAGGGATTGCCTAGGCCCGGGGTTATTTTGAGCTAAGCCAAGTTGGCGTACCCATTTGTATACGGAAATGAAACGGCGGTAGCCCAATTAGGGCCACAGAAGGATTCCGGTCTTAAGAACGCGGAAGTTGAACCGGCCATAACCAACTCAACCGCAGATTCACCGGCTACAATGCCATGGTGGCCCCCAACCAAGTTTAACCTGGCACCCAACCAAGTTTAACCTTGTTCACATGAAAAAGCTAAGGGTAAAGACAACTTTTGCAGGGGTTGTGGAGACGGGAAATTCAATGAGGGCACAACCCACTTCCTCTGTCACTGCCCAGGTCTTTGTTACCTCAGACATAAATCCTTTGGAGGGCACTTTTTCCTGGCTACCGAAGACCTAAGGGACGTACCTCTCGGGGCATTTGGAAGTTCATTAAGCCTTCAAAATGGCTCGAACCTTGGGGCAATAGGAGAGTGCTTTGGGTATTGCTCCAAGAGCAGCACCTGACTGACCTAGATTCCACGTAATGGGATGCCAATGCTTAAAGTGCTGCCTGACTGTCTGAATAGACATGTATTTTGGCGCCTCTAATACCTTTATCAATGTTTATCCCAGCGGAGATCTCAATGACATGGATTTCAGTCTGGAACAGATCCTCATTAGTACCGAGACTTTAGTTTTGGGTCAAAAGACACCAGAACCTACTCCAGATTCCAACTTTGATACGCCGTTGAACCATACCAGACATCCTGGATCCGATTAGACCAGTCTAATCCAAATAACCTTTCGAAAAAGTACTCCCACAACGCCGAGATGCTTCACTTTGTTGCAAAAGATAGATAAGAGTGGCAGCTTTGAAGGTAATAGGTCATACCACTCTGTATAACTTTGGAGATCGTCATATCATGTTTGCCACTTATAATAACCGCTAGGTCATAAGCATAACCAAAAGCTACTGGGATACAACCAATCTATGAAAATTGACTAAAAGATTGCCAATGACTAAAGACCACAGAAGAGGCATCCTTTAACTGCTGTTACAGGCCCCGATACTTCTCCCGACTTTTCAACATGGCCCTTATTCATTGATTTGTTGAGTCTTCGATTCCTCTGCTATTGATTGCGCTTGCTATGGAGTCGTAGCCTGTATTATCTTAAGCGCTTTTGATGTCTTGAAAGGCACATAGGGCTTTTTCTTTGGAACAGTATTCCTCTCCTATCTCTTTGAAATACTGAAGGGCGCTCTTAGTGGGTTTGTCTTCTCTGTACTCGAGTGCAGAGGGATAAACATCTCTAGCCGGCCTGTTATATGGACGTCTATTAGTCTTTCCTCCAAGAAAGGAGACCCTCTTGACTGCACCAACTACAAAAGCATCAGTTTTCCTAAAATCGTCTACAAGATCTTATCTGCCGTGTTGTGTGAGCGCCTGAAGCCGTTCGCCAACAACCTGATCGGTCCATATCAGTGTGACTTCAGCCTAGGAAAGGCCGCCATCGACCAAATAGTCACACTGTGGCAGATCTTGGAGAAAACCCACGAACTTCAAGTCGATATTCACCACCTTTTCATCGATGTTAAGGCCGCCTATGACAGCATCTATAGAGACGAGCTATACAGAGCCATGCCTAGTTTTTGCATCCCTGTCAAACCCATCCGTTTGAGCAGGACGAAGATGAAGAATGTACGCTGCTCCATCAAGGTCGGTCAAGACCTCACCGAGACCTTTGATGTCAAAAAACGATTTAGACAAGGCGATGCGCTGTCATGCGTCTTCTTCAACATCGTTCTTGAAAGAGTTGTGCAAAACTTACGCGCCAACAACAGAAGCACAATCTTTCAAATGTCCGTCCAATTACTCGAATACTCCGACGGTATTGACATATTCGGAAAAACGCAGCGTGATGTCACTGGCGCGTTCGTGAGTATTGAGACGGAGGCGACGAAGATGGGTTTAGCGGTCAATATGGCCAAGACCAAGTAAATGCTCTCAACAAGAACGGACACCCAACACCGACGTCTCGGACAGAACGTCGCTATAGACAGTTATAACTTCGAGGTAGTTAAGGACTTTGTCTACCTAAGCTCTGCTATAAATTCAGACAACGACACCAGCGCTGAGATTAAACGAAGAATTACTCTTGCCAATCGCTGTTCCTTTGGACTAAGAAGGCAATTGAGTAGCACAGCCCTCTCTCGAACAACTAAAGTGACCCTCTATAAGACCTTAATCATCCCAGTCCTACTCTACGGCGCAGAAGCATAGACGCTGTCAAAAGCGGACGAGGTTGCTCTTGGCTGTTTCGAGAGAAACATTCTTCGGGTGATTTTCGATCCCGTCTGCATAGACGGTGAATGAGTGGAGAACATACAACGACGAACTGTACGGACTGTACAGCGACATCGAATTAGCCAGAAGAGTGAAGGTCCAACGACTGAGGTGGCTAGGTCATGTAGAGCGGATGGACACCAATGCTTTGGGCCGGAAAATCTTCGAATTTACACACGAGGGACGGCACAGTAGAGGAAGATCGCGACTCTGGTGGCTCACACAAGTGGAAGGGGACCTTAACCAACTTGGCGTGCAAAACAGAAGGCAGCTGACTAAAGATCGAGCTGGCTGGAGACGCTTGTTGGTTGAGCCCAAGGTCCACCCCGGACTGTAGCGCCACCTTAAGTAAGTGAGTATCAGTCTTTCTACAGTTTTTAGTCTGTACGAGTAAACATGCCTCCAGTTTTTTCAGAAGGAAGAAGGAAAAGCTGTAGTCTTTACTCGGTCACCCTTCCTGCTTTGAAAATATATTACCTGAACCACAGAACTGTAATTTCTCTAGACAGGCATGTAGCATTATTGATTGAATGCCGTCGATGCAAGAGGCTATTGAATTTAGAAAAAAAAAATATTTCTGAGAATCGAAGGGATTGATGTAGCAAGATCCACTGCCAAAGAAGCTTCTTAAGCATACCAATTAAAGTATTCAGCGGATACTGCGACACTGGATTCATATAGGAGCTGAGAAGTAAGTCTGAGAATTTGCTGACGACGTAGTCATTTAATTTCATAATTTCCCCCAAAAAATTTCCCACGCATCTTAAGTTAAAAAATTTCTAGAAGCGACTTGTCTCCCGCGTCTAATACACAATCATCCACCAGAACGCTACAGCTAATTTCACGCGCCCCCTAAAGTAACCTCTGCGACCTGACATGACATTCTCTTTTTAAGTCTTACAGTATGCGTCCCTTAATTAAGCAATAAGCCAAGCAAGCATACCCTGTAATAGTCTCCCCTAGACCCTCATTGTCCATAGACTGTAACATCTATTGCAGCAGCAGCATCGTCTGTATAACGCGACGCAACAGTTCACATGAATTCCATGCCATTCGACTACGACGACGACAACGATAATGATGATGATGATGATGACTACGGGTAAGACGACTTCGGCGATGAAGTCGTAAATGCGGAACATGAAGTAGAGTCTTCTGCTGAACCCTCAAATTGACCTTTTCGTATGCAGTTTCACAACGTAAATTGAAGAAAGAGTTCCAGCACTCTTTCATCATCGTGGCAGTAGATTTCCTCCACCTAACGTTGGTTCAAGTTGATGGCAATAAGATGGCAAACGACGAATGCAATTGAAGGATGTCCTGGTACTGGCTACTGATAGACAAATGAAAAATTCAAACCGGATGTCTGTTGGGAGCTGAGTTAGATTTTGAATCGAAATTGGATTTCGTTAAGGATGAATCCGTTCTTGACATTTGCCAACCTGTATTATACACCCAACATCCTCTCGCCTCTTCCGACAAAAACTCCTTCACGTAGCACTTTGAAAAATTTACATGCTAACAACTCCACATCGCCCGTGTTCTGTCAAAAGATCGAAGGTTTTGCGGTTCCTTATTCTCATTTTAAACCAAAAAACCCACCACGTCGTGGAATGTGAACGCGAAATTCCTGGAAACATAATTTATCCTTTTGAATTATCTTTTTTCCTTTGGTTTAGAGTTCCACCATACATATCTCGCTCCACACATAACTTCGCCTTGTATACACCGTGCTCCGACACCTAATGTCAAAGAAGTTAAGCATCCGAACGACCAGCATAAACAACTCGTAGTCAAGGGGTCTTTAACGTTTTTTTTTTTTTTTTCCTTTTGGTGTACTTTTGGCATCAAGAATTGTCAGTTGCCGAGCACTCTCGCTAACGCAGAGGGGGCAAACCATACGAAAATGTTAAATTTCCTGGAACTGTGTGTGTTCTGTTCTGCTGTCAATTGGATCGTTTTATCTGTCTGTAGCTCTCCGCGGCTACAGAAGGGTAGACGACAAAAAAAAACAAAAAAAAAAACGATTCAAAAAGTAGTCGAAGGACCAAAGGAACTTCTTTTTGTGTGTGTTTTTCGGAAGATTTGTTCGCTTTGTCGGTGTTGATTAGTGGAAACAACAGAAATGGACAACTATGCGCTGAGCAGGCTTTTGTTTTTTGAATAATTCCCTTTTTTTGGCCCTGTGCTCCATGTGCCATGTCATCCATTTAACAAATTGTAAAAGGAAAAACAGAAAACAGAGAAAGGGAGGTGCAGTAATAGGTAGGATCATGTCGTATCTGGTGCATGTGACATTTGTTACGGCACATGACAAAGGCAGATGTCACAACTGCATTTAACTGCAGCTGGATTAAAGACAATGTGGGGATTTCCATGTGGAAATATTAATTTGATTACAAAGGACATTCAACTTGATGGACAACTGAGAGAAATAGGGAAGCAGGGAATAGAGTTGAATAGGGAAGCAGGGAATAGAGTTGGCTGCGTTAATTTGAAACGGATTACAATTGATCGATTAAGGATGATTTTAGCATGACAACGTACATGACAAGGTAAACGGTTATCTGATAGGGACGGGTAGATTTTGACAGTTCATGGCGGCCATGTTGTTTCATCTGTTTTTAGTTTTCCCGATTTTTATTTATCAGACACTAACGTCAAATCACCATGGCAAGTTACAGTAATACGTGCAAATAATAAAATTTTATTATCAAAATTATTATTATTACTAATATTTTATTAAAATACAAATGAATTTATATCTTAAACTTAAGACATAGCACTAGCTACCAGGGCTTTCGGCTGGTATTATCAAAATGGTTCAATGGATTTCAGAAAAAAAAAAGATCTTCAGCGACGAGGCCCATTTTTGGTTGAACGGGTTCGTCAATAAGAAAAATTGCCAGATTCAGGATAATGCCAACACGAGGTCCAGCCAGTGGCAATGCATCCGCAGAAAGTCACTGTTTGGTGTGGATTGTTGGCCGGCGGCATCATCGGTCCGTACTTCTTCAAAAACGACGATGGCATTGCCATCACCATCAACGAAGCGCGCTACTGATCGATGATAACCAATTTCTTTTGGCCCAAGTTGGATGATATGCATGTGAACGACATGTGGTTCCAACAGGACGGCGCTACGCGCCACACAGCTGATGCCACAATGGATATTCTGCACGAGCGATTTGAGGCAATGGTATTCTCACGCAGAGGCGACGCGAACTGGCCACCGAGATTGTGCGATTTGACTGCGTTTGACTTTTTCTTGTGTGGGTTCCTTAAATCGCAGGTCTATGCCAATAACCCACAAATGGCCAGTGCCCTCAAAGTCAAAATAACCCATGCTCAAATTCAGCGTGATCTACGCGCCAGAGTCGTCGAAAATTGGATCTCTCGGATGCGCGCCACCCAACAAAGCCGCGGCGGCCATTTGAACGATGTCATATTCCACACATAATGTCATTGATAGGCCTTTCAAATAAAACAAAAAATTCGTTGATATCTCACACTTAATTTGATTTATTTAATTTTTACATCTACCCATCCCTATTGGAAAACCCTTTACATTTCCGGCAAGCAAACAATCACTTCGTGACTATTCGGGATCAGTTTAATGCCCGGATAAGACCACAACTTTTTCAATCCTACTCGACGGCCTATTTCAAAACCTCTCCTATACTGCCCATCCCAAACACTGTTATTCCCTCTGAGAATAACTTTCTTTCATTCCAGTCTCCCCACAAAGTCGTGTCAACCTCTCCAACAATACCTGCAACCCACTTACCTGGCGCCGAATTACTGCAATCGATAAAGAGTTAGTGAGTGGGACTCGTAATGCCAAATCCTCACATTTCGATGACGACTTACTCGTTAACGAGGGTGGTAATTCGGCCCCTGATCTGCTTCTTCTCCCTGTCGTGAATCTCAAAATAAATGCCGCCTACTCTGGCGAAAGCTGCAACATTGACAAATTGAGCATCAATATAGTCTACAAGGTCTTCAGTCATCCTAACCTTTTGTTAACCTCCTGATTGTACCATATCAGTGTGGCTTTAGTCTATGAAAGTTTACCATCTACTATTCCAAGTTAATGCTTACCACCTTTATATGAGTTTTGAGGCCTCTTATAACGACATTAGAGCTAGGTCTGCCCCCGGTTATAGCCCTATCTCAAGTAAGTATAACCCAAGGGATGTCTAGTTCCTTGCCATCTGCGTAGACTGGATAATACAAGCTGCTGCACCATGATCAATTAAGAACTCATCGAGACCTTTGACAAAAAAAGAACCTTCCGGCAAGCGCTGCAAGAGGTAGGTGGATTTCGTATGTCATCTATTCTGATGGTGGGAACAAAATGGCGGACAAAAATCTCCACTTTAAAAACGAATTTGTACTAATTACCTCGAGATTTGTAAGGATTTTCAATTTCAACGAAATCCGATCAATTTTGAAGAATTTCAAGATGGCGGATCCAAGATGGCGCCCAAATTGGTAGCAGGCGGATTCTGTTCACTGTTATCTACTATATTACTAAAAAATCAAAACTGGAAGTTGGGATTTATTTGAGTTGTGAATTGTACCGTTTGAGACATAAAAAGAGCGTAACCAGCCCCCCTCTGGACCAATTATGCCCATCTACGAACTTAGCCGAGGTATTCGGCATATGAACGTGTATACCAAATTTTATTCAAATCGGTTCATAATTGCGGCCTCAATCGTGTCCACAAGAATCCGTTATATTGCATATATATATATATATATGTATATACATATATACATATACATATATACATACATATATGTATATATATATAATTTTTAACGGAGTATGAGGTTAGTGTTTACTATGATAGCGAAGACGAATGGCATTCAAAATTTTTTAAAGTCGCGTCATGAGGACCTCTGCAATAGGTGGTATTTCTATGAAATCCACCTAAAAAGGAGACAAGGCAACGCGAAGTTATGTTACTTCTTCAAACGGATTGTGAGGAAATCAGAACCTAACACTAGAAGCAAAAGTCTGTGCAAGTACTTGCATCCGCGGACGACTTTGACATTATTGGAAGTACGGAGTTTAATGTCGATAGTGCGGTCGTGAGTAATCGAACGAAAACAGCTAAGAGGGTTGAAGAGTCGACAAGGATATACAAAGCATATGCTGCCACCATACACCAACGTCTCGGACAGAAAGTCACACACTATGTATACAACTTTGAGGTAGTTAGGGACTTTGTCTATCTAAGCTTCGCTATCAATGCAGACTCCACTGCTAGCTCCTGTGTCTTTGGCGTAAGAAGGTAAGACCCTAATCATCTCAGTTTTGCTCTATGGGGCGAAGTTTGTGTCAAGAATGCAAGAATGTTTGTTTAGGAAAAGCAATCCTTCGGGTGATAGTTCATAGGCTGTACGGCGCATCAAAAATGAAATTTAACTCGTCTTCCACTTCGATAACATATTTGAATCGATTGCTTTTCGATTCACCATTTGCCTTTCAGTTTACCAAAACTGGCAAATAAAATACATTCAACAGTGTTGTTCTAATGACATGTCGAATATTTGCTTTTACCAACACCAAAGAAACCCAAATCGCTTGTCACACGGCTTTAGTGACGAATCACTTGACGTTTTTCGCCTTTTTTGTAACATTTAACGACTCAAATTATGACATCCGATATTCGACCTAATTTTGACATCTTCAAAGTGACATTTGACATTTCACAAAAAGTTCCTTTTATTTACAAAAAAGGTGGCAACCCAGTCGAACTGCAATCAACACCTTGCAAAGAAGTAATTTCATTTTTTAATTTTGTCTAATTTATTCAATTTGTTTCCAAAGAATTACACTTCATATTCGAACTTGTGTCATCGTTTGTCATTAGCACCATACCAATAGGGACAACAACAACAACAACGACGACGACAACACGCTCACCCTTTAACAACTCTATTTGACGAAACTTCATTAGTAATCCCCGTAACGAATTCCCCAGTAAACGATCAAAAAACGTGCCTGGCATCACTAATCAGTCATATTCAACGTTCTAATTGCGATGGCATTGTTGACGTTGGCATTTCTCATTTCTGCGTGTCAGCCATGATATTTACGATCCTAAAAATTGGGTTAGTTCTGTCTGGTCGTTGCCAAAACTGAGAGGGATGAACTGGTGTTGGATTAATGATAATTAACTCTTAGGATTATGGACACAACACTTGCACTGATTAAGTCAACTTCCGGACGAGGGAAGCACAAACTCTGTCGGTTGGCTGCAAACACATACGAGTACTACGCACCAAAGAAAGTGCAAACACCCCTTCGGAGCATGTGATTCGCATAGTTAATTGCAATTTGCCGAAGCCGAAGAAAACCCACAGGAGAATGTGCGATGTGCCCCTTCATAAGTTATTCAAGGCGCAGCGTATAGCCGGTGCTGACCGGGAAAATACGCACAACAACGGGCCCTGATCAAAAATTCAAAGGCACGCCTTCATATGCTTCCTGTTCGTACCGAACAGTAGCCACAAGACACACTGATTATTATCGTCATTATCATCAATGTGGTCGATGTGTTAAGGCTTCCCTTCGCTCGTATGTTTCCCTGTTCACAAAGTCAAAGTGACACTGACAATTGGCAAATGTCACTGATGGCGGTGGGGCTGTCAGTGTCACTCGTTTTTTTTTCAAAAAAAAAAATTATGTGAAAATCCCACCAGAACCGATTTTAACCGGAGATAGTATTCTTTTGAACCGGAAATTCTCATGGGAATGAGATTGCACAAAGAGAACAAAATGGTGCAATAGAAAATTGCCGTTGTAATTATTACTTGCGCGTGCATATATCGGTGCACGGAGTTCCTGGAAAAATTCGAGATATAAATTGCGGTTTTTACCCCGAATGAGACGGATGTTCCAGCTAAATTTATGGGAGGTCTCTCTGCCTTGCATGCGTGCGTTCGAGAAGCACTTCATGTGCGCAGCAGTGGCCAGATTGCAGGTGTAATGTGTAAAGCATGCGATTAAATTTATTTCTTCACAAATGCTGAGGATTTTTTCCTTTAGTTTGATTTACTTTTAATTTATGAGCGGAATACCTAATTAATTGCTTTATTACAGCACACAATGCGTTCGTCGGGAGCACGATGATGGCTTTGTGAACACACAATTGGCGGGGAAAAAACAAAAACCTGACATCAGATGTGGTAAATGAGATACTATTTGGCGTCGTGGACTAAATAGTGTTGTACGTGTGCGAACATACGTAACTTGAAGTGCACTGGCGACAGCGCTGCTGATACTGATTTGTTGATTGTTTTCTCAGAATTCATGAAACTATTTGAGTTTTGTTTTTTCCCGCCGGGTTTTTGCGAAATTGCGCGTTTCGATGTGTGACAAGTGTAATTATCCTTCATAAGGTGATCAGGAATGTTGATAAGATGGAAGGTTTTTCACATTACTGTCATTGCAGTGCTTATTGGTGGTTTTTGACAGCGCAATCATGTGGATTATGTCCATAGACCTTTTAACGATTTGACGTTTAACGTCAAATTGGCCTACAAGAGGCTAGAAAAGGGTTTTGAACGATCGAAATGTATGGAAGAAAGTTTCTTTTAAGGGGCTGAAAGGGTGCCAGACGGGCTATTTATCTACCGGATTAGCTCCAGTTTAACAGAAAAATATATAAATTTCCTTGGCACAAATGACGTAACCAGCTCTCCGACTAATCGGCGCGTTTTTTACCCATAAAAATTAAAAAAAGATGGCTGCTGATGGCCTACGCAAATACTACATTACCGACAAAAAAACAAATTTTGACAAGGAAATTAAAAGGTCTATAGCAGGGATTTTAGATCTCGAACTGGTCAGGACAGCAAGCCGAATGATTGGCCTTGACGTAAAAGGCTAAGTTTCTTCATTTTCCATTATAGATCCTAAGACCTCTACTACGCGTACGCGTCAGGGTGTATCTGGCCAACCTATACAAGCAAGTCACTAGGGACTTATGATTCTGGAGTAAAGGGTGTCTAGGTTAGGTAAAGTTAGGTTAGGTGGCTGTCCCCGCTTAGGCAGGGACACACTTAGGCCAGAATGGCCCATTGTGATACCACAACGAAGTAAACCGGCTTACCGGCACCAGGGAACCAGGAAAATGTGGCATAACTACAACAGAAGTGGGCAACCGTAGCGGTGTTAACCCTAAGATTTGAACCATTTCGTCCCAGAGATGAAGTTGCTTATCTTTTGGATGTCTCGTTCAGCAAGATCGTTAAGATAATCATAGAAGTATTCCCCGAGGGTTCTTCTTCTAAGCGTCGCAAGAGCAGGACATGTACAAAGTAAGTGGGTCGTGGTTTCCTCTTCCTCCTCGTCCATACAGCTTCTGCAGAAATCGTTGGAGGGGACCCCCAATCTAAGTGCATGCCTGGCTATCAGGCAATGTCCGATAAGGACTCCTACTAGTGAACCTAGATTTTTCCGATTAGTAGATAAAAGTCTCCCCGTCTTCTTTAAATCCAGCTTGGGCCAGATTTGTTTTGACAGGAGACAAGTGCTGATGTTGTTCCACCTGCGGTTTGCCAGTTTCTTGGCATCTCTGTCAAGGAGAAACTTGATCGATTCTATGGGCGCAGGGGGTCCTCCCAGGTTTTCGGGGAGAAGCCGGCCTGCACCCACCTTTGCCAGCTCATCCGCTCTGCAGTTGCCTGGAACGTCCCTGTGTCCTGGGACCCAGCACAGGGTTACGTCGCACCTATCTGCAATCTCGTTAAGAGATCTGCGGCATTGCTTTACCAATCTTGATCGTATTGTCGGCGATTCCAAGGGTTTAATAGCTCCCTGACTATCTATGTATAGTACAATAGCGCTACAATCTATCGCACTAATTGAAAGCCAAGCCGCAGCTTCGCAGACTGCCATAATTTCCGCTTGAAACACACTACAGTGATCCGGCAGTCGCGTGGTGATGGCTAAGTCCAGTGCATTTGAGAAGACTCCAGCCCCCTTACCACCCGCTGTCTTGGATCCATCCGTAAATATTTCTAATGCGGAATCGTTTAAAACTGTACCAGATACCCAAGAGCTTCTGCTAGGAATCCGAGTCCTGTATCTGACGTTGAAGTCAATGTAGGGGACAACGTAGTCCGTTCTGATAGGAATAGTATTGTTGCCGTTAAGGATCCTAGAGTGGCCCATTGCTGTGCTAATCAGCTGGGAGGATTCCCTGAGCCTTAATGCTGCTTTGACTGCCATCAGCTTCCCAAAGATGTCAACAGGGAGCAGATGGAGCATTACTTCCAGTGCAGCCGTGGGGGTTGTTCTTAAAGCACCCGTTATGCAGATGCATGATCCCCTTTGTACCTTTTCAAGCAGGCTGCTGTTGGTCTTTATGTCCAGTGCTGTCCACCAGACCAAGACACCGTACATTAGGATCGGCCTCACTACCGCCGTATAAATCCAATGGACTACTTTAGGCTGCAGGCCCCATTTCGGGCCCAGAGCCTTCCGGCAGGAGTTTAAGGCAATTGAGGATTTCGTAGCACGGTCCTGAATATTCAGCTTCCAGCTGAGTTTCCTATCAAGTATGACCCTGGCATGGTCTACAAATTGGATTTCCGTGCCTTCTAGTGGGGTGTCTATCTATAGCATCTTTGTGAATTTCTCCTGAACAGTGAAGCAAAAATCAGCTGATCAGGGGGAGAGCAGAGTCGGTAGTAAAGACTAGTGTGAGCACCTAAAGTTTGTGACCGAAGATCAATGCTTTTTGCATCGTTTTATGAAGGTTTTCCTCAGAGAATCGGTTCGTGGCGAGGTTAAGGGGGGAAAGGGGTCAAATTGATTAAAAAAGAAGCATGTTGAAATGATTTTTTTTTTCAATAGATGTAATTTATTGATTATTATGAGTTTTTTACATGTTATTAAGCTTATGTCTAAGATTATTATGACAAATTTTTATAAAGATATTTTTAAAATTGAGCCAGTGGTAGTGGGGAGAACCGCGTCACCTTAAAAAAAAATGTTTGATGCGGTAGGCAGGATTACTGGCGATTGCTTCATCCGATATCAAAAAACCAAAAAGATTTCTTTAGCTCATAAGTTTATCTTGGATTTGAACGAAGGAATAAAGAAAATATTCATTTTTGGATTTTTGGTAAAGGTGGAATCAGAAAACTCTGATTTTTGACAGAAATTAATCCATATTTTTAATAGAAAAGTTAGTTAAAAAAAAAAAAAAATTGAATTCCTTCGTTCAGATTCGAGTACTGAGTATGAAAAAGGAGTGTTAAAAATTTTGGCGAAATCGGTCAAAAAGTTTTCGAGAAATTTTGTCTGCCGACTCAAAAACAAAGTTTTGAGAAAAACGCGATTGAAGTTTGACCAAGAATAAAATAGAGAAAATATTTTTTTTTTTAAAAAGTCACATTGAGTCGTCGATTCTAGCTCCATAAAGCAGCTCTCCTGCAGCGGATGCAATATCCAAAGCATCTTTTTTCCATACAGTAAGACGAACGATGCTAAATCGTACAACACAATAGACGGACCGAGCGCAGTGACGATGAAGGTGACCGAGCGCCCGGAGACAAAATTGTCTTTAACTTAAAAAGTTTTAGTCCAAATGACTTAAAATTTTTGGACGATATTCTCTACGAGTTGTAAAGGGTTTTTCAATAGGGACGCTACAAAAGTAGAGCGACAGGGACAGCAAACGACGCCATATTTTTACTGCGGTTTTTTGACATTTCTCTTCAGTAAGGTTTGCCATTTCATGATGGAAAGATATACGAGCCAACAACGAGTCGAAATTATTAAAATTTACTACCGAAATTCGGAGTCAGTGGCCTCAACGTTAAGAGCGCTACGTCCAATTTATGGTCGTCATAATTTCTGGCTGGATGGCTTCGTCAATAAACAAAATATGCGGTATTGGTCAGGCAGCAATCCACACGAACTCCATGAGTCATCATTGCATCCCGAAAAAATTACGGTTTGGTGTGGTTTATGAGCCGGCGGCGTCATTGGCCCGTACTTCTTCCGTGATGATCAAGACCGGCACGTTACTGTGAATGGGGATCGCTACCGTTCAATCATAACCGAATATTTTTGGCCCCAATTGGATGATATGGACTTGGAGGACATGTGGTTCCAACAGGACGGCGCCACAAGCCATACAGCGAATGTCACAATCAATTTATTGGAAACCAAGTTTGGAGAATGTGTTATCTCACGAAATGGTCCAGTCGCTTGGCCGCCTCGGTCGTGCGATTTGACGCCGTTAGACTATTTCCTGTGGGGCTACGTCAAGTCTATGGTCTATGCCAACAAGCCAGCGACGATTGATGAACTTCGTACGAATATCGAACGTGAAATTGCAGAAGTATCGGCCGATTTATGCTTGAAAACCGTCGAAAATTGGGTTCAGCGTCTGGACTTCTGCAAGCGTGCCCGTGGTGGCCATGCAAAAGAAATCGAGTTCCATACATAATGGCATCGAACGTACTTTTACAGGAATAAAGAATTTCATTGATATCCAAAACCGTTTTTGTTTTATTTAAAAAAACTTTTGTAGGGCTCTTATTGAAAAACCCTGTAGTATCAGAAAAAAAATTAAAAGATTTTTTGACCCCTTTCCCCCCTTAATAAAAATACAATTCCCAGGTCAAGTCGAAAGGATTGTAGGACTCTACAATTAAGTACTGTGTAGGCCTTTTACCTACCCCCACTAAGACCAGAGAGCAGTTTGACCGTCTTTATCATTTGTGCCAAACAAAGTTCACATTCAATTTAAGAATGCTGTGGTCCAGCCCAACAACAAAGTCTAACAAAGATGCGGTCGCTAAGCAGGACC
Source organism: Matsumyia berberina (assembly GCA_917880715.2). Lineage (NCBI taxonomy): Eukaryota > Metazoa > Arthropoda > Insecta > Diptera > Syrphidae > Matsumyia > Matsumyia berberina. Next base: position 54,287,823 of record OU862870.1, read on the forward strand.
AGGACCGAAACCAAGATCCCTCGCCCGAGGAGCCCTTCTATAAGGGGAGCTCGATGGTGCTCGACCACTTCCAACACGAGGATGCCTAAGGCTACAGACGTTCTTCTGACAGCTTTTAGGGCGCATATACTATCAACTAGGTTCCCTCTGGTAATAAGTTATGGGCTCAATGGACTGAGATATTTAGTGATCCAATGACACATGTCATGGAGGAACCTCAATTGCATTCTCTCGCCCTTAGCTCGATGACATTCACCCCTGCTCGAAATACAGATATGGAACAGCCTAGAAATTGGTGCCCTAGATAATAGCAAAACCGATTTAGGTCTCCCTCGTTACATATAATAGCTTCAGGAGAAGTCGGCGTGACATTCTTTAAAAAATGTTGAACTCTTGTACTCACAAAGATTCCTGTGACATAATTTTGACTCAAATACCATTCCTTGAGCCAGGTAGGTACAAACACACGCAACCTCGTGATAGCAATCCACTTAGTCTAAGGAAATCAAAAGTGAGATAAGCGAAACCACGCGAAACTCGTTTCAGCGACTCACCACATTAACTCCGTCGTCGTCGTATCTTGATTTTACCAACAATAAAACGCTTGTTTTTCCCAGAAACCGCCCCGGAGACGGAGGCATTCCCACCAAATTCGATGAAACAGAAGACACACCCTACTACCTCCATGAGTCATACCCTTCATGTGCATAGTACCTACACCCACATGGCACGCCGAAAACTTGTCGTCACTAAGTGTATGTGTATCGAGTGGATTATTTAAATTCTAACTACCCAACCGAAGATGCTTTTAAGGGCTGCAAAAGGGCGGCACAAAGGTTATGAGAAGAGGGCTACTTGTAAGCCTGGTGGGTTGTGCGATGGAAGAAAAACCCGTATGTTCGGTGCTCCCGCTTAAGCCAAGTCTTGTGGTACGTGGCTGAGTGGGGGTTGGGCATATTCATGCCGAGAGTTTCCTTTTTGTGTACAACATCCACACACACACACACATACACACAGAGTTCCTGAAATAATCCCTTGAAAACATTCAAACGCCTTCGGCGAAGCGCTAAGAGGAACCAGACGAGTATGGCCCGCGCTATTGAAAATTTCCAAAATTGATTTAGATTTCCACGAATGCTCGCTCCACGGAGGCAGCATTAGCAACGGCGAAAACAACGACAATAGCAGCGCACTGGAACACAAAGCACCACCATCGGGGAGTGGTACTTTAAATTGCAAATTATTTTTCGTGCGATGGAGATAGCACAGTCGAGGGGTGGCTCATAACAGGAATGTAGGGGACTATGCTTCCCCGAAACGGTCGGCCGCTTTGCTTTGTGTTGCGTGCAGAAAGTGGATGGGACCCTGGGTTGAGGGCGAGGAGAACTAAAATGGATTCCAGTTAAACGAAAATGAATGAACCGACAACCACGATAACGTCGACGACGACACTGTGGATAAACGAGTATTCCAGGGCATAGAGCGTTGGAGCAGGGGCGCTACAAACGGAACGCACAAGCAATCTCCTTTGGAATTCCCATGAATCCTGGTGCGCGCGAGACACACATTAATGGGATATTCCAAGAAGGGAAACTTTTCGTAATTACACTCATCACCGGCATTATCCTAAAAAGCAAATATAAGGGATGTTCGGAGCAAAAATACAAAGGAGAACGCTGCCAGCAGTGGTGGCGGTTAGGCGAGGATTTCCAGAAATTTCTTTCCATTCGTCGGATGGTTTGGCAAATTCAGATTGATCCGTTTCTCGGAAACTCTCTAGGAGTGGTTAACGTGGAGTGGAATACTTTTAAAATATAATTTGTTCCGTTTCTCGGAACCCGATCCCGAATAAAATAAAATTATCAAATTGATTTGAATTGTGTTGTATCCGAAGGGTGTGGATGTGTAAGGCCAATAGGCAGCCAAACAGCGAGGCGGTTGGACGACGCACAACGCAATGTGTCTGTGCTCTGTTGGGCGAAGCTTAAAATAATGAAAATTTCGTTTAATTTGTGATCTAGGTAAATATTTCGACTCCATTCGTTAAAGTGGGTGGGGGTAGAAGGGAGGGCGGGGAATGTCGGGTCTGAGATTCCAACGAAATTTTTAGATGTTGTTTGCCGAAGGGTGAACATTACTGAAGATGATTCTTGGTAAATTCATGATTTGTGTCAGTTGATTGGATTCAAAGAACTCAACTCGACTCAACTCAAATCATTTCTACAAAACGTTGTGGAAGAATATGAGTTTTTTTTTTGCTCAACAACTCCTACACAGTAATGAAGATGTGTAGGAGGGAATGTCTGTAGACAGGCGGGAAATAATATGCTGCGTAGTTGATGCCAAACTCAACGTATTTTCTTACTGGACATTGCTCGCTAATGACTCAACTAATATTTCAACAAGTTGGCCATGGGGATGTGCCCTGACATAGAGCTAGTGGGAGGAAGCTAAAGTGGTTTTCATACTCAAGGCTGGCAAATGCTCCCATGTAAGCCCAAAAGACCTCAGACCCATAAGTCTATAATCTTTCCTTCTAAAAACTCTTGAAACTCTTGATCGATATCCATTTACACGACAGTATCGACTCACATCTGCTGTCTGGGGCTCAACATGCAACTGACGGCTTTGCACACGTTAGTGCGTAAAATCGAATAGGTACTCCCTGCATCACAACGAGTACATGATGGTAGCATTTAGAGGGCGCTTTGAACAATGTCAACACATAAGCGATTATAGATGTACTGTCAGGTCTGATGGTAGATAGTACACTTTGCGAGTCAATACACATTCTACTCACCAGTCGAAGTATTAACTCAAAGCTGGGTTAATACTTCGCCAGAAGATCCGGCAGAAGAGGCACTCCACAGGTTGAGACCCTGTCTCCCTTTCTTTTGAATTTAGTGGTAAATCAACTATTGACAATCCTAGAAGCGGGAGGCTGCGAAGTGATTGCTTATGCAGATGACGTTGCTATAGCCTTTTTGGGAAAGCACCTTAATACCTTAAAAGAACTCCTCAAGCTAACCAAATGGGCAGCTCGGTGTGGTTTGGGTGTAAATCCCCACCAAACTAAGCTGGTTCTCTTCAATAGGAAGTATAAGATCCCATATATTGACCCTCCTACCATTGGTGGTACAAGTTTAAATTTCTCCAACGAAGCAAAATACTTGGGTCTTATTTTGGACAGGGAACTAATCTCGAAACCAGTAGCCCTTTTATCTTGAAAAGGACATAGGGTCTGCAACCCTGCATAATGCATTGGCTCTCCATTTCAGATAACCCAAGCAAAGTTCAACGAACAGCTTGTATGTGTATCAGCGGAGCTCTTCGCACGACTCCCTCTGCAGCACTGGACATTTTGTTTCATTAATCACCCCTCGATATTTTCAGCAGACAAATGGCAGCTAGTGCATCCTTCCGCCTCAAAGCGACTTCACAGTGGTTTCTCTCAGAAACAGACTACACCACACTCAAGCTAAGTTTTGACAAAAATTTCGAGATAATCATCCCTCCCAGGTTATTCTGGGACGATGCATTCTCAGAAGACAAGTCGATTCACTTTTACGCCGACGCGAGACGGTTCAAAAACTAGCAACCTCAGCCTAGCATACCGTATTCCAAATCATTTTAGCGTGTTCCAGGCGAAAGTCATGGCGATCAGAGATGTCTTATCTTGGCTGAAGAAAAAACGTGACATCAGCCACGGATATCCAGAGCCAGAGCGGCAGAAAATTTGCTCAGAAATAACGCTTGCCGCTCAGCAACTGCGTGGTCACAACTATACGATTTCACACGTTTTCATTTTGCCGCTCTGCCGCTTGCCCCTCATTGCGTGGCCTTAGCCTAATAGTCAAGAATGCAACAAGGCTTGGCGTCTACGCAAATGACTTCTGCAGAAGCTGTATGAACGAGGAGGAGGAACAAACTATTCTTCATCTTCTTTGCGCCTGTGCAACTCTCTCCCGCAAAAGAAAACTCCACTTAGGAGCCTTCTTCTATGCCAACTTAAGCGACCTAATAAACAGCAATGTTAGTAGCCTCCTACGCTTCATAAGAAGCTCAAATTGGTTCAATGAGTAGGCAGGAGATTTTTCCGAGATCTTTTGAGATCTTTTCAACGACCTCCATCTTGTTCTTAGTTGTGGCAAGACTTGACTTGGCAAAAACTATTTCTAAGTCGAATAATATCCGCGCCCGACAAAGGTATCAACAAAGAAATAGCTGTAATAGTTCATAAAAAATTTAAAAATACTGAAACTGACCTTGAGGTCCTAATGTCAGTAGCACCCTTATTCAACTCAGTTTATCTTAGTTAATAGCGAATCTTGCATGGATCTATAGTGAACACATCTTGCTCGTCTTTCTGGTTGGTCCCTAGACAGGTAAGTGTGCCCCAAGTCAGTACACCACACATCCTTAGAATCTAAGTCGGAATACATTCAAGTTCCGACGCTTCGTAAACCCAGTTTCCTGAGAAGTCTTACATACTAAATTTCGAAATCTCTTTAAAGACAAGTATATACTACAGCCTCGTGCCTTATTAGTCGGTGGTACCTTATGTGTCGCCGTGTCTCACTCATTACTGCGTTTGACTGCTGTGCAAGCTGTGCGGGTTCAAGCTTCAGACATATCCACTGAACATTTTCGCGGCATCGGCTCTTATCGGGGTATGACAAACCTCCAAGGGTACAATTCGTCATAAAAAAGGCTTCTCAGTTCGCCATACGGAATCGGCAATAAATTGTAGGTCCCTTGCACTCGTGGGAAAAAAATTTAATATAAACACCATGATTGGCTGCAAGAAACTAGGCTTGGTTCATCCCCTCAAAAAAAAGCGAGTCAACTAACCACCAAGAAGCGTTCGGACACTCTACAACGACAGGGAATCCTGCCGCTTGATTTAATTACCAAGTCTGCAACCATGGCTCTTTTCTTGGATTGGAATGCCAAATGGCACTAGGGTTGACCGACCTATGGACTGGACATAGAAAGATCTTGGATCTTGTGAAAAATGAGGCAAGGGATACTGACATCCTGATATGTTTATGGGCGATAGGGAATGGTCAAGGTGCCATTTAACTGCTGAAGGGAACCGATCGCTTCTGATTGATGGTAAGTAGACTGAACCATCGTAGAAGATGTATTTATGTTAAACAGTTAAATCTCAGTTGGCGCTGTTAAACGCCCTGAACCAATTGGCTGAGGCTCAGGTTCGAAGTAGCATTGGATAACCAGGCTTATGACTGGGTTAGAGGAAACGTAGACATCAAAAAAAAAAAATAAAAAATTGCCAAAGCAGGGGTTAGCTACTGAGTTCCTAGGTCTTGAACATTTTTCTTATCTGGATAGGTAGAGAAATGATGAAGGACGTGATCTCTAAAGGTGCCACGAATGAACACCAGAGAAGATAGAAAAAGCGTGGACAAATGCAGACAGAAATGGCAACATTCTGGGTAATGTTGGGCTGCATCGAGAGAAAAGTTGTAAGCCTGACGCGAGGAATTTTGCACGGGAGACGAAAATTTCAACCATCATCTGAAGAAGATTAGTCTTCTAGACGAAGGATGACAGTTGAACATACAATGAGCGAGTGCTTAGTAGGGGCTAACAGGCTAAATTACAGATGATTAGGCAAATGTCCTTTACACAAAGGCTAGCATAGGCACGAGTAATCACGGTCAGAAAAACTATTGCAGAGAATTCTAAAGGGCATCTCTGGCCAGTGATAGAGAGACAATAAGGGACTCAATGAGATGGTCGATTTCCACAGATCTGTCTAAAGTAATATAACCTTAGAATCCTTAATGGGAATCAGCACTGTCATGCCCATCTTGCGTTCTAATGGGCTAATTAAGGTCACAAACTATACGTTCATCAACCCACTGGCAATATTTCTAATTCCATAAAAAGCACGCTACGATTAAGCCTCATCCAAGCATCGTCACCGACCTTATCTCGAATTCCATGGAAAATCAAAACAATATAATCAACGCATCGGGCCTCGATGATTCATCGGCTATTGTTCCCCATCCACCATGTGCCTCTTTCAAAGTTTCTCTTCATTCTTTTCTTTTCTATTTTCAGTTTCTTTGTAAATCGACGACGAATTTGGAATTTCGGACAGACATTGTGAAATAACAAAAGATTCCAAGGCTCTCAAGTCAAAAATGTGCAAAGCAGCGCTCACACACCAACGCAAAGGAGCCAAAAAAGGGCGGGTAAATTTACATACACAACTCTCCTTCATGATGAAATACGATCTTGAGCTGAGTTGAAGCTGCTTCTGCTTCTGCTGCCGTTTCCAATGACTACCCTCATTCTTTTTTCCGTTTGGGAGAGGTAGGTTACACCTTTTCATTTGATTCCCAGTGCCAATTCCGATAATGATCTGCACATTCTCCCCCTCGATTCGCTGTTGTATGGTTGGTACATGCAGAGTGGTTGGTGAAGAAGATGAAATGATTTGCGACGATTCCCAAGAAATCGCATGTATGATCTTTGTGCCGAAAAAAAAAAAAACCAACAAACTGGCGGCAGATGTCTAGAGGAAGAGTGAGGCCATTGACGTTGTTGCCTCGTTGTCAGTTCCATGTGAGGGTTGATCGAGTGAGAGCTGATGAGGAATGACTCATGAGCTGCAGTGGTTAAATTGGATGGGAGTATTGAATGCAAGTGATGGAGTAATGAGTCAGACAATGTGTGGTAAATGACGCAAAAGCAAGGGTTCTTTGTTGAGGTATTACCCTCTTTGAAGAAATGCAATGAAATTCAGTGCATTGAGTGGTGGTAGAAACAATTTAAATCTGAGTCATTGGTGACTAAGGAAGGAAACCTATCGCGACGATTTTCTATTTTCCAGAGAACGCAGAATTGAAAGGCTTATTCGGGATGTCCGAGGTAAGTACATAGTAAGTCGGTTCCTCTCGCTGTCAAATTTTGCAGACTAAAAAAGACTAACAACCGTTTAATTACTTGGTGCAGGGAAATAACTCCACGGGAATTTGCTCCACCTGAGAATTTACTCCACCACCTGAGAATTACTCCACATTCGAAAAGTGAAGTAGGAAATTGCACCACTTTCTTGTGGGAAATTACTCCACATTTTTGAAGTGGAGTAATTTCCCACTTAGAATGGGCAGAAAAATTATTTCAATCTTGGAATCCTCTAATCACAGACAATAGAATACGCAGACGTAGATTCTGGTCGATTTCGAGGTTTACTTTTTTTTTTGCTATTTAATGGCTATAGTTATCACATACGTACATATGCATAAACATTCGAATATATATGGTGGGCATGCAGCCTCCCTGAAACCCCCTGCTTGGGATCACTGTAGGATATGCAGTAGACCCGAAGTTGGATATAGGCAAAGTTACTTTAACTCCATGCAAACACCATGGAACATCATTTATATAACAAACCCCTACTGGCGATTTAAATAAACTTTGCATATTCCCAACTTCGCACTTACACAAAATTTTACAGTGATCTCCACTACAGTAATTTCTCAATGCCAGTGGGAAAGTACTCCACATTCGAAAAGTGGAGTAATTTCCCGCTTGTGGTGGAGTAAATTCCCATGTGGATCAAATGCCCGTGGAGTTATTTCCCTGCACCTAATCACTTACATCAATCTTTACAGCTATGGCAAAAAAATAGAAACACTCCTTGAAAAATGTTTAAGGGCCAAAGCTGAATATTGATGATACCTATGTTCTTCTGAGGTTTTATTAGAATCATTTGATATCTACAGCAGAAGGCGATGGATTGATGCCAAACAAAAATCATCCTAGCACCGTTAAAGAGGCATGTGATTACCCTATGCCTATATCTTAGTGGTTTTCCCACCTTTAACCTATTGCGGAATTGGTCAGCAATCGGGCAGATAAATGTGGTCTCAACGTTCAACCCCAAAAAACGAAATCAGTTCTATTTTCCAAGAAAAGAATGACTCCAACAACTGAGCCCCCACTATTAAATGGAGTACAGATCCAAATAGGTCACACCAGTATCGCTAGATGGGCGAGACTTGAAACAAAAACTGTTTTCATGGCGCCATACCCTGACTTCGAACACAATTTCCAAACGCTCTTTCCAACAAGGGAAAGTTGGGACGAAGGAAGGGTCATTAAACCCGGCAATACACCATTTTCACCGACACGACTAAAAAATGGATGAATGGGTAGGCTCCGGAATATACTCAGAAGAACCCGCCATTGCCCGGTTGATAAAACTTCCAAACCACGCCAGTGTGTTCTAGCAATTACCGAGGCCACAAAAGAACTATCCTCGGTAACCCCGAGAAGAAATATTGACATATTGACATCGATAGGCAGGCCGGCATCAAATCCGTGTCACCCAAATCAAATCACTTGTAGTAAAGCCAGTCAGCAGCCAGCTTAGGATCCTGGGCTGAAGACATAATGTATCACTCTGTGAGGCATCGATAGCAATGACAAGACTGACGAACTGGCAAGAAAAGGATCGGAACTGAACCAAATAACGGTCGATCACACGGTTCTGACCCATATAAAAGTTCTAAAGCAAGAGATACACTTGGACTTCTGGAGGCTTGCCGACGAGCGATGGAGCACACTTCCGTCATGCCGCATATCAGGAAAGATGTGGCCAAAGCTCAATAAAAGAAAAACAAAGGAAATACTTACGCTGAACAGATTGCATTTCGCTTGAGTGATCAGCATCCTCACAGGCCACAACCTACTGGCAGCCCATTTAAGGAGAATGCACCTAAGTACGACTGACCTTTGCAGAGAATGTGGCTATATAGACGCGGAGGAGGACACGACGCCTTTTCTCTGCGACTGCCCAAGCCTCAGCAAAACCAGAAAGAAGACCCTGAGCACTTACTTCTTTAGTGACCAAGGCCAACTCTCAACCATGCCAATGAAGGCCATCTTAAAACGTATACTGAATTTAGAGTGGCTTAGGGGGGCTAACAACGATCAATAAATAATCTATTCTTTTGCCAACAGGTATGTACACGAATATAGGTCCCACAACGGGGAACACAATGGATCCTTGAAGATCCGAGTGAGGCGGTGCCTGACATCAAGCCGCCACCCCTTTAATCTAACCTTACCTATGTTCAGCAGTCGAACGCACAATTTTATTTGAGAAAATTCATAACTTCTTAAGTAAATCTAGAACGGACGTTACCTGGGTAACCAGAATTGAGCTCTGTATAGGCCCCCTAGCTATAAATGTATCTGGCTAAGATCAGAACGCACCCCTGGAGAATGTTGTGCACAAGATCGCCGTCACTTAAGGATGTGTGAGATGTGGAGTCAATACTGTCGACGGTGAGTACCAAATGTTGTACGACTTTATCAAGTGTGTCTCAGCCTATTTAATGCCCTTAACGCCATTTGGACGAGAGAGTAGAATCAGCGTTTTGGACTCTGAACTACAGAAAAAAAATGATTCTTCAGTCAAATTATGTCAGTAGATGAACTTGTGAAGGGTGGGATTAGCGAGAGTCATTTGGGTGCCAAGAACGAGGTGATGTAGGGCTGTGATAGTTCATTAGTATAGTTACTGCCACCCTTTACCTCGTCGACTCCACTATGTAGCTTGGCTCCGTCTCAGACTAACTGGTGTTGAGATATGATACTGTGTTGATGGTCAAGTCACCGGGATGCAGTCAAGCTTCCTCGCGATGTAAACGAGGTAATATGAGTAAACGAGAGTAGCTTTTTTTTGGGGAAAAGGAAGCAGACGTTCTATGAAAACCAACAAAAAAAAAACCCTGACCCACTCAAAGACAACATTCGACCAAGCATCGCAGAAAAAGGCCACGACTATGGCCTTAAAGTCATGGGAAACTTCCAAAATACGATGGTGTCATGCCAAATCAGCCGAGGAGGGAATTTGCATAATTTTACATAAATTCCTAGCCTCAGCTTTAATTTCTCAAACTATTTAACGATTTATGAAGAAAACAAATCGCACACCTCTTATTGAATTACCCATGACATTGTTTAAATCCACATACAGTCACATGCTATTTCTTATTAATTTTCATAGAAATACCTCTTTAAATTGGATCGCAAGACACTCAGTATTAAGCTACGTTCAGATGATTGTAAGATCTTACAATATTCCAATAAAAAAATTTTCCCAAATGTCTTACAATCGTGTGAACTGACAATTTTTGTCTGACAATGTTGTAAGAAAAGCATTGTCAGGTCATTGTAAGGCCACCATCTGACAATGAAATTGTAAGATATCTTCCAATCGTCTGAACACACTTTAATGACATTGTCAGGCCGTTGGAAGACATTTAGGACATTGGCAGACTCATTGGATATTGTCAGATGCAAGAAGCTTGAGACATCTGACAATTTATTTATTGTCAGGTATTTCTGTTGGAAGAAAAAATTTGTTTCGAAGGAAAAAAGTAATGCCGACGTAGAATGAAGAAGAAAATGGATTTCAGTGGCATTTTTTTTTTATCATTCAGAAATGCTTGTTATTTTGTAATTAGGTTTATTGCATTATACGGGATTTCTAATGTTGTAGATTTTAAGATTTTTGTAGCCTGAATTAATGAATAAATGTTTTATGGCAGAGGGAGGGTTTCAACAGTTATTTTAATACTTTTACATTTATGAAATCAAATAGTAAAACATTTGAGTAGGTGGAAGTGGCTCCCTGGATCCCAGAGATTCAAGTAGCGCTTATGAGCCATTTTTAAACCACACTCGCGTAGTTGTCGATGCATACTTCTAGAAAGGGGGTTCCTTTTTAGACCCATCCTGTGGAATTAAGAAAATTAGTGATGTTACAGAACTCTATGACGGAAGATTCTGAAAGTTTTTCCAAGTGTGAGATGCCTAGCTCTAGGTAGCGCCGGGCAGGAAGTGAAAAAGGGTTTCACTTTTCTAGCGGTAATATGTAGATACTGAAGGTTGTTTTTTTTTGCGGGCTAATGTACTGCGGTCTTTTTAGAAATACTGCCCCCAGTAAGCGTAGTGTCAACACAAGCCGATCACCCGCCGAAGTGCTCGCACGGATTTTCGTTTCTTCTATTTGGATATGCGGAGTCACCAAAGCAAAGAGATTACGCAAAAAATTGCGATACAATTTCGGTTCCCCAGCACGCAATTCGAGCAATTTCGCGTATAATCCTTCCTGCTGCGGGCCACACGCCCAAACAGCAGCTAATTGTCAGCACATTGGAAGACCTCACAATATTGTAAGACCTTACAATCGTCTGAACGAGGCTTTAGCCTTGCGGTCCAATTTCATCGTCCTAATTATTAAAACAAATCTCAACCAAAGAACTTTTATATTTTACGCTTCACGCACCTCAAACTATTGCAAGACTGCGAGCAATCAACCCGAATGTCACCTTAATGTGCCTCAAAGTGCTTCAATTTCCAGGAAAATTTAATCAATTTATTAATTCTCCCCATAAACTAAGCTCCACAGTCCAAAATAACCTCATCTGCTGCAATCTCCCATCGATTGGATGAACCACATTTTGGGTGGGAAAATAGCTCAACTAACACCGAACAGCGAACACGATCCGAGAACAACAACGTAAATTGGATACGTACCACCACCCTCTTCCACTCAAAACACCACGCGGCGCGGTGTACGCAGTCATTTAAGAAAATTATAGTAAACATTTCCGAGAAATCACCTCTTCAATTACTCGACGTAATTGCGCCGTTGCCGGCGTTGAATATTTTGCAAATATATCCGTACATACGGGTATGTGTATGTATGGCAGTGGTGCCGTCATCAAAATGAGGGCTGTTCACCCTGTGGGTCGTGAAGTGCCTCTAGAATGGCTACCTCAGAGGAAAGACTAAAATCTCTACGTACCAACCCACGTGGGCTATAATCACACGTACCACAAGTACTCGTATCTTTCACCCAAGCACGAGTATCTCAGTTCAACTTTAAGTCGCTGCAAGGCATACATACTTGTACACTTGCAGTCATTACACGGTTACACGAGGAGTAAACCGTTTGCCGAGCATGAAGTGCGGAATATCTGGAGTATGTCAAAAGAGTTTCGTTTTCCAATGAACTCGTTAAGCCTCTAAGGGGTTACCCAAGGGAAAATGTGTGTTGCATTACCATGGTTCACGATTCACTAAAATAGATACACGTCATGTCTGTCGGTGTGGGTTGTGCTAGTTCCTTCGGGGGGTTTAAGGAATTGATTTTCAAATCAATCAATTCCAGTGGAATCAAACGATTTCCCAGAATATGACATCCTCGTTCCGCGGAGCAAAACAAGGTAACACTCGCAGCTGACAGTGCCTTTGAGAAAACGCATGTTCTCAACATGAAGGTGCTTTTGAAATTAATGATGGACGCCGAGGGCGACATAGTTTGCATTGACATCTATTGTGGAAGGAGTGAATCATACAGATATGCCTGCATAGGTTTAAATCCGATTCTGTACCTGAACATTAGAATTCTGTTGAAGTATTTGCTTTGAAGTTGAGTGGTTGCATATGAGTACGACAAGCAGAGATACATTTCATAAGGCTCCTGAAGGCATATCTAAACCAAATTATTGCCAGTAAATTCGAATTGCTCTCGAGCTTATCATGTTTGATTAAGTGTAAGTGGTCAATGTTTCATGCCATTACCGTGCAACGCAACGCAGAAATAGTGAAAGTGGATATTATCCTTCTCAATATCCAGCGAACACTGCAAGCTGCCACTTGACCAGATCAGATGACTTCGAGCTAAATAGTTTATGATGGTTGATTGGTTGGGTGAAGTTGCTGTGCAGGGCGACTTGGACAAGGATCAATTAAGTGATGTATTGAGTCTATTTGTCAACACGATTTATGACTTGCCTGCAGGTTTTCACCAATTTCCCCCTCCAAGTGTTCTTTTGTAGTATGAAGTCGGTGTCGAGATTACCATAACGTACATTCGACTACGAACAACAGTCATCCGAAAGAGCGAAATGTTCCTATTAGCCAGGTTATGGATCTCATAGTACAGGGACCAACTTGCAAAGGGAACCAAAAGAATGAGCAGCGTTGTGCTGCTGATATGTCATAGGTGGTTCGTGAGATACCGTGAACCCCAAGTGTCAATTGCTGAAGATCAGGGGCAACACTGACGAAAATGTTATTTGAGATGCAACCGCCGTTGTACTGGATTTCTCTAGGGCATCACAACTAAACCACTGATTTGATGAAGAGTGCAAGCCAGTGAATGCAAAACAAGACGCCTACAGAGCTGCGCCATAAAGTAGGACAAGATCTGGTCGCTAACACAACAGAGGGATAGAAGAACACAAGCTTTTAATGTTTACACACTTCCTTGTGTTTCAGGTAGAGCTAGTAGCAAGCGGCTTGCGGAGAACACAAGATTAATCAACGTCAAAACTGAATACCGGTATCTTAGTAGATACTCGAGCTGCCATCGAAGCTATTGATTTCCCTGGGTAGGGACAAGACTGCTTGCCTACCTGTGCGAGAAACCTAAGGTCACTCTGTGTTACGGGTCACAGTGAGATTGAAGGAATCGATCATGCGAACAAAGAGAAGCCGGACACTAAAAACCAACCTCAGATGTAATAGGCTAGGTATCTGGATTGTATCAAGAAAGAACTGATCATTCTAGAAGGTCTAGGATAGATATCGCCCGAATTACGGCGATAAGCATGACTGATTCGAGACCGTGCTACTAAGCTGGGTAACGCAGTGCAAATTGTAGCCGTTCTGAGACAATGGTTTCAAAATATCCACTATATCGCTAGCCCTAACACACGCTGTGACATCTGTGCCCTGCCGTATTTTTATAGAACGAACAGGACTGTCAACCACGAGGGATCAGAGGAGGGATCAGAGAAAATCTCTCCGAATAAAACCTCGTCTTGCAAGTGCCAACTTCATCGATACAGATTTGGATTATTTCCCCTTTAGACGGACATTAGGTGCCCAACTGATGGACTCAGGTGGGGATTTTTACAGCAGTGATACCAACTCTCACGCAAGAATTTAAATGACCACACCGAAAACAAAAACGAGTCCAGTATTCAATTGTGCCATGGCCAAAGGCTTAACCACAAAATAGGTCAAATAACACTGGTAGGCTTTGCAACTACCTCTCAGTTGATTAATTCCCACCATTCGTCGCCTCAAAACCCGATTCAAATTCAATTAAAATTCAAAAATTACATTCAAGTGGAATTGGAATTTCTCCCACATCAAGCAATTTGCAAAATGGAATAAATTAATCAATGAGGACCTTCCTATCCTACCTATGTGCGTATGTATGTACGTGTGTGAATCATCATAGCAACGCACTAATTTTAACGTTCCTGCAACCACCGTCAATACCCACGGCACTTGATTCCAATTCAATCGGAAATTCATCACTAACTCAACCAAACAAAAAATTTGCTGTCTCGTTGAGTGGTTTATCCTTTTATGAAATGTTATGTTCCGGACAAACTGCACAATCATGTTCGTCCTTTTTTGGCCCACGCCTTCCATTAACAAATACGTGCGCGGGTTGTGAGTTTAATTGGATTCTCTTTGAAAAAATTTCCCCCGAATCGTGTTCGGCAGTTACACTTTTAAACCGCCGTCTATTAGTGATGGGACTCGAGTTCACTTTTATTCGAGTGACTCGAATAAAATAGTTTGAACTCGTAATCAAATTAGAATTTTTTAAATTCGAGTGCACCCCTACTCGAGTCCTTTCTCGAATCCATTCGTACTCGAGTCCATTCGTACTCGAGTCCATTCGTACTTGAGTCCATTCGTACACGAGTCCATTCGTACTTGAGTCCATTCGTACCCGAGTCGATTTGTATTTCGTACCCGAGTCCATTCGTACTTGAGTCCATTCGTCGTTGAATCCATTCGTACTCGAGTCCATTCGTACCCGAGTCGATTCGTATTTCGTATCCGAGTTCATTCGTACTCGAGTCCAATCGTACTCAGGTAGTATAACTGATTATTTTAGTAAACGACACGAGTGACTCGACTCATTATCATCTATAGACAGCAACGTGCATTTAATTAAGGCCACATTCACGGGCTGGCTGTGCCTTGACTTATGTAAGTGAGATAGTTCCCGGAATGTGTACTTTCCATTACAAGTAAAATTAACTTTATTTCGCAATGCATATAGATACTCGTAATCCTGCTTTGCAAGAGTGGTTGTTGAAATACCGACGCAATGGCAAATGGAGCGATTACGTCGAGCATTGTCAGTGAATATTAGATGAAAAAAAAAGGAAAATCAAAGAAATTTGCTGCCATTGTGTTGGATTCTTGGAAAACTGAATCAATTTGGTTTTGTTGTGTATCCTGTGTATCCCTGAGGAGAGATTCGTTTAGATCGTCACCGTCACTGTGCTGTGCGTTAGTTTGAGTGAGTAGGATATCAGCTCCTTTTTTGTATTCCCTAGGAAGCTTCGTAGAATTTTATTTCTTTGGCCGGATATCAGACGCATCGGGAATTTTATTCAAAAACTTCGAAGAGGTAAATGTCGAAAAAAAAAATGCATGCCGATGATTTTTCCACGAAAAATGTCCTGTAAATGAAGGTTGTTGTAAGGATTGGAAGGAACTTTTTAAAGGAAACAACAAATGGCAGCCATATTGAGCCTTAGTTATCTTCTGCTTATGTGCATTTGTTGGAAATTCAAGAACTTTGCTGGCAGAAGAGTTTTCCGATCTGTTCCTTACCAAAAACAGTGAAAGGAGCTGTAGCTAAGCAGAACTAAGAACTCTACTACCAGTGTTATGCTTTCGCAATAGAGTCGCCATCAGCTTTCACAATTGATCGTCATATCGTCACCGCGCTCAGCATTTTGGCGTCAGCGGTACCACCTTGCGGCAGATTTTGAAGGATGATTTGCATTTGTTTCCGTATAAAGTGCAATTGACTCAAAAAATATTGCCGACAGACGGTCCACATCGCTTGGAATACGAACAAACAGTCGCTCGAATGGTTGACACTAAACCTGATTTTTTGAAGCAAATTTTGATGACCGACGAGGACCATTGCCATGGAAGGCGGTGCCATGGAAACCCGATTTTAATGTTTCGTTGGGATCCAAACCTGAGTCGGTGTGCTCATCGGTGTAACGCACTAGTCCTTCAAGTTATGTGTGCTGATCGTGCTGTAAGCCAAACCGATAACAATCAGCTCTACCAAGGTGAAAGTTCTATGAGAGTCCAAATCCATTGAACCAACCAAGTACCCTTCGAACAAATATTATGAACCATCAGCGATGAACTCTGGAAAACTCCTTGTTAGACTTAGGGTATCCACAGAAGAGACGAATAGAAACCAAGGTCAGTGCCAACATTGCCTTTGGAATTTTCGAAGTTTGACTAGATTTCGTAAAATAGTTTCTGAAAGCAGATCACAGAAAGTAACGACCTTTCCATCAGTTCATGTCGTAAAATTTCTTACTATAGCTACGAGATATGTATGTATCTTCCTACATACATACACACATATGAACCTACGTCGCCTTAAAACCAAAAACGTTGGATCATTCTTTCCAGAATAACCTTCAAACAGCTAGCATTCCCCGCGTGAAACTAAAAACAAACCAAAGATGTCTACAGCAATAGAAATGGATACCATTGGCCCCGAAAAGAATTTCAAAAAACAAAAATCGGACTTAAATTAACGGAATTCAACCATAGAGTCGGCATACAAACAACGCAGAAGGACACACACACACAATAAAGATGAAAAGATGAAATAAATTTCAAAAAAATTTAACAAGATCACGTTTCTTGTCGGAGAGCCCCTGACGACGCCCACACTTCCTCTCGCCCAGCATCGACATCATCATCAGCGATTGCCACTGCATAATCTTCATTCGTGTCGAAACATGTTGACGCATGAAATAAGAAATATTCTATCGAATTGAAAATTGGATTCCCACCACCGCATTTCGAAAGAAATGAGGGCAAACTACAACACAAGAATGGGTCTGAACCTCTGAACTCCCAACCCTTCATCATACTGTTGTGCGCCAATTTGCATCGTGAGCACACTGAACCTGAGTCTGGGCGTCGCAATCGCCTCTGTGTACAGTTCCAGCTAAAAGATGCTTTTTTCCTTTTTTATTATTGACTTATGATGCTTCCCTCTGAGAAGTGCTTAAATTAATTTCAGAGGAAGAGCGCCCATTGCGTGTTAGTCACGCGGGGGTATATGAGTGTAAAATTGGTGCATATGGCTTCTGACAGAACAGTAACGTCGACATTGGGGCGTCGTCACTGGTCGCAAGGCAAGGAATATCAAGTTGCCAGTTTCAACACTTTCCCATGCAGAAATAAATGGTGATGTACGGTGTGGTGTGGTATGACTGCGAGCGACTTGTCTTGACCCTTCTTGTGTGCAGTGGTTAGAGCGGGTCGCAACGCATGTATAACTTTGCACAAGTGAGCTCGGTTAATGGAGGAGACATGGCAAATAGTGACATTTTCTCGAACGACCAGTTGCTGTTATGCTATGGTTCTTGGTCTGGTGCACATGGTTTTTGTATGTACAGTGAACCAAAAAAAAAATTTGTAAAGTTCATTACGCTTTATTTTCAGAATGAAATATGCCAACGAAGTAAAATAAATTGCAAGCGATTCTTTGCTTTTCAGCTTTTTTTAATAGTCTTCATTTCAAACTTAACAATGAAATACTTTTTTAATAAAACAAAATTAAAAAAACTTGTATACACTTCATAAATTAATTTAAAAACAACGTTTTATGGAATATTTCGTCCAACCTAAAACTTCGAATAATGTGCTTTAGCGTCTTTAACCATTTTAAGCCGCTTAAACACTGAAAGTGTCAAATCGCTCGAAATACCTCAAGTTATTCGCCGCTATATGTGTTGTTGTCGTAGCTAGTACGCGGTTCCCGCATCTTGATATTCACGAAGGAACATGGAGATCTCCTGATGAATCAACCGTTAACCAGATTGACCACATTGCGATCGACGCCAACATTGACTCGGACCACTACCTTGTTGTAGCCAAGGTACGACTGCGGATATCCCGAAAACCGCCAAGACAAGGAAATACTGTGCGGAGGTTTGACGTCGGACGGCTGCAATCGCAAGAGATCACCAGATCCTTTTCCGATCGAGTCTCTCTCAATCTCTCAAGAGGTCCTATGCCGCCAGCAACAAATATTGAAGACTAGTGGCAACATTGTCGAAACGCCATCAGAGATGCCGCCTCTGATGTGCCGGGTTTCACTCGACCACCACAACGAAACCCCTGGTTTGATGCAGCGAAATAAGAGGGATAAAAAGCGGTGCTGCACAAGAGGACCAGAGCTGCTCGCGAGCACTACGAGCAGAAGAGAAGAGACGAACACCAGCTTCTCAGAAGGAAGAAGAAAGAGCATGAGAAGCGCGCGATCGAGGAAATAGAGAGATGCTACTGCATGAGGAAGTTCTACCAAGGCTACAGAGCCCGAAACGAAGCCTACAAGAATGAACAGGGAAACATAGAAGTAGAATCGCAGTCGGAGGTGAGGATAAGGAAAAACTACTTCTGCAGACTGTTTAACTGTCAATTCCGTCCACCCGAGTTGGACGAAGTGAAGATAGCCATATCTAAGCTTAAGTCCAGTGCTGACCGCCTAGCTGCCGAGCTGTTCACAGCGGCAGGCGATGACTTGCTGATGAGCATGCACCAACTCATCTGTAAAATATGTTCAGAGGAAAATATGTCCGATGAATGGAACCTCAACATTGTTTGCCTGATCTTCAGAAAAGGAGACTCTATGAACTGCGCCAACTACAGAAGCATCAGTCTTCCTGACATCGCTCACAAGATCTTATCTGCCATGTTGTGTGAGCGAATGAAGCCGTTCGTCACCAACCTAATCGGTCCATATCAGTGTGGTTTTAGGACAGAAAAGTCCACCATCGCGATCGGCCAAATATTCACACTGCGGCAGATCTTGGAGAAAACCCAGGAAATTCAAATCGATACCCACCACCTTTTCATCAATTTTAAGGCCGCGTATGACAGAATCTATAGAGACGAGCTATACGGAGCAATGTCTAGTTTTGGCATCCCCGCCAAAGTCGTCCGTTTGTGCAGGATGACGATGGAGAATGCACGCTTCCCCATCCTTGTCAAGAACTCACCGAGATCTGTGATATCAAAAAATGGAGACAAGGCGACGCGCTGTCATGCGACTTCTTCAACATCGTTCTTGAACAGTGCAAAACTCACGCGCCAACACCAGAGGCACAATCTTTCAAAAGTCTGTCCAATAACTCGCATACGCAGACGATATTGACGCAATCGGAAGAATGCAGCGTGATATCACTGGTGCATTTGTGGGTATTGAGACGGAGGCGGCAAAGATGGGCTAAGAGGGCAAGACGAAGTATATGCTGCCAAGGAGAAAGGACACCCAACACCGACGTCGCGAACAGAACGTCATTATAGACATTTATAACTTTGAGGTAGTTAAGGACTTTGTCTACCTAGGCTCCGCTATAAATACAGACAACGACACCAGCGCTGAAATCAAACGAAGAATAACTCTTGCCAATCGCTGTTCCTTTCGACAAAGAAGGCAATTGAATAGCAAAGCCCTCTCTCGAAGAACTAAGGTGACCCTTTATAAGACCTTAATCGTCCCAGTCTTGCTGAACGGCGCAGAGGCACTGAACCTGTCAAAAGCGGATAAGGTCGCTCTTGCCTGTTTCGAGAGGAAATTTCTTCGGTTGATTTTCGGTCCCTTCTGCATAGAAGGTGGGTGGAGTAGAAGATACAACGACGAAATGTACGGCGACATCGACTTAGCCAGAAGAGTAAAGGTCCAACGACCGAGGTAGCTGTGTCATGATGGACACCAATGCTCCGGCCCGAAATATCTAAGAATCCACACCCAAGGGACGGCGCAGTCGAGGAAGACTACTCAGGTGACACACGCAAGTGGAAGGGGACCTTAACCAATTTGGCGTGCGAAACTGGAGGCAGCTGGCTAAAAATAAAGCTCGCTGGGGACACTTATTGGTTGAGGGCCAGGTCCACCTCGGACTGTAGCGCCACCGCAGTTCAATAACGTTGAACACAAAAAAAAAAAACAAATCCCGGTCATCACAATGGGTTTTCATTTGCCTAAGTGTGATGTACAAGGTCTAAATCATCATCAGCTCCCCTTACAAGCTCAACCTTAGATCACCTATTCCCTTTTGAATTTTATAGAAAAATACAATAGGACAATAGGTGTAGTCGACAATAGAATTGGACCCCATTCAACCACTAGTTAACCACTCCTAATCGACCTTTTGCTGTTCTTTCTCATTCGAATCAACCCTTTTTGCATTGTACCTACCACAGATCAGAAAAAACATCATTAACCCCTTGCCAAGTCAATTTAAGACTGATTTTTAGAAGGACTCTTCACATTTCACCATTCGTGACGTTCGGGGCTAACGATATAACGTGCTGTTGACATTTTGTTCTCATTCGTTGGGAAAACAATCGTAGCCCCCTTCAGAAATTTAATTTCAACCCGAAACTATGTACCGCTGCCTCTTACAGTGTGTATCTTCCCAGAAACCATTGTCAGAAAGAATAAGCTCACTCCATCTTATTCTGAGAATCCCAACAAGCCAGTCAGCCAGTCAGGCAGCCATCAGCCATTGTGTCAAGGAGGACATTCACAATAACAACGTCAGTGGCACTCTATCCCATCCGAATTCAGTGTTGTTTCCCACCCCCATTGGCACGAAGGAAGAACTCTATCATCACTCGAGCGTATCCCATAACAGCTCAGGTATCCAATTACAAGTTAAAACACACACTCTCGCCCACATGCTCCTCGGAGCAGGTGAACATTTTCAATTCATAAAATATCCGTAGTGCGACGAGTATGGCTTTTCATCGTCGCTGTCGTCGTCGTAGTCGTCACAGTTTGCCGTTGAATGAACATCCCCTCGTTCACTGTGCGAACAAAAAAACTGTAGAAGGTGAGACTAACGGTGAACTTGGAGGTAAAAGGATACGTAGACTACAGGAAAACATACAGAGGTTGTGCGGAGGCGTATCTAATGTCATGTTTTTGCAAAAGTTTTGGTGTATTTTGTCGCCATAGTGGACACAAAGCTGTCACCAGCATGTGAAAATTGGTGTCATCATGAGAATGACATTCATTTAGCGAAGGGAGGGACGGGTCTGTTTGGTGCCTGGTGGTGTGCACATGACAATAGTGCCCATTGTACGACTTTTCGAATTATGCCGCCACTGGTTAAATATTTAAATTTGGTCTCTCCGGTGACTGTGTCATTAGGTTGGTCAAAATGTCAGGACAAGCGAGAAATGAAAATTTAATTGACGTTGTAGTTTTCGTGTGAAGGTTGGGGAATTTTTTTTTTTTAGAGTTGCTCGTGACGTTTGGGGACATCACTGTGAGTTTGTATATTGAAGCAGCATGTGTTACTTGCTCTGACATCCTAATAAGTCAATGGTGTCACTTAGAAGGCAACTTTATTAAGTTGATTTTGACGTTTTCTTATATTAAGCGCGATTATGACTACCCCTAAACAAGAGCACAAGCATTAGGGAAGTTAGAGAAGAGACGAAGGAGATACCGATGCAAGTTGGTCTCAAATGCTTGTGGGTTGTAGCGGGTTTGTCACATAGAAGAGGTCTTTCGGTTAAGTTTTATACACAACATACATCACCGACTACCCCATAGTACTTCACATCGACTGCCCAACAAATGTAGATAGTGGAAGTGTAGATCCCGTATAAAACACGGGCATTCCAGGGGAACTGGCGAGTCCCCGAGTGGCGGATGGAGGAAATGGGCGGAAACGGGCGCCGTTTAGCACACGATATAAGTGTTCGCCTCAATTAAAATATCAGATAACGCAGGGAGTACCCAACTCCCGCGCCGTCTCAACCCTCTACTTCCTCCAACACCCTCATCAGCATCATCATTATTTTCCAATGGCCCGTTTATCCACTATGAGGGTCGCGTCTTAAGGGAGCTTAAATGGATTCTCCGGTTTTCCCGATCTTCCGCCATCGACTTTAAATCATCGGAAGCTCTCCCCATACGGGTAGAGGTGAGATTTCGGACTTGATCCGGCCATCTCATCCTGGGCCTACCCAGGGGACGCCTACATGATGGCACGGATCCCACGGCACGTCTTGGAAACCGAGTTGAGGACATGCGTTAAACGTGTCCAAACCATCGAAGTATGAACCTCCCCGTACAAAGAAGTAGCTGCTCGACATTGAGTGCGTCGCATATTCTAGTGTTCCTAACCCGATCTTGACGAGTCACCCTAGCAATACAACGAAGAAATCTCATTTCGGCAGCTTGTATCCGCGATCTCATTCTTTTGGTCATGACCCAAACCACATGACCATGGGTAAGTGTCGAAACAAACACTGAATTGAAGACCGATGGCTTAGCTCCGATGCCAAGTTCGGCCCTCCTGACAATAGATTGACCAAGTTGTCTCAAAATTGCTCCAGCCTGACTAATTCTACAGGATAATTCAGTATTGCTCCTACCATCACTCGTGAATAAGATCCCGAGGTACTTAAACTTCTCCACCTATTTCAATGGGACTCCACTAACATGTAGAGTGCATTGAACAGCTGTTCGGGAAATTACCATTACTTCTGATTTGTTCACGTTTACCTTCATCCCAGCTTCAACACAGACGGCGACGAACCGTTCCTCACCACGGCTGCGCTGTAACATCCAATCCATATACACTATGAAAAGGAGAGGTGACAGAACGCACCCCTGGCGCAGTCTAATGCCCACAGTGAAAGGTGTCGACTTAATGCCGTTCACCCGAACACAGCTCTTACTGTCAGAACCGTCAATCCCATACTCCTGCAATGCACTCCAGAGTTTACCTCGAGGGACCCGATCATATGCTTTCTCCAAATCCACAAAACAACTGAAGTTAGGTTTGGCATGCTCCTAAGCATTCTCAAGTACCATACCATTGATCAACTGGTCGGTTGTGCTTCTACCTGGACGAAAGCCGCACTGCTCATCGCCCAACATTGACTCGAGCACAGCTCTCGAACGCGCTTCTAACACCTTTGGAAAGACTTTTCCGGAGAGGAATCCCTCCTATCCCCTTTTTTAAAAAGAGGAACAATCACTGAACTTTGTCAGTCGTAAGATAAAATCGCATTCCTAGGCCACTTTAACGAACGAGTGGGTCATATCACCCCCCTTCACCCAAAGCTTTGAGCATTTCTGGCCGAATTTCATCCACCGCAGATTTGCCGACTTTTAGCGCTTTAATCGCCAAAGTCACCACCTCTACGGTGGGGCTATTCTCCGCTCTACTCAAAACCATGGGTTTGCCATCCTCAGTGCCCTCTTCGGGATTGAGCAGCTCCGAAAAGTGTTCGACCCATCTGCAAAAGATGGCTAGTAATTTTTGTCAAAAGAGAACAATGAATGAATGAAAAGAAAAGTCTAATTCTTCTCTCGTAGTGACTACCCCGCTATTTGTCCAATCGTCTCTGTCATGGACCCTGTTCACACAGGAGCAACGGACTGAATTTTTTTTGACGTTTCGTGTTCAGATTGATAATCCTGTCTGAACACTTCCGCGGACTTTTTTTGACATAATTATTGTCATTGTCGACCAAATTGATTTGATTTTCGTGCTTATTTCCGAAATTTAGAACAATTTAAATAAATAACACAAATGCGAACAGCCTCTAGCCCAAAAGACGCATTGTTTTATTCACGAAAACAATTTTTTTTACACGTTTGTCGAGTGACTGCCGATTGACATCTACAAACGTCAAAAAAAATCCAAGAATTTTAAAAAATCTAAAAATCCGGAGTGACGTAACAAAAAAAATCCAATCCGTTGCTCCTGTGTGAACAGGGTCATGAAATCGAATGGCAAATAAGACTTGTAGCCGCGTAGCCAGTTATTTCCTAATCCATTGTTCAGTACAATAATAAGATTTCCACATTAAATATACCAAGCAAGGACAACAGCTAGTGGCAATCCACCACACATCCGTTCACCGAGTTAAAGAACCCCCTCTCCAAGTTTTATTCCATCAAACTAGATATCGGAACACAATAAGAAAGCAATTCAGTTGCGAGACTTGCGAATGTGTTTGCAATTCAATATCCTTAGGAGGACACAACTAACAACGTAATGCAATCCCTGTACTGCACGAGGCAAAGGAAGTGCTTCGAGTGAAAACTATCAAGTTTCCCGCAGGATCTGTCTGTCCGTATGCTTCCATTTCCCACCCCAGGTAATTCGTACGTGCAAACACTAAATTCACCGTAAATTTCTATGGCGATTCCCGTGAATTGTGTTGTGTGTAAAATTGATTTTGCTTCCAAGAACTTAGTTTGTCTAAACAAAAGAAAAAGTTATGTTATGCTGACAAAACGTCAACCACAAGTGTCAGCAACAAACCGCTATATTCGTACGAAAGAGCTTAAGAGGTGAGACCGACTTTTTAATTGGTTTTTTGCGTCGACAAATTCAAACGAATTCGATAAAGTTCGAGCGAAATGTTAAAGCGTCGAACACGATGATAATGGAAAAGATACAAATGTATCTGCTTTGTGTAGATAGGTGCACTTCTTGCCTGCGGGCATGATAAAATGATAAATGGAATTCTGTGGAATCGGAAGACTGGCGAAGATTAATCGGTTGACAGCACGTGAAGCGGCGGCAGATACACGAGTGTTTACATGCCGAGCGGTTACCGACCTCATTATGAGTAATTGTTGGTGGCGCTTGCGATAAGCAACAGTTCCAGTCGCACTGTCATTTCAAGTGTGATTAAACCATTCGTAAGGAGCGAATTTATGTGAAAATTTTGTGGAAAGGGACACAGTTTGCTTTATGACGGGGGTAGGCACATATCAATATAAGTGGCACTGCAATCGTAATCTCTTGAATGAGCAAACTGAACGTAAAGCACTTTAGCAATTTCTGAAATGTGAAGCGTTTACTTCAGAGAATCGCTCTGACATAACGCTGTGTGTTTGCTCAGCAATTATGCAGAGATTTGAGGTGGTATGACCTCTATCTTATACTCACTGATGACTCGCGCAGAAATTCACAGAATAATCAGTCGATAGTCATTCCATGTTCAGCTTGATCTCGGAATTTTCACTGACCAATGATGCAGGACCTCATTGTGGCTGGAACTGCTTAAAGCAATTTTACACATTCTTTCCCGAGCAACGGATGGTAGTGGTGCAGGTTTGTCGATAAGTAAGAAAGGAAATAGGTAAACAGCTGGCGAGAACTGGGGCATATCACAGGGAACCGAACACGATGGCGCGTAAGCGTGCTAGATGCCTTCACTTCAGAAGGTACCTCTGCAGACAGTATAACAACGAAGATGATCCAAATTCCGCTATCAGTTAGATTAAACCATTCAACCTACAGGAAGCTGACCAACAATTCCGACCAGGACGCAGATTGTCTGCCACTTTGAATTCCCCTTTAACAATCCACTCAACATTTCTCATGCGCTTTCAAGAATCCCTAACCTAACATTTCTATGAATCCAATGCTTTCAATTGTTAGTGTCTACTACCAGCACAATTTCTCTTAACTGTGCGTACCATGCCCTCATAAAGCGCTCAACTCGTGACAAAGCACAAATTAATAAAACTGCCAAAACCGTTACCCAAAAACGCCAAATACCCAATTACCGTTCAATCGAAATACAAAAAACGTTCATTGTGTCAATAAAAGTAAAATTCAGAAATTAACTCCCAATTTGAAGGCTGTCAAATGAATCGATTGATTGACAAATTAACCGAGGGTCACCGCCATGTTTCACGAACATGCTCATCTTCGTATCTATTTCAGATGTCATCTGATTTTTTTTTTTTTAATTGCCGCCCCCTATTTGGTGTCGTCGTTGGAGGGTTATCATTTAGAAAAGAAAAAAAAATTTTCTTTAATGAGACAACCCACTCATCCCAACTCCCACAAAAACGAAACACAGACGAAACAGAGTAATTATCTTCACGCTTGACATACCATGATGAATTTCTCTCTCTCTCTCTCTGTTCACCGGAGAATTCCATAGAAACGTCCAACACAGAGCGACGGGAAGCCAACCCATAAAGGTCAAAACCAAGAATTTCCAGTTACACAAAGCAATTAACCTAGATTCTGTGTTGTTGGTATAATGTTGCGCACATTGTTCGCCTCATTGCGTTTCGTAGAATCAAGACCTCTACGAAACCGGGCTATCTTTTGGTTCCATCGCCCCACGTCAGCCGCCATGACTGACCCAGCGCTCTATGATGGTTTCCTGGAAGTGTCTCTGGCTTAATTTTTTTTGCATGCTTACTGACTCTGTTGATCGGAGGTATATTGTTGCAGAAAAAAAAAGGTGTCACTCGACACCAGTCACCGCTCGCCAATGAAAATACCACGAGGGGTGCGGGTGCCTTTACGGAAATTGAATCTTCCGCTGAAAGGTGGAAATCGCGTAGCTCCGGTAACCCAAAACTAATTAGTTCCTAATTAAAATTTCCAAAAATTCGAGGAAAGTGTAGAATTATGAGCACCGAACACTGCGATGGAAATCAAATAAGAAGCAAAATTTCATTACGACATCAGCCAAGTGATGATGAGTCGTTCCGAACTGAAACAGAATATCGATTCCATGAGGTGCAGACGTGGTTTCGCAGAGATATTGTGATGGAGTACGCGGATGCCGCTTCATGAAGGGAACGAGATCCCAGAATAAAGTGTTGAAAGAGAAAACTGTCAGGCTTGTGTTTTGCTGGAATTCTGCGGTGAATCGAAGTATTTCACATCAAATTGATGTTTAGGTACCAACGGTGGAATTGAACGTGCGAACAAGCTAAAGTTGAGCGAGATGGGGGGGGGTTAGATAAGTGCCGATTAAGCAAATATAAAAATGTACGTGTGTGTGAAATGAACACTTTAGGGAATACTTCTTTTTAAACGATGTGTTCTTCAATAAAAATTCAGGAGTAATGCTTTTTCAACGTCCCACTCCCAACCTTTCTTCAGACAGATGAAGAAGGATCGTTGACAAGATAGTTGATAGCGTCGACTAAAACTTGGAAATGATTTCAAATGCTTATTTCCTACATTCAAATTTCAAGGCAGTAACTGACTGACGTATCACAACAATAAAGGGTTTAAGAAAAGTCTAAGTAAACAGCGAAAGATCAACAAGGTTCACAAGCATTCGTTGCCTGTGGCTATTGACAGCTGATTTCACTGAATAAAATTCAAAGTGTGGAGTGTATATGTAAATTTGGGTGGAGGGAAATAATTCCACGGGAATTTGCACTACCTGTGAATTTACTCCACCGCTAGTGGGAATTTACTCCACTTTTGCTGGGGATCACTGTAGGATTTGGTTCAAAGTCCAAACACAATGGAACAGCATTTGTATAATTAACTCCTGCTGGTGATTTAAAGAAACTTTGCACATACCCAACTTCGCACCTACTCCAAATTCTACAGTGATCCCAAGCACAGGGGTTGCGGGGGGCAGCATGCTCCCCATAAATATTCCACTGTTTAGGCATTGTGGACTTACATATATACATACATACATATTGTGGTTACTATAGCCATCAAATAGCAAAAAAAGAAGTAAACCTCGAAATCGACCAGAATCTACGTCTGTGTATTCTATAGCCTGTGATTAGGGGATTCCAAGAATGAAGTAATTTTTCTGCCCATTATAAGTAGGAAATTACTCCACCTCAAAAATGTGGAGTAATATCCCACAAGAAAGTGGTGCAATTTCTCACTGCCAGTGGGAAATTACTCCACATTCGAAAAGTGGAATAATTTCCCACTTGTGGTGGAGTAAATTCCCTAGGTGAAGCAAATTCCCGTGAAGTTATTTCCCTGCACCGTAAATTTGATCTTCTAGACAGGAAAGCTTAAGAAATACATACATATGTACATGGAAATGCGAATAGAAAAGCAAATAGTAAAATACATGTACAGTTAAAAAAAAATACAAATAATTTGATGAAAAAAGGATCAAAATAGCCATGAAAAAACTCACCTTGTTTGATTTAATGGAGACTGATGAATATATTCTCTGCTTATTTTCCAGTCTACTCTATGCACGTCTTGCTTAATCACTACCGAACTAAACACAAAATTGTACCGAGGGCGAACCAAACCGAACATGAACTGACCCGAAATCGAACGCCAACCGATAACCAAGTTAAGGGATGTAGGCCTTTTTTTATGCACATAAAACTTTCTCTTCTTCTCCTTCTAGAAGAAAATATTGCACAAAGGCATGGAAAACATTCTGAAAAGCGCAAAAGATACACTGAGGTTCACTGACATAACGCACCAAAGGACGAGCGACCGCGATGAGCTTCATTTCCCGAGAGAACACCATATAAAGAGCAATTTACGAACGAACGCACGGTAGACTGTTTTACGCAGCACACTTTTAAATGTTATTACTAACCATTTACCAGCACAAAGGTTTCAATAACACTGCACTCGCGACTAATTTTATTGCGCATTATGGACCAAGGTTGGTAAAAAGCTTTCCATCATATACATACCTCGCGAGAAGGGAATAACCTATTTGTCTTTGTGGAACACGTTGAGTCGTAATGGCGTGTCTATGCATTGTTAGTCTCATTTTTTTGCAGGAAATTTTGAAGAAAAGTTATGAAAATGGTCCATCAGCGGGTAATTGAAAGAAATAACTCCAGAAATGTGACGTTTTAAGTCTGAAAAAGGAAAGAAAATGTGATAAGATTTAACGTTAAGGCGTTAAGTTTTGAAAAGCACTATAAAGTTAGTGTTCAATGCGCCCTGCAGGTTAGTGGAATCCCGTTGAAACAAGTAGAAAGTAGATAATGATGAAGATGAAATTCTAAGTGAATTCTGTCTGACAAGAACAACTTCAGAACGAACTTCGCAGGGATAACGCAGAGAGGGACGACCTCATTTCCGATGGCTCGCGCAAGTAGAGGGTGAAGTTAACCGACTCGGCTCACGCAACTGTAGACAGCTTGCTAAGGATCGTGCTAGCTGGAGAAACTGTTGGTTGAGGCGCTGGTTCACCCTAAAATGTAGCAAAAGCATAGGTAAGTTCTACTTGTGGTTGGCAACTAAGGCGAGGTTTTCCTCTACTGTGTTGGTCCTTCAAATTTGATTAAAAAACTCTGTGGGTCGAAGCGTTGGTATCCATTTACTCTACGTGTCCTGTCCACTAGTCGTCTTATATGCCCAAAACGCAGATTTTTGAGTAGGTCAGTGTCGCATAGTTCGTCGTTGCAACTCCCTCCAAAGCCCCTCAACCCAAACATATCAGTGGCAACTGCCTTCTGCGAAAAACGTCTTTGTTAAATGAACCTTACATTAGCTTCAATCTGCAGTCTATGCCTTAAGTGCGAAAATACAGATCGATCTGCCCTCTTTTAAAACAGAAAGAACATTTTGGATTCGCTCTTTTGGGAGAACGTGCTGCTATCTATTCAGGGAAGATCCTTAATTTCCTAGTTGTACTACTCTGAACTTTTTAAGTGATCGAATATTAATAATAATAATAATAGCTGGCGCGACAGCTCGGGATGAGCCAAGGCCTAGCTTCTCGCAACCATTCATGTTGTGCGTGTTACATTTATTGCCTACAATTTATTGCCAAATCCGAACGGCGAATTGAGAAGCTTTTTCATGACAAACTGTACTCTCGGAGGCATGTCATTCCCCGATGAAAGGTGGTGCCGTGTAAAATGTTCGGTGGACATGCCTGGGGCTTGAACCCGCACCGCTCGCACAGCAGTCCAACGCACTAATCATTGAACCACGGCGACCACAGATCGAACTTTCCTTAGGAGTAAAAAAAACGTGATGTCAAAGTTAAGATAAGATAAGTTTAGAACACGTAAAGGATATGCCCACAAGCGCTTAACACAGGAAATCACTCCTGCACATATTGGGTGGGGTGAATACAAAAGTGAGGGAACACTCTGGACAAACCTTCCTCAAGGAAGTTTTTCTGAAACTTGACGAAACTCATTTTTATTCAATTTAAATTGTGTATTTTTCCAAAAAGTGAACACTCTGCCTCAGTTTTTATTCACACCACCCATGAGCTGACACCCCGATCTACCCAAAATAAGACACGGATCTAAGTAGACGACATCGTCGCCTTGTCCACGTCCGGATTGCAGCGATGTGGATTGAACTCAGCGAAGTGCAGAGTTTGCCATGACATTTTACTGGCTATTTGTCACTTCAAGTTAGAGACCTTCAACTAAGTACACCACTTATATCCTCCAACACTTCCTCACACGTGCCTAATAAAGAATCAAAAATTAAAGCATCAAGCTGTCATCCCTCATGACCTCCTACATTTCAGTGAAATAAATGAATTTCATGACATAATAACGTCACCTGATGTCATCAGTTGTCATCATCACCATGACGTTATAAAATCTATTTTCAATCTCAGTTGATCATCGTCTCTTTCTCAACAGAGAAATTAACTAAAAAAGAAAATTCACTCCCAACTCTCTCGTAAGCTATCATCTATGTAGCTGCGACTTAAGTCGAAAGGAGGAAATTGTTTTAAAGCGGTGACTACATCAACTGCACCGCGAACAGTAGATAATGGACTTTTCTCGGAAAAAGAAAAATATTTCATTATGTAAGAAAGCTGTGTGCAGTGTTTGAAAACGACGACATTGGGTTGGGATATTGCTCATATAAGCGTTCAGCTGCTGTGTACACAGTTGGCGAGGAATCCTACCTGACCGATGGAGCATTTTGCTGCTACCAAAGACCAGGTAATAACTACCCCGAGGAACTTTTGTATTTTGTTTGTTCTTTCAAAATCGATAATTTATTCTTTTCCTTTACAGGAATCAATGCTGAAGGATCGCCCATGTTTACCACACCCACTGACCTTCAGTGTTTCACTGCTCCACTGCCTTAAGTCTAGATTTCCGCAGAAATCCAATCTTGTCATCGTTTCTGTTCACTTCCTGGAATGAAAGCATTTTCCAGGTCAGTCCTTTCTTTTAGTAATGATTACGATGAAAACACAGTGTTTCCGGGAATATTGACAACGTAGTAGATTATGTATTTGTTTTCACGGTTCAACCCACAAGCCATAGGAAAAAGAGTTCCACTGTTATGTACATGTGTACAAAATAGAACGTGGAGGTGGGTACACCCTGTGTGTGTCAACTAAGAGCTCCTTGCATTATTCAGCAGGGGAGAGGAAAGGAAAGAAATCCTTTTCATTTTTTTTTCTTTTTTCCTACAAACAGTTCAAGGATGTGTGCATGTGCCTTGTGGAGGTATGGAATTGGATTGAAATTGGATTCTGGAAATCCACCATTGAACTGAATAAAAGTGAATAAAATTTTAGAAAACAGTACCGGGAATTGACTGAGCCACAGCGAATACCCTAGGTGCCGTAAAGCGTGAGTATATTTGCCTCCAACACACTACGTATGGGAAAACTTATATTTTGTCGGTTTGTTTCAATACCAACAAAGTGTTTGTTATGCTTAATCAAGTGTAGAATTGTAAAGACGTCTGTCGAATTCAGTCGATGTCAACTCTGGGTACCAGCGGGAATTGGTTCTATTTTTAGACGGCAGAAGATTCCATTTGAATCAAAAATATCAATAATCGAAGGGAGGGGGATTTACTTAAATCCACTGAGTTTCTTTGTATCCGGAAGTCATCAGTTTTTGAACAGTTGGATTAGTGGTAAATCTGGGCAATTCTTGCTACCACAAAAATATCGAAAATGCGTGGCAGAAAAAGGAGGGAAATCAGTAGAAAACCCCGTCAAGTGGAAAAAATCAAGCTCGCATGCAGTTAGGGTTTTACTTCGTAAATAAAGGAATCTTATGATTAACAGAATCAAACAGCAAAGCAGAAGAAATATTTCTCATTTCAAAAGCACGTAGAATAAACTTGCAGCCGACATGAGTGCTCCAAAACCCATACAAAACGTATCGTCCTAGCCATAGCAGAGGAACAAACTTGCTACCAATTGAAAATAAATCAGAAGGCTCCAAGCTTCAAATTGTATGCAGTTGAGGTGCAATCATCATTGTGCATGATGTTGCACATATCCCCCTCATGTCCAAGCCCAAACCACAACTTTCCTGTTCAATTTTCATGAAAAAATATGTAAATCGCTGAAAATATTTTACAAATTCTTACTTCCCGCCGGCCATTACCCCAAATGTCATTAAATTTTTTTTACAAGAATTTTCTTCCGCAAATTAATTTAAAAGATATTTGGTCAAATTTCACATCCCCTGCAGAAGTTTTTATCTCAAAAGATGCGCAATAATTTAAATTAATAACTTACAATGTTTTCAGACTCCTATTTGCACTTTTTTACACTTTTTTTTTAACTTGTTTCATAAATCTCGTTATTTCACTATTTTAACCAAATCGCCATTTGCAGCTGATGCAACTGACAATAGCTCTAGTTAATGGTCTGTTCACACGAAGTGCAGTGGATAAGTGATCGTTAAAAATTACACGACGCTATGACGAGCGAAAAAAGTATTTTTTTTTTCTTTAATTTTTAACATTTCTACTTAAATATTAACATAATTTCATTAATTTACGAATAAAACATTGAAAAGAGAACTTTTTAACCCATTTTCGTTTTTATTTCTTTGAAAATAATGATTTTGGAGAAATTATCCATGTTAACAAAATTCAGCGGAAAAAGTGCAGTAAAGTCATAAATGAACTGAGGGGAGTTTTTCTCGTAGTTTAGTGTAATTTTCAGAAAGTTGATTGTAAAGGGTTCTTATGTGAAGTTTTTGGTAATTTTTAGTCTATTTTGCATGGTTTCTGATTGAAAATCATATGAAAATATACCAAATGATTAAACAAGCAATGAACGTTCTTAGACGCTATATGACATTGTACGTTATGCTGACGAGACTGTAGCCGCGGTCTTTTTTCTTGTGAGTGGGGCAAATGATGCTGACTGAATCTTATAAATGAGTAAGTGTGGGTTCTCTACCAAGTCTCTCCAGATGCTTTGCAAAGCTCGACGTGTAAGCCTCTTGTTCAGCAGCTTGTAGGATGAGCTACCCTCAGTTTGAACAATGTTTTGGCTATCATCGTCTAGGTTCAATGGACCATTCCAATTAACAGCGCGACATTGGTGTTCGTCGCTATTACAGAGCAGTTTTATTTTCCTAACACCGACTGTAACATTACTATGTACAGGGTTTGTTTTTTCATCCTCCTTTACGTACGCAAATAACCACACCCTTTCGCTTGCCATTTTATTAGGAAAATTCTTAAATTGAAAAGCTTATTCACCTCCTCATTTATCCTAAACCATTTCACATTTACGCTCATCGACGAGACGCCCTTCAGGCTCTCAAAAATCCCCTTCCTGACAGCTGTGCTCCATTGAGTGTCAGCAAAACCAACTCAGTACCACAACGAATTGCTTTACGCCGTGAAGTTGTCGTCGTTGTCGTTGTTGTAGTCGTCGTCGCTTGTCGTGTGAACTGAATCAAATTCAATTAGAATCTCGGTCTCACCCAACTTAACCTCTAGGCTTCAATCTCTTACTCTCCGTTCAGTGTCAGCGCCAGACACCCGATGGCACCACAAACAACAACACATCCATCTTCGGAATGATGCGCAACTCAGTGCGGTGCTGACGTTGAATGGTAAAGTGGAAAATTGTGAAGAAAATTGAAATTAAATTCTACTCTTGCCCTTGGGTGGAGGGAAGCTCACAGATCAGAGCAACAGGAACACCATACTTGAGAGCATTATTTATGTCAATCGTCCGAGTTTTCTGTCTCTCTTTCCTCGTGAAGTTTTAAGCCGCTTGCAGTACATATGTCGGATTAACTGATGAGATGAGATCTCGTCCCTTTCAAGTGCAATTCCGAGGCACACTTAATCACGTCAAAATCTTCGAGAACCGAAGCAGCAATCGTGTGCACTTAAGAGCCCGCATGAGGATTTAACTCGTTGCTTTGGCTGGTGCGTTCTTCTTTTATTTCTGGCGAATTGGCAAAGTGGGATTACCCAGCACCAAATGCTTGGAGCAGGTTTTTGGAGGGTAAGATGAGAAGGAAATGACGGATTAGATTCGGACAAAGTTAAGAGCCAACCCAAAAACTTGCAAAGAGATATTTTAATG
Source organism: Matsumyia berberina (assembly GCA_917880715.2). NCBI lineage: Eukaryota > Metazoa > Arthropoda > Insecta > Diptera > Syrphidae > Matsumyia > Matsumyia berberina. The sequence continues at coordinate 54,321,993 of OU862870.1, forward strand.
ACGATTGGAATGCTGTCAGTAATCAAACACGCTTTCGGGAGTTGAAGGTAATCTTTGGCATTGAGTTGTGCTGCAAACGTGATGTAGACACCGAGAGATTGGGGTTCTGTTCAGCAAAATGTGTGGTGAAACGTCAATTTGTGCACACGAATGCTTTTGATGTGTATTTAGTGTCATTCGCTATGAGTTCCGTTCGAAAAGATGGCTGTCACCAAGGATGACTGTCACTGTCACTGACAAATGAGATAATGAACGATTAGAAACAAACATCAGCAGTCTGGAGCAAGTATTTAAAAGACTTGACAGTTGATACTACTTGACAGTTTGTGGGCATTCCAATCTAAGATTAAATGGAATTCGAAATCTGAGACACCATTTGAACTGAGTTTTTCAGGGCAAGATTGATTGATTTTGAAACCTGGCAGCATTTGCGCTCCACTTTTCACTTAGATGGAGCTACAGATCGACATGAGCCTGGGCCAAAGGTCCTATCCAGTGCGAAGTTTCTAACTCACTTTCTTTCTGTAGACTCGGGCATTTCAATATTTTGTGTCTAGTTACGGTGATCTAACAGCTTAGGCTCTATCTCAACTTTCTAATTAAATTTGATTAGGTCTGTAGACCGGTCTACAGAAAGGCTAACAAATTTCAAAGATCTACCTCTCGACTTAAAATATGGGCATGATAGCATTGGTCGTTTAGCTTCTGAAACGGTGCCCATTCCTTATCTTCATTCTTCACGTAGGAATCATTTTCCAAGAAGTCAAGCCTATTTGCCTGCTCGGATATGAGGGTTGTAATTGCACCAACAATTTATTTGACTGTACCACCTGCTTACCAAGACCCAGTTGCTAGGGCCTGTATGATAATTCTAAGATTAAATCTAACGCCACGCTATATGAAAAGAAACGCTGTGTAATGAACTGAAAGCTATGTTACCAGAAATCAACAGTAATGACACGCTGCTTCAAATTTCTTGCGACGGATTAGTCTTTGAAGAATAGAAAATCTCAGGTGCATTACAGACCCTTGGCTTTGTCAGTTGAAAAGACGTTTCAACATCATACATATTACCCATCACACATAGTCTTAGCTAAACGATTTCCTAATGGAGTAAACCTTTCGAAAACTTTTTAGCTTTTGGTCTTTTTTCTCACGGTCCAGCGAGACAAATTAGCCTTTCAAGCCAAACAAAGCCCACAAGTGTGCTTCATTGGTTCATTTCACATGCAAAACAAATCATTTCTCAAGTTCATGTCTCCTAAAAGTAAAACAAACCTCCCTTGTGGGCGTGCGCTTAATAGCTTTTCATGTTCCAAACGCTAATCGAGTATTAAACACGCAAACGGAGAGCCCGAAACCAAGAATTACCATACGAACGAACGAATAACGAGCAGATCATCACCGCCATTATGGCGGTTTGAACAGACCCGCGTTTCACTATTTCACTATTCCTCACGTACTGCGTGTGAATTGGGTAAATTATGTTCCCATGGCATTCAAAGTTGCACCACAGGTGAAACCGGTGCTGCACGCGATCGATCTGTCAAGCTAGAGATACCCGATCGCCGGGGGAGTGGTGGCTCAAAAGCGAACTTATGTCCAAAAAGACCTTCGTTAGCATCTTTTGTTTGTTTTCGTTACGTTGTATGCCGGTCCCAGGGCGCGTTCAAGTCGTGAGCCGCAGCGAAACATTCACGAAAACTTTTTCTGGGACAAAGTTTTCCCAGGCCCCCGATGACAATGCAGTCGCCGAGATAAATCGCTTCGAATCTAAATAAAAGAAATCTCCGCAACAGGCTCAGACTTAAGCTTTGGGACGTGCTGCAGCATACGAGCGTTGTGTGGCACAGCGGTGTATCTAATTATGATTAGATACGTTTATTAGTATCTGTCGAATCGATAATATTATGCAGCTGCACGTGGCTTTCACTGCACGAATGAATTCAAAGAGTGAGAGTTAGCGCACCAGATACACACGGCGTAAATGCAAATTTCCGATTTTGAAATCCACAATGTTTACCGTATCCATTTTTAACGTTAAATTTATATTTCATGTTGTGATGGAAAGAATGGTGAGATAGAAGACCGGCTTATTGTTTGCTCCAGCCGATGGTAATTTAAGTTATAAATATTGAATTAGTAGCGTGGAACGTACTTTGTGTGTGGCATTTCCCGGGATTTCGGTTTGGCACTGTGCATTTGGATGGATGCATGCAAATAGATTCGTGATAATTAAATTTGAAATGTGGTTGCAACTTGCAGCGCTGAGAAAGGTCACTGTTGTCGGTTTGAGTTGATGGGCAACATTCGAATTATATAAAACCACTGTGAATAGTGGCAGGTGTTCAAGCAGGTAAAAGTAATCATGAATAATCCAATCAATCAACATATGTATACCCGATTTGAAAGAGAACGACTTAAATGTGTTGCCTCCCGTTAACATTGAAAGATTGACTTTAGATATCGAACAGTCTAGTGTTTAAAGGCCCATTCACAATGTCGCATTCAGTCGGTCGTGCGTTAATACACTTTGCACCGACTTTACTATAATATCTCTCAAATGCACGACCTTGAAATTGGCATACCGAAATGTTGCGTCAAGGCAGTTGGGCGTTCAAACCTAAGAGGCTGTTCACACAGGACTGGACGGGTTGGATTTTTTTTGACGTTTACAGGTTGATCGCATTTGCGTTATTTATTAAAATTTGTTTAAATTTTATGAAGAAAGCACGAAAATCAAATGAATTTGGACGACACTGACTATCAATTAACCAAAAAGAGTCTGTGAAAGTATCCAGACAGGACTATCAATCTGAACACGAAACGTCAAAAAAAAATCAGTCCGTCAATCCCATATGAACAGCCTCTAAATTTGCGTCAAATCTCCCATACATGAATTCAAGGCAGAAAAAAACTTAATATGTACTTCTTCTTTTGTTGTTCGAATAAAGCAAATGCAAACAAAAGTGCATGAATAAAAAATATTGGAAAAAAAATGACAACACACTGCACAGCTGTGAGTTGTCAAATGCACGAGAAAGTAGAGAGTAGCTCTACCAGAGATTAGCTCTTTTTCGATTTTTCGAAGCTGCTCAATCCCGAACAGGGCACTGAGAAGGCAAACCCGTGGTTTTGAGAATAGTCCCACCTTAGAGGAGGTCACTTTGGCGATTAAAGCGCTAAAAATTTAGATGAAATTCGGCCAGAAATGCTCAAGGCTTTGGCATTTCTTTCCTCGGAAAAGTCTTTGCAAAGGTGTTGGAAGCACCTTCCAGAGCTGTGGTCGAGTCCAAGTTGGGCGATGAGCAGTTCGACTTTCGTCCAGGTAGAAGCACAACCGACCACCTATTCACTCTCAGAATGGTACTTGAGGAGGCCTGGGAGTATGCCAGAAAGCATATGATCGGGTCCCTCGATGTAAACTCTGGAGTATACAGCAGGAGTATGGGATTGACGGTTCCCTTCTGAGTACCATTCAATCTCTGCATACAAAATGTAAGAGCTGTGTTCGGGTGAATGGCGTAAAATCGACACCTTTCGCTGTGGGCATTGGACTTCGCCAGGGGTGCGTTTTGCCACCTCTTCTTTTCATTGCGCAGCCGCAATGAATTGGGATACTTAAGAATAAACCATCTGTGTTTCGCGGATGACTTAGTCATCCTTAAGTCCACCCAGACTGATTTTCACCGCGCACTAGATAGGTTCGTCGCCGTCGGTGTTGAAGCTGGGATGAAGGTAAACGTGAACAAATCAGAGGTTATGGTAATTTTCTGAACGCCTGTTAAATGCGCTCTGCATATTAGTGGAGTCCCATTGAAGCATGTGGAGAAGTTTAAGTATCTTGGGGTCTTATTCACGAGTGATGGTTGGAGCAATACTGAGTTATCCTGTAGGATTGATCAAGCTGGAGCAATTCTGAGACAACTTGGTTAATCTGTTATCAGGGGGGCCGAACTTGGCATCGGAGTTGAGCTATCGGTCTTGCGTTTGTTCGGACCCTCATCTATTGTCATGACGTTTGGGTAATGACCGCGGTTATAAGCTGCCGAGATGAGATTTGTTCGTTGTATTGCTGGGGTGACTCGTCGAAATCGGGTAAGGAATACCAGAATACGCGAGGCACTCAATGTCGAGCCCCTACTACTTAAAGTCGATGGCGGAAGATCGAGAGATGTGGAAAGTCCACTTTATCACCCTAACCCCGTGATCCTAATAGTGGATAAGCGGGTCATTGAAAATGATGATGATGATGGTTTTTCGATTGGAAACTTGATGAAATGGAGAGAAAGGTAGACTAAATGAATTTGAAACGTGTGAAATGCAGAAATGCTACAGAGAAAAAAATTTATTAACGAGAATTGAAGGAAATCTTTCTGCATAGATTGCATCCTAAATTCAGATTTAATTTTCACCAAAAAAGGATAATAAATGATTACAAATTATTTGTCCATTTGTCTTAAGTATATTCACGACAATTTTTATTAGTCCCAGAGTAGTTCTGGATCAGTGATAGATCCTGTGGAACCACACATAAACGAGACCTATGCTTTGAGGGTCTGACGCTCGGAGTCTCGCAGATCAAGAAAAACAAATAAAACGGCCAGGAATGGCTTAGATATGGATATGAAGCCGCCTTCAACACAGGTAAGCACTTTAAAATAATGACAACACTGATAGCATAGCCAGTGCTCGACATAAAAAGAACGACTTTCCCTCAAAAGATACCAAATACGAAGGAGTTTCAACTGAAGATAGAGCTGCTTTAAAAGAATTCCCCCAAAGGAAGTTTTGTATCCTCTTCAGCCACACTTTCCCTCTCACAATTGTTGACTTTCATTACAATCTTTCACGGTGTACTTTACGTTAGCATAACACGCGAATTCTCTTGAAATAGTGAAAGCGTATCAAACAAACTTTTTCGCATTTGCTACACTTCCCCAAAATAAATCAACGTCTAACGAAAAAAGAAATATGACACACTGCTGCTTTCTACGTAACAGACCTCATTACCATACACAAGAAGGCCGACATAAACAAGGCCTCAAAACACTTGTGCAAAATTTAATGCGGATAAGTGTTTCCCTTCTTCTCGTTTGGATTTATTTACTTTCATCTGAATTTATTACTCCCCAACTGTGTCTACGCACGAGCGCGGCTCACTTTTATTTATTTTTGACGTACAAAGTGCATTTTGCGAAAAAAAAAATTTATTGAAATTGATGAAAACTACTCGAGGAAGTGCGAGAAGTTTCGTGTGCGATACTTGTCGTAAACTTGTTTTTGATTAGTTCGGAGAATCAAGACTGTTGATCTTGTTTTGAGGACGGCGGATAAGTGATTCATGAGAATTATGTTAATTTTGTTTGTGAAAGTTTGTTGTACTAAAGTAGTTTACGTGGGAATGAAGTTTTTGATGTCATGGCAGGTGGGTTTGAGAGGACACAAATGAGGATTGCGAGTAGGGTGTAGAGGTCGTTACTACATTTACATGTTCTGAGATTGTTTTTCAAAGAGAAATATATTCGGTTCATTCACTTACCCGAAATGTCCTTCTGGAAAAAAATAAAATAAAAAAACTACATGTAGGCCTAGGATGAGATAACTCGACCAAGTCCGAAATCTAACCTCTACCCGTATGGGGATAGCCCCTGATGATTTAGAGTCGATGGCGGAAAATCGGGAGATGTGGAGAGTCCGCTTAAGCACCCTAACCGCGCGATCCTCATAGTGGATAAGCGGTTCATTGATGATGATGATGAAGAATTTAATTTAAAATTAAATATTCACATAAAAACTAACGAACCTAGCTGTGGAGGCTATTGTTTAATCCCTTAAACTAAATAACGTACGCATACATTTCTTTTTCAGAGCATCAAACTCTCGCTTCGCACTGTATATCCGCAAAGTGGTGGCACTCGAATTGCTTTCACCAAAGACACCAACCAGAGGAAAACAATACAAATGTTGAGAGATATACTGGGTGTGCTGACCTGAGGCGCCGATTACATTTCGTTGGCTGTTTTATAAATGAATGCATTCTTTGTGAAACGAACGAGAAATAATTAGATTTAAGGTTCAAAATCTAATTTCGACGTGAAACAAAGAAAATAAAGAAATTGGCCGGGCGACTTTCAATTGAAACCCCTTTAAAAATCTCAAGAAAAAAAAAAGGATTTCCCAAGGGCACTTTGATGCGACCAGTAATGCGAGTCAAGGCAATCGGAAAAAAAGGTCGGAGAAAGCTGGAGGCACATCGCCAAGAACAGACCACGATGGCGCATGGGCGTAGTACGCCCAGTAAGGGGATGTATAACCTAAGTAAGCAAGTATAGCTTCGACCTAGTATCCGATGAAGAATGCTTTCTTTAAAGGAGTTTGGTATTCGCTTTCTCATCACCCAGGACAACCACAGGATCTTCCACTTATTCTCGACTACACCAAGAACTAATTGAAGCAGTACTGTCATAACTAGGTCGGGAGCAATGCTGTTATAACCCAGCTTTTACAATGACCATATGCCAGAAAAAAACACGGTCGTAGACTAGTATAATATCAAGTGTCCTAGAAACTCTGGTTCCGTGCTAAAGTAATTCAAATCGAAACTTGTTGTCCACTGCTTTGGATAGTATTTACAGAGCAGTGCAAAGGATTGACATCATCCTTCCTTGGGTTTCTACAAAAAATAACCGATAAGTTAATTCTCAAATGAAAACAAGACAAAGCCTTAAAAGACTATCAACGCAACCAATTTCCACCAACAAGTTTTATAAGTTAAAAGGTCACGAGAGAAACGCCAGAGTCAGTGACGTATCGTTTGCGTACTTTTCATATACTGAAATCCAATCTAAACTACGCCCAATCTAAACTTAACTTCGAAGAAAAAATGCCTCTATCAGAAGATACACGTGCTTGCTTGGACCCCCTCCTAAGCAGATAACTAATCTTTTTGAAAATATTTACGTCCGCCTACTTGTTATCGCTTTAGAATTACGCTTCGGTTAATTTGTTTATTTTCACACGATTCGTAGATAGAGTAAGGCAGGCCAAACTGCATGAATGAAATTTAATAAGATGATTTACAAGATATTCGAACTAGATTATGTTTAACCAGTCCAACGATCTATCAAGTTATTAGTTGCTGTCTGTCGAAAAGCAACAGCCGATCTGTTTAGACTACCTTCCTCGAGAGCTGGCACACATTTAGCTGAGAAGATATTCAACTGAAATCAGCCGATCGGCACGATTTTGGCACGCATTCAATGAGGTGATCGTTAGATTCAGGTCATCCTATCAAACGACTGTTGTGTGCGATTAAAATTCATTTCGAGCAACGAACTCAGTAGTAATTTCGCAAAAATAGCACCGGCGTCGTTACTTGGCATTCTCCTATATTTGTGTTTGCTGTATAAGATTCCGTGGACCATGTGAAAAGGTCAATATTCTCCCAGAAGAACATGCCACTAAATCTAAATCATTGATTTGTCAATCATGACAAGTACGTCTTCTGAAAAACAAACAAAATTTAGTGAGTACCGCTGTGCTAAATTTAAATCCGGCATACTTAGCACACATATTAGCACGGTGCTAAACATAGACTCACATCATTGCAAATAAGCCGCGTATGCCAAGTAAAACAACAGACATCGAACGTTTGCACATACCCACCGGTTGGCGCTATTTGTCACGGACTGACTCACTAAAAACATCGTATGATGTTTTGAATTGAAAACAGCATTCGTGCTCTTGGTGAGGTTTATCTTTTCTTTGCGTAAACAAACCGAGTGAGGTTGTCTTGTCATACGTACTACGCGTTTGTTACACTAGTTGCCACTGCCACGCCTTTTTTTGCACAATTTCAAGTACTGCGAGTAAAATTTGTCACCTTGAGGTTAAATTGCATCAAAACAAGTTTTACAGCAACAAGCAAGTGTCTATGCTTTTGGCGCGACTGAGAAAAATATCCAAGTACAGTGAGTTGAAGATTATTCTTCAAGTAAATTGGCGCTTGATCTCCACTGCATAGGACACACAATTTAAACTGCATTTAGACCTAGGGAGATTTGGTTATGTATGTATGTATGACGTTCGCCCATACATTTAATTTAGGCAGGTAGAGAAACTCCCTTCGTCTGCCAACTGAACTGGCGTCTTCTAAGAGACTCTAGGTATCATTGTAAGCGGGAAATGACTGCAGTGCACTCCAAGCGGAGGTCACTAACACTATCCAGAGGTAATTATTAAAGAAGACAAAGCTTTTGGTAGCCGCCCTGTCCTTGTGAAGAGCACTGGACTCGCTGGACTTCCCCAAGACATCTTTCTTTGACTAAGTAGTTCGGTAAAAACAGAGCAAGATGGACCTTCGGTAGGTAATCCTTGGCAATAGTAAAGAAATAAGGTAATGGGTGGTGTGAATTAAAACTGAGGAAGAGAGTTCCCTCAACTTTTTGGATAAAACACTGAATTTCGTCAAGTTTCAGAAACACTTCCCTGAGGAGGGTTTGCATAGAGTGTTCCCTCAGTTTTTATTCACTCCACACCCAATAAATCGTTAGGCCTTCCTTATTTCTGCTGTTCGTGTCGGCAGGCCGGCGTCCATTTACGCCCCATATCCAGCTGATAAAATCCATTTTTTCTTAAATCAGATTTTATATCTCGAATTGAAATAAATATTTCTACCTTAATTCTCTGACTGACGGTCCATTTTTGCAAAACAATTTCGTAATTGAAAGAAGAGCGCAAAATGCTTGCAAACCAACAGCATAACAACAACAAACCTCCCCACCCTCCAAACAAAATAACAAATTCTAGAAATATAATGTAAACAAAAATATTTACCTCCCTCAACAGAAGCCTAGTTGTCTCTCACACTCCTGCGGCGTTCCTCAATCGAGAAAGAGAAGAAAGGTCTGGGATGAGAGAATTTCCCTTATTGATCTATCTCTCTCTCTCTTTCTTGGGAACATTTTAGAGAGAAGCAAGTTTAATAAAACAATCAAATTCTCTAATTCGCACTCAAGCACCTAAAAACAAAACAAAAAAAGATAAAAATGTTTTTTGTTCCGTAGCCAAGAAAAGAAGGAAAAAAATATTTCTCTCGTTTTATATATTCACCCTCGAGGACCATTGCTGTGCCAACATCCAATTGAATTTCATAGTGAACACACCGAAGCGAGAGCAAACAAAAATAAAAAAACCAAGGCGCATACAAAGAACTTCCTCGAAAGTCATTTGTGACAGTTCAGTGATATAAAAAAGAAAAACCCCGTGTAACAAGTGAAGTGAATTAAATTTCTGTGAACTTTAATAAAAATAAAAAAAATAAAGAGGCCCGCAGTGCCTTAAAAAGTGCATATAATGACAAGTTCATTGACAAAATTATACAAAAACAAGAAATTCTATTATGCCGTTGGTATTTTGACAGGGTGAGTGAAACAAACAGTGTGTCATCAATTTTTCCTTTGCAATTGTGCAATTGTGTCATTAAAGGGCCGGTTTGAGCAGTCAGTGCAATTGTCTAACTACCGCATTTGGTCTCTTGGGTGTGTTGGGCAAGTCAACGACCGTGGTAATGCCCCTCTATTCACCAAATTCAGTTAATCATTGCAGAACTGTGTTGTGCAAAATTCAAACACCTTTTCTTTGTCCTCCATCCCCACGCAAAATAAGTTAACTCTCCGAATGAACATTCGATTTTGCTAGAAAGAGCCAGTCGACGACCAACAAAACTACTGGCGTGTGTTTGATTATTTATGTTATGCCCCCATCGTCCTACTTAGCATGTTAACTGTTCAAAAATGACGTATGCAATCAAAAAAAAATCTTGGCACAACAACAGCTGTCTGTTGATAGGGGGTGCGGTGCGAAACTTTTGAAATCACAGGCACAGCTGTGATGAGGGAAATTTTCTCTCAAAAATAAACAGCTTGGCTGGAAGCACATGAGAGAGGACTTTTTACAAGAATTTGCGATTCACTTGTCTCGTTTTTGGCAAAGTGATGCAGGTGAACTGCACAGTTGTTGATCATTTTCTTATTTTTATCGCATGACATAAGCGTTAGGGTGTAAATAAGTTAATTAATAGGATTTTGTTTTTGAATTTAAAGCTAATTTGAGTCAGCAATAGATCACGACAATTGTTTGAAAGTGAATAAACAAGCAATGAAGGTCAATTTGTGTCGAAAACAACATTTCTCCATTACAGTTAAAGCCAACTGACACTTTTAGTAGTTGTTTTACTTGCAATTAATGTTTGTACATATGTCCAAACATAGTTTTGCCTGGTTCGGCCACCTTATTGGAGGGTGTGTCGCCCTCTTTTCAAGAACTACACCAATAAGAGTGGCGGTATAGAAGGGGCACGTTGAATATATACATATATAAAGGTGTCTAGCAATAACCAAAACATGCACAAATAGTTGTTCTGCCTTTGCTAGCCTTAACTAAATTCTACATTTATCTCTACTTTCAGATATGGTCTCGTACTCTACGAAAAGCATAAAATTCATCACTTCCTGTCGAAAATCGTCAATTCAAGTGTCCTTGATGTCGACAAGAAACGTCCTGACTATATCTACATAAAATATCATGTCTATCGCGAATCGATGAGGGAACTTCAACGTAAACAGGAACAAGATAAGGTAAGTCTTCCTCTTCAAGTAATTCTGTTCAAATTAACTCACATTCTTCTCCCTCTCGCTAGAACTGGATCAATGTAATCATCAATCCAATTGGTAAATGGTGGAAAACATTTAAACACTCTGTGGCATGGCGTCTTCTTAATATGGCTCAAAATGGTGATCATCACGAACGGCTAAAGGCAATCCAACAACTGGCCAATATTGATCATCTTAAAGATTGGGATTTCCGTCATTTGGCACAGCTTTGTGATGCACGTACAGCAGTTTCATTGGCCAGGTCAGGCTGTGACACTAGATGGTTTTTACCAGTTTCCAAGCATGGAGTTTATAAGAATCCGAAATACGCTCTATCAGATCTCCATGATATGCTCGAAAGTCTTCGACCGAATGAATGTGTAAAACATTTTCTGCAGAAATACTTTCCACCAACTGAACCACATGTAAGTTTAGAAGATCTGTGATCAATCAATTTTACGGAGTTTTGAAGATAAATTTTATGATTTCAGGGTGACATTGACGAATTCATTACGCACGGTAATTCAGTTTCAGTTGAGGACACAGACTTGCTGAAGGAGATTATTTCATTCCTGCACCATATTACAAAAAGTGAAGATGTTAGCAAGGCGATTATCAAGAATGGTGGACTTATGCAATTGATGGAGCTGAAGAAAATGTTTGAAGGTGATAATGAGACATTGTCGAACGTCTGTAAAATTCTGGCGAATATGTCCTTGGTAAAGGAATGTTTACAGGATTTTTTCGTATCAGGTAAGGGAATATCATTGAAAGGTCCAAGGAGAACCAGATTAATTTACAAAACTTTTCATATTCTAGGTTGGATTAGGGTGCTTGCCGAATGGCAACAATGCAATGACATCCGTTTGCAAGTTATTGCTGCCAAATCATTAGCAAACTTGGACCTTGATGATCCTAATTACACGCAGTATCCGCCGAATGTTTATCCTCTGTATCCGCGATTGAGAACGAGGAGAAAGCCAAAGGGCGACATCGTTTTCATTCATGGTCTCATGGGTAAGCTCAAACGACCTGAAATACTCACGGAAATGTTGACCGAATTGTGTTTTCTTTTCAGGTGGAGTTTTTATAACCTGGCGTCAGAAAGACCGTGTTCCAACCGAACTTGGCCTCTATGGTAAAAATGCGTTCTATACCAGCAGCGAAGTTGATGATGTGTTCTTGGTTGGCGAAACGAAAAGAAATAATATCAGAAATGGCAGAAATAATGGGGTGGCCAAAAAGAGTAATCAAGAACAACCAGAGGCTTTAGTGAGCCAAAAGAAATCTAAGAAGGAACAGTTAGCAATCAGTGATGTTGCTACCAAAGAATTGGTGGAGACACTGAGGACTACAGCAGAGCTAAGCTCTGACTGGGAAGTTGTTCATCCAGACATTCCAGTGTGTGCTAACGAAGGCTGTCAGGGAGAGTTTAGTGTTAGTGGGTAAGTTTGCACTGCTAAACCACTTGAAACAGCTCAGGTCTAATTTCTCTGTCTCTTTAGAAATGCATGGAAAAATCAAGATAACGATGAATACACAAATTGCTGGCCAATGGAGTGGTTGCCTGAGGATCATCCAAATTTAAGGTGAGGTGTAAGGAAGCAATATACCCACAATGAAATTCTCAACGTTTAATTTCTTTAACAGAATCCTCGGTATTGACTACACATCGGCGGTAAGTGAATGGTCGACAAACTTCTCAAAAACTTGCCCGTGTGAGAAGAACCAAGGACATATCGATGTACGAGCAACATCACTACTGGAGCGGATAACTCGATCAGATGTAGGAAATGACCGCCCAGTCGTCTGGATTGGACATTCCATGGGCGGTATTCTCACCAAACTAATGTTAATGAAAGCCCTTGATAGTCCCGATCCTAATGTTCAACAACTGGCCCACAATACCAAAGGAATCGTGTTCTTGGGCACACCCCATAAAGGTTCGCCCATCGCCAAATGGAAGCAACATATGCAAGTGATACTCTCGCCATCAATTGAAGTGAAGGAAATGGAAGAAGGTGCCCCAAAACTCATAGCACTTCACAAACGCTTTATGGCATGTGTTCATGCTGGTTTACTTCGTGTGAATGTAGTTAGCATAGCAGAGGGCACACCAACCATGCTCACCATGCTTAAATTTCCCCTACGGATCGTCACGGAAGAATCAGCAAACATAGATTTTGGAGACTTTTACATTCTCAAAGATGATCACTTGAGTCTGAGTAAACCAATATTTCGCCAATCATTCCTCTACCAGAGGCTTTTGAAAATCATCAATGATTCGATATACTCAGATCAGTTTGAACCTCAAGAGCAACAGGAATGTGAAAAACCGAAACTCAGTTACACTCCCACTACAGTACAGAGTACCGATTCGAGCTTATGGTCATTAATTCCGTCGATATTCTTGAAGTTTACAGCTTAACTTGTATGCAAAACTGATGCATCGCTGCCTAGTCCTGCCTGCACCGCCCCTAAGAGACTGTTTACATTGTTCTTTTTGTACTTAATGTATTTTATTTATTTATTTTTGTATAATGTAACCGTTTACGAATGCACCTATGTCCATACGAGACTTGTTGATCTTCTGGTTGGCTAACCAAGCACCAGACAATGATATCAGAGAATGAGCTTTAAGAGTACTAATTTTGAGATTATTTTCTCGTGCGAGAACTATTTGTTAGAATTTTTTTTTTTAATTTTTTAAGAAAATAAATTTAAAGTAAAACGCTTTGATTCAAATTAGTTTTTTCTTTGCCCCAATGGGAATGAGACGGGGCTGATCTAGGAATGAACTTAGTTTATTGCTTTGATCTTTCACCATTTGGGTTGAATTCAAGAAGTGATAAAGTCAGTAAATGGCAGCACGGATGCAGAAATTTGGAATAGCAGTCCTAGGGTGGACAACAAGTGAAATGCAATTCATCAACAACTAAGTAAAGATTTGAGTTCATAGCAGATAAAAACAAATTCAACGCTGCAGGCAGGTTTCCCACCAATTAACCAAAGCCAAATGGAGCTGTTCTTGAATTTAATTATAACTTTTGAGGCTGTATGGCTATTTAACATGAAAAGAACTACTGCTGGTGCGTTGTTAAGTCACGGGTTGGAATGCTTTATCTATTGAAGCCGATAAAATGGATAGATTGACATCATTATCATCTTAGTTGAACGCTCACAAAAAGCTTGGTACGATGGATGAGTAGATTTGGTTAAAACGACAATTGGAGGTTGAAACAGCAGTGTCGCATCTTACTTCAGGAATCCGCAAAGCATTCGAGTGTAATGCCGCTAAAAATACGAAAAAAAAGCAGAATCGCGTGTTGTAGCCCACGAAGCTCCTAACGCTGCGGCAGAATGCAAGAAAGCTGTACAACATTGCTAAACTGAGACTGATACAGGACAGGGAAAGCAGATTTCGAAATAAAAGCACCAAAAGGATAGCTCATGAAGAGTCCTCAGATCAGCAACCTGAGAGTGTTTCACTCCAACGTTGAGTTCGTGTTATCGTTATTGTAATGATAGCACTACAGATTATGCATCAACGTGGAAGGTGGTCGTTTACGTCGCTCGTAAGCTTCAAACCTTCGTAAATGAATGGCTACACATTCTACAGAGGTTTTTGGGCCAGATCTGCATATCCAACAGGCAACTCTATGGAAAAACGAATCAAAAACCCATAGAGATCAAAATACAGTGCAGAAAGTGGCATAAGATCAAACACACCTTATGGAATGAAGACTTTTTCTTTGCGCAGTATTTAACTATGCAAAAATGAAAGCTGTGTCTAATAAAATCAAACGAAATTTTAGGTTGTTTCGTGACAGAATAAAAAAAATAAATAAACAGCTGATGCGACAGCTCGGATAAGCCAAGGCCTAGCTTCTCACAACCGTGTAACGTTTTTCACACAAACGGAAGCAACCTAGAATTTATTGCCGACTCTGAACGACAAATTGAGAAGCTTTTTCGTGATAAATTAAACTCCCGGAGATTTGTCATTTTCCGACGCAAGGTGGTGCCGCGAAAAACGTTCGATGGACGTGGATGGGGCTTGAACGCACACAACTCGGATAGCAATCCAACGCACTAACCACTGAACCACGGTGCCCAGAATCGCATCGAATTAACCTTCCTTAAGGTTCTTGTTAGCTTGTACAGAAATACGTTTGAAATAATCACTCGCATAATAACTGGGCACAATCTTCTAAAAGATACATACCTACTAAAGGTCAACACAGCGGGTTTTATCTGAAACTGTAAAGCTGTAGCTAAAAAATAGTTCATACATTTCAATCGGCCTATTTACGTACATGTGAAGTACATTAATATACGTACTTAAATATTAGATCTGTTTGCGAATTTTTAAAAAAAGTCACGAATTTTTAAAGTTAAAGAATTTTTACGAAATCCTGTTCGAGTACGCAAACGTTCCGTAGTTTTTTCGTAAATGACAGGGCGCGTTCAATATTCTACGCAAATGGATTTATTTGCCGTCAAACAACAACAATTGACTAAATCCTTAGCCAATTTTCAGGCTGTCAGCCAATCAAAACTCGTAAATTTGTAACAAACTACCTACGAATTTTAGTACAGAAAGTACCCAAACTGACCTATTATGTACATATGTATGTTTGCCAACTCGTTTGTCGAATATTCTTCCAAATGCAATTCAAATAAATTATCTTTTGACGGTGTCGAATGCCTCCCCTCTGATTGCGCTACCAAATTCTGACCAAAAAATACGTAATCCCCTCTGTTGGCCGCGGATTGTTTCAAAATTCTTCAGCGGAAACAGTTTTCTGGTCATATTGGTAGTAAAATGCACCCCATCACTTTGAACCACTCCTTTTGTCACACCGGGTGAATCGAAAACTTTTAATATTTCAAGCAGTTTTCTGATAAGTTATCACTATAATTGGATTTATTTAAACTATTAACACGGAAGTACAAGTGTTGCAATGAATTTCTAACAATACATACAATTTTAATTGCCCTATTGTGATTGTTGATAAGGACGTCACAAACAAAGCCCTTATCGACAAACAAAGCGAAGTCAAATAAGTAAAGTGTCATGGGGTGGACGGCCAAACAAAATGGAGATCAACTTTTCGAAATGTATTGAAAATAACGACAATAATCTCACGATCCACACAATAATCACAAACTTTACGTTCCGCCAGAGCTTTTAAAGTTCACTTCTTTACCAATTTGAATTCTCTCCCTCTGCAAGCTGCAAACTTTTAATTTTCTTTTCAAACAAATTTAAGAGACAACCACGCGTTGTGCAATATGCGTTCACGGCACGCACAATGCCTATGCCTTTGCCTTTGCCAAGCGAGCGGCAAGATTTCTTTTTTTTATTTTCTCATTTATTATTACATTTTTCTTATTTTTTTTTGTTTATAAATCACTTGACAAAAATCCACATGGAAATATAGACCGACACACGAGCAAGTAGTCATCGCTGGGATCCGGAGTCGTTCGGACGCTTTTATTCAGCTCGTGCGATCTAGCTTCCCGTCTTCGTTTGGCTTGATTCGTGGATCAGCTTCAAAAGGGGGGCACTTCTCTTTCTCTGTTTCTTTGTTTTTCTCTTTCCATCCCATGTTATCTGTTCGCGGTAAACAAAGAATCGCGATCAGTACATTTTTTTCACCATTCAATTGTGTTCTGTCTTCGTAGGGCCAATCTTGTGTAGGGTGTGTTTTTTTTTATTCTTCTTTTTCAATCTAAAACTTGTTCTAAAAAAAGACAAATAATTTTCTAAGTTTGCCTCCTACGCAGTGTTTTTTTAGTCTGAGAACTAAATAGTATTTCAAAATTCCATCGTTCACCGAGGCCCACTTGCGGTCAGTGTTAGACAGTCAAAAAGGAACGAAAAATTCAATGTTTGTGTTGTGTTGTGACCCTACGACAGTTGGCAGATAAAAAGGAAAAATACGAAATCGAAAGAATAAATTAAATGACAAATCGTTATCAATAACTGGCAAGTGAAGTTGATTTTTTATTGCTTTTGCACTCGACAAAGTAAATGGGACCGAGCGAGATGGATACTGTGCTCAATTGCTAGGCGAAGACTATCAGACAAGAGTAAGTTTTTTTTGTACCAATTAATTGAACTTTATGTGTGTAGGATAGATGGCTAGCGTTGGCCAGGCTTGCATAAGCAGGTGTTAGGCGCGAGAGGCGCTATAATCAGCGAAGCGTGCACATGTCTGTCATAAAATTATAATAACTTGATCGAGCCGAGTGTTTTTTTTTCTATGATTAGATTGGCTTTGTGTTCGGACGCATTGAATAGAGATCACTACTGTAGAGACCTTGAATTGGTGCGCCTTGATTGGATGCCAGCGGAGGTGTGTTGTACGAGATCGGCTAGATTTACTGATGAGTCTTGTCTTTAAAACTATGCAAAACCGGCAAGGCAAGATGTTTTCTGTTTCCCTTGTGGGTATTTTCTTAAATTTAATTATACACTAGTGGTGGAAGAGGAACCGGAAAGGTTATGCTGAGTTTTAGTTTGTAAAATTCAAAGAGAAGGGAAGGAATTTATTCAAAAATTTAATATTTTTATGCTGCTATTAGGTCAAGCTTAGATTAGATTTAGATTTAGGAGCTCTGGGGTTCAATGGGACTTCTGATTACAAGTTTACCCCAAGCACTCTCAATACGATAATGGTCCATTGTACATATTCGTTTCCCGGGAAGAAGACACGTCCAGTAAAATTTATTTGAATCCAGAAAGGGGTTGAGTTGAGTCTATTCTCGCGACATTGATCGCGCCAAAAACAGTGGTTTTTTTTTCTGGTTGCGCGGGAGAGCGGAGGAATCTTCATAAGATATCAGTAGCCCGTGTCATTGGTTCGATTCACATACCTGATCCTGGCAGAGACTGTCAGCTGATATGTGCCTACATACATATGTACATACATACGTACTAAACGTCATCCCCTCACACAGACATCAACCATTCTCCCCGCAGGACCACCGTTAGGCATTACTTCGCGGGAGCATAGGGTTTTTTTATCTATACACCAATGATGATTACTTCTGGACTTAGAGAAATAGGCTAAAAACACTCCTTCTCTTATGCTTTTAAGATCTCACCGTCTATAATTTCCCTCCGGACCAGGAACTCAAGTAAGACAGTGAGACAAATCAGGCTCAATTTGAGCGACAGGTGGGCGTCTAAAGCGCCCTCAGGTCAGCCTGACTGTCGCTATTTATCCAGTCAGCTGCTGCGATTCGGGCAAAAACTTGGTTTCATTATCCAAATACTAATCAATTCCAGGACAGCTCGTAGTGCTGGAGACGTCTGTGTAGATAATATTTCTAAAATATTCGTCTTTCCCATGGTGGTGTTCCCCATGACGGACTCCCGACGGGAATGTTACGTCATATCTTCTTCCCAACCTAACGATAGGCATCATAAACAGAAGCCATTGGTCGGATATCTTTTAAAATTCGCCTTCTTTCAAAGGTTTAATCCAGCGAAAGGAAATTAAGATCGCTTTGAGTAAAATTTAGCATCGCTATAAGTGAAGCGATTGGCTTCAAGCAATTCAGTCATAAGGCAAGTTTCTGTTTGTAGTTTCGTGGTACAGGCAGACTTAACTGAAGCCCTTGATCTTCATACTTGGGGCTAGTGTCGGATGGAAAACTAAACTGGGAACTGAACAAGTTGAGCTGTAGTTTTAGGTAAAAAGATTGATTGGCTTTAAAGATAGCAGTCTAGAATGCAGTCAGAAAGCTTCAAATCACTCACTTAGATGCATGTACGTCACATTCAGTTTATCCCTGTTTTTTCTTTAAAATTCTTTGCTTGATCCACCACAGTCTGACAGTTAAATGATTTCCATCTCTAGTTCAGATGGTTACAGGGAATATCGAGTAGGCTATTCAAATTTAAAAGAAAAAACAAAACGAGAAATCTATACATCACTGACGTTCGAAGTCAAATTTTCATGATCAACAAGTTCTGGTAATTGACGCAACCAGTTTTTCAACTGGATGGCGATGTCAAGACTAGTACTTATGAAGCCTCTTTACGTCAGCTAGAATAAGTTATTGTATAGCTTTGCTGATATACTTCCTCTACTGTTTCGTGTGCTGTTCAAAAGTGATGTAATTTTTTCGTTGACCTACATCACCCAAACTGTTTTCAGGGTTAAACCTTTCATTTGTCTTATCGAAAAGGCCTTCATTTTTTGACGAAAATATCAGAGAAATCTATTGTATGTATTCTTTTCGGTTCAGGCATATAGCTTCTTGGTTCTTGGAGCTGACGGAGTATCATAGGATCGTAATATTTTACAGTAGAGCCAGATGTTTTATTTCACAAGATTGTAGAAAATAATTAAATAAATAAATAAATAGCTGGCGCAACAGCTCGGAATGAGCTAAGGGCTAGCTACTCGCAACCGTTCATGTTGTGCGTGTTATTGTTTGCACGAATAGAAGGGACCTACAATTTATTGCCGACTCCGAACGGCGATTATACTCCCGTAGGCTTGTCACTCCCCGACGAGAGGTGGTGCCCCGAAAAAATGTTCAGTGTTCCTGGCTGGGGCTCGAACCCACGCAACTTGGTCAGCGGTCCAACGCACTAACCACTGAGCCACGACGACCACAGGAAATAGTTAGTTAGGGCTTATTGCAAGATGTAAACGAGGACTTAAAGGAACATACTTGACATAGGAAAGAAAATGGTACATTGCGTTTCTAGTTTTTGTTCCAAAAGTAATTTACAGTTTGACAGCTCGAGGTTTGTTCAGCATTTCACATTTGAGAACGAATGTCACTATGGTGTCATTTAAGGAACATGCAACAAATGATGTTCACACCACTACAAGTATGATTCTTCAATTCAATCAACAACGCAATTCCGCAGCAGAATTTGTTGCTACCTACTGCAAAATAAACTGCGATTGCACGCAATTCTTAAATGAAAATAAGTTAACTATTCTCCAAATAGAACAAAAGTCAATCTCGTGTATACCCGTCATGCCCGATCGCCTGCATTTTACATGAACATTCATAAGTTCATATGCATATGTATGTATGTTTGCATGTTGTCAAAACCATTAACACAGCGTGGCCTTCGTACTTAATTTTTTCCACTTGGGTAACTTGCCGGCAAAGGCTATTAACGCCTCCCTCTAGCGTCAGATCGCATTTGAGCATGTGATCGTTGCATGCAACAAGAATGGGACAAAACCAGTGCACGATGCATTCGCATAAATCAGCTGGGGGCATACAGAATACGAGATTGTGCGTTAGAGAAGACTATTCTAATAAATTGTATTAAATAGCACCGTCTTGAGTGTGCATGTGACAATGTTACACTTGTTGATTGGGCACGTTATTGCTCTCCAACAGCCGCTCCGATCGCAAGCAGCAAGTCTAGATAAAAATTGTATTTTTAGATAACAGAGTTCGATGATCTTGTTTGTCGAGTAGTTTGGCTATGGAGTGGGCAGCAACAGCAGTTTTGTTTCTAGAAAAGTGAGATAGATATGAAAATGGTTCGGTTTTCCTCGGGAACCGGGCATAATCTCACACATTTCCTACAATTGTGGAAACAAATGTTTACTCAGATTTAGTCAATGAAAATAAATTGTGTGTGGAATGCAGTTCCTCAGAATGCAGGCGAGTTCTTGGTAGTTGTGATGTAATATTTCAAATGGGGTTTTTATTAATCCATGGGCATTACTTGAGAAAATATTATGTGCATGTTCCGCATTTGAAAATTCCGCATTGATACATAAAGACTCTCTTTCTGAAATAGAACATAACCTGCCATCTGAAGAGGCAGAACATTGCTAGGTAGAGCGTGGTATCTTGGCGAAAAAAGCTCTATTCAAATAGATAGTGTTCGCCGTGGCTCAGTGGTTAGTGCGTTGGACTGCTGTGCGAGCAGCGTTGGTTCCAGCCCCAGCCATAATCACTGAACATTTTTGCAGCACCACCTCTCGTCGGGGAATGACAAGCCGTCGGGAGTATAATTTGTCATGAAAGAGCTTCTCAATTCGCCGTTCGGTCGGCAATAAATTGTAGGCCCCTTCCATTCGTGCGAAAAATATAACACGCACAACATGAACGGTTGAGAGAAGCTAGGCATCCCGAGCTGTCGCGCCAGATATTTATTTATTTTTTATTTAAATAGTAATAGACCATCTAACATGTTTTCATGCATTTCGACTTGATTGCAATTGTTTTCGTTAGCTGTTATAGATGATATCATAAGTGATTCATTATTCAATCCTTGATCTTAGAGGCATTAAGTGAGTGGGGGATGTTACTAGCGAACAGGTGGGGGTGGAATATTCCCTGCGCTTGTAGAAAGGAGGATTAATGTTCTGATCCTTTATGTTTTATAAACTCAGTTTCAAACTAAACTATATACCACAGTCTTTTTTTGTGCAGTCCTAGGAAAATATTTAAAAGACGAGACTGTGTCCCTACCCAATAACACTTACAAAACCCACCGCCCTTTCTTTGACCCTTTTTCTACGACGCCATTGCCTCGGCATTCGGTTGTAGGGAGACGAACAGCATGCTCACGATCTTATTGAGGTTTATTCACTCTGTCGCCTTTCACATTGGATGTTCCCTACCTGTGCCGTGATTTGTTATGCGCCATTACTTAGCATTTAAGTAAACATTTGGCACAAAATGGGGACTCCAGTCAAAGATGACCTTGTGGATATACACTGCCGTTGTGCGTCCAATTCTCACTTATGGCGCCATCTTCTGGTGGCCTGCCCTGAGTAAGAAATACAATTTAGATAAGTTCAAAAAAGGAGTATTGCGATCTTGTCCTACCGACGCAGGCTCTAAGTGTGATCCTGCACCTGGTCCCCTGATCACATCAAAGACACACCTACCTGCAGCGCGGTCCTGCTCAGGAAATCTGGGTGATGGACCGCAAAACCATACGGTCAGTGTAAGGTTATGGAAATAACTCCAGAAGATTCGGTCGGGTCTTCGTCTGATTACATGACGCCCACCCTCAATTTTAGAAAATTATGATCATCATCATCATCATTTTTAATGACCCACTTATCCACTATGAGGGTCGCGGGGTTAGGGTGCTTAAGTGGACTTTCCACATCTCCTGATCTTCCGCCATCGACTCTAAATTATCAGGGGCTATCCCCATACGGGAAGAGGTTGGATTTCGGATTTGGTCCAGCCATCTCATCCTAGACCTATCCAGGGGACGCCTTGCTAAATTTCCTACCAGAAAACAATGGAAGAATGGAAACGTTATCAATGACTATGATATTGGTATATGTACGGACAGGTCGAAGATGGATAGTCAGCGCAGGCATCTTTTCTGATCGCTATTTTCTCGGATAGACAAGCCGCTATCGAAGTCATTGATGCGGTTACTATATCCTCGAAACTGGTAGAGCAATGCGGGTTTGATATCAATCAATTAAGTACATACTCCATAATTACGCTCATCTAGATCCCAGGTCATAGCAATCATGAGGGCATTGAGCCAGGAGAGGATCGGTCCTTAAGAGTTTTCTTGCGGAAAGTGTCGATATTCCGCTGGACACTGTTAAAAGTTCCCTCCAGCTTACCAATAATATGTAGATGGAACAGCCTGTCTAACTGCGTCATTTAAAGAAAGACATGGCCTACTTACAACAAAACTAAGTCAAGAGAGCTACTTGGCAAATCAAGACCAGATATTAGCAGAATTGTAGCCATTATCACTGGCCACTGGCCGGTTGGAGAGCATGCGGTCAAGACTGGTATTCCTCACAACAACATTAATACTATGTTCTCGGGGCTGGAGTTTCCCCAATCTTATTTCTCAGTATTTGCCTCAAGGTCTCGAAACGACAGTAAAAAAAAAAAAATACAAATAGTACGACCTAACTGTTACTGTAGACGCCACTCTAGATTCCGATGCTGTTCGGACCCATGGAGAACTGCCTTAGCCTCTCTAGCTACCACCAACAACCTTCCAATGGAGCTAAAACCCAGCACCCAGCTTTCACACTGTTTATTATTTTTTTATTTAGCTTGTGTTCTTAAATTCACATGTCTATACTTCGAACACCAATGGGTTTAAAATGAGTCCTCAATATTTAATATTTTCGGAGAAACTTAAAGCTTGGTTGTTGAACTTGGGGGGAATATGAAAGTAAAGACGAAAAAGACCTCCTGAATTCTCTGGTGTTAGGTATTAAGGGCTTTAGTCAGAAATTGCAGTTTCCAAAAAATGAGACTCGAATACCAAAAAATATGAGCAATTCACCAACTTAATTGCCTACGGGCCAGTTAATTACTGTTGGAAGCTTAAGTTTTCAAAACCAATCGAAAGAGACAAGTAAATTTTTTGACTTAAGCCCTTAATTCTTGACACCAGAGAATTTTGAACAGATCGGCACTTAGTTTGAGTGCAGAATTAGGAGACCACCCTGTTTAGTTCGAAGCTTGATAATATTTCACTAGAATTCTTCAGTATCAAAAAGCGGCTTACAAATTCTGACGCTGTCTAACGGCAGCTGTCGGCTTCTTCAAATGTCGCTGATGACTTCGAGTTTCATTTAAAAATAAAGAAAAATTAATTTTTGTCGCGCCAGTTTTTTTTAGAGGGTCAAGGCCTAGCTACTCACTTCATTTGTTCACTTCTTGGAAGAGTTTTAATTAAATGTTATTGAAACGACTCGCACTGTCAAAAACTGCACTCGACAAATTTTTGTTTGACATCCAATGATCGATGTTCATGATTGATTCATGCGGTTTTATTTGATGAATCGCACGTTATCTAGATTATTTTCAAAACCCAATTTAGATAAAACCAAACAGACTGGAAAATATTCACAAAACGACTTATTATTCTTAAAATTCTCTGCAGCCTCAATACGTTTTTTTTTTGTTTGATTACCGATGTCACAGTTCAATTGGTGACAATACATTCTTCAAATGTTTCGCGTGCACTACAAAAGAACAAAAAAAAAAAACACAATCGTCTTCTTTTTATGATTGCTTGGTATCGATGAATGCTAATTGGAAATGGAAACTTTCCTTAGCCGTTCAAAATCACGCGACAGAAGCATATAGCATGGCAACCATTTTCAATCCACAAGAAATCGTCTCCATTCTTTTGAATTAAAAGGAGTACTCATGGGAAAGCAAAAAAAAAACTTTTTGAATGATCGGTAAGGTCTACGAGGTGAATGTCTGCTACTTGTATAAATTTAACCAACTAATTGAGTCAATTGAAATATATTTTATTACTTAGCAACAAGGAGTTGACGTTGTGTGATACGTCATGGTGTCTATGCTAAATTTGAAAGAAAAATGTGCGGCGATGTCAATGAATGTTAAAAGGACTCAAAAGTTTGATAGATTGACCCACTTTCTGTCACGGGAAGAACAAATTTAATGAAAATAGAATTGCAAATGTCACGTCTAAATCTGTCAAACTTTTATAACCAGCTATGAATTTGTTTAATAAACAATTATAATAAACTACAGATCAACATCCCTGTACGATGTTGTTTGAACGTATAAATACAGTGCAATCAGTCCAATTGTTAGATTCTTACTTGACGCTTGTAGTCACTTGTTTCAATGTGTCATACATCACATTTTCCATTCGAATCTCAACAACTATCCCACTTAGCAATGAGAGAAAAAGAAATGCATTCATACGTCAATCTAAGTTATTTGCCATTCAAAACGTGACAAAGAGCTCGCAGTTCATTGCGCGACATATGTACATACATTGCTGAAATGTTCGCAGGAAATCTTCAATTTGCCGGCTCAAGAGAATGATGTGATTAGACGAATCATTTGTAATCTGACAAGCAAGAAACAGATATGTAAGTACGTACTCCCATTTATTATAACAAGGTTATTTCTGGCATGCATCTGCATCTAAATCAGATAAGGTGTCGAAATACAATATGCAGTCATCCCAATTAACCGCAGAAAAACAATATGAACTACGAGTATGATAAGTCATTATGATGGCCGCAAAATTGTAAAATAAAATCACGGTAATTTGAAACTGAAACTTGAAATGATTACTAAATAAATAGTAAAACATGGAAATGATTGTATTGTAACAGTCGTTAGACATACATAAGTGTGACATTAAGGTTGTTAACTGACGTTTTGTGAGCATTTGTATATTTTGACAGCAGATGTCATGCTTACATAATTGATTATTTTTCAAACTGTTAGCAAATTTAACTACTGCAAAAATAGCCTTGGAAGTGCTAACACAGATAACCGACAACCGACTAATTGAACGCTAAGTGTCAGACGGGCTACGCATAAAGTTGCATAATTCGTCAAAGCATTTCAAAGGCTTGCTAAATAATTTAGGAGTGGATTTAAATAGAATCAAGTTCACAGAGGGTTACGGTGGACTTTTAGCAAATTTTTGATGTTTTCTGACACACTTCTCTTTGCGCACTGTCAGTCCAATCTTTGTTATTTCCTTTAAAGAGGGCTATAACTTCTCTGTTTTTTTCTAAGATGCACGTCAAATAATTTTGATCTGATTGCTGTCAAAGGCATGCTCGTTGTCAGCGCTTTTATTATGACAAAATCTCTATTTGTTTATTCCCTTCTACTTAAAATTCTATTGGATTCCATGGAACTGATCCTCCAAAGGCAATATTCAACAATTCTGTTGACGCAAGGAATGAATACATAAATATTCACACTAGAAACTGTCATCACTCAGCTGAGGTGCACACGCAAATGAAATGTTGAACTTTGATCATCGAGTATGTACATGTATGTGACATTTTTGCAATTTGATTTCTCTTATACGAATTCTCTTTGTGATTTCATGCTTTGTTTTGATTACTTGTTTCTGTTTTTGATACATACATACTGATGGAAGCTCCACCATTTTTATAATTACTGTGCTAATGACCTGCAAAAGAAAATTTTATTTTTGATTTTGTTGCCGGTTCCGCGATTTCTGAGCTGATTCATATGCGTCTGGACTGAAGGTGATTGAGTTTTGACAGTAATCGGTGGCATGCCAAATAGGGCTTGGATATTATTAAAATGGAAGCCATTAACGGATGCTTATCAAGAAGTAATTAGAAATATGCGTCCTATCCTAATGGCTGTCATTTACATTTAAAACAAACTGACGGTTGACATTATAACAATTGTTATATATTACCGATAATTACGAACTATGCTTCCATGGTAAATATGTCAGTATCATGTCAAACTTATTGACTGACATGTGGGAAATACACTTTCTTGACACATCCTTCGATAGACAGATTTAATTGGTTCAAAACAATGTACTTGTATGTGTGTACTATGCAATGACATTTATGTCAGATTTCAAATCACCATGCATTAATCTGCATGCGTCAAAAAAAAAAAAACGAAGTCTTATCTACATGTGTTTTGTCATCTCTTTCACAATTAAGTATTTCTTATTGTAGTCTGCACGAAATAAGAATTTATTACCCACATTTGACTGTACATATGTAAGTATTATATTTTCAAAGTAGTGACTAATTTTCTTTTTTAGGACTGTTTTCTTCGACAGTTGGTGTAGGTCAACATTAAATTGAAAACTGTTTGTATTAATTCAAGCTGTTGTTGGTTCTATTCTATTCAAATTGAGTTGTCAGTAGGAGCTGTCAAAATTAACAAGATGACTCCATTTGACAAATAGAGTTGGTGAATTTGACAACATGACAGCTACCACAATATTCATATGAATACAGTTTAGAAGGCCTTATAATGGAGCTGTCAAAGTTAACAAGATGACTCCATTTGACAAAAAGACCTGGTGAATTTAAAAATATGGCAGCTACCACAATATTCATATGAAGACGGTTTAGAAGGCCTCTTTCTCCAGAACGTGCGAATTTTTTCAATTAGATCTCGAGGCTTAACTTGCCTTTTTTCACCATAATCTTAAGAGGACCTTAAGAAGATTTAGTAGGTCTTAAGTTCGAAGCTTGTTTTATTTACCTCCACAAAGAAAAACCGCTTGTCAAGGCTATCGCCAATCGTTATCTACAGAATCAAAAATGTACGTCAGAGCATTTTTTTATCGTTGCGTTGATAAGATTTTATTTCAAGATTAAATTGATTAAACCGCTACCGACAGTGAAATCTTAAGGACTTTTGTTGTTCCACTTGAGTAATTTAAATGCTATCGAACTCGTCATGGATTATATTTAATTAGTTTTCTCAACTACAACTTGTTGCTGGGAATAGTTCATCTGTTGTCATCATGTGTTAGTTTGGGACATGTGCCAAATTTTAAGAAAAACAATCTTAATATATTTTTTTCATTTTTGAATTGTTGTTTGTTGTTTACTAAACACTTCCGACATGATGGCTTTTAGTCAAAATTTAGGTTTATATTTTCCAATGCAAGACAACATCCTTTTGTTTGTTTCTTTGTCGTTTAAACCATTTTTGCTTTTCTGTACATTTTAGTGACAAAAAAGTAATAAAAATAACTTTATG
The DNA here is from genome assembly GCA_917880715.2 of Matsumyia berberina. Taxonomy (NCBI): domain Eukaryota; kingdom Metazoa; phylum Arthropoda; class Insecta; order Diptera; family Syrphidae; genus Matsumyia; species Matsumyia berberina. The sequence continues at coordinate 54,349,142 of OU862870.1, forward strand.
TATGGACATCTGTCAATTCTTTTAAAATTTAAATAAAATTCGAGATAAGACGTCGGTCGTTACTCTGAAAACATCTCCCCTTTGACGTGACATATATTTTTTTACAGCAAAAATCTTTGTGGCGAACTCTTGGAGTTTTCACAGTTTACGTGTATCTAAAACAAAAACAACAGGATACAACTGTGGCTCGGGCTCCACGATAAAGAAGTGTATGACCATCCTAACTCATAGCTACTGTGAGACGATTTATTTATGACCGAGTCTCTTTAAAATTGTTTTAGACACGAAAGCATGATGAGAAACACACAACATTTGTCTTCATATTTCTCAAAACACTACAATCTTCGTTGAGGAACAACAATTGACTCAAGAGATGTAATTAGACATCAATTTGTACCGAAGACTAAATTTGCTTTAAATTGAAGTATGCATACCTCATTGTATCTCTTTTATTTTATTTCATTTCGAAGTATTATACACGGTAACCTTGAAATTGCCGCCATATTATACTCTAGAACATACTAGATTCTAATAGCAATTTTTTAATCAAATCATTCACCTGCTAAACAGTAGAGAATGCATTAGAAGAATATAGCGCATTGCTATACTCGTCCAGACATTGTTTACAGCGTATTTTATTTTATTTATTCTATATCAACAACAGCAGAGGGGGAACGGAATGAAAAATATTTTTATTTGAATTCGCTCTAGTGCACTTGTGCAGAAATACTTGTATGTATTTCATCTCGTAGTTTGTTCGTTCTTCAATTGAATTTAACAATCTTTATGAGAAGAATAAAAAAGGAAAAGAAAATCGTGAATAATCTTAATGAAGAGCCAGCATGAAGCGTGTATCTGCAGCTTATAATTGACGGAGGTAATAGACAAAAGTTTTTCTTTAGGATTAAATTAGAACTTTGAACTTGTAATCGAAGTCACGTGCGTTAAAGATGCAAACAATTTAGCTATTTTTAATTATTCTTGGGTATAAGATGAGTAGATCCGACAGTGAACCATCGGATAACTCCTCGATGTTATCGAAGAGGTATCTGCCCAATATTCTTTTTCTAATATTGCAGAGGCTTGGATCCAGAGGAAGTGAGTCGTGTTCTCATGCACCTCCTCGTCCCCGCATCCTCTGGATAGGTCTTCCCCGGTCAGGTGCGCCTTTTTTTCGTGATACCTGAGCATATTGTGGCCTGTAATTAATTCTACCAGTAATGACAGGGATTTCCTGTCCATTTGTAGGAGCCTATTCGTTCTGCTTTTATTATATTCTGGCCATAACCTTCTGGAGACTTTGCAGTTGGTTAGTGTTTTCCACCTGTTTTTCGCCTCGGTTAAGGATCTTAGCCTTATTATTTTCTTCAGATGACGAAGGAGAAGTTTAATTGTACCGTCTGCTATCTCTGGTTCCAGGGCTGATCCCTTCCTAGCCAGTTCGTCAGTAGTTTGACACACAACTGTGGCCAGGGAGCCAGCAGAGTTTTACATTATGCTGCGTGCCAAAAACCCTCAGCTCTTCGCGACAGCATTTTATAAGCTTCGATGTAATTAGAGTAGCAGTTAGAGCTTTTATAGCCGCCTGGCTGTTTATGAAGATCGTGATATCCTCCCGTGATACCGTCGCCATTGACGCCAATAGGGCAGCTCTGGTCACTGCTAGAACCTCTTCCTGGAATACACTACTTTTGTCAGGGAGTCTTATTGAGCTGCTGAGTCCTAGCTCCTTAAGAAGACACCAGGACCCGTGCCTATGTCCAACTTGGAGACATCCGTGAAGATGGACATTTATTTTTTTGTCCCACTGTTCTCTGCTTGGAAAGATGCAAGAGAAGGGTTTGATGAAGTCCAGATACGGAATCATGTAATCAGATTCTATACTTGTACCCAGATTTGTGCAATATCTGGACGTATCCATATGACCTCGCTCTCCAGAGTTCAGACTGGTCTAATCTCAGAGCGCTCTTTGCTGGAGATTCTTGTATGTACATATGTAGCAGATTGAGAATTATCTCTAACCTTGCTGTCGGAGTTGATCTAAGTTGATGCAAGCTAATCTTTGTAGCTTGGTCAGAGCTTTGAGGTTAGTGGTTTTAGTTGCAGCTTGCCACCAGACTAAACCTCCATACGTTAATATCGGTCTAATAATCACAGAGTACAGCCATAGGATTATACTAGGCTTAGGTTCCCAGTTCGGACTCGGCAATAAATTGAAGGGTATACTTACATATATGTATGTACACATGTAGGTTTCTGGGTATCGTTTGGCTTGTAAGCCGGTGTTGTCGAAAAATTTGTGAGAGGCTAAAAGAGGGCCCTGCTTCCGTTTCTCGAGTTCCGCAAAATTTTGAAACAAAACCAAACCCAACAAACAGTCAAAAACTCACTAAATTATAAATTTTCTTAGTGATGCATAAAATATGCAAACATTTGTACATATTTAAATAGTTCATATAGTATCTCACCCCACTTTTTGAATATGCACACTCCCTGGGCGGAGATTGTTCGGGAAAATATCGACTGCTTGGTTTGAGTCAGTAGTGCACCAAGCAAATTGATAAACAAGTGCTAGCCTTACCTCGTAGTGGTGATCGCCGGACAGCTACGAGTGTTTGTGCTAAGTTTTGCAGATGTAGACTAAAAATACAAATGCGAACGGTCTAGTTGATTTGAAGAAATTCTAAGTGCTCGTTGGTGGCTCTAAAATTATTCAGCACTTTGTAGGTCTACAACATTTATAGATACCATGAACCCGTCAAATATTCAAGTTTGTCTTGAGAACAACCAGTAAACCAACCAACCAACATCAAGTCTACTTCTGATGGAACCAAGGTGTCACTTTCTGCACGAAGGAAGAAGGTCTTGAAAGGAATTCCACAGGTCTGCATTCTGTCGCCAATTTTCTGCATAGAGAGAGATTTTCAGAGCAATGCAATATCTTCGAGAAAGCTGCGTCCTGTCGCCAATGTTTTCGACTGAAAAAGGCTTTCACAGGGCAATTGTTGTTGCTGCTCTACGGCGCAGAGGCATGGACTCTGTCAAAAGCGGATAAGGTTGCTTTTGGCTTTTTCGAGAGGAAAATTCTTCGGGTGATTTTCGTTCGTTTCGTTGAACTGTACGGGCTGTACAGCGACATCGGCTTAGCCAGTAGAGTAAAGGTCCAACGACTGAGGTGGCTGGGTCATGTAGAGCGGATGGACGCCAATGCTCCGACCCGGAAAATCTTCGCAACTGCACCCGAGGGGCGGTGCAGTAGAGGAATACCGAAACTCAGGTGGGGCACGCAAGTGGAAGGGGGCCTCAACCAACTTGGCGTGCGAAACTGGAGACAGCTAGCTAAAGATCGAATTTGCTAGAGACGCTTGTTGGTTGAGGTCCGGGGTGGACAGGAGCGCCACCTTAAGTAAGAAAGCAATTCTAATCGAAGGTCAAGTTTAGTTGGGTGTCCGGCCCCCAGGGCGTTGTAGACCGGAATCCTTCTGTGGAGTTATTTGGTCTACCGCCACAGTTTTGTTAAACAACTGGTAAAACCAACCTCGTCTAGTCCATTGAGAAAATGTCCTCGGGGTTAGGCAATCCAAGAAACTTATAAAGCCCTTTTCTTACAAGATAATTCTAATCCTTGACAGGAACAACACGAGGAAGCTAGTGGGCTTCCTTACCGGCCATTGTGGCCTAAGATATCATCTCAACAAACTTAAACTTTGTTCAGGTACGGAGTGTCGGGTCTGTTTGGAAGAGGAAGAAACCTCAGCACGTTCTCAGTGAATGTCCGGGACTATACTGGCTACGTAGACGGATCTTTCATAGGGAATTCTGTTCGTTAGCGGTTTTTAGAAACTCGACTACAAATGACATACTCAACTTCATTAGGAAGGTAGTAAACCTATTGGCTAAGTAGACCGGAGACACAATAGATCTTTCTAGGTCGCAGTGTCAGGCATAAGGGCAGGGTCTTAAAAAAAAGGCTAATCGAACTATCGATAGCTCGCCACAACTTGTGCAACGTGGTTTCAAAAGACAGAAATCCTGTGTTTTGTTCAAAAATTTGAGGTGCCTTATAATTTTCGCATGTACTAAACAGACTCAAAATTCGAAATGATTTTCTTTCAAAATTACATATACACATTTCCACTGATTAGAAAACAATTTGTTGAAGCTACATTTTCTTCCATCATAATCGTTGAGATACATCGATTTAGAAGCAACCTTTCCGGTTCCGGAGGAAAACGGAAACAGATACAAGTTACGGCAAGAAAAACAACCACGATAAGTCATCTGTCAGCTTTTTTTTCGTCTATTTTCTTTCTCTACACAAAAACCATCCCCGCCTATAAAGCTACAGATGGTTGCATTCACAAGTACATACATAAATACTTTGTTTTGCCTCTTTGCTTGCCTTATTCCGTATACTCACCCCAATCGACAAGGGATGACTGTTGATTCTTTTCTCTCAATACACATGTCCCATTCAAAGTGAAAAGCTCTAGTTTCTAATGATAGCGTTAACGAACGATGTTGTTGATTTGGTTGAACTTCAATACCGGGCTGTGGCCAGTAGTTCTGCTGCAACTTACACACGTGTCCCACATATAGATTTCGCTAGTCTATGACGCTCTAAAGGGTTTATTATGTACTCGTACGTGTGTCAATACCATAAGCTAGCCGTATACACCCCTACGACATAACGACGATGAACAATAATAGTGAATGCATGCACTGCCCTCTCTGTCCCGGCAATGAAATTTGTTCGCAGTTTTGTCGCGAAACTCTTCGAGGTCGGTTGTCATTCGAGAGTGAAAAGACGTACGAAAGTGCATTTTTCTTTCAGTTTTATTTTTTTCTACTTATTTTCTTCTTGTTCATTTTAAATTCTTTTAATAAATTTTTTTTTCCTTGAGTTGAATTGTGGGGAAATTATTACTTCATCTCAAGACGCGAATGAGAAAAATCCGAAAAAGTGACATTAAACTGCGCAACCTCGTAATATACAGGGGAAAACGAGTGTCAGTAACCGAGTAACAACCCCAATACTATTTCCTTTGAGGAAGTCTATCAAGTGTTTACCAACGGGCGTGTGTTTGTTTTATTTATTTTTTTTTTTTATTTCCAAATAATTTTATCTATTCTTCCATAAAAAAAAATAAACAAATCTCTAGCTTAGTGCCAAATGTGAGTAAGAGTATGTGCCAAGTGCGTAGTGTAATTCTTACACTTGTCGCATATTACATGTTTTGTAATCGAAATCCACTTTATTTCTCTTTTATTCTATGCGGCTATAATGTAGGGCAGATGAAAAAAAAAAGCCGGGAAATGGGACATTTCCGTTCATGGCCACTGAACGAGTTCACTTGTGTCGTTTTGAAGTCGGCTTTGCACAGATTTGTGTGGTAGCAGCTTGTGCTGCAGCTTAAAAACCACTTTGTTGTACAGAAAGATTTTGTTTAAAAAGTAGAGAATGATGATAGGAGGTTGCAGGAAGGGGTGTAACATCCGCCGAAGGATTTAGAAGTTTTTCTTGAACCAAATTTGCGGTCTAATTCGAATATTTTCCAAGGAAAGCGTTTATTTTTGGAATTTCAAGTAGAAAATCGTACGTCAGCTCATTTAGGACTGGAGGAGGATTGTTTTATAATTTAGAAGAACAATTAGCATTTACACTTTACTAACGTACTTTATTCTTAAAATCACAATGGACCTTCAGGTCTCCGAGTGAAAGTGATGAAGCCTATCCATCACCCTTTGAACCACTTAGGAAGGAATTGGGAATGGATTGGTAAGAGTTAAGACATATAGTCATAAACCAGCGCGGTGAGTAGGTGTACAAGAGGCGCTAGAACTCTTAAGCGGAAACAGAGAGCTCTCGTCATTACGACCCTATATTTCGTCATTCAGACTTTGTATACATAAATACGTGTGTATGAAACTTAACAACGATGAAATGCAAAAGTCGCAATGACGGTCTACTAAGCCGCAATGATGAAAAGTGATGTCAAACCATGTTCCCTTTAACCTTGATAGTCCTATTATGCATACGTGTCATCAAACATAGCTTTTCGCAAAATATCTTGGCTCTTTCCAATACTTCCCCAATTGGCGTGACTCTTTTGCAACTGTTCTGCGTCATGCACTCCTCGGCCGACCCACTCTTTTGGCATCTTGTCTAACCAAATTCCATTGGATTGCGCAATTAGCAATGGAGCTGTTGCCTTTTTGAAATGTATGACTAATACGAGTACATTGTCACTTTCGTCATTGGACAATTTTGCCTATTTGTTCCTGGCCCTTTCTCTTGTAAATTTATTCGTTAGAAAGTTTTTTTTTTGGGCCAGAAATTCATTAAGCTGTTTTCTTGGCATCTAGTCACAAACGATTGCAACTTCATCTTGATATCGGAGATAATTTTTCCGGTACTTACTTACTGAGTTGGCCTTGCAGTTGCAGTTCAACCAGAAAGACTCTTTCCAAGTACAACAGGTGCAGAACGGTAACAGGTGACAGCAAGGATTCAATGTTAGACCAAGAACAGTCGTGGGTACGTTTTAAACTGATGACATTACCTTGTCATATTTCAGATAACAATCCAAACGATTTTCACGATTTTGCATTTCCAAATTTGGCTGGCAATATGTGGTTTAGCTCGGTTGAGACGATACTGCCAAGGTATTGAAAGCAGTCTACCCTTTCTACCTGTTATCTAACATTGCTAACTTGAGCTAATGGTAATGAGTCTGATCCGAAGCTGATGATTATAGCTGCAGCATGATGTTTGCCTCACTCCCAATACCCTCAGACTTTGGGTAAAGGTCCTTATACCTGCGTGATGATGAAATGTTAAATGTTTTAGTGATGTAAGAGACCATCGAATTTTTCCATTTCCCATTGATAAATCAGCAAGAGCACATCGATAAATCATTAATACTTATGAAAGAATGTAGCTTAGTCGAACTGGGGCTCGTATTGTATCTCGAATTTTTTTGACAGCCTTCCTCTATGGAGAACGTGATTTTCGCACTCCTCTGACAGCCATCCTCTGTATTGAATGTTGGCAACAGAATGCAGCTTTTTCGTCTCCACTGACAATGACCACCTTCCTCTTTGTAGAACCAGATTCAACGCAGTTGGTCTGGAATTCGTCTGAAGGCCTTTCTCTATGCAGAGCAAATTACCTAACTTTTACTCTATCAGGGATACCTCTCCCGCGTATTACAGCGCAGATTAATCCTCTATGACTATTGTACCTGCGTGTTGCTTCTGTTCCCTCATCTTCATTCGAAGTAGGGATCTTAGTTCACTGTTCGCTATACTGAATTAATTTAATCGATAAATTTGAAAGTTTCGGATAAGTTAGTGATGTGAAGACATCAACTTGTGTTCGTCCGGCAAGGTCAATTGAAAATTATCGTCGCCGTAGCTGAGAATGTGACTGAAAACCCAGGGCCTATCCGCAACCACTTTGAGTTGACACAAGAAGTGAAGCCAGAAGACCACGCTTACTTATTGAATGACCATATATACTTAGGGAAGCAAGCCCAGTTAGACGATCCTCATTCATTGTTAACCTTAAGAAGGTTTTAAAGCGACGCAAGATAGAAAACGACGATAGTTGTACAAGTTATAAGTTCAGCACATAAGTTAGGAGGTACGTCGTATGGAAAACGGCTTGGCAGCTAAGCTCTGAAAACCAGAAAGCGCTTGCATGTGTGTGAAATTTTAATTTTTCGTATTTTTTTTGAAAAATTGGCCGATGTAGCTACGCCTTAAGTATGGCCCTAAAAGGCTACCTATAGCAATGAGCTTTTGCACCGCTTTAATCATGTGCTCGGTGGTGCGACAGACAGCCACAGCGTTTAAGCACGACTATCTTGAGGTCGGAAGTTCGAACCGTACATTTAGCTTAATGTTTATTAAATTTTTTTACACTATCAATGGGGCCCCCCTCTTGTCTACCCCCTGTGTCAAAGCAAAGTCCTAAAACTATCTACTTTGTAAGTAGTTCTCCACTAGTTTCCTGTGCATTTAACTTCATTTAGTGAAAGACCTCAAATTTCGTCGTTTGAACTATTAAGCAAGTCATTTATGTTGCAAAGAATAAGTGTAAATCCTGTTCGAAGAAAGGGCCCATGTTTCATAATTCAACTTTTGTACCAATGTAAGTGGGTCAAATACAAGTTCATCGTTCATCCAGGAGACCAATGTTTCCAATAATTAAGAATTCGAACCATTTTACCAAGCAAAAACCCTCAAGATATTCATAACGCCGTTCTAACTGATACGCAAATTTTCTTTGGATATTTATAGTTTTTTAAGCTCAGTGAGAAAGCCCACAAAAACCGCCACATGCCGTTCTGGTTGTACGTAACAAACCTCTGAAAGGAATGTTTTCATTACGTACTCGTAATGCTGTCACGTGTTAAGGGGTTGTAAACATCAAATTTGTCACTTCTTGTTTCTGTGCTTATGAACTGATGGCATGCACATATGTAAATCCTATGCCCTAACTGGTGTAATGTCTAAAAGTGAATATATTGACCCATGACAAAGTTGTCAACGTGGTGTAAGTATTTTGTTTACCGTTGATGTCGTAGTTTGTTTTTTGAATGTCATTACTAGCTAAAGTCGTGGCGTGAAATGTTTGCACCTTTTTTCGTCTTTCTTTCTCTTATTGGTTTCCATTTACTACATTTACTACAAATGCGTCATTGTGGAAAGGATTTATAAAGGATGTCTATCGTTCTAAGACCGCAAAGTCCTTTATAATGAGTCCATCTTGATCTTTACAGGCGACTCTATTACTACTTACTTAGGTGGCGCTACAGTTCGGGGTGAACCTGGACCTGAACCAACAAGCGTCTCCAATTAGTCCGGTTAGCTAACTGTCTCCAGTTGCGCACTCCAAGTTGGTTGAGGTCCCCTTTCACTTGTGCGCGCCACCTTAGGCGAGGTCTTCCTCTACTGCGTTGTCCCTCCGGGTTGGACTCGAAGACTCTGCGAGCCGGAACATTTGTGTCCATTCGCTCTACATGCCCCAGCCATCTGAGTCGATGGATACGTATCTTCTTGACTAGGGTGATGTCGCTGTACAACTCGTAAAGTTCATCGTTGAATCTTCTCCTCCAGAACCCGTCAATGCAAACGGGACCGAATATCTTACGAAGAATTTTTCTCTCGAAGCAACCAAGGATATCTTCATCTGCTTTCGAAAGAGCCCATGCCTCAGCGCCATGATGATCAAGGGTTATATAGGGTCTCCTTAGTTTTTCGGGATACTACTCAATTGCCTTCTGAAGAAGCAGCGGTTGGCAAGAGTTATTCTTCGCTTGATTTCTGCGCTGGTGTTGTTATTGGATGTCATAGCGGAGCTGTGGTATACGAAGTCCCTTACTACCTTAAAGTTATAGTTGTCTACTGTGACGTTCTGTCCGATACGTCGATGTTGGGTGTCCCTTCTTGATGACAGCATATATTTTGTTTTGCCCTAATTGAACGCTAAACCACTTAACCACGCGCCAGTGACAGCGGCTCTATTACACCGAGAGTGAATTTTTCATAATAATCTGCAAGAGGTTTACATGGTGAACACAGGAAGATCCTAATTGGAAACCTTTTCGACTAATGTGAGACGCATTTTAATGTTCTCGAATCTTTGATTTGGCGATTACCGGAATAATAGAAATAATTAGTCAGTTTTCAGATCCCATGAGATGACCATTTTTGGTTACCTGATGCTTACCCTTGTTACGGTCTTTTGGGAAGTACTCAGTATCCCATGCATTTTTGTTGAATGAGCAGAGCTGTATTTTGCAGGGATGTCATAAATGTTCATTACTTCGCCTTTCTTGAGGACTCTTAGGGCTGGCTGCTGCAATCTCCGTTTTGCCAGGAGGTTCGGCTGTGTGTATTCGGGAATTTGTCCCACGGGAAGAGTCATTTGAGTTTGAAACAATCATACTCAACTTAAGTGCTTCAACAAAGTTGTTAATTGTTTCCTCCATCGCCGACTGACTTAACTTGACCGGGTTTTCTTCTTGAAAGTGCTGTAGAACATCCCACTGCTACAGCTTACTGAATTTAAGACCTGTCTCGCTAAAGCGTTAATAGGGATACGCTTAACACGCCTTACAATAGGTTGATAGATTATTAGACCTGATAGATTGTCATTTGTTCTCAGTGTCACAGCTCATAATTAGATTTCACTTTGAAAGTCACAATGCAGACGCCACGCTTCTAGTCACGAGGCACATTCAAAACAACTTACACTGCTGCTGCGGAAATTTTGCATGACTAAGACACTGTAACGCTGAAACCATCCCTTGTGATTGTATAATTCAGCTAAGCCGTCGATTTGTTGATTCCAATACATTCTACTGCATCGCACGTTTCGATTCGATTCTATGTTCCATTTTGCTTTCGTTATCACTTTTTGCGACTGAACGGATAGCTTGACTTGACTTCCGTTCTGCTGTAATGACTTGTACTTGATGTTATTTCTCACAAGTTCAAGCTTCTTTAAGTCCTAATTAGCGACACTTAAGATGTCAAATTGGATTTGGTAAACTTAGTGAAAGGTGAAGGTATGACTGCGTAAGTGTTGATTATTTAATAGACGAAACATGTACAGAAATTCGTTTCATAAAAATCTCAAACAAAAATGCATTCAAAAAGTGCAATATAATCATCCGACTTAGCGTTTAATTGTCAGAGCAATGGTAATAAAAAAAAATTACGTATACGCCCAAGAGTTTACTGTACCCATTTGAATGCGAACATTACAGAATATTTCACAATTTTTGTATCCAATAAAAAACCAAGCAAAACAGAAAAGAAATAAGAAATAAAACATTGGCAATCGAAAGAGCTTTGGAAGTTTGCCAAAAAAGTTGAGAAGACGCCAATTTTCCCAAACTCCATCCATCAAATCCAATAAATTCCAAGAAATTCAAAGAGATGGATTTCTTTAAATATTTTTGGAAAAATCATGTTCCAAACGAGTGCAGTTTAATTATTTATTACCGTGAGTAGGTTGCTAAATATGATGCAACAAAAATAACGGCATTTGTGACTCACTATTGCAATGTGAACTGTGTAACAAAAGGTTCGGAAAAATCCTGGAATCAAAAATGTTTGTCTGAGTGATTATGATAAGTGCATCGATTGCAACTTCCGGGGAAACATCCATTAACACAAACTGACAGGGAAAATCCAAGAAATTATCAATTTAATTAGAAAATCATTTAGATTATTCGCGATTGCACTTACATCGATATGATATAGTGAAGAGAATATTTGATAAGGTATTGTTTTACGTTTCTTGGGAAATTCCCGACTTTGAAAGCATAAATTCGCATCTAGTACTTAATCTAGTACTTAATGTTAACAGTGGAAGATAAAGTTACTTTCTTCGTGAATCAACCAGGATGGCTGTTCGACTATGTTTTTTTGCGAAATAGCCTGCTATAGTCCTCACTGTGTTTGAACGTGATCAATCGAAATTTTTTCGTTGGAATGTTCGTAATATCCTCGGACAAGTTATAGTACTTTTACGTTTTACCATTGTTCGAGTTGTTTTGAATTTTTCTTTAATTTTGCCTGGCATATTAACAGTTCTTCCATAGCTTTATCTTCCAGAATCACAGGTATACAGTCATTATTGGTTTTAAGGAAAATTGAGTTCAAGGATATGTCTTAGCACTTCGACTTGAGAAGATTCTTTGTGTCATTTCAGTGCTTAAACCTTATGAATAATAAGTATTCGTAGCGCACTTGGAACACTTGGACATTAACATAAGCACTGTGTCTTTTTGGGAAAGAAAAATCCCTTCTTAGGATAGGATTGCCACAAGACATGTTTGGTAGTTTTTTGAATATCTAAACACAGTCCATTGAGATCAGACGAAACTTTGTCAAGTTTATGAGATTATAATTAAGTCAATAGCGTCTTCGCTGGAAATCTGTACAGATTTTGACATCATTGAGAAGGACATTTTGAACTTCTTTCTATACCCCAATGGTTTCTGTGCTAAGAAAGATAAAAGTATGTATTGCACACAGATAGATTGCATAGATAAAGACTCCTAACTAAGGCGTATGTGTGGAATTGATATCGTAGCATGTCGGTAAATTTTCTTTCTACAGATAGCTGAATTGCTAAGCCACAGCTTGGCATATACGCTGAGACTATATATCATGGCGTTAAAATACAGGTTTTAGTCCCACCGCTCGAGGCGGTTATACTGATTGCCTTGGACCCCTATCACGGTTGGCAGCTCCACTCAGAATTTCTAAACCAATTCTTAAGTAAAAGTTCTCTCTCCTCAAAGTGAACTTTTAGGTGGTTAAAGGCGTTCCTCGAGTGGTGGAAATTGGACTGAAAGTCCTTCAGGATTATAAGTTTTGTTGTTATTGCTATTGAATCTCTTCTGATCCTCATGGGCTTATGGGCTTTGAAAGTTTCGCTAATGTCGTTCTCAGGGCCTAAGTGCCTTACGTCAAACCTAAATCTGTAGTCCACTTTCTCAAGTGTCATTAGGCATTCTGCGTTCATTTAAAACAGAAATGATAGAATGTTTTTCTGGAGTTCTTCTCCTGTCTTGATGATTGTCTTGTCATCTACAGGAAGTGCTGGATTAGGAAATTGCAGACACTGAGATTCAGAAAGTGAATGATCGATTCTTTTCTTTGTAAAATTGGTTTCGATTACGTAGTTAGTTGGATTGAAAACTTTAGTGATTGGATGTTGATTTTTTGTTTTAAGCTTACTTACTTACTTAAGGTGGCGCTACAGACCGGGGTAGACCTGGGCCTTAACCAACAGGCGTCTCCGGCCATCTCGATATTTAGCCAGTTGTCTCCAGTTTTGCATTCCAAGTTGATTGAGGACCCCTGCCACTAGCGTGCTCCACCTAAGTCGCGGTCTTCCTTTACTGCGCCGTCCCTCGGGTGTGGATTCGAGGATTTTCCGGGCCGGAGCTTTGGTATCCATCTGCTCTACATGACCCAGCCCCCTCAGTTGTTGGACCTTCACTCTTCTGGCTAAGTCGATGTCGCTGTCCGAACTGGCCATTCAGTTCGTCGTTGTATCTCCTCCGCCATTCGAAAAAGCAAAAAGCAACCTCATTCGCTTTTGACAGAGTCCATGTCTCTGCGCCGTAGAGCAGGACTGGGATGATTAAGGTCTTATACAGGGTCACTATAGTGGTCTGTTTTAAGTATACCACTTAATATATGGGGCAAAGCTTTAATCTGGAGCTGTGATCGCATATGCTTTGTCAAACGTGATAACTGGTAACTATGTAGATAGTGCAAGCCCTCATAAAAGATTAAGTGAGTACTTTGTAAATATTTTTTAAAACTTATCTACGCACTTCTAAGTTCAAGAAACTACTTGTGATTTTCTCCACCCACCGACATAATTCCTTCACAACTTCCTCAAAGTCTGTCTACCTGCTTTTGATACGTAATATTTGATTTAATAAGAACAAAAGAATAAGATAAGATAACAGTAAGTCTCCCCAAGTAATTGTGTACGTTATCTATCACAATAAAATAAATGAACTTAGAGATAAAATTTTATTGACTTTCACAATAGACTTTGATTGTCTTACTCAATCCCTTTTTTCTTTTTGAATTTCAGGCTCGCTTAGCACATACAATGTGATTAAAATCAACGCCCATACAAGGGAAGTGGAACAAGTACAATTAAACAAAACACAAGCCAAAAAGAAAAAAAAAAACACGAAAAATGATTGCAACCGATAAAACAATCATTACACCCCCCAGCGATGATGATACTTCGCAATCAAAGTCCAAACTGTTAATATCCTCCGATGAACAGGATGATTGTGTGACGAAATTTGAAGACGCCAACTGTGATACGGACGGAGATGAGGAGGAATTTGAAGATACCGAAATTAGTGATGCTGATGATGATGCACCAACTGATTGGATAATTGATCATACCAAAGATGCAAATGATAATAATGCAGCTGCCAACGCAGCAGCCATGTACCTGAACGATCTGGTGCTAGATCGAGATGAAGAGGATGAGACAATCAACGAGTTGGTGAGCGCATCCGAAGCCGATGGTCAATTGATGGAGTGGTGAGTGTAATGTAACGTTACGAATGAAGTATTTAATTGTAAGACAAGTGCCTTAAGTGGTAACTGATTGTGTGAATAATTGAATTCGATTGATGTAGCCTTGTCCACATACGAGTAGTTTTTACTCTGATTTGTGGCTGTAGAAGGGTCATGAGAACTTTATTTTTGATGGAAGTGCTCTCTGGCCTTGGCCAGTTAGTTTAGGCAGGAGGTCCCACAGAGCCTAAATTTGACGTAGGTACTCAGTATATGTATTCTTATCCCGGAAAGACAAGATAAAGAGACAGATTTTACCGACAGTATTTTGAAGGATCGTTTGGCAACATTTTCCTGATGGAGGACACGACACACGGTTTTCAGTAAGTCGGATTATTAAGCAATGTCGAGTATGCCTGTCATTAGTGACAACGTACTTAATGGTCTCCTCTGGCGCCTCTTTCAACGCAGTACAGGAGCTACGCCGGATTTTCGCCGCGATCTGCTAACAACCTCAGGAACAGAACTTGGCAGGAAGCCGACGGTGAACTGGTTGCCTGGTTTTTAGTCGTTAAGCACTGAGGGTTTGGTTAGTTTGACTGAGTGTTTTGATATTTCCCCTTGTTATTCTTAGAAACTCTGACCAGGTTACACAAATGGTTTTGATCTTCTTGCTAAACTCTCTGTATGAGATACTGTTCGAAGCTCGGATTAATCTCGTTTATACTTTAAGCTTTGATCCCAGTTTAAGGAACCTATTCAACAATTGGTATGCAAGGGCGTTATTCAGGTCTTGAGCAGCTTCCTGCCATTGTCCCCTTCTGAGTTTAAAAGTGTTGACGTTATTTAAAAGAACAACAAACAAATCTTGTTTTCTATATGGTCTACCAGCTTTTAACTGTTTACTTCTCTTCTCTCATTTCAGTTCCCAACAAAACCGCATGCGTGTAGCATTCGGCATAATTCTCAGATTGGTGCTACCCCTAGCGAATGGTGTCGCTCGTGGACTCAAAGGCATTCGTGATGTTCGCTTTTTGCGAGCTCTTCGAAATCTAGCTTCCAGTCGACAGGCCTTAACAAATGCATTAGCCTATGCGGCTAATACGATTTCCATGAGTTTGTCCTCAGTTCAAGGTAAGATCGAATTGGAAAGCCTAAGTCATAGCCATTCACCTCATTGCATTTCTTCTTACAGTCTCCCACCGAATTGATCCTCTGTTAAAAATGATGAAACTCAAACGTGGTGATGGCATGATTGAAAGCATTCCGGACAGTCCAGTACCGCCATTGTCACCGATACTTCGTGAACCAAAGGGGGGGCTTGCAATGTCCCCCTGTGACAATCATGAAGATGCCAAGGCCAAAAACTGTTGCACTATAGACATACTAGCAGAGCCGCCACCTGGTACACCAATTCGTGCTGATATTGTACTCATCCATGGTTTGCATGGTTCCTTGGTGAATACCTGGAAACAGGGCCTCTGGAATAATGATCGAAGACCTGAGCATTTTGAACGACCACCAAAGCCGGAAGTGAGACCTCCGAAACGTCCAAGACATTCCCGATCAAACATCATGGTGCCACCGCATAAAGAAAAAAGAAGGCGCTATGCAGATCAAGAGCATTTTGCTTCTTTGAGCCTTGATACTGATGATCCTGGAAGTGAACACGAAAACAACGGGTATGTTTGCATCTCTTCTTTTTCCTCAAAATGTCCACTTATGTATATTTTCCCCATTTTAGATTCACCTATGAGTGTGGTAGCCCTGGAGAGGTTCGCTTTTGTGATGGCATGGAGTACTCGTTCCCATCGTTCCGCCTCCGCTTAGAAAACCACGGTCACTTGGTCAATCCTGAGTATGAATCCACGGCAAAAAACAACAACAATAACAAAAAGCCTTCTATAAACGATCCCAATTATTCCAAATGTTGGCCTGGAGATTGGCTACCGCTAGATTGCCCTGGTGTACGTGTGATAGCAGTCAATTATACAACCGACCAATATCTTTGGAGGCCCGTCTGGAAAAAGAAGGAATCAAGATCGAGTTTGATTGAAAGATCTCGAGAGATGGCAGAGCTCCTGATTGAAAACAAAGTCGGCTATGGCCACCCGATTATATGGGTTGGACATTCGAAGGGTGGCATTTTTGTGAAACAAATTATTGTCGATGCCTGGGAGAGTGGAAGATTAGCAGCAGCACCATTCTGGCGATCAGCGAGAGGTGCATTCTTTTATTCCGTGCCACATCGTGGATCGCATTTAGCTTCAATAAACGCACCACTATTGAGGCGATCTGTGGAGTTGATTGATATTGAAAAGAGTGAGTGATAGTCAAAAGGTTCCCAGGGAACTTCTCTACAAAGTATTTTGTTTTGAATTTCAGACAGCAAATACCTTTTGGACCTTCATAGAAGATTTGTTGGACTATATCAAATGGGACACCTGAAGATTGAGGTCTTTAGTTTCGTTGAAACGGCGTTGACGCTGATGTCCGTGTTGTATTTGAGGATTGTTGGTGTGGACTCAGCAGGTAAGTGGAAAAAGAAAATCTATTTTAGGGCTTCATTGAAGGTCTTTCAAGGAGGACCACTCTGTGGCATTCTTTGACACGTTTCTCTGTTTTAATTTCAGATCCCGGTATAGGAGAAGTGTGCGGTCTTCATTTGGACCATCGACAAATTTGTAAGCCTCGAAGTCGTGAGTGTATTTTGTACAAGGAGCTCGTCAAGATGATTAACAAAGTTTGTTAGCATCCTGAGAAAATTAAGCCGGTTTTATTGGTCAACAAAATAAGAAACATTCTTTGTTTTTTCTTTTCTAATTTAAAAAAACAATTCGTTGTAAATATTTATAAACATTTAAGAAAAGAAATTCAATTACACACATACATACTATGTACATGAATGTGTGTTCGTAGTTTTTCAGCTTTTTACTAGACATTTAGTGTAGAGATTATATATTAACTGTTATCATTAAAAGGATATATAAATGTTCAGGCATTGCCACAATTAAGGATATTGTTTGTGCAGTACATGTGATTGTTTTTTTGTTTTTTTTTGTTTAAAGTAAAAAAGAGGCCATTTTTTTTTTGTTAAAGAAGGAAAAGGAAAAGGAGAAAACGAGGTCATCATAGATGACATTTTGAATAACATATGATTGTTAGATATTATTAATATTTAAGAAAATTTCCTTTTTTGTATTCCTTAAATTCTATTTGTTATTGTTTGTAAAATACATTGAGTGTTACAAAATGCTTAGGATTGCTTAAAACACTATTTATGACAATCTTAATTAAAAATTAAAAAAACAAAGAACATGAAAAACAGACGTGAATGAAATTTTATTTAACAGAATTGTTAAAGCAATTTTTAAAAATTTGAATGGTGTTCTCAGAAGAGGCGAGAATTTCAAATCGATCAAACAAATTAATGGGTGCTAACGTCAATGACGAAGGATTTACTTTCAATTTCGACTTGTCAGTAAGCATCAAAACAACAGTTGATCATATCAATCTGTTGAGCTTTCTGCAAGACAACGTTTATTCCTGTACTCCATCGCCCTCAAGTCTACATTCTACAAAAGTACAAATATCAACAGGATTTGAAACACACGAGAGTTGGTGCAACGTCACGATAAATTCTTTAGGCAAAAAAACCTAAAGCTACTTTGTTCCAAGACCACTTGTCAAAATGACAAGACGTGAATGTATTTCGCCGGCATTTGGTTCGCTTTTGCATAGATTCAAGTCCTGCAATGTAAAATCGAGAATTTTCTTGCAATTAAAAGTCGTGAACTTAGAATTAATTGTTTCTAATCAAATAAATCATTTTGCTTTGGCACAAATAAAGAATAGAATGATATCTACCATGTTGTGTTCTTGGTGTTTATTGTTGATTAACATTTTGAAGACCAACAGGTGAAAGTGAAAAGTGAAGTGATTCCTTGAACATTATCGTGTAATTAATGTACAATTGGTGCTTGATGTTCTTTCTTTGGACTCCAAAATCTACAGAGTTTATTAGTTGAAGTTAAGGTATGTTTCTACGGATAAGCTGTTTCATATATTTGTTTATAGGTTTCTTATATCAATTTTATTTTCACACACTGTATTTGGCTTGACAAGGATTTTTTTCTGATTGGAAAATTATCTTCTAAAAATTGTAAAGATCCACTTAATAACCAAAATGTTCCCACATGTCTTGTCCAAACATCATTTTATCGTGAGGAGGGCTTGAGCTTTAGGTGTTCAGGTAGTATCTATTGTACAAAGGTTACGTAGGCAATGCACCGCTCCGTCGGCGTTGTTTTGTCAATTTGCTTTCAACAGTATCGTTTACATACTTCTTTTCAACCTTTCTGTGCACTACCCATCATTTGCCTGGGTATATCGTCTGGCTCTCGAAATTCCTCACCAGTGTTCCTCTTTCAGCAGGTGTATCTCTGTTTCATCCCGCGGCATTATTTCCGTGCACTTTGATGACCGGTGTTTTAGTCGAGCCCAAAATACATTGGTCTTAAAGTTGAGCTTGCTACTTGTCTTTTGTGCATTGATACGTCCAAGCTATATCAGGTGATGTGAATTGGAGAAAGTTGTTAGACAAATGTTGAATTGGGAGGCTGAGTTCAATCCCTACTAACTTATGATGGCGTTGCAGTTTGAGGTGAATCAAACAAGCTTGGTCAATGGCTATGTGTCTTTCGTTTCATACACCAACTTTGGTGAGAATCCTTTTTTTTTAAGTTCTGACGAGGCCGATGTCGCTGTAAAGCTCCTACAGTTCGTCGTTGTATCTCCTCCTCCACTCACCATCTATGCAGATGGGACCGAAAATCACCCGAAGAATTTTCCTCTCGAAACAGCCAAGAGCAACCTCATCCGCTTTTTACAGAGTCCATGACTCTGCGCCGTAGAGCGGGACTGGGACGATTAAGATCTTATACAGGGTCACTTTAGTCGTTCGAGAGAGGGCTTTGCAATTCAATTGCCTTCTTAACCCAAAGAAACAGCAATTGGCAAGAGTTATTCTTCGTTTGATCTAAGCGCTGGTGTCGTTGTCTGAATTGTATGCGGAGCCTAGGTAGACAAAGTCCTTAAGTACTTCAAAGTTATAACTGTCTATTGTGACTTTTTTTCCGAGACGTCGGTGTTGAGTGTCCTTTTTTGTTGACAGCATATACTTGGTCTTGCCTTCATTGATCGCTAAACCCATCTTCGCCGCCTCCGTCTCAATACTTACGAACGCACCAGTAACATGACGCTGCGTTCTTCCGATTACGTCAATATCGTTTGCGTATGCGAGGAATTGGGCGGACATTTTAAAGATTGTGCCTCTGGTGTTGGCGCGTGAGTTCTGTACTATTCTTTCAAGAAGGATGTTGAAGAGGTTGCATGACAGCGCGTCGCCTTGTCTCCATTTTTTGACATCATAGATCACGGTGAGGTCTTGACTCACAATGATGGAGCAGCGTGCATTCTCCATCGTCATCCTGCACAAACGAACGGCTTTGGGGGGGATGCCAAAACTAGACATTGTTCTGTATAGCTCGTCTCTATAGATGCTGTCATACGCGGCCTTAAAATTAATGAAAAGGTGGTGGGTATCTATTTGAAGTTTTTGGGTTTTCTCCAAGATCTGCCGCAGTGTGAATATTTGGTCGATGGTGGTCTTTCCTGTCCTTAAGCCACATTAATATGGACCGATCAGGTCGTTGACGAACGCCTTCAGCCGGTCACACAACACGGCAGATAAGATCTTTTAAGCGATGTTAGGAAGACTGATGCTTCTGTAGTTGGTGGAGTTCAGAGGGTCTCCTTTCTTGAGGACCGAGCAAACAATCCTGAGGTCCCATTCATCGGACATACCTTCTTCCGACCATATTTTACAGATGAGTAAGTGCATGCTCCTCACCAAGTCATCGCCTGCCGCTTTGAACACCTCGGCAGCTAGCCCGTCAAATCCAGCAGCTTTGTTGGAGTTAAGCTAAGATATGGCTATCTTTACTTCGTCCAGTTCGGGTCGACGGAATTGTTGCTCTTCGTCGTTCAGGTTGAGTGGTTCATTCTGCCTGACAGCGGGATTTGATTCATCGTCGTCGTTAAACAGTCTGCAGGAGTAGTACTTCCATATCCTCAGCACCGACTGCGATTCGACTACGATGTTCCCTTGTTCATCCTTGCAGGCTTCGGTTCGGGCTCTGTAGCCTTGATAGTTTCTTTTTTACTTCCGAATCTCATTCCTGAAGTAACATATCTGTATTTCCTCGATAACGCTCTTCTGATGTTCTTTCTTTTTCCTCCTGAGAAGTCGGTGTTCGTCTCTCCTCTTCTGCTCGTAGAGCTCGCGAGCAGCTCTGGCCTTTCTATGCAGCACCGCTTTGTATGTCTCTTGTTTCGCTGAATGTGCTTGCCAACACTCGACGTCAAACCAGGGGTTTCGTTGCGGTGGTCGAGTGAAACCCAGCACGTCAGAGGCGGCATCTTTGATGGCTTTTTGGCAATATTGCCACTGGTCTTCAATGCTTGATGCTGTCGGCATAGGACTTTTTGAGAGATTGAGAGAGACTCGATCGGAAAAGGATCTGGTGATCTCTTGCGATTGCAGCCGCCTTCACTTCCGCGCAGTCTTTCCTTGTAATGGCGGTCTTCGGGAAATCCCCAGCCGTACCTTGGCTACAAAAAGGTAATGGTCCGAGTCAATGTTGGCCTCTCGGAACGTACGGACATCCATAGTACTGGAGGAGTGCCTTGCGTCGATTGCAATGTGGTCAATCTGGTTGACAGTTGATTGATCAGTAGATCTCCATGTTATTTTGTAAATATTCAGATGCGGGAACCGCGTACTATCTACGACAACATTTCGCCCCGCAGCAAAGTCGATCAGCCTAAATCTGCTTAAACTATTAACCTTCCTATACCCGCGTCAAAAAATATTACACGTATACCCGAAACTCAACAGCCCGTAGTTTCTTTTCTACTTCGAATATTTTTATGAAATTTGTTTTAATCACTAGAGTGATATATTGTTAACGAAATAAAACAAGTTTATATTTGTTATTGTATTCAACAAATAAATGACAGTCTTTTTATTAAGCCTCTTAAAAGAGGTACTTTTTCATTGGTCTCACAGACCAATGCGCGGGTATAGGAAGGTTAAAGGTCCTTAAATTCAGAATTTAATCATCTCAAGTTCAAAACAAAACTACCTGTAGTATTACAAAAATCGTTTATTGAACATATATTTGACAATATCTTTCTTAAATATTGCTAATATACAATTTATATATAAGGATCTATATATATAGTTTTATTGTTTTGTTACGACTAACCAAGTAAAGCCCTTGTTTTCCTTTTTCATATTTTTTTTTTTCATCTTCGTCTTCTTCTTCATCTTCTACAGCTATCACTTAATCCTAAAATAAACCTTTGATTTTGGAAAAAAATTATATTTTTCGTTCATCAATTTATACAAAGTTTTCATGTAATTTACAAAAGTTTCCATTAAATTTTTTTTAAATCAAAATATAATAAATGTAGTTAATTTCAATAAACAAACGTAGTAAGAGAGAGAGAGAGTGATTGTGTGTGTGTGATAATAAACAATTTTTCTTTTTCAAAGCATAAAAGAGAACAGGAACTATTTTCATGAGTTCAATTAGTGGTTTTTTGTTATACAAAACTAAATAACAACAAAATAAGTAAAAGAGTAAAATAAATTTAAAAAAAAATTGTTCTCAAGTAAATACAATGTATCTAGTATAACAGAGGGTGTGGCATCCTTGTGAAACATCACAAAAATCAAACAAGCAAAACTTCGTTTTGAAATGTTTTCTGATTTGACAAAAAGTATAAAATATTGCTCTGGACGAATAGTGAATAGTATCTCTAGCGCACAAGAGAGTCCAAGTCGAAATTAACATTCTTCGGCTTCGATAATTTGATTAAAGTTATTGATCGTTTGATTATTGTTCTCGATGATCGTGTCATTGAGGAGGTTTAACGATTTGGTTTTCTCACTACCAATGGTATGATCACGATCATCATCGTTGATGGTGTTTTCTTGATATGGGATGCTTTCGGAATCCTCTTCTTCATCATCATCCTCATCATCCTCATCATCTTCATTGTCTGCTTTTTCGTCGATATGACATGTGGGAGATGTCATTGGACGTGCTGGTGGTGGAGATTCACGCTCC
Source organism: Matsumyia berberina (assembly GCA_917880715.2). Lineage (NCBI taxonomy): Eukaryota > Metazoa > Arthropoda > Insecta > Diptera > Syrphidae > Matsumyia > Matsumyia berberina. The sequence continues at coordinate 54,371,416 of OU862870.1, forward strand.
TCATTTTCCTCGTAGATGACATCACAATTTGTTGGGATTGTTTTGGGTGGAGGCTTTCGGACTTGTGATTTACTTTTGTTTCCATTACCTTGGAGTTCTTCCATCTGGATTTGCATTTCTCGCAGGCGATCGGTTAGCTCAAAGAGATCTCTTTCTTGCGACTCACAGCGACTACGAAGTTCGGCGATTTCTCGTAGATCTTCCGGTCGTGGATCACGACGCTCGTAACGCATTCGCATTTCTTCAAATCTGACAGAGAAAAAAAAAGGAAACAACTTCAGCGTCATATTTAACGATTGGAGGGGTTACAAACTAAGACTGCTACTAAGCATAACAGTTGCACATACAATCTGACGAACAACCATAGAATACAAAAGAAAATTGACAACAGTCAACAGTTACTTACAAATTTGTCAGACATCTGCACTTTCGATGCAATTGTTCAATCTCTTGTGCATTGCTAATGTCACGCTTATCGAGGGATGCTTTCTCCGTGTCATACATTATTTTCAAGTCCGCCAGGTCGTGTTGGTGACGCGTCTCAATATCACTGGGGTTAATAAGTTTTTAATTGGTTGTTTTTATTTTTTTTTTATTAATTTGAAGAGGGGAAAAGAAAGGAAAGAGAGTAAACAATTTGATAATCATAAGCGTGTTTAAGAATTTATTATATATGTTTTATTGTTGTGTTAATGTACGATGCTAAGGAGGTTAAAATGGCGTAACCTGGAAATACGGGTATGAAATATGGGAAAATAAGTCATATATGCAAACTTTTAACGCAGGTGAGACAGTGATGAACTTTGACGTGAATGAGTAATTTTCAACTTTTTCTAGGGCGTATGAGTGTCAGTTTTAACTACGTTGAGAGTGTGGGCACTTTTTGGAGATTTTTATTCACTTTCTACTGAAGTCTGGCACAAGCTACTGCTAGATTCTGCACACAATGCCGAGTTTGTAGGGAAGGTATCAAAATTTGTCTTAGCTTACTTCTAAAAACGTAGCCAAATAGGTACCTTCGGTATCGTCGACAAAAATCTAAAGCATTCCTTCATTCTTAACCAAGAAGACAGCAAGTACGACACAATACTGCAGATGCAGGTCTTTTAAAGATAAAATTAAAATCTTTCTTGCTGGGTAGTACTACCACTACCATTACTTTGGTACTACTGGGCACCCAAAATAGGGTTCAGAGCCAAATAGTGGGCGTTATGCGCCTTTTCTCACTGGACAATTCTCCCGTTTATTACCTTCAAAATCGTTGTGTCCAAGGCTGCAGGCTACAATAACCTTGTTTGTTGTCGCAAGGTCTTCGAGGAGAGCGAGAAATTCTTATACGAGCTTTTGGCCCGGGTTCCCTTAATTTTTCGTACACGTTAGACCTAAAATCTAGCTTATGGCTGATTGGTCGATAAGTGATGTGAATCTCCTAACAAAATATATTTTTGTCTGCCACGCACTATGGCGAAACGATCGAACAATAAGTGCTAGGCAGTTTTTTGATCCTCCACACATAGTCGACACAAGCCCAAAGGATTTGTGCCCAAATTGTTGAGGTGTTGAAGGGATTGTTTCATCTATCACCACTCGACATTTTCGGCAGACAAATGGCAGCTAGTGCAGCCATCCGCCTCAAAGCAACATCACAGTGGTCTAGCAAAGATTTTGGCCTAGCCTTCATTTTGGAAAATGTCAAAATCTCTCCCAAAAACTTGGACTACATCACACCCAAGCTAAGTATTGACAAGAATTTCGAGGTAACCATCCCTCGCAGGTCATTCTGGGACGATGCATTCTCAGAAGACAAGTCGATTCACTTTTACACCGACGACGGTTCAGAAACTAGCACCGGGTTGGTGGTCTTTTCTCCGACAGGCTTAACCTCAGCTTAGTGTTCCGTCTTCCAAATCATTGTAGCGTGTTCCAGGCGGAAATCATGGCGATCAGAAAAGTCTTATCTTGGCTGAAGAAAAACGTGATATCAGCCACGGATTTCCGCATCTTTTCGGACAGTCAAGCGGGACTGAAGTCCTGGGAATCAGTCGCTTCAAATTCACTAATAGCCCTAGATTGCCGATCGTCTCTTATAGAGATGGCGGAGCAATTTAATATTCGTCTTTGTTGGGTGCCAGGGCAAAGTGACATTCTAGGGAAGTGCAATGCTGATGAACTTGCCAGATGTGGAATAACATTACCTATTGGGTCTGACAAGGGCACCTTAGGTATACCAATCGCTACTTGTAAACTGAAACTAAAGCTAGATGCTATCGAAAGATCAAATCTTCGGTGGACAAGTGGTACAACATGTCTAGCGACAAAGCAGATTTGGCCAAAGCTCGACCTGAAATGCATATTAGCACTATAATAGGTGTCATTACTGGACACTGTCTAATAGGCAAGCATGCAACAAGTCTTGGCGTCTAAGGAAAGGAAGTCTGCAGAAGCTATAAGAACGAGGAGGAGGAGGAGATTATTCTCCATCTTCTTTGCACCTGTCCAGCTCTCTCCCGCAAACGAAAACTCCGCCTTTTTCTATACCAACTTAGGCGACCTGATAAACATCGATCTAACTCTAAGGGTGTTGGCTTTAGTTGGCAGGCACTTCAGTCTAATCTAACCCAACCTAAGGGATTGATGAGGAGGGAACTGTCCTGCACTGTTCTGAAGAAAACGATTTTTGAGACGCGAGGATACTTGGAATAATAAACTCGAAAAGTAGGACCTAAAGTTTATCGACCTGTTATGATGGAGATTTAAATGGCTGCATTAGTAAGGATACAATATATTTCAATTGGACAATGATGTGATGTGCCCATGGCAACCCTGCTTTGTCTACATGTGCTTGTGTGATTTTTAACTCGCTTTTCTATGAACATTAGACCAAATACTGGAACGCTTAACCCACAAGTGAAGCGTGTCCCATCGATACTGCCCTTCGACTTCCAAAAATAATTCAAATTAAATTTTGTCAGTTCATCATTATCCCGCGAATAGAAATTTTAAAATTTAAATAATTTTCAATTTGACATAAACATAAACAGCAAAGGTGAACAATAAACATGCGAATGCAATACGAGTTGACATTGTCATATACAACACAAGAATCGATGGTATGAAAGGACACGCTCCCTTTGTGATCACGAATAAAGCAGAAAATGGTGAAGCACCATCTGCTCGCTTCATTCTGTAGAAAAAGAAAGTAAAAAATACAAGACAATACAACAAACAAGACATTACAAAAAAGAATTATACATTGTTTCAAAAAAAAAAAATAATAATTTCAACACTACTGTTTATGTCAAGCAAAAAAGAGTAACAAACGATGCACAACAGATAGGCCATCTGCGTGTTTTCCCTTGGAAATACACACACATCATTCGCTGAAACGATGTAAAATTTTGAAAAAAAAATCTTCTTGCGAAGTTTCGAACCAAAATATTTATGATTTAACGAGTGATTTTCTGATTAAGGCGCGCGAAAAGCTGTCAAGTGTTTGCGACATGATTACTTACTGCAGGCGATTTTCAGCTTCCTCGAGTTTTTTTCTGTGTCTCACTTCGAGCTCTTGGATGGCTTCCTCCTTTTCGGTGATTAATTTCTGCCATTGTTGTTCTGAAAATAAATTTTTATATTCAGAATCGTAGCTAAAGAGTAGAGGGAAACATCCTAAGTGAAAGTGTGGGTAGATCCTAACATTTAAGGCACTAAGCGACTGAGTAAGGCGAGCAAACCTTGGTCCTTGGCTGAAATATTAACGCTCACAGGGGATACTGACATCAGTGCTTGAGACGAGTCTCTGTTTGACTTTATAACAACGTGCGCTTTTTTTTATGAAGTGAAACGAAGGGCTCAAGGTAATTTTTACCAATTTTCTCTGTTCCATCAAGGCGATTCGTGTGTCGAACAAGGCCTGTCTGTTTGACCATCGCTGGATGTTTATTTATTTGGAGAGATACCGAACCGCTAAATCGTCTCTTTCGTGAATGCATAACTCACCACGTAAAAACGGGACGATTTGGCCCCAGAGTGCTCGTTCTTACGTTACGAGTTATACGTTCACGGAAGAGACAAATTGGACCGTGAGGCCATCCCTTTTCGTCTCCCTTCCACTCAGAATTTTAGTTCTGGGTATCCTTCGAATTTCTTCGCAGTTCCTCCCTTATATCGAGTCCTCGTGACATCGTTGACATTTTGCCCTGCTTTCTTCTCAGCCTTAAGGCATAGTCCGAAAATGTCATATCCACCGGCCCCATTTTCCTATGGCCCAGTGGATAGCGCTACAAACCATTTGAGCTTTCCCCGCATGAGACCTAAAACTTCTCTCTTGATGCAACTGGCAGACACTTTTATCTCCATTTCGGCGTGTCAGCCATTTGCCTTGTTTGCCCACTTTTATGAGTATTCATTCGTCGCCCATTTCTATATCATTTAACGAATCACTCTCCTGCCTTAAGCCCCTGCCACGCAATGAGCGGCAAAGCGGCAGAAAATTTGCTCAGAAATGACCATTGTCGCTCAATGACTGCATGGCCACAACCATACGATTTCATACGTTTTAATTTTGCCGCTCTGCCGCTTTGCCACTTGACGCTCATTGCGTGGCAGAGGCCTAAGGCAGTGTGGGGTTTGAGTCCGTTAAACTGTGTCAGCTTATTCTGAGCTGCTCATGCATTGAGTTTCAGCACTCATTTCGCATTGAGAGGTTTTAAATAAATTGGCAGTAACTGTTAATTGTACCCACTACGATTCTAAGATTGTTCCGATCAAGGTTCGTAAGAAACCGATGGGCAGGATAAACATTTTGAATATAAAAATTCCTCAACTTACCTATTTCCTTTCGATGTTTATCAGTCAGCTCCTGTGTGGACAGTTGCAGTTCCTTATTAAATTCGTCCTGCACTTGACCAAGTCGTTCACGGAATTTCTCCTCCATTTCGAGTTTTTCTGTTTCGAACTCCTCACGAAGGGTTTCTGCTTGAAGCACTGAAAATTTAAGTCCTGTTCGCATGTACATTTCGAATATCTTCATCTTACCAACTAATTTCTCTCGCTTTTCCTCTTCCCGGCACATGGCCGTCTGATAGTCTCTATCAGCGCGGTCCAAATGCATTCGGGTCTGTAGAATAGCATTGTCTGATTTTTCGCGTAATTCCATAAATTCTTCGTTTCGCTGTTGCAATGCCTCTCGTAGTTCTAAGAGCTGTAAGTAGGGAAAAGACGGTTTGGTAAACCTATGAATTGAATAAGTCAGCGTCCAATACCTCAGTTCTCAGTTCTTCTTCATTCGCTGTGTATCTGGTTGTGAGTGCTTTCAGTTCTTCTATGTGTTCGGCTTGAAGTTTATCTAGTTCTTCTCGCCTATCATCAACATAGACGGACTCAAGTTCCATCTTCAGTCTTGTCATCTCTGTTCTGGAATTCAAAATGAAGGCATATTCAAGAGCTGACACTCAGAAGCGAGTTCAGTTTGACTTACAATAATTTTTTTTCCCATAGGGCTGCAGCTTCATTTCGAACCTCATCGATCCTCTGTATCATCTGACGTTCCTTGTCGTATATAGCACTAATAAAAGGCGAAGCATTTGTCAAAGCTATATGAAGTAAAGACTTAGGTGCGGGACAGCTGAGAAAGCAGATAAATAGCAAAAAAAAAAAAAAAAACGCTTGGGAAAGTTAAAAAGCTACAATGGTCTTTTGTTTGATTAACCCAAGGATGGATGCGATTTTTATTGTTAAACTAAGATGATGGACTTGTTTCTGAGAATGTTTTCGGGGAAAGTTAATTGTCAGTGGGAGGCTGCAGTTCGTCTTGTTAAAAAAATAGTCGCGCACACACACAGAATCCTCGCATCACTGCTTCAAACTTACTTATCACACTGATACTTAATCCTGCGAACGCTTTCAATCTGTTCTTCCAGATTCTCATTGGCAGTGATCAAGTCGGCCTTTAGCATTTCAATTTGTTCCCTCATTGATGAAATGGAATTCTCTTGATCAGTCGTTAGCCCGCGAAGTTGATTAGCTTCGGCTTCGTAGGATTTTAGGTGAAGAACTTCATGAAGTTTTTCCTCGGCTTCTTGCTCGATTTGGAGACCTTTTTCAACGGCTTCTTTGCGCAGATGTTCGGCTTTGTCGAGTTTCTCCTTGCAGGTCTTTTGCATTTGTCGCAGTTGCCATTCACAGTCACTCATGAGATGCTCCTCGCGATCTAAATTTAAAAAAAAAGTTTTGAAAGTCTTGTTGGAAGCTGAACAATTCTCAGGACTCACCAGCATTCTGCGTTCTCAGGGTTTCAAACTCATTGTGCCATTTTTTCTGCATCGCCTCTTGTTCGACTTTTGCAGTCTCTAAAGAGTCTTCCAATATTCTTACCTGCTCATCCTTTTCTTGCCGCAATTTTTCCGTCTCATTTCTACACAGTTCGGCTTCACTTTGGGCGCAGGCTAGCTGAGTTTGTAGTTCGCCGGCTAGTGTTTGCATTTGTTTGTACTTTGCTTCCAACTCTTTGTACTCATGATCGAGGTCGTCTAACCAGCAAAGAGGTACATGAATGAACGGACTTCATTTGTAACTTTCAAGACTCACCATATTTCCTATTGAGTTCTTCTTCGGTTTCGAAATATTTCTGTCGAAGTGTTGTTTTTTCATCTTCAAGAAGTTTGAGTCTTCTACGGACACATTCATCCTCCTTATGGGCGGCACCCAATTCTCCTTGGAGTCCTAAAAAAAGCTATTTTTAAAGGCACGTTCGTCGTGGAATATAGAACAGCAGAAATTGATTATAGCAATGCGAACTTGAACAACTTGTGCAATTTGTCGTTATAACCGAATTCTACTGTTCACTCGTGAAATATGTATGTACATTGCAACTTACGGTCAACATTCCAAGACTTAACGGACAAATCCTTCTCCAAATCATTGATTTTCGACTGTAGCTCATTAACTTTCGATTGTAGATTGTAAATATTTGTTTGGGCATCATCGAGTTGCGTTGTAAAGTGGGTTTCCTGATCTACTAAGTCTCTCCTGTGAAAAATTGGCAGTTTGTTAGAAAGTTTAAGTACAAAGGTCAAGTTTATTTGATCGGCGTGAGCATAACAGTCGAAATAGAAAAGCGAACTAAAGGATATCACATGTGACTTTGGTGCCGTAAATGGGGCGACTTCCCTACATTTTCAGTCCAGCAATATGAGCTTTAAAAAGTTTGAAGGGTTTATAAGAGTTAATAGTTGCTTCAATGTGCGTTTAGTTTGAGACCTAAAACCCAATCCCGTATGGGGATCGTCTCGAAAACTCACGTTTGTGGAAGGTCACCAGCCTCCCTTTTTGGTGGCAACTGCAGCTCCAGCCCCATCACGACGATGTAAACCATACTTTCGTCGAGTGCTATAGATAGCAGCGTTCCTGGACATAGAAGTCGCGTTTAACAACGTTAAAACGGAAGCCATAAAAGAAGTTTTGCAAGAACTGCAAGTGAACGGATCCATTACAAACTGAATTGAAATCATGCTTAACAGCAGAATTATAAACTTAGCCGTTGGGTCAAGTTCCATGAGGAAAACGACAACAAGAGCCACGCCACAGGGAGGAGTTCTCTCCACTCTACTTCTTACAGTCAACAAAATCCTCAAAAGTTTTGCAGAAAAATATATAAAAATTATAGCCTTTGTGGATGACCTAGTTGTTCTGATGAAGGACAAATTCCTGCCATCGATCAGCGAACTTATGGAATCCGTTCTCAAAGAGCTCTCCAGGTGGGCAGAACAATCGGAGTCAATCCGCACAAGACCGAGCTAGTTTTGTTCACTAGAAAAAGGAAGATACCCAGTTTTACTCTGCCCAAAATGGACGGTATTACAATAGATCTTTCATCCGAGGCAAAATATCTCGGCATCATTCTTGACTCCAAGCTATCTTAGAAAAGGAATGTCGAGGACAGGATGAGAAAAGGAATGACCGCACTCTACGCATGTAAGAGGATCTTTGGGAAAAGATAAGGCTTGCAACCACGTATTATTTATTGGATATACACAGCAATTGTAAGACCTATCATCTCCTATGGATGCTTAGTTTGGTGGAGTGCAACAAAGACCAAGAGCTATCTTCACGAGCTCTATAAAGTACAATGGCTAGCTGCACTTTGCACAGCGGGAGTAGTAAGGAAGCTAGCAGGTCTGGACATTATCCTTCATCTCCACTCTCTGGACCTGTTCAAGCGTTGCCGCAAAAAGTGCACTCAGATTGAGAGAATTCAACCTGTGGAAGCAGACCACCTATAGACACTCGAGGATACTGGACATAATTAAGTTAATGGGCGAGAAATATATCTCCGAAAGCCTCACAGCCATATCGGACTATCTGACCCTTCCTATTCTATTCCCAACCCGAGAGGACTGGGAGTCAAATATTGTAATCAAGGACCACGAAATCGCGATTTTCGCGACGGCTCAAAAATGGAGATAGGAACAGAAGCCGGATTCTACTCGGAAACCTTCCAAAAAAAGAATCTTTCATAATCTTTCAGATTGCCAGAAACCTGTAGCGTCTTCGAAGCCGAAAAAGCTGCAGGCTGCATAAGAGACGGTCACCGTCCCCCTCCGGATTTTACCATCTTCGTTGACACTCATGCAGGGTAAAAATCGATAAAATCCAATACAATCAAATCAAAGGCAGTCAAGAAATGTCGAGGCACGCTGATCACCATAAGGCACCATACTGTCAAACTCCGTTGGGTTCCTGGACATAAGGACATAGAAGGGAACGAAAAGGCTGAATTACAAGCAGACACATCTGTAATACCACCGATAGGGAGATTGCATGAGATAATATACAGCATAATAGAGAGAGAAGCTAATTCTTCCTGGTTAGCCAGAGAGGATTGCGCCACCTCTAGGAGGCTATGGCCGAAATTAAATAAAACTAGAACAAGGTGCCTTCTGGCACTGGACAGATTTTCTCTCCGCATGCTCTTTGGGGTTATCACAGGACGCTGTACCATCGTAGTCATGCTCCATAAGTGGAGAATCGATTCCAACGATTTATGTAGAAGCTGCGGAGATGAGGAAGAGGTAGAATCAATCCAACATCTGCTGTCCCACTGCTCTTCCCTTCAAGAACGACGTCTACACGTATTAGGAACAAAGTTATTTGTAAGCATAGCAGCGGTAACAGACTTACAGTTAACGGACCTACGCACATTTTTAAAGAGTACTTACTGGTTCACAAAAAAGCCAACAATAGGATATTTCCTTAGGTTGTCCCGAGAACTATTCCCACAAAATTACTCACAAGGGTACTCACAATGGACCTTCAGGTCTCCGAGTGAAAATGATGTGGCCTATCTATCACACACACTTCGAAACCTAACCTAACCCAAAAATAGCAAGAAGAGCGAAGAAGACTGGGAAAGTAGATAGAGACACCGGACAATACCCTGAAGATCAATGGAAGTGGCTGTGCTTCTTCATCGGGAAGAAATTCAAAGATGAGAAGAGCGTGCAGCTCTAACTCCAAGACAGAAAGTGGGAGCACAATATGTACCTTCTGGCCTATCTAGGATTTTCTCTTGGCATGTAATTTCATTAGAAATAACTGTTTATTCATATTCTGTCACCGTCTTAATCACTTCCGACAGGATTCAGCGCCATGGTACGACACCACCTTCAGCCACCTGAATTCGAATTTTATTTTGGCGTCTATTTTCATTTTTGATGCAGAATATTTGATTCTTTTTTTTATATTTTTGTATACATCAGAGGAGCCAACAAATTTAAATTTAATCCCAATGAGTCATAGCATGATGTGATGATGAAAGTGGCACAAATCCATTCGATGGAAGAATATTCTGTTCTTGTCTCTTTTTATGAATGAAAAATTCGTTGCAAGTGAGGAATTTATTTCACATCAAATCTTGTAAGGAAATGCGATATGACATTCAATTTAAGTAAAACAAAAGTCAATCATTCAGAATTTCAAACAATGACCACCATGGCTCCAAAACTAATTTTGTAGAGTTAAATTTGTAAAAAAAAAAAAAGAAAATTCCCACTCAAAGTTTTCTTGCGCAGTCTTTTACGTAAGCAAATTTCCTCTCAATAATTTATAATCCACCAATCTGTCAGCATTGAACTTCTGCCATGAAAAATCTCACAAAGTCTGGTCTGGCAGACCCCCATTCCCTCGGTTTTGTATCAATAAAAATAATTTCTCACTAATTAAGCAATTTCCTTTGAAACTACAAGTTTATCAACAAAACGATTTCAATCGTTCTTTCATAACAAGTTCATTTCAATGCGATCAGCCTTGTGTTCAATACCTTCCGAGTATTTGAGATTTATTCCAAACGAATGGTATAAGAGGCTTGCTCCCGTTGCTAATCAAAATCTCCTTAATTCTCTTCTTGGGGTTGGCATGCCAAAAACACTTTACAAAAATTAAACATTAAAACAAACGCGTGGATATAAAAATAGCTACCGCGAAAACTACGTAAAAGTATCTTTTTTATTTTGTTTACAATAAAAATGAAAAAAAAATTCCCAAAAAAAAAATTAGAACACGATGTGAACACACCCTTAAATGCGTACAAAGTTCATTAGATTTTTCAATTCACCGAGAAAAGAAAGAAAGAAATTTTGTTTTAGAATTAAGAATTTTTCCACTTGTATCTGTGTATCATTCCTTTTCCCTATCGATATGACGTCAAAATGAAATATTTGGCAGACGATTTGAAAACACTACCCCCTACGCAACACAGACACTACAGCATTGTCAAGTCTCACACTATGAGGTGTCAAAATGTAAAAACAAAATAAAATTTAATGTAACACCATGGTGTGAGCAAAAGCAAATATTTTTTTTCAAATACTTTGGCACAATTTTCAATTTTCCGGTACTGAAATGCATCGAATCGAAAGAAATTTTCTGTCAAAATGAAATGCGTGCCCGAATGCGTTCCACTTTGATGGCAGATTGCTGTCAAAATTGGTTAAGTGGTTGCAAACAATGTTGTTTTTATCATAATAAATTGTAAATTTCGAGTGAAACTGTTGGAAACCATTTACAAGTACAATGACTGCTGATGGGGTTGATGACTCAAAGTTTTTTTTTTTGTTTGTTTTCTTACAAAATAGTACAAAGGAACAAAAGTTATTTTTAAGTAGAAATTTATTAATACAATTCCTAGACTGCATGATGAAAAGAATTTGTTGTTAAAATGACAATTTTCTGGCGCGCAAACGTGATGCATAATCTGAAGATTTATGTTAACTGTAAAAATGTATTGTGAATGCAGTTTGTGTGGGTGTATTTTAAGAATAAGTAATGGAATTTAAGTATGAGTATTGCGTCCGTAAGACAAAATGGCAGGTTTGCACAAGAAAGGATCATGTCTGCTTTGTTTTCCTAAATAAAATCCACAGACCGAAGTTTCTTTATTTGTACAGTAATCTCTTAGGTACTTGAATTTTATTGTGCGTCAAATGCGATACATTTGTTTCGAACACAATTCGCGTGAAATATTTAACATCCATACGTATTCCAATGTTATCTTTTTTTCTACAGGTCGATAGACTTTAGAGTTCCAACCTGCACAGGAACCATCTTGTACAGGGAACAGACCGCGATCAGCAGCGTTGTGCCCTTAATCACAAAAGAGCACTGGAATAGATTAGGTCAAAAGGTGTCCCAATGGGGAACTCACTTAGGCTCAAGGCCCATTACGATACCTAAAGAATTCCTTATGGCGGTAAATTTTACCCGTAGAACAATTTGGAATTTGGGTTAAGCTTAGGCTTCGAGCTCATTGATGCGATAAAGCGATGCGATGCGAAAAGGGACAATCGTGCCATAAAACTGTTAACATGACTCCTTATGTACATCTGTGCACTTTAATCGTACACTTCGCGCATCCCATCGCCTTATCGCATCGCAGTGCGCCCAGCCTTAGGTCATTGTTATCGTGATATCGACCTAAAAGTATTTTCCTGCTGTGAGATAGCGCTGGACTTCCTCCTTATCCCCATGGATTTTGAAAAGCTTCATTAAGAGTGCCGTCAGTCTGTTTGCATGTTGTCCTATTAAGCAGTGACTTCTTTGGCTGACGGTAGTGAACGAACGGTTAATGACATTGGATAGGGAGGGATTCAGTACAACGGAATATGCTGATGACATTGCAATAGCCAATCACTGGTAAATTTTTCCCTACAATAAGAGACCTTATGGAATCTGCCCTAAAGATATTGGTAGGATGGACGAAGAAGGTAGGCCTCGTGGTTAATCCCTCAAAAACAGAACTTATCCTTTCTACAAGACTCTATAAGGTAGGAAAGCCTCAATCGCTTTATATTCCTGCCGGAAAGCTCTAGGTCCGAAATGGGTCTGTAGTTGTTGTAGTAGAAGTTGTTGGGAGTCTGGTACAGTTTTGAGTGATTCCGCGCTAGAAATCTTCATAGACGGATCTAAGACAGCAGGTGGTACGGGGGCAGGAGTTTTCTCCGACGTAGCTGGATCACTGTATTGTGTTTCAAGCCGAAGTTATTCCAGTCTGTGAAGCTGCGGTTTGGATTTCAATTAATTCGATATATTGTAGCGCTACTGTACTATACATAGATAGTCAGGCAGCTATTAAAGCCTTGGAATCGCCGACAATACGAGCAATGCCGCAGATCTCTTAAAGAGATTGCAGACAGGTGCGACGTAACCCTGTGCTGGGTTCCAGGACACAGGGACGTTCCAGGCAACTGTAGAGCAGACGAGCTGGCAAAAGAAGGTGTAAGATGGCATCTCCCTGAAAACCTGGGGGAATTCCCTGCGCTTATCGAATCGGTCAAGTTCCTCCTTGGCACAGATGCCAAGAAACTGGCAGGGCATGGGTGGAACAGCATCAGCACTTGTCTCCTGTCAATACAAAACTGGCCTAACCTGAATTTAAAGAAGACGGAGAGACTTTTATCCACAAACCGGGATAATCTAGGTTTATTAATAGGGGTCCTCAGCGGATACTGCTTGAATGGTAGACATGTACTTAGACCGGGGTCCCCTCCAATGATTTCTGTAGAAGCTGCAGAGACGAGGAGGAGGAAGAAACTACAACCCACTAGTACTACCTACTGTGTACATGTCCTGCTCTTGCGACGCTAAGAAGGAAAACCTTCGGGGATTACTTCTACGATGATCTTAACGATCAAGACGAACTCGACATCCAGAAAATAAGAAACTTTATCTCTGGGACGAAATGGTTCAACTCTTAGGGTTAATACTGGTACAGTTGCCCATCTCGATGTACTTTTTTTTTCATACTCTGGCTCCCTAGACTGGTAAGCCGGTTCTTCATCTTGGTATCACAATGGGCCGACCTTGTCTAAGTGTGTCCATGTCTGAGCGGGAGCAGCCAATCTCTAACTTCTGGTCATTTATTTCAGGCTAGAAAAGTCTGGTGGATTGACACGCATGAGCACTTTTCATCATGAGTTTCACTGTAGTGTTTAGTATACTCATGTTCCAGCTGAATGTTGAATTGCTCAGTCATAACAGATGATAGGTGATCAAGGACCGTAAAGGTACTATTAAGGATATTTGATAAGGATTTCAAAATTGGCTATCCTTGAAGATACAAATATCTTTTGAAAATATTATCTTCAAAGGCTTTCTTCTCTGCCTTTATTTTCACTTGGAAAAACGCTACAGTGATTAAAGGGACTGATCGATTGATTTATACTAAGTTTGAGTGAGTGAGATACCGCAGTCGACACTGTCATTCGTTTTGGACAGTGTTTAGTTAGTTGGGAAGGTAGCAGCCAAAATAATTGTCAATCTCGGCCAGGTTCTTCTGACCACATGTAAATACACTTTGGAATATCATAAAACAGTGCGTGGAGCATAACTCTCCGCTAAATCTATTCTACATTGATTTTGAAAATACTTCCAATGGTAGCAGAGAGCTTATCTGACACTTTGTGCACAAAAGAGGTCTCCAGAGAAATTGGTTAGTATCTTGAAAGCACTCTAAGTAATGTCACATGCTGTAAAGGAGAAGGCAATCAGAGAAATTTTAATTTCAAACCGGTGTCCGACAAGTCTATATACTGTCTCCATTATTGATCAGTGTGCTCTAACTTTCCGACAACAGCATCAATGGAAATCGAAAAAGTTGTTCATAAGCTTTCTTCTACTTAAGTTTTTGTTTAACAAAGTTGGAATAGTTTAAAAGGATTCCCTAAAACGAATTGCGTTTAAATTTGACTTTGTTCGTCGCCCCTTTCCAATCGATTCAATTTGAAAAAGGTCAGGACTAAGGCAAAACAATTCGATTTGAACTTGATTGTCGTTTTCGGATTTATTTCAGTCTTGTGTTATAAATAACTATGCGCTCTTCACTAAAAAGCAAACGCAAACACAGCCACAGAGGGCAGGGGAATACCAAAATAAATAAAAAATAAAACTATAGACTTATGTCTATATTTCTTCGCTGTTTTATGGTTGAATTTTATAGCTGTAACGATGAGTGAGTTCTGTTTCTGCTTTTTCGCGATCATTTCTCTTGACAGACTGTCAAAAGTTGCGCATTTTTTATTGACCAAAATTTATTATTTTTAGTTGAGTTGAGATACAAAGTGAATCAGTTTCGAAGAAAATGTTTAATTAACAGGATTCGTTGGGGTTTTTTTTCAGGAGGAATGAGAAAAGATTTTGATGTATTTTGTTGATAAAGAAATAAACAACGACAGGAAGCCATAACTATGTTTTTTGACAGGAAGAAAAATTAAGGAAATTTTCATTCAAAAAGTAGTCCTGTCAGATAAGTCTTAGGGGACGTTTGCGATGTTCAGAAATTAGTGGGAAAATGATGACTATTAAAACGGCTTAGAAAGTGAATGTGGATTAAAGTTATTTCCTGTAAAATTTTGCCTTGCAGATCAGCGGTTTTTCGCTAGAAACACTCGTATTTGCTATAAGAACATCAGGGATGTTTAGGCGGTTTTCTCTAACATCGATGTCCTTCCTAGATTCCCACTTGTCGTTAGACAAGTATTCGCTAGGTGGTAGATCCATTGAAGCGATTTCCGGTACCATTTTCTCTAGAGAATGAGATTGCATTTACCAGAATGAGATTGTTTTTACATACGATAAAGGACGAAGAAAAATGGAAATAGAAACATGAAATACAACATTGGTTGATGTATTATAAACTTTTTGCGCATAAGCTTGTCAAACGTGAATGGATTCTCTTCTAAAACTGGCACAATGTCAATCGTGATTGATGTGCTGCTGGTGCATAACTTGTGCCATAACTGTCACAACAAATCAAACGTCAGTCAAACAAAATGACACATGCAATGTTTGGTCTAAATATTTAAATCGGACATATTTATTCCCTTTTTCGGATATCGAAGAACAAAGCAAAAATCTTGCGTCAAAAGCATAAGAAGAAGCGAAAAAATCAATTGATGAACAAAGAGAAAAATACATTACTTTTGTTTCTCTTCCTCGGCAGCGTGATCATGCTCATGGTCATGGTGTTCTTCTTTAACCTCTTCGTCGTCTTCCTCGGTTGTTATCTCCAGCGTTGATTTGGCTTCATTATACTGTTCGCCATTGTATAATAAGTTTCCACCATTTGCTGATTTAGTCATCAATACACTATCATCGATACTTCTACGTTTTTCCACTTGAATCGGTATGAAGTGGACATTACCCATCTTAACACTGCCACTACTGTCAATATTATCACTTTCATTACTACAACTATTACCCCCTAGATGATGATGATCATCGTTTACACTATCACTATTTGAATTCTTTAATACATTATGCGCCGTTGTGGATTCCACCACGACGTCTGGCAAACTTATACTTTCGAATATTATACCCGAATGGCTGTCATTTTCGTCGGTCACTATGACCAGACTGTCAAGAAGTGACGCCGTTGACAGATCATTGAAGTAATCAAAGTCATCACAATGTGGGAGGTTCTCTTCGCAATCTGTTGAACTGCCATCACGATAGCGATGTAGTGGACGGTCTTTGTTGCCACTGTCATTGATCAAGTCACAACTGTCCAAGTGCAAGACTTTTGCAAAGGGATCTGACGTAGCGATACCGGAATCTGAATTACTGAGATTCGAATCTGAGGAATTTTCGGCTTTTTCGTAGTTGGTTGTGCTTTCATGAGGTTGGCCGTCACTTTGTTGCTGATTGTTGACAAAATGCCATTGATCTTCTTCGTCTTCATCGTCTTCATCCTCGTCGTCGTCGTCGGCTTCTTCGGGTACTTTTAAGAGGTGATCTTCAATTTTATCACTGTCTGCGCCGATTCTGTTGCTTTCTACATCGTAGAAAATGTCGCCCTTGTCCGAGGGACTTCCGCCGACATTGCCAAAATCCTCGACGACAATTGTTGGCAAAATCAGTGGGGCTACTGCGGGTTCTGATGGTTTTGGTTCTTCCACTTGCGATTCACGGAATTCCCTCACCTTCGGCGATGGTGATCGTGATCCCGGTAGAGATGTTGTTGGTTCACTTTTTGCCTGTGATTGACCCATGTCTTTGTTGTGTTCGACTATGAATCGGTCTCGATCACATTCCGTCAATTCGGAGAGGTTATCGTTGTTGAGATGACAGAGTTTCTCGACATTTGCGACACAATCACTGTCCAGATCTTTCCCTTCTTTCTTTTCTGCGACGACAGCTTCGGCTGTGATGTTTTTCTCGTCCGACGCGTTCTCGCGGTGTACTATTGCGGACGCGCACTCGTCAACCGTCTGATCGTCGCATGAGCTTTCGGTATTCGTTGCGTCGAGGAGAATCCCAAAAATTCTCTTCTCGTGTTGATGACTTTGAGGCGACTGCGCTGTTGTTGGGTTATTTTTATCTTCGGAGTCGGCGCACTCGACGGCAGAACTTACAACAGGGACGACAGTGGTTAGAGCAGCTGCTACAGCGCCATCTGGTTTCTGTCGATCGTGTTTATTTTTAGATTTCTTAGTTACTTGATAAGAGCGCTGTCCGGCCGCAGGTTCAGGGATATCTTTCTTTGACAAATCGAGCACCTCTGTTTGGGATTTCTTTAATTCCTGTTGGGGAATCGTCTTGGAGGATTGGCTAACTGCTCCTCCGCTTTTCTGGTGTTGATGCCGGTTGTTGCGGTGACGTCCTTTCGCCATCAGAATGTCATTGAAGAGTTCTCGTCCCTTTTCGATGGGATTGAATCGTTTCGATGATTTGGTATTGGTGGTGGTCTCTGTTGTAATTGGTGTTACTGATGCTACTGGTGATGGTGATGGTGCTGGTGCCACTTCAGTTGATTCATGAACAAATTTCAATGAATCCTCATCGAGCTGTTGGTAGCGATTTTCAGTCGGCGTCGGTGCGGATTGAAAATGCCTGAAGAATAGCGATTTTCGTTTGGCTGTCTGGGATTTAGTTCGCGGTGGTTTTGCAGGTATCTCGTGATCCTTGCTGTTGGTATCGTTGTTTTCGTTATCGCTTCGCGGTGCCAGCGGATCAGCACTTTGATTTCGACTATCCGTACTAGTTTCACTTACAACAACACCATCACCATGTTGATGGCAATTAACGAGACTTTTTTGCGGCTTCTCTTTTGGTCGATGTGTGGAATCTAAATTTACCTTTGGATCGGAGGCGCGTGCGCCATGCGGTTGTGGGGATTTGAGATCCTCTCCGACGCCTTTGGGATTCGCAGTGATTTCATCGAGTTTTGCGACATTTTTTGCTTGTTTCTCTGGCTTGGAGGAATGGCCACGACGGCGAAATAGATTGAACATATTTTTCTCTTTAGCTCTCAGTCGTGAATTTTTATTTTTTATGTATAAATTTTCTAAGAATTTATTTTTAGGCAAAGAAATATTTCATGTATTTTGATTTTCTTTTTAATTTTATTCCAAATTTACAAATTTTCCTTCTTTTTTTCTGAAAAGTTTCCCAAAGAGTTGTAGTTTTAATTAAGTAAAATTTTGAACGAAGTGTTTATTGGAATTTACGATGAACAGAGTGACGAAATGTGATGATTCGGGTGGGTCGGTGTAATTGTTCCTTTGAAAGGCGGTTGATTGGGTTAGGAAATGTTAGGCCTCATTATGATTCATTAGGAGTGTCATAAGAGAATGTTTAGCAGATGGGATTGTATTTTGCAAAGTGGAAAAGAATGTCGGGACAGATCGTTAAAATTCCTTTATCGTCACTGACTCCCACTGACATACTTAGGCGGGGTTGTGGTGGGGGCGCATAGTAGGAAAGGTCGTTGGAAAGTTTCCAAAAGAATATTGATTCTTATCGGAAGTCCGAATGGATTGGTATTATTGTTTTTTTTTTTTCATTTTCGCATCGATATTTATGAGTTTAAAAAAATATTCAGATACGTGTATCTCAAGTACACTGCTAATGGATGTTGACGAGGGCTTTTAAGTGAGTTTTCAAGGTGGAACTGAACACAGAGAGTGAAAAGAGTTCGATTGTCTTTGCCTTGGCGGACTGTATAAAGAAATTGAAATAGAGAATCGCCTATATACTCTATAATAGGCTGCAAGCTCGACAGGTTCAAATACTATGTTATGCACCTAAATACAGACGCATTCGACCCCGAAAAAGTTTCATTGTGGACGGAGCTACTTCAAAGTTAACAATTTACATATAATTTACGGCGAAGTCTGTTCCAGATTCATTTTCAGTTCTCAAAAAATCTCTGTATCAATTCTCCTAAGAGTCGACTCGCAGTTGACGGGCAGCTAATCTCCTTATTCTGACTCCTTTTTTCGTTACCTACTGGCTTAGCGTAAACGGACTCGGATGTAGTTAATGAACTTGGATTAAGAAAAAATAAATAGCTGGCGCTACAGTTCGGGATGAGCCAAGGCCTAACTTCTCGCAACCACGGTGCTGAGAATTTGGAAGGACTACTTCTGCAGACTGTTTAAGAAGAATCCCGCTGTCAGAAGGAATGAACCATTCAACCCAGACGATGATAGCTACAATTTCCGTCCACCTGACCAAAATGAAGTAAGGATAGCAGTATCCAAACTGAAGTCCGACGAGCTATACGTAGCCATGTCTAGTTTTGGCATCCCTGCACAACTCGTCCGTCTGTGCAGGATGGCGATGGAAAATGCCCGCTGGTCCTTCGTGGTCGGCCAAAACCTCACCGACACCTTTGATGTCAAAAAAGGTTTTAGAAAAGGTGATGTGCTGTCATGCGACTTCTTCAACATCGTGAAAGAGAAAAATTAAGCGCACCAACACCAGAGGCATAATCTTTCAAAAATCCATCCAATTACTCGCATACACCGACGATATTGTCATAATCAGAAGAACGCAGCGTGATGTCACTGGTGCGTTTGTGAGTATCGAGACGGAGGCGGCGAAGATGGGTTTAGCGGTCAATGAGGGCAAGACGAAGTATATGCTGTCAACAAGAAAGGACTCCCAACACCGACGTCTCGGACAGAACTTCACTATAGACAGCTATAACTTTGAGGACTTTGTCTACCTAGGCTCCGCTATAAATTCAGGCAATGACACCGGCGCTGAGATTAAACGAAGAATAACTCTTGCCAATCGCTGTTTCTTTGGGCTAAGAAGGCAATTGAGTAGCAAAGCCCTCTCTCGAACAACTAAGGTGACCCTTTATAAGTCCTTAATCGTTCCAGTCCTGCTATACGGCGCAGAGGCATGGACTCTGTCTAAAGCGGATGAGGTTGCTCTTGGCTGTTTCGAGAGGTGATTTTTGGTCCCGTCTGCATAGACGGGGAGTGGAGGAGAAGATACAACGACGAACTGTACGACGAACTTGACTTAGCCAGAAGAGTGAAGGTCCAACGACTGAGGTGGCTGGGTCATGTAGAGCGGATGGAGACCAATGCTCCAGCTTGGAAAATCTTCGAATCCACACCCGAGGGTCACCGCAGTAGAGGAAGACCGCGACTCAGGTGGCGCACGCAAGTGGAAAGGGACCTCAACCAACTTGGCGTGCGAAACTGGAGACAGCTGGCAAAAGATCGAGATCGCTGGCGACGCTTGTTGGTTGAGGCCCAGGACCACCCCGGTCTGTAGCGCCACCTTAAGTAAGTAAGATGAATAGACGAATGGGGTAATCACCAGAACGGAAGAGCTAGCATTTTACATCGTTGGGTTCAAAACGGAAACAGACACAGGAGCTTATATTTTTTCCGAGACTCTAAGTTTCAATCGTCCATATAGAGTCGGAAATAACAACTGTACAAAATATGAAAATGACCGGAGAAAATTGTGTATACCGACACTGCCATTAAGGCTTTAGAAAGACTATTGGAGCACATTTGGATCTTACAAATGGAGTGCTGATAAGCTCGCACGGAAAGGGGAGAACTATATCGCAAAAGTACCTTTATTTTTTGTAAGAACCACGATCAGTTAAGAAAACGGGAGATAGGCAATGACGCCACAAGCACGGCGAATATGTTGTAGATCCAACTGGACACATGCCGAACTACCACAAGCCGTTGGTTCTCGATTGATTTCCCCAAAGATTAAGACAGTCGGGGTTGCTTCCAATGACTACAGCAGAAGCTGCATGGACGAAAAAAAAAAAAAATCTATCCATCATCTGCTCTGTGAGTGTCTAGTTAACATTAGACTTCCAACTCTTGATAACCTTAGATTGTATCTCGAGTGGATTAAAAGACCTAAGCAATTTAGGGAGCTTCCTCAAGTTTCTACCGTATTCTTAGTGGCTGCAGTTTGACGCACCTTTTTGGTGCTAAATAATAAATCGGCATAATGGACCTAACTTAATGCTGCTACTAAGGAAATTGGAAGCTTGCTGTCCAACACCTTCTGTGGGAGTTGTTCTTTCATTGTAGAATTAGGAGGCGTTGTCAAATGCCCAAGAAAAATCGATGAATAAGCAGAGTGCCTTTTGGATTTTCAATGTTGTTTACCGAGTGACTGCTTAAGGCGACTACATACATATATTCAACAACAGTCCTGATCGTCATGGGGATCATTTATATAATGAAAAGCTTACATTTGCTCACATTTTTTCGGGTGAACCCTTTGTCAATGCAAAGACAAGCTAATGATCAACAGCTGCTACAGTATATTTTTTAACACAGGGTGGTCTCCAAACTCAAACACCTTATTTTCAAATCAGATTTAAAATTGCTGTTCGCGTCCATTCGAAAGCGGAACTGTTTTGGAAACACGCTTACGACATGTTAACATGTCGAAATAATTAATTTGATTTTCCTACGTCAATTTTTATGGCACAGGCTCATAAAACTTAAATAAAAGAGACGCAGTTTTGTCTAAGCGAGATGATAATTAATTGTTGTCTGGGCATTGTATCTGTTACTATAAATACATAACACATTAGAACGTGTTTATAACGAACGTCTCTGCAAGTGTCTATCCCTTCTTTGTCCTAAAATTAGAACCTTTTGATGAATATTCAATCATCCAATAATTCCATTCTAAAAATGGAAAAATGGCGAAACAATTGACTTGCATCCACCCATAATGAAGTAATAGTTCCAAATATAAACCATGAAACAGACTTTTAAGGGCAGTTTAAGTGAGTGCGTCATTAAATTCCAAAAATTGCCATAATGCTCATCTAAAATGAAATAAAATTCTTCGAACGATGATCTTTGTTTTGTATCCGTATTTTCCGTGGATACGTGCTCAAATAAGACAGAGGAAGAACCCCACGACTTGTGTTGTGGCGCAGTAATAAAATTATTTTTCCAATCGCAATTGAATTTTAAGTCGTTTCACTTGAAAAATCAACTTTTGACGTTTCAGGCAAAATTGGAACAAAAAACCAAACGTGTTGCTCGCATCTATTCTCGATTTTATGTTCCCCATGAATTTCTTCCCCCTTTTTTGTCAATAGCACCACGGGTATTCACTATCCAGCATCCAGTGGCCATACTCTGGTGTATGGGAGAGGGAAAAGATACTATGCTTTCTTTGACTTTGTTTTCAGTTTTGCATGTGTAAAATATCCACTACGAACTGAACACAAAGTAATGAACTGCAAAATTTGCATATCTGCGTTGATGTCGGTCTCGGCATGCACATGAAGGAATTTGACCTTTAAATCCATAAAGGAATCCCTTTCAACAACAATCACGATTGATTTGCCAATCGAGGGGGCTTTTCCTGTGTTGAAAATACCAACAGTGTCGACCGTGAAATATCGGGTGTATTGGGAGCAAGAACTTCATCCAAATGGGAGACGTCCAATAGATAATTGAGCCATAGGATGCTGTCGAACAAATTGTTGAATGAAGTTCAATGGAAAGTTTTATTTTGTTTGTGTCGCGCTATTTTTAGGATCGAAAGGAATGTTTAGTCGATTTTTCAAAACGGACATTTTTGATCAAGATGAAGGGTTTTTGTGCATTAATTTTGACGTTAATTTTTAGCACTTTTGTGATATGCACATTTTTAAAGAAGAAACTTTGAGAGTTAGGAACTTGCTTTTGAGTTTGCGCTTGTTTATGATTGTTATGATCAAACATCGTTAGAAGAAGTTTGACCATTATTTTCGACATAAGTTTTCAGTTTTACTGCTTCTATTTCAAACCACAATCGTCTGTTTGGACAGTGAGCTCTAATCGGCTTAGACTTAGTCTCCATACTTTTGGACATTTTATAATTTTCGACCAACAATTTAGAAATATTTCGTATGGTCGCCGAGGCTCAGTGGTTAGTGCGTTGGACTGCTGTGCAAGCGGCGTGGGTTCAAGTCCCAGCCATGTCCATTGAACATTTTTCGCGGCACCACATTGCGTCGGGAAATGACAAGCTTCCGGTAGTATAATTTGTCGTGAAAAAGCTTCTCAATTCGCCGTTAGGAGTCGGCAATAAGTTGTAGGTCCCTTACATTCGTGCGAAAAATGTAACACGCACAACATGAATGGTTGCGAGAAGCTAGGCATTGGCTCATCTCGACTTGTCGCGCCAGCTATTTATTTTATTTATTTATCTAAAGCTTTTTTATTGAAGAACTTTACGTCAATACGTTTTTGGTCTAAGGTGAGAGACGGATTTTCTGTTTTTGAATAATTTTGATTTATCTGACATTTCTTTGAACCTAATGTTCCGACTGTAATTCAAGTCAACGTTATTCAGACCAAGTTTTTTCGAAACGCATAAATCAAAGGCACAATTTCCTTTCTCTCGTTCAATCGTATTTTTTTAAATTTGTTTTCAAATTTTATTTTTAACAATAAAATAAAAAACTGAGCGAAAATAGATTTTGAAAAAGAAAAATTCAGAATACAAACAATGCACGTAATCCGTTTTTGTTTTAAAGAAAATTTAAACAGAGAGAGGGATGTGAAGATAGATAAAGGAACCGAAAGAAAAGACGATCGCGATAGACACATCCGGCTGGTGGTGGATCGTAGAAAATGCGTTTTCGAGAACGCGTGGCGATAAAAAAAAGAGAGGAGAAGCTTTCTTATTTCAATTTTATATTTTTGTCGGGTGTTGTTTTTAGCTTTAATTTTTTTTTTAAATACGTTAACGGTTGTGATCTTCGGAATTTACTTTTGGAGATTTCGAAAATATAAAGCTTACTTATCGGTTGGCAATGTGCCTGGGAGTATGCATTCTTCGATGCAATTTCTGGAAAATCATTTTCGTAGGAATGTGAGGAGGGAACATGCTTTATGGGGAGAAGCTTTCAATTGGAGTACGATATTGGATTTGATATTGGAATCTAATGAATTTTTTGAACAAGAGAGTGATTCAGATTTTTTTTTTCCAGGTGGTTTTCGAATAAAAGTTTAAGGTCAAACTTTTCCAAAAAGTGTTACTTGTAGCCCTAAATAAAAAATCAGCAAGTAATCAGTTTTTTAAATTCAATATGTAGCACTTCTATCTAAAAATAAATAGGCAGCTGGCGTGAAAGCCCGTGGTGGGTCAAGGCCTAGCTTCTCGTAATTTTCCTGTTGTTTTTGTTTAACTTTTCGCACCTACAATTTATTGGCGATTCTAAATGACGAACTGAGAAGCTTCTTCAATTGTACTTTTGGGGGTTTGGCATTGCCCGAAGAAAGGTGGTTACGTGAAAAGTTACAAACTGATTGCAATTGAAGTTGCAATCTTGTAGCATTGCCAATGCTTTTCTGAGTAAAGAAATAAAATTCATAGGTGCCTTGGTGAGTAATTTCCTCAGACGTGCTGCTTCGGCTGTTGATTCAACAGAGCCTATGTATCACTGTCTGTTTTTTCGGAAAATCTGATCAATTTTTCGAAACATTTTCCATGCATTTTTCGAATTTATAAATCTCTTGATTTTAAGAACCACCAGCGTCATCGTGTATAAGCCAAATCCGTCTTTCTAGCGCCCCATTAATAAAGGAAACAGCTAAAGATCTCCTCCATCCAATTTTATTTACTTAATTATATTTTTACGTTCTCCTTAGGCAAAAAGAGAATTTTTGCAGAGGAGGCAAATAAATATACACAGCCATCACACACTAGATACCCAAAACGATCAGTTTCTTCCCTCATGCTCACAATTAAGAATGTTCTTATTTATTTATATACCGTGCACTGGATGCAGCGCCCCTCGGTTCAAATTTATTTCTCACAATTTGTATCCACAGAATTTATAATTCACCGACTACTAAACGCTAGAGTTTGGCCACTTAAAATTCAACAGACCCTCGGTGAAATAAATAATCCGAAATGCTCGCACAGTTTTCTCTGAGGTGTTTAGTATTTTGCATCGTATTTCCGTCAACATGGTGGCATTTCCTAATTGTCAAATGTCATTGCGAAATCAACCACTAGGTGGCCATCAGAGGCAACATTATTAATCTGTCACATAAAAATTTCAACAGGGACGGCATCATCATAATTTTAATCAATACGACATTGTTAGACGTAGGGGACTATGGTACACCTACGACATCCGGGAGAGATTTGAAACGTCAAAACGCTAGCATCATGGATAATTTTCTACTCCCGACGGAATCGTTTCGGTTGAAATTAGCACAGAAAATTGGCACGAAACCAATGACATTGAATGATGGAGCGACCGAATGGTGAATGCTTGTTCTCCTTGGGGGGGAGTGATGTCTGTATTTTCTTGTGGAGGGCGTGCGTTTTTTTTTTCTTATTTATTGACGCAGTGCTTTGCGTGTTTTTTCAGTGTTGTTTACGAAATAAAATAAAAATTAACGCAAATTGAAAAAAAGAAAAGATAACAACCCGCTTTAAATACGTAAACAAATTGTTTTATGAGGTTTTCACGGTAAAAGTTGCTATTGTCTATCTAACGGCGTTCAATTATCACGAAGTTTTTTTTTAGTGTAATTTGGAAATGCCCTGTAGTTTGACCATTTTATGAGGCATTATTTTGTTTTTGATTTATTGGTGGGAATTTCGGTTACAAAAATTGCTTTGATAAGCATATTTTTACGCAGGAAGTTGAAGTAGAAAGTTATCTCAGTTCCTGTTGAATGAGTTTTAGACGAATACACTTGAATTGTGGGTTGAAAACTTGTGTCCAAGATGTTTTAGCTCTGTGCATGTCTTTTACTTGTGTCTGGTGCAAGCTGTGTCAGCTCGCTTATCAGTCTACCGAACTAACTAATGAGCCACGAGGACGTAAGATAATTGCTTTATATCAGGTAACGGCAGACTAAACCGGCCCTGGTATAAAATTACTGATGTGCTGTGATGTTGAGAAGCAAGTGAAACCTAAAAGAGGCTATAGAAGACTGAAATAGACAAGTAGTTGTCTCAGCAATATACATATGCAGGTCTACAGCTGATAGGTTTTGTCAGAACCTTTAAAAAGTCTTAGTTTAGGCAATGTGTTTGACCATAACAATATGCGATTGCTTGACCCTTACGCTGTAAAAAAGTTCTAATCATTTTTTTTCTATCCTCTTCTAGGTACGTCATCATAATTTTACAATGAATTTAGTCAGGTAAGAGTTTCATTTTTTTATTTTATCAAAATTGATTCAAACCGGATATCATACCTACGTATGGTCTTGCCTTAAATGACAGGTCTCTTAATGTTTCCTAATCGAACTAAATCTTAGCGTGATATTTTAAGACTCTTTTGTTATCTTGCTCATTCATTCATTAATTTTTGGAAGACCAGCTTATCCACAATGAGGATATCGGGTTTGAAGTGCTTAAGTGAACCCTCTATACCTCTCGATCTTCCGACATCGACTCTAGAGATTTCGGACTTTGTCCAACCATTTTATCCTGGGCCTACTCAGGTCAAGCCTACCTTGGAAATCAAGTTGGGGCATGCGTTTAACGCACCCAAACCATCGTAGTATAGACCTCTCCGTTCTAAAAATTAGCTCCTTTACAATGAGTGATATGACCCCGAGATACTTAAACTTCTCCACCTGTTTTACTGGGACTTCACTAACACACAGAGTGCTTTGGAACAGGCGTTCGGGAAATTTCCATTACTTCTAATTTGTTCAAGTTTACTCTCATCTCAGCTTCCAAACAGAGGGCTATGAACCCCTCGAGTGCGTGCTGAAGTTGAGATTTGAAAAGATGACATATCCTTAGATCTCCCAATTCAAACCGTTCTTCGCCACGGCTGCGCTGTAACATCCAATACATATACTCAAAAAAATGAGAGGTGACTAAACCCACCCTGGCGATGTCCAATGTCCACAATCAAAGGTGTCGATTCAACGCCGTTCACTCGAACACAGCTCCTACAGTTTGTGTATAGAGATTAAATGGCTGTTATCTTAATGATACATACATAGCTGGCGCGACAGCTCAGAATGAGCCTAGGCCTAGCTTCTCGCAGTCATTTATGTTGTGCGTGTAAAATTTTTCGCACGAATGGAGGGGATCTACAATTTATTGCCAATTCCGAGAAATTCAGAAGCTCTTTCCTGACAGATTATACTCCTGGAGGTTTTTCATTCCCCGACGGCGTTATCTTAATGATGGCGATATATAATTGAGGCCCTCAACTCAGGGTAGATTATCGCTTTATGTAATACGAGACGGCTGTGATCAGAAATGATAATATTACAGGAAATTCATCAGCGTCAAAATGCGTTAATTTACTAAGCTTTTTCAAGGGAATTGGATGTGACACTCATGCAAGGAAAGATTGACCTCATTTTTACACTTTGTCTAAAAGAGCTGGTAAAAGTGGGTCAGTCGTTCACTTCCTTTTTCAAGATGGGACGACATAATCATAATTGCTTAGGGAAAATGAGAAGGTGAAGGGGGTAACATTACAGCAAATAAATCTCTGCGACTAAAGAAGCTTAAGCTCTTCGCGACAGCAATGTTCAAACTTACAATAGTCTGGCTGTCAATAAAAGGTGACAATATTAGCACGTGGTATTGCCCTCATTGCGTAGTTGCGGCAGCAGTTTTTATTGTCAAAACCACGGCCTAAGAGACATTGCTATGCATGATCGACGAGCTTAATAGATTTTGAAAGATTAAGCGGCTTGAAGAACGCGCAGGATCCTGCTCCTACATCTATTTTGTAGATATCAGTTTGAATTGAGATGGATCTGGCTACTATGACCTTATTGATTTCCCATGCTACTCGAAAACAGGGCAAGGGAACGGTCTTTTAAAGTCGTGATGGATTAGCTTGTACTCACATTGGATTTAAGTCCATCTTTTCGGACTGGCACTGCGTTTATCAGTTGCCCTTTTTTAAGTACAATTTAAGCTACAAACTCTTGTTCAAAGAGGTACAGTAGGAGTAGAGGGGAAATAATTTCAGACCTTGTTGTTAAAGTGGTTCTGAATGCGACGATTTAAGCAACGCATGTCCGGTGACTCTGTTTGCAGCCTGCCATACGTCTTGGTGTAAGAATTTTGGTGTACAGCCACAGGATAAAAGTGACTGGTTTCCAGGTTTTCCTTAATATCCTCTTGGATAACTCTGTTGGCTTTTTTTAACGCACTGATCTAGCACTGGTCCCAAAAATTAAATTTTCTGAAATGCCCTCAATCGATGTTTCAGTCTTTTTAAGCGCCCTCGAATTGGTAGTGAATAGTAGACATTTATCTATCACAATCGATGCAACTTAAATTATGGTAAGCAGAGGCCAGAGGATCCCCTGTGGGCAGTGGTCCACATTTGCGGAGTGTCTCTAAAGAAAGCACTGGTACCGCAGATAAATTGTGGAGGCCGGGATAGTATTTTTAATTCTTTGTAGAAAGACTAAAGCTTATAAATGTCTAAATTCTTTAAGAAAGCCTAGTAGAAGAGGCTACAATGCTTCTTTTCAATTCACTGATAAACAGGGCCAATAACATATTGACAAGGAAGTCCTTCTTGCGACATTCTTTCTGCGGACCTAGTTATGTGTTTTTAATTCTTTTTGGCATCCGTATTTCTCATGTCAAAAACTGTAGTATGATAAAGATTTCGATGTTTTTTAGCCGAAAATCATCAAAATTGTGAAGAAATAGTCTAAAAATCCCTTCTATCCCACATCCAACTCAAGAAAAACAAAAAAATATTTTGATGAATTTTGTTTCAGGCCACTGGACAGATTCCCATCTGTTATACCCTTTCAAATGACAAATTAGAAAAACATTCAAATTCATTCTAATGACACCCACAATGTATATAGAGTCAACCGCCTCCCCATCACATTGCATCATTTTCATGTAAATCACAACAAACTCGGTGTGTCTGTCAAAACAAATTAATTTACCTTCGGCAACAGAAACTCTCAACGCCCGATCACGCTTTGCTTTCCTCAAGTCTCAAGGAAAGGCCTACCCAATGATTCAGAACGGGCCAATGAACCCGCGCGTAGATGGCGACACTTTGGCAACCGATCCGCCAAACAATTACACTTTACAGAATGCAATTTACAAAAAAAAAAAAATGGAAAAATGCAGGGGGTAAATGCAGAACTAAAAAAAACTAAAACTAAAAACGAAACAAAAAAAACACTTTTTGTCACATTCGCAACGTACAACGCGCACGACCAACTGCCGGGCACCTGACGCGAGAGACAAAGTCACTTTCCCGAGCCACTTTACACAGGCGAACGTTCATCTGACTAACACCAGATCGGCTGAGCACAAATTCCGTCCAAAGAAAAATGGTTTTTCCGATCTTTTTTTTTTCCGAGTCTTTTCCTCTCAAAATACTTGAGTTGTTTTTTTGTGTTCTTTTCCTGTTTTTATTCACTTTCGGCTGTGCCTTCTTCTCTCCTCTGGATGTGAGAGTATCTTTCACTAGCCCCGATTTAGTTTGAGAAAATTTTCCGAATATTGCGGATTCTCTTTCCTCTTTGACACTTTTCTCCACTCAATTACAGCTGTACGTGGTTACAGTGTGTTCCTCGCAATGCGATAGCAGTGCTGAAACTGAATTTTGAAAATTGTGGAAAACTTTTCAACCGACACGCCGGCAGTTTCTGCCATTCTTCCAGGGGAAAAACCCCAAAATCCTGTTGATGGAGGTCTCCTTGGTACTTGGGGCTCTGGTTGGTCTTTTTGGTCTCTTCCGTCATCCTATGGTTTGTTGTTCTTTTTTTGCTCATTTCGTTTGAGGTAATTTACTCATCTTTTGTCGTTTGGTTTGTTTTTCCACTGGAGTGGAAAATTGATGAGTTATTTACGGCGGCCTAGGCGAAGCCTCATCGTCACCGTCATGAGGTTGTGATCTCGAAATTTTCTATTTGATTGAAACGTAGGGATTCTCTTCCCAAGTCAAATTGATGGGGCGATGTTCGAATGAAAATTTGTTTGTGCTTAATGGATGAAATCATACGTAAACAGATTGTGGTTTTTAAAATGATTTTCTTGGGAACCTGATGATTTAGTCTCTCGGTTGTGTACAGATGTGTCAGGTTTTGTGACGTCGTAAATAGTGACTTTAATGACTTGGAAATGGGAAATTTAAGGGCTTTAGGGCGGCATTGACTTTTTTATTGGTTTTGTAAATTAGTGAAGATGTGTCATCAGGTGAGTCAACAGTAGGGCTCCTGGGAGGTATAAACTAGAGCAGTAGGACAAAGTTTGCACTTAGCGGCGACGTCTAAGTGGAGGAATATATTGTCTGTAAAATTGTCCTAATTAGTGGGTGTAGAGATTCTTAAAAACAATAAACTTCCATTGGAGCGATACAGAGTGGCAAAATGTAAACAGAACGAAAAACTGGAACGCCAAAGAGAGCATAGAAAAAAAGAATCTAACCTGGTTAGGACAAGACTCATTAGGAATTTTTAGTCTTAACGAATGGGCAATGCTACGCAATGGAACAAACCGCTGAGAACACAGTGGGAGTCGCATTAACAATAATTAAAACAACAACCAACGAGAGGATGCAATGAGATTTCGAGGATCACTGGGCAAACCTCCAGAAGTAAACCTAGCAACCTGCTCACGAGGAAGGCTTTAGGTTCAAGCAGAGAGCATCTGAGCCTGATGGTGGGACTCATCACAGGACACATTAACCTCAACAAACACATGCATGCAATGGGACTCGCTGACACAGAAACTTGTAGGAATTGTGAGGAAGAAGAAGAAGACCTCCAACACTTCTCATGCCACTGCACAGTCCTAGAAGACCCAGGAGTTCATGTGGATACCGGCCCTGAAACATCTCAAGGACAAGGGAATCGGCGGCATCTTGGCCTTCACCAAACAAACAGGAAGATTCGCCAGATCACATGTACATTAGTGTCAATTCCATAATTGTTTTCACCTTCCCTAGATCCCTCCCAATATACGTCCCAAACCAAACCAATCCCTGCAGTTCCGACGATTAAAGGAGGAGAACAAAGTGAAGAGTCTTCCGCTCACCATACCATATACCAGTACCGGGAATCTTAAGAATTGGGTCACGATGAATGTATTCCAGTATTCTTAGATAACCTGTTAAGTCACCGACTTTAAGGTCCAGTATCTGAGGCAGCCTTAGAGCACTAAGCATAGTTTATTTTTGTATTGCTCCTATAGCTGCCGTTGGGCACGTTCTCATAGCCCCGGTGATGCATTTCCTACAGAGATTCAATAAGA
This sequence comes from Matsumyia berberina, assembly GCA_917880715.2. Taxonomy (NCBI): domain Eukaryota; kingdom Metazoa; phylum Arthropoda; class Insecta; order Diptera; family Syrphidae; genus Matsumyia; species Matsumyia berberina. The sequence continues at coordinate 54,402,424 of OU862870.1, forward strand.
GTTTGTATGAGGGTTTCTAGAAGCTGTTCCAGTTTTCTCGATTGAGATAACTTGCGATAAGTTTTATTTTATGGTTTTTGAAATACTCGGCTGGCTGTCTACCAGCACAGTATGGTGAAGAGTTAGAAAATGTCAGTCTGCTGGGTAGCTTTATGGGAAGATGACACTTTTACCTCAGATAGAGACATGGCAAGAATGTTAAGCATCGTTTTTACTACACGTGCAGGATATTATAAAGGGATATCAAGGAAATATCAATTTTTGACCGTGGTTGGCTTGGAGATGCCTGTTTTACCTTCTGGAATCATTGGAAGCATTCCATTCTGTTTTAGAATGAGGAAATGAGAAGAAGAATAATCTTCTTCTCGGCAGTCTAGATTTTGGATACGGACACGCTTTACATTGTACGGCGAACAACCAATCAAAAAAAAAACCGGATGCCAGCAAGATTGGTTTAGTAAAAAGGTGACAACAGTGATTACAGCCTTTTCTTTCGTTTCTTTGTACATATACGAAATATCTTGATCAAATTGTTTTCATTATTATATATCTTTGCCTAAAACCCAATTACTTATCGTTCACCCTACTAGTTCTACTTTATCAGCTTCATAAGTTCACCTCCACTATCAACCGGTAGCACGTGAAAATAGTGTGAATTAGTACATCAAGAATAATTCCCACGTTACATTTAATCTCAAGTCAAAAAATGGGGTTTTTCGTGCTGCCAATCTCAATCGTATTTCAAGTATCATTACGAATATTTTTGTCACGTACTTGTGTCCAATATCTAATCTCAAGACATCCAATCAACGAGTGTCAGCCAAGATAAATAGAACTCGACTTGCAAATCAATAATTCTTTTACCCCGCAAAAGAAAAAAAAAAACACGTGCGTAAATCAAAAAAAATAAAAAATTGGCACAGCCAATTAGAAAAACAAATGAATCTTAATTTTTCAATATTCCACTAAAAGTGTCCGATGTCTTGTAAGTTTTTCTCTATTAAAATAGTTTCGTGTCGAGAACATTTTGTCTAGCAGTCATAGAGTAATCGCAGCGTTTGTTTACACTTTCTTTGTGCATGACTCACAAACAATAAATATAATTCTTTTTAATTCAAAATTAAATTTGTATAACAAACTACACATCGAGATGTGGGTGGTTTTCTCAGATCTCTCCAGGCTCCCTATCGATAGTCCATACAAATGCCAGGAAGCTTTGACAGTTTGCAGATGTTGCACATCATTTGTCCGTTTATAAATATACCATCAATCATGGTCATGTGTCTGAAAGGAATAAAGAACTTTTCTAGTTCTAACTGCGAAGGTGAGCTGGGACGTACCGAGGAGCGGTTGTGGCCTCTTTGCTCTGATTCTTTGGGTCGCCTTCGAATGCTTAGCATGGATATAGTGAATGACTACCGGCACTGGCCGCCCGACAGATTCAATTTCATTTATTTTTAATTTTTTTTTCACTAAAACCGCGTGTGGCGATGGCAAATGTTTTGAGAAAAACAAAATTTTGTTTGTTTTGATTTTAGAGTGCATTTCATTTTAGTCTCTGCCAGTTTAAGGTTTCACGTATGACGCGTGTCGAAATCAAGGTGAGGGAAAACAGGTGGAATTTTGTTTATTCAGCATCAGTACATCAGTATAGGCTGGTTTCTTTCAGAACTGAGAAAACTCATTCTCTTAAGTTGTATTTCAGACTTAGCAGCTCGAATTTGTAGATAAATCGAATCAGTGTGCTTGGTCTTAGACTAAGGTTGCCAACGAAGGTTGGACATTGCGTCTATAAATTTCGACAAATACTAGAAATATTGAAATTAAGCGGGGGAATCAGATTTGTTCTGAGGAGGACTATGCATTGGTGACACTAAGCGCCCTCAACCGCAAACACACCAACCCCAAAAGACATCAATTGCTCTGTTACTCACTTCGGTCATGATCTACGCTTTGTCTACGCAGTAGGTTTTCATTAAGTAATAATAAAATCGTAATTTCTTAAAAACCCTGGATACATTTAAAAAATCCCACCGGATGAAAGAGGACGGATGTCGAGCCTATCTTAGACCAAGTTTTGTCGGAAGAAAAATCCATTCAACTTTTAAACCTAAGATAAAAGCATGAGAAACCTCATTGTACCTAGTTAAAGTGTAACTGATTAAGTGGATACCTGGAGCTAATATAAGTAGAATGAAACAGAAATATCTTCAGCTGTGTTTAGGAACAACCAACTGGATGGTTGTGGCTTTTTAACCAGAAAGCCTCACTGTATCCAGCTATGGAATTCTAACAATGTGTCGTTGATGACGGAAATGCTTGCCTAACCGACACGTCACGGAGACCATATGATAGAATAAAGCCTTTTGATTTTTCTAATACGACCGTTGTTTTCCAATTTTTGCCTTTAGATTGTAAGTTTATCTCCCTAATTACTATTTTGCCTTCTACGACATAATCGATTAGAAAAATTGCATTACTAAAGCAAATTGTGGTCGCCGTGGCTTAGTGGTTAGTGCGTTGGACTGCTGTGCGAGCTGCGTGGGTTCAAGCCTCAGTGATGCCCACCGAAACTTTTTTCTCGGCACCACCTCTCGTCGGGGAATGACATGCTGCTGAGATTACAATTTGTCATGCAAAAGTTTCTCATTTCGGCGTTCGGAGTCGGCAATAAATTGTAGGTCCCTTCCATTCGTGCGAAAAATGGAACACGCACAACACGAATGGTCGCGAGAAGCTAGGCGTTGGCTCTTCCCGAGTTGTCGGGCCAACTGTTTATTTATCGCAAATTTCAGTGGCCATCACCATCACCTTTACGCTTTGCAATCCAATGAATTGACTATTCCTTCCTTCATGTCAGGAGTATAGTGGTTGATTCAAGTTGACCAAAACTGTTGTGGCCTGCTTTTAACCCTTTACTGGTCGTAATCCAATGTATTGACTATTTCTTTATTCAAATTTCATAGACAATTATGAGTGCACACAAGAATGCCACATGATTCGCTGAAATCGGCCTTGGAAATGTCCAAGTGAGCAAGCGCTTAAAGTGATACATGTCTATTTCTTTGAAATCCCAACAGCAATCTTTTTCGACGCTCATCCAATATCATTTGATGAACTTTTACGATTTTTGCAGTTATTGGCTATCTTGAGTAAACATCATTAACCAAGCTGATATGACCACGTTCAAAGTCAACTATCCGTCTTTACACGATGGCAAATGATGGAGCAGAGTCCCCGTAAAGGGTTTTTAACTCGGCGTTAATTTATTCAGACGTCTTTCCGCTACTGTTCGAGATGAACCGCGTCACAACAAACAGGCGCCTCCATCCAGCTTTTTCTTTACGGCGTAGATTTGATTGCTCTCCTGGCTGAACCACTAGTGTTTATCCGTTTATGTCTCGTTACATGTCTCAAACAACCAATACAGTACCTTGTTGTATTTTCTCCTTCCCTCACCGTCTATGCAGATTGGGCTAAATTTTACCTGAAGGATTTTTCTTTTAAAACAACTGAGGGCGATTTCATTCTCTCTTGACAGAAGCCATTCCATGGATTCTAAGTGCCTTGAGTGCCTATACGAGTAGAATAACTTTACTTATTCAAGAGAAAACTTTGCTACCCAGCTGCGTTCATGTCCCAAGGAAACAGCAATAATTTTTTTTTTTGATCTGAATGCTGAAGACACCGATGTCAGAAATATTTAAGAGATCCATTCACTGGTTTATTATGATTCGTCAGCACGTGGTAAGGGTTTCAAGAAATTCAAATTCTAGCTCAAAAATAAACGTGAAATGATAAAAGGAAGATCGCGTTTGCAAGTCTCTTTCCATAAAATAGTCGTGATCGATGGCACAAACATTGAACATTGTCCTTAATCTATTTAACACTCTGACCTACGAAACAACATGTTGCCATGAAACAAGTCAAACACACATTAGAAATCGCAATTTATCCTGCGTAACTAACGAACGTTTTCAATGCTAACATTCTAATTAAATTTCGTAAAAGTGAAAACGCACCTGTTTACATAACATTGAACCCCAGACGCCGCCAATTTGTTTATTTAGTCGCCTCGTGTTTTGCAACGCCAGCAGAAGGTACCAGTAATAAACAAGCAACGCAATTGTAAGACAAAGCGTCTTACCCAAGCCCATTGTCTTCCTGTAGTAATTACACTTTTTTTTTTGTCCGAATTTCTAGAAAATTTCTTTTTTTAAATCACATACATAGATATCTGTATTCGTAGTCGTACGTATGAGAGAAAAAAAAAAGAAGAAAAACACGAGCTAAAATTGTACGGCTGCCAAAATTCAATTGATAGTCCCGTCCGAATTTAGACTTTATGGTTCTGTATCTTGGTCTTGTTCCTGCTTAAATGTAGCCACACGAAACAGTAATTGACGACATGATGACAAAACCAAAAAAGTGTTTCTCATTTCCATTTTCTGAAATTTGGTCATTGAGAGTGTAAAAATACAATTTTACCATTCTGTCTGTCAATTGTTGTTTAATTTCTGAGGTAATTAAGGAATTTTTTTCGCTTTCTTGAGGGCATTCCCCGAAAATCTCTGCTTTTTTTTTTTTAAATATTTTGGCAAAAATTTGGTGCAACTGTGGGAATACATTTTTTTCAGATCTCATTTTACATCATCGGAGGTGAGTTAAATTTCGTATTTTGGTTGAGAGGAATTTTCGTACAATGCTTGTGACATAATTTTGAACGTGAATTTATTTATATTTTTGTGTTTGTTTGACAAAGAAGTGTTATAGAAAATTTATAGTTTTAATAGACATTCTGTGACATCTTTTAGTGAGGTGTGACTCAAGGTTGATATTGCACATAAATTCTATAATTTTATAGAGGTGATCTGCTCGTAAACCTATTGGCAATAATTTATAACAAAAATATTTTCATTTTATAGCGCAAACTGTAGAGAATGCGTTTTGCAATACAAAAACGTTGGAAACAGAGTGGATGTCCAATGATCTACATATTTGTCTGTCTGAATTCAAATCAGTCGCTTTACCTAGCCTACGCCAGTTTATTAAAAGTACACGGTGGTTTGATAGACCACCCATCTAGAACCCAAGGTTGGAACATAGACCACAGCGCAAAGAGGAACTCAATGGACCAGTAGGCCCCGTTGGACGCTCAGTCATAGGCATAACCTAACCTACTACTTTACCTAAACCAATAGGTTGTAGATAATTTAGATGTAGAGTTACAGGTGCAGTAGTACTGCGACTTATGGATCTACTGTGCCTCTAGTCGATGTAATACTCGAGTTTAGAGCACCTCCTCCAGTCCAACGGGTTTGATGGACTGGAGCATCTTATGTGGATCCAAAGAAAGTAGATCTGATAAGATATAGGCCTCCAGGTAACTCCTTCCTTGAGCCTTGAGTGACCTCGTAAGATGTCTACCAGGATGCGAAGTCGATTTTTTTTAGGACTTAGGTAAGTTTTGTTCCTCTTCTGGTTGTGTTTACCCAGAAGGGTCCTAGGTTTGCCTCCAATGGCGGATTTCATCCTAGTTCCTAGGTAATTTATTTATTTTCTTCCTTACCCATAGAATAGTTCGGTTCTACGAAAGGAATTGCCTAATCAGCTGCTACACGCTCTTGGCCTGCTTTTAATGGAGAATTTCATCCCAGTGCTTGTCCCATTTACTCATTGCCCGTTTCTTTAACTCTTCTTCTATTTCGTCCAGTCCTTACCCACAGAATAGTTCTGGTCCTAGGAACAGATTTCCTCAATATGTCAGAAGCTAACTATTGATTTGACGCAATTGCCCATACTAGTTTTGATCTGATTTTGATTGAAGCTTAGCTCTTAGACAGAATAGCGATGTCTTTTAACGTAGGCATCTGCTCAGAACGTGCTGGGAAATATTCCTAGATATATCGAACAGAAGCGCCGGAGTTCTCTGGAGTGCGAAGCCCTCTCGGTCCTTAAAAATAGCTCTAAAATAGCCCTTGGAGCCTGTGCCGGCGTCTATCGCCAGTCAGTATGGGATCAAATTCCTCTAGGACAATGATATTATAGCGGTAAAGTGAAAGTACGTCTGCGAAAACACAGGAGATATTTGATGTAGGACTGGAATTGTGGTGGACCTTAGAAGAGGAAGGCTTTTTTTTTTTTGCGTGTCTATTCAGGCACATTGTCAGCGAAAACATGGCAAATTGAATGCCTACATCACCCTGTGTACCACCATTAAATAGGAAAAATTGTCCTGTTTATTAAACATGTACTTTATTGGTGGCACGGTGTAGTAAGTAGTGTGTTTGCTTGTGACCCGAAATGTGCATGTTTGAGGCTCAAACTTTGAGCCCGATCGGGGAACAGCAAAAACCATAGCCACCGAAACAAAACAAACCACTGCACCAAAACGGGGTTTCTGCCTGGGAGGGCAATGGACCGAAAATGAGTCAGATTGCTCCCGAGATTTAAAAAAAAAAAAAACATGTCCTTTTATAAAAACATATAGAGATGTGGTCATCGCGTTCTCACTACGACGACTTTACAGTACACCCCGCTTCTAAGTTGATTGTCTTGACTGAAATTTAAAATCCATCATCATAAACTGTCTATAGAATCCGCAAAGACTTAATATGCTAAAGATTGAAGGAAAAAAAATGTTACGTATACGCCTAGTAAACACATTCAAATTTTTTTAAGGCTTATGCCGCAAAGCATATCTGCGCTATAGGTTGAGTAAATCAAAGCGATCTTAAAGCATTTGAGTTTTCAATTCTCCAAAAAAGTGGAGGTTATGCTTCAGTTCTACTTTCTGAGTCGAAGTTGAGACGTTTCTCGTGATAAATTATGCTCTTACGGGGTTTCACATTGCCTGCCAAGATTGCAATTCAAACTTAAGTCTAAGCCTGAATTTGAAAAACTTTAAACTAAAACTTAAATATGCTAGCTTCTAAGTTTACTTCTCTTGACTGTCATACAAAGATAAAATTAACAAACGCATACTCACCAATAACCAAAGAAACTGTTCAGATCGTTATCCTCAGGCACCTGGGCAGGCTCCTTGTCCTTCAAATCGGCAAATTTAGAAAGTTCCCTTTCTCTCGATCCCATCTCTTCGGCAGACTCCTCGGCAATACCACTGTCATCTTCAGTATCTGTGGCCTCTTCATCAACCGGATAGAGTTTCCTTTCGAATGAATGCCGTCCACCTACTCCTCTACCAGACGGTGGCGGATGACGCTGATAACCATTAGTAAAGCACTCCATATTCGAATCCGAAGGCATTAACTTCACAATTCTTAGCACTACAAAAGCACTGTGGAAATCTCCCACAAATCGGTTTGAAAATTCAAAGGCACGAGTGTATTTTAATTGGTTAACAAAGTTCAGCGAAAACTCGGCGAAATTTCAAACTAGCACCACCCCGCACATAATATATTCACACAAAAATGAGTTTTCAATAAATATTACTGCACGCAATAGAGAAGAAACACAATAGATACAAAGATACAAGACGAATTTATTTAGTAGCTTCACTCGCAGCTGATCTACTTCACTAGACCCGACGTGCTGCAGGTTTCGTAACTCAGCGCGGAATTTTATTTTTAAAGATTTTTTCGGTTCGTTCTTTCCGTCGTGTCGTTTCTTTTGTGAAAATGTTCTCCTTTTATCCCGTGGAAAATTATTTCGCACTTTTTCGCCAAAGAGATAGACACAGATACAATTTTTTTTAATGGTTTGCACACAGCATGAAATGCGTCACAACTCACAGAGAGGCAGGTAACGCGTAGGATTTGTACAAAATTAGGTGTGAATTCAGTGAAATAATTAACTTGGCTTAATAAGGCAGAAAGGAATGATGTCTGTATGTATCCTCACGAGGTAGATGACACTATGATTGGTTTGGAGACATTGATCGTTCGGAGAGTGTCTTTTAAAGAATCAACAAGGAGATTCTCTACCGAGAACGATGCCAGAAGATGCAGAAGTAGAAGCCAACCAGAGAGTGCAACACACTTTGTGCAATTAGCAGATCTTTTTGGCTTAATTTGCAATGATTTTGGCACCATGATGTGTGTTTTTGGATGTATGTATCTGTCACATTGCAAGCATAGCATAGATAGTAGAAATGTAGATAGTTTGTGCTGTTCGTATTTTTGGTTATTCTCTGTACTTGTGAGTAAGGCAGTGGGAAATTGAAAAATATGATCGTTAATGTGGCTTAAATGTCACGGTGAGTTCATTGACAGTCGTTACGAATTGCCTACAAAAAGCTCTTCGATCTGCGACACTATTTGCTGTTAATTCGTGTTTGTTTGTGAAAATATTGAAAAATTTCGGTCACAAATAACAGGTGCGGGCAATAAATATATTTCAATGCACTTGTCGTCTGCAAAACAGGTGTCTTAGAGCGTACATTGGTAGTGTCTTGCTATTGTTGCTTTCTGACAAATAAATTCATTAGAGAAATAGGATTAGAAAGATCTCGAATCGAGTGCTAGTTCGTCATAAAGTCTATCCAACGTTGTTGCTTTAAACGACTTTTTTGATTTTTACAGGCTGTACTACCTACCTGCTGTGTTTGAAATTGAAGGTACATTACATAGATCGATGAAGACAGAAGCAAGAGATATCCAAAACCACCATCGTGTAGAATGTCTTTACCATATGTCCTGCTAAAAGCGTAGTTCTTCAAAATTTTGACTACCTCTGCTAATTCTTCGGCTGCACGTTTCATGTAAACAGTTCAGAGATTCTACGTACATAACCGTGGGGCGTTGTCTTTGTATTGTTTGTCAGAGTCGTCCTTATCTGTGGCCTGTTGTTGGTGTTAATCATACACCGAAGAAGAGCTTGCCTTCTACACCGACGGATCCAAAATGGACGCTGGTACTGGCGCCGGTATTTTCTGTGAATCCAGAGGGGTAAACCAATCCTTCAGAATTTGTAACGGATGCAGCGTTTTTCAAGCCGAGATAACTGCCATTTTATAGGCCGCGAAGTTAATAAAAAATGACAACATTGTCGGAGAAAACATTACTATCTATGTTGACAGCCAGGCGGCTATTAAGTCTCTGCAGTCAGCATCGATAAAATCGAAACTCGTAAAGGTCTGCAGACAAAACCTCAACGATATATCAAAGACTAACAAGGTGACCCTATGCTGGGTACCGGGCCACAGGGATATATCAGGTAATGAGAGGGCGGATGAACTTGGTAGGGGGGTGCAGAACTAGATCCCGCATATACCCTTCCGATCGCGAAGACACCCATTAGCACTCTTTACGGGGATATAGATGAGGAAACTATGATCAGGGCTAATACGCGATGGTGTCACATGGACACATGTGCAATAGTCAGATCACTATGGCCAGTCTCCGATAAGAAGAAGTCCAAAAATCTCGTACAAGGGAAATACGAATCGTCTCCGGTGTCCTTACAGGACACTGCGGAATAGGAATCCATGCGGAGCGTCTTGGATTGCCCTACAACGACTATTTCAGAAGCTGCAGGGACGAGGAGGAAATAGAATCCGTCCGACACCTGCTATGTGAATGTCCCGCTTTGGCCACCAGATGATTGCGTACTCTTGGTAGTAGCTTCTTCCATGGGCTGGAGGACCTTAATATCGCTGATTTTAGGAAACTCCTGAGATTTCTATCCCTTTCTGGGTGGTTTCCGCATTAGCCAACACTATCCATTGGTTTGACTCCCATGAGTACACTTTTTATGTGTACAATGGACCCGCTTGAGGTCTAAGTAAGTCTTTAGGACACCCACTAAACCAACCAATCATATATTTTTATTCCCTGACCGGAGGATAATTCAGACAACAAATTTGGATATTTTATCGCTTAAAGAGGAAGATGTCATGTCATATTTGGACAGTGAAAATGTCAACTTCCGAATGGATCAGTACGTTTTCAAGCGGTGTTCCGATGGCGTTAGTATCATTAACTTGGGCAAAACCTGGGAAAGCCAGATTTCCTTGATTCATTTCTTGGACGACGAATGGATACACTGATGTCAGTAACCCGTTTCGGGGTATGAGAGCTGGCATTGAAGCTATTTCAACACCCTAACTTAGTCTGGAAAATTTTGAATTTTGAACGCCGAATTGGCTCATTGGTATCGGTCTGTATGTTCACGTCACTGTTGATTTTATCAAGTGAATTCATTTGCCGTAGATTGCACTTCTGGACACCCGTGTTGAACGTCTAAAACGCGTCGTTTGCCAATCAAATTAACAAGAAATACAGTATACCTCCTTACGGACACCTCTCGGAACCGTCGGTGTCCGCTTATGAGAGATTAAACTGTACTTCATCTGGGTTAAATGTGTGTCGAAGCTCATTCAGATTTATTCACTTGCGTCTGTCTGCAAGCAAACGGTCCTGGTAGTCTCCTGATTTCAAAGCTGACTGTAGCCAAAGCAGTTGGACCTAACTTTGCAAAGTGTTGATCATTGTCGTTTGAGTTGTCAAGGCCATGGTTTTTCATCCCATGCCTGTTGTCGTTCCTCACTTTGGTACTGGAATATCCTAGCAAAATTACGGAGTCTCTGTTCGATGTTGAATCACGGCACTTCATTAGTCGTAGAAATCGTCTTTTTCTCCCTCAGTTGCTGACTTTGTTGTAGAACAACCCTGTAGAATGGTGACGTGTCGTACTTTTGTCCGGAATATGGCCATTAAAATTCTATCACTATACGGTTGCAAGAAATTAGGCCTCTGCGTGTTGTTGCTGAAAGCACCAGTTCAACTGTAAATTTTCAAGTATTTTCGAATGGTTTTCCAGAGCTGAGTAGTACAACATTACGCCCTTGGGATTGTGGATTCTTTTGCTTTGCAGCTAATAACTTCGCTTTGCAACATGAAATATCCAACTATATCGTACGAATTCTGACCCAAGTTGAAGGAATCTGGCACAAAGGTCCTTCGCTTTCTCTATCTCGAGGAGCCTCCTCATGTTCCAGAAGTCATTCCGAGGCGTGGTGTCGGTTTCGTTCGCTTTTTAAATGTAATTTCAGTAACACGGAATACTAGCCCACGTTTCCTTTTCTATAACAGAAGTATTTGCTCGAGTACCACCACAACGGGTGCAGGCACTTGGTTATGAACATCATTGTTACCCTACTGGTTTAAACCAAGTTTTGAGAGTTCAAGTTTCTTAAGCAATGGCGTCCTGGGCCCTCAGGTGTTGCGAACTTACGTAAATCAAAACTTTTAACATATGATTTGAGGTTAAATCGTTCCATCTACGATGACATTATGTCACATCACAATGTACTCGATTTATTTTCCGTGTTCAAGTTCACTGACTGTGAAGTGTTATCTGTCAAATACCGCAAGCTATCACAATGCGATTGGGTTTTATGGCACGCGCTAATGACAAACATTAAACAACAAATTACTGCTACCGAAAATAGCCCTAGAGGAAAACCGGAATTTATTCTAAAGCAAAACAATTACCACTAATGCATTTGAATGAAAATAAAACAAAGTTCCAGTGTGAATCACCAGTTTATCTGTCTGGTTCTGATATTTCTCTCACATCAGATACTCGTGCTTGACAATAGATACATAAAAACAAACGATAAACTGAGCATACTGACTTGACCCTATTCAGAGTTGAATAACCAAACTTTCCAAGTAACAGGTGTTCGCTCTCATCTTCGTCAGAGTGCTTCATTCGTTTAGATTCAGATACATTTAGATTCAGATACATTCCGAACGTCGGTTGAGGAAGACATTGTGTTTGTGTACAACAGCAGCAAGTAGTGTACGTTGTAGAAGTGCAGGAACTTATAAACAATGATTACGTTGCGCATTGCATGAGTGGGGGTATCGTTTAGATTAAAATACAATTTACTTCATTATGACGAATGCATTGAAGGTTCCGCTGGTATCGTTTGTTGTTTTGCTTAGCTTAACGTCGGTGAGCTCACGGTTGCAGTTGAAACCGCCAGAGGAAATCAAAGTGGAACGCATTATAGACGGTAATTTTTGTTTAGTTCCACAAGTATCCACAGTGTATAATTGTTGTGATTCTCAAGGTCCCCCATGCTACTTGGACATAAATAAGGACCTCGTTGAGCCGCAGCCTCTATTCCTACAGCCAGGGTCCACCGACTTCTGGCCAGTTGGGGGTAAAGGTCAACTAGAGATCCCCCGTGGCGCTGATATCGAACTCCATTGCACTCAGGGTTTTCAAATAAAACCCAAGGAGAAGTACATCAATGCAACTTGCTTCGAGGATAAGACATTCCTGGTGAAACAGGAGAAACTACCATTTCGTGTATTGAATTGTACACGCCAAGTCCAGTATAGAATCCGAGAGACTAAGATCGCATGCGCTGACAATGCGAAACTCTTCGAAGTCGGTTTCAATGTCAGTGTCAATCGATTTGTCAAGACTTTGGATGTTTGTCATGATAAATCAGCGGTGGCTACGCTTTGGACATTCAATAAACTCGAACCGGCTACTGTGCATTTTCAAAAGTCCGTCCAACGGCTGAACTTCAGCAAGGCGGGCTTCTTTGATAAGCGAAACATGAATCATCTTTACTCAAAGGATAACCAGAAGCACGTCTTTCAAAATCTCCTTGGAAGAAATTATGAGCGATTTTTTAATAATCGAACACAGTTCCTGTCTCGGGGTCATTTGTCGTCGAAAACTGATCATATTTTCGGAACTCAACAGCGGGCGACGTTTAACTTCTTTAACGCAGCTCCACAGTGGCAAATTTTCAATGGCGGCACATGGAACGCAGTGGAAAATGGGATACGAAAGTATGTCGCCACAAGGGGTCTGGAGGTAGAGTGCTTTACTGGCTCCTGGGGTGTGATCTCGTTGCCAAATGAAAAGGGTGAACTACGGCAGATCTATCTTTCGTTTGATGAGAATAACAATGGTGAGCTTCCGGTCCCGATGTTGTTCTATAAAGTGATTGTCGATACAAAGTCTCGGCCACAGAGAGGAGTGGCTCTGATTGGTGTGAATAATCCCTACTTGACTTGGGACGAGCTGAAGCAAGATTATTTGATTTGTAACGATGTGAGCGAATGGATACCGTGGATCAAGTGGAGACGGGATAACCTTGTCAAGGGATATTTCTACGCATGTGAGGTCGATGATTTTGTGGAAACCGTAAAAGGTCTGCCGAGCAGTTTAGCAAATGTTAGTGAACTTTTGGTGTAGTTAATTGTGTTGTTTTATACTTTTGAAATATACGTGAGTAGTTGAGAAGAATTTTGTTTCCCATACACGTGTTTTTATTTACTTCTGGACACTCACTTCCATGGTAGCTCCTCAGTTATATTGGGTGGTACGGCGTGTCATGCCACCAATTCACCATGCAAAGACTCCAATATTATAATCACACGTAGCAAGATCCAGTGGACTATAAGGAGCTTCAAGCCTTTAAAGTCTCCAGGGCCGGACGGCATTATTCCTACCGAAATTCAGCAGTCCCTGGATATAATCCTTCCCTGGCCAGACAGTATTCTAAAATGCTGCCTGAACCTTGTCCATATTCCCAGTGGGTGGACAGAGCTAGAAGTTGTCTTCATACCTAAGGCAGGTAAAAGCTCACACTTTGTTCCTAAAGATCTGCGTCCCCTAAGTCTATCATCCTTCCTGCTAAAAACACTGGAGAGGTTGATAGACTCCCACCTTCGCTGTAGGATAGATACCAAACTCCTATCAGCGTCCCAACACGTTTACTGCAAAGGCAGATCTGTTGAAACTGCTCTGCATTCACTAGTACGCACCATTGAAAAATCACTGCCTTAAAGAGTTCACCATTGTTGCCTTTTAGGTGGATTTCATAGAAATACCACCTATTGCAGAGGTCCTCATGACGCGATTTTCAAAAAATTTGAATGCCATTCGTCTTCGCTATCATAGTAAACACTAACCTCATACTCCGTTAAAAATGTTATATATATTTATACATACATATATGTACATCTTCTTAATATATATGTATAATTCTTCTGTACGTGTGCATGAAATGCAACTCCTCCTAAACGTCTGGTTCGATTTAAATGAAATTTTGTGTGTGTGTTTGAGCGAGCCCATGAATGGTTTAGATTCACTAACCAATATTTTCCCATGAATAATTGACCCTTAAAACCTTCAAAAACGTTAATTAATAACTGACCTGCTGAGAATAATTCATATTTATAAAGGTGGCCCTGATGTCACTTATTTCAATTTGATTTCAATTTTGTTTTTTTTTTCAATATTAAATGTTTGTATGTATAATTGCGTGAATATATGTATATTATTCGACGATATTACAGTAAAAAACGTGTCGTATCGGACAGGACAACGTCTGTCGGGTCCGCTAATAATATAATAATACCAGACTTTTCGGTGGTGCTCTACTGCTGCTGTGATCTTAGACAGACATTGCCGGTCATTCCACGCGCTACATATGCAGACGAAATTAACGAATGTTTGAAAAAATCATACCTATAGCCACATGTCCATACATTACGCCATACATTACGCCGTAGGTGAAAATGAGGACACCATGAGGATCTACCGCACGTGCTCATGGTAGTGTGAGATTCTTACTCACTAAAAACACCTCCCCTTTTCGTGTTGACTACGGTTAAGTACAAAAAAGCCTTATCAAGGCTGCGGCATCGGCGAAGGTTAAGGTGGAGTTCCAGAATTAACGAAATTCTCCGAACAATTGCTCAACATTGGCAATGGGAAAATTCTATTGCATGAAAATACACAATGTATAAAATTGCCAGACAATTTTTGCAACATGGTAGCCACGAAAAATGATTTGATTGAAAGCATATTCGCCAATTTGTGCGCTAATTACAGAAATCATACGTGGCTACGTGAACGAGCTATTTTGGCCGCAAAAAATATCGATGTTGACGCTATTAATTTTAAAATACAACAGTCCTTGCCTGGCAATGAGATGTCGTTCAAGTCGATCGACACTGTTGTCGATCCTGATGAAGCAGTCAACTATCCTATTGAATTCTCGAATTCACTGGATTTACCGGGAATGCCACCACATAACGTGATTTTAAAAATTTGTTCACCATTTAGCTTCGAAATTTAAATGCACCTAATCTACGCAATGGCACGCGGTTGGTCATAACATAAATCATGGGCAATGTTCTTAAACCTACCATTTTGAACGGCAAGTTTCAAAGTGAAGTTGTTCTCCTGCCACGGATCCCAATGATCCCTTCAGACTCGCCCATCCCATTTAGACGCCTCCAATTTCCAATTCGTTTGGCATTTGCGACGACTATTAATAAGTCACAAGGCCAAACAATGTCCATTTATGGGTTAGATCTTGAAAATTCGTGCTTTTCACATGGCCAATTATATGTTGCGTGTTCTCGCGTAGGTAAACCATCAAGTTTATTCATTTATACACCAAGGAGATTGACAAAAAACATTGTTCATCAACTCGCATTAAGATAAGATTAGTATTAAAATTTAACATTTATTTCAATACTTTAATTTTTTAACATTAATAAAAATAAGACGAAGTCACGAAAATGATTTGAGTATTTTCTTAGTTTGTTATTATTTAAACAAAATGAAAATCAAGATTAAGATGCCAAACTCAATATCAAATGTCACTTAATATACATATAGTTTATCGAAAGTTAGCATATCGATAAAACGTGTCGCAACGGACAGGACAACGTCTGTCGGGTCCGCTAGTATATATATATATATATATATATATATATATATATATATATATGCAATATAACGGATTCTTGTGGACACGATTGAGGCCGCAATTATGAACCGATTTGAATAAAATTTGGTATACACGTTTGTATGCCGAATACCTCGGCTAAATTCGTAGATGGGCATAATCGGTCCAGAGGGGGGCGGGTTACGCCCCTTTTTATGTCTCAAACGGTACAATTCACAACTCAAATAAATCCCAACTTCCAGTTTTGATTTTTTAGTAATATAGTAGATAACAGTGAACAGAATCCGCTTGCTACCAATTTGGGCGCCATCTTGGATCCGCCATCTTGAAATTCTTCAAAATTGATTGGATTTCGTTGAAATTGAAAATCCTTACAAATCTCGAGGTAATTAGTACAAATTCGTTTTTAAAGTGGAAATTTTTGTTCGCCATTTTGTTCCCACCATCAGAATAGAGGATATAAGAAATCCACCTACCTCTTGCGGCGCTTGCCGGAAGGTTCTTTTTTCAACATCGAGGGAGCCTTCAACAACGTCAAAGCAGAGGCGATCACTCATGCGCACACGAATCTGGGAGTCGAGGCTTCGCTCATACTTTTAATTGGGAAACTGCCCGAAAGCAGAGCAATTAACATCAAGCTAGACAATGCCTCGGCCCACATATGTGTGAGCTGCGGTACGCCGCAAGGCGGTGTTCTGTCCCCCTTTCTCTGGATTGTGGCGGTTAATACACTGCTGCTTTACTGGCAAGGGCTGGATGCGAAGTGATTGCTTATGCAGACGATGTTGCGATTGCTGCCTCCGGTAAATACCCGGTGAACTTCTTCAAAACGCCATTTCAATCCATTCAAGATGGGCAGCTAAAAGTGGTTTGGGGGTTAATCCCGAGAAAACCGAACTAGTCCTCTTCACCAGGAAATACAAAATTCCTCCAATCGACCCGCCCTCTCTAAACGGCACCAGGCTGCGCTTTGTTATTGAACCTAAATTTCTGGGTCTCACTCTGGACAGTAAACTAAACTGGAAAGCCAGCACTCTTGAACGCGTTAAAAAAGCCACTGTAGCGCTGTACTGCTGCAGGGTAGCCATTGGTACAAAATGGGGCCTGCAACCTCTGGCTCTACGTGTCATTTATCAGACCTATACTTCTGTATGGTGTGAGCGTCTGGTGGACGGCCTTGGAAAAAACCGTGCACCGTAACCTATTGGGAAAAGTGCAAAGATCAACTTGCATATGCATTAGCGGAGCACTAAGAACCACCACATCCGCGGCACTTGACGTGCTCATACATCTGATTCCCTTGGATATTTTTGACAAGTAGTCAGCTGCTAGCGCAGCCCTCAGACTGAAGGGCTCCTCTCAATGGTCAAACAGCCATATTGGTCACTCCTCGATGTTAGATCCCTTAACATTCATCCCGGCAAACACCGACTATATACCGTCTAAATTGAACATCAACCTCAACTTTCGGACGTCAATCCCCTCCCGAGTGGAATGGGGGAATGATGATGCCATAGACGAGTACTTCGTTCACTTCTACACCGACGGTTCTAAAACCGAGAACGGAGTGGGTGGTGGTGCTTTCTCAGAAGTGCTCAAATGCATCTCCTTTCGTCTCCCTGACCATTGTAGCGTTTTTCAGGCGGAAATTATGGCGATCAACGAAGCCTTATCCTGGCTTAGGCATAATGTGGTATCCTGCAAGGACATCACAATTTATACTAATAGCCAGGCTGCTATAAAATCTCTGAAATCAGTAACACGTACATCAAAATCTACCTCAGATTGTTGCTCGTCTCTTATTGAGATGGCAGAACATTTTAAAATTCACCTATGCTGGCTACCCGGTTATAGGGGCATTCCACGGAATTGTTAGGCCTACAAACTTGCCAAACGTGGTACTACTCTAGAGATCCTACCGGAACGGAGAAATTTAGGTATTCCACTCGCTACATGTAAATTACTCTTAGAGTACGACACGATCAGCAAGACAAACCAAAGATGGAGTAACGGCACCACATGCCGCACCTCCAGGGAGATATGGCCTATGCTAAGCCTCACTCGAACTAAAAGTCTCATCTTGCTTAAAGGGTCACTCATTAGCATCGTTATTGGTATCCTCACCGGTCACGGTCATTGGCCTTTATGCCTAAAGGATGTGACTCTTCGCAAATGACTTTAGCAGGAGCTGCAGGGACGAAGAGGAGGAGAAAACGATTCTCCATTTTCTCTGCACTTGTCCTGCCCTGTTCCAAAGAAGGAAGCTTTATCTAGGAGCCTACCACTTCGACAATTTGGGCAAAATATCACATACTGATATCAAAAGTATCCTCAGTTTTATCAAGAGCTCCAAATGGTTTCATTAGTTTCATTAGTTGGAGTGGCCCCTAGGGTATATATCCCAGTGGTATCACAAAGGGCCTTGCTTGGCCTACGTGTGTCTGTGCCTCACATGGACAGCCACCTTACCTATTCTACCCTAATGTGTTTTTTAATTGATTTAACTTACTTACAGTCCCCGATAAAATATAATCTTTATCTGCAACCTCCATCATTGCTTTTCGAGTTCTAGATAGTTGCCACTGTTTGAAAAACTCAGAACCTTAAGCGTTTTAGACAGATTCCAAGAGGTTGTTAGACCATATTGCAGTTATTCTGACAGCATTTGAGGCTACTTACCCGAAACAGAATTGGCGAATTTGTCTTTCAAAAACGTTTATTTAACCACATCCACAAGGTTGTATTCAACTTTCTTTCCCTTCAGCTATCACCTAGTCTAAAAGTTCTTTAATCTTTTTTAAACTCTCTGGCAAATCCTTTACAACTTTTATAAATTCCGCCACTTTACAGGTGTACAAGTATCCTTTCTCAGTATCGTTTGTCTGCCACTTGAACCATGAAAGATCTTTTGTAATGTCTTTACAGATGACAAATTTATCCGATTTTAGGTCATCCGAATCAATAAACAGATTATTTATGCCAATGATGGCGACTCCTTTCTTGGTCTTTTCGTCCACAATTACTTTGTAAAACAATTGTGGAACTGGAATTATACCATTGTCGTTCTCATCGTATGTTAGGTACAATTTTTCCAAAGAGTCCTTCTTATTCGGTAGTGATGCTACTCCCCAAGTCCCCGTATAACAATCCACTGTAAGATTCTCCTTGGCGATAAATTTTCGTGCGCCACTTTCTACAGAAGACCAAGTGCCAGCGTTAAACTTCTGCCATTGTGGAGCTACGTTCAAAAAATTAAATGTAGCCATCTGTTGAGCACCAAAGATGTGATCGGTTTTCGGCGATAGATGTCCTCTCGCCAAGAAATGTTTTTTACCGAAAAATTTCTTGAAATTTTTTTTCCCAAGAAGTTCTTCGAACACTTTCTCTTGGTTGGCCTTGCTATAGAGACGATTGACTTTTAACTTTCCGAACATATTTCCCTCGCTGAAGTTAGGACGTTTGACAGACTTTTGATAGTTTTTGTTGGATGCATCAAGTTCAGTGCGTACCCAAAGAGTGCGCACCGTATCATTGTCGTGGCAAATATCGATGGTTTTGATAAATCGCTTTTTGCTGAGTTCAAAACCGATCTCGTATCGTTTAGCATTCTTAGCACATTTTTTGTCTTTCTCTCGGGCTTTGTACTTCACCTCTGACGTACATTTAAGTTTGTCGACCGATACTTTGTCATCGTTCACAGAGAATTTTTTACCTTCGATGCAAGTCGCAAACAGGGAGTTGTCGTCTTTATACTTTTCAAAACCCTTGGTGCAATAAAACTCGATTTTGTCTTTTGGGCCAATTTTCAGTATACCATCTTTTTCCACGGACCAAAAATTAGTTGAATTTGGTTTAAGGAAGAGAGGTTGTGGCTCAGAAAGGTCTTCATTTATTTCGAAATGGCAGTCTGGAAATCCACGTACATATAAATCACTGAGGGAAGGTTGTGAAGTTTATTCAATTTACCTTTGGATTTCACAATTGCAAAGACACAATAAGTTGTGAAAACGGCCAGCGGAATCCTTAATATGGATTGCATTGCGGGCGGTTAGTTCTTGTGGTTTTCTGGAAGGAACCAAGCACTCTTTCTCAATCTGGGAACTCTAACATTTGTTACATTTTCATCGCAACACTACTTGGAACAAATACAATATTTTACGCTTAGTTGTTGTGACTCGGTTATATATCCTTGACGAACGAGTGTGAAATTGGTTCCCAATTTCTACATCAGTCTTTGCCACATTTCTTCCTATTTTGCTCGGCTCAGTTTAGTTAACTGCGTGGCGTGCATGCAAGAGTTGGAGTAATCCCTAAAACATTGTCCGAACCATCTTGAAGTTTTGATGGACCTACAGATGTCTTTTATAGGTACGTCACCTCTTTGTTCAGAGAAGTGTCTCCCAAAGAAGATGGCAGAGGGCTAGTCAATCCTTAGGTAGTTGACTTCAGTTGCATACGTCGAATTGGTTGAGGTCATCCTCCGCTGGCGTGGTTTCTTGCAGGTCGTCACCTCTTTGTTCAGAGGAGTGTCTGCCAAAGAAGATGGCAGAGGCCTAGTCAATCCTTAAGTAGTTGACTCCAGTTACATACGTCGAATTGGTTGAGGTTATGATCCACTGGAGTGGTTTTTTGCAGGTCGTCACCACTTTGTTCAGAGAAGTGTCTGCCAAAGAAGATGGCAGAGGCCAAGTCAATCCTAAGGTAGTTGACTCCAGTTGCATACGTCGAATTGGTTGAGGTCATCCTCCACTGGCGTGGTTTCTTGCAGGTCGTCACCTCTTTGTTCAGAGAAGTGTCTGCCAAAGAAGATGGCAGAGGCCTAGTCAATACTTAAGTAGTTGACTCCAGTTGCATACGTCGAATTGGTTGAGGTCATCCTCCGCTGGCGCGGTTTCTTGCAGGTCGTCACCTCTTTGTTCAGAGAAGTGTCTGCCAAAGAAGATGGCAGAGGCCTAGTCAATCCTTAGGTAGTTGACTCCAGTTGCATACGTCGAATTGGTTGAGGTCATGATCCACTGGCGCGGTTTCTTGCAGGTCGTCACCTCTTTGTTCAGAGAAGTGTCTGCCAAAGAAGATGGCAGAGGGCTAGTCAATCCTTAAGTAGTTGACTCCAGTTGCATACGTCGAATTGGTTGAGGTCATCCTCCACTGGCGTGGTTTCTTGCAGGTCGTCACCTCTTTGTTCAGAGAAGTGTCTGCCAAAGAAGATGGCAGAGGGCTAGTCAATCCTTGGGTAGTTGACTCCAGTTGCATACGTCGAATTGGTTGAGGTCATCCTCCGCTGGCGTGGTTTTTTGCAGGTGGAGAGTTAAAACCTAAGTAATGGAATTTTTGATAGCCTGCTAGCAGTTAAAAATTGAATCCGTTTTCAGAGGTCCTTTCATGCAGACTGTATCTTCTTTCCGATTTTGATGTTGGAATCTCCAAAGACGATCTTAACGTCATATTGCGGGTAATACTCATAAATTTTCTTAAGTGGCTTGTAGGAACAATCTTTGATTACATAGTCTTTCTCCACTGTGAGGACTTCAGCATCAATGTGGTTAATGTTACAAAAAGGAGTTTGGTTGCGGCTCGCCATCACTTGTTAACTTACATGGTAAAAGCTTGATACTTATTGCCAAGTCTACCTCTACACCAAATCTGGATCTTAACAGAGTCAGTTTCTGCTCGTCGGACTATTGTAGATTTCGCAGTTTTCAACGTTCTTCCTAAAGACTGGTTATATACATCGCTGGTTCGTAAACCGCACGTGGTCTGTTCGGAGTCCGAACATTTCGCGTGCAGAACCTGAAATAGCTGTCCTGTGGACGTTAGCTGGGATGTTATGGTTAAAGTAGTCCTTCTATCCGAGGCTAGAAAATATGCTTGTAAAATGGATCTTAAACTGGTTCTTAGCGGGCGTTTTTTTATTGGTCCGTTTCTTCCGTAAAATATAACTCAATGTTCGTCGTTAGTAAGTTTCTGTGTACCCAGGGTCACTACTCAGAAGAGACAATGCATCTTCGCCTTTGGAAAGAAAAAGAAGTATCCGAGTAGTTTACTTCCAGCCTGAGATGTAAGGTAAGTTGAAAGAATCAATAAAAGTTCCCAAATGATGTTAATATTTGTTTTCGCCTAATGCCAATTTTTTTTGGTCTGTTCATTGCACGTGGAAATTAAAATGATTTACACTCATACGTCATGCAAGTCAATAGATTAATTTTAATGTAAAGTCAAATTTAATATAACAATGATGTCACATCAAACTTAGGAAGGTACGGGTTCTTCTTGGCGAATTCTGGAACCTCACAGGCATAAGAATAACCAGCCTTAATGTCGGTCTTTTTCCAGGTCAACCAAGTGAGCTTATCACTGACATCCTTACACAAAATATAATCCTTTTGAATCTGAGCCAAGGTCAAATGCGGATTGTTAACACCAATCAGGACGACCCCCTTCTTTGTCGAAGGCTGAATGATAACTCGGAAGTATAACATCGGCACTGGAATTAAACCATTGTGGTTCTTATCATAATCCAAGTACAAGGGTGTTTGGACACCACTTTTGTTGGGCAGGGTTGTGACTCCATAGACTCCAGTATAACAGTTGACATTCAATTTGTTTTTCGACACCCAAGACCTGGTGTTGTCCTCAACTCGTTGCCAATTACCAGCATTGAAAACTTGCCATTGTGGGGCAGCATTCAGGAACAGGAAAGTTCCTCTCTGTTCAGATCCATAGACAAAATCGGCTTTAGCAGCCATGTGACCACGTGCCAGGAAGACATTGGTGCTGGGGTTAATGTAGTTTCCAGCAACGCCACCCAACTCATTGTTAATAGTTTCAGTCTGACTTGCTTGTGTGTATAATTTGTCCACGTTTTTGCCTCCAAAGAATCCAGCTGTGACGAAATTTGGACGATCCACACCACTCTGGTAGTAGTTACTTCCTGGTTGTAGGGTATGGAATACATATCGTGTCACTTCTTGAGCTTCATTGAAACATATTTCCAATTGTCTGACGAATCGGCTACCAACAACGAAACCACTCTCGACAACAACGCCACCGTTGCAACTGGCACCAGTTTTACGAGCTGAGAAGCTTGGCCATGACGAGCAGCGTATTGCCGTGAGGTCATAGTTAACACCTCCGATTGTGAAGGTTGTTCCGGAGACGCAAGTAGCAGTTTGGCTTCCAGATTTTCCCGATGGGTTCGAGTAGGTAGATGTGCAGAAAAGTTCAAGATTTTGACCAGCATTGAATTCCATGTATCCTGTCGCGCTAAATGGCCAAATTGTACTGGTGCTGGGCTTTAAGAAGAGAGGTTGAGGAATGCCTAGGTTCTTGATGCTTACACTGCAACCTGAAAGGATTCGCGGTCATACCAAATTAAATACGTCGGTTCATAGACATATGTACCTGCCCTTGGCTGAATGACAAGCTCGTCGAATATTTCATCAGGTCTCTCGATGATTTCCTCTAGATCGGGCACCTCATCAGCCATAGAATCAGCTTCATAGTTCAGTTCCTGAAGTGGCACTGCATCAGGCTCTTCGTCTGAGATTCTCAGTTTTTCCAACAACTCCAATGGAAGTGATTGAGTATCCCCCGAACAGTTAAGGACAAAACTGCCGATCAGCAGCAGTAGAACCGTGACGAACTTCATTTTAGCGTTTGCTGTTGAAAGCTGGTTGTATACACCTTTAAATAGCGTGGTGCCAGGAAACCTTTGGGTCTGTATCTTGTGCTGAATTCTACTGATAAGAGTGAAAATTGGTATCTTAGAGATAATCTAGAGTACCACTCTTCGATTTGAGATCACAATAGAGTGGGCTTGGCGGGGTTCATTCAGAAAACACGCAAGTTCCAACACTTTTTTAGAAAACAACCCTCACTGTGAACGTGCTGCCCAGATCTGTTTTGGCGTGATAGGTCGATGAAAATATAAATCAGGAGATTCAGATGGTATTGACAGATACTTTTAATAGCTACAGACAATCGCAAAAAGATAAGTTAATTAAAAAGCGTTTGCAATCCGTAAAACAGTTAATAAGTTTGCTATCGCATTTAATTTCACGAGTGTTCATGAGTGCAGAGAGGGCTTTTGGGCCACGTGAGACGTAGTAATGTCTGATGGTTATATATAAGTTGTGAAGAGGTCAATTTACTAAATATCAGTTTTGCGATATATTTTGTTGCTTGTTTTGTTAAATAATCGCGAAACGACTTTGCATCACGAACAGTATTTTCGAAATTAAGTCCGTTTTTGTTTTCATTGAATCTTAGGTACATACATATGGTAGGTAGGTTGATAAGTGCCCTGTGACATACGTGATTGGCATGTACGCAGGCCACTACTTTAAAATTGTGAAGGAAAACTTTTGGGGTTGTGTATGACGATCTTAACAATAAGGCCGAACTCGACATCTTAAAAGACAAGAGACTTTATTTCCGGGACAAAGTGGTTCAATGTATAGGATCGCTACAAATCTTAACGCACTATGCTTTATACTGTACTTCCTGGTGGTGGTAAGCCGGTATCCTTCTCGTGGTACCACAATGGACCAATCTGGTGGTCTAAGTATGTCACAGTCTGAACGAAGGCAGCTACCTAAGCTAGCCTCCGGATATAATTGTACTTAGACTTGGTGCCGATATAGCCGTAGGAAATTAAGGAATTTAGTATCTTGCTCTTTTCTAACGTTTGACCACTGCTTACCAGTAAAACTAAAGCTCAACTGAATACCGAACCGACGTCTAAATGCATTGGCTTTTTAAACTGCGCTAAGAACTCAACTGACAACCGAACTGAAACTAATCGTTTAAATGGAGCTAATTGTCACACGGAAGGTATGCACATAAAAGGTGGGTTATTGGTTCTTCTTCCTCCTCGTTTCTACAGCTTCTGTAAAAATCATAGGTAGGGACACCCATTCTTATAGCATGTTTACATATAAAGCAATACATCGTGGGAACTTCTACTGTAGATCTTAGCCGACATTGCCTATTTATCGACAGAAGTCTGCCCGTTGTTTTAAGACCCAAGTTAGGTCAAATCTGCTCCAATTAAAGGCAAGTGCCGATTTTATTTCTCCTGCTCTTTGCCATTTTTGGCTTCAGTATCAAGACAAAACTCAATTGATTCTATAGGAGCAGATGGTTCCTCTCCATTTCGAGGTTCTGGCTGTTCTTCTTTCACCAAGTCAAAGTGGATGGTTGTGGCAGGGACTTTTGCATCTATATTTTGGTCTTTGACTATTCTTAAGGCGTAAGGCTTCTTTGTTTTGCCAGTTTTGCCATGTAGTAGCATTTTTGTTGCACCTAACACCTTCGTGCTCCTGTACACAGACAAGGCGTTCGTCGTTGTAACTGCAGATATCCCAACAGATTTCTATTTATTCTATGGTCCGCTCTAGCACTTTCGTCTCACATACACCCCTATTGGATCTGGTCCTCAACCAACAAGCGTCTCCGGCCAGCTCGATCTTTGGCCAGCTGCCTCCAGTTTCGCACGCTAAGTTGGTTGAGCAGTCTTCCTCTACTGCGCCGTCCCTCGGGTGTGGATTCGAAGATTTTCCGGGCCGCTCCGGCTGGTGTGCATCCGCTCTACATGATCCAGCCACCTCACTCGTTAGATTTTCACTCTTTTGGCTAGGTCGATGTCGCTGTACCGTACAGTTCGTCGTTGTATCTCCTCCCCCACTCCCCGTCTATGCAGACGGGACCGAAAATCACCCGAAGAATTTTCCTCTCGAAAAAGTCAAGAGCAACCTCATCCGCCCTATTGTAAAATAAATAAAAATAAATAGCTGGCGCGATAGCTCGGGATGAGCCAAGGCCTAGCTTCTCGCAAACATTCATGCTGTGCGTGTTACATTTTTCGCACGAATGGAAGGGACCTACAATTTATTGCCGACTTCGAACGGCGAGTTGAGAAGCTCTTTCATGACAGATGATACTCCCGGAGGCTTGTCATTCCCCGACGAGAGGTGGTGCCGCGAAAAATGTTCGGTGTTCCTGGCTGGGGCTTGAACCCACGCCGCTCGGTCAGCAGTCCAACGCACTAACCACTGAGCCACGGCGACCGCCCTATTGTGCTGTCCCAAATATTTTACAGCAGTCAAGTCAGGAGACTGTCAAGAAGCTAATCAGCTTCTCAGGGTGGAACGTGGCAAGTGCGGTCGGTGAGACAAATTCAATATCTATGGTCCGCTTTCTCACATGAACGAGGGCGGGGCATTCTGTGACGATATCTCTCTCCAAGCATAGTCTGCAGGCAGGGTTCGGTGACAGGCCAAGCTTGTGAAGATCCCATTTTAGTCGGCAGTGGCCTCTTAGGATATCATGCGATGACTACTGAGTCGATTTGTTTGAAGTAGTACCTTGGAAGAGTGTCATTCAACGCCATGCTGAAGTCGCTAGAGCAAATGTTGTCTAGGTGGAAGAGCCTGTGCAGTGCAGACTGAATTTTGTCTGCATTTAATCTCTCCAGCCTGCGTGTAGTGTTCTGCTTGTAGATCTGCGACGAAGGCTTCTGGGTGAATCGCAAGTTCTACCGGTATTCGCTAGCCCCCGAGATGCTTTTAACGATGGAATTGTCCGCATTCCAAGACAATATTCTTGTCTAGGTCTCTTGTTGCGACGGAGAGTCGTAAGAAATGCAAATCTCTGTTGCAGACTGTGAAAGCATTTGACCAAGTTATCAGCTTATTATCTCAAGAAGTAGAAACCCCAAGTGTCTCTACGGTAGACGTCATTCAGATATGCTTATATTTGCATGGAATTTACCTTTCCCTACCTCCAAATACATATATGTATATGTATGTGACAACCTTCTGAAGAAACTAATCTGAAATTCAAGAAATACGACCTCTATCAAAAGAAACACAATTGCTCCTTTCAATATCAACGTTTTAATGTCCTTAGAAGTAACACAACCAACTTTAATACAACAACGATGTCACATCAAATGACGGAAGGTAGGGATTCCTTGCCGCAAAGTCTGCAACCTCGCAGGCATAAGAATAACCAGCTTTGATATCGGTCTTCTTCCAGGTCAACCAAGTCAACTGATCACTGACATCCGTGCATAAAATGTAATCGTTCTGAATTTGGGCCAAAGACAAGTGTGGATTGTTCACACCAATTAAGACAACTCCTCGCTTGGTTGATGGTTCAATGACAACACGGAAGTACAACATCGGAACAGGTATCAAACCATTATGATTGCTGTCGTAATCCAGATATAGTGGTGTTTGAACTCCATTGACGTTGGGTAATGTTGTGACACCATAGACTCCAGTATAGCAATCGAGGAACAGTTGATTCTTTGACACCCATGACCTTACATTGTCCTCAACTCGCTGCCAGTTACCGGCATTGAAAACCTGCCACTGTGGAGCAGCATTTAGGAACAAGAAAGTTCCTCTCTGTTCAGTTCCGTAGACAAAATCAGCCTTAGCGGCCATATGACCACGAGCTAAGAATACGTTGGTGCTGGAGTCAATGTAATTTCCAGCAACGCCACCCAATTCATTGTTGATAGTTTCAGTTTGGGTCACCTGTGTGTACAGTTTGTCCACGTTCTTGCCACCAAAGAATCCAGCTGTTACAAAATTTGGTCGGGCCACATTGCTTTGGAAATAGTTGCTTCCAGGTTCTAGGGTGTGGTAGACATATCGAGTCACCTCTTGGGCTTCGTTGAAGCATATTTCCAATTGTCTGACGAATCGACTGCCAACAACAAAACCACTCTCGACCACAACGCCTCCATTGCAGCTGGCACCAGTCTTGCGGGCTGTGAAGCTTGGCCATGACGAGCAAAGTACTTTCGTAAGATCATAGTTAACACCACCGATTGTGAAGGTTGTTCCGGATACGCAAGTAGCAGTTTGGCTTCCAGATTTTCCCGATGGGTTCGAGTAGGTAGCTGTACAGAAAAGTTCTAAGTCTTGTCCGACATTGAATTCCATAACTCCGACAGCGCTGAACGGCCAAAGGGCGCTGGTGCCAGGTCTCAGGAAAAGCGGTTGAGGACTGCCTAAGGTTTTGATGGTTACACTGCAACCTTTGAATATGAAAATCATGGTTAATCCAAATCGAGACCTTTAGTCTTTGTGCGAGTCTTACCTGCTCTTGGTTGAATCTCATTCTCTCGAATGATTTCATCGGGAATTTCGATGATTTCCTCTTGATCGGGCACCTCGTCCGGGACATATGGGATCTCATCAGCCATTGAATCGACCTCATAGCTTAATTCCTTAACTGATCCTTCATTCGTTTCGGTTTTTGAAATTCTCAGCTTTTGCAACAGCTCTAATGGAAGAGACAAAGTATCTCCGGAGGTGTTAAGGACAAAGCTGCCGACCAGCAGCAGTAGCACAGTGAAGAACCTCATTTTAACGTTTACTGTGGTAAGGCCGTTGCATACACCTTTAAATACTGTGGCGATGGAAGACGGTTGGGCCCATATCTTTGGTTGGAATTCCACAGATAAGAATGGAAATTAGTGCTCATATCTCTGAGATAATCTCTCGATTTGAGCCCAAAGAGGTGTGGCCTTGGCTAGGCTCATTCTAGTAACTAGTACGTTACGAGTCTAGTTTAAGGATATCTAACTTTGAATGTGTGTCTTGGATCAGCTTTTACGTGATAGAACGTGACAGATAGACTGTCTTTGTGGTGACAATAGCCAATCGGTGGATGATAAGTTAATTAAAAATATGTTCGTTAAATGAATTTGTTATCGCCTTGAACTGCGGAACACTGGTGCGTAAATGGGTATAGTCTGGTAGAGTCTTTAGGGGTGAAAGTCTAAATGTGGTATCTATTGGCAACCGATCTTAATTATCTCACTCTCTTTAGGCTTAAAGCTGTCTCTGTCGCTTTGTCATTATGAAAAGTTTGACAAGACATTTTTGCTAATGGTTGAGCTAATGCTTCTTCCACTGCTTGAGGTGAGTCTTTTTTCGAATTACTTCGCCTAAGGATCTAGACAGAATTAACGAAAGGTGACACAATTGGTAACCACAACATTAGCTGATCATGGCAGACAAAGTTCAAGATGAGCACTGTCTTTGAATCGCTGTTAGACGCCAAGCAGCCTGTAAATGGGCAACCAGTTATTTTTTTCAACTACAATCTTCACTGGTTTAAACAATTGAACTTGACAAACACAAGTTACCCTCCGGTGCGAAACGTGCAAGACATACAAATCAGAACTTCAAGAACTCAAGGTCTCATGTCAGGTTCTAGATAGCCTCATCGCCACTTCAAAAAATCAACTCAAAACTGACATTTCGGACGCCGTTGTTAATAGTTAATTTCCTATTGTTGAAGCCCGTGTTATCTGATGGAACTCATTAATTAGTCAAAGCAATCACATCAACTACGTTCCAGTATGAATGGCAAACGAATGACGAACAATCGAATTTGTTATCCCGATCACCCGTTTACCGCGGGCAATATAACTGACATCTAGCAATCTCCCACTTACGTATCTTGCTTATCACAAGCGCAAGTTTATGGTCGTATCATTAGTGATTATCGGCAGTGATCATACCTAACCACAGTGTCACGAGTCTATATAAGGTGCAGACCACATTCTCTAATCGGTGGTTGTTTTCTGAAAGGTGTTACTAAATATCAACGCAATGCGGTCCGCATTAGGAGTTCTGTTCTTGGTTACGTTGGGAGCCGTTGCGATCCAGGCCGATTCCAGCATTTTGAATGTGACGATCGGTGAAATCGTAGACAGTGTACTCAGTCGCTGGAAGCCGAAAGGTGTTCGTGTGGAAGGTGACTGTTCATTCGTAATTGATGGCGGTTTGATAGAACCACAGCCGTTGTTTGTGTACCACAATACCACCGAGTTTCTTCTGCCAAATTCGTCGAGTGTTGTAGAGATCTCGAACGGTGAATTGATTGACTTGTACTGCACCAACAGTTTTGTGGAGCCCTTCTTGAATACGACTAAAATCACAGCACAGTGTCTACAGGGTTCATACTATCTAGTTGATGGATTGATTCGGGAGTTCAAGAACTTTTCATGTAGAGCATGGGCTGCATATACAGCACGTCGTACTAACCGAACCTGCAATGGCGGAACAAATCTAATCGAAGTTGGTTTCGAGATCGCTGGTGGTAATTTTATTCAAATCATGGACGTGTGCCACGATGAGCTGAGGGAAGTCACTCGGTATGTGCATCACAAGTTGAATCCCTTTTCGGCAGCATATCAACATTCGGTAACGAGGCCATCCTTCATAACCGGAGACTTTTACAATGGCAAGAACGTCGACCAGATTTACACGAAAGTTCAACAAAAGGCTACCTTCGACATTATCCTTGGTGAGGATTCGTCAAAGTACTTCAACGATAGCATTGATATTTATCTGGCACGCGGTCACATGGCTGCCAAGGTCGATCATATCTACGGCACGGCCCAGAAAGCTACATTTTTCTTCGTGAACGCAGCTCCACAGTGGCAGAGATTTAACGGCGGCAATTGGGAGCGTGTGGAAGATGGTGTAAGAAAGTTTGTAGCCGATCAGAGCATAGAGGTGGATTGTTACACAGGTATCTGGGGAGTGTCCACATTGCCTGACGTGAATGGAATTGAACAGGAGCTATACTTGGCATTTGATGAGAACAACAATGGATTGATTCCTGTGCCAAAGGTGTACTTCCGGGTGGTTATAGAGCCGGCAACGAAGAAAGGTATTGTCCTGGTTGGTGTTAACAATCCCCATGTGACCCTGGAGCAAATTATAAGGGAATACTTAGTTTGTGACGACGTTAGCGATCTTATCACTTGGATTAGCTGGAAAAAGGATGATCTACTTCAAGGCTATATGTATGCCTGTGAGGTGAATCAGTTTAGAAAAGTCGTCACGAACTTGCCTGAATTTGATGTCGAAGGATTGTTGTATTGAGAGAATTTCACTTGGAAGCCAAATAAGTGCCAAAAAATAAATATAAACACATGTACATACGATATGTGGTTGGCGTTTTTTTTAGGGAATTTTATAATACCTTTTTGTAAGCTATTTCCTCACAGGATTCAATGGCATTATTTCAGTAAAGCTGCATCAAGGCTTTGGTATAATTTGCCTGTGACTCCAATTGAATGTCAGTGGCTGCTTTCTTTTAAGCGATATTTAAGAATAATTCAATCATTAAAGCTTTGAAAAACAACGCTCTTCAGTTAGCTTGATTCCGAATTTTGAACTCCATGTTAGATGAGATTTTCTTCTACTACGTTGTCCCTCTAGGTTGGATTCAAAGATTCTGCAGGCTGGAGAGTTGGTGGCCATTCGCTCTGTATGCTTGTCCTAGCCGTCTTAAATGTTCAATGTATACCAAGACATCACGTTGTTATTTGAAAATCCCTGATGGTAAACCATTGTAGCTGAGGGCTTTGAGGTTTTTTTTTAATTTTTTATAACTTTACCACGTATTAAGGTGGTGGTACAGTTCAGTGTGTACCTGGGCCTCAACCAACAGGCATGTCCAGTTCTTAGCTAACTGCCTCCAGTTGCATACTTCAAGTTAGTTAACTTCAAGTTAGTTACTTGTGCGCGAGACCTTTTTTTACTGCATTGCCTCTCGGGGTTTGATTCGAGAATCCTATGTTTCAAAGAGTTGGTGTTCGTACGCTAGAAGTCCTTAGCATCTTAATTGGCCCGATAGTAAATGCGAAATCTGCGCTTTATTTTTTTAATTCCCATGTAGTGTGCTGCGCAATGGGCGTTTGCCGAGTATTGCCCTCGAGTTTTTCTCAATATACAAATGTGCGTCCCTAACGTCCAAAGCAACATATCTTCGTACGCCTTCGATTGAGTCCATATCTCAACGCAATGAGCAGAACTGGGTTGGATGAAAATTAAGCACGAGCTTGTTTGATGGCAGGTTCAAGTAGAGGGCAACCTTAACTATTTAACTGGGGGACTATTTAGGGTTCGAGTAAACATGTTCGAGTTTAAGAATCGGCTGCTAATTTTTTTAATTTGGCTTTCTGTATAACGTCTATGAATACCAACTGTTTCTTGAAGCGTACATGGCTACTATGTTTGCTACTTCGTTGAAACTGTGTAATTTTTCTTCGATTCGACGTTAACTTCGTCGTGTTTGCCACAAAGATGTTTACAAAAGGGACCTCCTATGAACTTACATAGCACATTTGTATGTACATACATATATATGCACATACATATTTGTATGTATATCAAAGGTATATTGTAGAGAGACTACACTCCGTGTATTTGTTAGACCTTTTGCATAATGTTGTAAATAATTAACGAACATTGGGGAGCTCTGATTATTGCATACTGTTAGGAGTTAAAGAACGTAGCTTTTAGTCTGGAGTTTCTATACTATAAAAATAGTTTTTATTTAAAATATGGATATTTCCATGCATATTTCCAGGCATGACAATAACTGCAAGAAGTTGCATTTTGCATGGGAATTTTAAAGGCTTATGTCTTCGAAATAAGACAAGTCGGGCCTCAAATATTATATTTATATACACACATATATCAAAAGTCTCAGTAAAATGTCTGCTATAACATATTAAAATTTCATCAATGTTGGGGGTGGATACCATTTTCTAAATAATTGCAATTTTTTTTCACAGAATTTGTGTTTACGGAACCAGCAAATGCTTTATCTCAGAGATCCCATCACTGTTGTGCTACGAAACGATACACACGGTATTGAATAGAAACACGGGGTTTCTCTTGTTAACGTTTTCTTTTATTTCAAGGGATAAGCTAATTTTAATGTTTAACTGATCTCGTAGTTGCGTACTTATCTTTCAAAACTACTCTGTCAACTCGTCATTCCTAATGCTTTTTCTATGTGCTCATCCACCATTTCCCATCGTGTGCTTTATAGGTCAACAAAGTAATTCGATAGATTTGTGACCTTTTCGTGCATTTATTGCGGGAATTTAAGTGGGTCACATTCATCTATGCTGGGTGCCCGGTCATAGGGACATCTTGTAAAGCCGTTGAACTCGCCAACCGTTGCACTACTCTTGACATCTTACCAGAACGGAGGTATCTGAGTATTCCACTCGCCTCATGGAAATTACTTTTAAAATACGACGTGATCAGCAAGACAAACCAAAGATTGAGAAATGACAACACAGAAAGATCTGGCCTATGCTAGAACTTTCTCGTTCTAAGAATTTGATCCTGCTTAAAAGATCGCTGATTAGCGCCGTCATTGGTGTTCTTACCGGTCACTGTCCCACCGGCTATCACGCCAGAAGGATGGGCCTTTTCTCAAATGACTTTTGCAGGAGCTGCAGGGAAGGGGGAAGAAACAATTTCCCATTTCCTCTGCACCAGTCCAGCCCTGTCCCAAAGAAGGATGCTCTATCTGGGAGCCTACTACTTCGACAACTTGGGCAAACTATCACATATCAAGTATCCTCAGCTTCATGTCTTCAATGGTTTCAAATAAAGAGAGTGGCATTTTAGAGTATAGATCCTAGTAGTATCACAACTAACCCACCTACCGAAGTGGGTCAGTGTGACGGCACTTGTGTGTTCGCCGCAATGGGTCAGTGTTGTATGTTTCCACATCGCCACAAATGCTGTATTAGGATATAAGGGCGTTTTGTATGGTGCCAACAGTCAACTCAATCATGCAAATCGTATTTGAAGGTCACATTCGAACTTGTTCGTATTTTTTTATTATGAAGACGTGTCACTATAAACATCCTCGCACAAACAAATGATAATTACAACAATAAATACGAAAAAATGCAACACAATACGATACAAGTAGGGTAAGTGTGTGTTCAGATGTTCTAAACTACCAGGTTTATCACTTGGGGAGGAAATAAGGACTTTGAAATAGAGCTTATTGTGTAAAAGACTTGACGAAGCATTACCAGCGGGTAGAACCCTTTTTAAAGTCGGTGGTTACAAAATGAAGCCCACTTAGCGGGTGAAAATTAAAAAGGAAGCTAATACATAATCCTCGTCGTACGGATTATTGAAACTTCGTTGACTTTAAATCTTGGCTGTTTTGTTTTTAATACTTTAGCCGATGTGGCAGCACAGACATTCTTTAATTTTTTATTTATAACGTAACGTAACATTTAATCGGAACGAATCTGTCAAAAAGCACGTCAAAGCTCACTACAAGCTTTTGTTTCTTTCTTTTTAAATAAAGCACAATCAAATCAAATCTGTCATTTCTCGCCGGCAATTCGAGGAATACTTGTTGTACTTTGCTTGCATTTTGTGTCGTGTTTTGTGCGGAAATAGTGCTATCAACAATTATTATCTAATTTTTTCCTTAAACAAATAAAAGTACTGCAAAAAATGGGTCCAAAAGTACCAAACGTCGTATTGAACAACGGCAAGAATATGCCAATTCTTGGTCTTGGCACATGGGGCGTAAGTTATAGAAACTATTTCTCTTTTATTTTCTAATTTTAAGTTAATTCAAACATATAGGCGACCTTGAGAACTATATTTTATCCACCTGCACGCGTGTGGAATGCTTTGTCATTGGCAAAATGCAGAACACTAGCGGTGAAAATTTGTAATTGAGCTCAATTGTCTGGTGCAATTGGAAATTGAGACAATTTGTGGTGGTTTCTGGTTACCCTACGTACATAGGTTGTGAATTATTTAAACAGAGCTGCACGCAAAAGAACCCATTTAAAAGAACTTGTATACACAATGACGAGGCAATTCTAAGATCAATAGAACCTTCTAGTAATAGCATTTTAATCCTATAGAGTGTGGGCACAATTATCTTCCAATTTTTTGACTTACTGATACGATTGTGTCAATCAAATATTATTTGGTGAGTAGTTTTTTGTGGCCACCATGCTAATGACACAGATTTTCATCTCATTTATTGCTGTTAATTAGACTTTAGTAGAAAGAATTTGATTAGCAACATGACATTCACCTTAGGCATGATTGCTGATAAGAAAATCAATTGATAAGATTGATCTTCAAACTGAGCGTTTAGTATCTTGTCGCTAGCAAAGGGGTCTTACTACTTGAAGACTCAAAGGGCATCAAAGGTTGTTTCCATTTAAAAGCTTCGTATATTTGTTGGACGTTACCCTCCTTCATTTTCTACGATTTTTCGTTAGTATGTATTTAGGTATTTCGTTCCGAAAACCGATGCAAATCTAGATTTCCTGTCATCTGTGCCATTATTGTTAGTGATTTGCTCTAGCTGCAGTAGAACTTCAAAGGTTGTTTCCATGTAAAAGCTTCGTATATTTGTTGGACGTTACCCTCCTTCATTTTCTACGATTTTTCGTTAGTATGTATGTACATAGGTATTTCGTTCCGAAAACCGATGCAAATCTAGATTTCCTGTCATCTGTGCCATTATTGTTAGTGATTTGCTCTAGCTGCTGTAGAACTCTTTAAGACTTTCCTCAATTTTAGGTTGAGTTTTCAATAACCTTTTGAGCAAAATATTCTTGTGTTAACTTGGAAACGCATGTGACATACGTTGATTAACAATAGAACCCATTTGGTTCGGAAACCTTCTGGATGGATACTGGATAGTCAGCAAAAATAACGAGTCATTCCACTTATTAGTTTCAAAAAATGGTGAAATAATTTGTTTCCACTTCATCGCAATGATCCCGTTACCAAAAACAAAGCCGAAAAGTTATCTAAAAAGAGATTAAGTTAAGCAAATGAAACCAGTTGTCCGTTGGTAATTCTTTTGACACTGGAACAATTGGACACACTCAATTCTGCTCGACTGTGACAAATTTCAAAATGCTAAGGGAAGACCATAGAAAGTAGACATAACGATGTTGACTTATCGTCGGTAATATCATCTTGAGTTTTAAGATTGGCTTTTTTTACTGCTACACCTTTTCAGTCTTCCAAGTTTCATATAAATCTCTGGCAGTGGGAAAAAGTATTCTTCTGGAAGGGGTTACCGACCTTCTTTCTATCGTACTGTCGCTGAATTTCGTCTTCAAAAACGGTATTAGCTCAGCAATGCCGAGAATACCATCGACAGGTACTGTGCGGTATGCGCTACACCAGTTTTAAGTAAATCCGTACACAGTGTTTTTTCTTTCCTAAAAATTTGAAGGACTCTTAAACCAATTTTATTTTGTATTAAATTGCTTTTTTCTGGTTACAATAAAATGTTCATTGCCTATATGATTTGCAAAACGTCAAAACAGAAGTCCAAGTATAAAAAGTGAAAATTTTCCACTAGAGTTGTAATTATCATTTTCCGCATGTAAACACACGGCAAATCTACAATTTTATACCGAAGCTCATGTAGAACAAGTGGCACACTTACCACTTGAATACTAATGAACTCGCTCTGAGTTGATAATGTGTATTATTTTGTTACATAACTTTGCTTCATACTTATGTATGTGACTCCATTGATTGACAGCAGCTTATCGATTGTTTTGTAAATAATACTTTGATAACACAATCAATGAAAAAAAGAGAGAATTCAACCAATGTTCGGTAAAATTTAACACTTTCAACCCTACTCGCGTTAGGACTGCCCCCAATTATGTCTGTTCATGGATGCATGCTAAATGTGTTACAAATTGCGCATATTAACTAATTTCACGCCTCTAGTTTATTTTGAATTATTTCTCTCAGGTGCAAACTTGAAATGAGTTACGCAACAATGTAAAGATGAACCCTGTCTGACACTGCAACTTAAAAGATCTCTAGTATCAAGGGTGTAATCCAATTAATAGGCTTACCACTTGCCTTATGACTCCTACCGTCCTCTGTCTAAGTCACGTAAATTATCTTTAGACTTGAGAATACGAAAGCATTCTAAATCTCCCCTTGGGGTGATCGTGATCGAATATATTTGAGTACAACCAACATCTGTTGTTATTCGAGTGGATATCTCACACCTATTTCCCATGTAAAAATACCCCGTTGCTAACTCATGCTTAAATATGTTTTAGTTTCTTTTTATGACGAGCTACATATTCTTGAATGTCTGAAACTTCTTCCTTTTTTATACAAATGTTGTCTTTTCTTCTAGAGTCCTCCAGGCGAGGTTGCCCAAGCTGTAAAGGATGCCATTGATATTGGCTATCGCCACATTGACGGTGCTCATGTCTATCAAAATGAACACGAAGTTGGTGAAGGCGTTAATGCGAAAATTGCCGAAGGTGTCGTCAAACGTGAGGATCTCTTCATTACCAGCAAACTTTGGAACACTTTCCACCGTCCCGATTTGGTTCGTGGTGCATGCCAAACAACATTAAAGAATTTGGGCTTAGATTATGTTGATATGTATTTGATTCATTGGCCGATGGGATACAAGGAAGGTCTTGAACTTTTCCCTACCGATGCTGATGGAAAAACCGCTTATTCAAACGTTGACTATATCGATACTTGGAAAGAAATGGAGAAACTTGTCGATGATGGTCTTGTTAAGTCGATTGGAATCTCCAACTTTAATAAGAAACAAATCGAACGACTTCTTTCAAATGCTCGCATTCAACCGGCAACCAATCAAGTCGAATGTCACCCCTATTTGAATCAAAAGAAACTCATGGAGTTCTGTAAATCGAAAAATATCGCCATCACTGCCTACAGTCCATTGGGATCACCAAACCGGCCATGGGCAAAACCCGGTGATCCAGTGTTGTTGGAGGATCCAAAAGTTTGTCTAATATCATCCAAAACTGGTAGCATCTTACTAAGCTGCATTTTTTCTCATTTAGATCGTTGCCATCGCAAAGAAGTATGAAAAGACACCGGCACAGATTCTCATCCGCTATCAGTTACAGCGCGGCAACATTGTCATTCCTAAATCAGTGAACAAGTCGCGCATTGCCTCGAACTTTGATGTATTGGGTTTCAAGTTGACCGCTGAGGATGAGAAAACCATTGATAGCTTCGATTGCAATGGCCGTTTCGTTCCTATTTCAAGGTGAGTGAAAGCATCTGATGTCTACTTGACACGTTTAATTGAGAATTTATTTTTGGATACATAGCGACGCTGGAGCCCATCCACATTATCCCTTTCACGATGAATATTAGTAATCAAATCGAAGTTGGTAAATTTGATTTACATGTTTAGAGTGCCCATCGTCATGCAATGTTTGCTTATTATACATCCCCTGTTTGGCATTAATGTACTCTTTTACCCCCTTGTTTCCCCACATTGAAGCCTGATCAAATTATTGGGATTATCGAGTAGGCTTAACTTGGTAAACGATAGGACCGTGCGACCGTTAGTGTTGATTAGTGCAGATTTCGATCTCTTGATTAAGGTTTTAAGAGAATAAATGTTGTCCGTGGTAATAATTGTGGAAATTAGTGCTGGCAATTTTAGAGCAAATTTAGATAGAAAAATTAGTTCGGTCATGAATTATGGGGAGAAACGTGATCATAATTCACAAGGTAGATGGTTATAAATCACGAGATGGGCGATCATAACTAGCGCGATGGATGAACATAAATTACGAAAAAGATGGATTCCAAAGCAAATTAGGTAGCGTTCCAGTTCGGGATGAACCCACGGGCATTAACCAACATGCCTCTGCAGTTTTTTTTTTATAATAATATATCCATCAGAGAGCAAGAAGCTCTTAGGTTCGCTTTACGCAACTGATGTTATTGTTACGTGACTTAGCGTCATTTAACGATTTTTCAATCTTAAAGATTACTTCAGTAAAATAATTAAAAACTGTTATTAAGTTCAATCAACGCGACTGTATATAAACAGTAGAGGTGGGTCGTTGTTTTGGTAACGTTATTTTAGAGGAACGTTCTGTCACGTTATACGTTTGTGCAATAACTCGTTCCTCCGTTACAGAACCACACTAATTTTCCGTTTGTAAGAATTTCCCTTTTGTCTCTACGTAAAAACAAAAGTGAAGATTCCACTAACGAAAATATGTAAAAACACACATACATACATACATACATACATACATACATATGTCGTAATACACAAAAAACATCTCCAACATAAGCATAGCAAATTCCATCCTCGCAGTGATGGTTGCACCCTCGCCATATATTACAAATCATCTCCATCATCCAGTGAGCGAATAGAAATAAGTAACAACAAAAAAAAAATCACACCGCACACCAAAATGACGCCATAAACTAAAATCACATAACACACCAAAACCAAGTTATTTGGAACAAACTCGCTTGGATAGAACGAGTAAAGACGTCATTACAAAATAGCGTTACAAAGACATGTTCCGAAATCACGTCAAACTTTCCAAGTTATTTCACACGAAATCCCTTGGACGGAACGAAAAACGTCGTTACAAAATAACGTGATTTTGGAACGTTATTTATTTTGGAACGATAACGTGTAAAACGTTATCATGAAGGTACGGTTATATTCATCTCTAATAAACAGTGTTTAAATTTAACTCGACTTTCGAAAAATCTTTCATATGGGGAACCACATATGATTGCAGAATACTCTAAAATAGGTCTGACTAGAGAACAAAAAAAACTTTTAAGAGTGTAAACGTCCCGAAAGTCTTTACTGCTCCTCTTTAGGAACCCCAGAAAGGAGTGCACTGTCCTTAGATAATTGCTTACAGTTGTGCACTTCAAGTTGGTTCCGGCGATAAAAGTACCTGAACTGATACCGAAGATCGTGTGTTTTAATTTGTATACGCTTCAAGTCTCCAAGTAATTGAAAATATGTCGGCCTTCTCTCTAAACTCGGGACTATGCAGAATGGTTATGTTCTTTAAGCTGTCCTCGGAAACATGTTTTCAGTATCATTGTACCCGATCCATATTTAATTTAGCACTCCAATGTTTTTAACTAACAACAATAAAAGCAACATCTCCACCCAACCGCCGAAAAGGTCAATTATTGCACAATTTTATCGACAGTTCTAACAACTTCCCTTTTTTTGTCGTTTGACCAAGTTTCTTCTATTGTACTTATGCATGCTAATTCTTATTTATTTATTTTCCTTTCTACAGCGCCGCTGGACATCCATATCATCCTTTTGAGAATGACGAATATTAATTGGAATAAATTTACTTTAGTTTCGCACACAATTTGAGTTCAATACACGTCCAAATATACATTCTAGATGCATCGATAAAAGAAAATAAATGTGTATACGCTTTTTGCAACAATCGGAGTGAAATGCTATCTAATATTTTATGTTGTTTTTTATTTGAATTAATTAAATAAAATAATAAAATGTTCATGTGCAGTTTAAGAGGTTGGTTGAAGCTCTGGTTCACCCCGAACTGCAGCGTCATTAAAAGTAAGTACTTAGAGAAGAATTGAAAAGGGGACCAGCAAGCGGTGACATTTTTGTCGTAATTCTTTTGAAAGAGGCTATACGGACAGTCGTTTGGATAAGGAACCATCGGTTCTAAACGTGAATTGGATCACTGGTTCTCGACTGTCTAACGTGGCAAAACATGGCCAAGGATTTCATTTTCTACAATGTTTCGAACTTCGCTTCAGGGTCTTCGGTTCGAAGTGTTTGGTCTTACAAATATGGTTTTAAAGCCCGTCAGGTAGGTATGGCTTTTCTCGGTGTAAATGGCTCTTCTCATGCGATCTAATGTGATATCGGAGGGTGAGTAGGATGCAGCGGTCGGGTCCCTCTTTTTCTGATGAATATACAGTCAAAATGGGTTATAACGTCTTTTAAGGGACCGATGAATTTGGTCGTTATAAGCGAAAGGTTGCTATAACCGATATCAGCTAGGTCTTGGTTCATCCCGAGCTGTCGCGCCAGCTATTTATTTATTCATATACTAATGGCCCGCCCGGACTTCGTGCGGGTACAATTAAGTCATTTGATTATTCACCCCTATCATTCAATCCGCCGGGGGGAACGATCCACTGAAATTTCAACTTCAGTATCATTCAATCCGTTCGAAGGGAATCGTCCACTTGTCGGTAATGTGAATGACTTTTCACGTAATTATTCAAAACGAACGAATCGAATCTCTCCATACAAAGTTTCACATTCCTCATCCGATGGAAATTCATTGCGGATTCGAGTTGTGCTGGTTAAAAAATTAATCGAAATGTATGTTCTTTATAGGACAAATCTTAGGTGTATTAAATTAAACATCTGCTTTTAGGAAGAAGACTACCATTAGAGATAAGAATGAGAAAATACCCGGACATTGTGAATTAAAATGTGATTAATTTAAACTTTTTATCGTTAGATCTTTATAAAGTCGTCATGAATTTATTTCTTATTTGCACTGCTTCATTTGTATTTGGAGGTGCACTTAGCTCTCCTGGTTCATTTACTGCATTATTTTCTTCTTCCGCTAATGGTCATACGATTTGGTGGTCAACACTTCCAGCACATAAATTGAAGGCTGCCTTATTCAAACGAAATTTTTTTTTGAAATGGAAATTCAAACTTATTTCGTAG
This sequence comes from Matsumyia berberina, assembly GCA_917880715.2. Classification (NCBI taxonomy): domain Eukaryota; kingdom Metazoa; phylum Arthropoda; class Insecta; order Diptera; family Syrphidae; genus Matsumyia; species Matsumyia berberina. The sequence continues at coordinate 54,443,483 of OU862870.1, forward strand.
AAATTATGAACAACAAATCTTTTAACTAACTTGGCATCTGATAGGTCCATAATGTCTTCACTGGATGCCCGTAAATATGAGCGATATGTTAATCTATTTGAAAATTCCTCGTCTTAAAAAAACAGGGCAATGCTATCCATTTGTCCTGAAATTTAATTTAATTTTTTTCAATTTGTAATTGCTGTCAACTATGACAGAACAGTCGGTTTTGAACAAGGAAAATCGTAGTCGGTAAAACAGTGCATCCGGCGGATTAAATGATTAGACTAAAAGTGAACGCGGATCGGATAGGTGAAGTGAATCTCAGATCCGTCGGATTGAATGATAGGGGTTATTATTTTTTGGTATGTTTCGCTTTATTATAGCGAGCCTATACAGGGGACGTCTACCTGATGACACGGATTTCATGACACGTTTTTGAACCCAAGTTGGGGCATGTGTTTAACGTGTCCAAGCCATTGAAGTATGGACCGTTCCGTTCGAAAAGGTAGTTGTTCGACATTAAGTTCCTTGTATATTCTGATGTTCTTAACTCGAGAGAACGAACAAATACCTCGAATAAATCTCATTTCGGCAGCATATTTTTACGGTCATTACCCAAATCTCAAATGGGCGCCGTGGCTCAGTGGTTAGTGCGTTGGACTGCTGACCGAGCGGCGTGGGTTCAAGTCCCAGCCAGGAACACCGAACAGTTTTCACGGCACCACCTCTCTTCGGGGAATGACAAGCCTCCGGAAGTATAATCTGTCATGAAAAAGTTTCTCACCTCGCCGTTCGGAGTCGGCAATAAATTGTAGGTACCTTCCATTTGTGCGAAAAATATAACACTCACAGCATTAATGGTTGCGAGAAGCTAGGCCTTGGCTCATCCCGAGCTGTCACGCCAGCTATTTATTTATTTTTATTACCCAAATCTCATGACCATAGGTGAGGGTCGGATCAAACACATAAAATTGATCCAGCCTAACCAATCCCAGAGGATAACTCAGTACTGCTCCATCCATCACTCGTGAATATGACCAAGAAATACTTAAACTTCTGAACCAGTTTCGATATACTCTACTTACATGCAGAGTGCATTGAACAGGCACACGATTACTTCTGATTTGTTTACGTTTACCCAACTTCAACACAGACGACTACGAAGCCATCAAGTGGTCGTTGAAACTCGGTCCAGATGGTTCGAAATAAATGGTCAGCGAAAAGCGGATGGCTTATCCTTAAGTCTAAAGGTGAGGTGACAAAAAGCACCTCTGACGACGGCCAACGCTCGCAGTGAAATAAATTTATGCAACGACATCCACCCGAACCCATCTCCTACACTTTGTGTATATAGATCGTATGGCCTTCAAATGAGAACTGTCAATCCCATACTCCTTTAGTACACTCCAGAGTTTACTTCGAGGGACCCGATTATTACACCCATGGCACACTCTCAGACCTTCTGAAGCACCGTTTTTAGAATGAAGAGCGGCTTGGCTGTGCTTCTACTTGGACGAAAGCCGCATTGCTCATCGGCCAAGTTGGATTCGACCACAATTCTGGCACGCGTTTCAACACCTTAGCAAAGACTTTTGCAGAAAGAGTTAAAACAGACATACCCCTATAATTCAAGCAACCAGTCTTATCCCTTTTCCTGAAAAGAGCATAATCACCATAGTTTGATTGTCGCTAGTTGTTTTACTACATTCCCATGCTACACTAATGAGAGAACCATTTTACTCCCTCAAGGCCCCCAAGGCATTGTGCTTTTCTGGCCAGATTTCATAAACATCAGCACATTTGATCACCAAAGACACTTGCTCTAGAGTGGGACTATTCTCTGCCCTACTCAGTCTGCCATCCAATTCCTCTTCAGGATTGAGCAGCTCCGAAAGTGCTCACCACATCTGCCCAAGATATCCTTCCCATCGGAAAAAAAAATAAACCATTTTTGGATTTGATTTTGGATTATATTAAACTTCCTTTGTTTGAGACGGCGGAAGGCCTGCCGGAACTCCTTCTTTGCAAATCTGTGATCTCGGTCCAAAGTGAAAGCATTCTTTGCGTAAATCCTCATCTACGCAACTGAAAGTTTTACCTTCTCCGTTCCCGCTCTACGTGCGCAAATACACCACACCGATCGTTATCACAATACACAAAACCAAAGATACGAACAAAGAATCCCCAAATCGGTCGAGCCCTGCTCGAGTTTAAGCGAGACTAACGCACAGCAATTGATTTTTATAAGCAGAAAGTATAAAAATTTGATTTGAAGTACTGAAGTAGTATGACTGCTTATATTTTGCACGATACGGTATATACCTACCTAGACCTACATACGTGACGGGACTTGTGTGTTATATGTTTCCAAATCGCCACAAATGCTGAATTGGGTTATCGCCGCTAATGCAAAAGGATGGTGGCTGATGGCTGATCCCAACAGTCAACCCAATTATGGAAGTCAAATTTGAAAGTCGCATTCGAACTTGCTCGTATTTTGTGATTACGAAGACGTGTCACTACGAACATCCTCGCGCATACTAATGATAATTACAACAATAAATACAAAGAAATACAACACGATACGAGTTCGTTTCAAAGGGAGACATGAGTACGACTTGCATAATTGGGGTAAGTGTGTGTGGAATCCACACTGTGTTTTCAAAAACCTTTTTCCAATAGATGTTTTAAACTACCAGGTTTCAGCACTTGGAGAGGAAATAAGGACGTTGTAAATAGAATGTGTTGGTGATTACAAAGTGAAGTTCTACTTAGCGGGCAAAAATCAAAAAGCAAGGCACTACATACATAGTCCTTATTGTACGCATTATTGGAACTTCGTTGACCTTAAATCTTGGCTGTCTTGTTTTCAATACTTTAGCTGATGTGGCAGCGCAGAAATTAAGTCTGTTCGCGTACCCTCCTAAAATACCGAATCTTTACCAAAAGTTACGAATTTTTACGAAATCCTGTTCGAGTACGCACAAATTTCGTAGTTTTTCGTAAAAGAGGGCGCTCACGAGAGGGTAAGAAATTTCCCCATACAACGAATTTTAGTGCAAGAAATTTCTTTGTACTGATTTTGCCATTTTAGTGTGGTATAAAAATCGTCAGATATTGGAGAATTCTAGAACACCTAGATATCATGCAAAGATCCAGGAAACCCAAAAAATGTGTTGGAACAATGAATAAATGTTTTCCACTCTTTTTTAAACTCTCTTAATGTGAATCATAAAATTCTTTCCTGTATATTTTTTTTAGATTTGAAGGTTGAAGTTTGACGTTTAAAAGTGGACAACTTTTCTTGTTCAACGCGTTCGTTTACTTTTTCGTAATTTTACCTCTCTCTGAGATAATTTTACCCCCACTCTTCAAAATTTGACAATCTACGAATTTTGGTGCAGAAAGTAACCGGACAGACTTATTCTACGTAACATTCAATCGTAACAAAACTGCCAAAAAAACACGTCAAAGCTCACTACAAGCTTTTGTTTCTTTCTTTTTAAATAAAGGACAATCACATCAAATCTGTTATTTCTCGCCGGTGATTCGAGGAATACTTGTTGTACTTTGCTTAAATTTTGTGTCGTGTTTTGTGCGGAAAAAGTGCTGTCAACTAATTTTAATTTAAACAAATAAAAATACAAATTGCAAAAAATGGGTCCAAAAGTACCAAACGTCGTATTAAACAACGGCAACAATATGCCAATTCTTGGTCTTGGCACTTGGGGCGTAAGTTATACAAATTATTTCTCTTTTTTCTAATTTTAAGTTAATTTAAGTGGTCGCCGTGGCTCAGTGGTTAGTGCGTTGGACTGCTGACCGAGCGGCGTGGGTTCAAGATCCAGCCACGTCCACCGAACATTTTTTGCGGCACCACCTCTCGTCGGGGAATGACAAATCTTGGGGAATATAATTTGTCATGAAAGAGCTTCTCACTCCGCCGTTCGGAGTCGCCAATAAATTGTACGTCCCTTTCAATCGTGCAAAGAATACAACACGCATAACATGGTTGTGAGAAGCTAGGCCTTGGCTCATTCCGAGCTGTCGCCCCAGCTATTTTTTTTTTTTTTTTAAGTTAATTCAAGCCTATAGGCGACCTACAAATGCAACATGACATTCATCTTAGGTATGATTGCTGATAGGAAAATCAATTGAAAAGATTGATCTACAAACTGAGGGTTTAATATCTTATCGCTTAGTGTCTTAGGGTCTTACTACTTCAAGACTCAAAAGGGCTTCAAAGGTTGTTTCCATGTAAAAGCTTCGTGTATTTGTTGTATGTTACTCTCTATCTCTCTCTCTTATTTTCTACGATTTTTGGTAGCTACATATGCATGTATTTCGTTCCGAAAACCGATGCATATCCAGATTTACTTTCATCTGTGCCATTATTGTTAGTCATTTGCTCTAGCTGCTGTAGAACTCTTTAAGACTTTCCTCAATTTTAGGTTGAGTTTTCAATACCCTTTTGAGCAAAATATTCTTGTGTTAAGTTGGAAGCGCATGTGAATACATTAATGTTGATGAACAATTGAACCCATTTGGTTCGGAAACCTTCTGGATGGATACTGGATAGTCAGCAAAAATAACGAATCATTCCACTTATTTGTTTCAAAAAGTGGTAAAATAACTTGTTTCCACTGCATTGCAATGATCACATTACCAAAAACAAAACCGAAAAGTAATCTAAAAAAAGATTAAATTAAGCAAATGAAACCAGTTATCCGTTCGTAATTCGTTTGAAACTGGGACAATTAGACAGACTGAGGGGTTGACGACCCTCTTTCTATTGTACTGTCGCTGAATTTCAACTGCAAAAACGTCAACCGGTATTAGGTCAGCAATGGCGAGAATGACATCGACAGGTACTGTGCGGTATGCGCTACATACCAGTTTTAAATCCGTGCACAGTGTTTTTCCTCTCCTAAATATTTGAAAGACTCCAAAGAGCCAATTTTATTTTGTATTAAAAATGCAATACGTCATTGCCTTTTTCTAGTTACACTATAATGTTCATTGTCTATACGATTTGCAGAAAGTTTATATGCTATTCAGTACGCATCTACAGTTGGAAACGGATAAGTGCACAATCCCTTTTGCTCGATTTTGTGTGCACTTATCCGTTTTGTGCACTAATCCATAAGTGTATACTCTTACGAATTGGCGAGCGGTTTTTGAAGGCATTGCACTAAAACGGTTTTTGCACTTATCCGTTTCCGACTGTATTCGTGCATTATGTGCATTATTTTGCTACATAACTTTGCTTCATACTTATGTACATATGTACTTATGTACTTATGCACTCCATTGATTGACAGTGGCTTATCGATTGTTTTGTTAATAATACTTTGATACATAACGCAATCAATAAAAAAAAAGAGAATTCAACCAATGTTCGGTAAAATTTAAAACTTTTATCCCCACTCGCGTTGACTAAGGATTAAAATCAAAAAATGTTTGGACTGCTCGCAATTATGTCTGTTAATGGATGCATGCTAAATGTGTTACAAATTGCGCATATTAACTAATTTCACGCCTCTGGTTTATTTTGTATTATTTCTCTCAAGTGCAAACTTGAAATGGGCTACGTAACAATGTATAGATGAACCCTCCCCGTTTGCCTGACACTGCAACTATAGTATCAAGGGTGTAATCCAATTAATAGGTTTACCACTTGCTTATGACCCCTCTTTTTAAGTCACGTAAATTATCTCTGTTGGCGTTTAAGAATGACACCAACTATGTTTTGAGAAACTATGTTTTCTGAAACTTCTTCTTTCTTATACAAATGTTGTCTTTTCTTCTAGAGCCCTACAGGCGAGGTTGCCCAAGCTGTAAAGGATGCCATTGGTATTGGCTATCGCCACATTGACTGTGCTCATGTCTATCAAAATGAACCCGAAGTTGGTGAAGGCGTTAATGCGAAAATTTCCGAAGGTGCTGTCAAACGTGAGGATCTCTTCATTACCAGCAAACTCTGGAACACCTTCCACCGTCCCGATTTGGTTCGTGGTGCATGCCAAGCAACATTAAAGAATTTGGGCTTAGATTATGTTGATATGTATTTGATTCATTGGCCGATGGGATACAAGGAAGGTCTCGAATTTTTCCCTACCGGTGCTGATGGAAAAACCGCTTTTTCGAACGTTGATTATATCGATACTTGGAAAGAAATGGAGAAACTTGTCGATGATGGTCTTGTTAAGTCGATTGGAATCTCGAACTTTAATAAGAAACAAATCGAACGACTTCTAGCAAATGCACGCATACAACCGGCAATCAATCAAGTCGAATGTCACCCGTATTTGAATCAAAAAAAACTGATGGAGTTTTGTAAGTCGAAAAATATCGCCATCACTGCCTACAGTCCATTGGGATCTCCAAATAGGCCAGGTCCAAAGCCTGGTGATCCAGTGTTGTTGAAGGATCCAAAAGTTTGTCTTATATCATCCAAAATTAGAATTCTCTTACTGAGCTGGTTTTTTTTCTCATTTAGATCGTCGCCATCGCAAAGAAGTATGAAAAGACGCCAGCACAGATTCTTATCCGCTATCAATTACAGCGCGGCAACATTGTCATTCCCAAATCAGTGAACAAGTCGCGCATTGGCTCGAACTTTGATGTATTGGGATTCAAGTTGACCGCTGAGGATGAGAAAACTATTGATAACTTCGATTGCAATGCCCGTTTCATTCCTATTTCAAGGTGAGTGAACGCATCTGATGTCTACTTGCCACGTTTAATTGAGAATTTATTTTTGGATACATAGCGACGCTGGAGCCCATCCACATTATCCCTTTCACGATGAATATTAGTAATCAAATCGAAGTTGGTAAATTCGATTTACGTGTTTAGAGTGCCCATCGTCATGCAATATTTGCTTATTATACATCCCCTGTTTGCCATTAATGTACTATTTTACCACCTTGTTTCCCCACATCGAAGCCTGATGAAATTAGTGGGATTATCGAGTAGGCTTAACTTCGTAAACGATAAAACCGTCCGACCATTAGTGTTCATTAGTGCAGATTTCGATCTCTTGATTGATCGACAATACAATTTGTTTTAAGAAAATAAATATTGTCCGGGATAATAATCGTGAAAATTAGTGCTGGCACAATAGACAAATTAGTTCGGTCATGAATTATGGAGAGAAAGGAGACCATAATGTACAAGATAGATGGTTACAAATCACGAGATGGGCGATCATAACTAGCGCGATGGCTGATCGAGAAAGATGGATTCCAAAGCAAAAAAGGTAGCGCTTGTCAAAATGAATACCGAGTAATTAATTAACAAAACAAAAATATTTATTCGGACTTATAAATATATACACAAAACTAAAAGAAAGATTGTTAAAAAGATATTCTGCTCTAGTTCGGTACGACTTCCTTCTTTCCTGCCGATCCTCAACGAAGTGCCCGTTTCATTCCTGTCAAGTTATTTGTGTTGCTGCTGATGTGTAGTCAGTGTTGCCGTTGACAGCTCGGCCTCTCCTGATATCTTATCTTCGATGGACAATTCTGCATCGTCCGTTTCACCCTCTTGCTCGTTGTCCCAATCGATATCTGGACTCAGTCTGCACCACGGCTTCATATGATCGCTAGAAATCACATTGGTATAACGTCTTCGGTTCAAAGGTTTGTCTGGAAGGTCCTCCACAATGTAACGATCGAAGGCCAGAACTTTAGTGACGATATACGGTCCCTTGTAACTTGGATCCAGTTTGTGTGACTCGCCTGTGGCTTGTGGAACGTAGTCGATGACAACTAAATCGCCTTCAGCATACTGATGGGGATGTTGATGTTTTTTATCGTATCGCATTTTCCATTTACGCCTTTCCTCTGCAATATTGTCGGCTGCCACTTGTCTCTTCCAGTCCACGTCGTTCATCTCCTGCGGTCCTTCTTCCATGGCTTGAATTATCTGGTTATGGGTCACATCTCTAGGATTAAAATTGAAAACTAGTTCATTAGGAGAAAATTTAGTAGTCGCGTTGCGTTGCGAGTTTATACTCCACTGCAAATTCGGTAATATTAAGTCCCAGTCTTTGTCACTTTGAGTAGAACATTTGAGTGAACCCAACAAAGTTTTATTAACCCTTTCAGCTTGCCCGTTCGCCCTTGGTGTCCGTACGGCTGTTTTGACGTGTTGTATTCCATGCTTCGTGATGAAGTCGCTAAACTCCTTTGACGTATACGCTGTACCTCTATCGGAAGTAATTCGCAATGGTTGACCGAAAAGTGACATCACTTCGCGCAGCATAGCGATCACCGGTGCTGTTTTGGTGTTCCTCACCGCTTTTAGAATGGTGTACTTGCTGAAAGAACAAACCAAAACTATTATATGGAAATTACCACGTTTACTTCTTGGGAAGGGCCCCAAATGGTCCATATTGAGACATCTAAACGGGATTGGTAGCACCTCCATCATGTGCAATTGGCTTTCGGATTTACCTCCCTTGACTTTGTTGAGGCAACATTCCGGACACGCCGCAATGTACGTTTTCACATATCGCCTCATTCGTGGAAACCAAAAATATTTTTTTATTCGATCGATGGTCTTCTCTAGACCGAAATGACCAGCATCGTCGTGACATGCTTTCGTGATCCGCCATCTAATCAGCTGTGGTATTACTAACTTATTTTGGCCGTTTACCTTCCTGTGTAATCGTCCTGACTGCATTGCATAATCCATCTCCGTCTGCTTAACTGTTGTTTGATTTTCGACCTTTTCTCCCTTAAGAACCTTCACGATGTCTTTTAGTTTATTATCCTGCATCTGCATGGCGTATATCCAATCTTGATCCAAAGATGTTACCTTCAAAATATTTTCAGCTACTGTTGGCGATTTCTCCGGTGGCAACGTTGGAGCTCGGCTCATTCCGTCTACATGCTGCATTCTTACTCCTGGACGATGAATACATTCCATGTCAAACTCTTGAAGTCGGAGCCACCATCGTGCTATGCGTGGAGGCAAAGGTGACGTGGCTTTCGTAGTTGCGATGGCATTGCAATCAGTTATAACGCGGAAACGTGTGCCTAATAAACACATACGGAATCTTTCGAGTGTCTCCACAATGGCCAACACTTCAAGTTCATGACTGGCGTACCTACTTTCTGCTTCACTGCATTGCCTGCTATAATAGGAAACTGGCTTCCAATCGTCTGACTCACGTTGCAATAAGACACCTGACAATCCTACTGAGCTTGCATCCGTATGAATTTCGTGTTCCTTACCTGCATCGAATAATGCCAGAACAGGTTCATTGGTGATAGCTGCTTTCAATTGTCCGAAGGCTCTCTCCTGTTCAGGTTCCCATTGGAAAGGTGCATCCTTTTTAAGCAACTTCGTTAACGGTACCGCCATCCGACTATAATCTTCCACAAATTTCCTAAAAAACCCAGTAACTCCTAGGAACTGTCTTACTTCAGTTGCGCTTGTTGGTCTTGGAAACTCGTCGATACATTTCGTTTTATTCTTACCTGGACGTATGCCCTCTGCACTCACTATATGCCCGAGGAAATTCACCATCGTCGCCATGAATACACATTTTGATGGTCTCAAAGTTAATCCAGCTTGCTTCACCGCTTCCAAAAATTCTTGTAACACATTAATTCCCTTTTCCGTCGTATCGGTGGCAATGATAACTTCGTCTACGTAGCTCACAATACTCTTCCTGTGTTTAAGTGCTTTAATGATCTGCGTAATCATCTCTTGGAAATGCATTGGAGCGTTTACTAGACCAAATGGCATAACGTTGTGCTCGAACAACCCGTCCGGTGTTAAGAAGGCAGTCAACTTTTTGCATTCCTCCTTCAACGGAATTTGGTAGTATCCAGCTGTCATATCTAATGTGGTGAAATATCTGTTGCCCGCCAACTGTGCTAACTGCTCCTCGACTACTGGCATTGGAAACTGTTTCTTTATTGTCACCGCGTTAAGTGCGCGATAGTCCACGCACATCCGACTTTCCCCATTAGCTTTAGCCACTAATACAACTGAAGCTGCGTGAGGTGAAACACTAGGTCGAATTATCTCGTACTTAAGCAAGTTGTCTATAATCGTTGACAACTTCTCCCTTTGCGCAAACGGCACTTGATAGCGTTTACCTATTATTGGCCTGTCGACTGTAACAGCTATTTCCATTGACGTCGTATTGCAGCGCCCTAGGTACGAAATGTCTTCGGCAAAGCAATCGTTGTAGCTGGCGAGAAGATCCTGTAACGTCCCCTTTTGACTTTCGTTGAGCTGTTTACCGATGTTAAACGATTCTAACAGTCCCGACTGCACCTGCAACACTCCTGCTTCAAGGATCACTCGTTGATTTCTTCGGCAGAGCACATCACGTCCCAATAAGATGGCTTGAGGTAGAAACTCGTCCGGCACCACTTGAAATGCCACATTCATTTCGTAGCCGTCCATTCGCAAGGCTATTTCCACCATTTCCGCCGACTCCACAATTGATCCTCCGAAACCCTTCAACCGCTTAAAAGACTTCTTCCGTTGAGCACCCTTTGGAGTTGATGATTCTCGTATAAGTGAGTTGTCGCTTCCTGTATCGACGAATGCAAAATACTCCTTCCCAGCTATGGTGATTTCCTTCATGACCGGTGGAATAGGCACACTTTCCTTCACATCCTGATAGACCCTGGCCACTGTTGATTTCTTTGCTCGACAATCTTTCGCCTCATGACCCAATTTGGTGCAACTGGTGCAGCGTAGCTTCCGTTGCGGTAGTGGACATTTTATAGCGATGTGCCCCCTTTCATTGCAATTGAAGCATTTCACACCCATTCGCTCGTTCGTGCCGCGTCCCAGATCGACGTTACGGTCTACTATTTCGGCTGGTCCCATCGTTATGGTTCGTGAAGGTGTCGTCTGCATTGAGAACAAGTTCTCCAAGGAATTCAGCAAGTCGTTGCACGTTTGGAAGTTCATGGCGAGCAATGTTCGTGTAAGATTGGAATCGTTTAATCCATTAATTATGTACGAGTTTAAAGATAAATCGTCCAACTTACCTCGTCGCCCGACAGTAAGCATTATGTAATAATACTCCCTTAACGATTCAGTCGGCTTTCGTCTACGTTTCATTAAGTCTCTATGCACATCTGCTACATTGATTGTGCATGGAAAGTCCCTCAAAAATTCACCGACAAATTCTGTCCATGTCTGGAACACAGGTTGCGCATCTAACCAGTCCTTAGCCACTCCTTTAAGTTTATGCTGCACTGCGAACAAAATAATTTCTTCGCTCCACATGTACAAACGTCGCAATTGTTCCACCTTGTCTATAAATTGTCGTGATGAAATCATACGTTTTAGAGGATCAAACTCCGGAAGAACTCCGATGACGTCTTGAGACCCGTTCGGAAGGTGTAATTGCACTGCAGATGGTGTTGGATACGTCGTTGCAGATTCTCGCAGCTGTTCCCTGGTTTCCTCCTCCTGTGGCGTCGTAGGGGTCGTAATCTGTCGTGCCGCCGTTGTGAGCTTCATTCGACTCATATTCGTCGTCAGTTCACCCACCGTTTTGGCTAAATCACCCACGATCCCTTTTAACTCTTCCATCTGAGTCTGCCAAGGTTCTGCCACTGCCATGTCGTTGAACACTAATTCCGCATCCACTTCATCTGTACCGAATGCTGCCGTCAACCTCCCAATTTTCTCCGTTTTATTTCCCTTTGTCGATAATTTTTCCCTGCGCAACAGCGTATTTAACTGTTCTGTTTTGAGCAATTCCAACTTCAACATAATTGCGTTCTATCGGCGATCCTCTTTGTGTGTAGAAAGAAAAAGAAAAAAAATTCGAAGAACGTTGAAATTTTTTCCCTTTGTTCCTGTCGTTAAAAACCGTTGTCGCCTGTCTGTCGCCTTCGTTGTAATTCGTTGTTGATTTGCTTCTTAGAAAAATGTATTATGGAGAAGTATCCCACTTCTGATGTTGTCAAAATGAATACCGAGTAATTAATTAACAAAACAAAAATATTTATTCGGACTTATAAATATATACACAAAACTAAAAGAAAGATTGTTAAAAAGATATTCTGCTCTAGTTCGGTACGACTTCCTTCTTTCCTGCCGATCCTCAACGAAGTGCCCGTTTCATTCCTGTCAAGTTATTTGTGTTGCTGCTGATGTGTAGTCAGTGTTGCCGTTGACACGCTACAGTTCGGGAAGAACCAACATGCCTCTACAGTTAGCACTATCCTTAAATAACTGCTTACAGTTGTGCACTTCAAGTTGGTGCAGGCCCCTCCTACTTATGCGCGAGGCCTTCCTCTACTACGTATATGAACTGATACCGAAGATCGTGTGTTTTAATTTATGTATATAAGCTTCAAGTCTCCAAGTAAATGAAAATGCGTCGGCCTTCTCTCTAAACTCGGGACTATGCAGAATGGTTATGTTCTTTAGGCTGTCCTCGGAAACATGTTTTCATTTTCGTTGTACCTGGTCCATATTTAATTTCGCAGTCCCATGTTTTTAACTAACAATAATTAAAGCAATATCTCCACATGCCGCCGAAAATGCCCAATAATTGCACAATTGTATGGACAGTTCTAACAAATCCCCTTTATGTAGTTTGACCAAGTTTCTTCTACTGTACTTATCCATGCTAATTTTTATTTATTTATTTTCCTTTCTACAGCGGCCTTGGGCATCCATATCATCCTTTTCAGAATGACGAATATTAAATGGAATAAATTTACTTTATTTTCGCACACAATTTGAGTTCAATACACGTCCAAATATACATTCTAGATGCATCGATTAAAGAAAATAAATGTATATTCGCTTTTTGCAACAATCGGAGTGAAATGATTTCGAATAATTTGTATGTATATTTTATTTAGTAAATTATTACTATTATAATTTATTTAATAAAAATTTTAAAATAATAAATATATACTGTGAATGTGTAGCTAGAAAGCTAAAATTTTTTATTCAACAGAATGTTGGTATGTGTTGCAAAAGGATTTTTTTATATCTATTTAAAACAGGTTAAATAAATATTTTCTGAGGCAATTCATTAAATAATTTAAGGCCGCGATACTTAGCCATATTTTGAGTCCTAGCGTCTCTTTACAGCTGAAGTCTAAAATAGTTGTTTGTTTTGAGGTTATACGGCTAAGCGTCTCCTGTTTAAACTTGTCTTGTTTTTCCGTCAACTTTCAGTGTTGCATATTCTAGTCTATCTGATATTTCAGATACCTGGGAAATGGAACGGGCCCATTGCCATTTTTAAAATTGTGTGGACGCTACCACTGTCATTCCCATTTTTTCGTTGAAGCGGTCTGGCAACATTGAAAGTTAGTCATAGTTTGACAGCTCAACTGGATCTCCTTTGCAAGGGTATCATAACAAAAGCTGTTTGAAGAAAAATTGAAAAAAAATGTCGTTCCTAGTTCGTGGTGAGGCTTCCGAATCCGACGAGGAGACGATAGTAGACAGAGTAGGTATTTCGACACCATCTTAACTCCATGTTAAGATATTTAACCCATTCTGGACGCTTTTCCAGCCAATTGTTTATGCTAAAGCTGTGTTGGGGGAAGCAGCTGAATCGGACGAAGGTAAACGAAATTGGTCACAGAAAGCGCTTTTGAAATCTCTGTACGGACTTCGTGTTCTATCTTACAGATGACAATGAAAACAATGGTAACCAGCCAACGGCAGACACCAACCGAACAATCAACAACAACGAATTTTTCCACAAGAAGTTGGGTAAGCATACATACATGATGTATTTATCATATGTGTCTATCCAACTTGAATCCCATCCCAGTTGAGTCCAACATAGCATTGTGGAAAAATTTAACTTCATTTATTCGTAATGTTGTTCTCGCTGCATCAAAGCAGCTGTTGAATGCCGATCAGTTACTTATCAAGTCACAGGTTCGAGGATAGCTTTCGCAGCTTTTGCTGGAAATAAATGCAGCCTTTCTTCTCTTGCAGGTGTCCATGCAGTCCGCTCTCTCGTCCCTCAAAATCGTGCAGAATAATGTAAAACAACTCCGAGACAAAACCGATGATATTCTCACGGCAAATTTCATTCCAGCAATAAACATTTAAACAACAAACAAAACACTTTATTCTCAGGTGATGGACACTAGTTCTTAACATAAATTAGTTCTCCTCGCCAGAGTCAGCCACGTATCCGTGACTTGTTGGCGATGGTTCACGTGGCACGTACGTGGCTTCAAAACATCTCGAGAATATCGAACGCAAGCCTCTTCGATGGTTTGATCCAGGAGACTGTGGAATTTCTTCATCCTGAACCGCGTTCTCTTCCGTTTCAACAAAGGTAACGAATACTTCACTTTCAGACTCTGCGGTTGGATTGGAAACTGTGCTAATACTTGGGATTCTTGGCCGTTCATCACTTGTTTCTGAAATGGCGTCATTCCGTGGAATATCGATTGATTCAACGTCAAATCGAAAGTCTGGCGTTTCTTCAGAGCTGATAGGCTTCTCGGAAATGCTGGTGGTGGTGCTGCTGCTGTTTAGTCTTTTACTTTGCCTTGTAGAGTCCGGTTTTTGGTGTTTACGCTTCTGAGCCGCTCCTGCGACAAAACTTTCAGTGATTTCTCTCGGCTGAAGATCCTCACACATAGTAACATCATTGGGCGACAAAGTGGACATAATTAGGGTTCCGTCAAATATGCCGTTTTTCTTTGTTTGGAAGATGATTGGACTGTGAACGAGAAGGCAGTCATAGGAGACTGTAATTGCTTATGGAAATACATACCTCCCTGCATCATGAAATTTTATGTTTACTCTCTCATTCAGTGACTCGCAGAACAAAAGGAACGCCTTAAACTCTCGAAGGCAAAACGTCACCCAAGTCCCCTCGTCCTCAGCAATGGTGTATTCATCGAACTCGTCAGAACTTAACAAGATTCAGTTAGTTTTCGATGGCCCTAGGGTATTTTCTCTACTTACGACAATTTAAGTTGTGATCTCATGAACTGGTCATTTACTTTGCATCCCTCCACGTAATTTTTTACAATCAGATTTTCCTTCCGAGCCTCCATGGTGATTTCCTCTTCGGACATTTTGAAATTACTCGCTATTTCGGAGAAAATCTTATGCGGTCCACTGATTCTAAAAATAGCATTCGTGTTAGAGTATGTAGCAAAGGATTCCTCAAACAACTTACAAATTCGGTGCATCGTCCATTGGAACATCAGCGGAAATGTTGTCGTCGTCTATAATCGAGATTACAAAGTGTTTCACTGTTTCGTGGCGGCAATTCATTTTCACAAGGAACTTGGAATTTGTGGGTTCAATGTGACATGTTTCAACCTATGGATAATGTGAGGTGATATGATGTGTAGAGGATAACATCGCCTCCTTACCTGTTTCATGTTCTTAAACACTCCCAAGCTTGCTTTCATCGATAGTCTGCAGAAGTTTTCCTCACCGCTAGATCCATTTGAAATTTCGTAACTCTCGAAGAAACCACAATAGAATTTAAATGTTGCCACAGCAGATTTATTAGCATTTACCGCGCGCAACTGAAATCCATTCTGGTCAGCTTCGACGTAGAGACTCGGACCAAATTTGGACAGTGATTGCACTCCTTTGGCAAATACTGAAAAAGTTATGGATTGTTTTACGAAACCGTGTTTGGGGAAATATAGTGAGGGATTTACTTCTTGCATTTGGACCACTTAGGACGCATTTCATTTTCTGAATTTTGTAGAAAACTTAAAGTTTTAGTCGGCGAAAACCAGGTTTTCTGATTTCATGTTGAAATTTGTTGACAGTTGTCAATGGCCGATTTGCGGTAAGGTGTGTTTGAAGTGAATAATTTTTATGTTAAATGGGATGGGATGTTCGTTTTGTGTTAAAGTTTTTGTCTGCTCGCTACTCTTTTTAAAAGGATGTAAGGGCTAAAGAGTATGTGACTACAAGATCTTAGAACAATTTTTATTCCTTATTTTAACGTCGGAGGGATGATATTGTTGAGAAAGACAAAAAAGGCAAAAAAAGGACTGAGACGCAGATCCACCACGGATCTGAGTATTTTAAAAAACCTTTAGCGCACAAGCGGGCTATATAGTTAAGGGGCTTTCTTAACGGCTGTATCCAAATTTCACGTGTCCGAAAAACCGTTTCTGCGTGTTTTGAAAAAAGGGGACTTTTAACGTTATCCCCAGCCTTTAACTAAAACTATACAAAATTTCTAATCGTACTGTACACCGACTATGACTATATCGCTCATGTAAAATTTCAGTGAAATGTCAGAAATTGCTTCGCTTGCCGGGAGAAGAATAGGTTCAATTTACAAATACGATTTTCTTTGATTAAAGTGCACTTGAAAAGTTTAAAATATTTTTCTTTACATCAGTCTTTACCTCATTATGTTATCACCTCAGGTAGGAATAATTCGAAATTCAATTTCAAGTATTTTATTTCTCTTTCAGACCGGACATCATTCCATGACCGTCCTGTGGAAAAAAACAAAAAATCAATTCCATATTCTTTTACTTATATATCCAATGTCTTTTTATACGCGTCTTTAATCAATTTATATGTTCTGTTTTTATGTGCTCAAAGTAGTGATTAAGTGAATGATTATGATGAACACGGAATTGATATCGAAAGCATTGTGCTTCCATGGTCAACCACTGCAAAAGATATGGGCAGGCGAACGTGGTGATCACGATCTCTATCAGTTGGGTATCCCAAATCCGGATTTTTCGTTATACCTTGAAAGGCAAAAAAATCTAACCTTTCAAGATCGAGCCAAACGATTGAAATTACATCAGTTCCTTGCTCGTAAAGCATCGGAATTGTTTGATCGTGGATTGCAGAGCGCTAGTGTAAATTCAGCGGCCGAAACTATTACCAGTCGCCAAGGTCTGTCTTGCAGCATATTCATGCAGTTAGTTTTAAAAATTTTCCCTGTATAAATGTAGATGTTTCAGAGACGATTGTCTCGATGCCACCGTATGAGTACTTTTTGAATAGTACGGCACAGGATAAATCAAAAGTTTTGCATTGTACCTTGGAAGCTGTGAAACCAGGACATATCGTTTATGGAGTTGTGGTAAAGCCCTATAGCAGTGGCACGCAAATAAAGGTGCTTTGTACAGGCGAGCCACTTGTGCGGTACTTGGCGGATATCAATATAAGGGTAAGTTGTTCTGTTGTGCTTTAGAGGCACATTTGCCGATTACAAGTTTCACGCTTTCTGCTCTCTATGCATTCTGATTTCTGCCGCTTGGACAAGATTTTTTAAAAATACAAGTGTAACTGTTGCTTCCTTCCTCATTGTGCAAAATTTTTAGGCAGTCCTTCCCAATACGTACATGGTACAAGGACATGACAAAAAAGGGAATCCCAAGAACTATACCATCAACGATTTTGTTTGTTGCGAAGTCTTGGATATTTCCATCGACACTGAACGCATGACATTGGGAATGAAAGGTGTTCTCACCAAAGACACGACCGCACCACTAGGACTCATATCGCTGGAACAAATTCCAGACTATTACAGGTTAACTCTTCGTCGGGGTAGCTTAACTTTGGCAGTTTTTGTAATTACAAATGTTTGTCATTTGCAGGCGAATTCATTCGGATTCCGATGACTCTTTTTACAGTTATCTTATGTCATCGAAAAATTTCAACAATTCGAATTGTTACGCAATGCTTTACGAAGCAGTCGGATTGGACATAAACGACACTTTCAGTCATATGAGGAGTCTCAAGCATCGATTCCCAACGCAGGATTATGGCATCGAGTTGCGACAATCTCAGGCCAGTAAATGGGCCTTTAGGTGAGCTGATTAGTGAATTTTGCAAATACTTTGGGTACAATGTCGTTGCAGGTCGGTGGCCGATGGAATAGAGCATTTTAAGATCGGCCGTCATGTTGAAGCGTTTCAGTGCTTGAATAAGGCGCTCAGTATTGATCCGCGGAATGTCGAAGGATTGGTGGCACGAGGCGCTTTGTATGCGAATAAGGGATCATTTATCAAAGCAGTGGAGGATTTTGAGACAGCACTGAAGTTGAATGCTTTTCACACTAATGCGAGGAAGTACATGGGTGAGACATTGGTTGCTTTGGGAAGGAGCTACGAAGAGGACAGCCTCTTTGAGGACGCCATGAAGGCTTATCAGAATTGTCTGAATATTATACCGAATCATGAGCAGGCGAGGTTTTTATTGGATGGCTTGAAGAGACGAGCTGGATATGTGAATACTTTGATCGATCTTAATTTGCTGTCAATACCAGGTAAGTTTTTGGAAACATTACATCGAAATGTAAAAGTTAATGAAATTAATCGGTGAATAACAGTTGCGTGGGACACGGCGTCGTTCGTGTGGCGAGTAAATTTACGTTAGTTGTGTCAGTTGATTGAAAGATCAACCTCAATTTGTTTTCAGCTTCCTGAAACGGGCATATAGACCTGATTATGGACGACGTCGATGAATCTTAACTCTAAACGTAGGCGCAAACGGTGTTTTTATATCTTATCGACGTTTTGGCTCTAGCTTTGCTTTTCATCGGGTACAGGTTTTCTTAGTGTGTTGGTGTCGGTGTAAGTGTGGTGACGTTTGTTTACCTTCTGTCGTTAGATTTCTGTATTTCTCTTTAGCTGCCAGCGGCGTAACACTGGCAGGCATGAACAAACATTCGAAAGTATAATTTGTCGCGCAAACGCATTTGTAAAGTCCCCCTTCGACTTACTGTCGCTGATCACGTCGAAAGAATTGTGCCGTCTTCTTCTGGGCGCTTTACAGCCTGCCGTGCTTACACAGATACACACGTACGATCAGCAACAGCGTATGCTCATCGTGAGCTCGCTAGCTACCCAGCGGTCGCCAGGTGGAAGTTATTATGCGAAATTTGCTTAGCCTCTAGCTGGTACGTTCTACGAGTATATCTTTGGGTGATAGTAGTTTTTCGCTAACTAGTTTCAGTAGATTTGTCTTGTTGAACACTGAGACAGAAAGGTTTGCTGATTGCTTACCGTTATAATATTTGTTAAGCACTGTGTCACACACCACCATTCAAGGATCAACTCCTCCACAGGTACTTCGGAATTAAAGAAAAAGAAAAAGTCCAAACCTCGATCGTCAAGTTCGTCATCAAGCAGCGATGAATCATCCGATTCGGACAGTACTTCTTCAGCTGATAGCACTGGCTCAGGTGTGTATTTAAAAAGCTCTATTCACATGATTTTTGTTTTGTTTTAGTCGCCAGCATCAAGTGGAAATCAGTAAGTTATTCAAATCAGTGCGCTACGGTTAGAAAGAATATAAATTTTAAAACTTTTGTTTAGTAAGTCACCGCTGGCACGTATTAATTGCGTATTTTTTCGAATTTCCAACTCTTCTAAACAATGCTTTTAGGTTCTGAAACCGAACGACCTAAGAAGAAGCTTAAAAGACAAAAGTCGCTGTCACCACTTAGCAAACGTATGGGTGATATGAATGCAGGTAATGTTGGATCGGCCTTTGAGTTCAGTCAACCCTTTCATATGCTTCCAAAGGAGCAGAAGATGGACTACAACAATGTAAGTCCGAATGGACATAGGACGAGATGGTTAGCTTTAATAATGCTCGCTTTCAGATGGACGACTTTCTAGGAGCAGGTGACGATGACTATGAAACGCGAGTGAAGAAATTACTTGCAGATGCCTCGAAACATCGCAAGGAGCGCGACGGTAAGTCTTCAGTGTCTAAGAAAAAGTCAAAGAAAAAAAGAAAGAAAGCAAAGAAGGAAATTGCACGCTTGGAAAAGAAGTCCAAACCGGAAGACATTACTTTTGAGAATCCCTATGTGTAAGTATTCGTAGTCGGGAAGAAGTTAAATTCATACGACCGACTTATATTTTATTTTAGGTCACCCGATGGGACTAATTTGAATGCGAGTCTGGAAAAGTACGAACGCAGTCTTAAGGAACTGAATACATACGAGCAAAAATTGACAGTGCGGGAAGATCTCTTTGCGGACAACGAGGAACCTCCCCCGGCACCATCGTTTTCAATTAGATCCGCAACAGTTGTCAGTCCACGAAGATCAAAACGGCAATCTCCACAACACAAAACTTCGTCGGCGACAAGTCGATCACAACCTTCGGCAGCAAGACCAGCAGTATCGGCAGCGCCTGTAAAGGCTGTTCGTCCACCGCCGCCAAATATTTCAGGTCCCACAGGAAGGTCAGCCATATCGACATTCGCACCGAGTTCCAGTTCCACGGCGGCATACTTTAAGCCTTTCCCCATCAAAGGACCGGTTGTTTTGGATAAATTCGGTTGTTTCCGTTTGGTTGCACCACCACCTGAAGAAGTTGAAGCCTTGACACGACGCGCTCGTTCACGTTCCCGATCGAAATCTCGCTCACATTCTCGTTCTAAAGCCCGTCGTCGTTCTCGTTCGCGATCAAATGACCGGCATCGTCGTCGGGCCCGATCGAAGTCACGCAATCGTCGAGGCTCTCAGTCGCGTGGGCGTCGTTCTCGATCAAGGGAACGTGCTCGACGTTCTCGTTCTAGGGGTCATCGCTCCCGATCACGTCCTCGCCGACGAACTCCATCCCCATTCAATCCGAATCGGCGTCCCCGTTCTAAATCACCAGGTCGACGCCGCACAAAAAGTCCGGCCAAAGACGACAAAAAAGTTGGATTTTTCAATCGAAACAAAAAAGTGTTTGGAAATCGCGTATGGCAACGTCCAGTGGATGAAGAAAAGGATGCTAATGATGGCAGGTCACCAAGTTCCCAAAAAGGTTCAGCAAATAACAAAAGTGATAAAGGTAATACCTCCGCTGGCGTCGATAGTCGTTGGAAGCATGACAAGTTCGTCAAAGAGGACGGAATTTCGCTGGAAGAAATCGATAAAATAATCACTCAGGCGAAAAAGGAGCGAAAGGAAGAGATCCTGCAGCGGGATAAAAAAATTTTGAAGAAAAATGCCGCCAATAACTTCTAAAGCATAGCTTTGCCCATTTATTCCTGCGTGAAATGATTAAAATGTAAGTGACCGTAGAGGTTGTTTTCAGATTTTCAAATAAATATATTTGCGTCTTAACAAGATTGAGAGTTTTCCATTCTTAACGTTTACCGGGCGGTTCCTATTCTTTCACAGGAAAGGGGACTCGCTGTTTAGCTGTATTCACAAACCTCGACCTTAACACACACCCTGTTGCTTGGCTGTATTCAAAAATCCCGACCTCAAAATCACAAATCTCAAGTTCAAAGCGGAAGTATATATGTACATCGATCCTTAAGGTATGTTTGAAACCATTGAGAATTCGTTTGTGTCTTAAGGTCGATTACATGTGCTGTTCGTCTTGTCCGATCCATTCCTCGATCTACCTGTTTTGATCCTCCCATCATTCGCATTGCACTACAAAGAGTTATAGTCTTATGTATTTAAACGTTGTTTATTCTTCCCTGCCAAATGCCGTACCACGTCATAAACAATTCGTCGTTCTTATTCTGTTCTTATTGTCCTTAACGACATAAATCAACATCATCCTTAGTATCAATAAAGCGATAAAAGGTATATTAAATCGTCATTTCCATCCATCAAGCAGCGTCAGCAACAGTTGTACATTCTATTCCCTAGAGACATTCATTCTCTCGGCCATCAGCAATGTAAACGAATGGTTTCATTTCGTCCCTTAAATTTACAATATCTCGGAAGATAAATTCACAGAAACTCATTCCCAAGCATTATGTTACGATTACGACTTCTAGAATTCAACGCCGTCAATTCTAGGGAAATGGTCATCTCTAAAAATTACTTTTGCTGGTCAAATAACCTCATTTGCATTCAAAGTGGTTTAGGACGGATGAATAAGGGCAAGCTGTCTCATAAAAAAGCGAAAAAATAACCGCACAGAATGGTTTCTCTAATTAAGGAGCTTTTATTTTTGTTTTCTTTTTAATTTCACAAAAAACATTTAATGAAACAGATAGAGTGGTAGAGAAACACGTGCTTTTAAGGACTCTTCATGCTAAGAACTCGTCTCATAAGCTTTGTTATCGTATCCTCCGTTCATGTTTAAGATTTGACTTCGTTGCAATTGTTCAGTTTTACGACGCTTCGCCTCATATCGGGTTTCGTTGAGGAGCATTATGGACTTGCGACTCATGGAAAGGTTCTTCACTTTCAGGTCATCTATTGAAGTAAAAAAGGTAAAAAAAATAATGTGTGAGCTTAGTTTTAAATTTTTAGGGGTAGGACGGATGTTAAATGCTTGTTTTGGAAAAAAATAATACATAGTAAATTTGCGATCGAGGAAGAAGGGAAATGTGTAATAAGTCCATCGTGCTGTGTCTCAGGCTTGCCAAAGCCAACCAGCGTCTTAAGTCACTCGTAGCCTTCTTATTCATTCAGAGTCTTTCAGGCGGAGCTATTCGTAATCCAGGAGGTGTGTCGGTCTATTAGTCTTAACCTGATATTTTCAGAACAAAGCTCTTTTCAGTGATAGCCCATCTTCTTTCAAGGCCCTAGATTCGACTTTCTCATCCTCTAACCTAGAAGAACAGTGAAGCATTGAACTCGCACAGTTGGGGTTTGGGTTGGGGATCACTATAAAAATCCCATCGATCCCTGGATTCATCTAGTGTCTTTTTGGTTTACTGAATCCGGGAGGCATGTAGGTCTATTCGTCGCAACCCTTCACTAATTACTTTCAGTGAAAGTAGACATTCAACTTTCATTCACTAGTAGACATTTATTCTCTAAACTTGTGGAACAGGGTTGAAACGAGGTCGTCTGATTGGGATGACAGGGGAAGGTAGGGGTCAATTTCCATAATTCAAGTTTACTTTCCGAAGGGTGCTGTGACGGGTGTAATTTTCTTACAATTTTTAGTTTAGACAATTGTGCCATATCTAAGAAAATGTGGCCCTCTTACAACCGAAACATAAATAAATAGCTGGCGCGACAGCTCGGGATAAGCCAAGGCCTAGGTTCTCGTAACCATTCATGTGGTGCGTGTTTGTATTGTTCGCACGAATGGAAGGGACCTACAATTTATTGCCGACTCCGAATGGCGAATTGAGAAGCTCTTTCATGGCAGATTATACTCGCGGAGGTTCGCATTCCCCGACGAGAGGTGGTGCAGCGAAAAATGTTCTGTGGACATGGCTGGGGCTTGAACCCACGTCGCTCAGTAAGCAGTTCAACGCACTAACCACTGAATCACGGCGACTATACAACCGAAACATAAGATCTCCAAAACACGACTAGTAAGGATCCCTTACTTTTGAATTTTTGAATTTCACTGTTTGGGGATGAGGATCTGAAACAGTCTTCGAAACACACAAAATTCGACGCCTTAGCCCTGAAGGGGTCCTCTAGCTAGGGCGCCAGAACCACGACTTGTACTACGTCCATTACAGGCGTTCCATAGTTCAATTCATTGAGTCCTCGCTTGACACAGCCATACATATATATGTATGTACATATGTAGATAAAACAAATGGAAAACAGTGCTCTTCCAGACTATTGGCCTGAGATTCGCGACGACAACCTTGTTCAGAACTCAAGGGAATTCTTAATGCTATGCAATGGTACGTATTGACCCAGGGTTGAAGAAACAGCGCGGGATGGTCGCAGAGGGGCTAGAGGAATTACGGAAAAGCTGAAGCGCACACGATGGCGTGTAGGGGCCGAATTGTATTAGTAAAGCAACGTGTCGATATCCACAACAAAGAAAGGTCGTGATATCATGTTTCTCGATTAAGTTTAACTCACCTTCTCCGTAGAAACGCGTTTCGAAATTTCTCACCAAATCGCTGTAGTCCTGATGGTTTTTCTCACGATGCTCGTGCAATTTAAAAATGGTCTGACGTCGATTATTTCCATTGTCTTCGTCGTTCTCCTCAACTTCCTCATTTTCGCCATCTTCGTCATCCATTCGTTTCGGTCGTTGCAGTTGTTTGGCAATATTCACTGCATTACCTCGAATCTCCTGTAAAGCGTCATCTTCGCTTTTCTAAGAAGAATATCAAGAACATTGGGATTCGAACTTAACATTTTAAGCTTGCAGTACTCACTGAAGTATTCCTAAACCAATCCAATTGGGTAGCAGCCAACAACTGCGAGACTGTTCCAAAACGATGGAAAAACATCGCAATGAATTGGACAATTAAAATCAAGCCAAAGAATATCACAAAACTTAGACCGATCGGATCTAGTTGTTGGTATTCTCGATAGATGTACACTTGCAGGTGAGTCTCGTCGTAGGAAATAAAGTCTTTTGGGTTTATTGGCCAAATAACGTGCAGATATTCCTTTTTAAGTTGAAGAAGGATCACGATCAGAATGAACAGAGCATTGATCATGATAAATGCGAAAGCAAACATATTGCGCAACTCTCGCAGACTGTCGGCTATTTGATTTTTTTTCTCTTTAGTGTGGAACATTGGTTTAAGGTAGTTCTTGATGAGATCACGCCAAAAACGTTTCTCCGGTAGAGGTATCTCACCGATAGGTGAGTCGACTAATAGGGGATCATTCACCCAACCGGGTGGATAGTCTTTTTCCTCTTCGGTGTTATTGTCTTGCTCCTGAAAAGTGGAAGGACAAAAGTTGAAAACCAACGGTTGGCTATTAGTTTGTATATACTCACTGCATTTGCTTCCTTCATCTCCCCGTTGACATTATTCTCCGCATTAGATTCCTTAACGACTTTCCTGTGGATGTTTAAAAACATGATTTATGCACATACATATGTATGTAGCCTCCTTACCCTTCCAAAACATTAATTTTACTATTTAACTCGGCCAAGTTAGATATAACAACCATGAGTTGATTTTCGACAGCGTTTGACTTTGGATGCGTACAGAACATGCAACGGAATATACCCGCACATGAAAAGTCCAGAGAGCCCTCCTCCTCATTGGTCGGTTTAAGGAATGCGAACATTTGTTGGAATTTATTCGGTTTGTTATCCTTTGACTGTTTTCCCTCGTCCGTTTTGGTCTGTGGGGAAAACAACATAAAAAGTTTTTTTTTCTCTAGTGGACCGCACTAGTCCTTGTGTGTTCAACTGATGCTCACTCACCTGTCCCTCGTTTTCTGGTTTTTTCTCTCGTGTACCCCAGGATACGTCGTTCATGTTGAAAATGGAATAAATTAACAGTAACATGTACATCGATGGAATGGTGATGTAGTAAATGAAACCACACCATAAGGCGCCGGCCTCTTGAGGATGCATTAAACCTGAAAGAGAGTTCATAACTCTCACAAGCTTTCAGAGATTGAGTGCTTCTACATACCTGCTATAATTATTTGACCGGCGACAAGCATAAAGAACAGTGAAGCCGGTGACAGAGGACCATCCTCAAGCATTTGAATGATGATACCAATGAGAACAGCCATCATGACCAGACAGTATACCGCACTAACTACGAAGGCAATCAGGAGCTATAACACAGACGCAATGAAATAATATGTATAGCCCATGGATATCATCACAAACCTGAAACTTCTGCTTCAGATACAAGCACGCCAACAGGAATATCAACACCGGAAAGAAATTCCACAAGAACGCCGTCCAAATGTCAATGCTGAACACTGCCACCAAGGCACCAATCATCATCATGAATATCGTTCCCGGTCCCAAAATGGTTCCGACCATCAACATAAATTGATAGCCAATGTATGGCATGGAGATGCTGCTGTTATTTTTCACGACCATGTCCGCATCGGAGAGCAAGTCGTAAATATTTGCAATGGTCGAGGGCACCCAACGCCGACGCTGGTTGTAGAACTCATTGAAATTCTCCGGCGAATGGGTGTACGCATCCGACGCGGCTGAATACTCCACCCGCATGCCCTGCTTCAGAATCAACGTACACAACCAACGATCCTCTCCCTGATCATATTGTACATAGTGCATGGGTTCCTGTGACACCGTGGTATATTTTTTCATTACACTGTTCTCCATTAGGGCACTGCCACGGAATAAACTAAAACACCCCGGACTACAGAGCACACAACCGATGACGTGCTCTGTGGATTTTTGCAGCCAATGTCCGATGGCGTACTCGAATTTCTGATACCACACCATCGGTCCACGACCAACTGGATGGATGCGACCACATGCAGCACCCAATTCATCAATGGCCTTCATTCGATCGATAAGCAACTGCACGGCCTGTGGCTGAAAATCGATATCACCGTCCAAGGCGAGCAAAAATGTATTCTCTGCGATGACGGTCTTTCGCTTTGGCGAAGCGTCCTCCATTTCCATTATGCGAAAACCCAACAAGTAATACATGTACATGACCTGTGACCAGCGTTTCTTGTGTCGGATTTTATCCTTGTTCTTTAGGTGTGCAACCATTTGAGTGCGACCGGGTAGAGTCCACACCAAACGGCCACCGTAGGGTGTTTCGATTTTTGTCGGTGGTTTGAGTTTCATTGGCACACCGTAGACCTCGAAGCATGCCTTCTCAATGCTTTCGATGAGGAGTTTAACGAATTCGTTAAGGGGTGGATTTTTTGGGTCCTCACAGTGTTTGGCCTCCAGTTCGAATGCATCATCAAAGAAGATGTTGGCTGTAAACAAAAAAAAAAAACAAAGTTTTTGTTATTTAACTCGGCGTGTGGGTGAGGAAGATTAGGTTTCTATGTCGACTCTACCCGTTGGTTGTCTATGGTAGTGTTGGGACTCGGCCAAAGACAAATGCTGGGCAGGTAGGAGATGTTTATAATAAGCGCTAAGGCCCCGTGACTCCACTTCTTCTGTGACCTGTTGTTTACATATATGAGTGTTAGTGAGAAAAAGTGTGATAAGATGTAGGTCTATGGACAGAAAATACTTTTGGTTACGCTTCCACTCTGACCCTATGGTCTTTCACAGAAGAGCATATTAAGTGGAGAGGACTAGTCTGTCTGAGTCTGGTCTGCTCCAATGAAGAGATTTTCTTCTTTACAGGATGCAAAACAAACTTTGTCTTTCCTTACAGGCCATGGGTACTTTGGGCCAGTCAAAGGTCGAAGTAAGTCTTTAGGACACCCCAGTAAGGGCCATCAAACGGGAGAAAAAGGGAAAGATGATAAAAAAGAAGAGGAAAGGTAACAAAAGAGTTGCCATCGTCAGCGAGCATGACGGATGACAAGAGGAGGAACGCAAAACCCCCGCAACCATAAGTGGGTTTTTTTTAACAAGTTACCAAGTTACATAGCTGCATGAAGCTGGTCATAACGCGTAGTACGGGCTTCAGCCTTCCCATAAGGATTTTCACCCATTGCTGTGTATCAAAAATAAGGAAAACCAATCACCGGGGGTCAACGCATCAAGTTTGTCAAAGAGGATTCAAACAATGCCAGCTTGTATTATGGCCAAACATCGTACTCAAGTACAACCACAGAATAGTGACTGTAAGGAGTCAGGATAATGGTTTAACTGGGATAACAAAACACTGAGCGAATATCCCATAACTCATTCTATGTGCCAACTTATCTCCATCACGTGTAATTCAAATTTCCTTTCACCATAAACCCGTCCAAGTTTCAATAATTCTATTTTTTTTTTTCCACGGAAAAACCCCCTAAAGCTTATCCCTAGCCCCAAACAGTGAAAAGCCATTATTCAAATGAACACACAGCCCCACCCCTCGACCGTAACATCGTACACATACGCACACTTTCGTTGAAGATAAGTACTTACTTTGCAGCTCATAGTATTCCTCGTCCTCTCTGCCCTTGTTGATGTGAATTTTTGCCATTCTATGAGCACATTGATCCTCATCCAAACGTACAATCGATTTCAGGAACTCCATCATCTCTTCCTGAGTCTCGTGCCACATTGTTGCACAAACAATGAGCTGAGGTATTTTATCAATTGGCAAGATATCCGAATCAATATTCACCGGTGCAACTGGTGCGAATGTATCATTCTGTTCAAAAAGATACAAGATACAGCATGTGAGACAAAATGAATACATAATTTCAATTACGAAGGCGGAACAGCGTGGTACAAGAAGCAAGGATACAGAGAGGGCATCTCTGCAAATGCTGATGAGTGAGAAGGTAGCATCCCGTCTTGTCGAATACACTGTCCTTACCTTTGTGGGGAGTACTTTACCTTTAACGTAACATACTCTTCATTCCAATCGACGCGACGCCGGTTCATTGTTATGCACTGGTCCACCAACAGGCTGCAATACCACGGACACACGAATAGCTTCTCTGTGGGTGCATTCTTATCGTTCCTTGGATACCAAATGTGATATGTTATCCAGAGCTGGGAGGCCCACCACAACAGCCACATCCAGACGAACTCCCTTGTTAAATAATCAATGAACCGATAAATGGGTGGACTGCGGAATGACAAGTAGTCCGGTATGTAGCCATGAAAAGCGCACACATCAGCCTCCCTTGAACTGGCCAGGATGACAAGTAGGGCAACCGATACCGGCCCGACCACACTCACCGACAGAGAGAAGCTGAATTCCTGAATTTTAACTTTGCAAGCAAACTTGGCAAAGATATAACAGAGATACGAGGCAAATATCTGAATTAGAAGGATGTTAACGATGGCGCTAGGATTTGACTGAATAACAAATTCATCTTCCACCATCGGACCCATTAGTGTTTCCGCAACTTGCAAGGGTGCCAATGATGCATCGGTTGTGCTAGTTGAGCTGGGTGCATCCGAGTAAATTGCTGAACTCTTGGAACAGAAGAGATTACACATCTGAGTAGAAATTATATGCAACGACGTTACCTGGCTGATGGATATGTCATGCTGCCTCCAGCCGGCTAGGAATTTAGTGAAATAAGTTGTGAAACTACGCCCATCGAAGACAAATGCGCTTAAGGCGAATAGCAAGCATTTTAGAGGCGACAGGAACAGGTATGTATTGTAACGTGATTTCGTCCTTCGGATGGTTCTTGTCAAATGAGCTGCACGTATTCATAAATCGAGATAATTATGCTCGTAAACTTGAAACAGGTGCATATGCAAATTATTGCTTCCTTACCTATCCATGAGAAGCGGTTGATGTAGTTTTCCCACCAACGCAGTGAAATCAGTAGGAGTGGCAGCGAAATTATTTGGATGGCCAGTTTGTTATCTGTTGCGGGCCAAATGAATAACGCAGTGGCTTGACAACACAACGCTAGGAGGCTTAGGAATGACGTTAGCATGGATCTCAAGTTACATTTTCGACCGCTGAGTACGCCTGTGGGAAGTGAGTGTAGCTTTAGTGACCAACTGGATATTAGTATCAAATTTACAGGACAGTTGCCGTCGGGAATGTGGTGAATCATGTGAAATGCCGACTAGAATGGAGGTAAACTATGCAAAACCATGGCTTCGAGTTAAACTGAGGCATGTCCGACGTGCATGCAGAAACAAAGACCGGAAAGAGAGAGAGAGTTGTATCTCTGGGGAGTACATCATTGAGGACTGTAACGCTATCATGTTGTTGATGGAAAATATAACTAACCACCCTTTCGGGTCGTTGATGAATTTACAGAAAACAAACACTAGCAACGCGGCCAGTCACTCGCACTTTTAAAAAAGACCTTCGAAAACAACCCCGACACTTCGAAATGATCGAGTAAACAGTCACCACTTCACCCTTATCATTCTACCACTTTGAACATTTCCTGATACTCACACAACAATGCAGGAATGAAGCAAACAGCATTAGTTGCCATCAACGCTTTGCAGGAATCCATTGCAGGTAGCGCAACAAACGTAAACAAAGACAAGCCGACAACGTGAAGTATCTCCATACCAACAACCTGAATCATAAAGCAAAACTTCCGCTAGAACAGCAAGCGAACAAAAATTGCAATTCTATTGAGCTTCTCACCAGGTATACTTCCACCCACGTTGGGGCTTTAACATCCTTAAATACGCAGATTCTCAGCGCCCGGAAGAAGGTGAACACTTCCGGTGCGGAAAAGGCAAATATCAATGCCCATATCCATGCAATTTGTTGCTCATCCGGTATATTTGCGTACAGTTCCCTCTGTGGATCTGAAACGAGAATGAGAACCCCCTCCAATCAATGGAAATGATAACAATAACCACCTCAATCTTGTGCCGTCACCACAGGCATCGGCATTGATTTTCATTTCGTTTTTATCGCCCCAACATCAACTACTCGTACTCTACTCACGTCTGATATCGCAATATTTCACTTTAGTCCCCGTAGATATTTGTGCCACCATTAGCAGATAACTGAGTTTGGATAGGACAGCTGAGCTCAGGACCATACCGAACACACAGACATAGACGAGAATCTTAAAGATTTGCAGGAGTAATGTTAATTTGGTCCAACTAGCTGCCGATCCGGTGGCTTTCTTTGGTGGTGGATCCTGAAATGAATCCCACAACGGAGGTTTCTCCTTGTTCTTCCTGCCAATAAATCAAATTATTTCAATTCGAACGGAATTAGGATTGGATTAATATGATGGTACCGTTGTCGTAAATAAATATCATCATCATTATAATCGTAAATATCCATAGCGAAACGTCTGGAATTCTAAGATATCCGTGTGGAAAAATTGTATTTGCGGCGGCCCACAATGGAGAAGATATCACGATGGAAGACAACAATCAACTGATGAAATTGAATCGATATCAACCAGAAGACAAACATCGACAATTGATTACATTTCACAGCGGCAATGGGACTTCTCCAAAGGTTAACATAAAGAAAAAAGCACACGCAGTAACCACTTGAGAGCAGGCGTTGAGTGCATTAGATGACGCATTCGAGGTGAAATGGAAAAATTATGAAATAATTACAAAGAAGAACTTCGAAGAAAGAAGAACGAAGAGTAACTACGTAATTGAGTACATTCAACAGTAAGTGGAATTCGTATCGGTTTTTCTATTGTACATACAGTGGTCGTCACCACGGCTGCGCTGTAACATCCAATTCATATGAAAAGGAGAGGTGACAAAACGCACCCCTGGCGAAGTCCAATGTCTACGGTGAAAGGTGTTGCCTTAACGCCGTTCACCCGAACAGTTTAGAAATTGAATGGCCATCAGGGGAGAACCGTCAATCACATTCTTCCATAGATTTTACCTCTAAATCCACAAAACAACTGCAGATACATATGTTTGGCCTTCTGAAGTTCCATTCCGAGAGTAAATAGGTAACGAAAGCCGCACTGCTCATCGCCAGACCTGGACTCGACTACAGCCCTGAAATACGCTTCCAACACCTAAGCAAATACTTTCCGAGGAGATATACCTCTATAATTGGAACAATTTCTTTTATCTGCTTTGTTAACAAGAGGAACAATTACCCCAGTTTGTTGGTCGCTTAGTAAAACCGCATTCCCAGGCCACTTTAATGACACTAGTGAGTAATTTCCTCTTTCTTTCCCACACCAGTATATTTGCCGACTTTTAGCGCTATAAAAACCATGGGTCTGCCATCCTCGGTGGACTGTTCGGGATTGAGCAGCTCTAAAAAGTGCTCCATCTTTGAATCTAACTCCTTCGATTATATTAATCTTTTTTCCCCTGAGACGGCCAGAACACCTTGTTTGCATTTCCGTGACCACGGTTCAACTTCTCGCCGAACTTGTTCCAAGACTGCTCCTTACCTGCTTTAACAGCCGGCTTGCAAGTTTTTCGCGCCTCCATGTATTGGTTTCGAGAAGCTGAGTCCTCCAAGTGTACCCATACCTTGAAGGAATTCTTCTTCTCTCTAATGGCTTCTTGAACTCCGGGTATTTTTAATCCCGCAGTTCTTTTCTCACCACTAGCCGCCACACCTAGCTGCCACACCTAGCCGCTTCACCCCACCCCACCCCATATCCTGCCAAGGCAATGACTGCTGTTGCAAACAACTGCCTTTCTTCCTCTACATTTGCCGGAACAGTTGGAATTTGGTCAAACCTTTCGGATATGTGCCGAGCAAATTTCGCCTGTACGTCATCGTTCTCATCGTACACCTATCGCCAACCTAGATTTTCGTTTTGGTAGGAAGGGTGCTTTATCGTTAAGATACAATTTGATCATTTGACAGTTCAGCCTCTCTCAAAACCCGAACATAACAAACCACATCCTTTTAACACACGATGGTACCACGAAGAAGTCTATCAGCGATTAGCCATGACTGGGTTGTACGGATAGCTCTACTACACGTAGACCACCATGAGGAAGTCAGCTTCATGGGCCTTATATTCTGTGCGTAATAAACAAATATCTCTGAGCATGCCTCACTAGGATGCAAATGATTTAGATGTACATATTCAGATCTACTCGTAGAAAGCATGAGAGTAAGTTTTTTTCGTTCCTAGCCTAACATTTCTATTATCTTTTTTCCCCAGACGGACAGAAGTTATCAAAACTGCAGGAGGTGAAGATCATAAATGTGACTCCCCAGGAGGTATTGCTGAATCCATAGTGTGCAAGTCAACCTGCTGGAGGTTGTAATGCAGTGTAAGTTTTGTATAAATAAAACCCCGACGTAATTTGATTAGCATGTATGCATTTCAGTCTTCTATTAGGTCGCAGCTGGTGCTGAGCTGATGACCAACGAGAACAAGCGTACTACACGAATATCATATGGCATTGGTTGACGCAAAAGACAATACCCTGGTACATATGTGCGATATAGTGACAGGATTTCGTCCGTGGACCACAGACCAAACAGCAACAACTTTCTAACGTAGCACACTTCTAGAAAAAACGTTGCCCACGTCCATAGGCTCCATTAAGACGGACAATGACACCATTACATCGCCTCAACAACATCGACGCCTCGCGTTACTTAGCATTCTGAAGCAGCCACAGATCTTCACGCAATTAGTAGCAGCACGTAGACTTCTATGACAAAAGCTCTAATCATCTAACACTTCAAGGCCAAATAGACATCCGCTACCGCCGCAAACCCCGCAACAAGAATCACACACATCATTAGATTGCACTTTTCCAGCATTATTCATGTCTCGTGCAGCGGAGGCTGAAGCCTCTGGGTTGACTGGAACCCAGTAAACATTATAAAAACCATCTGACGCCGATTTCTGCAAACATCAGCAGTTGAAGACAATCGTTGACCACCCATCATCATCTGGTTTTATCTTCTCATCTTGCTGTGCGATCTGACAACACTTTCATCACCATTCTAGCTATGCATGTTATGTCATCCTAACCATCTTTAGAAGCATCAGAGAGCCGCCTCTTTCAAGCCTTAGTCTTACTGATTTCTTAAACCCTAGATTACTATACTTACCTTCTACTTTAACAAATAAAACTTCATATGTATCTGCAAATTGACAGTCCTTTTAGTTTGGTGGAATTTCCGAGTTCTCATACGAAAAATTTTCTGAAGTACTAGGCGCCCAGGAAGAGAAGTAGGTATCGCGTCCAGTTTTTCAGCTCCAATTTGAAACACCTAAAAAGGGTCTAAGGAGGGCCGGGGCTGAAAAAGTTGGCATGCAGTTTTGTGCGCACAAGGTCGCTCTACAAGATGGCGTACCCAGAATTTTCATAACATGTACCGTTATGCAGCGAGACATCAAAACATGTCAAGTTACAGACCAATCCCAGCCACGTCAATTTATTTTCAAACGTCCAAAAGAGGTTTAAGGAAGGCCGGGGCTGAAAAAGTAGGGATGCAGTTTTGTGGGCCCAAGGTCGTTCTACAAAATTAGGTCCTTGGCATTTTCGTAGCATTTACCGTTAGGCGGTGACACGTCAAAACGTGCTAAAATCTTTGAAAAATACGAGCCCAGTGGTGTCAGGAACAAAAAAATTTGCTCAGGCTGTGACGTAGGTCACTTTGGTGGAATTTCCGAGTTCTCATACAAAAATTTATTTGAAGTACTAGGCGCCCAGAAAAAGTAGCAGGTATCGCGCCCAGTTTTTCAGCTCCAATTTTTTCTGAAATGCCTGAAAAGGGCCTAAGGAGGGCCGGGGCTGAAAAAGTGGGGATGCAGTTTTGTGGGCCCAAGGTTGCTCTACAAAATAAGGTCCCTGGCATTTTCGTAGCATGTACCGTTATCCGGCGACATGTCAAAACGTGGTAAAATGTATGCAAAATCCCGACCAAGTGATGCCGGGGTAAAAAAAAATGTGCCCTGTGGAAAGGTTTTGACAAATCCCTGAACTGCCAATTTTTTTTAAGCGTCTGAAAGAGGTGTCAGGAGGGTCAGAGCTGAAAAAGTTGGGATGCAGTTTTATGCGCCCACGGTCGCTCTACAAGATGGCGTCTCCAGAAATTTCATAACATGTACCGTTATGCGACCAGACAATGAAACGTGCAAGTCTCTTAGAAATCCTTGCACTGCCAATTTTTTTTCAAGTGTCCGAAAGAGGTTTAAGGAAGCTCAAGGCTGAAAAAGTTGAGATGCAGTTTTATGGACCCAAGGTCGCTCTACAAAATGATGTCCTACAAAATTCCGTAACATGTACCGTTAGGCGCTGTCAAATCAAAACATTCTTACATTCACGATAAATCTTCAGAAATTAAAAGACATGTGTTTTAAATTTGCATGAATATTTTATTTATTCCGATTTGGGACATTTTTTGTGGTTTTTTCTTAAATTAAGTGATCCAGGAGCATGTAAGGAACATGTAAAGAATATGTAAGTGGGTGATTCTGTAGCGTTTCATGAGTTGAAGTGTACTTCTGATGTGCGCAGATGGTAGTTTCTGAAGGATGATAAGAGCTGTTCGCATAGAAGTAGCTGTCAATTTGTTGATAGCGTCTGCGTGCTGTACCTCTATGTCTTCCTCTACCTTCCTGAAGATTGATGGTGGCTTAAAACGTCGGTTAATACAATGCGACGATGTTATTGATGCATTGGAACAGTTGATATGTAGTAGACTGCTAACTGGATGTTGGAAAGTTGTTATTCTTTGATATGCGTCTTAATGAATCGTAACATAACCGAGATTGATGATAACGACTGTGTTCAAAACGTTGATGGGTAAATCATTGATTGGACCCAGGAAGGACGATTGCAGGAATCAAGATCTCAACAACAATGCAAATAATATATGAAACGCGAGGGTAAGAAACTGCTGTGTGGTGCAAAATATTGGTAACTAAAGTGGTGTTAGGCGTTGCATTCAGACCTTGAAAGCAATGAAAATTACAACTTAAAGAACATATAAGAAAGATAGTGTAACACGTATTACCAAAAGAAAATTCGTTGTAGGTCCAAGTCGTCGGTGGATTCTTCATAGTAAACTGTCATTCGGTGCACACATCAGCAACCACTGATGTCATATGATACATGTGCAGCACGAACTTGAGTCGTCTACGTTGATCATCAGTTCAATGCTAGATCCGATCTAAGAAAATACTGGGGATACGTTGAATCCTATACTGCATCACGGATTTTAGCAGGTTAACTTGAACACATAATGGATTTGGATGTTGTTAACATTTCACAGTGTTGATGAGGGTGGTCCACCTGGGGAATAGAGAACATATAGGTTAACAAATGTTTGAACAAGGTGTTGGCAAGCGAAACGAAATTTCTGAATAGATTAAAACGCCTCCTGTTATATCTCCATCAAAGTCTGGCATAAGGGACGATAGTTTCACTCTCTAAGTGTGTAGTGGGTTAAGTTCTAAACGTATTGGGTTTGAGAAGTATATGGTACTGGTATTCCCTGTCTTTCTTTATAGACCTATGCTGATGTGTGTGATTCCTGCCCTTCTACTCAAACGCTTCCACACCCAGAAGCAGTAATTACTGATCCGTTTGAGGACTTTTATGATGAGGAGCGTGGTAGGTGGAATGAATGACTGATAGTTGTAAATGCAACCAGTTTGTCCAAGGTACGAAATTCTACATTTTTATGCTGAAATGAGAAATTCTTAAAAAAAGTATATCAGGGGATTTAGGCAGGATGACGCGTTGTCATGGGACTTCTTCAACTAACAAGCCAATGCCAAAAGCACAATCTTCCACCATTCGAAATTAATATGTGCGTTCAACCAGAAGATACACCAAACATCGACGTATCGGACAGAAAGTCACAGTGGACAGCTTTAAATTGGAGATAGTAAGGCACTTCATCTACCTCGGTTCCGCTATCACATCCGACAACAACACCAGCGCAGAAATCAAGCGAAGAGTTATTCTTTGCTGTTTCTTCGGGCTAAGAAGGCAAAAGAGTAGTAAGGTCCTAACCCGAAGAACTAAAAAGAGTCTATATAAGACTGTGATCATCCCAGTCCTGCTTTATGGCGCTGAAGCATGGACTCTACCGAAAGTGGATGAAAATAATCTTGGTTGAAAAATTCTTCGTAGGATAAACGGTCCCGTGTGCGTTGACGGACTCTGGAAGAGAAGATTCAACGATGACCTCTACGAAGTGTACAGCATCATCGCCCTACTCAAGAAGATATGAATTCATCGAATCGGCTAGCAGAGCCTTCGAGTCTAACCCGGAGGGACACCGCAGTAGAGAAAGACCTCGCCTAAGGTTGTGCGCACAAGTGGAAGGGGACCGCAACCAACTTGGAGTGTGCAAATTGAGGGAGTAAATAATAATTTAGTCTGCGTAATGGTCGAACGGTTGACAAACCAGGATGAGGAAGGCAAGTTGAGTAATGGTGATATAGCGATCGCGAGCCACTGATGTTGGTTCTGGAGCAAGTTCATCTGTGTAGCAAACTCGAATGAGAAACATACGTACATACAAATCATATAATGAAAATTTGATAGATGCATGAAAATTCGTGGTTTCCATTTATTGATTGCCAGAGCAAACATATGTACATATGTAGTGGTTATTGCCTTGCTGCTGCAGATTTCAACGTCTCTTGTGGTAGGCACATTCATAAACTTTTCACGATTAGAAGGCACATGCAATTTTTATGCCCGACTCAGAACTGAACTGAACAGAGAATTGGAGTTTTGACAGCGTTCAGTTGCGGTAGTGTCGCAAAAAGGCTTTTGATTTGAGCAGTCTCTCTAGATAAAGAACCAATTCAATTGCTGCTGCAGTAACACAGCTGCCTTTATCCTGTCCGCACAGATGTATACCCTTATCACTAAGTATCAGTCGGCCGTGTGCTTGTTTGTAGAAGGATTCCATCGGTTATCTACCGCCCACGGCACTGAGAGCTGTGCTGTGTCCTTCAAATAGATGCCCCTCGACATGACATCAAACTAAATTTGCTGACCAAACTGCATACATACGGACCTACTCGTAGAAAATGTTATCGTTTACCCCCGCGGATTATTTTAGGCTAATTGCGACTTATCCCAAATGCATCCACAGCATCCGAATGCAATAGGATATCTAACCAGAGAGGAGGTATCAGCAACAGAACAGCATCCGGATTGTGTTCTAATTTTTCAGGTCAAGAGTGCGAATGGTTTGATAATACATACATTCAATACGTGTGTAGGGACGCATGGAAGAGATTCATTCAACTGTGGCAGGAATTTGTACCGGCATCGGAATTCACTATTAGCATGTTCAAAATGGGTGGTTCTAGGTGCCTAAGTGGAGCAGTGGGTGGGATGGGTATTGGAACAACAGATGATTTAGAGGCAAAATATTGATTAGAGGCGTAACCCATAGGATTCGTCAAGGACTACGTATTCCAATTAATTGAAATATGCAACTTGTAACTTGTGAGTAGGGCTCAGAGAAGTTGTTAATCCTTTGCAAATTGGTGTGGAATTTCATCTGAAGTTGATTTTTCGAGGGAAAATAAGGATGCGTGTGCGGATTTCTTGTCGAATATGTAAATAAATTGAAATGGATGGCAAGAAGAGTGAAGCATTGTCGGTCTGTTCAGTGAAACAGCGTATCCCTCTTGAAACAACGAACAAAATAAATTTTAATAAATTGCACTAAATTGAATGAATAAACTACACTTTTGGTTGGGTGTCCTTCGTCGCCATTCGCTTTCTTATATTTTTTTTATTAAGATTTATGTTCACCTATTTCATTTTCCCTTGTAGATAAATCATTTTTAATGCCCGTTTGGTCGAATGCGAAGGAGAAGGAATAGAAAATCCTTTTTGTGGTGTACAAAACAACTATGGAGGGCTTCTCTAAATCATTTAGAGGAGCGGACAGATGAGGGAGATCATGGATGAAGTTTATAATGGAACAGAAAGTGCAACAGACTGCAGTTTTCATGATTCTTCAAGGATTCTCGTTGACTTAGTTTGAAGACTGTTGCGGAACGTGTAATTGCTTTCATTCCATGCAACCACTTTAGTCAAATCATCATTATATGACAAGGAGGGTAGAGTAATTAGTGGAAGGTAAGATGACCACCCTATTGGAGGACGAAGTATAGACTTAAAGGTCAGCTAATTACAGGTCAACGGCTTCTAATTTCATCCTTTTATTTGTCTTGAATATGATGGAATTGTTTTCGTGATACCAACTAAATCAGCTTTTCCATGGACGATTCAATTAGTGTCGTCATGTCATGAGAAAGAAGGACCTTCTTTCCTTACAAGAGCAGTAATAAATTAGTTTATTTTGACAAGACAGAGGGCAGCTGAAAGATACATGACTAGAATAGATTTTGGTGGACCTTCCTAAAACATATTTGCAGTCAGAATTTCCCATGCCAAGCAGATGATACCGAATTCCAAACACATCGCCTGGTATCTTGCACAGCTATCATCTGCGATGAAGATTTTAAAAATGAATCCTTCCGTCTCTATTGCGGTTGAACCCTTTTTTTGGAACTAGGACAGGCATGATGTTCATATTATTCTTGGATATTTAGGTATGTATGTGTTGGAGCGTCCGTGCCTTCCTCAGATCTTCAACTGAGCGTCTATCCCTTCGTTGTGGGGTTGGTGTTCAAAATGAGCGACGTATACCTTTTGTCAGACTGCAATGCATTAACAGAGCATTCTTCCAAGAACCGCTTTCAATTTGGTCAATTTTATGTTGCTCTTGATTGCAATAGATGTCACAGTTTATTTATTGAAGCCAACCCAACCGTATGGTTTGAGACAGTGGGCCGGCAAAATTCAAAACCGTCGCATATCGCATTTCGGTTCCGTCTGCATAGGCTGTGAGTGGAGAAGGAGATACAACGACGAACTGTATGGGCTGTACAGCGACATCGACGTAGCCAGAAGAGTCAAGGTCCAACGATGGAGATGTTTGGATGCACACCAATTCTCCGGGTCGGAACATTTTCGAATCAGCACCCGAGGGACGGCGCAGTAGAGGAAAATCGCGACTCATGTGACGCACTCAAATGGAAGGGGACCTTATCCAACTTGGCGTGCGAAACTGGAGGCAGCTGGCTGAAGATCGAGCTGGCTGGTGACGCTTGTTGGTTGAGTCCCAGGTCCACCTCGGACTTCAGCGCCACTTCTTCTAGGAGACAGATCACAACGACCGGTGAATTCCGAGTAAGCTCAGAGGTGTTCATCAACAAGAATGGATCTAGACCTCAAAGTCAAAGTTTGGCAGAAGATTAAGCTCGAATCTTGCATTGAAATCTATCCAATTGGAGGAGAAGGCAGAAAGATATTGGAGCGAGCAACACCCATCCGTCAGCAGTTATATGGTAAGCAGGTCAAGGACTTTTCATGTCTTTTCATGGGCCGATTTACTCAGACAAAACAGAGCCCTTCGAGAATAATGTCACACCCGACCGTCCTCCAAGTACCCGACCGTCGAGAGTGCCCGAATTGAAGAAGCATATCAAGCAGCCTTGGTTGGTTGGTTGGTTTGGAGGGTGAATTGAAGAAGGGAGAAGGACCAACATCGTCATAAAGGCCACCGTTTAGGCCCATTGTGTTCTCTTCTGTAGCATCTGTTCGAAAAGAAATGGAATGATGAGCAGGGGGGAGAGGAAGTGAAGGATTTTAGATTAGCAGATAGAGAGTCGGATCAGGTTCACAGATCCAAGAAATGTCCTGTATGCTCAGCAAACTCCAGGGTTAGACTCTCGAAACTAGATTGCCTAATAGAGCTTAGCCCGGGTAGAACATGTCTTCTTAGGCTTTTGTGTCTTAGCGCCCCTGTGGCGGAGCAATCGGAGAGGAAGTGTTCGAAGTGTTGCACCAGTCGCAATCTGTGGGTATGTTTATTTAGGGTGATATGTCCAGTGTATAGGTCCACCATCCGTCTTAGTTACCTCCTGCCAAGATTAAGGGTTCTCTTTGCTACGCGATAGCAGGGGCACTGTATCATGGATTTGGCCGCTTTGGAGGTTTGCAAGCCTTTACAGAAAATATTGCGGCGTATAGCGAACGAGCCGCTTTTAACGGTTTTCATAATCCTTAGGGCCACCCCCACTGTTGTAGTTGTGGTGATGTCCCCGTTATCTGCCCCCTTCCTAGCCAGTTCATCCACAGCTTCGTTCCCAGATATGCACCAGTGATCAGGTACCCAGAGCAGGTTGATTTGGGCAGAGATTGCAACGGTATTGAGTTTTCCTTTCCATTTCCTTACCAACTTCGAGTTTGATTTTAGTTTGCGAGTGCCTTTAAGGCAGCTTGATTGTCTGAGCAAATAAAATTGCTGTTATCAAGGGTTACTTTACTAAGTAGGAATTCGGTACCCCTGAGTTTAGTGAAAAATTTTGTCTGGAAAACTGTCACGAACTGTTCCACATGGATAGCAAGATTGAGAGGTGGTGTTCGGCAGTAGACTCCCTCTTCTGATTCTTCGTTGGTGTGGGATCCATCCGTATATACTACAGTCCCCTTATCAGAGGGGATAACTGTGCCCTGTTGCAAAACTTCTCGGTTGGGAAATCTGATTATGTAGCCTATATCGCAAACATAAGATTTATATTTATTAGTGAGGTCACTGGGGAGCCTTGTGAGTCCAGAGGCTGCCTGTACTTACTGTTAGATAGTCCTGTGTCCCGTTAAAGTTCGCTTGTTAAAGTAGCCTAGGGCTATGAGTCTTAGGGCATCCAACCCAGCTGTCTTTTTCACGTCTAGGATTGTTTCTATAGTTGCTGTGGGTGTGCTGTCATGTGAGCCGGTTATACCCAGGCAGGTCATACGTTGGATGTTCGCTAATAGAGTGAGGGTCTACTTTTTCTCCAATATCGGCCCACCAACAACCTTAACTGCCGCTTGGCTGGCTGTGTAAATGTAAACACCCGAGGCAACCAGAGGAAGGCTTCCCCCATTGCCATTTTTTTCCCTTAAAACACGATATAGTGATCAGAGAGGCCATCAGAAACCATCAGTGTAGGAGTGGACCGTATGTGCATCCAACGCTGCAGAATTTCTTACTTATCGTCGGCAAAAAGAGTTGCCGGAAAGTTCTAATCGTGTTTAAGTTCCGGTAGTGTGTAGACGATATTTTAAGATGTAAAACTTTATAGATAGACGCTGTTTAAACTAAGGGATAAACGAAAACTTAAAAAAAACCCTGACTTTGTCCATCATCGGGCAGAAATGCAATCAAACCAATTCTCCTTACTCGGGCATTACTCATTTAAATCGGTAAACATTCCACAACACCAACGTACCATGGTAAGCCCTACAAACCACAATAAAAACCAAGACAAGGCGAAGATAAATTGACCAGATAACTCGCATTTTTTTTTTTTTGCGAAATAAAGTCCTCCTGTCAATTGCAGAGGGCCACATCAAATCAGTCGTGAATCAGAGCCGTCTACGAGCAGCTAACATATGTTATGTGCAGATAAAATTTCATTGAACTCCAGCTATGCCTGTGGTTGTGGATTAGAATGGTCTGGATGTTCCCCAAAAATTGTTCGCAAAACTAAAAACAACAACAAAACAATGCACCAAACAATCCACCATCACTACCATAGAGTGTAATAGATACCCGTATTCGCACTTCCCCCACTTCAAGCTGGGTGTAGTCATCTAATCGAAGGGTAAAGTTCTCCTACCCTGAAACTAGTGATAACAGCACGCGATACAGATAAGGTTTTCAGTGTTTTCATCGGGGAAATTAATCTAAGGCGCTGGATTCGAATGTACTGCCGTCTCAGTTGGAAATCGGTCAGCCGGGTGGTTAGCAAGCCAAGTGTGTCCCCAGGACAAGTGAATCCTACAAAGTTTTTCTTTATTTTTTTTTTCGTTTTATTGATTTTCTTTAGTATTCTTCCGTTGGTTGGTGGAAGGTTATATTTATCTGTGACCGAAGGACATTCTGTGTCATTTGTTTTCTATTAACGTTTCGTTTTGTGATTTAAATTTGAAAAAATAAAAGAAAATGATGCTGCTACGTAAGGGATTTACCAACTCAGTCTTCGTGACAAAAAACATCGTTCCCAGGCTGAATCTATGGCGGTGTGCCAGCAATCAAAATGGAAAAAAATCAAATGTAAGTTTCAACAAGTGGTTTTTGTCGCTAGGAGTTAAGAAATCCAAGAGAATGCTCTCTGGAGTTGAGTTAGCCTCGGAAGCACCTTCTGTAATCGAGTTGTGTGTGGGTGTTTATTTTTAAATGCTTTTCAACCCTTAGGACTGCATCCTTTAAAGTTTTGTGATGAGAAATGTTCAACAGACTTATCGTGGAAAATTAATATAAAAATGCCTGACTGCGATTCAGAAGCCTGCAATTCTTGTTCGGAGATTTTTTTCTTTCGTTTTACATCGACAGAGCGTCTAATGAATGCCGTTGGATGCTTGCATGTCTATGGAATTTCTTGAGGGAGTAGGGGCCAGAGCAATGCAAAGTGAAGTTACTAGTTGGGTTATTAAGGATTGGGATGGTAAAGAACTGATAGATGGAAAAAATTTCTATTCCAGGTTTCTCACGGGAGTTCAGTATCGGCAGAATAAAGTTCAGTTTAGAAATGATTTTCTCTAAGACATCAGCCTTCTTGGTCACTAAGATGGAGTTAATCGACGCAGCGACACAAGAGCCATACGAGAACAATCCGATATGTTTGCCCAAGAGGGTGTCGGGTGTTTTGATGACCAGCACTGATACTAGAACTACCCAGTCGATGGTGTGTAGTGCACACACTGTGTCGCGCCACTTATTTATTTATATTCTGTCAAAATAGGTTAGAATGAGTGAGCATTGAGTTAATGAATCTCTTAAGCCAAGAGTACCATTTACTCAGGTGTGAGGAGAAAGTTATTGAAAACGACGATTTCTGTACCAATTTACAAAATGACGTGTAAAACAGTAGTGCGTTAGCGTTCTCCAAAACCACTGGTGTGCGTTAGGATGTATGACTTCAAATTTCTTCTGATACAGCTGATAGCAGGTGTGTTACGCGGATAGGTGGCACTAAAACGATAATTTATCGTCCACCATTGGATATTCTGAGCCCAAGTCGAGCTTGTAAAAGTCGTAAGATTGCTTCATGTGAGGGACACGCTATTGAACTTCATCAGAGGTTCTGGTCTCAATAGCATGGTATTCAGAGAGTGTGGCATACCTAGATGTTCTCCCACTTGGCTAAATTCACATATTTAACAAAACTAATCACAAGACTATAATGAACAGGAAGTTTTTTTTCCAATGCAATGGCCAAAGGTGATTTTTTTTCCCCCAAAATCGAATTCAACTTCTAAATGTCCCAGGATCATTCAGCGAAGCGTCACGTCGGCACTTCAAATGGTCGTTTATTTTAGGCTCCTCCGTTAACTAAATATTATACCGGCTGGTAGCCAAACTCGTTATGCAGAATTGTCCAGGCGGAGGTCTGCAAAAGGTTCAGTTTCCGAACTTTTCACGAACAGCTGCGATATTTAACGATGAAGCAGAGGCATTCTGGTCTCCAACACAGAGTTTGTTTGAACATTTTTAAAAATAAACCATCAGTTGGGCTGCAGTTCGGGTAGATCCAGGCATTTGCTTAGGACCCACTTTTTGAGAAGATGACTCAGTGACACCACAAATGAGCCACATAAGCCCTACGGTCATCATCAGTTCGTTTCAGCTTTATTCAGTGGTTTCATTATGGAAGTGACGATGCGTTATCGTTCTTTCGTAACTGTGTCTTTTTTTTTCAATATATGCCTTAACCGTTTCCAAAAGTTCTTCATGAACATACATACGTGCCTATTCTTGAAGAGTTTTTGAAGTCTCTTGGAGCAGTTTCTTTGAGTAATTATGCTCGTCAATAAAGTTTTAGTTGCAACGATTTTTACCCCGAAGGATTTCATTTCAACGAAAAAGGCAGTTCAACTAAAATTTGAAGACTAGGGCTGAATTACAGTAATCGATAGCGAGTGAGTGAGTGGAACTCGTGATCGAGTGACCGATTAACTTCATTGAGAGCGGTAATGCCAAATCCGTACATTTCGATGACGAGTTTTTCGCTAATGAGTGTGGTTATTCTGGCCCCTGGTCTTTGCATCTGAAGGGAAATGATTACAACCAGT
The DNA here is from genome assembly GCA_917880715.2 of Matsumyia berberina. Classification (NCBI taxonomy): domain Eukaryota; kingdom Metazoa; phylum Arthropoda; class Insecta; order Diptera; family Syrphidae; genus Matsumyia; species Matsumyia berberina. Next base: position 54,487,717 of record OU862870.1, read on the forward strand.
CTGTCAACTAGTTGGCCGATTAGTTTCTCATCTGTAGCTAGCTTAACAACTAGACCTACGCATCAATCAAAGATTGCACTTTTCAATCTTCTAGCCACAGAAAAATAGTTCATCTTGATAAGAACTAATTGAATGAATTTAATGAAATTTTAATGACATTCTGGGTGTCTTATCAATAAAACAAATTATGTACGTCATTGGCTTGTTTATGCAAATCTACCAGCGTCAGAAGGCTCCCTCTGAAATAATATCGCTTGATGTCGTCATTTTTATTAGCAAACTTTCGTCAAACATTTGTCGGAAATGACCTTAACTTTAACCTCAAACAGACCTAGCAACGGACAAATATTTTTTTTTTGGGAAAAAAAAACTTTTCCTTGAAACAGGAGTAAACCACTCAAAACTCGTACAATCCATCAATTTTGATGTCATTCCTTTTTCACTGTGTTATATCTTCGTTTTAAAAAAAACACCAACATTTTCTTGGAGATAAAACAATAATCACGACTATAAACAAACAACGAAAACAATTGGAGCAGGCATTCCTACCCGAGTCACTATGCCGCCGCATGATAAGACTGTAAACGAAAACAAGATTACCAAACACGCTTCATGCATTCTTACGGCAACACCGAGTACAATTGTTATAGGGAATATCAACAGTTTTTTTTACATTTTATTGCATCTTAGTCATGTAATCAAACAATTAGACAGTAATTGTGTTAAGTGTTCTGATGTTGATATGATTATTTTCTGATAACATGGTTTGCCCTTTATTTATGGAGGTGTTTTGACTTGTAACTACTAACTGCGGCAACACCGCAGTTTCAATCTACACCCACTTTCAATCTACACCCAGTCGATACAAAAGCCCCGACACATTTCACTAGTAGTACCAGTACATTGTTGGACACTTTCTTCACGAGTAGTCTCCGCGACGTACTCTTTTACAATCAGATTTCCGCTCCAGTCTTCTCTAGGCATGACCTGATATTTGCTACCATCGATATAATACCGTGTCCTTCTCCACCATATACCTATAGGGATTACAGGCACGTAAATGCTAACCTTCTCGAACAGGATATCTTACAGGTAGAATGGCAGCAAATCTACTTTATGCAATCTCCAGACTTGCAAGCACAATTTCTTCAGCACCACATTTTGAATTTATTCAATACCCACGTGCCTTTAAAAACCAAAATCCCAAAACATCGGGCCAATGAATGGTGTACAAGTGACATCATTCGACTCATAAACAGACGCGATAAAGAGTACAAGAGATGGAAGCGGTTTAGATTACCGGAACTTTACAATTCTTTTCGTAACTTGCGCAACCTTGTTAGTTCAAAAATACGCCAAGCTAAAAGAGAATACTATTCTGTTCGGTTAAGTAGGTCCACTGACTCTAAGACATTGTGGAAAAATCTTAAGGAAATAGGGATAGGTCGACAAAGCAAAAACTATCAAACTAACATCGACCCTGATCAACTGAATAATGACTTTGCGAGCTCTCAATGCATAACCCCTAACTTTTTACCGCATGTAAACAACACCCAATTGCAGACGATTGAAACTGAGTCATCTACCCAATTTCAATTCTCTAACGTTGACCAAGCTGAAGTAGTCTCTGCAGTTCTCAAAATAAAGTCTAACTCCGTTGGAGTCGATGAAATCCACCCCACATTTGTAAAGGCCATTCTACCTCATATACTTCCAGCACTCACCCATTTATTTAACTCCGTGTTACTTACGTCCGTTTTCCCATCCACCTGGAAAGAAGCGAAAATCATCCCCATCTTAAAAAAGCAGGGAACACCTCATTCACCCCCTGAATTTAGGCCAATATCTATACTTCCCTTTTTATCAAAGGTAATGGAAAAATTAATCCACAAGCAATTGCTAAATTATCTGAACCGCACAAAATTTATTTGCGATTCTCAATCTGGGTTTAGACAAAATCATAGCTGCATATCTGCGCTGTTAAAGGTAACCGATGACATACGAATAGCTATGGATAATGATTTTGTTACCTTCTTAACTCTGCTGGACTTCTCCAAAGCCTTTGATACTGTCAATCACGCCTTACTCCTCCAAAAATTAAAAGAATTCTGCAACTTCTCTCCTCCCGCTTTGAAACTAATTAAATCTTACATAAGCGGCAGAAAGCAATCCGTCAGAATTCTTAACAAACAGTCTCAATTCATTGAAACATCGGCAGGAGTACCACAAGGATCGATATTGGGCCCACTGCTCTTCTCAGTTTTTATTAACGACCTGCAGCGAACCGTGAAAAACTCTTCCCTACATATATACGCTGATGACGTCCAATTATATATCAGCAATAAGATAGGTATGATTGAGGATAGTGTCTGGAGGTTAAATGAAGATTTAAAGGAAATTTGTTTATGGTCCGAAAAGAATTGTCTGCGATTGAATCCTAATAAATCCAATTGTCTGGTCATGTACAAAACTAAATTAGATCTAACCACTTTTCCTCTAGTTTACCTGGGTAACTCGGCACTTCAATATGTAGAAAAAAGCAAAAACCTTGGAATTTATTTTAATAGAACTCTGAAGTGGGACGACCATATCCAGTCAGTTATTGGAAAAGTGTATGGATGCCTTAGAAACTTATCCATGACGAAGCGTTATACACCCTTGAGCACTAAATTAATGTTAGTAAAATCACTTATCATGCCCATATTTACCTATGGTTGTCAAATCTTCATAGGCTATAATGCTGAGTGCAGAAGAAAACTAAGCGTTATATTTAACAACGTGGTTCGGTATGTTTTCAATCTAAGGCGTTATGACCATGTGTCTCAGTATGTTAAAAAAATACTCGGGTGCACGCTGCATACATATCTGCATTACTGTTCCCTTATGTTTCTTCATAAAATTATGACGTACAAGCAACCTACCTATTTATCCGGCAAGCTTATTTTTTCGAATTCAACTCGCTCGTTTATATTAGTTCAACCGCGGTTTACCTGCCTTACGACAGAGCGGCAATTTTTCGTTCAAGCGACTCGCTCATGGAATTCACTTCCCCTTAGCGTCAGAAGATTATGCGGCAAGAACCATTTTGGTAGCATACTATTTAAACATTTGGCTGATTACTGAAGTACGATAGGTTCTAGCCAGGCTCTAGCTTCTCGCAACCATTCATGTTGTGCGTGTTGCATTTTTCGTACGGAATGTCCGAATGGCGAAGTGAGAAGATCTTTCATGACAGATTATACTCCCGGAGGCTTGTCTTTCCCCGACGAGAGGTGGTGCGGTGAAAAATGTTTGGTGGATATGGCTGTGGCTTGAACCCACATCGTTCGCACAGCAGTCAAATGCATTAACCACTGAGCCACGGTGACCACTACTGAAAGCTTGCTTAGCGGAAAATGGCGCCACATAAGCACGAATGCGAAGTGTGAAAAACCTCCAAGGTGAATAAAATAAATCCAACCAAGAAAGGCTTATAACGAAGGCAAAAGTACAAGAGACCCTACAGACTGGGACCTTCTTTTAAGATCGCAAAAATAAAATCGGGAAAACGCAATGAAAACCATGGCGACTTTTTGTGCACCTAATCGAACTCTGTGCACGCGAATGCCTGAATGCCTACATATTTTCGGATAGCCAACCAGCATAAAGAGTCCCTAAATCCTACGCAATAGCATCAGAATTGTCTCAATCTCGGACGGTCTGACGAGGAGAAGCCCTTGGCCCTCACTCGTTGGCTCTGAATCGTATTTTGCAGTGTAGTACTGTCCATCTAATCTAACTCTGCGCTGTACTTCTTTGCATAGTGATATCCCAGATGACTATGCAGTGGTCGAACTAGTCAAGAAAGATGCTTACCACGAGCTTGCGACTGCAAGAGTTGAACCCCGTAATCCAATAGGAAATGAAGATACAAAATACAGACTTGATCTTAACTAAGTCGGCACAAGATGAATAACTCACGAAAGATTAACAGAGAACTTATCGGCATCCTAATCGCTGTATTAACAGCCGATAGCATAATTGGTAGACACTTCGCCAAGCTGGGAATTCCGGCCAATGACAGACACATAGACAAGGAAAAACGTGAAAAGCCCTTTCCATACGAACAAGTTAGGTTAAGTTAGGTAGATAGGTTGGCGAGGGGAGAAAGAACCCTCTGCGTCACACTCAGCTCAGTAGAGACCCATTGGGAAGCCCATTTTGGGGGGGAAGGTACCCCTTGCTCGTGGAGTAATACTGAAGGCACTGTCCTATTGCCCCAGGGTTTGAAACCATCATAAAGCTTTAATAAACCTCCTGATGTCCCTGATAGGTATGTCACTTAGTTCTCCGGTATTTTGGAAAAAGTGCCTTCCAAAGGATTTATGTCTGAGGTGGCAAAGACCTGAGCAGTGGCAGAGTACGTGGGTTGTGTCCACATTAACTTCCTCGTCTCCGCAACCCTTGCAAAGGTCTTTCTCACTTAGTCTTAGCTTTTCAGGTGATAGCGCAGAGTATTAAGACCTATAATGACACCTATAAGGATGGAGAGGGTTTTCCTGTCCTTCTGCATGAGAGTATTAGTTCTGGCACTGCTATATCTTGGCCATAGTTTTCTGGTTATATTACAGGCATCCAAAGAGCTTCATATTCCATTTGCTTCCGCTAGAATCCTGATCTATGCTTCATGTTTGAATTTGAATGGTGGGACTTTTACTGACTGGTCAGCCTGCTCTAGATCGAGTGCAGACCCTTTCCTTGCCAATTCATCACCTTTTTCATTCCCTGGTATGCCCACATTTCCAGAGACCCAGCATAGTTTTACCATACTACGAACAACTCAAGGGAATAATCACTGTACTCGGACGTCCGATTAGGCACGCTACGAGGGCCCACCGTCTTCATGAACACTAAGCTACCCCACGAACTTGCCTTTACCAAAACGCCTTTTGTTTTATGTAGAACTAGCAAACATTGAAAAGCACTACCAGCAGAAATATTTGTGAAAGAATTTAATCTCCAGCAGCTTAAAAGCAAACTTCTCGGGGCACCATACTCGTATTTTAAGCGTTACGTGTGTAGAGTAGTCTTTCCGAAAAAAAAAATAGAAAAAAATTTCTTGAAGGAACTTGAGGATATTTCCGAAATTGTTATCATAAAACATCGAAACTTGTACAAAAAAACCACCGCAGCGTTAATTGGCTAACAATATACCAAATTTTGCATGAGTTACTCCATCCATTTCGGTGGAAGGCCAACCCATCTAAATTGAAATATACTGACCTGTAAAACAATGAATCTGGCGACGTAAGCCCCTTGGGGTAGTTTCCACAGACTTTACTGGTTCCGAAAAACTCCCCTCAATTCGAGTATGACATATGACAATGATGACAATATGGCAGCTTTTCTTAGTGAGCGGAAAATCAATGGAGACCTGTCGCTATATGGCATTTTTAATGCCCTCAAGGGGACGTAGTTTTGAATTCAACTGACAGGACTCACTAACATATTTTACTCCAGGCAATAATCAAAATGTCAAATCAATAAAGTTACCACTTTAGGTGCTTGACGATTGGACGGGTAGTCTCAAATTGGAACAGGCGATAATAAAAAAAGAACCTTCCGGCAAGCGCCGCAAGAGATAGGTGGATTTCTTATGTCATCTATTCTGATGGTAGAAACACAATGGCGGACAAAAATTTCCACTTTAAAAACGAATTTGTACTAATTACCTCAAGATTTGTAAGGATTTTCAATTTCAACGAAATCCGATCAATTTTGAAGAATTTCAAGATGGCGGATCCAAGATGGCGCCCAAATTGGTAGCAGGCGGATTCTGTTCACTGTTATCTACTATAGTACTAAAAAATCAAAACCGGAAGTTGGGATTTATTTGAGTTGTAAATTGTACCGTTTGAGACATAAAAAGGGGCGTAACCCGCCCCCCTCTGGACCGATTATGCCCATCTACGAACTTAGCCGAGGTATTCGGCATACGAACGTGTATACCAAATTTTATTCAAATCGGTTCATAATTGCGGCCTCAATCGTGTCCGAAAGAATCCGTTATATTGCATATATATATATATATATATAAAATTTTAAACGGAGTATGAGGTTAGTGTTTGCTATGATAGCGAAGACGAATGGCATTCAAATTTTTTGAAAGTCGCGTTATGAGGACCTTTGCAATAGGTGGTATTTCTATGAAATCCACCTAACACTGGCGCTTGAATCTCATTTAATTTGACGTAGATTCATCCCGATTTTATGGCAATCGTTGTGTCTACAGATTCATTGTCATCATCAATTTTGCTCAGATTAGAACTTTGTCATGCCTTGAAGCCAGAAATAGAATGGCATGAGGTGAAAATATGAACGAGTACATGTTTCAGTTATGACTTCACGCACTTATCGTACATATGTGCGTATATCAGATTACTTAATATCTGCAAACATTGCCGACACTATCGCGTTTCTATAGTTGACTAGACTAAATAAATATTTTGAAGGCAATGCCATTGAATTTTTATCGCAAAAGATAATTTTGCCTACATGGCTACAAGCGTTTTTTCTTTTTTTTTAAAGTCAGTCAGTCCAGGGTTGTTTGGCTGTAATTTGAACAGCACTAACCACTGAGTCACCTACCTTGTAATCAACTATTCCATGAGAACTATGAAGATTAAGCTATGGCAATGGCCAAAGACTTACAAAAAATATATGAAAATCCCCAAGCCTTGAGAAAAATTATCAGAAAAATATGAAATGTTGATTCCACCGTTACATTGCTCAACATTTGACTAGTTGTGGGGTTCTAGTAATACTTGTTATCTTATCTCGAATGAGGGAGGACACACTTACCACGTCGGCGAGTATAACATTTCAAGTACTCCCTGACACAATTTGATCTGGTTGTGGAAAAAGACTCTTCCACTCACTCCATTAAGACAACCGTTACCCTTGTAAATTGAGCTTAAATTGAGGAAGCATTTACTAGGTATTCCTATCAGTAAGTCAACAGCTGCACTATTTCAATGAAAACCTACGAATCTTATCTAATCAAACATATTTGTTTTGACGATATGTGTGTTGCGTTCCCTATGGTTACATCAATCTTGGGATGAGGAAATGTACGCTTTCAAAATGTTACATAAAGCAGCTATCGCCTTGGAATTCATTTCAAAGTTAAAAGCGCCCAAATGTGTAACATTGATTGATTTAAATGTCAATCGGGTTCAGGGATCAATTAATCATTCCCTAGACCCAATTTCGCAGTACTTAATGTATTTCAGTCTCTCTCCCGTGTCGATGATTTTGCACAATACTTTCCGAACATGATAACGCCATTAATTACCCAGCAGCTTCCCGTGAAAGCTGATAATCTGTCAGCGTTATCGTTGCGCGACTCCCAAAACAAATGCATAATCAGTACGAATTTGACGAGACAGTCTTTTGACGTAGTCACTTTACTAATCGATGATCACCTCATTCTAGACTTTTGAGAAGTTTTATTTTGAAATTTTGTCTGCATCTTTTTTTTTCTCTTTCAGCAAAACAACCTAACCTTGGAGAAAAGGGGCCTAATCCCAGAGAAGAAACAAGTGACATTCACCGAAAGGAGTCAATTGAAGTATGCCAAACGATTGGTCGTTAAATTGGGCAGCGCTGTCATTACCCGGGAGGATAATCATGGACTTGCCCTGGGACGATTGGCTTCCATTGTTGAACAGGTATTTATTGATACGATTTTTTTAATGTTCGATTTTTATGTTAGACATGGCATGTGTGTCCTGTGTGGGATGACATTAATGCCCTTCGGAAGGGATAATGTTGCAAGGATTCACAATGGTGGCAAAATGTAGAGAAAATATCGAATAGGTCTGAAATGGATTGTGGGATGCGCTATTCTCATTGAACAATGGGTGGAATTTAAAAATTGACGACGTGAAGAGAAAAGTCGAAGAACTGCTTGGATTTTGACAGAAAATAATGATCATAGGACCCTTGAGTACTGATTCCTATTTTACAAGGAGTAGAAAACCGAAAATCCTTACTCCACGGCGAAACTATCATATTCTGTCGGAAAATCAAATACCTCGGAGTTATCCTGGACAACGGACTACGTTGTCCCCTAAATTGACTTCCAACGTCAGATACCAATGTTGGATTTCTAGCAGGAGGATCTCTGAACGAGATTGCAGAAAGGTGGGACGTAACCCTGTGCTGGGTCCGAGGACACAGAGACGTTCCAGGCAACTGCAGAGCGGACGAGCTGGCAAAAGAGGGTGCAAGACGGCATCTCCCCGAAAACCTGGGAGATTCCCCTGCGCCTATCGAATCGATAAAGTTCCTCCTTGACACGGATGCCAAGAAACTTGCAAGCCACAGGTGAATTAATATTAGCACTTGTCTCTTGTCAAAACAAATCAGGGCTAACCTGGATTTAAAGACGACAGAGAGACTTTTATCCACAAACCGGAAAAATCTAGGTTCACTGATAGGAGTCCTTACCCGACATTGCTTGATAGGCAGACATGCACTTAGACTGGGGGTCCCCTCCAATGATTTCTGTAGAAGCTGCAGAGACGAGGAGGAAGAGGAAACTACAATCCATCGACTGTGTACATGTCCTGCTCTTGCGACCATAAGAAGAAAAAACCCACAGGGAATACTTCTATGATGATCTTAACGATCTAGCTGAACTCGACATACAGAAGATAAGAAACTTCACCTCTGCGATGAAATGGTTCAAATCTTAGGGTTAACCCCGTTATGGTTGCCCACCTTCGATGCACTTGTGCTACATATTTTGGTTTCCTGTGGTATCACAATGGGCCAATCTGGACTAAGTGCGTCCCTGTCTGAGCGGGGACAGCCATCTGACCTAACCTAACCGTGGATGGACAGAATAACAAATAGAACTACTGGAGTCTTATGTACCTTGCGTCTAATCTGCGGAAGAGACTGGTGAACGAAACGCAAACTGCATTTAATCTGATGCCATGCAATGGAATGGGAAAAAACATGGGTTCAGCTAAGCAAGCATGACGCCGAACAGTTAAGGCGAATTCGAGGTCACTGGGGATGAGCTGGGAGCTAAAACCCGTTGCGGAATTCCGCACAAGATTCGTGAGTCTACTGTGAATACCTACTTCATCTTTTCACCCAGCACTACGTCAAATATTTGTGGAAAACACTTAATCTAACGAATGCTACTTCTACAGTCCATCATAATCACCTCAGAAAAGTAATTTCCTTCAAACGCCCCCAAAAGCGTATGTGCCACCATCACCCATCCGTCATTCGTTTTGCGTAGAAAGATTGTTATCAAAACTAATGTGAAAACTTTAAGAGATTACCTCGGGAACAAATCTTTGAAGTTATCCCCGACAAAGGAGACAGATTCTAAATAAAATCCTTTTTGCAGTTTCACACGCTCTCCATATTGATAAGAGGTGCCGCACGAAGAAATCCCAGATAATCCAACAAATCCCAAAGCTAACACACAGTGCCATAACTAACCCTTTTTGGCCTACCATACCGCACACATCACTTGTGTAAGGGTTTTCGCACTCGAAACGACAATGACAGATATGTAGGATCAGCATTAAGACAGTCTCTATGGAACAGGAGAGGAGCAGGACCCCTCCCCCCTAAAATTTTGAAGGATACAAACATGCCACTCAGAAAAGAAGGCGTGAAAAATAGTCACACATGTGTATCCTTTATTCTATTCTCAACTGCTGCAACATATGACAATGATATCGCCACATGTCCTCAAAACAGTCGAATGAATTATCACCTAGTTTGTTGGGTTAAGGGTTCAGCTCCTGTAATATCAATTTGAGGAATTGTTTCCATCGTGACAGGAAGTCTGTTCATGATCCATAGGAAGTGTCATTTTTAAAACAAAAGGGTTTCCTGAATATTTTTTTCATTTTTCGGAGTCGTGACATGTGGCAGAGGAAGGTGGAGGAATTTATGGAGGAACATGTCGCCGGGGTGGAAAGGAAAGTGTCAAATAAACAGGTCATAACGTGTGATGTCAGTCAAATTTTTATGAAAATTTTTCAAACCGTGATGGTATGGATTGTGCTGTGTCTGGATTTTTTTTGTTTCAAGGACAATGACGGCTTTGTGGGGTAGAATCATCAGGATTTGTATTTATCATTTTGAATGTGAAATGTGTAGGTAGAGCTTGAAAAGAGTGTCCATGGCACAGCAAAACTTGACCCGATTTCTACTTGAGTCAATTGAGCTTCATAGTAACCTTTACGACATCGTAATATTCTAATCCGGTCCCGTAGGGCATATCATTATTGGCACATTGTTTGGAGAACAAAGACATTATGAAGACGAATATTGGAATTAAACAAGAACAGGACGAGTTCTTATGATTTAATTGGGTGCAACCCACAGGGCAATACTGCTAAAGGATTGTTAAAATCAGCAGAAGTAACCACTGTGTCTGTAGCTAGGTTGGGCTGAGACATTTGCAGTCAATGCATTATAGTAAACAGCACACTTTTCAGTAGGGAAAAACAAAAACAAAACGTAGAGAACTTCCATGTCACTTGCACATTTCCACAGAACTGAGGGATCATTGTCCGCAGGATCATCGATCATCGAAAAATTGAAGAAAGTTCTATGTGACAGGAAGAAATTCGTTGTGATAAGTATCTCGACCACGTGTCGGGCCTCGTCATCATTAGCGAGTATTCAGTAGGAATACCCACTGGATGTCACGAAGGTAGGTATGTAGAAGTGGCTGTCTGTGTTGGGTATCCAGAAGCTCAAGTAGCGCTAATGCGCCGTTATAATATTACAACTCACGTGACCAGGTTAAATAAATAAATAAATAGCTGGCGCGACAGCTCGGGATGGACCAAGTCCTAGTTTACCGCAACGATTCATGTTGTGCGTGTTACATTTTTCGCACGAATGGAAGCGACCTTCAATTTATTGCCGACTCCGAACGGCGAATTGAAAAACTCTTTCATGACAGATTATACTTCCAGAGGCTTGTCATTTTCCGACGAGAGGTGGTGCCGCGAAAAATGTTCGGTGGATATGGCTGGGGCTTGAACCCACGGCGCTCGGTCAGCAGTTCAACGTACTAAACACTGAGCCACGACTTGACCAGGGTATCGATGTATATTTTTAGAAAGGGTTGGGTTTCTTAGATCCATCGTGTGGAATTAAGAAAATAATGATGATACAGAATTTCGTGACGAAAATTTCTGATAGGTCCTCAAAAAAAGCTTTTCTGAGTGTGAGATGGCTAGCTCTAGGCTCTAGCTAGCGCCGAGCAGTCGCAGAGAGAGTGAAACAGGGTTCCCTTTTCCTGTGGGTTGTTCTAGCTACGGCAGTGGGCGTTGGGCAGCGTGTGTGCCACTTGGCTGATGCCCAGAGATAATCGCAATAATTCTCGTCGTCTCAGTTCGGCTTCTAATAATCAGGTCATTCGTCCTGTTTTTGTTGTAGGTGGGCCACGTCATCTCGATATGACACAGTTTTCTAAGCCATTCCTCCTGGAATTGGCAGTTAATAGAAAATTCTGAAAGATTTTATCCTCGATAAGGCCCATTGAAGAACGTTCTATCTCTGCGATGGAGCGGTCAAGGGTCGATCCCCTCCTGGCTAGCTCGTTTGTATTCCCATTCTCATCTATGTTGCTATCGCCAGAAACCCAGAGAAGAGTGATGTTGAATCGAGCGCTTGCCAGGGCCATTACTTTCTTACGTTGTCCTATAACTTTTGAAGTCGTGGTGTATGATTGGAGCGCTGTGATACTGGCCTGACTATCAATAAACATAGCTATATTGTTTATGGGTGTGGGATTAAGAATGACTATCTTAAAGGCTTTCCTGATCGCTAGTACTTCCTGGAATACATTAGCGGAGTCCTGAAGGCGATATGATTTGAAGATGCTCAGTTCAGCTGACTAGACACCTGATCCGACGCCGCATTTCATCTTAGAGCCATTGGAGAAGATTGATTCTTGATATTTGGGTAGTAGTGGAACGGAAAGTGGACTAGGACATTTTTCTTAAAATTAAGTTGTGGTGTTGTGGTCGAGGACAAGCACTTGGCAGCAGTTCCAGGCCCTTGCTGTGACCAAATTGTTTTGCGGACCAAATTCTAGACTCAGTGGATCTTACTGCGCTACAGTAAATGATGAATTTAATGTACAGGTCCAGGTCAGGATGTTTAGGAGTACGTTAAGTGCTTCGGTCGGGCTTGAGCGCAGGGGACCCGTGGTGCCGATTCCCGCATATTCCTTGAATTCTACTTGGTTAAGTGATGTTGCATGATTTATTTAAGGTAGCCTACCAAATGAGTGACCCGTTGATGAGGTTAGGTCGGACTAAAACGGTGTACATCCAAAGAATAATCTTAGGTTGTAGTCCCCACCTTTTACCAAAAGTTCACATGCTTTACGTACCCTGCGTTCTATGTTTAGTGGACTTCTGGAAACTCGTGAACATATTTATGGAGCTGTCAACTTTAAACGAAAACTTCCCAGAAACTAAGTTTACGTCAGGGTGGTCACCATACCTGAAGGTAGCACACTTAGATGCTAGAGGTTCTTATAAAATGGAAAGAGACTACTGACATCAATATTCGCAATGTGGTCAAGGTCATCGAAGAGAGGAGAAACCAAGTTTCAAAGGATTGACACAAAAAAACTCTTTTCTTGCAAAAAACATGGAATTTTGAAATAAACCCTTTATGGTATTTTGGGCGGTTTGAATTTGGAAGGATTGACACAAGAGAAGCTACTCTCCAGTCCTAGAGAAACCCGCTTATCGAATTCGGTACGGTTCGATTGGAAAACAAGTCAATCTGTGAGTTTACAGCAAACGGTTTGAAACAAACAAAGACGCCACATTTACGAGTATACTCTCATTATCCTTGTATCATTGAAATATTGTTTTTTCCTTTAAAATTGACTTCTATCTGATTGCCAATCGACAAAAGCGAATCAAGTTCAAGGAATTCATTTCAATTCACCATGCGTTCCAACTTCCAGGGACATATACGTACAGCCTTAAAATACACATATCCCACAACAAGGACGATGAGAAAAATAATTTCAAAAACACAACCCCAACCAGCCACCAGGCAACAGCAACGTGTCCAATGAAATATTTCATTTTAAATTGAAATATTCCTTGTCCCTCTGCTGTAGCTTGTGAGTCAGGCTGAGGATTCTTGGCAGAGGATTGACTTGTTTTGAAACAAATTGTTCTCCCGTTAGGATACACAAAAATTCGTTTGCTATTAACTTTTTGACTAAGCATATGCTACCAAAAGTTCTAGTACATCCACCTTTTTGTTTGTGTGCCTGTGTCTGTCGCAATGCATTTGATGTTTTTAAGGATAAAAAATATGGAATTTCAAATTGATTTCTCTGGTTTTTCTTCTAGGTTGCCGAATGCCATTTGGAAGGAAGAGAAGTGATGATGGTAACCAGTGGTGCTGTAGCATTCGGCAGTCAAAAACTGGCACAAGAACTCTTGATGTCATTGTCAATGAGGGAGACTTTGTCACCAAAAGATCATACTCGTGCGGTAAGGTCCTTTTTTTTTCTTTTTTAAATTGATTCCAAGGGAACGGGAAACAAAATAACAATAAACGATTATGGCTACGAGCAAGGACAATGAAATATGTGTGTAATAAACTTGTTTTGCTTTCCCATTTCTTTGTTTTTTGTTCGCTTTTATGTGAACCACAGGAAGCTGGAATGTTGCTGGAACCAAGGGCAGCTGCTGCTGTTGGACAATCGGGACTGATGTCGTTATATGATGCCATGTTTGCGCAATATGGAGTGAAGATAGCACAGGTTTGTTTTTGTTGTCATGAGTTATGTTTACTTTGAAATTGAAAATACGGTTGATGTGAGTTGAAAGGAAGTGGGGTCTGGCGTCCAGCTGAGTGTTCCTAGAGAGAGGGTAGGGGAAACTCCCAAGTATTAAGGAAGAATTAATTAAAATTATTCGCAGACGTATGCACCGCCAATTTAACAGGAAGTCCTGTACAAAGAACTCATCAATAAATAAAGCGCCTACATCAATGAATACCAATGCACCATTCCACCTCCTCTCAGCACATCTGGCTGCATTTTATAAGTCCCACCGCACCGCACCGTATAACTCAATTCATTTCTGTTTCCCTTATTTATTCTCCGCAGGTCCTTGTAACGAAACCAGATTTCTACAACGAGGAAACCAGAAATAATCTCTTCTGTACGTTGTCGGAATTGATTAGTTTGAACATCGTTCCAATTATTAATACAAACGATGCTGTATCCCCGCCAATGTTTATCAAGGATGACGACCTTCCAGCGGGATCCAAGAAAGTGAGTAGACACACAGCCATCCAACTATCTGTGGCGCTGTGTTCCAAGTGCACACAAGTCATGATTCCTTTTTCTTTCGCTCGCTTCGCAGGGCATTGCCATTAGGGACAACGATAGCTTGGCAGCTATGCTGGCAGCAGAAGTGCAAGCTGATTTACTAATTTTAATGTCAGACGTTGATGGTATATACAATAAGCCACCGTGGGAGGATGGTGCCAAGCTGATGCACACCTATACATCCCATGACAGTCGAATCATTGAGTTTGGTAAAAAGTCTAAGGTACAAGTTGTACATCCGTGAACTGTGATTCAGTCTTTGATGGCACACTGTTTGGTCCTTGCAGGTTGGCACCGGTGGCATGGACTCTAAGGTTAAAGCTGCAACATGGGCGCTGGATCGTGGTGTTAGTGTCGTCATTTGCAATGGCATGCAGGAGAAGGCTATTAAAACGATAATTGGCGGCAGGAAGGTGGGAACTTTCTTTACCGAGTCCACCGAGGGATTTTCCACGCCCGTCGATGTTTTAGCCGAGAATGGTAAGTATTCTCCACTTTCGTGTTGTTTGATGTTTTTGTTTGGCTTCGTGATTAGTTTTAATTAAATCGCATTCCTGGAAGACAGAGAATGCGAATGGGGCTGTAATTACCGTCGGGGGTTGAGGCAAAATGCTCCGACGGACGCTAAGAGCATCCTAATTGAAGGAGCGCACAGGGAAACGGGAATATATTGCGATAATGTGTTAATTCAATTCCAGCACGTACTGGCAGTCGGCAGATGCAGGCGTTATCCCCCGAGGCAAGGGCCAGTGCTGTGAACACATTGGCTGACCTTTTGGTATCGAAACAGGACTTCATTTTGAATGCAAATGCACAGGATTTGGCTGAGGCTCAGAAGAGTGGACTGGCAAAACCATTGCTGTCGAGGTTGTCGTTGAATTCGGGGAAATTAAAGAATTTGGCCGTGGGCCTAAGGCAGATTGCTGACTCGAGTCACAAGGTGAGTTTGTCGTCATTCTAAAAGCATTTTGTAAAAAATTTTTGGGAGCCACATGCCTTCACTGAGGGCTTTGGGAAAATTAAGAAATTTAACAAAGTTTTGAGGTTTTGTTGTGAAGAGAGTATTTTGGATCTCCATACTGTGTACATAATAGATTGCCTGAGGTTATCCTGTTATGCCGTGAGAAGTAAGATAGTAATCTGCCATTGAAGTTCGGGGCTTAAAAACATAAAGGCCGGTAATCATGGCCAGTAAATTCTAGGACTCGGCTAGGAGAGATATTTTATTAAGTTTGCTAATCAAGACTGATCTTCTTTTGCAGAAGAAACCTTTAACACTGAAAACGATATTGAATTGCCTATTCAAAGGACACTTGGTTAGCTGCAAAAGCCGCTCCTATAAGGTGGGCATTTTATTCGTAATAAATCCCAATTCACATAATTTGTCTATTAGTTTTGAATCTTGCATTACATTTTTTACTCGGTTTTTAAAGTTCTTTGCCAACATTGTGAGGATTCTCATAGCAGTGATTTTGAAACTAAAGATCGCTAGAAGAAGCTCGGTTCGGTAAGTTAGCTTTCTCAACGCTGTAAAAACTGAATCACGGCGAACATGTAGAATGCTAGTGACATATCATAGTAGATCAATCAAACGAAGTCATTGAGTTTAGTTCGTTCGATGAGGTGTACTTAGACCAGAAAGTAGGTCCACTGAGTACTGGGGTACTCCCTGCTCACTCCTGAAAGCATTTAGATTTCCTATCGTAGCGGAGTTCAGATCATTTAGATCGTTAAAGAAATATTGGCCTAGGGTGGCTTTCCTGATGTGGCCCAGAGCATGACACGTGCAGAGGAAGTGTTTAGTGGACTCCTTCTCCTCCTCGTCTCTGCAGCTCCTGCAGAAATCGTTACATGGTATTCCCAGGCGCTGAGCATGCCTGCCTAGGATGCAGTGCCCCGTGAGGACGTTGATTAGTTTTGAAAGTAGGTGTCTTTTAAGTCGTATTAATGTTTTTGATATTGTCAGATCAGCCTGGCATTGTTGCAATAATCGAGGTGTTGCCATCTACGATTTGCTTTCGGCAGAGCGTCATTGTAATTTAAGTGATTAACAATCGACATAGGCGCTTTGACATGGTCGAGCTTCTTGCCGTTTGTACATTGGGAAGCTATTTTAGCTAATTCGTCAGCCACACAGTTCCCTTGAATGTCGTAGTGACCAGTGACCCAAGAGAGTGTGTAATATTGGGTTAGCCGTAATATTGGGTTAGCGTAATATTGGGTTAGCCTTCAGCCAAGCGGCGGCTTGATTTATAGCTCTTACTTCGGCTTGGAAGACACTACAGTGGTTGGGCAGATTGACGGAGTGGTGGATGTCCAGATAGAGATGGACTTATTAAAGAGGACTTCGCGCTGACTCCAGTCATTTCTGTCCAGTAGCTTGTGCTTATAGCCCATGTTAAAGTCGTTTTCGGTGGGCAACATATCTGTTGATTCGGGAAGGCTGCGGTGAGTTAATAGGATTCTAGTATGTCCCACATTTTTCTCACACCATTGGTGGGTATCTCTCAATCTTAAAGCTGGGTTAGTGGCCTGCTGCATGCCATAGATATCTATTGGCAACAAGTGGAGCATGGTTTGAAGGGCAGCTGTAGAAGAAGTAATTGAGTGTAGTTCAGTAGATTACAGGTCGCAGTGCATCCGGTCCTTAGCTTCCTTTCATATCGAAAGTCGGTCTGTCTAAAGGGTTTAGAGTGGTACAAATTGCGCGCACCAGGTATTCTTAAAAATAATTTAGCTACCAATATGACACTGAAACTAGAAATGAAAGAAACAGCACTTGAGGCATGATAGTGTTTTCAGAAATATAAGGTTGTTTGCATCTATAAGTGCTTTTTCCTCATAACTTTTTGCGTTTACAGTCACCCGTATTTAGGTCGTTTAAAAAGTTTTGAGCGTCAACCGGAAAATGGCCATCAATCGAAGCTGCTGTGGTTTAAGGACATTCTGGTATTCTTGCATTTCTGCATGGTGCTAGGACGGAGAGACAAGTTCATGTTCTATAAACGTCATTAGATGGCTTTTCAGGTTGCACAGAGGTTGAGACTTAAGATCCATGGCCAGGAAAGGTGCTCTCGCGTGAAATCAAAAACTGTCGTCAAGAGTTTTGGCCGAATACACCTCACTCGCGCTGTGTGAAAAATATTCATAACTACTAGAGGGCGAGTGAAGGAAGGAAGTAGGATAGGATAGGATTAGTAGGATTAGAAGGAAGTAGGATAGGATAGGATTAGTAGGATATCCTATCCTACTTCCTAGGAAAGGATAGGATTAGTAGGATATCCTATCCTACTTCCTAGGAAAGGATAGGATTAGTAGGATATCCTATCCTATCCTACTTTCTTCCTGCGTCCGAGATCCGGGGAAAACTTTCTGGCCCTATCAAACGGATCATATTCCTTCTGGACATCGATGCTAGGAAATTGGCTAACAATAGGTGGAACAACATCAGTACTTGTCTCTTGTCAAAACAAATCTGGCCCAAGCTGGATTTAAAAAAGACGGAGAGACTCTTATCCGCTAACCGGAAAAACCTAGCTTCACTAACGCCGGGCGCTGCTTGAAAGGCAGATATACACTCAGATTGGCGGTTCCCTTCAATGAATTCTGTAGAAGTTGTAGCTATGAAGAGGAGGAGGAAGCCACTACCCACCTATTGTGCACTTGTCCTGTCCTTGCAACATTAAGAAGGAAAACCCTCGGGGATGATCTAAACGATCTAGCCGAACTCGATATCCAAAAGATAAGGAAGTTTATCTCTGGGTCAAAGTGGTTATTACCGATACGGTCACTAATCTAGGCGCACTCAACGTTATATTCTTGGTCTCTGGTGCTGGTAAGCCAGTATCTATCGCGGTATCACAATGAAACAATCTGGTCTAAGTGTGTTCCTGCTTAAACGGGAACAGCCATCTAACCTAACCTAACCTAGGGTATTTCTAGAAGAAAGGTCTTGACTTGAAAGAAGGAGTTAATTCAAACTGCATCCGCTTCCTTTTTCAAATACAAAATTAGATAGACTATGGGTTTCTTTTTCCACTTAGGAAACGATTATCTGTTAACTCACGATACTAAATATTGGAGTACTGTTCCACTTACATCTGGGCAGTATGTCCTTCTTTTCGTAAAAACTTTGTTTAATTTTAATTAAATTCAGAAAATTTCACGGACCATTACTCTTCGGACAAGACAAAATTCCCAAACCTAGTCTCCGGAAACTGCACTAGTAGGATTACGGTTATCGGTTAACACACACTGTTTCAGGAAATTCCTATTCTCCCGGACAATTCCTGATGAGGTTATTTCAAAGGATTACTAAAACATTTGAGAATTATTTAATCCCAGCAGATTTGTAGGGTTCCTGCAGAGCTCCACAAAAGTTTACACAATTCAAGTGACTAAAGCCAATTTTAAAACACTAATTCACTGATTTAAAAAAAATAAAAAAGCGAAGAACTACTTGACAGAATAATAAATTAAATATTCAACACTGAAATCGGATTGAGGATGATTGGTCCTTTTTTCGGGCTTGGAAGTTTGAACTTGCTAATAGCACTTGGAGGCAAAAGTTTCGTGTCGAAATCGAACACGTAAGTGCAATTAAGAAAGTTTCTCCAAACTGCGTACTGCCCTGACAATGATTCCTTGCAGTTTTCAAAAAGTTTTACCCTGCAAAAAAAAAAAAAGGACGAAATAAATAATGAACGTTGCGATTGTGTAGTCTCGTCAGGGGATTCCTGTTTGAAGGACAATAAGAACTTTGGTGGAGTACTTTTCAACACCAAGCAATTGAAAGAAATTCAATCAATCGGAAAGCGAAAGAGATCTCTTAAGTAGGTAGGAGTGGTGATGCAGCAAACCGATGGTTCGAGGACTCTCCAAACCATCTGGAATACAAAATGTATTTTCGATGGTTTTCGTTGTTCATTCGTTGAAGAATTTCAATTTCGAGGGTTGAGAGAAATTGAATTCTCAAAACACCAAAAAGTACATTTTCCAACGATCCTGTGGGAAATCCCTAGCGGATATTATGAACGTAAATATTAATCCAAAAAGTAAAAGACGAACACAAAATCTTTTCAAACTGTCACCGTGCGGAGAAGCTACTTACTTAATCAGTCATCAAAGTTAAAAAGGTGAACACACACACACAAGGGAATCCTAGGATAAGCGTTACACAGGATGAAATTTAATAAAGTTAATCATGTTGATGGACTTTGTCTTTTTTCGTTGTTTCTTTTCGTTTTTTTTTGTTAGGAGTTTTGGCAATTTATCAACTAATCGAAACTTTTCTAATCAAAAAGTGTTCCATCGAGATTCCTTTCCCTATCTCCCTGCTCTGTCTTTGGGTTTATTTCGTCCTGAAAATGATTTTCCTTCGTCCGTGATGGTCTTTTAATGAAATCATTGTTTCGAAATAATTTCACTTTTAAAACATAAATTTTATCTAATAGACTTTTGCGTACTTAAATTCTCGTTTCCAGAACGTTGGACGTGTACTGAGACGTACAAAATTAGCGAATAATTTGGAACTAACTCAAGTCACTGTTCCAATTGGTGTGCTGTTGGTTATTTTTGAATCGCGTCCAGATTCATTGCCACAGGTTGCTGCTTTGGCTATGGCATCGGCAAATGGTTTGTTATTGAAGGGTGGCAAGGAGGCAGCTTACAGTAATAAGGCACTGATGGAGTTGGTGAAGGAGTCATTAGCAACAGTTGGTGCAGAGAAGGCTGTTTCATTGGTAAGGATTTAAAACTGTGCTCTTCTTAAAAGATATATATTTACATTTATATAAACTTGCGGTTTTTTCTAGGTTTCCACTCGGGAGGAAATCAGTGATTTATTGTCCATGGAAGACCACATTGACTTGATTATTCCAAGGGGTTCATCGGAGCTGGTGCGTCACATTCAGGAACAGTCGTTACATATTCCCGTTTTGGGACACGCTGAAGGTGTTTGTCATGTGTACATTGATAAGGATGCCGACTTGAACAAGGCCCTGAAAATTGCCCGAGATGCCAAGTGTGATTACCCAGCAGGTAAGGAAGTTTTTTGAAAGTTCAAATAAAACGGGATTTAGTTGTCACTTCAAATAAGCGAGATCTTCCAAGAAAATCCAACACTTAGGTTCACTACTCCTGCGAGTCAATGCCCTCTAGCTTCAATGGCTGTCATCATTCATCATTTTCTAATGGCCACCATGAAGATCTGCCGATCTTCCGCCATCGACTCCAGATTATCAGGGGTAATACCCATACGGGTAGAGGTCGAATTTCGCACTTGGTCCAGCCATCTCATGGTATGCCTACTTAGCGGGCTCCTGGCACGGTTTTCATGGCACGTCTTGGAAGCCGAGTTGGGGGCATGCGTTTGACGTGTCCAAACCATCGAAGTATGGGTCTCTCCGTTCAAAGAAGTAGCTGCTCGAAATTGAGTGTCTCGCGTATTCTAGTGTTCCTTACCTTATCTCGACGAGTTACTCCAGAAATACAACGAAGAAATCTAATTTCGGCAGCTTGTATCCGCCATCTTATTCTTTCGTTCATTACCTAAACCTCATAACCTTAGGTGAGGGTCGGAACAAACACTGAATTGAAGACCGATAGCTTGGTATGGTATGGTATATGAGGGTGAGCGGAAGGCTCGCCCGTTGTGTTTCCCTCCTTTTATTGTGGAAACTGCAGGGATAGGTTTGGCTTGGGACGTATGTTGGGAGGGATCTAGGGAAGGTGGAAAAAATTATGGAGTTGACACTAGTGTACGTGTGGTCTGGCGAATCTTCTTATTTCTTTGGTTTCAGGTCCGGTATCCACATAGACCACAGGGTCTTCTGTCGCATTCTCACTAGGGTTGGGCAATGGCATAGGAAGAGTTCAAGGTTTTCTTCTTCTTCCTCGCAGTTACTACATGTTTCTGTGTCAGCGAGGCCCATTGCATGCATGTGTCTGTTAAGGTTGATGTGTCCTGTGATGAGTCCCACTATCAGCCTCAATTGCTCTCTGCTTGAACCTAGAGCCTTGCTAGGTTTACCCTAGCAGGTTGCTAGGTTTACCCACGAGTGATCGAGCCACTTTGCACTTCGGGAGGTTGGCCTAGTGATCCTCGAAATACCTGCGCGTCCTCTCGTTGGTAGCTGTTTTAATTATTGTAAGTGCGACTCCCACTGTGTTCTCAGCGGTTCGTTCTATTGCGTGCGCCCCTTCTCTTCCCAGTTCATCGGCTTTCTCGTTCCTCGTGACACCTTCGTGACCCGATACCCAGCCAAGGCGGACGTCGTTATGCCTGGCAAGCCTTTCGAGTTTGTCTTTGTATTCCCCGACCAGATAAGATCCGGATGTTGGATTTGCGAAGGCTTTAAGTGCTGCCTGACCATTTGAGCAGATTTCTATTTTCCTACTTTGGGTGAGAGTTCCAAGAGAACTCCAGATCCCCTTCAAATGGCAAGGACTTCTGCTTGGAATACTGTGACGACGGGATGTAAATGAATCGCAAGTTCTACCGGTGGGTTATGACAATAAACGCCAGCACCGGAGTTGCCTGCGATGTTGGAGCCGTCCGTAAATACCGTTATCCCGTCATGGTTTCTTGTTTCGTTGGTTCGTTGGTCCGAGCCCAAAAAGCCCTTAAGGAAATTCAGTTTTAAAATTTTTGACAAAGCTGGTTTGCTTGCCTCCAAAATTGCTCTGATGGTTGATGAGTGGCGTGATCGTTTTGATCTCTTCAATAATTTTTCGGTGCCCTCTGTCAGAAGTCGTGTCGAAATATCCGAGGGCCTTCAGTCTTCCGCTGAGTGTCTTCCCAGTCTCTTTGCTTCGAGATGTGCTGGTAGGATGTTTAGGATCACTTCCATGGCGTCGTTGGTGTCGAGGCTTGAGCGCCGGAAGCTTAGCTCCGATGCCAGGTTTGGCGCTCCCGATAACAGGCTGACCAAGTTGTCTCAAAATTGCTCCAGCCTGAACAATCCTACAGGATAATTCAATGCCTATCTCTGGGATTTCTAAATAGTCATGGCGAGCAACCATAGCGGACGAAGCCTCTCGAGCAAAGCTTTTTGGCCAATCAGTTACAGACTGGTTTAGGTTTTCCTCAACAATCTTACTGGAGTTCCCATTTCGAGAAGAAGTTTTATTTATCGGGAAAGCCAGGAGAATTTTGGGATATTCAGCTTACACAGCAGTCCAACGGACTACGGCAGACTTATATTGTTACGAACGTAATGGTTTCAGCAGTAGATTTGGGATTCTCAACCCTAGTATCCGAAGTGTACCTCTCTTCTAAAGGATCACTTCGAACTAACTAGCTCTTCAAAACAAACTCTCCCAATGCATCCATTGCAAAGAATGAAGAAAAGTCATGAAACCAAACATTGCCTCTCCTTTCCCCCCCCTCAAGAAACAAAACGACTACCGCTTAAGGACGAAAACAAATTAACTGCAACATAAGTTTCCCCCAATCATGAAGCACAAATTAACAACTGTCAACTGCAGTGGTCCACCAAATGAATCAAATACATGGTCCCCATTGCTCATAACTTCAAACCCAGATATACATATGGAGTTCCTGGAAGGAACATAAAAGTTACCATTACCACGATGGCACTAGCTCAGTCCTGCATAGATAAAAGGAGTAACAAATGACTGAATTAGTTCCGAAACGAACATATTGCACTTGTGTTGGGCTACGAAACTTTATTGCAGCAATAGCATTGGGTAATTTATCAAGGACTCGCAGCAAATTTTTGCAAGAGAAGAGTCCTTTTTTTTTGAATAGAAAGAAAACTAAAAAGTTCTGCTCGCATAAGAAAATAAATCGAATTGGTAAGTTGTATCAAAGGATGTTTTTGGGGGACAACTTTACAAGTTTTAATTTCTGTTTCCTTTGCAAACTGGTCTTGTTAAGGATCGGAATGAGGATCCAAGGACGATACCCGAGTCCTATCAATGTTTGTATAAGTTTTCTAAAACTTTTATTCTCGTTTACAGCTTGCAATGCCATGGAAACTTTGCTTATACACGAGGACCTCATGCATGGAACAATATTTAATGACGTGTGCAACATGCTCAAGAGGGAAGGTGTGAAAATCTACTCGGGGCCGAAACTTAATCAACAACTTACATTTGGTCCACCGGCTGCAAAGAGCCTGAGACACGAATATGGCTCGTTAGAGTGTTGCATTGAGATTGTGAAAAACCTTGACGATGCCATCGAACACATTCATACGTATGGAAGTGGACACACCGATGTTATTGTTACAGAGGATGGTAAGTTTGAATAAAAAAGGTACTTACATGGATCATGAGTTCATGGTTTCTCTTACAGATGGCGCTGCTGGCAAGTTCCTGTCCTCGGTGGATAGTGCGTGTGTTTTCCATAATGCCAGCTCTCGATTTGCCGATGGATTCCGTTTCGGGTTGGGTGCTGAAGTTGGTATTTCAACAGCGAGGATTCATGCTCGAGGACCAGTTGGTGTTGAGGGTCTGTTGACAACAAAATGGATCCTCAAGGGAAGTGATCATGCGGCGGCTGATTTCGGTGAAGGTGGCGATCGGGTTTGGTTACACGAATCGTTGCCTTTGTAGATCTAGGAAATTGATTGCTAAATTAGTTGAGATGCGGATATTTTTTTTTATTGAATAATTGAGATATTATAGGTTATACAAAAATCATTGTCTTTGGCTGTTTATTTTTTTTTTGAAAAATGTTCCACATACGATAGAGTGTGGTTGCTATTTGAGGAAAATTTGGATAAGTGTTCTCGGAGCTTGAGATTCAAGAATAGATTTTGGGAATACATTTCCATACCATACGACACATTTTCTCCACGCACGTGCTTAACTATCCGACTAAATGTTCCTCAGTTCCAGACCAGCCCCACGACAAAGGATCCCGAATTTCTCTTAATAAAACATTTAACACACGAGTGGTAGTGTTTCATTCTGTAACCCATAAATTTCCATTTGAAACCGAACTCCAGACATAAGTTAAACGAATAGAAGCCATAGCCAGTGGACAAACATATTTTCAAGTTCAGCTAGCACCACTTCTATAAATCATCCAGAAGGGCGGAGGGGAATATTTTATGCAAAGTTGGACCAGACAACCATTAACCTGGATGATTGCCAGTCACGAGCTCAGCAGAAGGTCCTCATACCCATACGACCGTTTTTTTTTCCTAAAAAAAATGTAAAAGGAACTAAATTCTTTAAGCTTATCCCTACCATAAGTCTTTCTTTAGCACACCAGCGCCAGAGCATAAGTTTTTGAATTATGAACCATGTACAGTCAGCAGTTTATGTTGGCCGAAGATGGTCATTTTTGGCTTGGAGAAAACATTGAATTATTCTGTTGCATTTGACATGCTAAGAATCCGACAACCTCCGGTATTGGTATTGGTATAGGTATTGGGAAAGAAGAGGTTTTATGTTATTTCGTCGTTTTTTCATATAAGTGCTTAATGCTTGAATTGAATAAACTCCGCTGAAATCGACGCAGTGGCTATTTGAAATTTCGGGAAGCGTTAGAAGCGCGAAACAAGATAACAACATTTAAGTGGGGCAAATCAGTGTGAGAATTTTAAATTTTCTGTTTCGAAGCTGAACTGATAGTAGGGCCCAACGAAACAAGTGGAAGGAAGAGAAATAGAAAATCTAAAGCAGAAATTAAAATATGGTGTTCAGAAAAATATACATTATTCAAAAGGATACAAGCTTCTTACTTACTTTCTTAAGGTGGCGCTATAGTCTGGGGCGGATCTGGGTTTCAACCAACAAGCTTCTCCAGCCAGCTTGATCTTTAGCCAGCTACCTCCAGTTTCGAATGCCCCATTGGTTAAGGTTCCCTTCCACTTGGGTGCCCCACCTGTGCCGCTGTCTTCCTCTACTGCGCCGTCCCTCGGGTGTGGATTCGCACGTTTTTCAGACCGGAGCATTAGTGTCTATCTGCTCTACATGACCCAGCTAGCTCAGTCATTGGACCTTCACTCTTCTGACTAAGCCGATGTCGCTGTTCAGCCCGTACAGTTCGTCGTTGTATCTCCTCCTCCACTCCAGTCTATGCAGACGGAACCGAAAATCACCCGAAGAATTTTCCTGTCGAAACAGCCAAGAGCAACCTCATCCGTTTTTGACAGAGTCCATGCCTTTGCGCCGTAGAGCAGTACTGGGATGATTGAGGTCTTTAAAGGGGTCACTTTACATATTCTCCGAGAGAGGGTTTTGCTACTCAATTTCCTTCTTGGTCCAAAGGAACAGCGATTGGCAAGAGTTATTCTTCGTTTAACCTCAGCGCTGGTGTCATTGTCTGAATTTATAGCGGAGCGTAGGTAGACAAAGTTCTTAACTACCTCAAAGATATATCTGTCTATTGTGACGTCCGAAGCATCGGTGTCGAGTGTCCTTTCTTGTTGACAGCATGTACTTCGTCTTGCCTTCACCTTGCCACCAATATTCACGAACGGTCCAGTGATATCCCGTTGCGTTCTTCCGATTATGTCAATATCGTCTGCATATGCGAGTTACTGGACGGACTTTTGAAAGATTGTGCCTCTGGTGTTGGCGCGTAAGTTTTGCACTATTCTTTCATGAACGATGCTGAAGAAATCGCATTACAGCGCGTCTCTTGTGAGGTGAGGTCTTTACCAACTTTGATGGAGCAACGTGCATCCTCCATCGTCATCCTGCACAAACGGACGAGTTTGGAAGCGATGCCAAAACTAGACATGGCTCTGTACAGCTCGTTTCTATAGATGCTGAACTAAATGGTCGTTGTTCATTATATGACGAATACTTGCAGTTTTCTGAATAGACTGGCCGTCATCCTCTTGATATCGCTGCTATGCAGTTGGACCGATTTGTAGATGCCTAGGTTGAGGCGCTTGAAGATGAGCGATTAGCTCCAGACTTTCCTCAGCGATGAAAATAGTAGTGCTTGCTTTTCTCAAGGCATATTACAAAATCTCAAAGCCTCGCTGTTTTGTACACTTGATTCGAAGAATCCCTTTCATGATTTTCTGACATCAAGTCCAAACATAGAAAGTCATTCTACCTCCAAACTAGGACAATTGAAATTAATGACAACGCACGCCTTGTTAATGTACAGAAACACTCCTGTCGAGAGCACAGCATGTTACACGTATGTAAGAAGTACGCACAGAAGCAAAGCCCCGATTTATTACCCTAATAAGTAATTTCCCTTCCAACACAATGGTGATTTATTGCGATTTTATCGTTCAGATAATCCAGCAGTTATTGGATATTGAAATTTTAATGAGTCCCTTAAATGTATACACATGCAACTTCCATAGAAAAGGAGCTTGCAGAACAAGTGCTAGCACCATAACGAGTAGTAAGTACCCGTACTCAGGCTTCGCCTATAAAACCAAAACACCATTTACGATTCTTTTTTTTTAAGAGGGTGCCGAGGATATAAACTCACCCCCATCGCGTAGCACGATTTTATGTTGTGTCACTAATGCTCGTCCTTTATTTGCAACTTAATGTTGTCATCCTTTACGCAAAAATAAAAGGCAAAATCCGAAAGAATAAAGAGAATATTGCAGGCTTATGGCGCGCGGTAATGGTTTATGAATTAAAGACGAGCGGCTACTCTCATATTTATATTCCTGCACGTCCTGCAAGAACCCAGGTAAGGGACGACGAAAAGAAAAGGTAGGCAAACTAAAAAAAAATAAACATGAACTACAAAGTTTGCCGAAGAAAGAAAAAAAGGATGCTGACACAAAGAAAGTGGAAAAGTTACAACGCGTATGTTTGTACAGGAAGGATGCTTTTGTTTAAAGACTGACAATGAAAATTCGACGAAAAAAAAAGGACGTGATTCTCTCTTTTTTATTTTTATTACCAAGGACTAACTGTGTAAGTTTAAGAGTAAAGAGTTTAATTAATTCCCGAGGCGTTGTATCGACGTTATGATGCGTCCCTACCGGGGACGATTCGTGAAGGACGAAAGTTTTGAAACGAAATTTCGAAAAGATTATTTTTAAGTATTTTCCCAATCAGTAACCACCGATCAGGAATTCACTGGCGACTGACCTTGGCACAGGTGTGTTTCTGAGGGGAAAGTCAATCAATTAGAAGGTTGTTTTGGAGGGAAAAAAGGTTCAAAATTTGATTTAGAAATTCATTAATGAACTGGCTTTGTCCCGCAAATTGGGAAAAGCCCTTGATTACTTGTGCGGAAATTGATTGAAAATTTCCAAAATTAAAATACCTTCTGGCTGAGAAAACATTCAAGACTTGGTGACCTTATGGTTTTATGTGAAAATCTTCGAATACCCACCCGACGGACGGCGCAGTAGTGGAAGACCGTGACTCAGGTGGCGCACGTAACTGGAAGGGGACCTCAACCAACTTGGCGTGCTGGCTGGAGACGCTTGTCGGTTGAGACCCAGGTCCACTCCGGCGCCACCAAGTAAGTAAGTAAGACCCTTAAGTCCATGCAATCTAAAGCCCAATTGGGAAGGGAATACGCAGGAGAAAGTGGTACTGAATTAGCAATCGCTACCCAAAAATCAGAAACCTGGAGACTGTCATTCAAGTGGAACTCACAAGTCAAAATGGCGAAGGTTAATGGAGAGACAACAATCTACAATTCGCCTAGAATAAAACTACAACCACTTAATCTCCCACACCAGATAAATCGAAAATTGCATCAAAAACATATGATTTCCCTTCAGACAATCGCTTTGATCCCTGATTGCATCAAGAGCAATATCCTTCGATTCCAATATCCTTCGATACAAATCCGTAGAAATCCTTAGAAAAACACAGGCTATCAAATTCTACCAGCGAAAAGTATCTAAAAAATATTTTCCCAATTGAATAACACAATTACCTTCGATCAAAATTGGAAAAATAATAAAAATAAAATGTTGATCCTGATGTATCCTTTCCGAATTTCTTTAAACCAATGTGGATTGATGGATGTAGGTATCTATGTACATATATATTTCATAACATTCTATCATAGAATGTCTGCACACCAAAATTATACTCCTTTCCCTTGCTCAAAGGATGGCAAGGACCTCACGGCAAAAAAAAAAAATAAAGCAAAAAAAGTGAAAAATAAATCCTTACCAAAAATTGTGATTTTATAAGGATTTCTTTTACTTTATACCTTCAGTTCAGTTCAAAGTTCACTAACCCAATGCAAGTCCTTTGTCATTGGCGCAGTTATCGTTGCCATTGTCGTTGGTGTGGCGTCATTTTATAAGAGGATACACATCAGCATTGCGTTTTGGGACAAATCCCTTCCTTTTCTTGTGCATTTCTCCTTAACCAGGACCATAGCTGTGTGGAGTGTTTTGTCAAAAGTAATATTTTATGGTGCAACTTTGGGTTAAAGTGGGTTGCGAAGGGGTATGTCCCTTTATATTACGATTTAAGGATGTCGTCCCGTTGGAAAGAGATACGAGTTGTTAAAAAAAAAGAAGTCCTTTGGATGAAATGGCATTCAATCAGTGAAAAATTCAAGGGTCGGGATTTCCTTCTTTTTTTTTGTGTGTGAAAGAGAGTGAATGGCAATTATATGTATGTCCTTAGGGGGAAATTTCACGGACTGATATTAATTGAAATGGTGGGTTTAAAACTTTTCAGTGCTATCGTTGTCCGAACACCTTTTCAGATATGAAAAGTTAATCACTCTAGGGATTTATTTTTAACGATGGAAGCAGGAAGTATCCTTACTTTTCCTGCTGCCTCAACTTTTTCTAGACCGATTCGGATATCTAAGTTAGGGATTATTGTTTTATGACGACCAGCTGCAACTACATCTGTAGTTTTAATATCTAGCCTTCTTTTTGTATAAGTTGACTGTATGGCATCCTACTACTTAATTTTATATCCGAGCTTATCCCAGAGACTTAATTCTTTACTTTAGGTGTGGGTCAGCCAGGATAAACGACTTAAGACTGCGTTATTCAAGTCAGTCCCATACATTTTTTTCTTGTTCGTAGCCAATTGTCTAAACTATTTAGTGTTTTATACCAGGAAAGCAATACCATTTTGCAGAGCCTTGAGACTAAACTCCAACTTGGCAGTGCGTCTCCCTTGAGAAGCAGGCATTTTACATGAACTTCAGTCTAGTTTTTATTACTTTTGGCTCTCTACCTTCTAACATCCTACTCAAATAGTTGCCAGCCTTTTCAAGGTTTGCACACAATCTACAGAGGGTGACTAGTAGCTCACTTTTCCAAGGTCGGTGTATGAAACTCTAAATAGACCTCATGAAAGCTGGTCGTCTGATCTGGAAACGTGTCTAACAGCGAGAATGCATTGCGTACTTTGTCGTAGAGATACACGAGTCGGGTCGCGGGGCACCGAGGCATCGATGGCAATGAAAAGGCAGATCAACTAGCAAGAAAGATATCGGAACTGAACCAAATAATGGTCGATCACACGGTTCTGACCCCCATAGAAGTTATAAAATAAGAGGTACACTTGGATTTCTAGAGGCTTGCCAACGAGCGAAAGATCACATTTTCGTCATGAAGCATATCAAGAAAGATGCAGCCGAAACTCAATAAAAGAAAAACAAAGGAAATACTTACGCTGAACAACCTGCTGGCGGCCCATCTAAGGGGAATACGGCTAAATACAACTGACCTCTGCAGAGGATGTGGCGATATAGACGCGGAGGAGAACACGACGCACTTTCTCTGCGACTGCCCAAGCGTCAGTAGAAGCAGAAAGAAGACCGTAGGCGCTTACTTTTTTAGTGACCCAGGCCACCTATCAACCATACCACCGAAGGCCATCCTAAAATTTATACTGAATTCAGGGTGGCTTAGGGGGGCTAATTAACAATCAATAAATAATCCATTTTTTCCCAACAGGTACTTGAATGTAGGTTCCACAACGGGGAACACAATAATTCCCTGAAGATCCCAGTGAGGTGGTGCCTGACATCAAGCCGCCACCCCCTTAATCTAACCCAACCTACAACGATTTTAACAATAACCACAGGGATGAAGAAGAAATATGTAGGAAATATTTCAAACCGAAAGGAATAACAAAAGACATATGCCGAATTTGCAGCGATATTAACGTAGAAGAAGATGTAGCATATATCTGTCTAAGAAACATCAAAAGTAGGGCACCTCACTACAATGATCCGGCCAAACATTCAGCGAAATCCGCCAAAAACTATTCTCACGAAGACTCAGGGTTGCTTACTGATGATGATGCTACAGAACGGATCGGCCAGAGTCTTAGTAGCTACCAAGCAATGTTAAAGTATTAACTGAGGCAAATCCCCGTCGCACTTAAATTGTGGTCTTTTTTAACCTTCTAGAACCTCGAAGCTTATATTGTCCTAGTTGAAACTTTTGTTCCTATGTGTAAATATTTGCTCCAACCAATCACTTGCCTATCTAATCCTCTGTCGTTCTAGTGAACGAATAGCCATGTCTATCTTTGCTTTGTTCAGGTCGGGTGGACGAAAGTTTCTAGTATGAAAGTTCTATTCTGCCTGGAAGCAGGATGTACATAGGTACATAGGTCTTCTTCGCTGTTTGGCAGTCTGCAGAAATTGTCTCAGTACCGACTGCAACTCCACTACCATATTCGTCCTTGCAGATTTCTGTCCTAGTAAATGTGCTCGAAGAATGCAATAATTAGTTTAAACGTTAGAGGTCACTAGAGCACTTCCTACACCTGTAACGAAACTTAATACATTTCCTTACAAGAATCTACCATTTAAATGCGATATGCCTCAGTGAATAAAATTCGATAGTCAGCTTAATGAGCGAACATAGAAACCCAATTCTCCATTTAACAATCAATGGAGCTCCCAAAAGAGTGGAATAGTGTGGGATGCAAGTGCAAATGAATGGATACTCTGCCCCCTACAACCAGAAACAGAGTGGGTGTGAATTGTGAGAAGTGGGAGTCTGGCGTTGTTGATTTATAAATGATACCAGTCCTTATTGAGCCTTAATGGATAGAGTCAGGTGTAATTAACACACACATTTCTATCGCCCGAATCAATCTGTACACAAAATATTTACCAACTTACACTAGTGTAGCATTTAATCGAGAATCTCTATTCGATAAAGGATTTTCCACTAGACAATCCTGTGGCAGTTGAATGGAAATGTGAATATTTAATTAAACGCCACAGCCAGGATAATTGCAAGTAATATGCCATTTAACGTTTCATTGTTTGTTTTGTGTTGATACAAACAATATTGTGTTACATCGGGTGAATTGTGTTAAGTAATTGGATAGAGGCAAGCGAAGCCAGGAGTGTCTAAATTTTTTTCTCAAATATATAAAGGATCCAATGAGGTATGTTCCCTATCCTGTCAATGATTTTAATGCTTTTTCATGGAACACAGCTTAGATTGTAATTCGAGAAAGCAATATTTTTTCAAGCCTCTAGGGATTTCTAGAGCAATAAGTGGATTAATTTTCAATCTCTGGAAGACATTCGATACCAATCGCTGCACAACCATCAACCACGAGTCATTAACGCAAATCTTTGTTGGGCCTAGAACGTGAGATACCATTTTATCATTAGGAAAGAGACTTCAAACTTTTTGACAAGTGACAGCAAGTTTCGAGAGTGAGTTCAAGTGAAGCTAAGCAAATGAAATGTTTAGAGAATTCTAGGCTGCATTTGTGTAAGTTCCGCTTCTTCCACTAGAAGAAAGTTCCAATGCCATAACTTTACCCCTCGGCCTCAGCCACATTATAGCTGGCAACAAGTTCTCCTTACATTCTGCACCGGCTTGTGACTGCGCATGTCAGTCTCTTGTAACTACACCTGGAGCTTTGCTATCAGAAATAACAGGCAAACCAAGCAGTTTATCTCAAGCCTTCAGCGAGATAATACTATCACCCCAAGGGAATGCATCAAACTCCATATGTGGGAAGGATCTCCGAATTCATTTGCAGGTTGTTATGGCCCTGTGTTGATGAGGAATTAAGCTCTCATGCCATACAAAAAAAACAGACATCTTAAAGTCATTTTGTCTACGTTACAAGGATAACGAGACATAGGACAAATCACACAAGGATAACGCGGTTAGACATCAGCTTGATTTGGTTTAATTTTTTTCCCGCATACGTGACGTGCAGTGCCAAGTGACGATTAAAATGAATAACGTTGAGCGGTCACTTTTAATTGCATTTTTTCCACCACAACGGATGGCACAGGATAGGATTACAATAGTATCAAGTGGTTGGCGCAGAGGCGACAACACGA
Source organism: Matsumyia berberina (assembly GCA_917880715.2). Taxonomy (NCBI): domain Eukaryota; kingdom Metazoa; phylum Arthropoda; class Insecta; order Diptera; family Syrphidae; genus Matsumyia; species Matsumyia berberina. Next base: position 54,520,338 of record OU862870.1, read on the forward strand.
CAACTACACTCGTGGTGCACAAGAACCGTGTCCTTGCGGTGCTGTTGGGGGTGATTTATTTTATTCGGGTCATAAAGTGTGGTGCGACATGGAACCAAGAGGGAAATCTGATGGAAAAAATCTTTCCTTTCCCTTGGTAAGTTTCGCAATGTGTTAGGGGAGTTCTGTGCTGCGAATAAGGACTATCAGTTTACCTGCAGAATGAGATTTCTTTAGTTGAAATGCATTTTAAATAGGACAAATACTGTGGGTTTGTTTTGCCAGTTGGTTGAAGTGGTGCAATGAAGAAACTTGTTGGCGTAAGAGTTGCTTTTCCTTTCTAAATGCGTTGCTAGCCGATGTTCCTCATTTAAACTAAACGCAACACCGGGCTGCTGGTGGGCGAAGTTGAAAAGAAGTTAAACCTGCAGTTCATATCAATCTTGTCTTCAAAATTTTAATTTCAAATTAGGAAAGTCGTCTGTTGACAAAATGCCTAAGCCATTGCTTGGAAGACAATATCTAAAAGTTCAAATTGAAACCCACGACCAAGTCATTGATTTAAAGGTCCCATATGACAGCAGGACCTTAATCGTCCCAGGCCTGCTCTTCGGTGCAAAGACATAGACTCTATCAAAAGCGAATGAGGTTGCTCTTGGCTGTTTCGAGAGGAAAATTCTTCGGATGATTTTTGGTCCCGTCTGCATAGACGTGGAGTGAAGGAGGAGATACAACGACGAACTGTACGGGCTGTACAACGACATCGATTTATCCAGAAGAGTGAAGGCCCAACGACTGAGGTGGCTGGGTCATCTAGAGCTGATGGACACCAATGCTCCGGCCCGAAAAATCTTCGAATCCACACCAGAGGGGCGACGCAATAGAGGAAGACGGCAACTCAAGTGGTGCACGTAAGTGGAAAGGAACATTAACAAACTTGGCGTGCGAGACTGGAGACAGCTGGCTAAAGATCGAGCTGGCTGGAGACGCTTGTTGGTTGAGGCCCAGATTTACCCCGGACTGTAGAGCCACTTTAAGTAAATAAGTATGACAGCGAGTACAGAGGCGAGCTATCGGCCGAATTATTCACTTCGATTTAAATCTCAATTTAATGCCCTAAATCGAGTTTCACTTAAATCGGGATTTAGCGCACCAGATCGAATTTCGAACTTTTTATTCTCGGCCTTTTATTGACAACAATTTTAGACGGTTTAATGAATGAAAGTTTTAAACGTTAAACCGTCGATTCGACCAAGTGGAGCGATTGACTCATATTTGACAGGAAAATAGACATGGAACGCATTAGTTGCCAGAAATAATAAACTGAATTACAATTTTAAGAGTATTATTAACTACACAAACATATCAAATTGAGTGAGATCGGGAGCACCCATCAATTCTCTAGAATTTCGCAACTGGGTCATCTAATTCGTGATCCGGATTTGACATCTCTGTTTCAATTACATACGTCAAACTGTCACCCAAGACTATATGTTTAGTTTAAGGTTTGCCATTTTACAATATGGAATAAAATAGTGATTCTATAGTAGCTACGTTTTGCGCATTACGAGCAGATTATGGTCGACATGACTGTCCATCTGAGCGTACTATAGGCCAGACTGTAAAAAAAATTCAAAGAGACTGACTCTGCTACAGATTTCTTTAGGTCTATCCATCACCGAAATGCACGGTCTACGGAAAATATGGCTGCCGTTAGTCAAAGTGTTGAAAACGTATATTCGTCAAGTTATGGTCGAGTTATGTGTCGAAAAGTAATCGAAAATTACCTTGCCAGAATCGAGTTCTGCAAGAAGTCTCATGGAATGACATTATATTTCATTCATAATGGCAGGATCCAAACAATATACATATTGAAACAAAAATTTGATCGAAATATAAATCATAAATGTGTTTTATTTAAATTCACTTTCGGAACCACAAAATGGATGACCCTCTATAATGGCCGAATCACAATGTGACGCTCGCGTGGTCGCGCGCTGACAGATTGAGTAGAAACAATGGGATCTTATAGCGTAACGCGAAATGTTACCTCAAGCGATAGGTCAGCTTTTGATCGTTAATATAGTAAGCGCCACCTCAACACCCAAGTAGAGCTACTCTCTACTTCGTCGGGCGTTTAACAGCCCACACAGCTTTGTTGCCATTTTCTTCTAATTGGTTTTTATTCAGATACATTTGTTTGCAAAGTTATTTCTTCCATTTTTTTTTCTGAATCAAAAAATTAAAAATAAAAGGAGTACTATTTCTACTCTTCTTTTCATTTATGGTTGATTTGAGCCATATTCTTTAGTACTGAACGGTCGACCGTCTCAAGCCCTATTATCATAAATAAATATAAATATAAATATAAATATATAAATATTATCGTAAGTCGGCCATAAATGTTGTATAAGTGCCACGCACAACTTAAGTTGCATATTGGTCGTCGTCGGTTATGAGTAATGAATCTCCTACCGTGATTTGCATGTTTCCTATATCAAGAAACATAGAGTTATCAACAATTACTGTTCCAGAGTTATTGTCATGTCTTGAGCTCATACGTATCGCGATGATAAAATAAAGCTAAGCTCCTCACGGACTTCGTCACTGCACATTGTGCACTTAACTATCATCTTAATAAGCTAGGGAATGTGCCGTCTCTGCTTAGGAGCAGGAAATAGCAGAGCATATTTCGTGGAAATGTCCCGCGAAAGCTCGCTGCAAACTAAAACACTTAGGTAGGAGCCTAATCTTGACTACGTTCGGTGAACTTAAAATTCCGCATCGTAATTATCACCATTGTCGTCACCATCCTCAAAGCCCAATCAATACCCAACAACTGTTTCACGTATATTTCGGAGAGTAGCCATACTACTTTGGCCTACGGCGATTTACGGTTCACCTTAAAGGCAAAGCTAAATTCTTGCATCAGAACAGGATTATTATACCTAGAGTAACCTCGCAAGATAGGTGCTCATCCCATTAGGAGCTGTTAAGGGAAGAATCAACTTGCACTACTTTTCAGTAGTCAAACACAAATGGAACAACCTTACCAGTTGCTAGGATAACAAACGACCTCCTTAGAAGAACAAGAGCAGACAATGCGCGCGTAGTAGCCATCTGTACGGATCACTGGATAGTAGGTACCCATGCAGTCAAGCTTGGTATCCCTTTTAACCCCCACTGGCGTAACTAGAAAGACACAAACGAGAAGGAAACCCTAGAACACTTTCTCTGCAAGTGCCCGGCACTCAAGTCACTTAAAAAGCGAGCTTTCGGAGAGAAAATTTCTAACACTCTATACTTCACAGGTTAAATTTAAGACCAACGATCATGGTCTGTCGACACCCGTCCACACTCATCTAACAAACCGTTTACGAGAACTGTGGTAACAAAACGGTGCATTTCAGCACTAATTGAGAACCGGCCGTTTTTCCCCTTGATACAACCACTTAAACTAACCAACCCATCGTCGCTGATCTATCTGTTCATCGTCTATGTTGGCTAATGATCAGAGATAAACTATAAAGAGATGCTCAACTTCCGTCCCTCTATCCCCGCGACACCCATTTGTTTACATTGTTGTAGTTGTAGCGCCATATTGTTTTTCCTCGCTGACAGCTCTCGTCTGTGAATACGTGTGAGGATAAAGCAACAACAATTTGCACGGTCCCTTTAAAAACGATGCGGTGGATTTTTTTTATGCCACAATCATGTGAACAATTTTTGATACCTTCAAAGCGCCTCCTTGGACACATTTTTAGGGCTATGTACCTGGTTGTACCCCCAGCAGCTTAAGACTGATTTATCCTTCCATTAATTATCAGTAATTAATCTGCTAAATTCAGAAAACTCTTGAAATGTTCAATTTTAAATTTACGGCTGAAATTTTTCAAATTTTTAATTCCCCACAACAAAAAGCGAGCAACAAATCAGCTGTTGTGTTCGTAAAGTATAGCAGTTGGTGAGTTGAGCTAACATTCCAGTCTAGGAATCACGTAATTATTATTATGTTTTAACAAATAGATGCGTTTTGTGAAATAATAATCAATTTTAGTGTGTACAAGCAAAAGTGTATGTGATATTAAATGTTGTAAGCATTTGTCTTTACTGAAAAGTAAGATTGCGAAGTCAAAAAATGGAATAAAAATTTAAAATTATTCGAAATTGCTTCTAAACAAGAAACATCCATACGGTTCTGAGCTTAATAATTTTTGGTAAGCCTTTTCTCAAAGTTTCTTTCGCAAAGGATGCAGAAAATACAAAAAAAACAAGAAATACCTCTCAGCATGAACAAAAATTATGCACTGTTAATGGCTTCTAAAACGTAAAATTTGCTTAGATATTAAAAAGTATTGGTAACTACAACAATGTTTTGATTTCTATCATGATAACTCTTGCATATTTTTATAAGTCTTGTTGTCGAGGAAAGTTTCAATATTTAAAAATATGACTATGGTTATTGAACAGACATGCCCAACTTTCCAATAATTCTGACATATGCCACAATTTTGAGGTGAATTCGTTAACTTTCCGCCATTATCAGGGTGAATTCGTTAACTTGCCGCCATCTTGGGGGGAATTCGTTTTTTCACGCATATTTATAAAGAAAATGAGACAGTATTGGAGAATATTGGAAGTTTTTTTTTTTTTTTGTCTTTTTTTCTTGGAAGTCAGCTTGTGGGCACTGGAAAAGGGGCTGGAAAGACGAATATCTCTTTATAGTTTATCTCTGCTAATGATCAACTGGACTGGAGATCTAGTCTCCCAAATTTCGCTTAAAATCTAGAAAACTAAAGAGAGAAGCTCTCCGAAGCATCTCAGCAGAATTCCTACCGTTTCCAGATGAACAATTTAAATCGGAGTAAAGTCGAGTCCAAAGTGGTCGCCTTAGCTCAGAAGTTAGTGCAAACACGTCGGACTGCTGTGTTTGCTGCGTGGGTTCAAGGCCCAGCCATGTCCACCGAACATTTTTGGCAGTACCACCTCTCGTCGGAGAATGACAAACCTCCGGGAGTATAATTTGTCATGAAAAACCTTCTCAATTCGACGTTTGGAATCGGCAATAAATTGTATAATGGAAGGGACCCATTAGTGAGAAAAATTAAACACGCACGACACAAATGATTGCGAGAAGCTAGGCCTTGGCTCTTACCGAGCTGTCGCGCCAGATATTTATATTTATTAATTTATTTAAAGTCAAATATTAATATATATGTGATTTCTTTATTAAACAGCTCCTAATTGATTACATTTGTGTATAATAAATCGATCTTCCGCATCTGCGCCAATAAATTCATTTCACAATTCTGAGAAAAGGAAAATTTTGCATTTTGTCGATTTCTCATTAACGATTGTGTCACTTTACAATTAATTTATAAATTAATAAATATGTAAATAAAAAAAAATCACGACCAACCGCTGGGACAAAGGAACGGTCATGTATACTTTTTTCATATTAAAATAAAGCACCAGGCAAATGTGAACGATGATGTGATCAACAGCCAGCCATCCAACAAGTTGGCGCTTCCGGAGTTTTTCCGCTGTGCAGTTTAATTATTGGAAAATTTATTTTATTTTTCTTTGGCAAACAATTTTCAGTTTTTAATGAAAAACTCACGAAGGGAAAGCAAATACGGGTATTGTTCCCTTCACAGATGCATCGGTTCCAGAGATTGCTGTGGGAACCGTTTCGCCGCCTCGACATTCATTTATCTCTCCACCAGAGTCCTGATTTTCAGGATTCACCACCACGTATCATATGCCTGATTGGGCGCGGTATCCACGCAGAGATAAACGACTATATGGCCATAATTCAGGATTTTTAAAATGTCCTTCGCAGGGCATGGGGTTGTTGCAAGTTTACAACAAGTTAAGTGTGGGAAGTTGTTTGCATTAACACTTTATTGACTATAACGCCATGTGTGTATAGTTTTGTTGTTGACTTTAATTTTGGTCCAGTCTGCTGCGCTTTATGGAGCGATGAAAGTGGCCAATTAAACGAAAATGTATTTGGGCTCTTTGTACTTGTGATATAAATTAGATTTAAGCCAGTTCCGCTCTGTAGAAACAAGGAGCTCTGGACATTAATAGACAACTACGAGATCACTACCTTACCATTAAATGCTGAGGATGTAATGACAATACGTGAGTGTTCAGGTATAACATCAGCAATTAACGTCATCAATTACATAAGAGACGACTTTTCGCAAGAATTGGCAATAATCAGTAGGGGAAAATATTTTCACATCTGGCGGTGGAAAAAATATCGAATGCTGGGAATACATTGCGTTTGGCTTCTAGAGGATTCATGAAGACGAATCATCGAACGAAAATGGCTAAAAGCTTATATTGTAGCTACTCAAAAGGGACAACCAAGCCGGAGTCCTTACATCGCATGAAGATAAGAAAAGTGCAGCCCAGCTAATGACAATACAAATGCAGAGCTGTACGAAGTAGCAATAGTACCCAGGTGACGCATACCTGATAGCACGGATACCATGACATGTCTTGGAAGCCGAGTTGGTGACATGCGTTGAACATGCCGAAACCATCGAAGTATAGACCTTGCCGCTCGAAGAAGTAGCTGCTCGACATTGAGTGCCTCGCGTATTCTGGTGTTTCTAACTCGATCTCGGCGAGTCATCCTAGCAATACAACGAAGAAATCTCATTACGGCAGCTTTTATTCTTTCCGCGATTTTATTCTTTCGGTCATTTCCCAAACCTCATGACCATAGGTGAGCGTCGGAACACACACTGAATTGAAGACCAATAGCTAAGCTCCGATGCCAAGTTCAGCCCTTCTGATAACAGATAGACAAAGCTGTCTCAAAATTACTCCTGCAATACACTCCAGAGTTTACCTCAAGGGACCCGATCATATGCTTTCTCCAAATTCACAAAACAACTGTAGATAGGTTTGGCATACTCCTAGGCCTTCTCAAGTACCATTCTGAGAGTGAATAACTAGTCAGTTGTGCTTCTACCTGGACGAAAGCCGCACTCCTCATCCCCCAACCTGAACTCTAACACAGCTCTGGAACGCGCTTCCAACACCTTTGCAAAGACTCCGGGGAGACTTAAAAGACATATACCCCTACATATAATTGGAGCAATCCCTCCTACCCCTTTTTTAAAAAGAGGAACAATCACCACAGTTTGCCAATTGCTGGGTGTTTCACCGAATTCCCAGGCCACTTTAATGACACGGGGGAGCCATTTCAATCCCTCTTCACCCAAATCCTTGAGCATTTCTGGCCGAACCAGCAGATTTGCCGACTTTCAGCGCTTTAATCGCCAAAGCCACCTCCTCTCCGCCCATGGGTCTGCCAACGTCAGTGCTCTGTTTGGGATTGAGCAGCTCCGAAAAGTGCATGCCAAATCTGCGCAGTCTGTCTCTTTTTCATCGGAAAGAAGTACACCGTCTTAAGATTTAAATCCTTCGATGATATTACTTCTTCCTTCCTTCCTCTGAGACGGCGGGTGGTCTGCCAGAACAGTTGAGAAAGGGATTTCGTGACTAATGTACTAAAAAAATCACGGCGGTCGAACTTGGCACTTTCCCGGTGAACTCTCACGAGTATCTAAGTTCCTGCGGCAACTTGTAAAGAAAGGCTGGAAGACCGAGACCCTTTTTGATAAGTAAACGAAGAGATAAAGCGCCAACCTATTGCTAAATAGGCCTTTTTATGGTGGTACAGTCGACTAAAGGAACAAATTCAAGACACACTTGATGAACAGCCAGTTTCCGCTCTAGATCTTCCTGTGGCACCCGCATCAACACGTTGGGGATGATAAGGAGTTCAAAACTGTTCGCCATTTTACAATAGTGAACAAAAAACTGCCAACAAAGAATAGGGTTGCCTTGCATGGGATTAGTGTCTTTGATGGCATCAAGATATCACGTTCCGCACAGAAAAAGTCTGTCTCAGGAATTTGAGGACCAAATTGTTTTTATTGGCTGCATTGTCAATGGGAACTGGACTAATACAAACAACTCATACATCTCAACTCTATGACTAGATAATCTGATGGTGTTTAGAGTTCAGTTCCCTGTGGAGAATGCAGCGTGATGCCACTGGCGCGATCGTGAGTATTGAGATGGAGGCGGCGAAGATAGGTTTAGCGGTCATTGAGGGCAAGACGAAGTATATGCTGTCAACAAGAAAGGACACCCAACTACATCTCGGACAGAACGTCACTATAGACGGTTATAACTTTGAGGTAGTTAAGGACTTTGTCTACCTAGGCTCCGCTATAAATTCAGACAATGACACCAGCGCCGAGATTAAACGAAGAAAAACACTTGCCAATCGCTGTTCCTTTAGACTACGAAGGAAATTGAGTAGCAAAGCCCTTTCTCGAACAAATAACGCAACCCTTTACAAGACCTTAATCGTCTCAGTCCTGCTCTACGTCGCAAAGGCATGGACTCTGTCAAAAGTGGATGAGGTTGCTCTTGGCTGTTTCGAGAGGAAAATTCTTCGGGGGATTTTCGTTCCCGTCTGCATAGACGATGAGTGAAGAAGAAGGGAAAACGACGATCTGTACGGGATGTACAGCGACATCGACTTAACTGTTGGCTGGGTCATGTAGAGCGTATGGACACCAATGCTCCAGCCCGGAAAATCTTCGAATCCACACCCGAGGGTTGACGCAGTAGAGGAAGACTGCGGCTCAGGTGGCGCACGCAAGTGGAAGGAGACCTTAACCAATTTGGCGTGCGAAAGTGGAGGAAGCTGACTAAAAATCGAGCTGGCTGGAGACGCTTGTTGGTTGCGGCCCAGGTCCACCCCAGATTGTAGCGCCACCTTAAATAAGTAAGTAATAGTGGAACCAAAACAAACATTGTCAGCCGAATTCCTAAGGCAAAGTCACGTTTGGAGTGTTGTTTAAAATATGGCGATGCACTGCAATTAGTTTGCACTCCAACCTGATAGCATGTAGGCGTAGTAGAGGCAATAGGACTCACGAGGGAAAGCAGGAGTAAAGTAAATCAAAAAATCCATTCTCATTGCCATTACAAGTACTAACGACAGTTTATATAACTTCTCCGCTCTAAACAACGACTTAATAGTGCTCCTACGCTAGGCTCCGTTTCAGTTATTTTCCATAATCGTCCTCATTCAGACCCCTGTGGATGTTGGATAGCACTTTGTAAAGTTTCTTAGAATTTAAAAAAAAAAAAAAAAGTCTTAGCAGACCACTGGGAGAGCTATTAAGTAGGTTCACTCCCTGATTCAAAGACATAATCTACAGCAATAAATACGCCTGCCTCGTGAAAATGACAAAAGATTAATGAATCTTTCAAAACTATTCCCATAAAGTAAAACTGAGCGCAATAATTTAGCTACAAGTCCGCCTCCTTATGAAATAAATCCTTTTCTTGCACGAGCAGAGACAAGGCTCTAATGCATCGTTCTACACAAAGCTGTATTCTTCTACATACACGTGCTACAACTTTTCACATGCAATTCCTCAGAGGCTGTGCTAATCGTACGTATGCCAAAATGTCCTCCACATCCACATTCACACACAAAAAAAAAATTGTCGACTCACATGGGGGTGACTTTCGAGATAAATAACAACAAAACCCGGCAAAAAAAAGAAGGATATCCCCTTCGGTCACACATTCTCATTTCGGCAATAGGGACTAACAAACTCATAATCCTTGCCAGCAGAGATTTGTCTTATGTGTTCCGGCACCGACAATGTATTGTAACACTCATCAGGGGAGCGCTTAAATGAATTTCAATTATGAGAAAGGATAACGGGGGGGCGACCCTAGGATTGTGTGCACTGTACTGCATAGGGCACAGCGCGTGGGTGTCCTTTAACAATGACGTTGCCAACAGCGTGACGAGACAACATCACTACACGTTCTTTTTTTTTCCGCTGTGAAGAGTTCACGAGACCCTTCTCGTTTCTAGGTAGGGGTGCCAGTGCCATGGAAGCTAAAAGCACCATGGTAAATGTTTATCCTGAGAACTGGCTTTTGTTGGGTTTTTCACGGGCTACTAAAAAGTTTCTCGTGTTTGGTTGAAGTACGGGCATTGTTCGGGTGAAAGTCACCTTCATACGCTAGACTTCGTCGACAGGAATTTGATGGTGGGTTTTGTTCTTTTTTTTTTAACACGACTATTGTGTTGTTTTACACTTGTACGAGTTTTTGTTAAAACTTTTGTGGGATGCCTTATATTTTTTTTTTTTAATTTTTTTAAAGTTTTTGAATACCGTAGAATATGTGTAGAAACGCGGAAAATGCGTTAACCACTTACATCGATAACAGGATTTACGTGGAAGCACTCGCGTTTTCTGTGAGTGTCCAACCCTCGCCCATGGGATGCAATCTGCTTGAATGTTGATCCTTAGGTTAGGTTAGGTTAAGGGGGTGGCGGCTTGATGACAGGCACCGCCTCTCTCGGATCTTTAAGGATCCACTGTATTTCTCTACAGACACCTCCAGTGCATACCACGTGAATATTGTTTCCCTTTATGTCCCTAAAGCGTGGACATTTAAACTCCAACACGTTTCCATTAGAAAACAAATTCATTAAATTTTGTGCTTCATATGACATGGACAATAGTTTTCGGGTACATTGTACGTATTTTCATCGTAACCCGTCCCCCGCGGAGTAAAACATTTTAACTAGTCGTCATTCTGCGATGAAGGAGGTCCGGCGTTTCCATGAAATTTGGGAGAGAAACGTTTACAAAACAAATTTTCGATTTTATTTTCTCTCGTCGTCGGCTGGTCGGAACATCCATACACCCACACAATCCACTAAGGTTTTCCACTAAACGTTTATGTGTGTGGTAATTATTTTTAACAGAAACCAACATTTGGGTCCAGTTTTTTCATGACGAAGGACTAATTTAAAATGGTTGTCAGGGGGTTGTAGAGGATTCAAATTTGGTTATACATTAAGATTTTAAAGTGAAAATGGACACCAAATTCACTTTTAGGCAGTGATCCAACAAATCATCCTCCCTTGGTCATATCCTTTTGCCTTACAAACTTTGTTTCTTAAGTACGCTTTCTTACTAACTTAAGGTGGCGCTACAGTCCGGGGTGGACCTGGGCCTCAACCAAATAGCATCTTAAGCCAGCTGGATCTTTAGCCAGCTGCCTCCAATACGCCACCTGAGTCGCGATCTTGCCCTCGGGAGTGCATTCGAACATTTTCCGGGTCGGAGCATTGGTGTCCATCCTTTCTACATGACCCACCCACCTCAGTCATCGGATCTTTACTCTTCAGAAGTCGATGTCGCTGTACAGCCCGTACAGTTCGTCGTTGTATCTTCTCCTCCATTCATCATCTATGCAGACGGTACCGAAAATTAGCGGAAGAATTTTCCTCTCAAAACAGCTAAAAGCGACCTCATCCGCTTTTGACAGAGTTCATGCCTCTGCGTCGTAGAGCAGGACTGGGGTGATTAAGGTCTTATACAGGGTCACCTCAGTCGTTCGACTCAATTGCCTTCTTAGCCCAAAGAAACAACGATTGGCAAGTGTTTTTCTTCGTTTGATCTCAGCGCTGGTGCCGTTGTCTGATTTATAGCGAAGCTTTTGTAGACAAAATTCTTAACTACCTCAAAGTTATAACAGTCTATAGTGACGTTCTGTCCGAGACGGTGTTGGGTGTCCTTTCTGATGGACAGCATATACTTCGTCTTGCCCTCATTGACCGCTAAACCCATCTCTGCCGCCTCCGTCTCGATACTCACGAACGCGCCAGTGACATTACGCTGCGTTCTTCCGATTATGTCAATATCGTCTGCGTATGCGAGTAGTTGGACAGACTTTTGAAACTTCTGGCGCGTGAGTTTTGCACTTTTCTTTCAAGAAAGATGCTGAAGAAGTGGCATTACAGCGCGTCGCTTTGTCTAAATCCTTTGTTGACATCAAAGGTCTCGGTGAGGTCTTGACCGAACTTGATGGAGCAGCATGGATTCTACATCGTCATCCTGTACAAATAGACGAGTTTGGCAGGGATGCTCTTTATACTTCGTCTCTATAGATGCTGTCATACGCGAACTTAAAATCGATGAAATATTGATGGGTATCGATTTGAAGTACCTGAGTTTTTTTCAAGATCTGCCGCAGTGTGAATATTTAGTCGATGGTGGACTTTCCCGGCCTGAAACCACACTGGTATAGACCGATCAGGTTATTGACGAACGGCTTTAAGCGTTCACACAACATGGCAGATAAAATCTTGGAAGACTGATACCTCTGTAGTTGGTGCGTTTCGGAGGGCCTTCTTCCTTGAGGATCGCGCAAACAATGCTGAGGTTTCATTCATTAGGCATAATTTCCTCCAAGTATATTTTACAGAGCACCCCGCTTTAAACAACTCGGCAGCTAAGTCGTCTGTTCCAGCAGCTCTGTTGGACTTGAGCTCCGATATGGCTATCTTCAGTTCGTCTTCGTCTAGGTTGGGTGGACGGTAGTGTTGGTCTTCATCATCTAGGTTGAATGGTTCATTTTGTCTAACAACGGAATTTGACTGCAGAAATAGTGCTCCCATACTCTCAGAATCGACCGCGATTCTAAACGCTTACAAACTCTTAAAATCTTCTTCCAGAATTTCTCCATCATCTTCGAAACATAAATCATTATCCCATCCTTGCGCTTCACTGTCAAACAAAAGTGAACTCCCTTCAAGGACTCCTTAAAGTACGGCAACTACCGCACAGACTTATTCCACCAGAATCCTAATCAATGTAAGAAGACAACGTCTCATGGTTTTCAGTCATTGTTCGCCTTACAAAAGGATAACGCATAAACGAACTTCAATTAGAATGGCGGAAATGTTTGGTTAAGGTACGCCAACGGCACGTACGCATTAAATTTATGTGCATCATCATCAGCATCCTTGTGCATGCAAAGACAAGTGCAAGGGCTGTGGAAATACCTCAAGGACTTTTGAAAATCAATACGAATGACAATGTGTGGGGAAACTTTATTTTGTTGTCTCAGCGTTACGCTTTAACGCGGCATGGATTCAAGGATTTGCAAGGATGTTGTATGCCATACAGCGTCAGTAAGTCTTCGTTTAATGCCTATCTTAGCGATGAAATCTGTGAAATCTGCATTTGTGGCGAAATTAGTTATATAGGATGTATGCAGCTAAGAATCCATTGTTTCTGAGAAAAGGTATAGAGAAACCAATGATGGGTTCTACAGAAGAATTAAAGGAGTAATAAAATGCCTGATTCCATAGACGTAAGACATGTAAGGGGATGACGTCTGGGAGAAGAGTGAAATCAAAATACACCAGAAGAGCTTATTAAAAGTCAAAAATTCGAATCAGGTTTCAAGTCATTCTAGGAACCTCATAGCGCTACAAGAACAATTCTTAAAAGAGATAAGTAACATTGAAAGATGCAGACGTTATCCATTATAAATTTGGTAATAAATAAATTTCACTCACCAGTTTAGTTGAACTACAGCATCGTTTTCTCAAGACCATCTGAGATATGAATCTGTGTAAAAGATGGTGCCGAGATAGGTAGATGGATGGTTGTTCAATGCCCTGTGACGTATCATTAGCTCATGTTGACCATTAATTTGGTTTATTATGGGAATCTGAAATTAAAAGAAAACACCCGTTAAATTAGTGCGATCTGATTAGAATATAAACCCCAGGAGAGTTTTCAACAATATTTCTAAGGTCTTCAACCGCCAAAGAAAGTACAAGATTTCGAAATCAAGGGCATATACAAGTGACGGGTAGCTTCAACTGTCCCCTCGTTCCTGCAGCTTCTGCAGTTGTTGTGAGCAACCACGAGTCCTTCCTGGAGTAGGTTAGGTTAGGTTAGGTTGAACTGGCTGCCAGCTAAAGCCAACACACTTAAACCCATGAGTGGTCCGTTTTGATACCACCTCGAAAAGATCTTCTGCTTACTCATTGAAGCAATTTGAACTTTTTATGAAGCGTAAGAGGCTACTAACATCGATGTTTATTAGATCGCCTAAGTTGGAATAGAAGAAGGCTTCTAAGTGGGGTTTTCATTTGCAGAAGTAGCGATTGGTATACCTAAGGTGCCCTTATCAGGCCCAACAGATAATGTTGTTCCATATCTGGCGCGTTCATCAGCCTTACAGTTCCCTACAATGTCATTGTGCCCTGGCACCCAACAAACACGAATATTAAACTACTCCGCCATCTCTATAAGAGACGATCGGCAATCTAGGGCTATTATTTAATTTTAAGTGACCGATTCCAAGGACTTTAATGCCGCTTGACCGTCCGAAAAGATGCAGATATCCGTGGCTGATTCACGTTTTTCTTCAGTCAAGATAAGACTTCTCTGATCGCCATGATTTCCATCTGGAACACGCTGCAATGATTTGGAAGACGGAACGCTGGGCTGAGATTAAGCCTGTCAAAAAAAAGACCCCCACCAGCCACACCGTTGCTAGTTTTTGAACCGTTGTCGGTCGGTGTAGAAGTGAATCGACTTGTCTTCTGAGATTACAACGTCCTAGAATGAACTGGGATATATGGTTACCTCGAATTTCTTGTCAAAGCTTAGTTTCAGTGTGGCGTAGCCTGTGATTCTAGGAGAAATTTTGACATTTTCAAAATGGAGGCTTAGCCAAAATCTTTACTAGACCACTGTGTGGTTGCTTTGAGGCGGATGGCTGCACTTGCTGCGAAGATAGGCTATATAGGGAGTTTTCCCCAACGACGTTTATTTGAACACTTCCTTCCACCTCTCTGATCAAACCGAAATAATGGCCACTTCGGGAGCCTTCTCCTGATCACCTTAAATATTAGCATTTTCATGGACAGCCAAGCGGCACAGTCTGTGGAATATTTCTCACTAACTTCAATCTCTCAAAGAGGTGACAGACCAATTCTACATTTACCTATGTCTGATGTGGGACCTTCCACGCGACTACGTATGTGAGTAGCTCACAAGACGCGCTTCTACCCTAAACATCCTGCCGGAATTACCGGAGTAAGAAATTCTTCACTGAAGACGCCTGATGGCGCAGGCTTATCTTGAACTATAGTCTCGCCTATGTCAGTGGCGCAGTAAAACAGGAACTTATAAACTACGAAGTCATCCGTTGGATCGCTTGCCAGCGAAGCTTTGCAAATACGGACGTGATGTTTTAATAGGGTACTTGCGCCGAGCCATCAACCCCAAATACGACTCGGACAGGATTCTAGTATGCAACTAGACCTAGTTGATACCCAGCATCTTTCTTAATTGTTAGTGGACTCTATATGTAGATTCACAGAACTCACTCCAAGAAAAACTTTTGCCTATTAACCTAGACACAATATATGTACATATGTACATATGTATGTACAAGGTGGCGCAAAAGTCATCACCCTATCGGAAGATGCTATAATTTGTGCAAATACCGGCAAATGTCAATTCTACTTTTACATTTGTGAATATACGTCAACAAGACATAAATCGCTATAGGGTGAGTTCATAATTGTAAAAATACCGCAGCTGTGCAGAATTTGGTGTTCATAAATGTAAAAATACTGCATTACTACTGCAGCTGTATTGGTATCACTTGCGTTCATAAACATCGAATGACTGCCTTTGTTTTGCAAATTTGCAGCAAATTTTGTTTTGATGCATAGCTGCGGCGATAGCGAAAATGTAAACTCTGCACAGCTGCGGTATTTTTACAATTATGAACTCACCCATACTCCTTTTTTTATGCGGAATAATTCGCCGGTGGTGTGGGCGCAGTGTGAATTCCGGCGCAGATTTCCCGGTCGTCCGACACCAACTGGGCAAATACTACCACTTTTAGCTGCTCGCATAGAAGAGTATGGGCCAAAACGACATGCTGTCAGGTCGGGCCGGCCGTTCTGCTGAGAATATCGCAGATGTGGCTGAAGATGTCGCAGAGGACTCCGTCGATATTCCGACCAGACGACGTGCCACGCAATTGGGAATCAATCGGCGGTCTTCACAAAGAGTTTTGGTGAAAGACTGTAAGACGTTCCATTACAAAGTGCAGGCAGTGCATCAAATCCTAGCTGTTGACCGCCAAGCGCGTGTAACCTACGCTCAAGTCATCCTGAATCTCGACCACGAGGGAGGCAACTTTTCATCGCAAATCATCATGAGCGGCGAGGCCCATTTCCATCTCTGTGGATATTTGAATAAGCAATTATTGCTTCTGGGGCACCGAAAATACGCGTATAACCTACGAAGAGCCATTACACCCGCTCAAAGTTACTGGTGTGCTATTTATGCTGGAGGCGTCATCGGGCCTTATTTTTTTTTAAAACACCGCGGGCCGAATGACTACTGTGGACGGCGAGCGCTACAGAGCTACAGATGAATTGGGACTGGAGAACATGTGGTTATCACAGAATGGAGCAACGGCGCATACTGCACGAGCCACAACCGAATTTCTGAGGGCTGCATTTCCGGGTCGCCTAATCTCTCGTTTTGGAGATTTGCACTGGCCGGCAAGATCGCCTGATCTAACCGTTCCAGACTTCTTTTTGTGGGGTTTTTTGAATTCACGAACAACCCTCAGACTCTTGAAGCCCTCAAAGAAAATATCCGTCAAGAATGCGAGGACCTATCGCCGGAAGTTCTGGCAAGAGTGATGGAAAATGCCATAAATCGGGCCAATTCTGACGGCAGCCAAAAAATTACAGGCAATGAACATCGGGTGACAACTTTTGCGGCACCTTCCGCCACATCAAATTATTCGCCGATATATCCTGAATTGAAGTACTGCTACCAAAAGCTACATTCTACTCAAAAAAAAAAAAAAAAAAAGTCAAACACCAAGTTTGATATGACTAAACCGTTTCCACACTAATAGCACATACTCTAGTCCACACTCAAGAGATAACTTCAAATCTAAATCGTCCTTTAATTGCCAGCAATTGCAACATGAATTCCTTGCCATGAAAGTACAATGAAAGTACAATCAAAACAATATTCACCTATCTCACCCAAACGCGGTCTTAGACTTAATTGTATGGCCGGTGGGGTAGATACTACACCGTTCCGCGGATATGCTCAGTTCCAGAGTCCAGAAAGCAATACGACTCAATACAACCAACAAAGGCAGTCTGTGTCGAGGCGAGCCTTGCATGTTATACCGGCACGCAAACATTTGTTCTCAATTAGGCGTTAATAAATCACGATTTTGTTCATGGTGCTGGATCCTTTCCGGATTCCAGATAAAGTACGAGTACATACAGCTACCAAGTGCCATGTTCACTTGGTCAAACTGTGTTTGCGTTCCACCCATTTGTTCGCGTTTCTTCGTGGCGGTGTAGTGTGTTTTCATTTGCCAGGAATTCTTAAAGTCATGTGGGAGGATAAAACCCATAAATCCTTTTTTTCTGCTGCTGGTGATTCCATGTTTTACCTTTTCGCCAAAGTAGCTCGTGTGCAGAAGTGTAGTTTGGCTTCAAGTTGGTTTCATTCAACAATGTGTGGCCAAAAGAGGATCCTATCAGGTTCTGAAATGAAGTCGTCAATCAAAATCAATCAACCTGTGATCAGTTGTTTAAAGTAGCGTTCTAATGGTGGCCCATTATGTCGATTGGAAAATAGTGAGACAAGGACCCTCTCACATCATCTGTGCTGTCATCTGTCAATAACCTGTGATTGAACGACACTAATTTTCATTCATTGCTAGGAGCAAGGCTCATGAATTGTTGACGAAACTACAATTCAGGACATAATATGTATGAGTCAGTTCATTCATTAAGAAAACCTGACAGAAAAAAAACGAGAAAAAAGGTATCCATTTCCAAGGTCAACTCGCCATGTGTTGAGTTCATTTCTTTTAAATTTTGAATTTTCTTCTCGCAGAGAGGATTGTGAATTTTTTCGTTTTTTTTTTTCTAAAATTCTTGTCACGTTCGCCTAATGGCAATCCTTGCCAATCCTTTTTCTTGTTGGTTCATTGGATTCGTATACGTGATGTACTCCACATGGATTTCTCAAAAAAATGTTTGTTCTTCTTCTTGGTTAGGTCGAGGGCAAAACTCAAAAATAAAACCCTTCAATCAGGAAGTCGTGGTTTTCCTCGAACCAAATTGCATATCCTGGCCGACACGTGACAGTTTTTTCATGTAATCCTTCAACATTTGACCAGGGGTTTGGTATACAAATTGGATTTTTGTATTAGATCCCGATTGAACGAATTGGCTTGGAATGTGGCCAACGTTTTTGCCCTGCCAGAATGTCTAATTGGGGAAAAGAAGAAAATGTGTGGGTGGATAGTTTGACAAGTAAGTGTCAAGGGGACAGTTTCAATAGCTGGAGACGTCATTTCGATTTGATTGGCTTGTATTTCACTTCAACTTTTGGAGCATGGGAACGAGCGCTTTATATGATATGCAGACATGCTTCACAGAAGAGATAGATGGAGACACCAAAGATAGCTTCTTCGAGATGTTGGACAAGCCATATGAATATGCCGGTGGCTATTTTAGAAGGCAAGGTTTAGTCTGTACTGTTGTCGTTGTACGACACAACCTTCAGTAACAGGCACGGCGGGGTCGATGCACCTAATCCTTGAATGTTGCCAGCATTACGTATGGAATACAGATGTAGCACTGCTTCTGGTAACACGAAAAATGTTGACAAGCACATGTACATAAAAGGACCATACCTTGAGCCTTAGAAGCAGAAGGTAGGTGACAAATACTATCTTCTCACAAGGAGCAGAAGAAGTTCGGGATCGAGGAAACCGACGCGACGTATGGTATTACAAGAAAAAGATTCGGCCACAAAGTCACATAGCCCGAACTAAAGTCTACAAAGACAAACAGGGAAACATAGTAGTCGAATCACAATCAGAGCTGAGGATTTGGAAATGATCACTTCTGCAGACTATATATGGACACTAGGCACCAAAGTCATCGCGATTCCTGTGAGACCAAATAGGCAAAACCTAAACTATTTCCTGGAAGCATTTGATTTCCCTACAGAATTTTATCATATTTTTATAGCTATCATAGCCTAGCTCCTCTGGACTACAAAAGAAATAGTTATTGAGAAGTTTCTCGCTTGTTCTGGCAATTCCCTAACATTCACATAATATGTGTGTTATGTCCTCAGCGACGCATAGGTCGTTGCAGTACCTGCAGTTATCTGTGGCTAAGAGCTCTTATCTTTTAGCTCTGAGAAGACAGTGGGCCGATAGGATGCCAGTGACTAATTGTATCTGTGTCTGCTTAAGTTGAGAATATCTCTTGCTAGCCTGTGGTCCAGAGCAGGCCATAGAGCGCTTGATATCATTTCTGATTTGCCTTAAGTAAGTCAGTAACTGGCGCGACAGCTCGGGGTGAGCCAAGGCCCAGCTTCTCGCAACCATTCATGTTGTGCGTCCGCATGAATTGAAGGGCCCTACAATTTATTGCTGACTCCGAGCGGCGAATTGAGAAGCTCTTTCATGACAAATTATACTTCCGGCAGCTTGTCATAATCCGATGGTACGGCTGGAACTTGAACACACACCGCTCACACAGCAGTCCAACGCACTGACCACTGAGGCACGGCGACCACCGGTGCGATTTTAAGTGCCTCACTGCTTTTATAACAGTCTCAAGACTCCTTGGCTTATCTGTACTTCTGTAGCGCTTGGTTACTGTTTTGAAGTAATTTACCTTTGGTAATTGTATAAAAAATTATTGCTTCTCACTTTATAAAGGCCTGCAGTAGATTCCAAATACTAATTAATAACAGTATCAAGTTAAAAGGGATTCTAGCACTTCGCCCAACGTCTTCTCTTCATCCCATAGACTCAAGTAAAATTCTCAACTCAAATCCTTTAAAACATTCACCACTATCTTTCCTACACCGCACTCCAATCCCCAACAACCGAGTATCGTGTCACTTCACCTTAAACCTCCGTAATATCTATTTTAATGAAATTCTATGCTTTAATGAGTCTCTTTGTGTGAGACCTCATCGCCTCTCAAAATGCTTGAGACAACCTATCCCCAGCTCCAGATAACAATCTCTTATTGCCGTCCTTGCTCAAAGGCTTGTGCATTTGGAATTATTCCAACCAGGGCGATGTGCAATTTAAGAAATAAAGGACCTGCTACTAGCGGCGTCGAGCAAATTAAACGATGTTCTTTTGTTTTCATCTTTTTTTTTTGCTCCCATCGTCATCATCATCAGGATTGCATCCCTGCCTTACTCTACAAATGAGTCAGTAGCTTGGCTTTTGTTGTTGCTAAGAGGATATTTTCCGGTGAAAGGCAGTTGAAACTGACTTTCTGGTGATAGATAGATAAACGATTGAGTGAAAGTGTGGGTATGTCAGAGGCACAAGTGAATTCTACTTTTGTCGTTCTGCCGTCCTTTGAAGGATTTTCAGGGAATAAATTTGGTTTTTTTTTCTGCTTCAATTTTGTGTTAGTGTTTTTTTCTTTTCCAGGAGGATGTTCACAAATTAAGTCGTGGAACACTGGCCTTTTCAAATGCTCTAGTGACACTAGAGAGAATCCTTTTTTTTTGTGGAAAAGCGTCTTCAACGAGTGAATGGCATTACCATAAATAAAAGGCTAATGAAAGGCCCATTTAGACAGTTGAGAGAAGGTTAATCCCTGTGAAACCAAGGGAAAGTTCAGTTGTGGAATCCTTAATTATGCAGCACGGTGCAAAGGGTATGGTGTTGGGGGGTGAGCATGACAGTATTCCCTTACGCTCGTTGTGTTTTCTTCTATTTTTTAATCGAAAGGAACTGTAGGAATAATTTGGGTTTGAGATTTGAATGTAAAGAAATGTGCATACAATTATACAACTGACACTACATAGTGTAATCGGGGGAATTTTCATGTTTCGACGAGGGACCGTTATCGTTTCAGGGCGCTCGAGGAAAAAACTTAACTTTACCCACGACTTTTTTCTTGACTCCCTACAATCGTCGTTAGTTATTCATTCATTCATCATCGTGACTAATATTCTCCTCGTTTGACCTAAAGCTCCCTGCTTCAACTTATTACTTGGCAATCATAGCAACTATGACAGCATTACATTTCGGATTCAATTAATATTAACCTCAACCTCTACCTCCATCTAGTAATGACAATATTAATATCGTCTTGTATATGCCTTGACGTGAGGAATAATTATTTATAGCCTTGTACCATTTTGACACACAGAACTAATGACAAAAGAAAACCTACACTACGTAATTAACAAAGTCAACCAATAAAACGTATCAAAGTAATAATTAATGGAGAACAAGTCCAAATGCAAACGTTGTATCCATTACAACTTTGCCTGGATGTCACTTGTCGAAACTATCATATTAATCGAAGGGAAAAACTAATTATCTCAGCCATTTGACATTGATATCGTGGTGCTTATTTATTCCATAGATACAATGGATACCATTCTCATTTATGCAATCTGCAAAGATTGCTTCTTTAAGGCACAGCGATAGGGGAAATATCGTTTCGCCACCATTTAGGAGGCTTCGGGGCTTTTTTTCCATGAATGAATTATGGATTTATGAAGTGAAGTGAAGGCATTGTTATTCCTGGAAGAAGAACAATGGTGTTGGTTAATTGAATTTGTGTGGCGGTTAACCGGAACAGGTGGGTGGGGGAAGCTTTAATTTGTTTTCAACTTGAAGTCTTGAAGTTTGGTAACTCTATCGAATGATAAGTGAGTTTTAGCGATCGGAAACTAACTCCCTGAGGTGGTGCAGCAAATCGGCTTGGAAATAAGACACCAGCATAAGTCACAAGGGTGCAAGACAATAAAAATAAATATTAGGTGCGACAGCCCATGGAGCCTACCTTCTAGTAGTTATTCATGTCTGCTGCTGACTCGATATTTTTTTTGTAAGACTGGGCGGAATTTACAAATTTTTTTGCCAACTACGAGCGGCAGATTGAAAAGGTTTTTCACGGGAAATAATACTCCCTGAGGTTTTTTATTGTCAAGTGAGAGGTTAGGTTCAGGGCCCTGGAAAAGCACCGATACAAACAAAAGGTGTTAGTTGATCCGGGATTTGTTTCTAAAGGGTTTTCCAATAGAGACGGGTAGATGTTAAAATTTAATAAAACAAGTTGTGTCTATCAATGACATTTGTGAAATATGACATCGTTCAATTCGCTGGGTGGCGCGCATCCGAGAGGTCCAATTTTCGACGACTCTGGCGCATAGATCAGGGTGAATTTGAACGAAGGCACGGATTATGCTGACTTTACGGGCACTTGTCCTTTGCGACTTATTGGCATAGACCTGCGTCTTAAGGAAACCTCACAAAAAAAAAAAGTCTAACAGGTAAAGTCGTACGATCTCCGTGGACAGTTCACGTCGCCTCTGCTTGAGATAACCATGCCCTTAAATCGCTCGTGCAGAAAGTCCATTCTGGCATCAGCTGTGAGGCACGTAGCGCCGTCTTGTTAGAACCACATGTCGTTCACATGCATATCATCCAATTTGGGCCAAAAGAAATTGGTTATCATCGATCTGTAGCGCTCTCTATTGCTGGTGTTGGCAATGCCCTCGTTGTTTTCGAAGAAATACGGATCGATAATGACGCCGGCCTTCAATCCATCCACACCAAACAGTGACTTTCTGCGGGTACATTGCCACTTGCTGGACCTCGTGTGGATTGGCATCGGCAATTTTGCTTGTTGATGTACCCGTTCATCCAAAAATGGACCTCGTTGCTGAATATGATTTTTTTTTGTTGAAATCGGGGTCCGCATCCAACTGCTCCAGAACCCTGTCAGCGAACACACGGCATTGTCTATGATCGTTTTCCTTCAGCTCCTGGGTCAGTTTGAAGTTTGTACTGATGTAGCCCCAAGTCTCGACGCAAAATTCGCCAAGTTGATGTCTGCGAAAGGCCAAGTTCTTGTGCGCGGCGCGGAATTGACTGCCCTTGGTTTCTCCTGCACGCTGTTATGGACAGAGGCGATCTTTTCGACAGATCTTGCTTTTTGTTGACGTACGGGTGTTGGCTGACTTTTCACTGAACCGGTCGACTCGAATTTGGCCACCAAATGCTGAATAGTAGACTGGGAAGAACAACCATTTAAACCGTAAACTGGGCACATCGCGCGCATCATTGCCATAACAGAACACCAATTTTGATAATGAAATTTTATTATTTACACGTGTTGAAAAGTTAAAATCGAAAATGGCTGAAAAGTTAATATCGGGAAAACTTAGAACATGTAAAACAGCACGGTCGCCATGAACTGTCAAAATCTACCCGTCTCTATTGGAAAACCCTTTATATAGGAGAACAAACTGGCACGTTTCAAACGAACCATCTCTGTCAGACCACTCTGATCAAAAGGTCCAATGCTGCCCACGACCTTCTCCATCAAGGTCGGTCAAGACCTCACCGAGACCTTTGATGTCAAAAAAGGTTTTAGACAAGGCGACGTGCTGTCATGCGACTTCTTCATCATCGTTCTTGAAAGAGTTGTGCAAAACTCACACGCCAACACCAGAGGCACAATCTTTCAAAAGTTTGCCCAATTACTCGCATACGAAGACGATATTGACATAATCGGAAGAACGCAGCGTGATGTCACTGGCGCGCTTGTGAGTATTGAGATGAAGGCGGCGAAGATGGGTTAAGCGGTCAATGAGAGCAAGACAAGGTACATGCTGTCAACCAGAAAGGACACCCAACACCGACGTCTCGGAAAGAGCGTCACAATAGACAGTTATAACTTTGAGGTAGTTAAGGACCTTGTCTACCTAGGCTCCGCTATAAATTTAGACAACGACACCAGCGCTGAGATTAAACGAAGAATAACTCTTGCCAATCGCTGTTTCTTTGGGCTAAGAAGGCAATTCAGTAGCAAAGCCCTCTCTCGAACAACTAAGGTGACCCTGTATAAGACCTTAATCGTCCCACTGCTTCTCTACGGCGCAAAGACATGGACTCTGTCAAAAAGCGGATGAGGTCGCTCTTGGCTGATTCGAGGGGAAAATCCTTTCGGTAATTTTCGGTCCCGTCTGCATAGACGGGTAGTGGAGGAGATACAACGATGATTTGGCCAGAAGAGTGAAGCTCCAGCGACCGAGGTGGCTGGGTCATGTGGAGCGGATGGACGCCAATGCTCTGACCCGGAAATCTTCGAGTCCACACCTAATGGACAGCGCAGTAGAGGAAGACCGCGACTCAGGTTGCGCACGCAAGTGGAAGGGGTCCTTAACCAACTTGGCGTGCGAAACTGAATGCAGCTGGCTAAAGATCGAGCTGGCTGGATACGCTTGTTGGTTGATTCCCAGGTCCACCCCGGACTGTAGCGCCATCTTAAGTTAAGAAAGTAAGATACCACACTGACTGAAGTCTCACTCATCGAAGCCTAGTTTCCCAGTCATCGACTAGGTCAAGAAATTCACAAATCACATCAGCATACAAAGTGAGTTGTACATATATAAGATCAAAAGATTAAAAACTAAGAATTAAGGCAGAGAGGCATTTTAATGCAACCAGACGTTTCAACCTATGAAATTAATATTGAACAGCGCTCAGTCCTTATCGACATTTTTCGTTAATGCATTGACATCGTTGTTCATTAAGCACATCAGAGATGACATCCCTTTTTGGCAGTGGGTTTCAATACCTACCTGATGCTGACGACATATAACCTTTTGAAAGACTTTTTAAGATTCTAACGATCTCTCTCTATTTCAGCTGTCTGACGTCATAACCTCTTCGTAGCACTTTCTTGTATTTACATGTTCGAATCTATCAGGAAATCCTTTTGAAAAAGTAGAGGGAATTCGCCAGCTTCGAACAAGGTAGGAATAGTCCTCACAAAAGGCCGAACTCATACCAGTGGTGTTCTTTAAAACACCAAGTAAAACTCCAGGTTTGGTTGCACAAACCCACATTTCTGGCTCTAAGCTATCGATTCAATCACTACGGCTCTGTTCGTTACGTACTCGAAGAACCAAAAACCGATCAGGGGGTTTTCCTTATCATCAAATTCCATATGAAACCCCTCCAAATATTCTAATTCGAGCAGCTCTGGGGCCAAATCGTCATAACTCGTCACGTAAAAACAAGACGATTTGGCTCAAGAATGCTCGTTTTTACGTGTCGAGTTATACGATCACGGAAAAGCCAATTAACAGATCAGTTTTTAACATAGATATACACATACCACAGTCTTGGCTCAAGGTTAGTGTTCATCCTCCCACCTGGAACGCCTATTGCTACACAATCCAATAGGACGACACAATCTGTTTAAATCAATTTCTTAAAGTTGAAGGAAGTACTAACCAACACTGTACCAAGTCCTTGAGAAGCATCGAAGCAAATAAGTAGGCGTTCACAATTCCATTTTTAAGACAAAAAAGGTCGTTGATCTCAATGTAGAAACCTTTCTGACGGTGATTAAGCGAACGTTTCCGTTCGACATAACCCACGAGGTGGCCTTGCTACGAAAAATCACTGGATAGGCAAACATTTCTGTGCAAAACATCTTCAAAAGCATGTGGGAAGCACCCCACGCAAAATCCTCATGCACAATACACATGTCACACATTTTACACATGAGGATTTCAACCGTTTCGCACTCATCCGTATGTTTCACATAAATTATTATGAATTCTTAGAAAGTATCAGATTGCCAGGAGACGTGCCCGCAAATCATCTTCTTCCCTTTAATTGGTGTCTATGGCTGACTGCACTCTTCCAGTGAATTTTACCCCCTCGCCCAAGTAGAGACAGACACAACTTTTAAATTAGTATCTGCATCTCAAAGATTTTTCTCGCGTTTAATGGAAGCCACCCGAGCGTGTTGCTCTGCTAATGGTTTACACTTTAAGTTTTGCCTCCTGTGTTTCTTCGGGAAAATGGAGACGAGACGAGTGTTTTTTTTTTGTTTTTTCTTCGCGCGTAAATATGACAACATGGTATTTTACTCTTGGTAGCAACGACATCGGTTTTCCGGTTGCTGAGCCCTTTGATTGGATCGGGCGATGAGAAACTTTAGACTAATTTACCCTCACACAGTCATATCCTTGGGGATGTGGAGTGCGAAAACATTGGGGAGTACTTGTTCGACAAGTAAATTCATTCTACCCAGATACCGGGTCTCATCCTGTCCTTGTTGGAAACTCAAAATGCATTGACAAAGTTTTTTTTTGGCAAACTCACCTGTGTGTGTGTGTGTATCCTCACAAGGATAACACATTCTGGTTTGAAATAAATTCATGTTCATGTTTTTAAATTTGCCCCCATCCTTTGGATAGTCCTTAAGACCCGAAGCAGATGGTGGCTTTGGTCGAGATAGTGCCTTAGTACTTTCATAGTTTGCAAGATGATAATTGAAAAACACTGCTCAAGGAGGATATGTGCTGAGAAAATTTGCATGAGGGCTACTACAAAGTTTCAGTTATCTGCAAAAAAAAAGTGTTATCTTTGCAGAATGAGGTACATCTAGTATATGCACGTCTGGAGAGAGTATAGAATGAAAGAAATATTTTCTAATCCAATGGCAGAAGTTCTTATTCCTCGGGGACGTACTTCGCATGAACCCTTTGATTAGCTAAGTGTGGTCCTGTTGTGTGTGGAGAGCTTTAAATATGCAGATACTGAACAAGGGCACCAGAATCTTACTTATCCTCCGGTGAATTGCATGCATGATCATATTGAATGCACAGAACTTTACCATAAAATGAGGATGACACCACTGTGGCTGAGTGCACCGGGGGAATACAAGTGGGAACATTTGCACATATCTGAGTGTGAATGTGGTTTTTCAACTCTTCCTGCGTGGAAAGGTATGTGGGGTTCAACAATTTTGTGGACTCAGGAAGGAGGAAGTGAGTTTGCATTAGAACGCAATTTGCAATATTGGATTAGACAGTGTTGTAGTGGATACAAGTGGATCAAGTCCTTAGGGGAAATTAAATCGAAAATTCATCCCCGTTGTTTGTCGCAGTTGTAGTCAAAAATGTCAAAAATACGGAGAACATAGGACAATTTCGTCCGGACGACGACAGGCAAAGTTTAGCTGACGTACATTTTATCAAATTACAGAAAGTAGTAACGCGTGGTTTAGAGATGAAGCGAAAGTAGGCCGTAGAAACGGAATCCTAAAATTGTTCAGTGTAAGGAGATGGCACGCTCCGCGATTGAAAGGGAATCTATTGACTGCCCAAAATTTGGTTTAAGCCAGTAGTTAGGCAATCAAGTTCCTGTGCCTAGTGGAAAGATCCAGCATTTTGTGAATGTAAGTGAAATATCGCTCAGAGAGTTCTGCAGAGGGTCGGATTTAACATATACCTTTTCAAGGCTTGCTCGGTCGGTCAGATTGTGTATCAAGCGTGGTAACATACGAGGTTTTTTTTTCACAAAAATCACTTTTATTTTAGAATAAAGCCTAAGTTGAGGGTTCACTTATGTAGGTTAGATTGGGTAAGTGGAGACTTGCTAGAAAAGTCGCTGCTCACGTAGACCAAAAGATGCGTCCGTTTTTAACTACTGTGCAGAGTAAGTGGCGGGTAAACTTGATTAGGACTGTCCAGATACGGTCAATCCCACAGGTTCATAGAACTTCTTCTTTTCCGAAAAAGTTGACTGCCAAAAGTCTGGACTAGCTGGAGCGTAAAGCAGTTTTTTTTTTTTAAACTTCGTTGTGAGTGAGTTTCCCCTTAAACCAAGAGTGCAGTGGCCAGGGAGAATGCTAGAAGCAACTTGTTTATCTCTAAAATAACGTTTAATCAGACGAAGGGCCTTCTTCTTATCGAAGACTGTCTAAAATAGTTTCGCTGTCTGACACGTTTCCAGATTATCCCAGCATGTTCTATCGCAATTAAGGATTTAACCAACAAGGATTGGATTTTTCAATATAGGAACCCTCTCGAGCAAGTGCAAGTGTCGTCAGAACGAATTCGCAAACTTGACACCTTGGTGCTTGGTCCCAATTGACAAATAGTGTTACGATGAAAGTGAGTTCCAATTAACTAAGCGTAGCACTATCCTGCTTTACTCGAGAAAATGTTCCTGAAGTGTGACAGTGGCTGGAGAATACTTTTCGCCAACGAAGCCTCTGACTGTGGAAGAGACAATTCAAAACCGAACAGCGATCTCGTCATTTCGGTGGCGGATTTCAAAGACAAGGTGTGTTATGCTCTCATGCGCAAGCATGATTTTAGCATAGATTTTTGCAACCGCAATCGCCTTGTCCTGGGAAGTACAATGCTTGAACACAAGATGTCTCATAAAGTCGGCGCCGTGCAGCAGAACGGTCGAGCAGGATCTACGAAAATTAGAAGAAAGCTTGAGAAAATTGAGGAACATTGCGGAGAGGTTGTATTGGTGGTTAACTTCTTCGCATTATATCCAAACAATAACACCAGCTCCGCCGGACCAGTAGCAGACTGATTGCATGACTTCTCCAGAAAAGAAGTCTTCACTTTTCTAGTTCGGACATAATACTCCCAAGGTACTAAAAGTCTTATACTCTTAATCAGATATGTACAACCGATGCTCCGGCCGGGATAGTCTTTGAATCTAAATCATAAATGCCGAAGACCTTACCCACGGTGGCGTGGGAAAGCAGAGCAGAAGCTTAAGCAAAAGCAGATATCTAGGGATCAAAATCAATATCGAGGTTATTGGAGGGACTTGTTTGTTGAGGGTTTAGTCTACTCTGGCCTGTAGCGCCTCTAAAAGTAAAGTAAGGAGTTGACTTTCAACCTCACCAGGTTTATTTGTTTCACATCAGTGAATGATGGGCATTATCGCCTTTTCGAAGTAGATTATAGCGGAGATCTTTACTAAGCGCCATGTTCTGCAAACAACTTAAGAATGGTCTGCCCAGGACGACAGACAACGGAAACTGCTTGGTCGCTATTGAGGGTACTTTCGGAAAGTTCTGATACAAAAATGAGATAAGAGTGCTGCGCCCATTTTACGGTTTACTACTTTGCTACTTTACAACTATTCAACATTTGGTGACCAAATTCGAGTCGACCGGTTCAGTGAACAATCAGCCAACAACCGCATGTCAACGAAACGCAAGACCTGCCGAAAACATCGCTGCTGTCCGTGAGAGTGTGGAGGAGAACGCGAGGCAGTCAATTCCGCGCCGCACAGAAGAACTCGGCCTTTCAACTTGGCGAATTTTGCGTCGGTACTTAGGCCTACATCCGTACAAAATCCAATTGACCCAGGAGCTGAAGGAAAACAACCATAGACAATGCCGTGTGTTCGCTGACTGGGTTCTGGAGCAGTTGGAGCAGCGGACCCCGTTTTCAGTAAAAAATGAACGGGTACGTCAACAAGCAAAATTGCCGGATTTGGGACGATGCCAATCCACATGAGGTCTACCAAGTGGCAATGTATCCGCAGAAAGTCATTATCACATCATTGGTCTGTAGTTCATCGAAAACGACGATGGCATTGCCATCACCATTAACGGAGAACGCTGCTGATCGATGATAACCAATTTCTTTTGGCCCAAATTGGATAATATGCATGTGAAGGACATGTGGTTTCAACAGGACGGTGCTACGTGCTACACAGCTAATGCCACAATGGACATTCTGCACGAGCGTTTTGAGGCCATGATTATCTCACGCAGAGGCGACGTGAACTGTCCACCGAGATCGTGCGATTTGACACCTTTAGAATTTTTCTTGTGGGTTTTCCATGCCAATAAGCCGCAAACGACCAGTGCCCTCAAAGTCCACATAACCCAAGTCATCGAAAATTTGACCTCTCGGATGCGCGTCACCCAGCAAACGCTCCTGAATAAAACATATGTACGTATGTGTGTAGTTCGTCAGGTTTAAAGCACTCTAGTCGCAGTTATAACCTCTTCTTTATTTGTTGGAGTAATTCGTATACGGGAATTCTGTGTACTATGTTATTCCGAATAACTCACAATGTTATTCGGAATGGTCGCGAAATCCCACGCTCATATTTCTACTGGAATCAGAAACTAGAAAGAAGGTAACACAGTAAGGCTTAAAGAATGATAGCAAGACGTACTAAGGACCGCTTTGTTGACGTTTATACCTTCCCTGTCTGGCTGTTAAAGTTGCCATGCACTTCTGCTTGCAGAAAAGTTATCGTAGGTATGCCAAGTCAAAATATCTCAAACAAAAAAAAATGCATTCCACACGTCAAAAATGAACAAAATTAAAAAAACTAAGAGTAAAATTCTATAAAACTCGCAATACACAGGACTGAAGCGAATCGCTCCTGAATAAAACATGGATTTTTCTCCCCTCACGCACACCCTACAACTATAGGTACTAGGAGTGCTTTCCATTAATTTTTAATTTCCCATCCAAATTGCACTCGGTTGCACTGTGAAAAGTGTATAACTTAACGACTAATACGATGGAGACGCTCAATTATTCAGTCCTCAGTGCATGCAAGAGTTGAGAAAATCTTTTTCTAACATCTCACACTTGGGGTGCTTTAGTGAAACCTAGCAGTATCTATGCTTTGTTAGCTTTATTGCCAAGGAAACTTCAAGGAATTTTCTCTGAATTCGTTTCTCGGTATTAGTCCTTGATTTTTTACAACAAAATTCAAAGAAATCCTTTAAAAAAAATTTGAATCATGTTGGGTTAGGTTGGTTTTAAAAGCTGATGACTATGAAGCACAAAGAAGGTGAAAGCTACTATGATAAACGAAATCCTTTATCTCGATTTCCCAACTCATTTGCTAATTAGTTAAACGCTTCTTAAAAGTTTACCTTCCGGAGGATTCGTCCTCCAAATGTCACAGCGAATTGTCTAACCGAAAACCATCAAGAGACGTAAATTTTGGTAGTAAAATTCGAACATATAAATAATTGGTCATAAATCGGCCTGAAACTGATGAAATAACTTGCCACTGGTAACCGCAGAAACCGGTAGGACACGCAAATTAGTTTAGTTGCGGTTTTCATAAACCATTAGCGGTTGGATTAGCTTTTTTGTGTTTGTCACACCCCGTTGCGTTGGGTAAGGGGGGGACTTTGACTAGAATGCAATTAATTCAATTAAAATACATTAATTGGCGTCGTTTATGTTTGTACGTACGTATATATGTGTATTTATTGGTCTTCCTCAGTGATGTGTTTAACATAAGCGGTTTTGCAAATTTACCTTTGGTCACTGTGTGGTTTGAATGATGACACTTGTTCTATTAGTGCCCGGGCAATTAGAGCAGTTAAACGTAATGATGAGATTGTACTTCAAAATAATTTGATTGCTTGTATCTGTTCTGGTACACATTTAACTGCAACTTATGACATGATCAGACATAATTACATTGACAATTAGGTTGATTGCGAGTGGACAAGGTTAGGTATCTGGGTTGATGAGGGAGAAAGCACTCTACCGCATCACACTCAGGTCCTTGTAGACACATTGTGATGCCCATGAGGATTAATCCCGGCTTTTACCAGGCTCTTCATCCCTGCAGTTTCTGCAGAAGTCATTTAAGAAGAAATCATACTTTCCGTGAAGGACAATGACCAGTGAGGACACCAATAAGGGTGCTAATGAGCGACCTATTGAGCAAAATCAAAGTTTTAGATCGAGTGAGATTTATCATAGGGCAGATCTCACTGGAGGTACGGCACCTGGTACCATTCCTCCATCTTTGGTTTGTCCTACTGTCGTACTCTAACAGAAGTTTACATGTAGAGAGTAGAATACCCAGATTCCTTCGTTCCGGAAGAATGTCAAGAGTAGTACCACGTTTGGCGAGTTCATCGGCCTTACAGTTCCCTGGAATGCCCCTATGTTAAAATGTTCTGCCTTCTCCATGAGAGATGAGCGACAGTCTGAATTAGCCTTTGATGTACATGTTACCGATAACAGGGATTTTATAGCAGCCTAGCTAAATATTGTAATGTCCCTAAAGAATATCACTTTTTGCCTAAGCCAGGATAAGGCTTCGTTGATCGCCATAATTTCCACCTGAAAACGCTACAGTGATCCGATAAACAGAAGGAGATGTTTAGGTTAAGCATATCGGAGAAAACACCACCTTCCACTTCGTTCTCGGTGTTCTTAGTGAGTAAGAATCTCTCACTACTATGAGCACTTGCGGTATATACTCATGGTGTCTCATGATAGATATTCACCTAACTTCGTAAAAAAAAAACTTTACGGAAATTTGTATTTGATGTCAACTTCCAGGCAATAATTCCGGCCCGTGATGAGCGGAAAAATGCTATCACTGAGGACTAACATATACTTTACTTCTATACAAATGGTTTTAAAGCCGGAACTTCGGTGTTTTTGTCACGGTAAGTCAAGCACCATTTTAGTCCATTGTTTCGTGTTAACTTCCTTCTAAGGTCTCATAACATTTCTGAGTATCACTGGCAGAGATGGTTTAACAATGCAATGGCTTCTCGCAACCATTCATGTTGTGCGTGATACGATTTTCGCATGAATGGGAGGGACCTACAATTAATTGGCGAATCCGAATGGCGATTTGAGAAGCTCTTTCATGGCAGATTATACTTCCAGAGGTTTGTCATTCCGCGACGAGAGGTGGTGCCGGAAAAAGTGTTCCGTGGACACGAATGAGGCTTGAACCCACACCACTCGAACAGCAGTCCAACGCACTAACTACTGAGCCACGGCGACTATCCATGCAGGTGGATAGTAAAAATAAAAATTTGCAATGAAAAATCGGAACTTTCTGTTGGAATAGCGCTTCCCTCTGGAACTTGACATTAAAAGCAACAGCGAACCCCTTTCTCTTTCCGCTGGAAGTAGAGTGTGTAATCCTGTTTGTGCCTAAAACTTTTAGTTAATTATCCTCGGTATATCATCGGAATCCGATCTGGGAATATGTGAATTCACAGAGAAAGCAGACCTTGTCTTTGCTGGGTGAATTTCTTTGAGATTTTAATTGAATTGATTTGATTCCAATCAACACTCAAGAACAAGAGACATCCAAAATCATTTAGAAATTTCCAAAAATCGTCTACAAAGATTTAGAGACTTGGAAGGACTCCACAATTTGACTGGGAATGGAAATTGTTTAAATTTTCATTTTTCGGAGGCACTTCCTTTGAGTGCAAACATAAACAGAGCTCTCCTACTTCCAAAGGACTTGTGTACCGTTCTGTAGATCTTTAAATCTGTTGACATCACAGAGAAGGCAACTCCTTCGACTACACTTGTACCCGCTCTTCCAAGTCTCAATGCATCTGTCTTTCACACGTATGTGTGTCTCTCTCCCCTTCTTCCTTTGAGAAGTCCTCGCAATGACGATGTGTGTAAATGCATTTAATGTCAATCCATTGAGCGTGAAATAGAAAATTTACTATCTGACGGAATCATGTTGATTTTTTTTAAAGGATTTAACATGCACACACGGAAGATGTTGTGTAACTGTAAAGTCAATACAAGGTCCTTGAAGGGCGATTTTATTTGACGCGCTTTCTTTTCTCGATTTGGGTCAACGATGGCCATATCCCAGTCGATTGTGTCATCATATATGTATTGAGATTCACATGCAGGCAATAAATCAAGGACAGATCCTTAAAAATCCCTCTATTTCTCATGAGGGTTATCAATGCCAAAGAGGAGTCTTGGAAAAAAACATATTTCCATGTGTAATGTTCTACGTCAGTATCGACGCCAAAGAAACTCTCCAAAGTCACGATGTGATATTATCTTCCACACCAGCAGACCCACATGTAAAAATATCCTTGCATCAGAAAAATCTTTCCCCTACATCGATTCTTGTTAGCAAAAAAAAAAAAATCGAAACTACTTCTCCGTGTGTGAGGATGATATACCATACAAGAGATCGCATCAAGCCGCAGGTGTCATGACTGAGGAGCAACTAACGTTTTTCTTTCTCCATCTCCCCGTTTGAAAAGCCACAGAGCACTTTGGGGTGCCAACGATGGGAAATATGAAAAGCTAAATCCTTCGATTATCGATGGGTTTTCACGACCGCCTCCGGTTGGTCGTCCTTTTGCGTCAGCCCATTCCGCCCCCATTAAGAACAAAAAGCCATGTTTCGATAATTTGAATAAATAATGTTTCACAGGATTAGAAGGAAGCCGGCGATGGACGTGAGCCAGAGGAGGCAAGGATAACTTTAAAATTGGATAATCGCAGAGGTTTTATTAAAAGTTTGCTTGGGTAACCTTTAGAGATGATTTGGAATATAAATGAGGATAAGCAAGCACTCTCATGCGGTCGATTGAGTTGGGGAAAAATGCGGGCGTTTTTTCCCTCTCTTTTTCTCTCTCTCTCTCTCGGTTTTTTGAGACCCTTTTGAAGTGCTAAATTTAATTTTTAATTGCGCTTGCTTTGGATTATGGGTGTCGAGATGTTGGGGTGTGCATCCGTGTCGATAGGTTTTATTCACCGATCAAGGGGTTGTCCAATTAAATTAAAATCACTTAAGAATAATTGACAGAAAAGGAGTCTTTAAGAAAAAAAAAAACATGTAATCCTACGTGAACAGAGTTCAATTGATGTCAGGACGATTTTTTGTAATACATAGAGTTTTATCCTTTTTGCAAAGCTTGGATCTCCCTTCTTGGGTCAATAAAAAAGTATGTGATGCAAATTTCCACCCACACATCCTTTGCATTTCCACGTTTCCCCCCCCCCCCCGCAAAATCCTGCACAGAAAGTAATTTTCTCCTTTTCGTTCTGCATTCTATATCCAAAAAAAACTACCTAAAATATCCATTACACAACCTCAAGTACGCCTCAATTAGCATATGTTGCTTTCTGAAAGTACAACGTAAACCATGTCCTTACAGACACACACACGCGCACACGCACTTGCACACGCATATAACACCCACCCTTCATCTGCATTTTTATTTAAGTTGTTGTCAGATTGTTAGGGGGGGGTGGGGTTAGGTTATTCAGCTCTTAATTGATATTCACATCATTCTCACGAGACAGGATCATACGACGACACAATGGCCCGTACAATAACCTCCAAACGCCTTAGTCGTTGAGCGATATTGCCTTCGGATTGAATTTTAATCACTTACGTACACACGCAACCGCTGTAGACAGATGCCGTACGTACACTCATTGCTATGCCATAAAGTGAGTTTCACTCATTTAATTAGGTTGCCGCGACAAAAACAGACGAAGATGTTCAAGGCCAACAGAAATGATGGCGATAAACGGAGAAAGTGGCACGAGAAAAAAATTTGTAAGAATTCCTCTGCGCACTCGGAGTCTGAAGGATATCTTTAGTGGATAAATTAATTTGAATGCGAAACGGTTTGTGCGTATACTTTGTGTGCATGTGTGTGTGTCATTTGTTTCCTCTGCTACCTCTAGCGTGATTATTTAACTTCGAATGAAATATCAGAGACAATTAATCGAAGGGACAAATGGTTCTTGTTGTACTGTTTAAATTATTATTAAGGCTCTCTCTCGATGATGATAAGCAGACAGTAGCTGTGTCATTTTTTGAAACGCGCCAGACTATAGTGGGCTGTTAGTCGATAAGATAGCATCTACTGATGCTTGATAGGAACTTTAACGTGGATCAAATGGAACTTAGAGGGACTGAAACGAATTGAGGGCTCTCCGGCGTTGTAATAATTAATTTGTGTTTGTGCCTCTGAATGTGTTGCATAAATTAGACGGACTTTTTGTATAGAAGGAGTGAACAAGCGTCCAATTTATATTTATACAATACAAGATGAAAGATAATTTAAACGATCCTCATTCTGCAACTTGAATTCTAAACCTGAAGTGACTCACCTGCTGTGAAAATTTTGAAGTGTGAGGAATGAGTTCCTTAGGAAGTAAGAAGTGGTTCGGTAGAGAGATATGTGCATATAGCTACACATCTAATCTAAAGGTAGGTCCACTGTGATAACTATGTGGGCGCTTGAGTTGAAAACCCCAAGTCTACGCCTGAAACCATTAAAATTTCATGAAGAAACAGTTCAACTGATAGTGTTTCGACCATTTAATTTGTCCAAAAGGGATTTTGCAAGGTGGCTTTTCTTATACAGCAATGGCTGGGAGGCCATGCAGAAGATGTCTCTTCCTTCTCTTAAAAAAACGGTACAGACTATGCCCAATCACTGAGCATATCTGCCCCCAGGATGCATAGTCCTTTTTTTTTATAATCTACGCGCGGATCAAGGGAATATGAATACCCTTATAATGTTATACACACACCGCGAGCGAGGTACAGTGGTTTGAAACTCAGATTTCGATAAGTTTTTCATTGGCGTCCAAGGGTGGGTCCAGGCTAGCTGGGGACATTTGTGGTGTTTTTTGTCATTGCTACATAATTCACAGGAATTTTTTCGAATCTCCTGATGTCATACTCAGTGATCGCTCAAATCATCTCTTCAAGCCAAGACACTCTACTGCCAGTTTATGCCTTCGCAGTAGAGTCGCCATCAGCTTTCACAGTTGATCGATTTTTATTTATTTAAGAAATAAATGTTTTTCCGACATCAGCAGTTGAACCCGGGCTTTCAGCGTGACAAGCGATGATGCTAACCACTGCACCATGGCCACCCCCTTGGGGTGCATGGTGCAGTGTTAATAAATTAATAAATGCATTTTTGTCACATGCCTCTTAAAAGGGTTTCCCCAGATAGGTGGTGCGGCCTCGCTGTCGTCGATTGGAAGGTAATCGCAAGTCAACTATGTTTTATCGACATCCAAAGGCGAATGCAATAGGGGTTTATGCTTCAGCTTTTGCGTGAGAAAGTTTGTATCCAGCCAATGAATGAATGGCGGTAAGTTTTCTTCACGCTTTGTGCGACGGACTAATTGGTTTTTTTCTTTTCTTTTTAGCTGGCATGATGGTCGCTATGGATCAGTGGTTAGGTTACGTTAAGTTAGGTTGAAGCGGCTGCTAGCTAAAGCCAACACACTTACACCCATGAGGGGTCCGTTGTGATACGACCAGGATCTGCCTACTCACTGAAACCAATTGGAGCTTCTTATGAAGCGTAGGAGGCTACTAACATCAATGTTAATCAGGTCGCCTAAGTTTGTAAAGAAGAAAGATCGCAATTGTTTGCAGGAGAGAGCTGGACAGGTGGAGAATAGTCTCTTCTTCATCCTCGTCCATACAGCTTCTACAGAAGTTTGTGTAAATGCCAAGCCTTTTTGCACGCTGGCCTTTAGACTCAGTGGTTAGTGTGTTCAACTGCTGTGCGAGCTGCATTGGTTTCAGATCCAGGCATATCCACCGAATATTTTTCGCGGCACCATTTCTCGTCGAGGAATGACAAAGCTCCAAAAATATGATCTGTCATGAAAAAGCTTCTCAATTCGCCGTTCGAAGGTCCTCTCTATTCGTGCGAAAGACGTAACACTTACAACATGAATGGTTGCGAGAAACTAGGCCATAGGTTATCCTGAGCTATCGCGCCAGCTATCTATTTTTGTTCTTTTTTTATATTGCCACTGCAGAATCCTCCACAATGGTGACATTTGAGTCACCTGACGGTGAGTTCTTATCAAGAAATGAAGATGCATGGTTATAGGGAAAATACACTCCTGGTGTCCTTAAGTGGAGGATTCGTCATATATTCGAAGTTTTTCTCTTTACTAAATGGCTTGAACTTCAAGAAGTTAGAGGGTTGTTGCTTGAGGTCCAGGTTCACCCTGAACTGTACCGCCACCGAAGTAAGTGAGTAAATAGTTTGAATTCTACTTTCTTAGCGCCAGAGTTAATCCCATAGCTAAGCAGAGGAATGGAATCAGCCGTTATGAAGAACGCAATTTACTGATTCTTACTGGAATCTTCAGTGCTTGAAGTCTCTTTGCAATTGAATGTACGATTCTCCAGCCTTTGACTGGGATTTGGAAATGCTATGACACTGCCAAACTTCCTGGTCACAAGGCTCGGTCGGAGCTGAAAATTAAACCTTCAGTCTTCAGTCAGGAATCACGTACTCAAAAAAGCCTGTGGCTTAGCTCCAGGCTAGACATAAACGAGATTGCCAATTACTTGATTAAATTTACCGAATTCTTCTCATGGCATGCGGCGAGTTTCATAAATTTTTTGTGAGGTAGAGTAGTTCCAAAGCAAAAAATGGTTTGAAATAAACGCTGGTTAAAAACGGCTTAGCCACTAATCCGGGGATACCTTGGTTGATCTATAGATTTGAACCGCTAAGTTCGAGAAATAACTACAACTACGTATTCTTGATACCCACTCGAAGTTAAAATTGAGAAATTCTGCATAGCCTATGTCCGCACTTGAAAAACATACTGTCTATTAGTAAGAGTTTAGTAAAATTCGGCTTAGCGGCTCATTAATCTATTGCGTCTAAACATTAAAACACAACAAATTTCCAAGAAAGTGTAAATTAATACCCACGCTTCTTCCGCATTTGGGTACCCTATCAATCAGACATAATTTCCCCGATAAATCGGCCCCTAAGCACTGATTTCCCTCCATTAAAAATGTACAAAGTTGACGACTATTCAAAATGACACCTTCGCAAGTCTAAATTTAGATACAAGTCGCTTTTCAATTCAAAAGTAAAAAGTCCACCAAAAAACCTTTCCCACCTACTCGCAATTATACGCATCTAAAAAAATGTTACAACGCATAAATTTCGAATCAAGAGCAAGCACATCCTTGTCGGTGTTTTTTTAATTGCGCAATGAAAACCACGGTAACAAAAGTTTTAAACAAACGACGGGCGTAGGTATATCAAGATACACGATATCAAAGAGCAGTTAGGTACTTAAAAAGTTATAATTTTCTATTTGTTACTCAATATCCTGAGGTGTACTTTTATTACTTGCCGCCATTTCCACTGGGGGATTAATTAGGAAAAACGAATCTAAAGAGAAAAAAGAAAGAAATCTCATATCAATCATAAAAATATTATTTTTTCCCTGTCTCTCTCCCCTCCCTGTCTCTTTCTCTGTCTGATTAATGAAGGCAAAAAATGAGGCTCATTAAAATGAAAAACCACCCAAAGAGATTGATATACGACTAAACTTTACATAATCAAGGGGACCACATCGCTTTTTTGTGTTCAGAGGAAATTGACAATGAAATTATGTCAGTTAAGAGGATTAGGTAATTAAGGACTCGTCGTCGGTGTCGTTTTCTGACTGTAAGGACAGGGCTTGTAACTGTGAGATTAAATTTTTGCGCATTTATTGGGTGCATTAATATTGATGAATTTTATTTAATCAATCACGTTGGCAATAGTCAGCCACAAAGGGCTTTCAAATATTTATGGGACAGGAATGAGGGCTATTTCGATTAATCTCTTCATTTACAATGGTCAAGGGGCTTAAAAGTGTGAAAAAACACGCATATGAGTAGCTGTGATTGAAGGCGTTTTATATTTGACAGAAATCTTTCTATAACCTCTTTGCCTCGTCTGCTACAAAAACGGATGAAACGCTTGTTTCCTTGACAACCCATGGGTTAATATATGTATGTATGTAACTGATCTAATGTGATTTGCAAGCTTCATAAGTCAAGTCAACAATAGAGTAATCTTCTGCTGGGTACCAGAACATCTATGAAATGAAGCAGTTGACGAATTAGCAAGAAATGGCTCGGAAACCACGTAATGAGGACTAGAATGATTCTGTGGGCTAGAGCCGCTCAAAATATGGAAAGACCCAAGGAAAGAGAAACTGAATAAATGAGCCAGGTACTGGCATTAAATCCCCACTTTAAGACAGGTCGAGGAACTTTTGGGTAAAAACAACCAGAAAAGGAGCAAAACTTTGCTAAGCCTTAACAAAAACCGGCTTTCGGCTATAAACGACTGACTAAAACTAAGTATAGAACAGGGTTGGTACTGTAGATTCTGCAGATATCTAGGTTATGTTAGGTTATGGGGAAAGTGTTCAGTGTAGTGACTGTGCGTCCACGGGACCTATTGGTCTATTGTCGTCCCTTGTGCTTTCTGGTCCTCGTTCCAGACTTGCGTTCTACTTGGCTGGTCTTTCGAACCAGCCTGTATTCTTTATAAAGTGGAGTATGTTCATTTGTGTTATCCGGGAACCCAGCAGATGCTGACCTCGTGCTAATGCTTTGAAAGCTGCTTGACTGTCGACGAGGATGGTAATCAGGTATCTAGCACTATCATGGAATGTGAAGCTTTAATTCTCAAAAGAAGGAACTTTAGGGCCTATGTCTTATCAGCGATTTATTAACCTTCCTTAGATCCATACAGATCCACAAATCAACTGTAGAGGATTGAGGATTTGGAGAAAGCATATGATCGGATTCCTCGAGGTAAACTCTGGAGTATACTGCAGAAGTATGGGATTGGCGGTTCTCTTTTGAAGGCCATTCAGTCTCTGTAAGAGCTGTGTTCGGGTAATGTCGACACCTTCACTGTGGGCGTTGGACTTCGCCAAGGGTGCGTTTTATCACCTCTCCTTTTCATAGTGTATATGGATTGGATGTTACAGCGCAGTGGCGGTGAGGAACGCTTCAAATTGAGAGACTTAAGGATAAGTCATCTGCTTTTCGCTGATGAATCCTAACGTCTCCCTAGACCGGACTTCAGATTCGTCGCCGTCTGTGTTGAAGCTGGGATGAAGGTAAACGTGAAAAAATCAGAGGTTATCGTAATTTCCCGAACGCCTGTTAGTGGAGTTTCATTGAAACAGGTGGAGAAGTTTATGTATCTCGGGGTCTTATTTACGAGTGATGGTAGTAGCAATACTGAGTTATCCTGTATGACTGATCAGGCTGGAGCAATTTTCAGACAGCTTGGTCAACCTGTTATCAGGAGGGCTGAACTTGGCATCGGAGCTAAGCTATCGGTCTTCAATTGAGTGTTTGTTCCAACCCTCACCTATGGTCAAGAGGTTGGGGTAATGATCGAAAGAATAAGATCGCAAATACAAGCTGCTGAAATGAGATTTCTTCGTTGTATTGCTGGGGTAACTCGTCGAGATCGAGTTAAGAACACCAGACAGAGTAGCTACTTCTTTGAACGCAGTAGTCCATACTTCGATACGTTCAACGCAAGTCCCCAACTCGGCTTCCGAGGCGTGCCATGGGGTCTTCTGGGTAGGCCTAGAATGAGAAGGCTGGACCAAGTTCAAAATCTCACCTCTACCCGTATGGGGATAGCCTCTGATGATACAGAGTCGATGGCGGAAGATCGGGAGATGTGGAGAGTCCACTTAAGCACCCTTACAACGTGAGCCTCTTAGTGGATAAGTGGGCCGTTGAAAATGATGATGATGATGAGATCCATACAGAATACTCCGGGTTATCAGAGCAGTTGGACTAGAGGAGGTGCTCTAACATCGACTAAAGGCCGAATAGATCTACTAGGTCGAAGTGCTGCTGCACCGGTCAACTCCGCACTTACATCTGTGTACAATAAATCGAATGACTTCCGGAAAATATTTGTTCTAAAGAGTACTAAACTGAACCGGATTCAAGTGGAGAATTTGGAGCGAAGACTAGGCTGGCAGACATTTTTAATTTTTGCAGATTTTCAGACTCTCATTCAATGCAGGCTATCTGCTGTAGCAAAGCCAGAATGTGTCTAAAGAAACGAGAATCCCTCTCTTTTCCACCGCTCTGTCTAAGGATACACCATCTCTTGCATCTCGCATTTCACTTGCGACTCAATTGCTGATTAATCTATCAGTACCATATTTTGACAACGACATTCCTAACTGTCAGAAAAATGTTAACCACTTTTCCTCAAAAAAATTTGCTCAATCATCACTTCAAGTTTCCTAAGTGAATCAAAATGATTTTTCACTTTTTCCTTCACTTGGAGAATAAATCACTTTCAATTTGCGTCTTTAACGAGAGCAAAAAGGAAGAAACTTTTACCCAGTCAAGGCGCGAGAAAAAAGCTAAAAATGCACTTAATCGTTCAAGTAATGAAAAAGCTTGTCGGAATGCTCTTGGCCTATAGCAATGAGGATTTACTTTGTTTACATGAAGAATACTTTGTCCATCCCTATTTAAGTTCTGTCACAGATTAATCTCTTCATTTACAATGGTCAAGGGGCTTAAAAGTGTGAAAAAACACGCATATGAGTAGCTGTGATTGAAGGCGTTTTATATTTGACAGAAATCTTTCTATAACCTCTTTGCCTCGTCTGCTACAAAAACGGATGAAACGCTTGTTTCCTTGACAACCCATGGGTTAATATATGTATGTATGTAACTGATCTAATGTGATTTGCAAGCTTCATAAGTCAAGTCAACAATAGAGTAATCTTCTGCTGGGTACCAGAACATCTATGAAATGAAGCAGTTGACGAATTAGCAAGAAATGGCTCGGAAACCACGTAATGAGGACTAGAATGATTCTGTGGGCTAGAGCCGCTCAAAATATGGAAAGACCCAAGGAAAGAGAAACTGAATAAATGAGCCAGGTACTGGCATTAAATTCCCACTTTAAGACAGGTCGAGGAACTTTTGGGTAAAAACAACTAGAAAAGGAGCAAAACTTTGCTAAGCCTTAACAAAAACCGGCTTTCGGCTATAAACGACTGACTAAAACTAAGTATAGAACAGGGTTGGTACTGTAGATTCTGCAGATATCTAGGTTATGTTAGGTTATGGGGAAAGTGTTCAGTGCAGTGACTGTGCGTCCACGGGACCTATTGGTCTATTGTCGTCCCTTGTGCTTTCTGGTCCTCGTTCCAGACTTGCGTTCTACTTGGCTGG
The DNA here is from genome assembly GCA_917880715.2 of Matsumyia berberina. Classification (NCBI taxonomy): domain Eukaryota; kingdom Metazoa; phylum Arthropoda; class Insecta; order Diptera; family Syrphidae; genus Matsumyia; species Matsumyia berberina. The sequence continues at coordinate 54,562,902 of OU862870.1, forward strand.
TCTTTCGAACCAGCCTGTATTCTTTATAAAGTGGAGTATGTTCATTTGTGTTATCCGGGAACCCAGCAGATGCTGACCTCGTGCTAATGCTTTGAAAGCTGCTTGACTGTCGACGAGGATGGTAATCAGGTATCTAGCACTATCATGGAATGTGAAGCTTTAATTCTCAAAAGAAGGAACTTTAGGGCCTATGTCTTATCAGCGATTTATTAACCTTCCTTAGATCCATACAGATCCACAAATCAACTGTAGAGGATTGAGGATTTGGAGAAAGCATATGATCGGATTCCTCGAGGTAAACTCTGGAGTATACTGCAGAAGTATGGGATTGGCGGTTCTCTTTTGAAGGCCATTCAGTCTCTGTAAGAGCTGTGTTCGGGTAATGTCGACACCTTCACTGTGGGCGTTGGACTTCGCCAAGGGTGCGTTTTATCACCTCTCCTTTTCATAGTGTATATGGATTGGATGTTACAGCGCAGTGGCGGTGAGGAACGCTTCAAATTGAGAGACTTAAGGATAAGTCATCTGCTTTTCGCTGATGAATCCTAACGTCTCCCTAGACCGGACTTCAGATTCGTCGCCGTCTGTGTTGAAGCTGGGATGAAGGTAAACGTGAAAAAATCAGAGGTTATCGTAATTTCCCGAACGCCTGTTAGTGGAGTTTCATTGAAACAGGTGGAGAAGTTTATGTATCTCGGGGTCTTATTTACGAGTGATGGTAGTAGCAATACTGAGTTATCCTGTATGACTGATCAGGCTGGAGCAATTTTCAGACAGCTTGGTCAACCTGTTATCAGGAGGGCTGAACTTGGCATCGGAGCTAAGCTATCGGTCTTCAATTGAGTGTTTGTTCCAACCCTCACCTATGGTCAAGAGGTTGGGGTAATGATCGAAAGAATAAGATCGCAAATACAAGCTGCTGAAATGAGATTTCTTCGTTGTATTGCTGGGGTAACTCGTCGAGATCGAGTTAAGAACACCAGACAGAGTAGCTACTTCATTGAACGCAGTAGTCCATACTTCGATACGTTCAACGCAAGTCCCCAACTCGGCTTCCGAGGCGTGCCATGGGGTCTTCTGGGTAAGCCTAGAATCAGAAGGCTCGACCAAGTTCAAAATCTCACCTCTACCCGTATGGGGATAGCCTCTGATGATACAGAGTCGATGGCGGAAGATCGGGAGATGTGGAGAGTCCACTTAAGCACCCTAACAACGTGAGCCTCTTAGTGGATAAGTGGGCCGTTGAAAATGATGATGATGATGAGATCCATACAGAATACTCCGGGTTATCAGAGCAGTTGGACTAGAGGAGGTGCTCTAACATCGACTAAAGGCCGAATAGATCTACTAGGTCGAAGTGCTGCTGCACCGGTCAACTCCGCACTTACATCTGTGTACAATAAATCGAATGACTTCCGGAAAATATTTGTTCTAAAGAGTACTAAACTGAACCGGATTCAAGTGGAGAATTTGGAGCGAAGACTAGGCTGGCAGACATTTTTAATTTTTGCAGATTTTCAGACTCTCATTCAATGCAGGCTATCTGCTGTAGCAAAGCCAGAATGTGTCTAAAGAAACGAGAATCCCTCTCTTTTCCACCGCTCTGTCTAAGGATACACCATCTCTTGCATCTCGCATTTCACTTGCGACTCAATTGCTGATTAATCTATCAGTACCATATTTTGACAACGACATTCCTAACTGTCAGAAAAATGTTAACCACTTTTCCTCAAAAAAATTTGCTCAATCATCACTTCAAGTTTCCTAAGTGAATCAAAATGATTTTTCACTTTTTCCTTCACTTGGAGAATAAATCACTTTCAATTTGCGTCTTTAACGAGAGCAAAAAGGAAGAAACTTTTACCCAGTCAAGGCGCGAGAAAAAAGCTAAAAATGCACTTAATCGTTCAAGTAATGAAAAAGCTTGTCGGAATGCTCTTGGCCTATAGCAATGAGGATTTACTTTGTTTACATGAAGAATACTTTGTCCATCCCTATTTAAGTTCTGTCACAGATTAATCTCTTCATTTACAATGGTCAAGGGGCTTAAAAGTGTGAAAAAACACGCATATGAGTAGCTGTGATTGAAGGCGTTTTATATTTGACAGAAATCTTTCTATAACCTCTTTGCCTCGTCTGCTACAAAAACGGATGAAACGCTTGTTTCCTTGACAACCCATGGGTTAATATATGTATGTATGTAACTGATCTAATGTGATTTGCAAGCTTCATAAGTCAAGTCAACAATAGAGTAATCTTCTGCTGGGTACCAGAACATCTATGAAATGAAGCAGTTGACGAATTAGCAAGAAATGGCTCGGAAACCACGTAATGAGGACTAGAATGATTCTGTGGGCTAGAGCCGCTCAAAATATGGAAAGACCCAAGGAAAGAGAAACTGAATAAATGAGCCAGGTACTGGCATTAAATTCCCACTTTAAGACAGGTCGAGGAACTTTTGGGTAAAAACAACTAGAAAAGGAGCAAAACTTTGCTAAGCCTTAACAAAAACCGGCTTTCGGCTATAAACGACTGACTAAAACTAAGTATAGAACAGGGTTGGTACTGTAGATTCTGCAGATATCTAGGTTATGTTAGGTTATGGGGAAAGTGTTCAGTGCAGTGACTGTGCGTCCACGGGACCTATTGGTCTATTGTCGTCCCTTGTGCTTTCTGGTCCTCGTTCCAGACTTGCGTTCTACTTGGCTGGTCTTTCGAACCAGCCTGTATTCTTTATAAAGTGGAGTATGTTCATTTGTGTTATCCGGGAACCCAGCAGATGCTGACCTCGTGCTAATGCTTTGAAAGCTGCTTGACTGTCGACGAGGATGGTAATCAGGTATCTAGCACTATCATGGAATGTGAAGCTTTAATTCTCAAAAGAAGGAACTTTAGGGCCTATGTCTTATCAGCGATTTATTAACCTTCCTTAGATCCATACAGATCCACAAATCAACTGTAGAGGATTGAGGATTTGGAGAAAGCATATGATCGGATTCCTCGAGGTAAACTCTGGAGTATACTGCAGAAGTATGGGATTGGCGGTTCTCTTTTGAAGGCCATTCAGTCTCTGTAAGAGCTGTGTTCGGGTAATGTCGACACCTTCACTGTGGGCGTTGGACTTCGCCAAGGGTGCGTTTTATCACCTCTCCTTTTCATAGTGTATATGGATTGGATGTTACAGCGCAGTGGCGGTGAGGAACGCTTCAAATTGAGAGACTTAAGGATAAGTCATCTGCTTTTCGCTGATGAATCCTAACGTCTCCCTAGACCGGACTTCAGATTCGTCGCCGTCTGTGTTGAAGCTGGGATGAAGGTAAACGTGAAAAAATCAGAGGTTATCGTAATTTCCCGAACGCCTGTTAGTGGAGTTTCATTGAAACAGGTGGAGAAGTTTATGTATCTCGGGGTCTTATTTACGAGTGATGGTAGTAGCAATACTGAGTTATCCTGTATGACTGATCAGGCTGGAGCAATTTTCAGACAGCTTGGTCAACCTGTTATCAGGAGGGCTGAACTTGGCATCGGAGCTAAGCTATCGGTCTTCAATTGAGTGTTTGTTCCAACCCTCACCTATGGTCAAGAGGTTGGGGTAATGATCGAAAGAATAAGATCGCAAATACAAGCTGCTGAAATGAGATTTCTTCGTTGTATTGCTGGGGTAACTCGTCGAGATCGAGTTAAGAACACCAGACAGAGTAGCTACTTCATTGAACGCAGTAGTCCATACTTCGATACGTTCAACGCAAGTCCCCAACTCGGCTTCCGAGGCGTGCCATGGGGTCTTCTGGGTAAGCCTAGAATCAGAAGGCTCGACCAAGTTCAAAATCTCACCTCTACCCGTATGGGGATAGCCTCTGATGATACAGAGTCGATGGCGGAAGATCGGGAGATGTGGAGAGTCCACTTAAGCACCCTAACAACGTGAGCCTCTTAGTGGATAAGTGGGCCGTTGAAAATGATGATGATGATGAGATCCATACAGAATACTCCGGGTTATCAGAGCAGTTGGACTAGAGGAGGTGCTCTAACATCGACTAAAGGCCGAATAGATCTACTAGGTCGAAGTGCTGCTGCACCGGTCAACTCCGCACTTACATCTGTGTACAATAAATCGAATGACTTCCGGAAAATATTTGTTCTAAAGAGTACTAAACTGAACCGGATTCAAGTGGAGAATTTGGAGCGAAGACTAGGCTGGCAGACATTTTTAATTTTTGCAGATTTTCAGACTCTCATTCAATGCAGGCTATCTGCTGTAGCAAAGCCAGAATGTGTCTAAAGAAACGAGAATCCCTCTCTTTTCCACCGCTCTGTCTAAGGATACACCATCTCTTGCATCTCGCATTTCACTTGCGACTCAATTGCTGATTAATCTATCAGTACCATATTTTGACAACGACATTCCTAACTGTCAGAAAAATGTTAACCACTTTTCCTCAAAAAAATTTGCTCAATCATCACTTCAAGTTTCCTAAGTGAATCAAAATGATTTTTCACTTTTTCCTTCACTTGGAGAATAAATCACTTTCAATTTGCGTCTTTAACGAGAGCAAAAAGGAAGAAACTTTTACCCAGTCAAGGCGCGAGAAAAAAGCTAAAAATGCACTTAATCGTTCAAGTAATGAAAAAGCTTGTCGGAATGCTCTTGGCCTATAGCAATGAGGATTTACTTTGTTTACATGAAGAATACTTTGTCCATCCCTATTTAAGTTCTGTCACATTTCCGAGTACACACTTAAGATTTGAAATTTACAAAATTCTTCCCTTGAGACGAGAGCATGAACGAAAATGATGAATCTGTACTGTCATTTTGGTCCTGTTAAACGCCTTAACTTTTGTCATGTTTTCTCAATTGAAGAAACACGAAATCAATCTAAAAACTCAAAAAGTATTGAAGGGTCCTTATTCAATCCTGGATTGCTTTAGCTCTTCAACAAAGATATTCACAGAACTTGATTCAAAATAACCTTCGTGCAACGTAAAGTCTAAAGTGCTGTACAATTTTTTCCTTCTCATCTGCCACTTGTGACCACCTATGCTTCGATTCTCGTTCTTATTTCTGAAGAAAATTCAGGAAATTGACTTTCACAGCAGCTGCAATCGAATCCTGGTAGTGAGAGAGAGAAAAAATAAAATAGAGAATTTCAGAGAAACATTCTTTTATCTGTCGCACAGTAGTAAGTGATTTCTATAGTTAATTGGTAACATTTCCGCTTTCAAGGACCCACAGCCACCGAAGCTTGTACAACTAAAAGTGATTAGCTATTAATTTTTTGAGTAATTTCCTACTTAAGAACCCAAGACTTATCATTAGCGAAGGGTTTAGTGTACAAAATTGCAGGACTAATAGCGCGTAAGCTAATTAGTCTTGGTGTCCTTGATAGCGCTAAGGAAGAGAATAATGAACATCTTGAAGGACATCCTTTTTTGAAAATCGATAAACAACGGACAAAGTAGTGTTGAATTCTTTAAGGAAATAACTGTTGTTTGTGTTTTTTTTTCGCATCATGGAATTGACAAAAGTTCGTCGAGAAATTTAAGCTACTTTACGACTTTGTTCCAATGTTGGGAAAAGTATTCAGAACAATAAGGGGGAGGATGAGGACGGGAATTAACCTTAATAGTTGAACAATGGCAAACGCTAAGATATAATTGCATTCTGCAGGCTTATAGAGAATAGCGAATGGCGGCCACGGTAAACTTTCGAAAGGCTTTTGTTCGCTGGTAGTCACAAAGTTGAAAAATTGCATCAGGAATAGAGGAATATACATAGTTCGAGTGGAATGTTTGCACATTCTTTGTTGTTCCATAGTTTGCGAACACTCTATGCAAGGAATTAAGGAGTTGATTTAAGATATTAAAAACAGTAGAAGAAGCGGAAGACGGCTATAATTTCATAACCCTACTGCTGGGAAAGGAAAGGCTCCGTCGTGGGCGCGCACAGTCTTTTTCTACACGGTTGTTACCGTCACACATTTTTAACACAAGAACAGTGAACGAAATTCGCGAGACTGCAATTTCTTGTGTGATTGTGACTTCCGGAGGTTTGTATGTACATGGATGGATGAGCAACAGGTCTCTTCATCATTTCTACTTGGTGCCTGCAGGATACCTACCTAGTAGCTAAGCAACGATGGACATGGGCTTATCTGGAAACCACACAGAAAGGGATAGAAATCTCAGGAGTTTTCTAAAATCAGCGTTATGAAGGTCCTGCAGCCCATGGAAGAAGCTATTACCAAGAGAACACAGTCGTCTGGTGGCCAATGCGGGACATTCGCATACCAGATGCTGGATGCATTCTATTTCCTCTTCGTCCCTGTAGCTTCTGGAGTAGTCATTGTAGGATAATTCAAGACGCTCCGCATGGATTCCTACTCCGCAGTGTCCTATGAGAACACCGGAGACGATTTCTATTTCCCTCCGACTACGTTGTACGAGATTTTTGGAATTCTTCTTATCGAAGGCTGGCCATAGTGATCTGGCTATTGTCCATTTGTCCATGTGACACTATAGCGTACTAGCCCTGATCATCGTTTCCTCATCTATTTCCCCTTAAAGAGTCCTTATGGGTGTCTTTGCGATCGGAAGGGTATATGCATATGCTAGTTCTGTATCCCTGGCAAGTTCGTCCGTCCTCCCATTACCTGATATATCATTGTGGCCCGGTACCCAGCATAGTGCACTACATCAACAAGAGGCATTTCCTGTTGACTGAAGACCTTTGAAACCTGAAAATCTGGGCCATCAGTTCTATGCGACTCTAATCTGGGTCTTAGGACTTAGGGCAGAGGAAGAGAAACTAATTTTTCTTCAACTCAAACTAAGTATTTTATCCAAAAAATTGAGGGAACATTCTGCCTTAGTTTGTATTCACAAGGAGCAACCCACAATAGACATCGGCTTCCGATTAACAGACTTGTTGCTTATAGTCGCATCATATACTCAGTGGATGTGTCCATAAAGATAAATTAAGGATTTTCTATATCGTTGCCTTTGACTCTAAATGAGTTTTCTTTTGCTGTAAACACCCTCGACTTCAATTTTAGAATCCATGGTCTATACATTTCCTTCTTACACTTCTTTCTTATCGCTTTTTCCGAAAACTACTCACAATACTTTTGTTCCATTTAAGATTGAACGATTCTTCTGATGATTACTCGCTTAGTTATCTGCACGAAATAAATTCCAAAAAAATCCGCTCAGGACTCTTGGTCTCAAATCCACTTGAACTTTCATTTAATTACTACAAACGTTTTCGGGTGAAAATCAGAAAATGGATACAAGTGCTTATTCACTGGAAAATCTTTTAGAAACTTTTATTAAATTCATTTCGAAAGGATAATACCTCACGTCTATTCTAGCAGCGCTAATGTCCTTTCATGCATTAAGATGTGCACTCTAAAAACTGCATAGTAAGTCCCAAATTGATACTCATCTTCTCTCATTTTGCTGCTCCCTTTTTCTGTTTGTCTTCCTTACAGAGATTTACAGTTTAATTAAGCACAAGTCTAGTCATTCTCCTCCCATGGTGTCCTTTAAGGAGAATTTTTTTTAATTCACATGAAGCTTAGCAAGGAGTCATTTGGTTTTGTTTGCTTAACTTAAGTGAGGGATATTTATGCTAATGATGATAAGTTTGAATTGGTAGGATGATGTCCTCGGTCAAAGATTGACTAAAATCAGGTCCTTTCCTACAGCACTGCTCATCAGTTTGTTGTTTACAATTTCAACTCGAATGCATCATCCACCAAAAGCATCAACACAACGTCATTGAATTTGAAAACTTTCATGTGCACGGTAAATTTTCATCGAACCTACGTCTCGGTAAGAACTTTCAAGCAACGAGAGTTGAACTAGTTTGGTTTTACCAACTGTTAGACTGTCACATCACTTGAAAAGTCAGAGCTGTGTGTATATATGACGGCGGATATCTCTTGTGGTTTGAACTTTGTTGGGTTTAAAACTGTTTGCATCTACAGAAATGTCAGACTAGGTAGAGCATAATTAACAAGATGAAATCATAGGGAACATATTGAACATCACTTTTTGAGCCTCCATGTGAAATCCACTTTAATTTATAATTCGAAGAACAGGGTTCATATGAGCGAGTGAGGGTCGTAGTGTTCCTGAAAAAAACAACAGTCTATTGGAAAGTTTATAGGAATGGAACAGTCCGGACCTATGGTCAGGGTAAGCGAATATCTGCTAGGACGATAAGGGCAACATGCCTTTTTTTCACAAGTATCACGGACGTTAGGAGCGTTTTCACTGAATGACCGAAGGTCGATAAATTCAAAGCAATTTACAAGCTAGGATGCAAACAAAAAATTAAGGTTTGAGAATCTGTAGGTACTTCCCAACATTAAAGCAAATCCTATCCTATCCTAATAATTCTATCCTATTAAATGTGAAAGTTTGGATGTTTGGATGTTTGCTCCAACGTATCGCCTAAACGGCTAAACGGATTTGGATGGAACTTTGTGCGTAGATAGTCCGTATCCTGGATTAACATATAGCCTTTTTTATTTGTAAAAAAATGCGTACTTTCCTAGGAAGCATCCATTTATTTATTTTCATAGAAGATCACTGACTTGTGCAATTCAGCCAGCAGCATATCATATGGAACGTAGAAGTTGCCAACTAAGAATATGTAGTATGAATTTCTGGACTCGGGAATGAAACTTTAGAGTCCTTGCCCACTTTCGGTCCATCAGGAATACTACCTCACGTCCTCTACTTCAAAGTTGGCGCTTAGTGTTGTTGCATAATCTAAACCTTCGGAATTTGTGCAATCGTTTTAGTTGAAGACTCTGTACAGATACGTTATCGATGCCAAAGTCCTCAACGAAGTTTTCAACTGCCAATAGATACTTATAGTATGAAGCAAGCCACTAGCGCCACCAAGAGGCTACGATATACTCATTAACGAAGTGAGAAAAACGTGGGACATGCCAGAATTCGAATGCTCCTTCGCAGTCTTCCGAATTGCAGTTGTCCATAGTGGTACAGTACGTTTTCAGCCCATGTTGAAGACATTTTTGACCGATTTTTGCAGATGTTCTTAAACAAGCAGAGACAGCTTGTGCCGGGATCCGTTAAAATATCTGTGTATTTCGTCAAATCTTCAGTCTTTTTAGCTTTAGCGTCTTTCAGGCCCAAGTCACATCTAAATGGACATCAAAACAATTGATCTAGTAATGTATTGTCTCCAGTAACCGTATTGTCCCAAAACATAGATTAACTTGAATAGCCTAGGTGGTTCCAGGAATCGACTTGGGGTCAACCTTAACACTCACCACAATAGACCTACCTTTGCTCTAAGTGCACCTCTTTTATAGAGCACTTGTCTAAACTAACTAACTAGTTGCCTAACAAATCCAATTTCTACACCAATTAAATGCTTTCATTGCAGACTAATGAAAATGCCAAATAACACGAAAATTGAAAATGCCATCAAAATGATGTCCCTTAACAGTCTTTTTCATAACGATTCATAAAATACACATTAAATCCTCAATGACTTCATAAAACTTCAGCAATAGGATCCCAAGTTTCAGGGCATCATAACTATAAGATGTCGGTCGTGTTAGAAATAGTGTCAGCTAAAACGTTTATATGACCCTATTTCCAGTTTTATAGAAAGGAGGCAGTAAAGTTATAAAAAAGGATCTTATTCTATTTTATTTGTTATTCAGGATTCATGTTACTGTAGGGATAAAAGCGCAATGCAATACACTACAAGGAAAAGACAGATGCAGTTCTCATCTCAGTGGTTTATCTCCAAGGCAGTGCACATTATTTGTTTTGAAATTCCTCGTATTTTATGCGTCACAATCAACCGAAAACAAGACGGTATTCTTAGAATTTAATATAATGTACGTGCCATGATAAACAGATATTCCACTTGCATTGGAGTTGTATATCACGTATTCAATTTATTTTTTCTTGGCATTGATGCATAACACACTATGAATGTAACGCAGTTTACCAAATGACTGTTGGACATTGTATTAGCATAGTAAGTGGCATATACAGATGTGGGCTCTCTTCCAAGGATGTTACTTGTTTTCTAGTTACTGTCACTGTTTACAGGAAGGATATGATTTTCATTCCACATAATGTGCATTCAATTTAAAATTTAAACCTTTTCTCTTACTCGCTTGAATATCAAAACGGATAAGAAAAAATCTCATTTGCATTGCAGTTAAATACTGTTACGTTACGTTGAATATCCTTGTCGAAAAGACATGCTACAAGGAAAAAAAAATACAATTACACTCCTGTTAGCAGTATTTATTCTGTGCTGTTTCCCCACTGAGATAAAAGAAAGCACTCCACCCGCAGGTATACAGGATATCTCCAGCAAAAAGGACGACAACAGTATTAATTTAAATAAAGCTGACGTTGCAAGAGAACAGACACATACATATAATTGCGTCGTATTTTGTCAAAATGAATGCCACCTCTGGAGAATATTCCGCAAATTAATTTTAACCATTTTCTTCATGTAATCTTTTTTTTAGTAAAATGTCACGAGATATATGATACTTTTTAGCTTTGCATAAACGTTTCCTTTTTGTAAATTCTTAACTGCATTTACCTCATGGAAATTATACTTTAAAGGATTTTGTAGCTACCAGAGCTCTTTGGAAGAAATTTTCATCTAAGGAGTCTTCTTCATGATGCTTGTTTGTAGTCGAAAAGCTTGGGAACCACCAAACCGATTTGTTGGACATAGGCTGATGCCCAGCTTGTTAAGATGATAGTTGAGCGCACAATGCCCAGGGAGCAAATCCGTGAGGAACTGAGCATCACTTTAATTTTGTGCGAGAATTTCATATTTTCTCTTATTGTTTAAGTCGTTGGATTGGCGAAGTCCTGGACTAGAATGCAGTTGAATCCTTTAATGACCTTCCATGAATTCAGTTCTAGCTTGATTTGGCTGCTGGATAAACCATAGAAGGGAAATCCTTATCAAAATAGATCCTTGTCTGGCGAGCTTGTGACCTGAAACCCAATAAACGGTGTTCTTGTTAAGGAGAGTTAGTTAAATTTGGAGTGAAAAGAGGTTAAAGCTTGTATCGGCACGGCCCCACTTACGCTCTTCTTACGAAATGTATTTTGCCACTTAGGGATTTTGTTTTAAGTTTGACTCTGCCAAAGTGTTGACACTGCTCTCTAAAAGATCTAGGGCACTATAAAGCCCAAAAGACATTCCATCCTCCTTATGTTGTATGTAGAGAATTTGTAGAGAACTTCCCTGTACGCTGTCGTCTATTTAAAGTAAGGGCAAGACATTCGCAGGAAATGTCTTGCGAACTCTTGTAAAAAGAGTCACCAAATTCCCTCACTATGCAGGTCTCACAAGCAGCACACAAGAGCCAAAATCGTGCCTGATATCAGCCTTGATATTATTCTAATTGAATTGAATTTTTTTTTCATGGATAACATGACAACATTTCTATTGGTTTGGCGATTATGGTGTTGACTGAGACTAAAAGCACCAAATGTGCTTAAGGGTCCCAGGCACACCATTGTGTTGAGTCCATAGACGGCAAAACCATTTCTAGAGTCAATTTTGAAATCGGTGTTTTCAGACTTCTGAAAAGCAGTGAAGCCGACCATCGGGGTCTCAAAGGATAGTAACTCTTACTAAGCCCAAACTCTAGAAACTCTAGAACATTTTTTTCCTTAAAAACTCAAACAAAACTCCGCACTTGGAATGTAAGAGCTTTATTCGAAGCCGGAGAACTATGTACAACAAGCCGTGAGAGAAATCAAAATATTTAATATAAGCATTCTGTGACTGAATAAATGCCGATGGAATGGTTATGAAAAACATGAACTTAATACAAGAAAAAAGTTCCTCTCTTCCATAAAAGCGATGTCCACAGATACATCTGAGGTAATATTAACAAAACAATTCAATCACTAATAGTCGGAGAGCTTGTAAACGTTTTGATTACGTCGTTTGAACAAAGGAACCAGCACACGACTGTATCGTTTCTGCGAAACATCACACCCAGGCCAGAATGGTCACCATTATCTAGGCATATTCTCTCAGGCGGCAAAAAAGGAAGTGCCAAGACCAAAATTAAGACCACCACTACCAATTACCTTATCTTAAATTCTAAAAGACTTAAAAGGGAAAGTAGCCACAGACAACACCGATCTTGAATACATCATGAGCAAGCACAGGTTTGAAGCAATAAACGGCGACGATAGGTTTGGTAAATGCATTCTAATAGGATTAAACGAAACCCCCTAGGCTTCACCTAAAACTCGTTGGGAAAAGATGATAAGCATTACAAGACGAAATCCCGTTTAACATTTACAGCGGCTTTGAGGATATCGAGTTAGCTGTCTCTTCAAGTATGCTGGCAGCGTACTTATTGAAGAAGTCAGAGTAAAAAATAAGTAAAACCAGACGAACTTATACACACAACTCCTGGAACTTGTTGCTGCTTCCAGGCTTCTAGGCTTCTAGGCTTCTCGCTGTGTTTGGGTGAACGTCGTTAAATCCATACCTTTCATTGTGGGCGTTTGACTTTTGTCACCTCACCTTTTCATTGTGTATATGGATTGGATGATACATCGCAGCTGTGGCGAGGAACTATTCGAATTGGGAGACCTAAGAATAAACCATCTGCGTTTCGCGGAGTAATTGATCATCCTTACGTTCACCCAGGACGAACCTCAGCGCGCACTAGATCAGTTCGTAGCCGTATGTGCTAAAGCTGGGAGCGAAGATAAAAGTGAACAAGTCAGAGGTAATGGTAATTTTCCGAACAGGTGTTCAATGTACTCTGCATGTTAGTGGAGTCTTATCGAAACAGGAGGAGAAGTTTCAGTTTCTCTGGATCCTATTCAAGAGTGATCGAAGGAGCAATATTGATTTATCCTGTAGGATTGGTCAGGCTGGAGCATCGAACTTGGCATCGAAGCTAAGCTAACGGTCTTTACTTTCATGTTTGTTCTGGCCCTTACTTATGGCCATGAATAAGATTGCGAATACAAGCTGCCGAAATAAGATTTGTTCGTTGTACTGCTGGGGTTATTCGTCGGTATCGAGTAGGGAACACCAGAATACGCGAGGCACTCAATGTTGAGGTGCTACCTTTTTGAACAGAGAGGTCCATACTTCGACAAGTTAAAAGGCCTCCAAGATGTGCCATGGAATCCGTGCCATCAAGGAGGCGTCCGCTTGGTTGGCCCAGGATGAGATGGCTGGATCAAGTCCGAAATCTCACCTCTACCCGTATGGGGATAGCCCCTAATGATGTAGAGTCGATGGCGGAAGATCGGTAGATATGGAGAATTCACTAAAGCATCCTAAACCTGCGACCCTCATAGTGGATAAGTGGGACATTTTTAAAACGATGAAAATGATGATGGTGTTTTTTCGAGAACGAGACTTTATCTTTTACAAGAAAAAAACAGAACTTCATGAGAAAGGCTAATTTCTTCCTTCAGTTTCTAGGAATATATGGTATCAACAGAACGACAGGAAGCTGTTTACTTTTCTTATGAAGCTGGAACCAGAAGAGCTACAGCTAAATCTTGAAACAACACCAATTTTCTATAAACATAGACACGGGAAATTAATTGTTTCCCAAATACCCCCAGTATTATCTAACCAAAAGTGCAACACATCTGCGCTCGTAAATGTATCAGATTAAGACGACATAAGCGAATTATGTGGTGAATTAATTCTATGCATTGAAAAGGAGGTTTAGTTGCAACACTGCATTGTGCACATAGCAAGGAACTGGAATGCATTTGCACACAGATACTGTGGCTTAAAAGAATTGTTTCTGATTTAATATTTCCTACACTTCCTTAATCCATTCCTTTGAAAAGTCCTTAAACTAGAATCTTCTCATAATCCCATCAAAATCACTACCATTCAGTGGTGGAACTTATAAAGTGATGCCAATTCAAACAGATTCCCTTTCAAGCGACAATTTTGTGGGAAGGATTCAAACCGTATTCCGATGACATAGTTACAGCTCTCGCCCTCCTTAAGCGTAGTTATTCAATAGACAACTATGTCAGTCTGCTGAGTTAAGTACTTAATCCACTTCTGCTAAATTGCCTAAACTACAGAAAATTGTATCTGAAATATGAGGAGAAACTTCCCTGTTACGTGCAAGTGTGTGCGTTTCCGAGGACAGAGAAGGACACACTTAAGTATAAGTTTTTGAAAGTATCTTAAGCTCTTAATAGTTTGCCATACAAGAGAAAAAAGAAATGGACTACTTAGGTATGAGATTTTGGGAAAGTATTTCCAATTTTCATGACCACTTTCTGGAAGAAGTTTTCTTTGCGTTGTGGTTATGGTTGCACTAATTGGGGGGAAGACTGGAATGGGGACTTGTTGTTGAGACAAATCTTATGGAAAAAGATTGAAATTGAAGTACCTACATAGAATGTAGAATTCTGTCACAAACAAGACTCACCATATAATGTAAAGTGAATCTCATCAAAATCTCTTATCCTGTCAGTCTTACTTTGATCGTCGTCTTTCATCGCCCTTTTTCGTTTACAGCAGACTTTGTGGCATGTGAAACAAAAAACAAATTCAAAGTCAAACAAAAATGTTCCCAGTCGAGTGGTGTTTAAGGAGGCAAACATGTCTATCTCATTCCACGAATATTTATTCAAAGTACAGCAAACACAGGCGCACACATTGCATGTCCTTGAAGGAATCATATGACCCTTTGTGTCTCGCCAAAGTTACTCAATAGCCCTGAAGTACACACACTCTCTCTTGTTTTTGTGTTTATTTTCGCAATTGAAACCCATTGACGCTACTAATGCTTCTTGATTGGATTTAAATCGTTTTCTATTATAAATTCTATTTGAAGGACTAAGGACACGAGAGCTGCGATGTCATTAAACAATAATTGGCTGTGGGTTATGCATTGCTTTTGTCGCCTTGCTATGACAGCCGACACCTTGTTATAAATGATTAATGAAATTTATGACTAATTAACCGTTGTTTCTGTCATCGTTACAAACGAAAACAGTTATTGAAAGAGTGCTAAGTACGTTGTACATAAATGTCTCGAATTACCCAATCCATTTCAACTGTTTAATTATGGATTTGCAGAGAAACTAATTGATCGCGGATAGAAGTTATTCGATTGCAATTGAACTTTCATTTGGCAACGTAATTAATTTCAAATAGTGCTGTCAAAACTATTGGGAAGCATTCCCCCATTCCTGTGGAATCATACTCCTCTGCCTCTTCTGCCGGATAGGGTATACGTCTTTTCAAATGTCGTTTAGGGCACAGAACACATATTCTGATGAAAAGTTTTAGTTCGGTTTTAGACAGGTCAAGACTGGGTCCCATTTACTTTGTCTATTTGGTTGGCGAATCTAGAGCTGAATTTATCAGATCTGTTAGAGTTGTGCAAGCTTGAACATACAGCAGGGAATAGGTCTCTCGAGAAAGCGAAGAAGTCGATGAGGACACAATCCACTTTCCCTGCCAATGTCCAGTCTGCCATCTTTGAAATAAAATCCTTGGAGGACACTTCTTTTGGGCTACCAAAAGGATATTGGTTTGACTCAGCCAGTGCTAAAGGGCGTCACTATATCCAGATCTCCGATGAAGCTAAATATCTAGGAGTGATATTGGATAAAAAACTTCTTTGGAGAAAGCATGTTGAGTCGAAGACATCCAAGGCGCTCTCAATTTTCTGGCAGTGTAAGGGACTACAGAGTACAATGATATGCGGACGGTGTCGTTATTAACTTTAGGGGCAAATTCGATGATATCTTACCAGATATGATGCAAAATGCCCTTAACTTTACTTCAAGGTGGTGTAGGACGAAGGGCCTGACCATAAATCCCTGAAGTACTGTCCTGTTTTCCAGAAAGAGGAAACATAACCTCAAACAAGTTTCACTGAACAACAGCCCTATTCATCTGTCCAGCGAAACAAAGTATCTTGGAGTAATACTTGACAAAACGCTTACCTGGAACTCGTACCAACAAGGCGACTAGGGCAATGTTCATATGCCAACGCCTGTACGGCAAAACTTGGGGACTGAAGTCCAAAATGGTTTATTGGTCGTACAACGCCATAATCAAACCAATGATCAACTACGCGTCATTAATATGGTGGCCAAGAACCCTACAATCCACAACGCAGGAAAAGCTGGGTAAACTCTATCGCTTAGCCTGCTATGAGAACGTGCCCAACGGCAGCTATAGGAGCAATGCTTAACCTCACGCCGCTACATCTGGCAATACAAAAAGAAGTTATGCTTAGTGCTCTAAGGCTGCCTCAGATACTTCTACTACTTCACTAAACTTTAAATAACGAGTTCGCCTGGCTCTGCTCTAGATGCTCCGCTTGACCTACCTCCCCTTGATACTTTTACTATGGGGTGTACTATCAAAGAAATCTGCCGTCTTAGACGTGGTGGCTTATGGTATCATCCGCACTGGAGTTTTGATGACCTTGCGAGACACTTATCCTACGACCCTAGTTCCATTGATATGCCGTCTGATGCAATGACATCAGAACTTTAGTTGCTGTGCAGTTTTTAAGTCAATTTTCCTTGCTTTCACGACTGGCTTTGGTCAGAGTCTGAGCCTGAATGGGGCTGTAGTCGAATCTTCACGGATGGCTCCAAAACCAGTTATGGCTCCGGTGCTGGTGTCTTCGTGGAGGTCGATAACACTACACTTTACTACTCGTTGGACAAGCATGCCTTTGTTTTTCAAGCAGAGACCTTTGCTATCCTAATGGCCACAAACTATATTGTTATGAATAGGTGGAAGGGTCGAAGCATCTGCGTCTGTAGCGAGAGCCAGGCTGCGCTTTAAGCCTTCCTCAACCCTTCCAAAATAGTGCGAGAATGCAAGAACTCTCTGAATTCGGTCGCAAGGCTGAACTCTTTGACTCTGGTCTGGGTCCTAGGTCACACTGGGATCTCTGGAAATAAGATCTCCGTTGAGATTGCTAGACAAGGCTTAGAGGATGTTTTCTTAGGACCTGAACCTACGTTGGGTCTTCCCGCGTCCTCGGTCAGGACATCCATTGACGATTGGGTTTCCTACGAAACCCAATCAGCGGCATTCTTGCTGTCACTCAGCAGAAGAGACTGTGGACAACTTATTGGCTTTACTTTTGCCAAGCATCTTAGTGTGTTTGGCTTAAGTGACACAACTGTCTGCGACGCCTGTGGAGAGGGCAACGATACTTCGGATCATTTCCTTTGCAAAGGTCCTGCCTTTGCTCAGGTGGCAGTTTTTCGGTGCGCATGTGGTGAGTGCTGATACTGTAAGCTCCTTATCATTGAAGTGCCTTCTCGGCTTTCTCCGAAAGTCGAGGAAATTCCAGTAAAATGGGTAAAAACTAGGTACTGCTTTCTGGTAATACAATGGACCAGTTGCGTCTGAGTGCTCCAGTATAGCGTTTCCAAACTCGACAAAAAAAAATCAAAAAACTTAGTGACATGCCTATAAGGAAATCCGTAGGTTCATTAAAGCTTTAACGTGTTTCGAAACTCAATTGAATAGGAGAGTGCTTTAGGGATTTCTCCGCAAGTAAGGAATATTTTTCCTCGAAAAGCCATCACAATGGGTCTATACTGACCTGAGTCTGGCGCAGAGGGCTGTCACTCCCTTCTGAAACCAACCCTAACTTAACCAATATCTTAAATTGGGCTATGGTTTATTAAACATCGATGGATATTTTTTCTCCATGTGAACTCGAGAGTTCTGGATAGCACACGTTATTTTGACGACAAATTCCATCCACCAAATCACTGTTTTTGTTTGTTTGTTTGAGTAGTCCGGCTCTAAACCAAGCTTCGATAACAGTATTCAATTGTGTAAAGAATAGGGTATCACCCGATAATTTTGGAATCGCTTTGAACATTCTTCTTTGTCTCCTGTCAAAAGTGATTTTATGATTTTGTCTTAATTTCGATTTTAATTAATTTCAGCTAGTTTCCGAACAATGGTTACCAAATTATCTCTGCAATTGTTGAATGAAAAACGAGTGGAAAATCGATGACATGGAAGAATTCATTATTCATTTAAATCCTTGAGAGAAATTCGCTGAAAGTGAAAGAGATACGAGTAAGCTTTTCAGCAAAATCACGGGAAAAAGGGATTAAAAATGCGTGACAATTTGCACGATAGGCACTTTTGCCTCTCATTCAGTGAAGAGCAGGCATTTTGTCTGAAAAGAGCTTAAAAATGCAGCATTGATACACGATTAACCCTTTTTCGTACTCCATGCCAAGTGACTGTGACTGTAACTTGCGGTCACTGGTGGTTGTAGACTGGAATGTTTGTCAATTAGTCTGATAGGCATGGAGACATTATTCCCTGCATTTTTGTATCCTTATGAAACCAAAGAGGAAAACCTAATTCAGGGTAAACTACACAAAAGATACACCACTTGGATGCAGCACTATGCTCACAAATTAATGAAACTTGCCTAAGCCCCGAAGTGCACCACAGCCTTCCAATTCAATATTCCCAGTTAAACTTTGAACAAAAAAGAAGAAAATTCCACAGATTGGCTGGGTGTGATCCTGTGGGACACGGGCATTTATAAATCACAAGACTTGCAGCCCCTGCCGTGGACAACTCGAAAGGCGTGTATTCAATTTTCAGTTTGCCACGAACAGACCGAATGGTGGAGCCTCTTCTTGATAAAACCAATTTACCAGTGCTAGTCCTGAGGCATGAGAAGTTATGAGTTTTAGTTCTTTTTTCTGCTGAATGCTCTGCTGGTTCAATGAAAGAAACGTAATTGAAAAAGATTTAGCCAATTTCATTGTCCAGTGGTTTGAGCTTTGAATTTCCAGTGAAGTGCAACTACATTGTGGCCAATTTCCTCATTCCAGCAAAATTTTCCAAATATTTTCGGTAAACGTAGCACAATTTGTCATTAAACCCCATTCGACACATACCATCACTTACGAAAACAAACAAAATCCTTGCCCATGAATCTACCCTACCGCATGTCACCTGTAGGATGTAAATTAATAAAGTTAATTGCTTGGCAAAAAAGGTCATAAATTCCATTCGCATAGCAATCGTTCACCGGATGCCTTGGCACACATGTACCTTTTGTCAACGTACATACATTCAATCGAGTTCCTTAGATAGTTTCGGTTAACACGGATTCAATTAGTAGGGAATTCGGATTCCAACCATTTCTGATATTAATAAATCGGGTAAAATGAAATCAATGAAATTTACTAGAAGGGAATGTCAATACGAGTAGGTACACTGGGTTTGGGGAGAGTCCTTTCTTTACGAATGCCTTGTGCCGAACGGGTGAAGTGAAAGTGAATGATGTGTTTTGGATGCCATTTTGATTCGGTGTATTTTTATTAGTCGTCCTTCGACCTTTAAGTACTTAATAGATGGAGGATTTTTTATCGAGTACTATAAACTCCATTAACACTTTGAATTTTATTAAAACGCATATAATCCGCACATAATAGCCAAGCTCATCTAAATGCTGGATAGAGAAACAGCCACGTATTTTTATTTCGATTTTATCGTTGAAATATATAATTTGTTTATTGTTTGTAATCATCATTCTTCCTTCCGCGTATGTTAGCGCTAGATTAACCTCTCCTGGGTTGCTTAGCTGTGAATGTTTTTGGTGGGCTGTCTGTTGCATGATCCTACGCCACATACCAGCAAACCCACACTTTTTCTGTGATTGGGTCCATTTTATAGCATTCTCTTATAAAGGGCAATTCGATAAGACGTTTAAGATTAACATTTTACCCTGTATTTGTCCTATAACATTTTTTTATTTTTAAATTTACAAATGTAATCTGAAGAGTTTCAAAAGCCATTCAGACTTTATGAACGTCGTGAAATACTGCAAATTTATTACCAAAATTCAGTTATTGACGTATAAGAAAATTTAATGGAATTGTGATTGAAATCATATACCATATAAAAATAAAAAATAACACAAATAGCTGGTGCGACAGCTCGAGATAAACCAAGGCCTAGCTTCCCGCAACCATACATGTTGTGCGTGTTATATTTTTTGCACGAATGGAAGGGACCGACGCCAAACGGCGAATTGAGAAGCTCTTTCATGACAAATTATGCTCCCAGAGGCGGATCGCGGATACAAGCTGTCGAAATCAGATTTCTTCGTTGTATTGTTGGGGTGACTCGTCAAGATTGGGTTAGGTACACCAGAATATGCAAGGCACTCAATGTTCAGCTGCTACTTCTTCGTACGGAGAGGTCCATACTTCGATGGTTTAGACACGTCAAACGCATGCCCAAAATTCGGATTCCAATACGTGCCATCAGGTAGGCGTACCAGGATGTACCAAGTCCGAAATCTCACCTCTACCCGTATGGGGATAGCCTCTGAAGATTTAGAGTCGATGGCGGAAGATCGGGAAATGTGGAGAGTCCACTTAAGCTCCCTTAACCCGCGACCCTCATAGTGGATAAGTAGGTCATTGAAAATGATGATGATGACAACACAATAAATACAACGAAATGAAAGAACTACTTTCTGCAGTCGACGACGAACCAAATCCCGCTGTCAAGCAGAAAGATCCATTCAACGTGGGCGACGCAGACCAACCGACCTGGACGAAGTGAAGATAGCCATATCAGTCCAACAAAGCTGCTGGCCTAGCTGCCGAGCTGTTCAAAGCGGCAGGCGATGACTTGGAAAGGAGCATACACGAACTCATCTGTAGAAAATGGTCGAAGGAAAGTATGTCCGATGAATGGAACCTCAGAAATGTTTGCCCGGTCCTCTAGAAAGGAAACCATCTGAATTGCGCCAAGTACAGAGGCATCAGTATTCTTAACATCGCTTATAAGATCTTATCTGCCGTGATGTGTGAGCACCTGAAGCCGTTCATCCGCCCAAAGCTCGAGTATAACATCCATATCTGGTCTGGTGCACCCAAAACCGTCTTGCACATTCCGGATAGAATCCAAAATCGCGCGTTGAAACTAATTGGTGACAGGGACATTGCGAAGTCAATAGACTCGCTTGAACATTGACGAAATGTCTCCTGTCTCTCACTGTTTTATCGTTTTTTCCACAAACAGTGTTCTAGCGAAATAGCCAGTTGCATTCCGCCCCTTCAACTCTTCACCCGCAATACGCGTCACGCTTCGAATGCTCATCAGTTTACCCTTAAGCCTACCTTCGGACGTACAGTCAAATATAGAGATTCTTTCATAAGCCGTACATCACGTATGTGGAATAATCTTCACAGCTCTATGTTTCCTCATCGCTACAACCCGCAAGCATTTAAGACCAACGTGCATCGGTATCTCCTTCGTCTCTCCCCTAATTTCCCTAATTTAAGGGTAGTCATATTCCCTTTAGTGCGCGCTTATTATAAAAAAAAAAACTGATCGGTCCACCATCGATCAAATATGCACAATTTGGCAGATCTTGGAGAAAACCGAGGAACTTCAAATCGATACCCACCACCTCTTCATCGATTTTAAGGCCGCGTATGACAGCATCTATAGAGACGAGCTATACAGAGCCTTTTTTTTTTTTTTTTTTTTATAATCCACGCGCGGATCAAGGGAATATGAATACCCTTATAATGTTATACACACACCGCGAGCGAGGTACAGTGGTTTGAAGCTCAGGTTTCGTTAAGTTTTTCATTGGCGTCCAAGGGTGGGTTTAGGCTAGCTGGGGACATTTGTGGTGTTTTTTTGTCATTGCTATATAATTCACAGGAATTTTTTCGAATCTCCTGATGTCATACTCAGTGATCGCTCAAATCAACTCTTCAAGCCAAGACACTCTACTGCCAGTTTATGCCTTCGCAGTAGAGTCGCCATCAGCATCCCTGCCAAACTCGTACCTCCCTGCGACGCGATGTCATGCGGCTTCTTTATCATCGTTCTTGAAAGTGTTGTGCAAAACTCACGCGCCTACACCAGAGGCACAATCTTTCAAAAGTCCGTTCAATTACTCGGATACGCCGCGCGTTCTTCCAATTTCAGCATGAAGGACACTCGACACCGACGTCTCGGACAGAACGCCATTAAAGACAGCTATAACTTTGAGCTAGGTAAGGACTTTGTCTACCTAGGCTCCGCTATAAATTCAGACAACGACATCAGCGCTGAGACCAAACGAAGAATAACTCTTTCCAATCGCTGTTTTTTTGAGCTAAGAAGGAAATTGAGTAGCAAAGCCCTCTGTCGGAGAACATGTAAAGTGACGCCTTAAAAGACGTTAATTATCCCAGTCCTGGTCTACGGCGCAGAGGCATGGACTCTGTCAAAAGCGGATGAGATTGCTCTTGGCTGTTCTTCGGGTGATTTTCGGTCCCGTCTGCATAAACGCAGAGTGGAGGAGAAGATACAACGACAAACTGTACGAGCTGTACAGCGACATTGGCTTAGCCAGAAGAGTGAAGGTCCAACGACTTAGGTGGATGGGTCACGTAGAGCCGATGGACACAAATGCTCCGGTCCGGAAAATCTTCGAATCCCCGCAGGAGGGACAACACAATACGAGTACGATTCAAAGTGAGATACAAAGGTACGACTTGCATACTTGGGGTGAGTATTCAGATCACCGCACACTAGTTTTGTGGCATTTAGTACAGGACCCAGGCGAAGATCTTCAAGGTCCTTCAAAAAGTTCACCTTAGTCAAATGATAAAGTCCAATTGGAGGTGTGTACTATTTTGATACATGTATTACCGTCGGTCGGTAGCTTTATTAACCTGCATAAGTCGAACTTTTGTTACTCTTTAAGATTTCATCTAGTTCATGGCTTGATCCTGTAAGGAAACCAATATTCCATGACGCCATTTTTAGTACCTTCTTATTTTCTCTTACGTTTATTTTGCTGTGATCGTAACTCAATGATGTAACAAAAATGTTCTACAGCAGATATGAATATATTTTTGGAAGCTCACGCGTGTATCTACATACATGTAGATATATATTTACTAAATTAACCCATTGAATTACATATAAGAAAAATCAAACATAAATATAACTAAATTGAAAATTGCAAAAGTAAACTTTATTTAGATGACACAATGTATAGATTCACTTAATAAGTTGTTTATCCAAGACGGATGAGGTCGCGTACCCATACATAAGTTACGCACCATAAAACAAGAAAAGCGACACTTTCAAAGGACCTGTCATTGTTCTCCGTTCTTCTTTTTTATGTTGCCCTCGAGTAAATACAGGTAAATGTACCGAGAAAAGAAAACAAAGAACCCAGCGAATGTGATTTATCATTTCCCTGTGAATGCGGCGAAGAACGAGAGAAAGGTGGTGAAAATTAAATCGAATAAATAAATAATGTTAGCATTATGGGGTTTCACGGCTTTGAAGGAACACAAGGAATTCGAGGAGACTGACTTGTAATCCCATTAAATTTTCAACAAAAGTGTAATTGAGATTAATTGAGGTATTCAATGTAAACGTTTCAAAAGAATTCAATTTGTGTGTTTTCTTTTTGGTTGGCATTGCTATTTTGATAAAAGGTACGGCTGAGGTGTTTTTAGGAGACAAAGGTGGACGTGAAGTTTACATCGATCTAAGGAGCGAACGCCGAGTTGCACTGTGACCTGTAAATTCTTGGCCCCATAAGACCTACGATGGAGAAATTAAACCAACCAACCCTTCCTTCAACATACAGTAAAAAAAAAAATTTAAAGCACATACAACTCAAGCAATTAAAGTGTTAAAGCATTTCCTTCCATATTTTCCAAAGAATTATAATTAAAATTTAACGTATCAACAAAAATAAGAATAAAAAAACGTATTCACCTCGTCGTCGCCGTTGATTGTGCTGACCTTCCTCTGAAGTGTTTTGTAAACAGCCGGCACGCCATTGCCCTGAAACAAAGTTCAAATTATTAATGCAACTATAATAAAAGCTTGTTGAATGCTTAACGCTTTAATTATAATATGCAAATTGAAAGTAATTTTCAGGCAATTGCCTCAAGCCAGCCAGTGACTTGAGTGCTCCTCGAAACGAGCTGCGGCAATGTGTCTTTTTAAAGCGTTTTCCACGAAATTACTTGGAGCGATTTCGATTTTTTTTCTTTGAAACACTTGTTGCGTGAGATCCCTGATTCAGGAGACATCTGATGACTTTGATGGTGTGGTTTATTGTAAAGTTGAAATATGATACAGTAGGCAGGTCCTTGATGATGGAGACAATAGGAATGATGGCAACAACCTTAGTGATATTGGCTATGGCTACAATAATAATAGCAAACTTTGAAGGTGAGGGTGTCTGTCCGCACCTGGAGGCAGACAGACTTCGACTGCAGGAGGTAGATTAATACGTACTGTGCACCTGATTAAAAACACGAAAAGGCAGAGTGTTGAGCTTCTACATAAAGTCTTTTGTGCTCCATTTCACCTAATCAAGAAATCTCTAGTTTATTTAAGGGGCCGTCATGTATATGCAACAAAACCGGAAGCACATATAGTGGTTCCCCAAAAAAAGTAGAGGGCTGGTCGCGAGCTACATACATGAGCAAAGGAGGCGGGAGGAACTTCGGCTTATTTAAGAAAAAGAAAGAGCACCAGAAGAAAGTGGTCAAAGACATTGAGAAACTACATACATATATTCCTGCCCATCTCACTTAACGAAGTGTAGATAGCAAAATCCAAAAGGCTGCAGGATCTGCCCGGCTGCTTACCGGGCGAGCTGTTTAAAACAGCTGGAGAGCCTACGTAAGTTAGGCAGTAAGGCCTAGACTCTGTATAAAACCTTAGTCATCCCACTCCTGCTTTATGGAGCTAAGTCGAAGGCGGTTGAAGGTATCCTTGGTCATTTTAAATGAAACCTTCTTTGTAGGACATTCTGTCAAGTTTACGTTGATGTTCTTTGAAGGAAAAGATTAAATGAGCTGTTTAGTGATACCAAAATAGTCAGGAAACTGTATATTTTAAGATGTATAGGACATGTAGAGTGAATGAAGGGAAAAGTTTCGAATCCAGAGAATGACTTCTCACAAGGTTCACGCACAAACAAGAGGGAATAAGGCAAAACAATTTCAAAGCTACACAGGAGCCACCTCGCCTAAGGTGATGCACACAAGTAAAGGGTTTTCCAATAGGGACGGGTAGATTTTGACAGTTCCTGGCGGCCATGTTGTTTCATCTGTTGTTCATTTTTCCCGATTTTTATTTTTCAGACACTAAAGACAAATCACCATCGCATGTAACAGTGTCGAACGTGTGTTCGTTGACTGGGTTCTGGAGCAGTTGAAAAAAAAAAAAATAGTTGGCACGACAGCTCGGGATGAACCTGCAAGGACTAGGTTCTCATAACCATTCATTTTTCGTACGAATGGAAGGGACCCATAATTTTTTGCCGACTTTGAACGGCGAATTGAGAAGCTCTTTCATGACAAATTATACTCCCGGAGGCTTGTCAGACCTCGGCGAGAGGTGGTGCTTCAAAAAATGTTCGATGGACATGGCTGGAGCAGTTTGAAGCGGACCCCGATTTTAGCAAAATTATCTTCAGCCACGAGGCCCATTTTTGGACGAACGGGTACGTCAATAAGCAAAATTGCCGGATTTGGGACGATAAAAATCCAAACAAAGTCCAACAAATGGCAATGAATCCGCAGAAAGTCACTGTTTGATGTGGATTGTGGGCCGGCGGCATCATCGGTCTGTACTTCTTCAAAATCGACGATGACATTGCCATCACCATCAACAGAGAACGCTACCGATCGATGATGACAACCAATTTGTTTTCACCCAAATTGGATGATATACATGTGAACGACATGTGGCCGCAACAGGACGGCGCTACGTGCCACACAGCTGAGGCTACAATGGAAGTTCTGCACAAGCGATTTGAGGGCATTGTTATCTTACGCAGAGGCGACGTGAACGTGCCACCGAGATCGTATGGGTTGACTCCGTTAGACGTTTTTTTGTAGGGTTTCCTTACGTCGCAGGTCTATGCCAATAAGCCGCAAACGACCAGTGCCCTCAAAATGAACACAACCCGTGCCATCGCTCAAATTCAGCCTGATCTATGCGCCAGAGTCATCGAAAATTGGACCAATCGGATGCGCGCCACCCAGCGAATTCAAAAACAAAAAATTCGCTACAAGGAAGATATGACCTAAATTTGTTAAGGCTAGAACCGATAGACTTCTGCAGATCTATCCCTATATACCCTTATGGGAGTGATCACAGGGCATAATACGCGGCAGTACCATATGAAAAACCGTCGTATTACAGAAAAGAAATAAGTTCTTCGGACGGCACTTTTTCGAGGACATTGAAGAATTATCCGATACACAGGTGGACCAAATAATGAGATTCATCAAATCCACTGTTTGGTTTGTATCACAGACCTAGTAGTTTGGTCATGTAGTACTAAAATCCATATATATGCATCCAATTAAAAACCCCAACGGGTATCACAATGGGTCTGAACTGACCTGACAAGTGAATTCGTCACCAACTGTGGAGCCATTGATGTACTTGAACTACAGAAACATCACAATAGACCAATTTGTGGCCACGATTATTAGCCCCTAATCCCAGATCCCACCCAAACTTTTAATAGAACAAGAGTCAGTAAGTAAGGCTAAGACAAGTGCCATTTCTAACCGAAGGATGTATGTGACGGGTTTCATATTCCATTGCAATTCAGAAATAAATCTCACACTCCAATGGCAACATGTCCTCCACCATCACATTCAACGAACCATCTCCTCATCCAGCTAAAGGACAACTATTATGGAAATGTATTTCCCAAAGCTTAAACATTTCCACTTAAATCCGTTTCACTTTCCCATTAAAGGAACAATAGGGCAACTTTGCCGTGACGCCTTCTATTGTGTGCCTCGAACAAAGCAAATATATTTTCCATTCAAAAGAAACCCGCAGCATGGTTTTAATGCTCGTATTTAACATTCTCCATTGAAACAAACTAATTAACACATTCATGGAGGGAGGACGCGAATGCGCTCGTAGTTTCTTTTCAATTTTACTGCACATGGTCCATTTAGTGATGGAACCGGACATTGTATAGTCTGAATGCAGTTCGATGAGTTTCCGTTCAGAGGTTTACCTGTGTCTTTTCGTATCGTGCATGGCACAGTCACGTACGGGAAAACAAACCAAACTCCGCTAATTACCCTCTCGATAGAAGCACCTCATCCACAGTTCGCAAGAAAAGGCAAATAATACTTGAAAATAAAGACACAAGTTCTCAAAGTTTTCACCCCACAGAACCCTTATCTTTTCCTGGAAAAAAGTTACGGCGAAAAACGCTCTCTAATTCCTTATCGGGGATTCAAACTTGCTGATACACCCACTCCAGAACTTTGTCGAAGAAAACAAAGTCATAGACACGATTTGCATACAAAAAATGATTCCACCCCAAACCAAAATCTAATTGAAATCTCATCACGTACGGGACTTGAAGGACACGGTTTGTTTCATGTTTTTTTTTTTTATTATAGCCGTCCGAGTGTGTTTATGTACCTCTGAGGACACACCCTGAAGGCTGTGACAAAGTCTATTGTCTGTATTATCAGTCTGTCGACCTTGCTTGTTTGCATTTTGTCACCCAGGGACAGATGTAAACAGTCTAGATTGCCTTGATACATTTTAATGGAAAAGCTTTAGATAAGCAAACGTGTTTGAAAAGCCAGCCGGCCTTAAGGGCTTACGCAGCGAAATGATTGGCATAAAAGGGACGGGCATGTGGAAACAATACGCGTCATTAATTCATTTATTTAATCCAGACAATAATCCAGAAAATAGTAAAGTAAGACTCCTTGGTCCTTGATTTGTGGTGTTGGATTACGTTCCAACAAATCACCAAAAAGTTAATACACTCCGATATCGCAGTCAATGTATTTCTTTCAATTGCTAAATTCCTCTTAAACATTTCCTATATCCACAGTCGAGACTTTCTGTGTGTGCATTTACAATTGACCCGTGAACACACCCTAAACTAGATTAACTTGAATTTATTATCCTGCTTCCATTGAAACAGACCACACCACAGCACACCATTGGAGGATTTATTCAAAAACAAATGTTAGTGGATAGAACTTCCATTATAGGTTTCACTAGTGTAAACAAAAAACAAAAAAGAGTTTCTCCCTATCCCGATGGATAAAACAGAGTTAATTTTGCCAGGTTTCCGAACGCCACAGTGGTTTATAATTTAAATGAACTCCTAGGCATCCATATCGGAGCGGTGTTTGTTTACGAACGGATACCGGGTTCCTATTGATTTCGTTGTCGTATTTTTCAGATTTTACGAGATTTTTTTTTTTTTCTGCAACCCAACTTGCACTATAAATAACAAACATACAAGTAGCCAAAGGGACTTAGGAACCTTGTTTGGACCATGAGATGTTCAGAACTCAGAAGGGAAATTTCATGTAAATTTTGCGCAGCACAAACACGGAAGACCACCTTTCGGAGGGAGGATAAACATATAGTTTCACCGAAGCAAGGGAGAATGATAATAGCCTTGAACTTGGAAACTTTTAACTTAATAAATCTCATTACACCACACGAGTTACCGGGAATAGCATCGATAGACCTCGGGATCTTTCAGTGCGTTAACGATTAAGGGAACAACTTTCGCAAGAATTGAAAACAATACTCAGAGCTGAGTGCTGTGAACAATGTTTTCACACCTGGCACTGTAAGAATTATTGGAATTATTATTTACAGGGAATGGTCGATAAAGTGCGGGGTATTCGGAGGACACCTGAAGAAGGACTGACGAATAAACACAGCTGAAAGCTGTAATTGTAGCTACTCTAGCAGCGGAGGGAGAATAGTCTCTATATGACATAAAGATGAGGCGAGTGTAGCGTAGCATTCAACGAGACGCTGACGACTGAAACAGAATAAACAGCAAACATGTGAACCGTCTACAGAACCACTAAAGAGCTGCACGTGGTCAAAGTTACACCTAACACCTAGTGGTAATACTGCAACAAGGATCAGAGATAATTGCTCCTACACTATCCAAGCTGTTCAGCTACATCCTAGCCTTTGGATACCTATCGGCTGCGTGGCGTTAAGTCAAATATATACCTAAGGCTGGCAGAATCCCGGACTCAAGTCCCAAATTCTTCCGCCCCATCAGTCTTATGTCATTCATTCTAAAATGCATGAAAAAAATAATTGACAGACATATAAGAGGAGAAGCACTCTGCAAATCCCCCCTCTGCGATACTCAATACGCATACCAACCGGGCAAATCTACTGAGTCAGCACTCAATGACTTGGTAACCTTGGAGATATGTCTTTTCGCCTTTCTAGATATCGAGGGTGCTTTCAACTACATTTCATATGAATCCACTAAACATGCACTCAGCAATATGAACCTCTCACCAACCATAAGCAACTGGATCATGTATTGTACATGCTCAAAAGTAGGGTTATACACACCAACATCGATGATGTTGAAATATCGGCGCTCACAACTCGAGGATGTCCCCAAAGCGGGGTCTTGTAACCACTGATCTGGTCGCTCGTCATTAACAACCTACTTCGGTCCCTGAAGAACCTAGGTACCGAGGCCATCGGCTATGCAGACGACGTGGTGGTCATCGTCAGTGAAAGCGCTGTTTAGGAAGTATTGCAATACGCACTATCTGAGATACAGAAATGGTGCACCAGAGAAGGCCCCTCTGTAAACCCCAAAAAGACATCTATAGTTCTTTCTACAAAAAGAAGAAACCTAAGTCTTATAGTTCGCTCTTCCGTCTATGGCGAAACCATTCAGTTCTCGCAAGGGGTAAAGTACCTTGGGGTATTCTGTATTAGGGGCCCTAAATGCGCACTGCGACCTATGAGGTCTATTGAGGTGCCCCATATGGTTTAACCAGAGATTATATTGGGGCTTTTGATAAACCTCACAATAGCTATAACCTTATCCTGGACGGTAAATTGTCCTGGAACCCCCAAATCTACCGGACTGTTGGAAAGCCACACGAGCACTGTGGACCTGTCGCCGCATCTGTGGCAACAACTGGGGATTAAGTCCCAAAATCATGCCTTCAGAGCATGGCCATACGGAAGGTTCTAAAATGGACAGTGGATCTGGGGCTGGATTATTCGGACTGTCGTCTAGCACTAACACATCGGTCAGTCTATTCACATACTCATCGATATTCCAGGCAGAAATATTTGCCATAAACCAGTGCACAAGCTTAAACTTGCTCTCTACTTTCCGTGGCAAAACCATCTTCTCTGACAGTCGAAGTGCCATGAAAGCACTCAGCCACGATAAAATCGAAACTAGTCCTAGAGACAGCCAAATTGCTTCTATAATAGAACTGGGGGAAAAAAAAACTTGGTCGTAATACACTGGATCCCTGCTCACAAAGGCCACACCGGCAATGAAACCACGAATTCACTGGCCCAGATAAGTGCAACCATGCCCTCACTGGTCCTGAACCATCCTTTGGAGTAAACAAATCCATTTTTAAAAACTTCATGAGGGAGCAATCACTGCTCGAATCGTCTACATTGCGACCTGTAGAGATCTACTGTTCTCTTCGGAACTCGTATTGGCCAATAAGTCTTGACCTAATCCAATCATTCTGAGTAATCGGAGTATCTGGATGGGGTCCAACGATGGGAGATCAGTTTCAGAGAAAGTGTACGCTCACAGGTGTGCTCTTTTTTTGTGGATCAATGCAGTCCATAAGGAGGTGTGACGGGGTCTCCTCGGCATCACTGCAGAATCTGCATTTTCCGTTCGCTTCTTTTCCCATTTTCCTGAGATGCTCCTTGAGTTTACCTAAGAGGCCACCGGCGACTAAAACGGCATCTACACAAGCATGGCCTGTCACCGGACCCTACCTGCAGACTGCGCTTCGAGAGCGATGAAAGCGGCTTCAATCAAAGGGGCTGATTAGTTTCCTGACATCTTCTGGAGCGGACAAACTGCTCTAAACATATGGGACTGCACAATAGGCTTCTATATGACACCGCAGTGCTAGAGTGGACAAACCGCTCTCTAGTAGGTGTTTCTCTGCCTTCTTCTTCAGATGAGGATCAACTCAAGCGGTTTGAACCGATGAATTGTACTCTTATCAGGTAAAGCTGCTCGAGGCAACAATTACCTGGATAGGCGCTACAACTGCCAGTAAGGAGGAGACCACCACCGCGATTAATCCGATGGTGGAATCGTATAAAGTATTGGCAGCAGAGTAGACAAGTTTGCGTTGAAAATGTTGTTCCAAATTAAACATCAAGATTCTCCTGTTCCGCTGCGATTTTAAATCCTTGCTGTAGCCAAACTTGTGCAGGATAACGATGATGAAGATGTCATTAGAAAGCTACAAGCATTCCTTAATGTTCCTACAAATCATTTGAACGATTTTCTGACCTAACCGTGTCTCTAACGAACATCTTTACCAGAAAAAGGGTTAGGAACCAATATGCACAACCATCGAATGATGAAGTGAAATGGCAGTGGATTGGTTATATCCAGGATGTTGTAGGCTAAACTCGGGGTAGTGGTTCTCAATTCTCTCTTGAGATTTGGACGTTTGTGATACCCTTTCAGTTCGGTCTTTGTTTCTACTACAATGCCACTCCACTCATCCGACTTCCTCAGCAGTTTCACAATCCCAGCACGTCGATAACCAAGCGCACAGTTTCAAAACAGTTTGCACAATTTATAGCCAAGCTATGATATCCCTTACACTGTCCCACTTGCATAGATTAAGATACAATTCTCCAGCAAGCAGTTTCATTTACTTCTACAAGTCGTCCTGTCATATTTTACTGTCATTTGCAAAAATTTGCTTCCATTTAAAGTGCTCCCCAACGTCTAATTCCATTTGACAATCTTGAAGGAAACAACTAAACACAGACACCAGACGGAGTTACTTAATGAAAACAGCAAAAGCAGCCAACAACGCCCAGTAGGAGTCCTCAACTGTGAACATCAGAATCAGCACAAGTTGCTGGTTCTGGTTCTTAGCCTCCTCTTGCCTATTCCTTTCCTTTTTTTCTTCTTCTGTTCGTCTTGTGCTTCACCGTCGTCAACAGATGGGAAAAACCATTTTCAAATTCGCCTTAATTGAGCTGACCGACATTTCCAAGAAGATACTTTCCTGCCTTCAAACACACACACACGCACAAGGGGAGAAAAAGAGCTTTCTATCAACAAGTCATCAATCCACAAAGTGGGGATGAGAATTCACCTTACCATTTGCATGCCCATTCGAAAGACAAACATTTTGCAGCATCGGCAACAACAACGGAGGAGGTCAATTCAATTTGATGAAAGGAATCTTCAGTGCGGCTAGCAGAGGTGGAATAGTCGTCGTCAGAACTACGATGACGACAACAATATGAGCAAGCTTTCCGCAGTCACCCCCACCGTAAACCTTTTTCATTATGTTTCTCGAATTGTTCATCCTTGAAGCGGCCGGGGGTGTGAGAGATTTCTCTTGGGGTTGATACTAAGATATTCAACCGACGAAAACAATATCAAACAGGCTCCCTGAAGTCCTTTCCAATGACAGCATCTTTTGTGAAAAGAAGTTATCGCATTTTGAATTTATGCAAAGGTATGCCGAATGGAATGGGATGACTGGAGGCTTGTGTGTGTGTGTGGGTTGAAATTATCCACCTTCCTCCGGCATTCACTTGACGCAGTGTGCAGCTCCTGCATACAAATTGGACACGAAATGCATTCCGCAATTGATGATGATGCTGGGACTGCTCTACGTACCAGAGTCATCGTGGCATGTTGAAACTCTGAAGTGGGTAGGCACTAGGCATTAAGTGCATGGAGTGTGTAAGCAGATATGAGTACAACCAGATTCGACAGCATCATTTGATGGGAGTGCTATCCCGTATGTTTCGTATATGACCTCGTAATGGGTGTGGAAGAGTACTCCAGAAGTTAGTACTCGAAGATGTGAGAGGTTGTTTCGACTGATACTCTGGAGTGCGACATGTCAAGTTGGTACTTCCGGTTATCGGATATCTTTTGTCCAACGGTTTTTGCAATCCTCAACAAAGGGACTGTGCAGTAAAGGAAATCGAATGAGGAAGGATTCGCCTGAATGTGAAACTTTAATCCACTAAAACCAAATCTGTTCCTAGTCCCTGCTGGTAAGTATTTCGTCAATTGGAGGCTTGTTTATTCCGATCAGACTATGACAGATTGGTTTTCAACCGAAATAACTTCAACTCAAGTTTTACCAGCATCATACAATTTCCATCAAAGGATTAACAGTAAGACACTCCACTTTACACGACTTGGTCCTGCTCAAACGACAAAAAATTCCATTCCAACGCCTGCTGCACTTCGAGGGCATACAAGTAATGTGAGGTATTCCCTCAACTGCCAACTCAAATTCTCATTGCACTTCACCAGATACAACATCGCTTCAGTGCCACATGAGCCGTGAAAGGATTCCTTCTGTAAAACAGAAATGAGATCCAAAGTTTGCCTCCATCGGAATTTGTACACCGAGCCTTGGCTCTCATGGCATTTTAATGACAAAAAAAACTTATTTTTTACATCGCAAAAGTTTCCACCCGATATAGGAGAAAGACCGGCCTTCATCCTCCTCAAAGGATGCAATAGTTTGGTTTTTATTCAAACTTTGAGTGACAACAAATATTTCATTTAGTCGACAGGGGGAGAACAGGAATCAAGTGCCTAGGCTTCCTCCACATGCATGCATGTTCTGTTTTTTTGAGTCAAAATATATTTTGTTATCCTTAAACAATTTTTTTTGTTTAAAGACAGATGTTTGTGTCATTAATGCGAATTTCTTTTTTTACCGACAGCTTTGGCAACATGTCAGTCGGAAGGATTTAATTGAGCTGTGAATCTGTTTGATGATGATGATGATGGGTGCAGCACTTGTGTGAAAGTAGACGAATTTATCTCAATTGAAGGTATCTAGAGGGCATAACTCGTTGTAATTTAGGAAGCCTCTGGGGGTTTATATTGGTCGGCGACGTAGTGTGAATGACTTGGTGCTTGGTGAAGTGATGGATTCTTTTCTTGAGTTTTTCAATTCGTTGGGCAATTTCGATGTCATTAGGTTTTTTCTTCTTCTACGAAAAAAGGCTGATATCCTTCGGAAGGGTTTGTGAACTTTTGCATATTTTACAATCAAAGGAATTTTATGGAAGGCATTCGGCATTAGGGGCCGTGAACCCAAAGAGACCTTAGAATTTGCCAAATTCTGTTTGAAGGAAAAAAATATATGTATATTGTATCGGGTATTGAGGGCAAGATTCTAAGGCAGAGTATGAAAATTACCATCATCCAGGGTTATGCGCCGATTAAAACCGTGATAGAGGACGAAAAATACGACTTTTATATCTGAGATGGTTAATGTTTAGCCTTCGAAGGGAGGGGTCATATCCCCTTTTCTGTGGATTCTGGTTACTAGTAAATTGCTGGTGAAACTAAGATACAGTGGAATAAAAGTGGAAGCATATGCAGACGATTTAGTGCTGCTTGCTACGGGTAAATTCCTAGCCACTGTCATTGTCAGTGAACTATTACAAAGGCTCTGAACACACTAAACGTTTGAACGAAGCAATGTGGACTAGGGGTAAACCCCTTTGTTCACCAACAACAGAGCGATTCCAACTTTCACGCTTCCAATCATTGAGGGTATTTCCCTTAAACTGTCTGAAAATGCGAAATACTTAGGTCTCATACTTGACAGAAAGCTGAACTGGAAGCTGAGCTGTTGCCTTCTACACCTGTAGTAGATTCTTTGGTAAAAATTGGGAATCCAGACACAGAATAACCCTTTGGATGTACTCAGCTATCGTTAGAGCGATACTCACATTCGGAGGACTGGGCCGAATTAACAACTCGTTAACGAGTAACTCGTCATCGAAATGTGGAGATTTGGCATTACCGCTCCCAATGAGGTTAACCTATCATTGGATCACGAGTACCACTCACTCACTCGTTATCGATTGCGGTAATTCGGCCACTGGTTTGGTGGCGCGTTGCCACCAAAACCGCTTACCTCAAGGACATGATCAAGATACAGACAGTGGCTTGCATTGGAACAACCAATGCGAAGAGAACAACACCAACAACGGGGATGGAGGTAGTTCTTAACCTTTTGCCTCTAGACCTCCACATGCAGGAGATTGGAGCGAAAAGTGCTCTAAGAATCAGCCAATCTAAACACTGGAGACCAAATCCGTATGGGTATGCCCATCTGGGCGCAAATGTCAGCTCGGATTACACTGTCCCGGGCTTGGATTTTGAGAAACTCTTCTCATGGGTCTTCCCAAGCAGGGAACAGTTCCAAAATAGCGAAGTACACAGATGGTTCAAAAATGGATATAGGCATAGGAGCAGGTCTTTTCTCAGAGCAATTAGGAGCTCCATAAGACTACCGGATCGCAGCAGCGTTTTTCCTAGCAGTGACAAAAACCGCCCAACTAGTCTCAATGCTTACAATATCACGGGAGGATATTACGATTTACATTGACAGTCAGGCTGCCATTAAAACAATAGATGCTACGCAGGTAACATTGAAGCTTGTGAAGTGCTTAAGGTTCTTGGCACGCAACACAAAAGTAAGCTCTGCTGGGTCCCTGGTCATAGCGGAGTACCAGGTAATGAAAAAGCTGACGAACTGTAAAGAATGGGTTCAACCCAAGCCCGAGAGCAAGCAGACTGTACGGTCAGACCGTCACTCTGCAACCTAAGAGCGAAAATTGCAGAAAAAACCCTAATAGAAGCAAATAACAGGTGGAAGTCTCTAACCACCTGTGAAGTATCAAGAAGGTTGTGGCCAGAATATGACAAGGCAAAAATGTGCCAGATTTTACAAAAAGACAGGAGATCACTGTCAGTGCTGGTGGGAGTACTTACTGGCCACAACATGCTAAGATAGCACACAAATAAATTACGCCTGAATGATGACGATATATGCAGGGGATGCGGTGATGAGGAAATCCATGAGGACACAGCTCATTTTCTCTGTCACTGCCCATACTTCTGCCAGATAAGAAATACGATCCTAGGCTAATTCTTTTTGATCATATCGACGAACTAGCTGATGGCTCGCCATCAGAACTTCTCAAATTTGCTAGAGCGACTGGATGGTTGGCACCATCAGCAGTAGGGAATACCATGTGTATCACAATGGGTCTACATGGACCTACATAAGTGTGATGAGGCAGCCCTCATCAGCCAACAAACCAAAAATAACCTAATGTTTACAAAAATATTCTCTATGAAAAGGGAATGCCATGGGAGACTCTGCGAAGGCACAAGCAAAGAAAAATTCGTTTCGAACTTAAACCCAACAATATCTTCAGACAATCAATCGTAAATTCGTTGGCCAATTCTTTTACTTGCATCCACATCTCCTCTCACCCAGAATGAGTTTCAACTGCAATCACTTAAAAGATTCTTTTTCCATTGTCGGATTGGATAAGTTATCCTAATTTGCGCTTACAGAGCACATTCCCTTATCTCTTGTTGTTCATACAAGAATCCTCGAGAAATTGCTTGCAATTTATCGTGAAAGGATTGCATTCCAATGTGACAAGGGGTGATCCAAAGACATGGATTGATTGGGCATTACAAAATGCAGGAGACGATTATGAACGGTTTAGTAGTGCAATGGAGCACTACAAAAAATCCAACAATCCTCATTGAAAACTATCAAAGCAGTTGACAAAGAACAATGTTTCATAGAGGATATTTCCCTTCAAAAGAATGCAATTGTGCCATTCCTTGACGTCATTTTCTTTCCGAGAAATTGATTCACTTCGTCTGTCCTTTATTAAATCACAGGACATGAAAAATTAAGAATGAATTACGAGACCAGCAGGGAAGTGCTTCTAAGTTTTCTTTGGTTTTCGAATTAATTACTTAAGCTGACCAAGGATGTGGGTGAAAATCAATACTCTCAAGTGAAACAATGGCAAAAGGATTAAAATACAAACAATATTTCTTGGTTTGAAGACGAGTGTCTTTCAACGAACTGTTCAAAGTATGGTTATCATTGTGGAATTAAATTCTCTCCATTCATCCTGTGGTCCATAAGGATGTCCCTCTTTTAGATTGAACGTTCCACTCCATACACACTATGTATGGAAATGAAGGTGATATTATTCTCTTGCAGTTTGATGACTGAAATGAATTTACCAACGAGTGCAAACAGGCTATGATCCTGTCATTTTTATGTACTGGTATCTTCATATGAGATATTTATTGGGTTGGACTAATTTAAATTCCATAACAAGGGTATGTAAGGTTATCTATACGATGAGAGTGGAATGGTAGAATTTCAAAGATTTTTACACTTCTCCTCCCTCTTATGTATGCAAGGACTAAGGAAAGAAATTCTTATTCATTATCTTTTTAGGGCTGAGATGTGCAAGAGGTTTTCATCCGTTATATTCTCGAATCCATCCTCATGATTGGTGGTCGCCATGGCTCAGCAAGCTACAAAGGTTTGAGCCCCAGCCGTATCTACCGAGAATTTTTCGTGAAACCACCTCCCGTCTGGGAGCGCAAACTTCCGAGAGTATATCTTTGTGGATTTCTTCTTTCTATCCGTGCAAAAAATGTAACACGGACAACATGAATGGTTTCGAGGAGCTAGTCCCTTGACCTCGATAAGCTTGATATGCGTGCATGCCTCCACAGAATAGATAGACGACGACACCAAAGACAGGTACTATGAGCTCTTAGATAAGACATACGAGTAGTGTCCTAGCTACGACATTAAAATTGTCCTAGGCGATTTTAATGCAAAGACCGGAAAAAGGGGGATTCCTTGGTAGTACTTTCGGAGAGTATAGCCTACATGACACAACCTCCAAAAACGAATTTAGGCTGATCGACTTTGCTTCAGGGCGGAACGTTATCGTAGCTAGTACGCGATTTCCGCATCTCGATATTCACAAAGGAACATGGAGATCTCCTGATCAATCAACCGTCAACCAGATTGACCACATTGCGATCGACGCAAGGTACTCCCCCAGTATTACGGATGTCCGAATGTTCCGAGGGGCTAACATTGGCTCGGATCACTACCTTTTTGTAGCCAAGGTACGGCTGTGGATATTCCAAAAACCTTCAAGACAAGGAAATACTGTGAGGAAGTTCGACGTCAGACGGCTACAATCGCAAGAGATCACCAGATCCTTTTCCCACCGAGTCTCTCCGCCACCAGCATCAAATATTGAAGAACAGTGGCAACATTGCCAAAAAGCCATCAGGGATGTCGTCTCTGACGTACCAGTGATTTGACGACGAGTACCGGCAAGCACATGCAGCGAAACAAGAGGCATACAAAGCGGTGCTGCACAGAACGACCAGAGCTGCTCGCGAGCTCTACGAGCAGAAGAGGAGAAACGAACACCGGTTTTTCAGAAGGAAAAAGAAAGAGCATGAGAAGCGCGCGATCGAGGAAATCGAGGGGAATAAGGTTTCACCAAAGGGCAAAAAATAACTTGTCAAGGCTACAGAGCTTGAACCGAAACCTGCACGGATGAACAAGGGAACATCGTAGTAGAATCGCAGTCGATGCTGTGGATATGGAAAAACAAGTTCTGCAGACTGTTTAACGGCGACGATGAACCAAATTTCGCTGTCAGGCAGAATAAACCATTCAACGTGGACGACGAAAACCAACAATTCCGTCCACTCGACCTAGACGAAGTGAAGATAGCCATATTTGAGCTTAAGTCCAACAAAGCTGCTGGAGCTAAAGGCCTGGTTTCCGAACTGTTCAAAGCGGCAGGCAATGACATGGTAAGGAGCATGCACCAACTCATTTGTAAAATATGCTCGGAGGAAATTATGACTAATAAATGGAACCAAAGCATTGTTTGACCGATTCTCAAGAAATAAGGCCCTCTGAAGTCGCCTACAAGATTTTATCTACCGTGTTGTGTGAACACTGTAAGCCGTTCGTCAACAACCTGATCGCTCCATATCCGTGTGGGTTCTGGCCAGGAAAGTTCACCATCGGCCAAATATTCACACTGCGGCAGATCTTGGAGAAAACCCAGGAACTTCAAGTCGATACCTCAATCATCGATTTTAAGGCCGCGTACGACAGCATCTATAGAGACGAGCTATACAGAGCCATGTCTAGTTTTGGCATCCCTGCCAAACTCGTCCGGTTGTGCAGGATATCGACGGAGAATGCGCGCTGCTTCATCAAGTTCGGTCAAGACCTGACCGAGACCTTTGATGTCAAAAAAGGATTTAGACAAGGCGACGCGATGTCATGCGACTTCTTCAACATCGTTCTTGAAAGAGTTGTGCAAAACTTGCGCGCCAATACCAGAGGCACAATCTTTCAAAAGTCCGTCCAATTACTCGTATACGCAGACGATATTGACATAATCGGAAGAACGCAGTGTGATGTTACCTCCTCGTTCGTGAGTATTGAGATGGAGGTGGCGAAGATGGGTTTAGCGATCAATGAGGGCAAGACGAAGTATATGCTGTCAACAAACAAGGACACCCAACACCGCTGTAAGTTCAGGCAACGACACCCGCGCTGAGATTAAACGAAGAATAACTCTTGCCAATCGCTGTTTCTTTCGGCTAAGAAGGCAATTCAGTAGCAAAGCCCTCTCTCGAACAACTAAGGTGACCCTGTATAAGACCTAAGTCGTTCCAGTCCTGCTCTACGGCGCAGAGGCATTGACTCTGTGAAAAGCGGATGAGGTTGCTTTGGCTTTTTCGAGATAAAAATTCTTCGGGTGATTTTCGCTTCCGTCAGCGTAGACAGTGAATGGAGGAGGAGATACAACGAGGAACTGTGCGGGCTGTACAGCGCAATCAGCTTAGCCAGAAGAGTGAAGGTCCAAAGACTTAGGTGGCTGGGTCATGTAGAGCGGATGGACACGGATGCTCCGGCATGCAAAATCTTCAAATCCACACCCGTTGTTTTACGTTGCAGTAGAGGAAGACGGCGACTCAAGAAAGAAGGGGACCTTAACCAACTTGGCGTGCGAAACTGGAGGCAGCTGGCTAGAGATCGAGCTAGCTAGAGACGCTTGTTGGTTAAGACCCAGGTCCATCCCGGACTGTAGCGCCACCTTTATTAAGTAAGTAAGTCTCTTGACCCATCGCGGGCTATCGCGTCCTATAATCTGCAGATAGTCTATTCTAAGTTTTTCTCGATCTCAACTTGAATCGCACAAATTTCTTGAAAACTGGTTAAGCTGATTTGAGGTTCTAGAAGCTACTCATTCATTTCGTTGATGAAATCGAAAAGTTTTATATCAAATTGATGTGTCAGAGATTTATCGTAGCATGCCAGGAGATGGTGCTGTAAAAAGCGCTTGTTTAGTCATTACTTGACTTCAAGCCGACAAAACTTCTTGCACCATCAGACACTACACTGAGCACTTTTTGCAAACAAATTTGCACGTCTGTCAATCATAGGTTCCTTAAAAGCCCACATGCATACTTTTAGCCGTCCATTTCACATGCCCATCCACCCCGCCCTTATTCACGTTGGTGAAAATTCTCCATAAGAAATAGTTTTCCCGAAACCTCCAATTTCTGGCGCTGCCAAAACTTTTCCTTTTACACTTTTACACAGCAACTGACAAAGTCAAGTTTTTCAATTTCCAAAGCACCATTGGGCGCAAACTAGAGGTCTCACTTCGTTTCAGCTATCGGTGGCTTCTTTGAAGGTCTACAGTTATTCCTTAAAGTTGTGCGCATCCTTTCACCTCTGTTACACGCATCAATGGACGGACAAGGTTGCGATAACTGGCAAAAGAAAACTAGTTATTGACGGGCGGTTGTAAAGTTTAAAAACTCTTGCCTGTACATTTTCATTCCTTTGACCAACTGAAAAGTAAACGGAGAGGACTCACATTTCCATGTACCCTTTTCAGAAATAGTCAAATTTCGTGACCAAAATATTCCAAGTTTTTCCATCAAGCATCAATGTCAACCCACATCTGTCAATGACGTCTAAAGGTCTTCAGCGATAACTACATGCTAATGGGTTTCGGTCGACGACGTTAGTTCGCAAAATTGATTCGAACGCTATACGATATGGTTTAAGTCAAATTACACCTAGCATGGCTGGTCCCCCTTAATCACATGATGGATGGTTTAATCCAGCCCTAGTCCTGCGTGGGAAGTCCTTTTACACACGCAATTGAACTCTATAGTGAACACTGCACAGGGATACTTATACTCTGTGTGGATCCCTGATCCTGCATGTTGAATGCTGTGGCACAATATTTTGCGTAGTATTGACATGTAGTGAAAATCAATAAGGAAATCCTGTCATAGTTCAATGAATTCCAGCTTCCATTACACCCCAGTTGCTGGTAGCTATCTCTCATGTAGCACTCTTGACCCAAAAAAGGAAAATTTCTGCAAAATTGATTACCGCCGGCCTGGAAAGGC
Source organism: Matsumyia berberina (assembly GCA_917880715.2). Lineage (NCBI taxonomy): Eukaryota > Metazoa > Arthropoda > Insecta > Diptera > Syrphidae > Matsumyia > Matsumyia berberina. The sequence continues at coordinate 54,604,319 of OU862870.1, forward strand.
GTTGATTCTGATGATGGTGTAACAATTTGCATACGCACCCCTTCATGTGTTTGTGTGTGATGGTGATTAAAAGCAAATATCCTAAATATTTTGCAATGACTTTTAACGACAACGACTATGACTACGACAACGACTATGACTGCGGCAACGACGATGACAGATAGAAAACGACCGAAAGAGAGAGAAGGAAAAATTAAAACCATTCGGAGAGGTGTTTCCAAAATATTTATTTGATGAAGGGATGTCTGCGGTGCGATATCCATTACACAAGGATCTGCACCCAGCATTTAGCACCCAGCATCAGAGCTTGTAATGGGCGCCTATTAATGTAATGTAGGTGTGTGTGCTTGCACATGATTAGGCACGGCCATGCATGCATCCTGAATGTGTGTGGTGTGAATTAAGGATTTGATGTGGCAACGAAGTGCTTCCACAGATTGTGTACACTTAATCCGAACTGAGAAGAGCCAAAGGAAGGATTTTCGGGAACCAGTGCTTTTTGGTTTAATGCCATTGCTGGCCCCTGAGGATGGGAATTTAATTATTTTTAACTCGTTTTCTTGGTGATAATATTTAATTTCTGGACATTTTCATAGGCTTTGCGTAATATGAAGTGCGGAAATTTAATATTAAACGCTGCCTCATCAACTTTTAATGCGTTAGGATTCTCCTACAATGATATCTGGGGTATTTTGTCGGCTTTATTGCATAGAGAGGTAAAAATGCGAAGCCGTTTTCATACAGTCGCCTCTGGACATGGAACTCATGTGGCTCACATATCCTCTAGCTAAGAAAAAGACTGGACATAGAGGAATTTATTAGTCAATAGATAGTCTCCATGTTCAGAACAAGAATCACTCAGGCAACACTTGGTAACAGTCACTCAACCAAATTCGCCCACAGAGGAACACCACAGGGTGGAGTCATTTCTCCTCTTCTCCTTTGTTATGAACAAATTTCTCATAAGACTAGACAAAGAAAGGGTCAAGGTGGTTGCGTATACGGATGACATGGTGATACTAGTGTCAGGGATGTTTCTGTCTCTGATGACTGAAAACATGGAGGCAGCTCTAGACAAGGTAAACACCTGTGGCCTTGGTGTAAGCCCGAGCAAAACTGAAGTGATGCTATTCAATACGAAAACCAACATTTCTGACTTCACCTTTCCCCGTCTTAATGATCTGCCACTCACACTATCCACCAGCGCTAGGTATCTGGATATCATGCTTGACCCAAAGCTTAACTGGAAGTAAAATATTGAACCCAGAGTATAGAAGGCATGTGTAGCCGTCTATGCCTGCAGTAAAACCTTTGGAAAGAAGTGACGACTTCAACCAAAGATGACCTTGTGGATGTTCACAGCTGTACTGCCTCCAATTCTCACCTACGGGTCGCTAGTATGGTGGCCTGCGCTGAGCAAAAGCTACAACTTTACAAAACTTAAAAGGCTCCAAAGCGAGTATAGTCCACAGCGAGTATAGGCACCACGGGCGCATTGAGGTCGGCTCCAATGGTTGCCCTTGCTGTGCTCCTGCATCTTTTGCCTTTAGACTTACACACAGAGGCAGCAGCGCAATCAGCAACATCCTGGACTCGCTACAAAACGGCATGATCACGGTTCCAACCGACTACATCACACCCAAACTTAACTTTAGGAGAAACTTCCACGTGGCATTCTCCACCAGAGCACAGTGAAAGAAAAATGAAGTGGTAAAGAACACGTTCATCTACACCGACGACGGATCAGAGATGAACTGCTATGTGGGGGCCGGTGTCTACTCGGAATCACTAAAAATAGCAAGATCATACCGCCTGCTGGATTTCGCCAGTGTCCTCCAGGCGGAACTACTGGCAATCCGAGAGGCTTGCACGCAACTCGGGTGTGACAGATCATACAAACAAAACATTGCCATCCCCATAGATAGCCAAGCCGCTTTCAAGGCCATTGACTCGGCTACCATATCCTCCAAACTGATGCTTGAGTGCCGGAACGAGCTTGCCCGTTTGGGCGAACAGTTCAGGGTCACACTGCTCTGGGTTCCAGGGCACAGCGACATAACAGGAAACATCTCTACACGGCTTACTCGCGGCAAGGATCCACACCCCGTTAGGAGCGGTTAAGCGACAAATCCACTAACACTTCCTGCGGAAGGCACTTGCAAGAGCCAGACTACGTGCACTGAACCAACCATTCTTCCACGACCTCAGCGATATCTCGGGTAAAAGGATACAAGATCTTATTCGCTTTTTAAACTCCACAGGCTGGATTTAGGCACTCCCGGCCGTCTCACACAACTAGGTCACAAGAGTCGTGGTAGCAAAGAGGCACATCCTAGTGCTAATTATGTTCAGTGGAACCTTCACGTCTGACTAACTACCTAAGAAAAAAACTGGCGCCACAGCCCCAGTTGCTCCTTCTCTCCGTCCCTACAGAAGTGTTTGACAAGCGATCCCCAGTTGGTGCTGATCTGCGACTGCTTCAACAGGATCAAATCATTGGATTGCTTTTGATCTAGCCTCGACCAGATCGGTCTGGAGTTTTGTCGCGTTGGAGTCATATCTTCTTTTCATCATCAGTTGGTTTTCTTGATTGTATCTAGTGAGCTTCTCAGCAATTTTCTGGAACGCTTCTATGGCCAGGTAAGCCAGGAGTACAAGGCAAATCCCTGGTTTGATTCTGAATGTGCACAGGCAAACACGACTGTCGATAAGTCGACGCTCCAAGAAAGGAGTTGGTCTTTAAGTTTTCTCGTAGAAAAGAAGTAATGAAATACAAAAAGGAGGAGACGCAGAGCAGAGATCCACAGATGCTGAAAGACTGTTTGGGAACAAAGCGAATAGCCACCGGGACCCTTGTGAATATTGAAACAGAATCGCTTTAGGAAGAATAATAGGGAGAGATCACATCGAAAAGAACTAAGGAAACCCTCATTACCACCGTCTGGTGCTGAAGCATGGACTCTGGTTTCAAATATTTGGAGCTTGACCTTCCGCTAAGAAAGATGAATTTAAGGCAAAGCAGAGCCCATTTCCAAATGTGTTTGCTAGAGTCGACCGCTTTTAAAAATTTCATGCAGAAAATAATGAAAAAATAAATCAAAAGTAAACCATCTGCAAGGAGCAAACAACAAAGATCAACAAATTCCCAAACAAAAGGAACCCAACTTTCCTCCCATTCCTTTATTCGACTTCCTTTTGTTGCATTTAAGATCCGAAAACCCTTCATAAAAATGTCTGTTTGGCAAGTGCTTTCATTTTTAATTAACAACGTCTCCTCTTTCACAGTAAATAAATCGCTCAACGGATAAGGAAATTGATTAAACCCCTCATTGTTGGCTCTAAATTTCGACAAAAAAAAAAGGCGAGCACATCCGTTCAACACCAACACAATCCCAAATCCAACCATCTGTTTGCACAAATCACTAAATCGTTTAAGGAGCAAATAAAATTCCATCAGCGTAAGTTTTTTTTTTTCTACTTGGCTTCTTTGGCGAAGGATATTCACACAAACAAAGTTACGTCCAAGTCCTTGGAAAACACTCTCATACACTCGAATGTTGACAGTTAAACTCCTTCGCACCCAGTACTGGGGAAAATAAATTTAAAATTTTATTGGAACAACAATAAAATTTCATGACCGGAAAAGTTATGTATGTGTGGCTGTGGATGTCCTTTATGCGATTTTTCTATCAATCTCCAATGATGAACACTTTTCACTTAGGATTTACTTTGGTATTGGAAAACATTTAGTTGGTTACGCGTGCCAAGGACACTGTCTCAATGAAGTGGCAGACACTCGGAAACTGTGGAGCGTGGGTGTGTTTTTCTTTCGGAAAATGCTTTGACAAGTTGGTGTTGATAATACGAGAGGACGCACATGTCAGAGCGCCTGGAAACATCAAACAATGTCCTTTGAAATGATGACACAGGCCACAGTGACTAACAAACCAAGCTGGACGGTCCTGCTTTTGATTAAGGAGGTGTAAGTTAAGTGTGACCGCTTTTAGACCGGTCAGTACTTCAAATCTAAAAGCGCCCACAACCCGTGACTTGTTTTCGATTTAAAGTGGAAAAACCTTTTTGACAAAGCAGTGCATAAAGTTATCTAAGCTCATGTCACTTGAAATGACTAACGGCCACCCACGGTCATTGAACATACATCGAAGGGGCTAGAAGAGGAGTAACCAGCTTCCGAGAGTAGAATTCGTCAAAAAGAAGTTTCTCAATTCGGTGTTTGAAGTCCACAATAAATTGTATGACCACATAAAAGGTTGCAAAACAAAACGGTCTAGGAGTCAATCCGCAGAGGACAGAGCTAGTTTCGTTCACTAGAAAAGGAAGATACCCAGTTTTACTTTGCCAAAGCTGGACGGTATTACAATAGATCTCTCATCCGAAGCGAAATATCTCGGCGTCATTCTTGGCTCCAAGCTAACTTAAAAAAGGAATGCCGAAGACAGGATGAGGAAAGGGATGACTGCACTCTACGCATTCAAGAGGACGTTTGGGAAAACGTATTATTCATTGAATATACACAGCAATTATAAGACCTATCATCACCTATGGGTGCTTAGTATGGTGGAGTGCAACAAAGATCAAGAGCCATCTTAACGAACTCTATAAAGAAGTTCACCGCAAGCAGGTTTGGACATGATCCTTCATCTCCACCCTCTATACCTCTTCATAAAAGGTGCTGCCGCAGAAGGTGCACTCAGACTGAGAGAATCCAACCTGTGGAAGCAGACCACCTACGGACACGGGAAGATACTAAACGAAATATAACTCCGAAAGACTCACAGTCACATCGGACTATCTGACCCCCAATTATGACTTTAACACTGATTTTCCTATTCTATTTCCAACCCGATTGGACTGGGAGTTAAACATTGTAATCAAAGACCACGAAATCGCGATTTACACTGACGGTTCAAAAATGGAAACACGAACAGGAGCCGGATTCTACTTGGAAACCCTACAGAAACAGAAATCTTTTAGTTTGCCAGAAACCTGTAGCGTCTTCCAAGTCGAGATCCTGGCAATAGAAAAAGCTGCAGGCTGCATAAGAGTTTGTCACCTTTCCTCATCGAATTTTACCATCTTCATTGACAGTCAAGCAGCTTTAAATCAAAGGTAGTCAAGAATTGTCGAGAATCGCTGATGCCAATAAGGCACCATATAGTCAAACTCTGCTGGGTTTCTGGATATAAGGACATAGAGGGAACGAAAAGGTCGATAAATTGGCAAGATTGGGGTCAGCTACGAACATCGACACACTTATAATGCCACCGATAGGGAGATTGCATGGGATAATAGACAGCATGGTAGAAAAAGAAGCTAACTCCTTCTGGTTAGCCAGAGAGGATTGCGCCACCTCTCGGACGCTATGGTGCCTTCTAGCACTGGACAGATCGTCTATCCACATGCTCACTGGAGTTATCACATGACACTGCGCCATCAGAGTCATGCCCCGCAAGTGGAAATTCGAGTCCAACGATTTATGCAGAAGCTGCGGAGATGAAGAGGAGGTAGAATCAATCCAACATCTGCTGTGCCACTGCTCCGCCCTGCAAGAATGATCAAGGTATCAAGGTTCTTTGCAAGCATAGCAGAGGTTACAGAGTTACAGTTAACGGACCTAAAGAGTACTAACTGGTTTACAAAACATACAACAATAGGATAGGTGCTTAGGTTGTCCCAGGATCCATATTCCTATTCCCACAACATTAAAAGGGTACTGGACCTACGAGTCACCGAGTGACAGTGATGAGGCCTATCCATCACGTACCCTACGAAACCTAACCTTACCTTATGGTTGCGAGAAGCTAGGCATTGGCCCACTATAAGCTGTGGTGCCCATTCTGTTTACGGTGATCGGCTTCGAATAAGGAGATTCAACAACGAACTATAATAGCATCGACCTAGGCAAAGACTGTCCATTGAAGATTTGAGAATAGATATCAAAGTTTCGGCCCGCAGAGTCTTCGAGTCATGCCTGGAGGGACAACATATTAAAACTTTGACTGCCATGTCGCACTTTCTCGTGTGACGTCTTATAATTTCAGAGGTGTCGCGTCGCACATTTTCGTGCGACAACTAATACTTCAGCTCGGGCTATGGCTTGGGGTGAATCAATCTAACTTGGCAGTCAAAGTGTTAGAAGAAAACCTCGTCTAAAGTAGCGTGGGCAAGTAAAAGAAAACGTGAACTGACTAGAAGTGCGCAACTTAGCTTAGGACCAAACTTACCGGGAAGATTTGTTGGTTGAGGCCTAGGCTCACCCTGAACTGCAGCGCTACCTAAGTAGATGACTGTGCCATGATAGAAGTTCTCAACATAACGCGGAAGACTCTCAAATGGGTCAAACAAAGCCATCTTCTCCTCTGTCAGGATCCACAGCGACGAACTACAAACTCAAGATGTTGAGACTAATTGGAAACTTTGATGCGATTAGAACTGTCGGCTATTCACTGATTGATTTGTTGTGCACCGAACTGTAGAGTTGCTAACTGGGGCGACAGGCTACATCATCTAAATAGGATGAATCTTTTTCAACAAGTGACGACAACATTGTACGAACATCTGGAAGATGGCATCGAAGAAGAAAATGACTAAATGCGACATGGATAAGCACGATAAATAAGGACCCAAGTGATCATTACTGAGGACAGACGATCCTGGAGACTTAGGACAAGGAGAGCCGACCTCAAATTGATTGGACTCAAAGCTAGGGGCCCATCAACGTCGAAAGGAGTCAGGAAAAAATTGTATAGAAATTCAGAAGCCCTCTCCGACTTTGAGTACTCGTGGAAAAGTCACGAAAAAAGACCCAATGTCTATTGCAACATATCTCTCTAAATGCCATACTCATCAAGGGTTTCTTCGATAAGATGAAATTATTACTCCATAATGAACAACTTTGAGCTGACACCGCACGGACAACCCTGGTTCCTACAAGGGAAGTACATAAGCACCTTCAATAGGCAAGACGTCATGATTAAACAACACGTGTCTCCATCAAGAAGTAACAGTAAATGAAATGACCACCAGTATTTTGATCACAAATTCAAAAAGTGTAAACCCAGTTAAAGGGCTTCAAGCCCTTCCTCCAAGTTCAACCATTATCCTTAATCATGTTCACAGTTTGCTTAACCTAATCGATCCGGATGTTCAGGTGACCCCAAAGATGGGTCGTGTCTCTATATGGATAGGACCCAGATGTTGTGCCATCAATTCCGATACCTTTTCCCAATGGGGTTCCATCCAAATATGGTTTCTTTTGGAATGATGGATGCTCCACTATGAGTCCATTATTCAAGGAAAAATGATTGAAATATCCTCATATGTTAGATACCACACACTATCGAGATACAAATTTGGCACGTTTTGCAATATTTTATGACGGTTGCTGTGCTGGAGCGTGTTTTGTTGGATTTTTGCTTATTCGGGTCATGGGTTTTGTTTCTGTGCCGGGGTATTCCGTCGTTCGCATTATGGAATAGCTGGTAGTAGTACTTAATCTAAGACGTTGTGACATGGTGACATATATTTCCTTGGGAAAATCCACTCACGCTGAGGCTGAGGTCTGATGAAAGGAAAAATGAATAATTTGTCATGCCTGAGGGATGTAATCAGATCGATGCCGGAAGAGAAAGGGACAAGGATAAATGGTTCAGCTAATGAGGTCGGGGTAAACTGGCTCTTTTCTCTGGTGGTGTCAAAGGGCGGCTACCGATGCCAGTGCAAACGACGGTCAAGGTAAACAATCTAAACACCACTAATCTTAGCTTCCACTCTAATCCGGTACAAGTCCATCTTTTCCATTTTTTACGTGCGAACCGTTTAAACGGCGAGTAAAAGATTATGAAGAGTTATGGTCGCACGGGAATCCGAAAGGATATCAGCGCAATGCATCACAGCACATGGAGCAGGAACAATGTTTCAAGCGGCTTTGTATTGTGTGTTTTTGCAAACATTTGTTGTGAAGGAAAACAATAACTCGGCATGAAATTGACAACACGCGGGGCGTCCTCCATTGTTTCCATTTTTAAAGCTTCGGTAGATCTGTACAGGATGCCAATGCAATGGCAATTCTCAGTTGGGGCGTTTTAAAGGTCTATGGGGAATATTGACTGATGGTCAATTCCAAATGGATTTGGCCAGAAAACCATTGGAATTGAAGTGTGGTGATTGGTTAAAATTTATGACTAGGGTCGCTGCTAATGGGCAGAGGACTTAATGCCGATCGGACTGCTTCCTGATTTCATCACAAATGCCAGAGTAAACATTTCTTTAGGCATCAACTCCCTATCAGGAGTACCCACTTCAAAGAAATCCCTATGTATGCACTGCTCAAGCAATAGCCATTGAGTTGGCATTAGAAACCTCTTCCAACATAAATAACAAATTAAAGCCGAGCCTTCACGTTGAAATTTGTAAACTGCGTGGGTTGCCTGAAACTTTTCAGATAAGCAAAAGATTTGTTTTCCCAACTGCTAATGTGGAATTTATTGCTGCGATTATATCGCAGAAAGGCTAGGAATACTCAAATAAGGGAGTAAGTCTGTTCATCAAACCAAATATTGCCGGTCTGCTTGGTTGGGACTGTGCTCACGAAATTTATATGCAGTGCATGAGCAGAGTATCAAAAGCCTTTAGGATGTCAATTTGTTATGAATTTAGGTCAATGGACTGCAATAATATGCTTTAAATATCCTGGAACTCAAACTCTTCAAACTGAGGCGTTGGGACGTGCCAATCCTTTGATAAGAACAAGGAGTTTCGGTTGCCGGTTTAAGTACATTATTCTTGTGTCTGCAACATGAACTGTAGAGGGAGGAGAGAAAGTATTTGAAAGACTGCAAGGAATCAATTCCTTATACTATACCGATGCGAGACCTCATTCCTGGAGAAGATTTACCCCTAGTCGAAGTAGAGTTGTCAGTCGCAATTAATTAGCACGTAGCTTAAATTTCAATCAGAACTACTTCGATATGCTCTAGATAAGCTCTAAGCTTCAAATAAGTTCTGAACTCATAAATAACTTACGTAAAAACTACTCACCCTATTAATTTCAGTCTGGAAGCAAGCATTCTTTTCTTTCTCTTCCAAGTCGCCATCATGTACAATCACGTCCGAACGCGAACCGACAACCGAGGGAAAAACGACATTACCCACAAGCACACATTTTTTTTTTCACATCAAAAGCACAAATTACACTTTATTTACCAAAAAACAAACATTTTTGCATAAAATATTTCATTAGACCGAACGAAAAAAAAAAAAATTTTTTACCGACAGAAAAAAAAAATGCATTTTCCCTTGACAAACAAACGAACGAAGCCGCGCTCTAAGCTGCGCACTGCTAAACTGATTTCCACTTACCATCCACACAAATTCCGATGACACTGCGCTAATACGAGTCACTAATTTGAGTTCTAATTGGAAGTTCCAGGTTTGGATTTTTGGAACTCAATGTTGGTGTCGGTGTGTAGAGCAAATCTTTTGCGAGAGGGGAAAGATGTAGTGTTCTTTCTTTCTCTTGCGTCAGTATGCATATGTATGTATATGCCGATGCCGAATGCTAATATCTTTTCGCACCATATTGGTGCAAAAAATGGAAAATCGTGGTTCATAGAGAATTGTGGTGAATAGTTGCACAATCAAACTTCACGGAACTGAGTTCATGCTGGATGGAAGTAGGAGTAGTCGAAGGAAAGGAAACTACCGTTATCTTTTCCTTTGACGGATGATCATGTTCATCCATTGTGTTATAGTTACAGTACGTGAGCTTGTTTTGAATGCACTCATATTAAATGGGTGACTTCAGATACTACCGTAAGAAATATTTTAAAAGGATTACTTGCGGCGCTACTATTTAAATATTCGCAGCTGTATATAGGTATGAACTTGAAATAATCGGCGACAGTTTGAGGACCTTTCAAGACGAAATCCTTTTCAGGATTCACATTGAACAATAGCCTGTGTTGATTGGTTTATTCTTGGATTTCTGACTGGTTACCAATGATATTTTAAGGTCCTTTATCATATCGTGGCTTCTTGATAGCTTAGTTGACACTTCAAATCATTAAACATGGTAGGAAGATATGTAGGTCAAATGAGCCTGGCAGCAATCTAGATGTGTCCATTTCTGGTTTATTGATGTGAAAACATGTTAGCTCCCCTAACTTCCAGTGTCAGACAGCATAAGTCTCGTTGAGGTGTGATACCACAGGGTCTATCCAAAACTACTCTGAGGACTAACTAAACCAATAGACAAACAGACCAACAATTATTCTCCTATTTTTTTTTTTTTTTTTTGGCAAAAACGCAAACCGAATTTAATTTGCAATCTATGTATGTAGAAAGATTTCCCTCAATTCTCGGCAATAAATGAGTTCTTGTGAACAATTCTGCATTTCACACGTTTTCAATTCACCTAGTCCACCTTTCCCTCCATTTCATCAAGTTTCTAATAGAAAAACCATCCAAAAACGAAAACTCCACACGATTTGAAATTACATTTGTGTGACACGAAATAGGCAGAAAAGTGTGTTGAATTCATACATATATGAACTCCGTGCAGTTTTTGGTTGTGCACATGTTCGTATTAGATTTTTTGAAAAATCAATTTTTCGATCGAAATATTGTTAGAAATTTGTTGCAACACTAGTTCTTTCGTTTAAATGGTTTGAACAAATGCAATTGCAGTGATAATTCATCAGAAAACTGCATAAAATATTAAAGTTTAGTTTTCGATACTAATGGTGTAAGATTCCACGTTATGCAGTGCATTTTACGACTTATTCGACGGCCATTGCTGTCTATTTGCTTGATGCATCCTGAAATTGCAAATTTTTGAAAAAGACCTTATTTAAGGTTTACGAGGGGGATGGAAGGGATTACGTATTTTTTTGTTTAGATTTTGGTGCCAGAGAGAAGAATCAGGAGAAAATTTACTTGGATTCCATTTGCCAGGAAAATTGAAGAAGTAGTCGGGGTACATATGTATGTGTGTACGTAGGTAGATAGACGGGTTGGAATCAAAGAATTATTCTTTAGCTAAAGTTCTGCTGCATCTACTGTGTCGTCTCTTAGTATTCCTAGAAGAGTTTGCTCAGCTTGGATTCTGTCAGAATCTACAGAGCGATATTTAAACATGTCTTAAGATTGTCTGGGCGAATGATTAAGTCAGCGAGTTCCCTTCTTAGGAAAGCAGTGGCCATTTACTACGCAAAAGATGATTCGAAAGGTATTCTGCTTGAAATATGGAAATTACTTATGAAGGCTAACGAAAGGGTTTTGTCCAAGCTGTCTGGCAGACCTAAATCCGCTCTTAATCTTGGGATCATCAATGTACAATATTAAATGAGACCATATTCCGATGTATAAGGTTTCTTAGATTTTTAACTATTTCAGTGGAGGTAATGGAGGATCAATATACTATAGACTATAGAGCATCCAAAGCCATATGAATCTTGAGTAGAGTGCAATGCAGTAGACCCACTAAAGTGCCTTAATATAATAATAAAACAACCCATGTAGCGCCACTGAAACAGGTTTTCGCACTTAAAGTCATGAAGGTGTCGCGGATAATTTTACTCGATTTCCCGACCGGAATTTGTTCCTTTTTTCTCGTTGATGTGTACATTTTTGAAATTGAATTGATATGAGCTCACATGCTTTCACTTATACTTTCATGAGTACCGCGGCACTCACATGTTATTTTTTTATCGAAGACCAGTGTTAGCAAAGGTCATGGGATCCACAAGGAGAGGCAGGATATAACCAAAGTTAGGCGCCCGACGTTGAGCAATTTCGCCATTGTTTTTCTATAGTCAACTTACCAGCGCAATTCTTTTGTTATGCACATCCCACACACTACGTCCGTAGCCAGGATTCAATTCTCGAGAGTGCTTAGGAGATTTTGAAGGGAGCTCATACACAAATAGAGAAATTCTTCTCTCGGTGAATGAAAATTTCTAAGGCAGCTCCTTAAATCACAAAGGGAGCTCAGCTCCCTTCAGCACCTAGCTGGCTACGGGCGTGTCCTACACAAGCCTGCGTGAGCTTTAAAAGACAATGGACAGTCCACCATATCAAAGGCAGATGTCGCTGTCAATGGGGAAATCATTTTTCACAGTAATCTGTCCCACCTCTGGATCTGCAATGCTTTCTTTTGACCACGACAAATATATGGAATTTGACGTTTTTGACATTTGACATCTTTTACGTTTTAGGTGTAAGAAAGCCACTTAGCTAATCAAGTATCAGGAGCACACTGTCATAAGAAGGGCAAATGAATTCCAATTCCACTATCCCTATTCCACTGACAACAGAGAGTAATTGGGCTGCAAACAACGTTCGCACAACATGTCAGGAAAGACAAACACTGTTGCCGAGACTCAAACGATGGTAAGAGCGTCCCACTCTGTGTGTAAATTTGCGGAATTTTCCTGCAGAGCAATGCGTATTTTCTCCTACCCTGTGAACTTTACTTAGCAGAAATTCTTTTATGGCCACACTCCACTACCGTAAACGATACTTTCATGTACCTTTAGCTTGTAATGCAAATTTCTCATTAGAAACGCCTGTTCTAGTCCAAAGGCAAACACCACCGCCTCTACAAACAATAAACCTCATGGTCCTTGCCAAGCGAGGCAAATACGCCTAGATCAAGACAAGAACAATGAAGTAGCAATTAACGTGGCATAATAACCACGTTAACTGCTTCCGGTTATAATTAAAACACCTTAAGCACGGTGATAGTTTTTTCCCACTCCCGCGTTGAGAACAGGACAACAATGGGCCCGAAAAAGAAAAATAAATTGTTTGACCTGCGCCGGCGTTTTTGTAGCACACTTCGCTTTGTGTATCCACAAAGCCATTTCGTTTACAAAATAATTGAAAACCATTAAAGTTCACACAGTCTGACGCAAAGAAAAAGGAAATTACACAGTAAATACCAGTAGTTGAGTGCGCCACGAGCACCAAATAGCTCGAGTAGATTACAAGGTACGAGCATGTACTCGGCCAGAATACACAATCATTTCCGTTACCAATAAATATTCCTTGGCGGAGGAGGTGTATCCCGTAAGTATTGGGAAAACAAGAAACGAAAAAACCGAAACAGGAGGCGAAATTTAAAAGGATGTGCTGTTGAAAGTTGAAATACACGTATACAGACAGAGGCACACCTCCCCGTTATTATCGAGGCAGTGAAAGTACAGGAGTGTACGAGTAGTACCCCTTTCGACTAGGACCAGCAGGACGACATTTGGAATTTTAATTTATATTCTACGAGATAAATTCAAATGGAAAGTGATATATTGTATCTTGCACAGCAAATGGAGTAAAGGATTGTTTATCCTGCGTGGATAATCGTGTTTTATTTACTGTCATGGGCTCAGGAAAAAATTGCCACTGAAAATTGAAAAGAGATGCACAGTGATTTCTGCTGAATCGATGAAGGAGCTGGGTTAGCACTAGTAGATGGTTTAAGTTATGGCATTGAATGATCGATTTACCATCAAATACAAAGCCATAGGTACTTGGCTACCATCTTCTTCGGTTACTTACCTTGTCGCGGTGGAGATGCTCAGTAAGACCCAACGACTCTAGAGGGCGATTGCAGCAGAGCCACCCAAGCTGTAAGGTCTCTAGGAGAGGGTACGAAGCTAAAGAGTAGCCAAAAACCTGATTCCAGTGGTGGTGCGAGCGCATAGCAAACCGTGCCGAAGGATGCAAGGCTGAGGGTTAAATCAGTCATTAACGAGCTCCTTCAAGTGCCTTGGCAAGGCTTGAAGTATTAGTGCCTTATCCCAGCAAAACCGGCTCTGCTGAGGATGGACCTTTTTCCTACCGGCTTACTCGTGGGAACAAATAGCGAACTAAAAGAAAATGGACGGATCAAACGATAACGACAAGGCAAACGATTTCGAGGTTATTCCTCAGACTAAGGAACTGACGACGGATCTAGGAACGGACAAGGTTAAGACTAAGACAGTGGAGAAGCGGTTACTTGGGCTCAATATTGATGCCTATCGCACCGTCAACTCCGCTGTCACAACTGACACTGACTCTGACGCATCTGTTTCGGATGCGTCAACCGTTGTGCCAAAAGTCAGTGCGCGCCCTGCCAGAGCGGGTCGCGGGAGGGCACAGAGCAAGAAGCACACTCCCAGTGCTATCTTGTACAAGAAGCGGAGAACTGCTAGGTTCATCCTAGATCGCCTTCTTTTAAAAGGAGAGGCGAACGGGGATGATAAAGAGAAAGAGTCGGCCAAATGGGCTAGAGACCTGCTCGAACAGGGGCCCAGTCAACCTGCTACGGGAGGACACCCCAGTTCCGGCGAGAAAGGTCAAGCTGTTAGGGGGAGGCCAATAGTCAAAGGGCGGTTGCCATCCGATAAAGGAGGGCCCCCTGGCGACAAAAGGCAGCCCGATAAGGGAGGGCCAACTACGAGTGGTAGGCAAAGGAGTCAGCTCGATACGGGAAGGCCCTTAGCTTCTCACTTGGAAGGCAGGAGGGATCCAGCCAATAAGAGGCCCAGGTCTCAGGAGGACCCCTTGAAAGCCCCAAAGAAGGCCAAGACGGTGGCATCTGCGTCTAGGCCTTATAGCGCGGTGGCAAAGGGGCACCTGACCTTTGGTATCATTGACCAGGGCGATGAGGAGGGTAGGATAAGCAATGAGAGGTGGAGGAGCCTTAAAGCTAAGGTTTCCTCGGACATCCTCACGCACTGCCTCGCTAACCCTGTGTTAGCTCCGCCGACCTTCACGGACGGCGGATGGCACCAGACCGGGGCCAAACTGTTCACGTGCAGTGATCAGAATTCGGCCGACTATATACAGTCGGCCATAGCCAAAATTGGTGCGCTTTGGCCTGGGGCCAAGCTTAAAGCCGTGCGTGAGGCCGAAATTCCTGCCCGACCCAGAGCTAGGACTTGGGTCCCCCAGGCCCTACGGACCCGGAGGACATTCTGCGGCTCATCAGGATACAGAATCCTGACCTTCCTACGCACAATTGGAGGGTCATCAAGGCCGGGAAGCCCAATGACGCTGGGATATTAGTATCACTACTACTCAACCCGGAGTCTATTGAGCTTCTCAGCAAGAAGGATTTCTGTGTCTTCTATGGGCTGGAGACACTTCAACTCCAGGTTTACAGGAGAGACGAGCCCTTGGTTTCTGGCATAGCTGGAAAGCCGATAGTGGCTAAGGCCAGGCTTCTCACGAAGCAGGAGGGTGGCGATCAGTCTTCCGATTCGGAGGACTGTGACACCACAGTCATAGAGGCGTCTGTACCGGTTAGCTCCAATGCTCCGACTGGATTAATCTACACCACTCCAAGGCAGCTTCTGCCAATTTGCTTCTCCGCTTGGAAGGAGGCGGGGAGGATATCGCTCTCATCCAAGAGCCGTGGGTTACCAAGGGTAACTGCATAGCGGGATTGAGAGCACGGAACTACACGCTGTACTATGCGAAAGGACCAGGTAAACCCAGGACCTGTATTTTAGCTAGGAACAGCCTTAGAATGTTTCTTTTGTCCAATTTCAGCGATCCGGACTTTGCATGTGCGAGGTTAGAGCGCGGAAAGGAGGAGGCAATTTGGATCGCCTCTGCGTATCTGCCTTATGAAGAAATGAGGCCCCGACCAGCGGAAAATATACGCAAGGCGATCAGCAGCGCCGAGAGGGAGAGACAGCTTCTCGTCATAGGCGGCGACGTCAATGCGCACCACATCGCTTGGGGAAGTAGCGATATCAACGAGCGAGGTGAGTCTCTTTTTGATTACTTATTGGATACTAACCTCATCATATGCAACAGGGGATCAGATCCCACCTTTGTTACTAACAACAGGCAAGAGGTTCTCGATCTGACCCTAGCCACTAACTCTTCTAAGCTAAACATCAAGAACTGGATGGTATCTAGAGAGGCGTCTTTCTCAGACCACTGCTATATACAATTCGGTATTGATCTTAGGCCCCCCCCTCAATCTGTTTTTAGAAATGTTAGGAAAACGGACTGGGATAAATATAGGAGAATACTGGAGGGCGACCTCAATCACCATACCTTGTCTCAACCTAATTCGCCGCCTGACATCGACCGGGTGGTGGATATGCTAACAGAGACCATGAACAAGGCCCTACGCGCGGCTTGCCCAGTAAGTAGACACAAGAAGGGGGGCAAGCCTCCCTGGTGGAACACTTCACTCAATGAGCTTCGTCGCGAGGCCAGAAAGCTTTTCAACAAGGCTAAATGCTCTAGGCATCCAGATGACTGGAATCTCTATAAGAATGGTCTAAGGATATACAAGTCGGAGCTAGGGAAAGCACAAAGAAGCGCTTGGCATCTCTTCTGTGAAAGCATAGAAATGACGAGCGATACTTCCCGGATTAGGAAAATTCTTTCCAAGTCCCCAACTATTCCTAGTTTCATCAAAAAAGCGGACGGTAACTGGACAATGTCCAGCGAGGAAACGCTAAAACTGCTTCTGGACACACATTTCCCCGGAAGTGTAACAGTAGCGGATTGCCCAGTGGAAAGCCACAATATAACCCAACTGCCGGTGCCAAATGAAGTTGTCACTACGCAAAGGATAAGTTGGGCAGTGCGCAGCTTCCACCCCTTTAAATCACCGGGGGCGGACGGGATAGTTCCAATGGAACTGCAGGAAGGTTTGGCTGTGCTGAACCCCTGGCTATCTCTAATATTTAAGAGCTGCTTGTCCTTTGGTTACACCCCTAGATCCTGGAAGAGGGCTAAAGTAGTCTTCATACCGAAAGCCGGTAAGACCTCGCATACTTCCCCCAAAGACTTCCGTCCGATCAGTTTATCATCCTTTCTTCTGAAAACACTAGAAAGGCTGATTGATACAAGCATAAGATCCAACCTGGATAACAGCCTCATATCGAATTCCCAACACGCATACTGCAAGGGGAAATCGGTGGAGACTGCACTACATGCACTGGTGAAGACCATTGAGAGCTCTTTGCACAGCAAGGAGTACACAATGGTATCCTTCCTCGATATTGAGGGAGCCTTCAACAACGTCAGAACAGAGGCAATTTCCACTGCACTCCGTAACCTGAAGGTTAACAACTGCCTCTGCTTCTGGATCGAGCATATGCTTAAAAGCAGGCTGATTCAGGCCGAGCTGGGGAGTTGTTCGATGAGCAGGACGGTCTGCAGAGGTACACCGCAAGGCGGAGTACTATCACCACTGCTCTGGCTAACGGTAGTCAACGAACTGTTAATGAATTTGGACAGGGAGGGATTTAATACAACGGCATATGCTGATGATATTGCAATCGCAATCACTGGCAAATTCCTCCCTACAATAAGAGACCTTATGGAATCTGCCCTGAATATACTGGCAGGATGGACGAAGAAGGTCGGCCTCGGGGTTAATCCCTCGAAAACCGAACTTGTCCTTTTCACAAGACGCTATAAGATTCCGTATGTCACCCCTCCCAAACTAGAAGGCACGGAAATCCAATTTGTAGACCATGCCAGATACCTGGGGGTAATACTCGATAGGAAACTCAGCTGGAAGCTGAATATTCAGGACCGTGCTAGGAAAGCTTCAATTGCCTTATACTCCTGCCGGAAGGCTCTGGGCCCGAAATGGGGCCTGAAGCCTAAAGTAGTCCATTGGATATATACGGCGGTAGTGAGGCCGATCCTCATGTACGGTGTATTGGTCTGGTGGACAGCACTGGACATAAAGACCAACAGCAGCCTGCTTGAAAATGTACAAAGGGGATCATGCATCTGCATAACGGGTGCTTTAAGAACAACCCCCACGGCTGCACTGGAAGTAATGCTCCATCTGCTTCCTGTTGACATCTTTGGGAAGCTGATGGCAGTCAAAGCAGCATTAAGGCTCAGGGAATCCTCCCAGCTGATTAGCACAGCAATGGGCCACTCTAGGATCCTTAACGGCAACAATACTATTCCTATCAGAACGGACTACGTTGTCCCCTACATTGACTTCAACGTCAGGTACAAGACTCGGATTCCTAGCAGAAGCTCTTGGGAATCTGGTACAGTTTTAAACGATTCCGCATTAGAAATATTTACGGACGGATCCAAGACAGCGGGTGGTACGGGGGCTGGAGTCTTCTCAAATGCACCGGGCTTAGCCATCACCACGCGACTGCCGGATCACTGTAGTGTGTTTCAAGCGGAAATTACGGCAGTCTGCGAAGCTGCGGCTTGGCTTTCAATTAATGCGATAGATTGTAGCGCTATTGTACTATACATAGATAGTCAGGCAGCTATTAAAGCCTTGGAATCGCCGACAATACGATCAAGGTTGGTAAAGCAATGCCGCAGATCTCTTAACGAGATTGCAGATAGGTGCGACGTAACCCTGTGCTGGGTCCCAGGACACAGGGACGTTCCAGGCAACTGCAGAGCGGACGAGCTGGCAAAAGAGGGTGCAGGACGGCTTCTCCCCGAAAACCTGGGGGGACCCCCTGCGCCCATAGAATCGATCAAGTTCCTCCTTGACAGAGATGCCAAGAAACTGGCAAACCGCAGGTGGAACAACATCAGCACTTGTCTCCTTTCAAAACAAATCTGGCCCAAGCTGGATTTAAAGAAGACGGGGAGACTTTTATCCACTAATCGTAAAAATCTAGGTTCACTAGTAGGAGTCCTTACCGGACATTGCCTGATAGGCAGGCATGCACTTAGATTGGGGGTCCCCTCCAACGATTTCTGCAGAAGCTGTAGGGACGGAGAGGAAGAGGAAACCACGACCCACTTGCTTTGTACATGTCCTGCTCTCGCGACGCTTATAAGAAGAACCCTCGGGGAATACTTCTATGATGATCTTAACGATCTTGCTGAACTAGACATCCAAAAGATAAGCAACTTCATCTCTGGAACGAAATGGTTCAAATCATAGGGTTCACACCGCTACGGTTGCCCACTTCTGTTGTAGTTATGCCACATTTTCTGGTTCCCTGGTGCCGGTAAGCCGGTTTACTTCGTTGTGGTATCACAATGGGCCATTCTGGCCTAAGTGTGTCCCTGCCTAAGCGGGGACAGCCACCTAACCTAACCTAACCTACATGGCTACTCTTATCAATTGTCCAGAACGTGGACCAATCACGCGTTATACCGAAGAAGACAATTTGAGCTAAAGTTCTGGGTGGAGGGTCGGCTCGATAATTAGGTAGCTAGCTTCTGATTGACCACATTGCGATAGACACAAGGCACTCCTCCTGGAAGTCCGAACGTTCCGAGGGGCCAACATTGACTCGGACCACTACCTTGTTGTAGCCAAGGTACGACTGCGGATATCCCGAACACCGCCAAAACAAGAAAATACTGCGAGGAAGTTTGACGTCAGACGGCTGCAATCTCAATCTCTCAAGAGGCCCTAATCCGCCATCATCAAGTATTGAAGACCAGTGGCAACATTGCCAAAAAGCCATCAGAGATGCCGCCTCTGACTTTCTGCGTTTCACAGGACCACCGCAACGAAATCCCTGGTTTGACGAAGAGTGCCGGCGAGGGCATGCAGCGAAACAAGAGGCATACAAAGAGGCGCTGCATAGAAAGACCAGAGCTGCTCGCTAGCTCTACGGCCAGAAGAGGAGAGAGGAGAGACACAAGCTTTTCAGGAGGAAAATGAAAGAGCATGAGAAGCGTGCGATCGAAGGAATAGAGAGATGCCACAGCAGGAATGAGATTCGGAAGTTACATCAAAAGGTAAAAGAACCTGTCAAGGTTACAGAGCCCAAAACGAAGCCTGCAAGGATAAACAAGGAAACATGGCAGTAGAATTGCAGTCGATGCTGAGGATATGGAAGAACTACTTCTGCAGACTGTTTAACGACGACGACGAATTAAATCCCTTTATCAGGCAGAATGAACCATTCAACCTGCACGACGAAGACCAACAATTCAGTCCACCTCGAGATTTGTAAGGATTTTCAATTTCAACGAAATCCAATAAATTTTGAAGAATTTCAAGATGGCGGATCCAAGATGGCGCCCAAATTGGTAGCAGGCGGATTCTGTTCACTGTATTATCTATATTACTATTCTACTATATTACTAAAAAATCAAAACCGGAAGTTGGGATTTATTTAAGTTGTGAATTGTACCGTTTGAGACATAAAAAGGGGCGTAACCCGCCCCCCTCTGGGCCGATTATGCCCATCTACGAACTTAGCCGAGGTATTCGGCATACGAATGTGTATACCAAATTTTATTCAAATCGGTTCATAATTGCGGCCTCAATCGTGTCCACAAGAATCCGTTATATTGCATATATATATATATAAAATTTTTAACGGAGTATGAGGTTAGTGTTTGGTATGATAGCGAAGACGAATGGCATTCAAATTTTTTGAAAGTCGCGTCATGAGGACCTCTGCAATAGGTGGTATTTCTATGAAATCCACCTAAAAGGATTAGACAAGGCGACGCGATGTCATGCGACTTCTTCAACATCGTTCTTGAAAGAATAGTGCAAAACTGAGGAACCAACACCAGAGGCACAATCTTTCAAAAGTCCATCCAATTACTCGGGTTCGCCGACGATATTGACATAATCGGAAGAACTGGTACATTCGTGAATATTGAGACGAAGGCTGAGAAGATAGGTTTAGCAGTTGGTTCGGTTTACCAAGAAAAGGCACCCAACACCGAATCCACCGAATCCACACCCGAGGGACGGCGCAATAGAGGAAGAGCGTGACTCAGGTGGCGAATGCAAGTGGGAGGGGACCTCAACCAAACAACCGGACTGTAGCGCCACCTTAAGTAAGTAAGGAAAACTAATATATTCATGAGAATTGAGGGAAATCTTTCTGCATAGCAAAGTTAATACACTTTGTGTGTTTCCCAAAATGGGAGAATTATTGTTTGTATTCGTACTTGTGGTCGATCAAGCCAGATCTACGAACTCGATTCACTTTTTGAAGATCAGTGATTGGCTCGCTCAAACCAGGCTGTTATAAAAAATCCCAGGCAACTTGTTAGAGCCACGATTTCACTTTGGTAATTCCTGCATTCATTGTCGCTATAAAAAACATGACATTTACTAAAAAATTGCACAGCTTCGCTTCAGTGTACAGTACTAATAACTGATTTTGACAAAAAGTCCTGACAACATTTATGGTACCTTCAGGCGATCGGCTCCAATGAATACACAACTTTAAGCGTCGCTACCTCTACTAATGGCAGCAGAGGAGCTTCAAAGGGCCATGAAGTTTTATTTCATAATCCACTCATTCCTTTCTACATCCTTCAAGAATCAGGTGATACATTCTCCCCACCTGACACGGTCTAGCGACACCCTCTTTCTCATCGCCAGGCTTATATACATGTCCTTGTAAAAATTAATGCCTTCAGGTAGGTATATTGTCACTCGCGTGACGGAAATTAATTCCAATCCATGCTGTTACATGTCCATCAACTGGTCAACTTAATTTCATTAACACATTTCGGGTATGATGTCCGGTGGACAGTTTTACGTCCCGGCAACCACTTTTTGCGAAATTTTATTACTCACAGGCGGTGCTACCTGTTCGACACTTAAGTCTTCAATGACAGGAAACAATTACAAACCGTGAAATCGTGGTCGTATAATAGAAAATGGAATGGTGGTGCTCTATTATTTATGTGTCAGCATCAGGTTGACACGTGGAGAGATGTTTTATGCCAAAGAGTTCGGGGAAATTCATGGAGCTTAACGTTTTTTTTGGGAAGTCCTTTCAGTGGTTCTCTTAACATTTGACAGATGAATGTTGTAATGAGACCATTTGAGCTGCTATGGACTTGAAAATTGACGCTATCGGGGTTTGAAAGATGCTAAGATTAAGAGTGCCACGCTACACAACAAGACTCGCGCCATGACGGTTCCTTTGTAAGGAACATGGTAAGAAACATGTCCCATCTTTGATTAGACTGCATAATATTAATTATGTTTCTCCCTTCGCGTCACCCTTGACAACCCAGAAACATAGTCAACATCGGTAAATTTTCAAGAAATTTGAGCCAAAAGTAATAACAATCGCTCTTAACTCCCCCTCCAGTGAAACTTTGGTATAAAACTTCCTCATCAACACATCATTAGCTTTGAGATTTACACTCATGTTTTCATTTCAAGTCAATTATTGCCCTCATTAGGGCAAAAAACCGACACAAACTCAGCTTCAACTTGCAAGTTCCTAATTAATTATCTAACAACATGAAAGGCAAACCACCGAAACAATTAAAACAGTTTCCATATGTCAAATGTCAAAGCTACTGCAACCGCAGCGCCCACTTCCCAGCCACCCTCGAATCCTTGGCGTGTTTCACGCATTCCAGATTAAATAATTAACAGGACGAGCCACTGCCGCCACCAGGAGCAGCACCACCGCCCGCCGCTACCAGCCATACGCTGCTACTTTGCACCCGGACACGCAAAACTTTACTCCCAATGGGGTAGATATGCATAAATCACGATTTTTGCTCATGTTCCTGGATCCCGCTTGCCATGACTACACACACACACACAACCGTGCATATGGCAACCAAGTGTTATGTTCCATTGGTCAAGAGTTCTGTTCGCATTAATAAACAGAATGTTCCTCCATTTGGCTTTCTGGCGCAGAAAAGAGTGTGCACGTCCTCGAGAAGAACTTTCATCCTCGAATACCGTTTTGAGTGAAAAGTGGAGAAAAATGAATAAAGGATTCCTTTCCTGTTTGAGTTTTTCCTCCTGGTCTCCTTCAACAACAGATAGCTGTAATTTCCTCATTCTAAATGGGAGAAAGGATAATTTTCCTTTCAAAATGGGGACGGGTCGTTAAACAAGGCGTCAAGGAAAGAAAAAAAAAACGAAAAAGTATTTCAATGAGTGACACAATCCATCAGACGGAGTCTATAGAAATATTTAATGGGACGAGGGGTTTCCGAAAAAATGTTAAGGACACTTCTCTGACACAGTGGAACCAGCCTGTCCTACTCGAAATTTGTTTCGGTTCTCAGGAATATTTTTTTTTATGTTAAAATTTATGAAAAGGGATAAAAGGATGACGACTCTACGCTGCTTGTCTATCGGGATTTGAATTACTGTAGACACAAATGTTTACACCATCAGATAATAAATATACGCGTTTCATCACCCACAGAGGGTCCTTTTCCTTCACATAATGTATTCACTTATAATTTTGTTGCGTGTGGATATGGGATACATATACTGTTCGTATCCTTCAACTCAAAATTAAGCATTCGGGAAATTTTTTTCGCAAAGTTTACGAGGATTTCTGAGAAAAATAAAATTTTGTTGCTCATTTAAGGACACAATGGTGAAATTGTTTTTTCTCGTCGTCCTTTAATGAGCTGAAATCCAGTCTATTTTTGGAGGAACCTTTTTCTTTATTGCAGAGAAGGGGGAGGTTGAAAAATAGCAGGATTGCGTATCTTGTAAGGTTGGGATATAAAAATTATTGAAGGATGCCCCAGTATATAGGGTCAAGGGCTGCATCAACCCAAAACGATGCCCTGAGGTTGTTTACAGTGAACCTTAAAAGACATTCTATTTTCAAATAGAACGTTAAGACAAATGTTTTTAGCACTTTAAGCTGGGAGGCGCAAGTGACTGTGGGTGGGTATTTCATTCAAGAATCATTGTTGTGACGGGTTCTAGTCACAGCGAGAGGGAGTTAGATGGTGAAAGAACTTCTAAGGATTTAATTTCTGGGAACGAAAGGACGAGATACCTAACAAAAGAACAAAAGAGGTTGACAACTAAATGATACATTGGTAGACCACTTAGACTTAACTCCAAAGGAATTTTCAAAAGCAAACATTAACTGAGACTTAAGAATTAAAGATCACTCACCAATCAACAAATGAGGGCCATGTTGGAAAGTCGTATAATAACTTCTTCTTCAGGAGGAGTGTTAGTGTCTGTAACCGCAGTTAAAGGATGCTCCCACGGAGGAGTTCTCTCTGTTCTGTGATCTTTAGTCATTGACACTCTTTTAGTCAATCTCCACAGATTGGGCTACAATTGATTGGAAAGACCGAATAATTTTTAAAACCAATCCTTGAACGATTCGATCTTCAGATATGAACGATTGACACAGCTCTAGTAGAGTTGTGAAGGCTTTGCTCATCAACTGTCTTACCAAAGCTGTTCAACTTTTTGCCGTTTCCTACTTTGGAGCTTACATTTTGCCCAACTTGATCTCAACGTCATATTTTGCTCGTATGATTTTGCTCAAATGTTTTGTCGAGGAGTTCGTAGAAATATTCACTGGCGGCGTTGCCCTTGTCTTCAAGTCTGCAATGTGGCATGATCACCCATCAGACTAATGGTTGTTCCGATTCCGACATCGCCTTCTATTATTGTCGATCCCATGACCAACCCAGGAAGGAGCTTGCTTGGTTGAACTGTAGGTTTTCTGGTCTTAGTAACGTGGTAGGTAATCAGCGGGCTGACCAAATGGCTAGCGAATGTCAACTCTTCACAGATCCATTGCCAAAGCATTTTACATTCCGACGGGTACTGGGATACTATGAAATTGTCTTATATTTTCGATGTGTAAATTTGTTAACTCTAGGTAAGGGCTGTGCGAAACTTCTAGTAGCAGACCGTGAGAGGGTAAATCTCGTTTATACCACAGGACCTATCATTCTACTCCTCTGAGGACTACTTAAACCAATTGTCATCAAAAAAAGACAAATTGACAAGCAATTATTCTCCATTTTACGAAAAAAACTCAATGTAAATCTATTTATGCAGAAAGATTTCCCCCAATTCTCGTCAATAAACTCGTTGTTTTCAGCATTTCTCCAATTCCCACGTTTCTAATTCACCAAGTCCACATTTCCCTCCATTTCGCCAAGATTCTAATTGAAGAACCGTCCAAAAAAGCCAAAACCACCAACAAAAACTCCCCCAATTTTAAACTCCATTAGTGTGACACAAAACAGGCAGAAAAATGCGTTAAGTGCATACATATATGAACTCCATGCACTTTTTGGTGGTGCACATGTTCGTATTAGATTTTTTTTTTAAATCAGTTGCAAGAAATTTGTTACAACAATTGTTTTTTCGTGTAAGTGCTTTAAATAAATGCACTTGCAGTGAAATTTCATCAGAAAACTGCTTAAAATATTAAAAGTTTAGTTTTCATTAAGATGAACGTAGTGATTTCACGTAATGGTGTGGATTTTAATACCATTTTGACAATCATTGCTATCTATTCACTTAGTGCGTCCGGAAAAGTGTTACCGCTGAAGAATTTTGAAAAAGACTTTTACTAACTTATCGGAAGCGATCATGTCTATTTTCTTCAAATTTTGGTGGTCAACAGAGCATTTTTTTACATTTGACGAGAGATTCGAGAAACGAGTTGGTGTACATATTTATGTACATACGTAGATAGATGGATTGAAATCGATGAACTATTCTATAAAACTACTGTGTCATCTCTTGGCATTCTTAGAAAAGCTTGATCATCTGGGATTCTATTAGAATCTTGAGCGGTGTTTAAAGATGTCTTTAGATTGTCTAGGTCAAAGATTAAGACTGTGAAGCTACTCCGTTCAAATGTAGTACCCAGTCATTGTACCAGTGACGATTCAAGAAGGGTTTTTATTCAAGTTAACCAGAAACTTGAGGAACATTCTATCCTTTAAAACTTTTCAATTAGAAGTTTAAGACGTGATATTATTGCTAGCTATGTTTATATATGTGTGTATATTTTGGGTCTAGAATCTTTCGTAATTTGTAGAGGTTGGATTGCTGCTGAATGGCGTGTATGTTCTGCTGTAGTCACCTGGCCTCAATTTTTTTTATACTGTATTCAGATTTGGATAGTTATTAAAAGTCCACAGATCCTCCTCATACGCAGCACTTAAGACTTATGTCCAAAGACTCCTTTTCTTCTGAAAGAAGTACAATATTTTCTCTGCTACCAATGTTATCATCTAGCATTTCAGCTCATACAAAAGACTTAGTATTTTCAATGACATTCCACAGTTTGTTTTACATATGCCATTGTATATGAAAATTTCATATGCTTATACTTAATAAAAAAAATACTGCACATCTCGTAAACCCTACGTTCTCTCTTTTAACATTTTCCAATCCAAACAAATTTATTATGAGTGGCAGCACTGAAAAGTTATTTCCCTTCACCTTGAACGTCAAAAAGTTCACTCACCTCGCACTGAGGTAAGGAGGTACATTCCTAGTTAAATTATCGGCGCAGGTTCAGTATTGTGTGAAGTGTTGTGAAGTGAAGTTTAGTGCGCGGATCGTAATAAGTGCACCGAACCAAGTGTTAGTGCTCGCTCTCGCGTTCTCTCTCTCGTCTCTTCGTTTGTGTTTCAATGCGTATGCGTGATCTCTGTCTTTCCCTAAGCCAAAGTTTACCATGTCCCGAGTGTAAAACAGTGAAAGCTAAGAGAGCAAGAGCAGTGGAATGTGGAAGTGCATCCATTTGTGAACAACCATTTTGCATGAATTTTTTTTGTAAGCCATTATGGGAAGAATTTGTCTCCCAGTGTTTTATACGGAAGACATTTGGTCGTCGGCAAGGCAGTGTGTCTAAAGAGAATTTCGCCTTCAAGGTTATTGTGTGTGCAAATGAATGTGCAGTGCAAGTGTGTTTATGGAAAATTTGTCTCCAGTGCTTTTCTTGATTTTTTTTTCTCATTCTACCCACCCCTGCAGTGTGTTTTGCTGAAATTCACCCATTTGTCCCTCGCGATCGTGGTTTGTTTTGATGGCTCGGAGTACACGGTCGAGTGCAGTGATATGTTGTACGTGTGCTTTCGCACACAATACAGCTGACAAACAACAAAATCGCAATAATGGCGAATGACATTATTTCGATGCCATTATTTATTTTTACGTTAAGCAATAATTTGGTGTTTTGTGTGAACTCTTTGAAAACGGACGTTCATTTTTTTAGAATTGCAAGGTGAGTGCTTAAAGCGATTTTATCATGATGTTATTTGATACATAACAGTGATATTCCTGCGTTAAGATTTTAATAGCTTACCACCGACGTGATAATACTTTTGATTGCCAATAAAATCTTCTTTCGATCGCACTCCCTTGTAATACTGTGCAATAATTCCACTTGTCTGATTATTTATGATTTTGCTATATTG
Organism: Matsumyia berberina; assembly: GCA_917880715.2. Taxonomy (NCBI): domain Eukaryota; kingdom Metazoa; phylum Arthropoda; class Insecta; order Diptera; family Syrphidae; genus Matsumyia; species Matsumyia berberina. The sequence goes on from OU862870.1 coordinate 54,631,457, forward strand.
GGAATTGACCAGGATTCATTTGCTCCGAGACACAGATTTCATTGCATCGACTTTGACCGTGAAACGATACGTGGTTGTACAAAGGAAAAGCAATATTAGCCGTGTTCGTTGGCAAAATAAATCACCGCGTTGAGGTAGTTATTTTGCAATTTTTATTAGCGAATTTGCAAAAGGACATCGATTTTGCAGTACAGATTCAAGGATGCCGTATTTATTTATGGCGGTCTCATTTGCCTGTGAAATTTTTATTTGAATATTCCTGTGCAGTGCATGTGTAATGGGGATATTTTTATTTAAATTGCTGATTGGCTCATGTGTGCATATTACCTTGCATTTAAAGGTTCACCATAGGGAGGAGTCTGGACATAATTAAACGCGCAGCCTTAAAGCTGATTCGTGGCTATGAATTGGTAGTTTACGAATCAAGTCCGGGAAGACTGGAAAAAAAAAACCTTGTCAATCACGATGATGACGGTGCCCCAATACCCAAGTTTGGTTAGACTAAATTCATGGTTAGGGTATAGAGTAGCTACTTGCGGATGCAGACACACCTAAATCAAAACAATTCTACTGTAATACCTCTGAATCTTTCACTAAGACGTCTGAAGAGACAAATGGTGAATACGTCGTATTTTCTTCCTGTCTGCATTTGGTCGGAGATCATTTGGGTTGACTTTTAAGCCCCAATACCCAAGACAGCAAGATCCGTGTTTGGCTGTTTGCCCTTTATTGTCAAGTTTGACTTGCTTCCCTGTGAACACCGACCTTTTTTATCAGTTGAAGCTTTATACTATTTTCAGTCGACTATAACACTGTACCACGCGGCATACTATGCCTACACAGTGATGGTATAGTTAAGGGCAACCATCGTCCATTAGCGACACATACTCAGTCAAACTTTAACTTTTTACCTTTTTAGGACTACCTCACAGCTGTGACGTGACTTTGAAACCAAAAAACAGTCAGTAGAAATCCATTCAGAACATTGTCTGCCTAAAGTTAAAGGTTTGGGCATCAGATCGATCTGGCATTGCCTTTGCAATAGTGAACATTATGAGGTTCTTGTATTTTTTTCCAGTTGGAAGATGCTAATCTTTTTAGAGGCAATGAAGAACCAAGTTAGCAGCATGCTAAGCCTTATTGCACTGCAAAATTTCATCGCGAAAAGATTCCTTGAGTGGTGGGTTCGTTTGTATTTGCAGGGTATTGTATTACTATATTACGTTGTTGTTTCTGTCGACACTGTTTCTTCATTTTTTTTGTTCCGGAGCCACTGCATATCAACCTTCAGTGTTCTGGGTATGGTATTTGAAATTGAGTCCTCACCCAGTTTCTCTTCCAGCAGGCGCCCCTCTTGTTCCCACCGTGGGAAATGAAACATTATCTTTTCTGTGTCTTCGTTGACCTGCACCTTGAGCAATGCTGGTTGTCATCGTGCTTAAACCTGTGGGAATATGTCCTAAAGTATGCATGGCCTCTTAACTGTTGCGTCAGGCAGACGTTGAGCTCTTCAAGTCTTCTCCTGATTTAGGCATCGGTGTATGAAATGACTCTGTTTGTATATCTACTTTCGTCAGAGTTGTCCCATCGCTGTTGCGATTCATGCAGGCGGTAACAGCCTTTAGTGGCTTTAGTGGTTAATATCCAGATTAGCTTTTATGCGGGCGAGGTACTTCCCATTCGCTTCTTTAGCAAGAAGGTTGATTGGTATGCAATGCCAGCAGAAGCATACACCACGTTGTCAGACGTTAACCAGGACGTGCTAGTCGCTCTTAATGCGTTGATTATGTATCATTCTTTGATTTGATGTTTACTCCGATGTAGGTTAACCCTTTAACCACTTCGAAGTTATTGTTGTCAACAGTGTGGTTTTAAAGCCGTTAAAGCCTCTATAATGGCACGTCAGTAGTGACCAATAATGTGGATGTCGTCTGCGTATCCCAACAGTTGGACAGATCTTTTGAAGACAGTGCCTTCCGCGTTAATACCTGCCCTGCGTACATGTGTTCCAGCACGAGGTTGTAGAAATCACATGATAGCGCGCGTCCTTGCCGAAATCCGGTGCATCTTTGAAAGAGCTCAGAGGAGCTGTTCCCAAACTGCACATTACACTACGTGTTTTCCAGAGTAACGCCAGACAGCTGGATCAGTTTTGGCGGGATCCCGAATTCCGCCATCGTTTGTGGCTTTAAAGTCGATGAAAAAGTGATGAGTCTTGACTTGAACTTCGTTAGTCTTCCCCAGGATTTGTCTTAGTGTGAAGATTTGCTTTACAGTCGCTCTGCCGGCTTGGAAGCCATACTCGTAAGTGCCGATTGGTGTGTTGAAAAAGGACTTCAGACATTCACACAGTACGTTGTATAGGATCTTATATGCGACATTTACCAGGGATATGCCTAGGTAAAACGAAGGCTTAAGTTTGTTGAGAGTTCGATGACTTTTTCTTTAGCTTTGACCTTCTGGGCTCTGACTTCTCTATGACTTCTCTAAAGAGTAGAGTTACACTTTCACAACTTGATAGTAGGGCAATGGAAGCAATTGGAAACTCAGTAAGATGTGTAGATTCTACCTACTGCCTTTGGTTTCTTCCTAGAAAAGATCTCTATGTCCTGATGAGAAATGAGAACACGTTAGTCTAGTGTTAAGTAAATCTCTGACAGCACTACTGAACTATTAGGGCAAACCTTTCGTGATGGAATTTCCGATGAAATGTCCTCGTAAACTCTTGAACCACATTGCCCTCACATGCATTTAAACGTAAATCCAGGTTTTTGTGTCATTACATTCGTGTCTCCACCGTCTGAACACATCCTTACCGCAACAAAAACCCAATAATGTGAGATTAAAATACCCATCCTGGTGAACTATGTCTTTTCACGCAATATCCTCGCCTGCACGGGCGGCGCCCTTAGTCTCGTGTACATATCCAGGACATCCATGCACTGAATACGAGTATGTTCACATTTAATCTTTTTATTTGTGGTCTACACAGACGACGAGTGTCTCAAGGAATGCTTGCCTTTTATGTCTCTCCACGTGCGGCTGATATTGGAATACGCTTAAGGATTTTCTGTGTACAATGGGCGTGCCTTGCAAAAGCACAAGATTACTCCTTGTTGCAATTTTGTCGTTCCTAAGAGACAAAAAGTGGAAATGAGGAACTTCCCTTTGTGCCCATAGGGTCGCTGTTATGCAATTCATGGGAATTTTCTCGCCCCCCCCCCCCTCATAGACACACTACATACATACCAAGTCAATGCAAAAGAAAAGGATAATGATTCATTTGATCAATGCCTTCGTGCAAGGCTGCGTGCATTTACAAAATTATTCCATTATTATTCCATTGTTCTAGTGTAATTATGGGTGCGCGCTTTGTATCTGAAGTATTTTCAGTGTTGTTCAAGCTCCCTATTGTATTTAGATACTTTTTGGTGAATTAATTAAATCTTTGGTATTCTGTTGTGCAACTTTTGTACGCGGTTTGCGCATTCATTTATTTTGGTTTCGATGGTAAAAGTAACACGAAATCCGTTAGTGTTTCTGCAGCATAATTAATCAAAGTGAAGTTAGTGATGTTGTGTCTGCTGCTTTGGGTTTTTTTCTTTTCCAATTACTTTCGGCGGAAATATCTGTGGCTTTTGGATTTGAAAGAAAGTCAAATTGTAATTGATTATTGCGGGGCTTTCACGATAACGAATGATAGAGATAGATGCAATGAAAAGTTTGGCAAATGAATCAAAGAGTCAACAGCAGATTGAAATCATTATACAATTAAAGTTTTACTTAGGGTCGATTTTACTTTCCCATACAAAGTTTACTCATGGAAGTCTAATGAAGGCTTACTTGGAAAGGACCCAGTGAGGGGTAAAAATCTCAGGACTCTCCTGAAATCAGCAATATGCAGGCCCACCAGTTCATGGAAGAAGCTAGTGCTTGACATTCGCGCAGCAGGTGTCAGATTCAAGTCGTTCGTCGTGGATTCCTACTTTGAGGACACCTGAAACGGGTATTCTTTCGACTAAGTTGTAGGATATTTCTGGAACGCTTCTTATTGAAAGCTGACCATAGTGATCTGGCTATTGCACATGTGTCCATAAGACACCATCGCACATTAGCCCTGATCATGGTTTCCTCATCTATTTGTTTGGAAAGAGTGCTAATCGGTATATGTAGGATCTAGTTCTGTACCTTTCCTCGCAAGCTCAACAGGTATCTCATTTCCTGACATTTTTGTGGCCTGGTACCTTACATAAGGTCACATTTTGGTCATTGATACGTATATGTACATATATCGCTGAGAGTTTGTGGGCAAAGCTTTAGCCGTCTCCGATTTAAAAGAGTTGGTTTACCTCTCTGGGTTCATAGAAGATGCCGGCATCTTCTTTGTGGTAGTCTATCGATTTATGACAGAGGCCTGACCATAGGTTTTAGGTGTCCATAGACAACATACTGGTGTTGATCTTATCGAACCTGTGATCTCTATGCAGTCCGATCTTTAAATTTTGGTTAAAACGCCATTCCTTGTCAAGTGCTTTCCACCAGAAAATCGAACCGTGGGTTAGGATGAGTCATAGTGTAGGTAGGTCTAGGTAGGTAGATGTGGGGTTTTTAAAGAATCCAATTAGGGCCGTTTTGAAACCATAACTCATTTGACCTGGTTGTTTCTGGGTGTTATAGGTTGATAGACGAAGATATTTATATCCAATCTGTGGAACTAAGGAACAGGATTAGTTCACCAATCTTTTTCTTGGAAAGATCTTTGAGGTTTTCGAAGAAGGGTTTGCCTAGAGTGCGCTCCCTGACCCTCGCAAGGGCCCGACATTTGCACAGATGCAGAGATTCTTTTTCGGTGTTATCCTTGCAACTACGGCAGAAAGTGTTGTGGGGAATACCTAGCTTGGCTGCGTGGTCTCCCACTGGGCGGGGGCCTGTACTAGCGGCTACGATTCTCGCAATATCTTGCCTTGATCTGCTTAGTACCTCGTTTGTTTTTTGTTTGTTGTAACATTAACACAGTTGTTAAGCCAATTCGACGCTTGGTTGGCCGTCTTTAGAAAGTTGTGTTGAATATTGCCTTTAACGGCTCCTAGCGGGATACTAACAACTTCCGCTAGTGGATCGTTAAGGACTGATCCCAGCCTGGCCAAGTCATCGGCTCTTTCGTTGCCGTCAATTTTTCTATGACCTTGGACCCAAGTGAGAGTGACCCTGCACTGGTCCCCCAGTTGGTTTAGTTCCTCCTGGCATTGCTTTACCAGTTTTGAGGATGTAGTGGCCAAATCAATAGCTTTGATAGCTGCTTGGCTGTCAATGAAGATGGGTGTGGGAGAATTTTTCCCCAATAGCAAGGAGCTCTGCTTGGAAGACACTGGCAAAATTCGACAGTCGACATTAAATTTCTTTGAGAAAAGGTCTGCGCCAACTCCGCAGTGCATTTTCAAACCGTCGGAGAATGGGTCATACTAAACCAATGCAGACTCTTTGTACCACTTTCGGATTAAAGTTCAATGTATTTCCAAAAATTTATTTGACGTGCATAAAAGGCAATATGCGCCTTTTTTACGCGGTCCTCGATATTGGCTTTCCAGCTCAGCTTTAAGTCTAGGGTCACGCGGAGCTATTGTGCCGTCTTCTTAAGTGTCATATTGGTTCGGTCCATATATAGATTCTTGAAAGATGGAATCGATTTTCTTCTCGGTTTAGTGTGGGTGAACTCCCAAACCTCGTTTTTCGGCCCAGCCGCTCACCAATGACAGTGCGTGATTGAGTCTTTCGCCTAGCGTGGGAATAAAGTTTTCTGAGGCCAGAAAAGACGACGTTGTCAGCGTAGGCTGTCTCGTTAAAGCCGTAATTTTCCAGTGCCTTAACGATTTAGAGTCAAATCAACGAAGAGAGAACTCCTCCTTGAGGAGAACCTAGAATGATGCTCATTCTGCTAATGGGGCTCTCTAGGGTCGAGCTGATTGTGCGTGATTTTAGCATATGACGAATCCATTTGCAGAGTCCCTTGCTGGATCGGGCCCTGTGCAGGCTGCGCAGGATTGCTTCAGTGAAGGTTCCTTCAACCTTGAGAAAGACACCCACTGTGAATTCTTTGAGTTGAAAAGATCTCCCAATCTACAATCTACAGATCTCCCTTTCATATACGCATTACGAGGCGTGTGACTAGACTTCACCAAACATGATTGTCTGTAGAATTTTTAAAAGGGCCAACTGGTCGATCCGTGGATGTTAATACTTGCAGTAGAATGCTTAAGTTGTAAACCCTTTTCCCATTACTTTTCAATTTATATGCATCGACGCATTCGGCGCTCATAAAATTCGCAAATATGGTAAAATCATAGCGTAACTGTAATGACCGACATATTTTTTTTTTATATTTTTTCAATTACATACTTGTCCATTTATCCAGGTGTTAACGTCGCTTTGGGTATCATCGTAGTTCTTTATCGAGAGATTAAATGCAAATACCGGTCGATGGTACTTAATGCGTGCGTCTGCCATGAAATTTTATGACCATAAGTTTACAAAAAAAAATGTATTTACCTGCTTAAATATAATTTTAAAAATAAAAAAAAACACAGAGTGGAATAAAATTAAAAAATACGTTGGAGATTTCCGGGATAAGGTACTGGATTAACATTTTAAAGGGGCCAGGCGTTTCGGCAGCCATTTAACACGTTTTCCATGTGTATGTATGCTATTTCCACCTCAATTAAGTATACACTTGCTCCTTAACTCGTCTGTGCATAGTTGAATTAATCGGTAAAGTCATCAATTTGACAAGGGTTCTACAGTCCACAGAGTCCTTGGCATGATTATTAAATCCTCCTTCTCATCCAATGACGATGATGATGATGATGGGTCTCTCATCATGGCATAGTTTAGTTAATTGATTTGTCTTCCGGTACATCATCGACAAGGTTTTACCTCAGATTGGATAGTAATTCAGTTTATTCATAGGAATGTCTGCGCAATTGTCTTTGGGTGACAATTTTGACAATGAATTTTGGCACAACTATTGTCTCACGTGTTTATTAAAGTCAGCAGCAAAAATTCCCCTGGTATCCAATGGCTCTAAGGACACTTTTGGGTCGAATACAGTATCCGCCACATGTGGTACATAGTAACGATCGCATTTGATATAGAGTCATCTTAAAGGAAACAAAAGCCCCACCGAACGAGAACTTTCCTTAGGGGATAAGGATAATGGGTCCTTTGGGCACGGGAGTAATGTAATATTTATACAAACTGTGACCGTGTGAACTGAGGGGAAAATTCTATTAAGGACATACGAGTACACGGTTGTATTTTCGTGGGGGAAAATGAGGGAAAATGCTAAAAGGTTAGCCCTAGCACGCGTCGGAAGACTCAAGGTCAAATTGGAGGCAAAACATTGGTTCATTGTCTGGAATTTGTGTTTGTGCTGTTGTGTGTGTGCGTTTTCAGGAGTCCTGACCTATCTCTCATGGGGCATGCGGTTTTTTTTATTTGCCTACGAAAAGTTCTTTAATCAACTTTAAGTTGAAAGAGTTGAAGAGAGAGAGAGAAAGAAACACTGGTTTTGGGGAAATCAATCTAGGGATGATGTGGTTACATCCAGATGCCTTTGGATTTATGTAGAATTTAGGTAAAAACTTCTCTGTATAGAGTGAGTTTCATAGGATGACGTCCGAAGATGTCCTGACAAATTGTCATTTTCCCTGCTGGTGTTCATAGCTTTCTCATCGATGGTTTGATTTGACTTGCCACTCACATCGAATAGGCTTTCCCAACTTCCTCGAACAAGATTTTGTTAAATCATCCTTAAAAGTAGAATTTGACCAGAAGTCCTGTAAGAGAGGCAATATCCTCCCTAAAGTTTCCCGTCAAAGCCTCAGTGGTACATGAAAAACTTTCCAACACTTCTTGGAATGTTATATTCACACACAAATTGTTTTAGTTTTCGAAACTCGCATCAGCTTAACGCTATATCCAGAGTGATTCCTTGAAATGTTCCGACGATAGAGTAACAATTCGCAAAAGCTTGAAGAATCAATTTGGAATTCCAATGGGGTTACCCACAAGTAAAAGGCCGTCATGGTATTTTTTAAGAAACCTTGAGTCCTTCAAGTCCAACATAACCACACATCCGTTTGGGTTAATGGAACCAGACCGTGGGAGCACACACAGTCTGTGCCACTATAAAATGTAACAGTTGACCATTTAAAAGGAAAGAAAAGTTTCCCGAACACCCTTTTTCTTTGGCTCACAGGACTCGCTCGGGTGTAATTTAAAAAAACGACAAGGAATGCGATAAAAAAACGATTCGATTCGTGGTGGGTGGACATAAACAGATGTTGCTGCTGGAATGTGGCATTTTATACGTCGTTATCCTCATGACCGTCTGCTTAAGACTGCGATTTCATTTTTTGTGAATTGAGGTTTTTTTTTTTTTGCTTCAATACGCCTTTTTTTTCGTGTCAGGAAATCTATTCAAATGCGGAGGAGTTGGCCGCTTCGCATTCATTTTGTGGTCCGTAGAACACCGTCAATCGGAATAACTTACCGGAACGACAATGTTTCACCTTCAAATATTCGTCCTTTGCAGGGGGTTAATCTTATTCCACTTTTGTGCTAAGTAAGTAGTACCGCAATGTGTCCACATAAACCTAAGTGTGATGGAGAGGGCAGTATTCATCTTCATCAAACCGCAGGCATACGAATAGATTTGGGGTGTTTAAGTGCTTTGTTGCAAGACCGAGGTTTTTGCTTAATAGCCTGCCATTTAGACTTGATTCGTTGTAGATCTTCTTGATGCCTAACCTTTGGAAATGAAACAAACACCGAAGCACTTAGACCGGATTAGGTTAAACGCTTTTTAAAGTTATATTCACCTCATTGGATTCCTTTTTCGTTTAACCTTCCCGCAATTTCTCTTGTTAATGTTAGCATTTGTCTGGAAGACATGATCTAAAGGTTATTTTCATAGCACTCTAGATCTACACTAAGGTCTATAACTTGTCTACGCCCTTGATAAAGGATAAAATCACATCAAGGTAAAGGTATGTACATAGATGTATCAATTGTTCGTTCTATGGGGCTTGACTGTTTCGAGGCTCAGCATCCAAGTTTCTAGATGGAAAAATATATTCGACCGTCAAGTGATATGAAGTCTGACAACTCCAGTCCATCGTAACGGCTCTAGATTTAACGGCTTCGAAGCTTTTACTTTGTTCGTTCTGCTCTATTGTGAGCATTGGCTCAATTGAGTCTGAGGCAAGTAGACGATCCTTCGATTGAGTCAGTTCAGTCCTTCTTCAGCATCTCAACCCAAATCATAATCGGGCATATGGTCTACGCCCTAGTTTAACAGATTTTCAAGCGAACTCAGACTCATAGTTCCTCTAGATCAGTTGAGACCTCGCATGAATAATAAATTCTCGATGGGCACAATGGGTGGCTAAAATGCCTGAACGACTTGTTCGTGCACTAGTCAGCTGTTGGGATTTCCTTGGTTTTTATTCTATTCTATTCCCGAAGGAAATCAATTGGAAGAGGTGGAGCAGTTCTAGTGCAATGGAGTAGCCTTCAGTGGGATTGACAGTTCTCTTCTGAGGGCCATTTAATCTCTGTACACTAACTGCAAGAGCTGTGTTCGGGTGAAAGGCGTTAAGTCGACACCTTTCACTGTGGGCGTTGGACTTCATCAGGGGTGCGTTCTGTCACCTCTCCTTTTCATAGTGCATATGGATTGGATGTTACAGCGCAGCCGTGGTCCTCTGCTTTTTGCTGATGACTTGGTCATCCTTACGTCCACCCAGACCGGACTTCAGCGCGCGCTATATAAGTTCGTCGCCGTCTGTGTTGAAGCTGGGATGAAGGTAAAGGTGAACAAATCAGAGGTTATGGTAATTTTCCGTTAGTGGAGTGATGGTAGTGATGGTAGGAGCAATGCTGAGTTTCCCCTTTAGGACTAACCAGGCTGGAGCAATTTTGAGACAGCTTGGTCAATCTCTTATCAAGAGGGCTGAAGTTGGCATCGGAGCTAAGATATCGGTCTTCAATTAAGTGTTTGTTCCTATGGCTATGAATAGTATTACAAATACAAGCTGCCGAAATAAGATTTCTTCGTTGTACTGCCGAGGTGGCTTGATAAGATCGGGTCAGGAGCACCAGAAAAGGTCCATACTTCGATGGTTTGGACATGTTAAACGCATGTCCCCAACTCGGTTTTCAAGACGTGCCATGGAATCAGTGCCATTGGGTAGGCGTCCCCTCGGTAGGCCTAGGATGAGATGGCTGGACCAAGTCCGAAATCTCACCTCTACCTGTATAAGAATAACCCCTGATGATTTAGAGTCAATGGTGGAAGATTGGGCGATGTGGAGAGTCCACTTAAGCACCCTAACCCCGCGAGCCTCATAGTGGATAAGCGGGTGATTGAAAATGATGATGATGGTGCAAGTCTAACTGCTTGTGTCTAGGTTTGTATTCGTAACCAAAATTAGATGTAGTAGTAGTATACTGTGAAAACTAAGGAAAACTTTGAGCAAGATAGTGGTCGTGGAGGAACCTCAGGGTAATGCTTGTGGATGCATGTTTGATTATTTCTGGGGAGGTGAATCCTATAACGAAGTGTTTAGTCTGCAGGGAGCTATGATGGGACATTTGCACAAAATATGTATGCTCTGTAGCTTTTTGATCTTCCAAGCAGAGTCGGCACATGTCCGACAGACAGTAGACGGATGTTGAGTGCACAATATCCAGTGAGGAGGTCCGTGAGGGGTTTCGTGTCATTTTTGCCTATCATGCCTAGGTTAGTTAGATAACTGTCCTCACTAAGGCAGGTACACTCTTAGACCAAATGCAGGCCAATTGTGACACTACGTACAACATCGGCTTACCAGCACAGAAAACGTTGAATGATGAATCTCTCTCTATCAAAAGAGAAGATTTTGTGGGTAACCGCATCGGTGTCAACCCTTTTCAGCTCCTCACTATGTGCACATTGCACAATCACTTGGGCCCGGAGAAGAAGCACTTTATTTTCTGAATATCGGCCCTGGTTAGGTCACTGAGATCTTCATAGAAGTACTCTCCTGGAGTGTTTATTTCCAGGTTGATTGTCGTTTCTCTTTCCAGTTCGTCTCTATAGCTTCTGCAAAAACTGTTGGAAGGAACATCTATTCTTATAGCATTTGTTTCTATTAAGCAATGGCCCGTGAAGGCTTTGTCTGTAGAGCTAGGCATTAACTATTATCAGACATAAGTGGATTTCCTTCAAAGACCGGAGCTCAAATTGTTCTTTTTCTGATTACGTAGTCGATCGATTCTCCGAAGCTTTGTCAACATACTATGTTTACTGGCCGGTCTGGCTTTGCTCGTTCCTTTTCTCCCACTCAGACCTTGAATTACAAAGTTTACACCTAAACCTGGCCAGAGAATACATCTATAAACTAAAACCAAAAGCATTCCAATCGGATCAGTGGTTCTCGCACTAACGGACAGACAGACAGAGAGACGTTACATTTTATAATATGTAGGAAGGAATCGTAGTCGTAGCGCAGTGGTTAGTGCGTTGGACTGCTATGAAAGCTGGATGGGTTCAATTACCAGCTATGTCCACTGAACTTTTTTCGCGGTACCACCTCGCTGCGTGGAATGACAAACCTCCGGGAGCATAATTTGTCATGAAAGAGCTTCTCAATCCGGCGTTCGGAGTCGGCTAAAAATTGTAGGTCAGTTTCATTCTTGGCTCATACCCAGCTGTCGTTTTTTAAAGGAATGATGAGGAAGAAGTTATAAATGTACATTTTATTACACACCTCATCGCGCTCATCGCAATTTGATGGATAAATTTGTTGGCTCTTCCACCCCAGCTGCATTCAAAGCTTTCATCATAAAATTTTCCACACAAAAACCCGCTACCTTTAAGCACTTGCCGCGATAAAAATAAAATAAAATAAATTCAGTACTGTCCAATTAAGCTGTTAAATCCCAAAATCTCCAAAATGGGTTTCAGGGAATCAAAAAAAAAAAAATAAAAAAAAACTCGAAATGTAAATACTTCAACGCATCGGTTGGTCAATTGCCCCTGAAATTGGACCCACTACGGCTTTGAGTTGTTTCCAAATGGATTTCGAATCGTTTGAAATGAAAATAAATAGAAATTGGGCTCTTTGTGCGAAATGGCAGGATTTCGCAGTGCCTAATGGGTATTCGCCGGAAGCCATCTAAATGGTCAATTTTGGGGGCTTTAGTAGAAGGTCACACCGGCATATTCAGTCTAGAGCCCATTTAATCGGTGTCCTGTATCCGGCATCCCCTGATTCTGTTTATTTAGAAATTCTCCATTGTCCATAAACTAATTAAATAACAAAACATAACGTATCGTTCCCACAAACGTAGCGCCATCAAAGTGCATTTAAGCATTTAATTGTTTGTTAGCTTTGCAAAATTGCAAAATTGGAACACGCAACGCATACCGAAAAAACTTATCTAAGCGAAATTAATAAATAAGTTGTGCGTGCGGGCTGGGTTATTCCATCTAAACTAATTCGACTTCTAATTTGTGCATTAGCCGCGCAAAATGTTGCCTCGAATAATGAAATTTTGTGCTGACCTCTCACTTGCAGTGCAAACAATCATCCACGAGTAGACAATTAGGATCAAATATAATTCACTACACCCCCCGGTGAAAGCGCTTTGTGCAATTCAAATGCACTTTGTGGAAAAAAAAACATTCTAATCGATTTGCCCGTTGTATCTAGCGGTGGCAGTAGTTTATTCCAACTGACCAGAGTGTCAGCATGTTATCTTTGTATCTAATGAATTGGAAGTGGATCAATGGATTCAATTTCAAGTGTCAGTGTGCTGGCATGTGAGGAAATTTGCATACTTACATAGGTGACTGGATTGAGTGACAGGATAAGTGATTTGTTATATCGTTGATAGGCTGATGAAGTTCGATGAGACTATTGACGGATTTGATGGGAGAGAAAATGACCCACGGCAACTACTTGACAGGAAATCCTCAAATTAATTTTTGCGGCGGAGGATATGACTATCCGCATTGACTTGTGATATACCTATGTATTTTCGGCTTGTTTAGGATAGAAGTTCACATCCGGTGCGCAATTAGTCACGTAGCAAGTGTTAGGAAATGCTACGGGCTCCGCGTCTGGGCGTAAGAATATCTATCAAGTTAGATATATTGCCCACATTGAGTCGAGACATTTTTTCTTTAGGACCTAAAGCAAACCAATGGCATCTTGTTAGCATTTGCTACAGGTTAGGTTAGGTTACGTAGAGTTTATGATGGATAGACCTCATCACGTTCACTCGAAGACCTGGAGGTCCATTGTGAGTTCCCTTTTTCTGTTGTGGGAATACCATTATCGATCCTGGGACAATCTAAGGACCTAAAGTGCTTTTTATGAAACTGAATAGATCCGATTACTTTAAGTCTGTTACCTCTGCTAAGCTTGCAAAGAACCTTGATCCTAGTGTGCGTAGACAGAGCAGATGTTGGACTGATTCTACTTCTTTCCCATCTTTGAGCTGAGTTCGATTCTCCACTTGTAGAGCATAGCGCAGTGCCTTGTGATAACTACAGTGAGTGTGCGGATAGAGAATCTATTCAGTGGCAGAAGGTATCTTGTGTTAGTTACTTACTTAAGGTAGCGCTACAGTCCGGGGTGGACCTGGGCCTCAACCAACAAGCCTCTCCAGCCAGTTTGATTTTTAGTCAGCTGCCTCCAGTTTCGCACGCCAAGTTGGTTAAGGTCCCCTTCCACTTGCGTGCGCCACCTGATCCGCAGTCTTTCTCTACTGCGCCGTCGCTCGGGTGCGGATTCGAAGATTTTCCGGGCCGGTAGCATTGGTGTCCATCCGCTCTACATGACTCAGCCACGTTGGTCGTTGGACCTTCACTATTCTGGCTATACAGATGCCGCCGTATAGTCCGTACCGTTTGTCTTTGTATCTTCTCCTCCATTCCCCGTTTTTGCAGACGGAACCGAAAATCACCCGAAGAATTTTTCTCTCGGAAAAGCCAAGAGCAACCTCATCCACTTTTGACAGAGTCCACGCCTCTGCGCCGTAGAGCAGGACTGGGATGATTAAGGTCTTATACAGTGTCACCTTAGTCGTTCGAGAGAGGTCTTTGCTACTCAATTGCAATTTGGGCTAAGACAAGGAAACAGCGATTGGCAAGAGTTATTTTTCGTTTGATCTCAGCGCTGGTGTCGTTGTCTGAATTTTTATCGGAGCCTAGGTAGACAAAGTCCTTAACTTCCTCAAAATTATAGCTGTCTATTGTGACGTTCTGTCCGAGACGTCAGTGTTGGGTGCCCTTTGTTGTTGACAGCATAAAGTTGTTCTGGGTCTCATTGACCGCAAAATCTATCTTCGTCGTCTCTGTCTCAATACTCAGTGACATCACGCTGAGCTCTTCCGATTATGTCAATATCGTCTGCGTATCCGTGTAATTGGATGGACTTTTGAAAGATTGTGCCTCTGGCGTTGGCGCTTAAGTTTTGCACAACTCTTTCAAGAACGATGTTGAAGAAGTCGCATAACAGCGAGTCACCTTGTCTAAATCCTCGTCACGGTGAGGTCTTGATCGACCTTGATGGAGCAGCGTGCATTCTCCATAGTTATCCTGCACAGACGGATGCCAAAACTAGACATGGCTCTATATAGCTCATCTCTATAGATGCTGTCATACGCGGTCTGAAATGGTGGTACCCGATTTGAAGTTCCTGGGTTTTTTTCCAAGATCTGCCGTAGTGTGAATATTTGGTCGATGGTGGACTTTCCATTTCCCTATCAGTGGCATTACAAATGTGACCCCAATCTTTCCAATTCATTTGCTTTTCCGTTCCCTTTTATGTGCTTATGTCAGGGAACACAGCAAAGTTTAACAGTATGGTACTTTATTTATTTATCAACTTAATACAAGCTGGTACTTAAATCTAAGAAAAACAGGCAGTTAAGGTAAGGGCGGGAAGTTGTACAATTTTTTTTTTTTTTTAGATCTTATTAACTAACAATTAAAAGCTTAAGACTATGAAAAGAGATGGAAGGGTAGATGAGAGTGGGTTAAGAGGAGGTAGAGGGGGTGTAAAGGGCATTTCGCAGTGTTATTCTGCTGCAGTGGAAATTGAAAGCGTCATCATGCATGTTATTCGCTTTATGTAGCATTCTGGACATGGGCTCATGCAAACCATAGTTGGTACGGTGGGGGACAAGACGAAAGAGGGGAACAGACCTGAGGTTGCGGGGATTGGTGTTAAGAGAAATTATTTGAAGCAACGATGGACAATCTATGTTGCCGGCTAATAGCTGATGAACGAATAGAACATCGGCAACATCGCGACGTTTTTCAAGAGATTCCAGTTTGATTAGTTTCAAGCGGTCTCTATAGGGTGGCAGGTTGTGGGTGTCTACCCAGGGAAGACCACGTAGGGCAAAGCGAAAGAACCTGCGCTGAACGGCTTCAATTCTCTTGATATGGATATCATAATGAGGGGACCATACTTGGCTAGCGTATTCAAGCAGAGGCCTTACGAAAGTGATATACAGGGATTTCGTGACATACGGGTTTGAAAACTCCTTGGACCAACGCTTTACAAAACCGAGCGCAGAGTTGGCACTACGAATAATGCTATCAATGTGGGACCGAAAATTGAGTTCCCGATCGCAGATAACACCCAAGTCACGTAATGAGGTGACTAGGGGCACAGGTTCATTGCAGATAAAGTATAGTCTGGGAGGTGGTGGGAAGCGCTTACGGGAGTATGTGATAGCTTGGCATTTACTCACATTAAGCTGCAAACAGTTTTTTTTGGCACCAGGTTGAAAATCTGTTTAAGTCATCTTGAAGTGACCGGGGGTCAGCGGGAGATGATATTTGCCTGTAAATTTTCATGTCGTCAGCATAAACAGATATAAAGGAGTCTTTGATGATACAATCGACATCATTAATTGTCAAGATGAAGATCAATGGACCAAGATGGCTACCTTGGGGGACTCCTGAGGTGGTTTTAATAGGGTCAGAAACGGAAGATCAAAAGAGGATTTTGTACTGGCGGTTTTCCAAGTACGATTTGATCCATGTTATAAACCGTGGTGGAAAACCAAGAGCCTTAAGTTTTAGAAGGATTATACTGTGCGATATTTTGTCGAACGCCTTGCTGAAGTCGGTGGTAACGACGTCGACTTCTTTGCCTTCTTCTAAGGCGCACAGAGTACCTGAAACGAATTCGGTTAGGTTAGTGGTTGTTGACCTACCCTTAAGAAAGCCGTGTTGGTTTGGGGAAAAGATGGACTTGCAGTGGAAAAACATTGAGTCGTAGACAATGCTTTCGAAGAGCTTGGGAATACAAGACAGTTTGGCGATGGGGCGGTAGTTAGATACTTCGTTCTTACTACCATTTTTGTGGATGGGGATAATATATGAGTTTTTCCACCATTGAGGAAAAATCCCCTGTGAGATAGATTTTTGGAAAAGGGCAGTGAGGGGTTGGGCCAGGTAGTTTGCACATTTTTTTAAGACTATGGCCGGTAAGCCATCGGGACCGGGGGAGTAGTCGTCCTTTAGTTTATTTATCTTCTCTTTAACCAGTGGCAAGGTTATATGAATAGAGGCTAAAGACGTATGGGCGCAGTTGTTCATATAAGAAAAGTAGTCGTAATCTGGATCCGAGACTTGGTCGGTAAACGATTGGCTAAAGAAACGAGCAAACAAGTTTGCAACAATCTTAGGGTCTGCTGACGATTTATTAAGAAAGTTTAAAGTGGATGGATAGCTATCAGATTTCCTTTTAGCGTTTACGAAGTGGAAGAAACGCTTAGGATTAGAAATCAGGTTAGATTGCATTCGGGTGAGATAATCAAGGTAAAGGAATTCACAAAGTTCAGAGAAATGGGTATATGCGCGCTGGTAGTTAGAATAGTCAGAATCAGATCGAGAAATAAGGTAAGTTAGCCACAATTTGTTTCTGTGATTACGGAGTGAGCGAAGTTCTTTATTGTACCAGGGTGGTGATGACGAGGGGTTCCTCTGAGGCAAATAAGGGACTGATTTTATGAGGCAGGTGAGAATTTCGGTGTAAAAAAGGGCAATGGCATTGTCGATTGTGACGGTAGTAATATTGTCTAGGATGGGGCTGAAGTTAACGTTGCTAAGCAGAGAATTTAGTTTTATGAAATCTGCTTTGCGAAAATTAAAATAGAACGAATTTTCATAGTGAATCATTCTCGTATGAAAAAGTGAGGGATAATGGTGGATGAAAGATATCTAATGTGGATAGGAGATGATTACTCGCTGTGACGACGCAGTTGTCGACATCGGATGTAAAGATTAAGTCCAGTTGTCTACCAAGATTATTAGTGATGTTACTAATTTGGTAAAGGCCGGAGTCGGAGAGACAATCGATAAAAAGGACCTCTTTTTCTGACGTGGGATTTGAGGCAATAAAGTGGGACATGTCATCGGACTCAATCCATGGAAGGTTAAAATCACCTAAAATCAAGACATCATCGGATGGATCCACAGCTTCACAGAGAGAGTCGATTGCGTCTACGGCAAGCTGGTAACCCTGTATTGGTTGCGACGGTCGTATGTAGCAGCACATTATGTATAGGTTGCGTTTGGATATAGTCGTTTTTACACAGATAAACTCAAAATCAGCGGTGTGTGACGTTTTAAAAAGTGTTGAGTCGAAAGAGTTGTGTATTGCCAGTAGAACACCGCGGCCGCAGGAATTGTCCTCTTTCTCAAGACCTTATGGTGATCTATGTGTCTCTACATTTCCTGACTGCTTTTGGTGAGGGAAGGTGACAATCTCTTATGCAGCCTGCAGCTTTTTCTATTGCCAGGATCTCGGCTTGGAAGACGCTACATGTTTCTGGCAATCTAAAAGATTCCTCTTTCTGTAGTGTTTCCGAGTAGAATCCGGCTCCTGTTCCTCTTTCCATTTTTGAGCCGTCAGTGTAAATCGCGATTTCGGGGTCTTTGATTACAATGTTTGACTCCCAGTCCTCTCGGGTTGGGAATAGAATAGGAAAATCAATGTTAAAGTCATTATATGGGGGCAGATAGTCCGATGTGGCTGTGAGGCTTTCGAAGTTAAATTTCGTTGCGTAGAGTCCTCGCGGTTCCATAGGTGGTCTGCTTCCACAGGTTGGATTGTTTCAAACTGAGTGCACCTTTCGCATCAGCGCCTTTTATGAACACATCCAGGGAGTGGAGATGAAGAGCCTGCTGGTTGTGAACTTCTTACGACTCTCGTGGTGAAAGTGCAGCTGGCCTTTGTACTTTGTACAGTTCGTTAAGATAGCTCTTGATTTTTGTTGCAGTTCACCATACTAAGCACCCGCGTTAGCTTAATCCGGCACTGTTAACATCCTTAGTCCAGATTGAAGCAAATAAGCCATAGTTTAATAAAGCAAGAAGTATAACTTTTCCAACTTCTTGACATCATATCGAACGCAGCTTAAAGTTTCTCTTGATCGATGTCATAGTGTTAGCCTTGTGTCTATGACGAGCCTTGGAAAATACGTCTACGTACTTTTCTGCAGTTATGCAGTAAGTATTACTTTCGCTTTTTCTTCTACAAGTTGTTGACTAATGGATATCAGCCAATCTCGAATCCTAACAGCTTCGTTGCATTCGAGTATTATACTCCCGCTGTTCATCATGAACAGAGATCGGTGCGATGATAGGTCTCAAGGTTTGTTTTAGTCTTTGCATTTTTTATTTATTCTAGAAGCCTGTCTTCCTTCTTACAGATTGTATTACTGCTGTAGGAATCGCCTTTCGTACTCCGATGAAGCTTGAGAGACTTCATACTTGCTCGTGATCTCACCTAAGTCATTCACTTCTATTAGCGGCCCTTGTGTCATGACTCTGACTTCGGCTTTTTGCTACTTTCTTCTCTTCGCTGTTGAAAGTATGAGGTTTGCCCGTCTAATTTTTCCTTCAAGTGGAGCTATATGTGCCCTTTCACAGAAGTGGTTGGCCAAGTTCTTTAAGCGTCAAAACTTCCCTTACATTTCTCAGCAAGTCCGCATGGGGAAAGTCTTCTTTTTCCTTTATCACCAATGCATCTGGGCCGGGTTGATTTATTTACTTATTCCCTAACCCCCATTACCTGGGTCCACTCTAGTTTTTTGCTATTGTCCTCGATTAAGTTAAGTTAAGGGTTCGCTTAATCGGGTTAAGTTAGATTACTTGGCTTATGGACTCGACACAAACCAGTTGTCTGAAGCCAAACTTAGGGTGATAGAAATCTGTTTAGTCCTATTCTTTTAAGAAGAAAGTTAATCTTCTTCGCTGGTGATTTAGAAGTAAATATTTGGCGCGACAATCCATAGGGAGCCAAGGCCTAGTTCCTCGAAAACATTCCCGTCTAGAAGTGAAGTGAGCTATAGCTTATATTGTTGACTCCTGACGGGACATTGTCGTTCCTTTCCATGACAAATTATGCTATCCGAGGTCTGACATTGCCTGGCGAGTCTTTGTGATTTGCAGCAGCTACTTCATTCGAAATTTAACATTTGAATCCCATCAGTACACATTGAGCCATCAGACCCTCTGCCTAAGTAGCCCTTAACCATTTCCACCAACTCTCATCGTTGATGACATGAAAGTCCTTCTCTCAGCTTTTGCTCTTTCATTCCATGTTTTCACAGAAAATTCTATTAAAACGAAATCTCTATAACAACTGGCATATCACCCAGAAAATCGTTCCTTCCAAAGGATATGGCACAGTCACGACGTCACACTCAAAGATAATATCACAAAGTATCTCTCTCTCTCCCTGTTTAATTGAACACAGTCAAGTATCGCATCAGTGCACTTTATGTTGCCTTAAATGAATAGTTTCCACTTGCATCGTTTGTCTGGTCTCCCCATCTCTGATATATTTTTGCCTTTGAAGGGATTACTTCTGAGGGATGAATCCTCCATGCTGACTCATATTGCTTGCAATTAGTTCATAATTTGTCATAATGACACGTCTGATAACATCGATTGTTCGAGAATGACTTTGTCTTGGTCTTTGACGGAATGAAAACCCGCTTGGTGGCATTTGCATTCCGTGGAGTCAAGTGAATCTGTCAGGGCGAATTCCCTCCCCAGTTTCGACAGAAATTGGTTAAAACAACAATCAGCATTCGAAAAGTGCCATTTTGCGCAACGAAATTGGATTTAACATTTTAAAGATCCGAAATGGTCCTGTGCGTCCTAGCCTGTCACAACAATTTGGGTTGATAAGCACCACTGTCATCAAAATAAACGAGTTCAGATATTTTATTGGGTTAAATTCTTTTTTTTTTAATCCGAATGCAAACCTGCACGGATTCGTTACTACCTTAGGGTGGCATAAATGATGTCACAAAAATGAAAGGATTTGCGAAATGGATTTATAAAATTCAACACAGAGGTCGCTCTGAATATTTTATAGATACGTAACTGGATTTACATTTAAGTCCATTAAAAGGGTTAGAGGATATTTTGCAACTCCCTCCCACAGATCGATTTAATCCACGAAAAAGTGTACAATTATTGGCGCCCAACACGAGATCAATGTATTCTTTGAACTGCGTCTAAACTAGACCTATCTGTAGGACACCTCCTAATAGTCTCTTATTCTGAAACAAGTATCTTAACGTTAAGCTAATTAGGTTAATTGAAAAATTAACCAACTTTTTCTCTTTTGCTTACGAGTTCGGTTATCCTTCAGAAAAAAAAATTTCCCCTACCATTTTAAACGTATTCATAAATTGTTAAGGATTCAAATCCATTAGCCAAATTACCTTACGGTAATTTTACAAATAACCTACAGAAAATAAAAACTTGGCTGCAGATTTTGTATTGTGAAAAGACATCATTAGACAAAAAAAATGAACTCTGGGAGGAGAAGAATGAGGGAAAAACAAAATTCGAAATAAAACATGAAACATTCAGAATGCCTCCCGTTGTATTAGCATTATAGTTCTGTTTCCCGTAGCGGAACAAAAGCAGATAAAGTTATATTTCCGGGTGAAATAAATTTTTTATTTTTTTTTTGGTGAACGCAATGATGAATATTTTGTGTAAGGAGAAGCCGAAGGACAAATTGTTTCGTACTAGGTAGGTACGTGTATTCATCTAAGTACTCAAAAATGGGTTAAGCGCATACTAGAAGGTTTTTTCGTAAATAGGTAAAGGCCTTCTCGAGACCTGACGTTAGTTTTTAAAGTCTGTGGTATTTATCATTTATCTCCTTTACCAACCCCTTGGTAGGAGCTTCTAAAATCGTTGTAGAAGAACGCACCTATGTAAGGTTAGGTTAGTGGGCAGGCGAAATATTGTCACACACAGGACAGTTCAGACCCATTGTGATACCCATTGGGGGAAGGGCTACCCAATAGTAAGTTTCATACATATGTATAGATTTTAGTAAAACATGATCAACTTACTGCGTCTGTGATACAAACCACCCTGTGGATTTGATGAATCTTATTATTTGGTCCACCGGTGTATCGGATAATTCTTCAATGTCTTCAATGTAGAAGTGAACCAACTTGTTTTCTAAGAATGCATCCTCCTCTCAAAATGACGTTGGGGGGATGCTAACTTCCGTTTTGGTATGGCGCAGTCTATATTTTATGGGGAGATTTTGAAACCATTCAGAATGGAGGCGTGGCTAAATTCTTTACTGAACCACTGTGAGATTGCTTTGAGACGAACGGCCGCGCTGGCACCCAAAGATGTCAAGGGATGTCAAATGAAACAGAATGTCTAGTTCTGGTGATCATTGGACTTTACTAAGTTCATCGCGGTTTATGGCTTTATACAGGGCGTTCCACCACATAACTACACCGTACCGCGGTGAGTCAGTAAGATTTTCCGTGATCCAAACCCCACTTATTCCCGATATAGCCTTTTGCAAGAGAAAAGTACTAGTGTAACTTTTCATACTCTTTCTTGGATTTTGGATTTCCAGTTTAGTTTCTTTTCCAAAATAAGACCCAAATATTTTGCTTCGTCGGAGAAAATTAAGCTTGTGTCGATTATCTTCCTTGAGATAGGAGAATCATACTGAACCGCCAATCTGGTTAGCTTTTTTAAAGCGTTTCGCAGAAGTTCTTTAAGAGAGATTTTTTCCTGAGACTGCAACGTCATCTGCATAAGCGATCCCTTAGCTTCTAGGTTTATTAGCAGTTCATTTACGACCATACCCCTGAGAAGAGGGGGCCTCTACTGATAGATCTTCTGGCAGATGTCCCACCCAGCTTTAAATTAATAAAACGACTGGTAAGCGGAAGATTGATAGTGCACTTCTTATTGGTGATGAGACATTGTTGAAAGCGACTTCTATGTCTGAGAATGCCAGAATGCCAGATGTAATCCTTATGGTACAGGGAGTATTTGATTTTGCATATCGTTTCCACTGATTCACCTTTCCTATAAGCATGCTAAGCCGCAGAGAGGAGTTGTGTATTAACACTGTTCCGTAAATGGATATCAATCGAGAAATTCTAATGTTGTTAGAAGGAATGATGATAGACTGATTGGTTTAAGGTCTTTTGTACTTGCGTGAGACCATTAACCAGCTTTGGGTATGAAAACCACTTTAACTTCTCTCCATACTAGTGAAATATAGACCAGATCTAGACCGCTCTGTTGGATTGTGCCTAACACTGGCAAGATCATTTCAGATGTCTTCTGACCTAGCATTTGTCTAAAAATATTCTTTTGTGTTTGAATCCATTCATAGTCGAGAACGGCATCTCGTCTCCTTACCAAGATGCGTATCTATCCCCTCCTCCTCCTCAAACAACTTGAAGGTATCGCTATCTAGAAATAGTGACATTGTTCACAGAAATTCCATTTCCCTTCTGAAGGAGATGCATCTTTTAGTTGGGTCCATTTTCTTCATAAATATGTTACCTGATTTTTTTTGTCCTATGTACGGCATATTTGTAATTTGCCACGCTTTCCCCGTGCAGGGAAATTACTCCACAGGAGTTTACTCCACCTGGGAGTTTACCCCACCACCAGTGGGAAATTACTCTACCACCAGTGGGAAATTACTCCACTTTTCGAATGTGGCAGTGGGAAATTGCTTAACACGAAAATTTGGTTGAATGGAAGGCCTTTACCCCAAATCTCAATTTCGGAACTGAATTTGTATAACAAACTGTGGAATATATGTAAAGCATGATGCCCCCTGCAACCTCTCTGCCTGGGATCACGTATGCAAAGTTTCTTAAAATCACTTATTTGACTGTTTATGCATTGTGGACTTACATATGTACATAGGTTACTAAAGCTAACGAATGGCAAAAAAGAAGTTTATCTCGAAATCGACCAGAATCTACGTCTGTGTATTCTATTGTCTGTGATTAGAGGATTCCAAGAATGAAGTAATTTTTCCGCCCATTCTAAATGGGAAAATACTCCACCTCTAGAATATCGAAGTGGGAAATTACTCCACCTCTAAAATGTGGAGTAATTTCCCACTTGTGGTGGAGTAAATATCCGTGGAGTAATTTCCCTGCACCCGCTTTCCCACCTTAGGTATTTATTTTTAGCCCATCTCTCGATCATATCCATCACCATCTTTCTTGCTATGTCCGGTTTTGTTTTGCTCGCACGTTATCGTGTACGGTTTCCGGCAAAATATATATCAGCTTCGTACAACTGTTCCTCAATTACCTTCACCCCTCCTCAAATGTGTTGGGGTAGACCGATAAATAGGTCGACTCACTCTTCTACCATCAACGAATGTGTGTTGCATGGCGTGGATCTAGTTCGCAATGGAACTACATGTGTATGTGACAAATTCACTGCCATTTTCGCTCCCTGACTCGATCTCCGATGAATAAATGTACATTCGTGATAAGTTAAAGCCAGAATGCATATACTGACGAACGTTCCCAGCTTTTTCGTGATATTGAAGGCCACCTTCCAACTAAAGTAGTTCCCTGGCCCGATAATTCTCGCGCTTTCCAACCAGTCCCCTGATAACTACATTTCGCTCATCTGTAAGCGTCTGGCGTCTCGGAGGCTGAAGAAGCGAAAGATCATATATGTATTTTGTTTTGTAAACCCGTATCCACCTGCTCGAAAAAATGTCTTGATGATGCTAAAGGACAAACAAATCAGCGCGTGTTTCAAAAAAACCAAACCCCAAAAGATCCCTCTGATAACTGTGACAAGAGATTGATTTTCCAAGAAAAATAAACCAATTAAATGCTAATAAGGAACTCAAGGATATCACTGAACTTTTATGCAAATAGAGTCGTGTTTATACAGCCGCTGCCAGCGAGGATGTAACATGCTCGCCCGAAATAGACATCTATAGCAAATCAAATCACAAGCCAGATGGTACGAGTATCATCTTTCACTTAATCAAGCCCCCCAATGCCTAAATCGTGTTAAACGCGTACATAAATAAAGAATTTTAAATTCAGGAAACACGAGATAGATCTGTCGCTTTTAAAGCAATAAAATCAACCGCATGACAGTGTTTGCGAAACGATGTCCTTTTTTGGGGTGACATTTCGCTTTAAATTGTGTTGATTGTCGCTTTAATGCCACCCTCTGTGGTAAAAGCGTTGTGGTTTTGTTTTTCTGTGGTCATACACTGATGGCGTTGACTAGGACTAATAAAACCAGAAAAAGTGTCCCAATGTGACCACATCGCTTTGGAATGGGTGACAATAATTTTTTTTTTTTTTTTGTGGTTAATCCACTTCTGTGGAACCCAATACACTAGGTGCATGTCCTAGATATACATTTTATTGTTCAACAATGGAAATGAGCTTTCCCTACGTCGTAGCATCGTAGTCCTTGGTCTTATTTGATTAATTGTAGAACAAGTTTACCCCTAGAGACAGAGAGGACAGTCACATTCGTCTTTCTCTGTGTGAATTTGATTATCTTTCAACAATTATTCTGTGTGTGTCCTTGAAGAAAATTTTAGGTTCCATGACGACAAAAATGCTCATAAAGGGAACGACAATCGACTAGAAGTAGAATCATCATAATTTGAGACTAATTTACCGCCAAGGATTCCAAGAACTGTGGTCAAGTGTGGGAGAGATGGGGAAAGGAAATGAAAAAGTTTTAATTGGATTGTGAAAATATATGACATGACCAATTGGACACGAGTTGGCGAAACATAAAGTTATGAAGTGTGTTCTAAACATTTATTAGATGTCAATACGAAAACAAGGACAACGAAGAGCTTCCTTTTTTTCTGGGAAAAGTTTGGTAATTTTCATATAGTAGGGCTTCCCAGGACAATACGTCGTTGGCTAAATAAAAATGTTCAGGTTGTGGCCATTTTGATTTAGTTTTTTGTGACATAACACATGACATTTGTTATGTGCAGACCTAGGAAGTGAAAAGTCTAGCGATGAAGGATTCAACAACCAGGCTTGGCTTTTGACTGACACACACTAGACGATTTTCAGACTTTAGTTTTCGAGACAAGTACGGAAAAAAGTTATCAATTAGTCGACGTACAGAATAAATTTAGATAAGAAGAAAGACTGCAACGTCTATTTTGATATGAACCTCCAGATCTTTTTGTCGAATTTGATCAGCACGATTGCAAAAGACTCGGGATAGTCACTCTCTAGACGTTTTCTGAGAGGATATTGCCTATCTCCGATTCCAGCTTGCTTCTTTCTGCTGCGCATTTGCAACAGGTGAAGCAAGTGTGGATTAGTTCATCTTCTGGGTACGATCGCCATGCCAACAGGCCTAACTCTTTAAATTATCCACCTTAAAATATGACCGGTAAGAAACTCTGTTCATTCAACAACGTCCCTCAACAGTCACGAATTACATCTTCCTCTTGTTCCTGAGGTCCACAGACTTTGCCATTGTTGTTTATGCACGGCAGAAATAGGATCTCTTTGCCACTAGAAGATCAGTGGGTTAGCTGATTGATTTGTAAAATTTTGTTAGGCATACTATGTTCTTAGGCCTCAAACGACAATTGGTAAGATAACTGTTTAAGGGGTGGGCTCGCCAAATTTGGAAAGCACTCAAGAAAAGACAGAAAATTTAGGATCATAGAAGAAACTACTGCCAAGAGTGCAGAGATGTCGAACGGTTTCTATTTCTTCCTCGTTCCTGCAACTTTGTTAGTTGCCGTGCTAGGGTAACCCCAGTTGTTCAGTGTGGTGTCATGGGGTTTACTCCAGCGACTGCGAGGGCGTTTGTTCTCTCTATACTACTCTTACCTGAGGGCATTGGCATGTATCGCGAAACCATACGGTCATGGCATGCATATTCGATAAGAAAAGCTTTTAACTTCTTGCAGTTGAGCCCACTACATCCAAGCCCGGGCATCGAACATGGTATCCTCTAAGCTCAGAGGCTAACATTAGGTGGCACGGGCTGCAGAATTGTGTCCTATCAAGGCAGATGTGGTCCAACTACAATTGGTACAAAAAACAAGATTTACAAAACATGACCCGCACAGGCATTGCAATGATCGTGGCAATCAGTTCAGGTCATTGGTTTCTAGGTACACATGCGTCCAAATTAGGCATCCCATTCAACGCAGATTATCGTAGCTCTCCGGTTATCCGGCTCTAAGCTATCGTATACTAGGCAAAGACTTATTCAACAACCTTATTGAAACCTCGGAGAAAAGGACTAGCGACTTAATCAGTTTCCTTAATCCCACAGGATGAATTTGAGGACCTCCGCCGCCTTCTCCTAGGTTTCCTGCAACAACACTTACATTCAGATCACGTGAGTTGTGGTTTTAAATTGGCGCTAAAGCGCTAATAAGGTTGCAACATCAGGATCGCTGAAGCTGCCACCTCTACCTACCTACCTACTAGGGTCCCCTATGTTTACGATGCTTTTGCTGAGTGTTGTAGTTATCTTTGCTTTGCTCTGAGGGGCTAAGAACGATTCCTATCACTAAATTCTTGCTGATTATGAGCATCCTTTTAATGTTATACACACACCGCGAGCACGGTGCAATGGTTTGAAACTCAGGTATTGTTGGGTTTTATGGTGTCCAAGGGTGGTGCCCAGGCTAGCTGGGGACATGTGTGGTTTTTGTCGTTGCTATAATTCACAGGCATTTTTTCGAGTTATCTGATGTCATAATCAGTGTCAGCTCAACCAACTCTTCAAGCCATGACACTCAACTACCAGGGTTATGCCTTCGCAGTGAAGTCGCCACCAGCTTTCACAATAGATCGATTTTTATTTACATATTTAAGAAATAAATGTTTTTCCGACATCAGGAGTTCAGCGTGACAAGCGATGATGCTGACCACTGCACCATTGCCACCTCTTCGTCTCCACTCTTCATAATTTTTCGTTCCAGTGCAGACTTCCTTTCCCATCCTTCAAGATGACCGAGGATCGCGTTTTCTCTCATTTTCAATGCACCAAACTCAAGGTCTCCCTAAAATACCTTCCACATAATATGACATCGCAAATAAGATTCCAGATTCTTGTCCCAACACTTAATTAACCGACGAAAAAAGTACCAAACACCACATGAAACAAAGTCCTTAACGTGTCTTTCTCTCGTAAAATCTTTACGTGGCTAATGGATTAATTACGTATCCTTCTTGTTCTCCGTAAAACGTATTCATTACCCTCAAATGCTTTGGAACTCTAGCACTTTGTAAGATTCGTTCATTAACTTCCAGACACCTACATGAGCTCGGTGCACTTTGTAAAAGTGTTTAACACGTCTAGCTAAGTCTCATTTTCTCTGACGTGGAATATATCCTGATTTTGTGGCTCCAATTTATTTGGAATTCATTTGCCCCTTGCCAAGGCAATGAACTTACTGTAATACACCCCCTCGAAACAATTGTTGTAAATGAGAGATCTGTGAAAAGTATCCATACCGTACGCACATGTCTCCAGAACCTGATAAACACTTTAAAAGCCCCGAAAACTTTTTCGCAACCAATTTGTGATGAATGAAACCAACACAACACGAACGTGTTAATAGGTTAACCTACGCAGAGTCACTGTGCAACGGGAGTGGTTTTCCAGCAAAATGTGGTGGCAACTTCTGAACTTCCGCCAGATGCACATTTTCCCAAAAATTATCTCGCATCGGCAGATATCGAACCCGTGCATTTGAAACTTTCACATGACAATGTGTGCTGGCAAAAGGTAAATGGAACAGTTTACCTCTCGTGAAAATTGAAGGACACGTATCGACAACGACATCGGTGTGTTGCATTTGATATTGTTTGCGAAACTATGTGAGTCGTCGGTTGATTTTAGGTTAGGTTAGGTATCTGGGTTGATAAGGGAGAAAGCACGTGACCTCATCACACATAGGTCCTTGTGGACCCATTGTGATGCCCATGGGGATTGATCCCCATTTGACTTGGGTCTCCAGCTATCGTGATGTCCTCAGAAACCTGGAAAGATCGCTTATTGAAAAATCAGATAGTTCTTGTATGTCCAGGTAGATGTGTCCTCCTAATGTTCTATTTCTCAAGTGACATAGGCTTGGGGAGTGGCAAAGGAAGTGAGGAGTATCCTCTTAAATCTCTTCATCACCGCAGCCCCTACATATAATGTCATCGTTGAGTTTAAATTTCATTGTGTGGTTTCTTAGAAGGTTGTGACCGGTGAGTGTATCTACCAACATTGACAGCGATTTCCTGTCATGTTTCAGAAGCTTGTTGGTTCTGGCTTTGTCGTACTTTAGCCAAAGTTTCCTTGATATATCACAGGTGAGCGATTCCCACCTTCTGTTGGCTGTTATCAAAGTCCTACATTCCACTTGCTCTCTGAGATTACAGGGTAGGGGCTTAACACATTGCAGTGCTCAATTTTGGTCCATTGTGGACCCTGTTCTTGCTGGTCTCTGTGACCAGGAATCCAGCAGAAAGTAACACTGTGCTGCGAGCCAAGAACCTCAAGCTCTTCGCGACAGCGTTGAACTAGCTTGAACTTTATTTCGGTAGCAAAAATTGCTTTAACAGCCGCCTGACTGTCATTTCGGGACTCATTTCGGGACTGTCATTTCAATGGAACTCCAGTAGCATGGACCCTATTGTTTTGTCAGACAGTGTGTGGATACACTTGGGGGATTCAGGTTCTCGAAACCGGTACATGGAGGCGCGAAGAACTTGCGAAGTGGCTGTTAAAGCAGCTAAGGAATAGTCCTAAAGGAGTTCGGCAAAAATTGAACCGTGATCACAGACCTGCAAACAAGATGTTCTGGCAGACCATCCACCGTCTCATGGGAATATTATCGAAGGATTCAAATCCAAAGATGGTTTACTTCCTTCCGGTGAAAATGACATCCTACTCAGATGGGGCAAGCATTTTCCGGAGCTGCTGAATCCCTAACAGGGCACTGAGGATGGCAGATCCATGGTTTTGAGTAGGGCGGAGAATAATCGCACCGGAAAGGAGGTGACTTTGGCGCTAAAAGTCGGCAAATCTACTGGTGTGGACGAAATTCGGCCAGAAATGTTCAAGGCTCTGGGTAAAGAGGGAGTGAAATGGCTCTCTCGTGTCATTAAAGTGGCTTGGGAATACGGCGGAACCCCTGGCGACCGCAAACTGGGGTGATTGTTCCTCTTTTGAGGAAAGAGGATAAGAGGGATTGCTCCAATTATAGGGGTATATGTATCTTAAGTCTCCCCGAAAAAGTTGGAAGCGCATTCCAGAGCTGTGGTCGAGTCCAGGTAGGGCGATGAGCAGTGCGGCTTTCGTCCAGGTAGAAGCACAATCGACCAGCTATTCACTCTCAGAATGGTACTTGAGAAGGCCTTGGAGTATGCCAAACCTATCTACAGTTGTTTTGTGGATTTGGCGAAAGCATATGTGTGATCGGTTCCCTCCAGGTAAACTCTGCAGTGTACTGCAGGAGTATGGGATTGACAGTTCTCTTCTGAGGGCCAATCTGTACACTAACTGCAAAAGCTGTGTTCGGGTGAACGACGTTAAGTCGGCACCTTTCACTGTGGGCTTTGGGTTTCACCAGTGGTGCGTTCTGTCATCTCTCCTCTTCATAGTGGATTGGATGTTACAGCGCAGCCGTGGTGAGGAACGTTTCGAATTGGGAGACTTAAGGATAAGCATCTGCTTTTCGTTGATGACTTGCTGATCCTTAGATCCACCCACACCGAACTTCAGCGCGCACTAGATAGGTTCGTCGCCATCTGTGTTGAAAACTGGGATGAAGGTAAACGTGAACAAATCAGAGGTTATGGTAATTTCCCGAGCGGCTGTTCAATGCACTCTGCATGTTAGTGGAGTCCCATTGAAACAGACGGAAAAGTTTAAGTACTTCGGGATCCTATTCACGAGTGATGGAAGGAGCAATACTGAGTTATCCTGTAGGATTGGTCAGGCTGAAGCAATTTTGACACAGCTTGGTCAATCTGTTATCAGGAGGGTTGAACTTGGCATCGGAGCTAGGCTTTCGGTCTTCAATTCAGTGTTTGTTCCAACCCTCCTGGGTAGGCCCAGGATGAGATGACTAGACCAAGTCCGAAATCTCACCTCTACCTGTATAGGAATAACCCCTGATGATTTAGAGTCGATGGTGGAAGACCGGGAAATGTGAAGGGTCCATTTAAGCTCCCTTAAACCATGGCTCTCATAGTGGATAAGCGGGCCATTGAAAAATGATTATGATGATGATGAGACAGTTTGAATGTGCTATATTTGAATTGTAAAGATTAAGGAAAGACGTTCAGACAGTTTTCTGTTTTGAACAAAAGATATGGGAAGGACGTTCACAAGCCACACATCATGTCGGATGGGATAGAAAGAGATCTAGCTAGAGACTTCTTCTAGCTCTCCAGACAGTTTTGCTTCAAAAATGTGTGTACATGACTCAAAGATCTATCAAAGTTGTATCGAAGCCCGCTTAATCCTCTTCTTGATACTCAAACAAGGTTATCGACGTTGCTACACCTACCTCGTCTAATGTCAAACCTTAGGTAAACTCAACCATCCTCAGCCCACTTTAAAATTCAAACAGGGTAGTTACCCTAATTTAAGCCCTTAACGTCGCTTCCGAAAATCATCCCAATTAATGCGAGAGATCCTTGGCAACAGTTCATTAAATTTCTTCAATTCATTTCGAACTAAATTCGAAAATCAACTTCAAACGAAAATAGTTAAAGGTCCCACCTTACACTTCCCCTCAACTACCTTCTTAAATTATTCTAATTGTAACCGTAAAAAAACCCTTTTCATCGCGAGCTCCTCTAAAGCATTTGTTGTGACAACACATACCTTCAACATTGAACTTAACAAAAACGGGTGTATCTACCAGAATCCCTTTGACTGATTCACGACTACAGATGCTCAAAATCCCATCCAATTTACAGTGTCGTGTTATCTGCTCACACAACTTGCCAAAAGTAAATCCCTTGCGAAAAAGGTCACCATTTCAGAAGAAGCTATTTTAATCCATTTCGCAGGACCCTGCTTTGTGGGAGAAAGCAAAAAACCGAAGTGAAATCCATAGAAAGGAAGACATTTCTTTTCGCTCAGGGACTGAGACGACGACGATGACGACGAAAAGCAAAGATAAAATGCCATCACACGGAGAACAGAGAGGGACACGGAACTCGAAGCCATCGTTAAGGTTCTTTTAGGAATCGGCGGATGGAAGGATAGGGGGTTTTAAAATCTTTTAAAGACCGTTTTGTAAGTTTTGAAAGGATATGTGTCGGTTTTAGTTTTAGGGAGATTTTTTTTTTTCAAGTCTTTGCGGGTGTCACTGGCCTTTCGTGAAACTGTAAAGGATTACAAGACGGTGGTGTAAGAGAAGACGGGTTAAAGTGTCCCATTACTTAAGAATGATGTCCCTTAGAGTATGAGCAGCAGCTGTAAACAAGAAAAGGATACATAACCTTGAACCGCCTCTGATGGTTTTATTCACTCCAAGCTCTACAGGTCTTTTCGACGGGATGAGTCCAGACATACTTTGGGTTTGGGACTGTCTCATCGAATGGCTTATTGCAGCTTCTACTCTCTCGATCTAGGACGCAGTCTTTTATTCCCCCAAGTGCGTTCAGTTTAATATCACCTTCTTTTCCTACTCCGATTAGAATCTATAAGTGATGTCCTTTGAGAAGAATACCTACATGGAATTTTCGCACTTCAGCGGCTCTTGAAAATTCCTATCGAATGCCAAATTTACTCACATATTGCCCCCCGTTTTTCTCTGGTTCACAAGACCTTTGCAACATGTTGCAAAGAAACCAAAGCAATTCAACATGTTTCCTATAAACTGCTCGCTCTTCGTAAAGGATCCCCGACCCGCAATCGGTTGGGCCTCTGCGCATGCCACCACTCTCAGTTAATAGAGAAAATTGTATCTAAAACTTTGCTATCACAAATTGGAAAATGACCAACCAGTTTGTGTCTGGCCTTTAGCGAGATAGGTCGGTTAGTACGTGCCATAGATATTCTCTGACCGTATTTCCGGTTGATGTGCATAAGCGTGTGCCGCGTGTGTGATGTGAATTCTACCACCTGCAGCATCTTGTGCGGTCGTGCTCTCGCCTCATTGTGTATCTCTCATAGCACCCTGCTCCCTCCGCAGCACTTAAAAGTAACAAAACAGAGAAAGTTAATCATTTTGAATATGGAAATCATGCGGAAAATATTTTATGGATGCTAGAGCATCCTTGTGTGATGGTTCAACTTTCCACCATCCACAGCCATCTCTACACCCGGCCAAAGTGAATAAAAGTGTTCGTCCAATTAAGTGCTGTCTACCTATATACAAGTGCGGATAAGATAGAATATCTGTATATCTGTCATTGTGGGACGTGTGTCTATCCACGCACAAAGTAATCACTCCAAGACCTCTGAAGTTTTGAAGTTTTTTTTTCGTCCTTCCGGTGGTTTGTTTCTTTGTCGGTTTCGGTGGATTCTTTTGTTTTGTTGGTTCTTCTGGTAACTTTGCCGTGTGTTTGCTTTCGGGGTTGGATGTGCGTGGTTGTTTTAACGATAATTAGCTGAATCATCGGCCGTAAGTGCGTGACACAAATACGAAGCGTATCAGTGATTTGAAATGCATCTCCAGCGGTGTTTAGTGTTAAATAGCATATCCCCAGCGGTGCACTTGCGGGCATCATCAAGTGTGTCATTTGTCTAAGTGGGTGGAATCCATATTTCACAGTCGACCGAGCAGCAACAGAGACACCAGCAACAAATAGATACTTGCAACCCAGCAGGACATCCCTTTTGCGATGTAATTCATTTTTTATGTGAGTGACAGAGACACACGCAAACACATAGAAATATGATGGAAAAGTATCTATTTCCGTTTGGTAAGTTTTTGTCCCCCCACTTGTGTACCGTGCATGCATTTGCATGCACTCTATTGTCTGAAAGAGAAACACCCCAGGATCCTTGTACCTTTGGCAGTTTATCCTGTGTGCAAACACATAGTTTGTTTGTACTTCAAAATGGGGTCAAGCAAGGTAACAACAACGCGAAAAAACGTGAAAATTAAAAACAAATAGAAGAGATTTTTTTTTGATGCCTAGGCAGGTGTGAAAATCCTTTATGGATACTCTCCAGCCCGTGGCATGAGTTATGCCCGACTCCGTGCTCCTGCTACGTGCTAAAAAAACATCACCTCCTTGCTCTGTTCCCTGTTTGTCCCCTGCGGCACCGCCAGTCAATGCATTCCTTCACATTCCTCTACATTCGTGCAGTGCTCACTTTGACTGTGCGATATTTTATCCTTTTTATTCGCTACGCCTTTCTGCCTTCACTTTGTTTTTTTTTTTTTTTTGTGAGAGATTTACTACTGTGGTTGTTATGGCATTAAACAGTTATGCAAATAGGATTTCCTTCTGCCCTGTGTACTATATATGTTACGTTACGTATACTGCCCCGACAGGCGCAAGTAGGCGGATGGAAATAAATTTTTATGATTGGATTGAAGATTTAATGGGAAAGCGTGTGAGTTATACCTTCATATGTGCAGGGATGCATTCGTAATTCTTTTTGATTTCGTTAGGCTAGGCACACACACGCTCTAAAGAGTTCTCTCGATTGGATTTCATAAATCTTTTTATCTTCCTCGTTCCATTATTTTTTTTTATTTGCAGTTAGAGATGCGATGCTTTCTGAATTTTTTAAGAATTTATTTCGAAGTGATGATTGGGGGATGATGGGATGATGGGATGATGTCCCTCTGGACATATCCTTTAAGGGGGTTTCTTTGTATACGTCTTTTGTGTAAAAATTACTTTCTCTAATGTGACATTTAGGGATGAAGATGAATGGAAGGAAGGACATTAATAAAAAAAAAAGCCATCATCACCGTCAATCTTGAGGTTCAGAGAGGCTGGATGTTGGGTAGGGAAGTCATGTTTATGCAATCAGTCATTCTCACACATCTTGTGAGTCTCACACAGGGATCATTTTGAAGAAGACTTTTATCGCTAGCTTTACCCACTCTGCCGCTTTGGTCATTTACTTGTCTCAACTTTAAACTTTGCAGGGAATTAGCGTACAACAGTTTGATTTCCTTAAAGGAAATTGATATTTTCCCTCTTAATTTCCGAGAAATGAATATTGAATTTCTCTCATCGTTGCATTATTTTGGGAATCTACAATCTTGACTGTAGGATACTTCAGTATTTTCAAGTTTTTCGATGAGACTTTCGTTGCAAGGTAATGAAGAAAATTTTTATTTTGTGTTCAATGTTGCGTTGAGGATGCAGTCTTTTTCCCAAATTCTGCTGAACTCTCCTTTTCCTAGAACTTGATATGTTTTACCTAGCGTTAATTTAACACGATTAATTTAACCTTTAGAGCACCTGAGAGCATAAAAAATAGTTGGATGCTGTCCTTCCACGGCCAATAGGGTCATATGACTTGAGGATAGTATCAGGAAAACATAAAAAAGTGGATATCTTTCTTCTAGGGAGAGCAGGCTCATAAAGGGTCTTTCATTAAGCGCTTCCTATCTTTAAATTTAAATAAAACAAAGTGTGTGTGAGATATTATCGAAATGTTTTATTCGTTTGAAAGGCCTATCGATGCCATTATGTATGGAATATAACATTGTTCAAATGTCCACCGCGGCTTCTCTGGGCGGCGCGCATCCGAAATGTCCAATTTTCCATGACTCTGGGGCATAAATCTGGCTGAATTTGACCGATGGCCTGGGTTATGTTAGCTTTGAGGGCCGCTATGGTTTTTGGCTTATTCACATAGACCTGCGACTTCAGAAAATCCCACAAGAAAAAGTCTAACGGGGTCAAATCGCACGATCTCGGTGGCCAGTTCACATCACCTCCACGTGAGATGACCATACCCTCGAATCGCTCGTGCAGAATTTCCATGTCGTTGGTGTCCATATCATCCAATTCAGGTCAAAAGAAGTTGGTAATCATCGACCTATAGCGCTCGGCGTTGACGGTGATGGCCTGGCCAACGTCGTTCTCAAAAAAATATGGACCGATGACGCCGCCAGCCCAAAATCCACACCAAGCAGTGACTTTTTCGGGATGCATTGGACGCTCTTGGATCTCATGTGGATTGGTATCGTCCCATATTCGACAATTTTGTTTGTTGACGTACCCATTCATCCAGAAATGGGTCTCATCGCTGAAGATGATTTTTCGATGAAAATTAGGGTCAGTTTCCAACTGCCTCAGAACCCATTCAGCGAACACACGTCGTTATCTATGGTCGTTTACCTTCAGCTCCTGGGTTATTTGAATTTTGTACGGGTGCAGGCCCAACTCACGACGCAAAATTCGCCAAGTTGTGGTCTGCGAAAGGCCGAGTTCTTGTGAGCGACGCGAAATCGACTGCCTCGGATTCTCCTGTACATTCTCACGGACAGCGGCGAAGCTTTCTGCAGATCTTGCGTTTCTTCGATGTACGGGTGTTGGTTGATCGTTTACTGAATCAGTGGACTCAAATTTATCCACCATACTGCTAATAGTCCTCTCGGAAGGAGGATTTTGGCGACCGTAAAATGGTCGAAGCACGCGGAACGTTTCCCGAACAGAACACCCATTTTGATAAAACAATTTTATTATTTGCACGTGTTGTTGAACGCTATATCCATCCATGGTGATTTGGCAAAACAGACTGAATAAATGACAGCCAATTTGATAGATGTAGCTTCAACAATATGGTCGCTATCAACTGTCAAAGTTCGGAAGTACCTATTGGAAGACCTTTATAACCCAGTGCAATATGATCCCCTCGGATGGACATTATAAAGCCTACGTTTCTTGAGTTAGAACTATTTGATATCCTCTTCAGCTCAGCAGCATCAAGATACATATGTCCATGCACCTGGTTTAGTAATTTATTTGGAGTTCCTCCTGTGAGGCGATGTGGACCTCTACTGCCTTAACATTTTGAAATACACAGTTTTTTCTTCTGAGGCTTTTGTTATCGATGCGCGCTCATATTTGACATGAGTATTGAATAGTCTTCACCTACTTAGTTTGAGATTGATTATCCAAACTTGAAAGACCCGGACCAAGCCTTCGTGATTCCTGAACGAGAAGTTAGACCCGCTGCGATCTAAGAACATCTTTTACGTTAGGATTTTTGAACATTGTCTGCAATCTGCAAAGTTCGTTATCTTTCAGTCCAAGCTCTCTGCGAAGTTCTTTGGGTTGAAACTTCATGGCTCTGCGATGATTAGAAGGATTAAGTATTAAATTGGTTACTACCTTCACGCATTTTGTGGTCGCCGTGGTTCAGTAGTTAGTGCGATGAACTGCTGTACGAGCGGTGTGGGTTCAAGCCCCAGGCATGTCCTTACTTAAGGTGGCATTACAGTCCGGGGTGGACCTCAAACAACAAGCGTTTCCACACAGCTCGATCTTTAGCTAGCTGCCTTCAGTTTCGCATGCTGAGTTGGTTAAGGTCCCCTTCCACTTGCCTGCGCCACCTGAGTCACGGTCTTCCTCTACTGCGACGTTCCTCGGGTGTGGATTTGAAGATTTTCTGGGTCGGAGCATTGGTGTCCATTCGCTCTTCATGACCCAGCCACTTCAGTCATTGGACCTTTACTCTTCTAGCTAAGTTATGCAGACGGAACCGAAAATCACCCGAAGAATTTTCCACTTTTGACAGAGTCCATGCCTCTGCGCCGTAGAGTAGGACTTGGACGATTAAGGTCTTATAAAGGTTCGAGAGAGACATGTCCACCGATCATTTTTCGCGGCACCACCAGTCGTAGGGTCGCCGTGGCTCAGAGGTTAGTGCCTTAGACTGCTTACCGAGCGGCGTGGGTTCAAGCCACAGCCATGTCCACCGAAAATTTGTACAATTTGTGATAAAAGAGCTTCTCAAGAATTTCTCAATTCGCCGTTCGGAGTCGGCAATAATAATTTGTAGGTCTCTTCCATTCGTGCGAAAAATGCAACACGCACAACATGAATGGTTTCTAGAAGCTCGGCCTTGGCTCATCCCGAGCTATAGCGCCTGCTATTTATTTTATTTATTATATTCATGCATTCACCTCTTCAATTCTCGAATTTAGATTGACTTTCCGCTGCTTGATAATTTTTCTGCTTGCGTGCTAAATTCGAACAAAATCAAAAGTTATATATTTTTTAATTTAATTACATGTAACCCTAAAAAATTGTATAAAAATTAATATGAATGGAATTTTAATTATGTGAATATTGACTGTAATAGCAAGTCCCACAGGCGAGAAATATTCTGACAACCAAACGGGAAAACAATTCATTTTCCAGGTTTATTAACTTTAATTTATGTACTTTAGCATAGATTTGGATACAAGCACATGGAGTATTTTATTCTTTAATTTTAATTAATTCATTCTGATTGCGAGTATTATTCAAAAAAAGTTAGTGAAAACGTATGTATGGAAATTTCAGTGGGGGAATGCAAGGATAAAATTTACATTTAAAGTTTGACGTGATGCTGACGGAATGATTAAATTAGAATTTATCCGCAGAAACGACTTTAATATTCAGGCCACTATGCTTACGACGGGATTCAGTTGACAGTATCTCTGTTCCAAAAACTATCTACATACACAACTTGGCAGTATTTCCGTGGTCGTTCTAGAAATACCCAATTACCAACAGAAATACAAGTCCAGCCTTCTTAACAAAAGTGACAACTTACCCCACGTTAAAGTGCATCAACAACTTGTAATCATCTCGAAATGCTGTCTGTGTCAACTATTCCCTCGTAAACCGCACTTATTTATTATTCATACTCCTGCAAGGATATAGCATGCCTTTAAATAATAAAAACGACGATAGTGCAATTCCATTCAGACATCCTGCCGCAGCATCTGCCGATTTGTCCACCAAGCTTACCAATCCATATGTATTCCACAAATAAATCACTTTAATATGTGCGAGGAATGCGAACAACAAACCACTTTCCTTCCTCGTCCCCACATCCCTTCCAACAGAAAGAAAAAATAAAATAAAGGCATTTTGCCATTGACTATTGGCAGGACTTGTAGCAACTGCAAGCAAACGTCTGGCATCTTTAGAGGAACTGTGCGGAGGAGAAACTTTCAATCCTCCGCGGGCACTTGCATAGCTATTTCCGAAAAAAAGGATACATATTCAATTTGTATTACACACATCACAATTGACATGCACAGGAATGGGTTGCCACAGCGTGCGGGAATAGAATTGCGTAAACATTTCAAAAGCGTTCTGCATGTGCATATGATTGCATGCCTTCGGGGGTTCACTGACAAATTTGTAAATAAATCAAAAGGACTAAGGAGAAACTTTATTCTCTGTGTGTTACACAAGATTTGTTGAGGCATTGAGAGATTCGCGGACATTTTCAGGACTTGTGTAGTTTAAATTTGTTCCAAACTTTGGGTGTTGGGAATTCGGTCGCTTTAAACACGTTTCCACGAAAACTACCATCCATCTTCATGATTCCACACACAGTTTCAAGTGTCTTTTGCAGATAAATGGTACTCCAAAGCGCTAAAACAGAAAGGACGAGGGGGAAAGAGAGAAAAAAAACGCATACATCCGGGGCAATTTTATCTGTCAAACTCTTGTTTACTATTCCAAGACTGTTCCGAGTTATTTGTTGTTTGGTAAATTGATTCCGTCTTTTGTTTCTAAATGGAACTCTAGAGGATATTGTGGATGGAAATAGTTTTCCCACGTCCATTTGTCAATAGTTTTTGAAGTGAGTTTGGATTGAAACAAGATCTATGCCCGCAGTGTGTGTGAGGAAACAGGTCACCAAGGAGTTGGCCCTTGTTGTATTGGTTTTGTAAAACGATCGATCTAGAGAGGATTTGTGACAGTGGCGATACTTTTAAAGTCCTTGAAACGAAAAAGTAAATTGTTAGGAAGTTTCTTGTGTGAAGGTTTTCAAATTGATTTGAGGGACTCAGTCATTTGAAAAACTTGTCCCCTAAAGTAAGGATAAACCGAAATTTGGAAAAAAATTGTGAATCGAAATTCAATAAGAAAACTGACGCTTCGAACTTTTGCATTTCAACATTTCGTGAAAAGAAGAAAGTCCTTTTCACACTTTTCCTCAAATTTATCATGGACCCTCCTCCTCGTGAATATCAGCTCATGTTAGTCAGAATAGTGGTTGATTTCATTTAGCTGTTCAAGGCTTCACAAGCCTTGATTTCTTTGCTTCCGGTTCCAAGGCTTTAACGATTTTTGAAGTAAGAATTCGAGAGTAAAATGAATATTACTCCAAGCACTCGGAATGATAAACCCATGATATTCCCATTTTGTCCAAATAATGCCCACTGTGCTGTAATAAGGTCGACCATAGGTCTATAACACAATTCATCCTCCCAAAGTGAGAGTTAAATTTTGCAGCTTTCTTGTCAAAGTCTTTCAAAAAACATTTAGGGATTCTGCAAGAAGTTGAGCGAGAACACATCTCTTCATAGAACGAAGTCATTTGAGAGCCGATCCGGTCTAAGCCCTTTGCTGAACTGACATCAATGATTGATTTTGCACTCAAAAGGATTTGCATTTTTCGAGAACTTTATCGCTTACTTAAGAAAGTGGAACGAACCCCAGGGCCATGATGGAAGTCTTAAACCGCCACCAGTACCTCGTGACTCTTGATACGCATGTCGATTTGTCTAGTGAGTCTTTTGGAGCTAAGTCTTTCGTTTGGAAGACAGTTTTCCAATGGTTTCATTATCCAAACACGAACCAGCTTCACTACCACTTGCAGTGGTAGAGTCGACATTAAAAAATCTTAGAGATACTCGATTTAAATTTGCCTTTCTCGAGGTATTTCACTTTTTATTTCCTTTCGAGTATAATAACAAGGGTCACAGGGGGTATTGCTCAGACATCTAATGAAGTCGTGCTTCGTATAGAAAGTCAGGACCTTCGGGTCTGAATAGATTTTTTTCAAGTCAATAAATCGCTGTCATTGCCACCTTTTGAACGGTTGTGTTCAGCATTAAAAGGGATGGTACGCATGGCTCAAGTCACTCCATGGCAAAGGCAGCAATTTAGGTGCCACATCCTACCAAAAGCTCATCGACACGTCTAGGTAGCTACGTAGATAGGGTGACTGTTTATGCAAATACAGACCACTTGGATCTATACCCGAAAGGTGCCACAAAATGTATTGGAACCATTTGGAGCTCTTTAGATAACTTTAACTGACAGTTCGCATAAATTATCGAAGTCAAAGGCTCCTAACTAGAGTTTTCTTCTTTTAGGATGGGTCTGGACTGCTACACACGTTAGAACAACTCCTGCAAAAGTAATTTGAGAAATAGAGCATCCTTCTGGCACGAAGGCCAATTGGACAACGGCCTCTGAGAACACCGATACCGGTACGGATGATCGAACTTTTAAGCAAGATCCAAATTTTTGATCAAGTGGTGATCAACATAGGCTAAATATCTCTGGAACTGCGGTATGTGGTATCAGTTCTCGATCTTTGGTTTATTTTGCTAATGGCAACATTCTTTGAGAGTAATTTGCATACATACATTCCGTAAGTGG
Source organism: Matsumyia berberina (assembly GCA_917880715.2). Lineage (NCBI taxonomy): Eukaryota > Metazoa > Arthropoda > Insecta > Diptera > Syrphidae > Matsumyia > Matsumyia berberina. The sequence continues at coordinate 54,672,419 of OU862870.1, forward strand.
AATGCCCAGATTCCGCCATTCTGGTAGGAATTCCCTAGAATGTCCCTATGATCGGGTACCCTGGAAAAGTGAACGTTGATATGTTCTGCCATCTCACATAGGTACATGTAAAAGTATATCGGTAACATTTCGACACGTATAGGTACGCAGAAATAACTTTTCCAACTGTTTAATCATCACAGTAGTTAACGCATTCAACTCCTGTGTGACGTGCTTTGCTTCGGGCCAATATAAAAAGCTCTGGTGATCTCTTGCGATTGTAGCCATCCGATATCAATCTCCCTTGCAGAATTTTCTTTGCCTTTCAGACCTCGGTAGTGGTCTGAGTCAATCTTCGTCCCTTGAAACGTTCGGGCATCCATTGTCTGTATTTGATGTTGAAATGTCGTAAATACCGGAAACCCAAGTTCAATAAATAGTTCGACTGCACATGGTCTATCAAGAGACCTAACATTCAACCCGAAGACCCAAAGGTCGTTGTCTCTGGATTATTTTAGAAGTCGTCAATCATAAAACTGTCCATATCCGAGGCTTTTTGTTCCTGCGGTAATACAAGGTGGCGTAAAAGTTGTCCCCCGATCTTCTTTGGCTGTAACTTTTTTTATGAATGAAAAATTTTGATTCTGCTTTTCGATTATGTTTATTTGATGTCTTAAATTTTTTTCGAATAAATCGAGAAAATAATATCGGCTAAGTGGCCTCCGCCGGAATTGATGACCATTCGGGCCCGATTTATGGCATTTTCTATCACTCTTGCCAGAACTTCTGGCGATAGATTCTCGCATTCTTGACGGATATTTTCTTTGAGGGTTTCAAGAGCCTGAGGCTTGTTGACTTCAAAAAACCTAACAAAAAGAAGTTTGGAAGGGTGAAATCAGGCGATCTTGCCGGCCAGTGCAAATTGCCAAAACGAGAGTCATTGCCTGCCGAAAGGTGGTTCCGCTAATAACTTTTGGTTGACTGCTCTCTGAACAATCTAACGCACTATTCGCAGAGTAGTATGTTAAAGGGATTAAGGGCGTTTCGAAGTGTCATAGGATGTGTTCAGGTGAGTACTGTGATTATCGCTGTTGGTTCCGCTGCCACTTCAACCTTTGCCACTGCAAGTAGGCTCAAAGGACTGCGACCGCCTCCTTCACTTTTATTTTGACACATAAATTTACCTTTCTCTCAAGTAAAACATTAACATAAATAAATTTCCTGATCAGTTAAATTAAATATGTATACGCAATACATTCGCAAGATAATTTATTCATCACTAAATACATTAAGCATGTGGAAGTACCAATGAATAACTAATGACAATCATTGATTGCGCTTTCGGAGCTTTGTTTCGCCAGGAAGATGTCCTGCTTTCGCCGGGACTATGGAAATAAAAATTAATCGCATGACTGGAATTGCTAATGTATTCAGGTAATTAAGTATTTATCTCAATAAGGGGCGAAGGTGTACTAAAAATAGGTTTGGTTGCTCCATCGGACTTGGTAATTTTGTTATTTTTACATTTTCACGTAGTCTGAGTATGTGAGGTTTTTCGGGGGGGAAAAACTATTTTAATTGCCGTTAAAGGTTAACTTGGGATAGAAAACAACAATTAATCAGGAACAATTAACTAAATGTCACGGACAAGTGGAAGGGAAAAGTACTGTGGTTGACTACTTTCCTCTCCTTTGCATCGTGTAAAAACTACAAAAAGAACATCAGCGACGACAGTGATACCTTTGTATTTTACATTACTAATTCGCAAAAAAACAAAAAAACAACCGAATCTACAAAGAGAAAGGCAATGGCAAACGACTCTCATTTACCCAAATCAGATTTGAATCTTTCAAGGAGAATCATTAGACACATCTGTTGCAGACATCATTCATTTCAGTTCGAAGGACGTGGGGCCTTTTTCGGAATCAATATTTTCTTTTACCAGAATTGATGCAAAAGGAAAAGAAAGAATTCGATTTCAAAGTTAGAGCGGAATACATATGCCAGTTATCGAACAGAATTCCCCTTAATAGCTTCATTCATTCATTTATACCGAAAGAGACAATATTGTAGGAGCACTGAAACGGGCGATAGCTACTCTTTCGAAAATGAAATTGATCCAATTAGGTTTCCAGTGATGTCGCATTGTATTGAGTTTTATGCAGTTCGACAGTGTCTGTGTCGTGTGGATTTTTCAATTTTTTTTTCTAAAGAAAATTCATGGATAAATATGCGTATCTGTGTATATGGCGAGTTAAGATTTATTGTGAAACAGATGGTTGATTCCTGGATTTTTTTTTTTGGAAATATGTGACGCAGGATGCTATGAATAGAGCTATTCATTCAAAAATCACAAACGTGTCGCTTAAGATAAGAATATTAAGGCGTGTGACAGTTGGGTATTCAATCATGGGGTATAAAATCGATATAAAATAAAATACATCTGTTGTTGGCAATTTTGTTGAAATATAGCATGTGAATTACATCTACCTACAACCTTAACGACCTATGGAAGACATTTTTTTTCTGATATGTTGTCGTTCCTACTATCCACCGGCCGGATATGAGAACCACTAAACAACAAGCCCGCCCACGTTTTTCAACCAAATCAGCTTCCAGCCTGAGGATCCCTACTTTAACCCACCTACCTATCCCTACCTCCACACAGTATTTGAATGATTTCTACGTCATATGTCATACAGAAAGCCAGTGCAATCCAACCCAGAAGAGTTTATAAAGCCATGTTCAGGATGACCTTTTTGTTTTTTTTTTTTTCAACTGTGACCTGCCCAGTCTGAGACGTTACCTATGATCTAGCATCTGTCCTAGGGACTTGGATACCCTATCTCCTGCTAAGGTAGGTAGGTAGGTAAAGTGGCGGCTCTTTACAGCCCAATTAGCGTTAGGGTGCCCCGTTTTGTAACCACGAAATTCGTTTAACCTTATTTGTACGTGGTTGTTGATTTGGTGTTTTGGGATGGTGTGGCTAAATCCACGCTGTTTGGTCCTCGCCAGAGCCGGACAACTGCAGAGGAAATGAAGTAGAGATTCTTTCTCATTAATGTCCTTACAGGTAGGTAGGTAGGTAGGTGGGGTGGCAGTCTGTGCGAAGCACAGACACACGTAGGCCAAGAAGGCCCTTTGTGGTACCACATGGATGAATACCCTGAACCGCGCCACTTCATTGGAACCATTTGGAGCTCTTGATGAAGCTGAGGAGACATTTGACGTCAGTATGTGATAGTTCGCCCAAGTTGTCGAAATGATAGGCTCCCAGATGGAGCTTCCTTCTTTGGGATAGGGCAGGACAATTGTTGAGAAAATGGAGGATCGTTTCCTCCTCCTCCTCGTCTCTACAGCTCCTGCAAAAGTCATTCGAAAAGAGGCATGAAGGCCAATGGGACAATGGCCAGTGAGAACACCAAGGACGGTGCTAATGAGCGACCTATTGAGCAAGATCAAACTGTTAGATCGGGTGAGATTTAGCGAAGGCCAGATCTCCCTGGAGATGCGGCACGTGGTGACGTTGCTCCATCTTTGGTTAGTCTTGCTGATCGCGTCGTGCTCTAAGAGAAGTTTACATGTAGCGAGTGGAATACCCAGACTCCTTCGTTACGGAAGGATGTCTAGAGTAGTACCACGTTCGGCGAGTTCATCGGCCTTACAATTCCCTGTAATGTCCCTATGACCGGGTACCCAGCATAGGTGAATGTTAAAATGTTCTGCCATCTCCATGAGAGTTGAGCGACAGTCTGAAGTAGCCTTTGATGTGAATGTTACCGATTCCAAGGATTTAATGGCAGCCTGGCTGTTGGTAAAAATTGTAATGTCCCTGAAGGATATCACATTTTGCTTTAGCCAGGATAAGGCTTCGTTGATCGCCATGATTTCCGCCTGAAAAACGCTACAGTGGTCCGGGAGACGGAAGGAGATGCTCAGGTTAAGCATTTCGGAGAAAACACCACCTCTCACCCCGTTCTCGGTTTTGGAACCGTCGGTCTAGAGATGAACGGAATGGTTGCCTCTGACGTCGCCGCTCTCCCACTCCTCTCGGGAAGGGATACAAGTCCGGAAGTTGAGGTTGAAATTCAACTTGGACGGTGTATAGTCGGTGTTTTCCGGAATGAAAGTTAGGGGAACTAAGATCGAGGAATGGCCATCATGGTTATTTGACCATTGAGAGGAGGCTTGTAGTCTAATGGCTGCAGAAGCAGCTGACTGTTTGCCAAAAATATCTAGAGGTAGTAGATGTAGGAGCACGTCAAGTGCCGTGGATGGGGTGGTTCTTAGTGCTCCGCTAATGCAAAAGCATGCTGATCTTTACACTTTCCCCAAAAGATTGCGGTGTAAGGCTCTAGGGCCGTCCACCAGACGATCACACCATACATGAGTATAGGTCTGACAACGGACACGTAAAGCCAGTGCGTGGTATGAGGTTGCAATCCCCTCATACAGCCCGTCCTTATAGCTAATGCAAATGTTGTTGTGAGGAATACCAAGCTTGACCGCATGGTCTCCAACCGGCCAATGGGCTGTAGTAATGGCTCCGATTCTGGGAATATCTGGTCTTGATTTGCCGAGAAGCTTTCTTGATTTAGTTTTATTGTAATTGGGCCAAGTCTTTCTTAAGATGACGCAATTGGACAGGCGGTTTCATCTATGATTGGCAAGCTGGAGGAAGTGGAGATGCACAAAGCCCTTAACAGTGACCAGCAGAATATCAACACTTTCCTATCCTTTCCTGGCCAGCTCGTTGGCACGCTCATTGCCCTCGTAATTGCTATAACCTGCGTCAGATGAGTGTAATTGTGGAGTGAGTACTCAGTTGATTAATTTCAAGCCAGCATTGCATCAATGGCTTTGATGGCGACTTAGCTATCTGAGAAAATAGCGATATTTTGGTTGAATGTTCAAAGATTGTTCAGGAAGCGGCATGCCTCGCAAATCGCGAGAAGCTCCGCCTGGAAAACACTAGCAGAGTCTAGAAGACGAAAAAACTTTGATATATTCAGTTATCCTGCTTAACTAAGCCATCTATGGTCTGCCTTTTTGCTTGTTTTATCCCAAATGATTGTCTGTACAGCGGTTTGATGTCAATATTATTGGCCTGTTACAGAAAAGCTAGGTATTCCACTTTTTGTTAATTTGTCCGCAAATTTATTACGCTCCTGTCCACAATATCCAGGCAGTGTAACGCAGCTTTTGCATACATAGTGTCTGTTTTTTAGTGTTGCTTGAGTCCTTCGTCCCCTCCCGGAATACAGCGTCAACAACGCTTACAATATGTTTCAGATCCCCAGTAAGCTTTACTCCTCCTCGACTGCTCTGCACCCACTCTTCTGCTTGACACCCTGAGTGGATTCCATGCAAACTCAAATCTTCTTCACCCCAAAGGATCAAACCAGGGAAAAAAGTTTTTCATTTTTTTTTTTGCTAAAAACGACCCAAAGTGGTCTGGCTATAGCATGAGCGTCTAGATGACACCATCGATTTATGCTAGTTTCCGGTCCAAAGCTGTCTGTGCATTTTTAGCGGAGCAGACTTGGTCGGAATATGTATGATTCTCTGTAAGGCATGGCCAGAGGTATTATTTGTCCAAAGACCTATGCACCATATGCACTTCTTTGAGTCAAGAATTACGCTAAAGTATGCTGCTGTGAAGAACACAATCAAGTCAAACGTAGCCTACTAATGTCGTTCGCATGCACACGCCCATACACACTCTTCTATTTCGTAGTTGACCATCGTCCAGGACGACTTTAAGAAATTATTAAATTTTAGATATCAGTCCCTTAAGCCTTTGACCTTTCCTTACCAATTCGCACGTCCTGTGGTATTCACGTCCTGCATTTTTAGAGTGTTTATTTCAAAAATACATTTACTTTCACCCCTTTGAACAGGGAGTAGAACGATTCCTTTTAAGAAGTCATAACACATCATTCCCATCGACGCAAAATGCACTCGATGCACTTCTGCGTCCTGATATAACCTCCCTAATCTATGCAAGAGGGACGTCGGTCTCTCCCCCACAAGCCCCCGAATTCTGTGTCACACAACGATAAGCATTGAATGGAGTGTGTAATAAAACGCCCGAAGGCACTCCACCTTGGAGTCTTGTGTCGTCTGACAATTTCATCACAATCAGAAAGGAAAAAGCAAAACCAGCCAATCCAAGCCAAATTCCTTCGAGGTTTGCCCTGGCAGCTTTCAAAATGGCAAAGCCATCAGCTTTCCAACTCAGCCCTTTCAGTTTACTTTGTGCATTAAAATGCACACGGGCGTTTCTGGTGTGTACGCGCGTTCGTGTGTGCTCTGAATGTCTTCAGAGACCACAAATCACTCGACTTTTTTTCTTCCTCATCAGCTGAATAAATTCCAGGACACCACCTCCTTTTTGTTGTTTTCTGTTTTTTTCTTTTTTGGGTTAGTGTCAGTGTGCATCTCTACAGTCCTGATTGAAATGCGTTTAGACGTTGAATATCTTCCCCTAGCAGCAGCTGCAGAGATTCCTCTCGCACGATAATGCTGATGGAAAATGCAAAACTGGATTTTCACGGAAGCCGTGGCGGGCTTACTTGCTTACTTAATCTAAACAAGTCGTGAAGAGGTTAACCGTTTGCGAATGCTTGAATGGAGCTTGGGATTTCGTTTCAAAGGGTTGGAAGGTACATACGTGACTCTGGCGAGGATACCTCGCATCTCACCCTTCTTGCAAGCTGCATGCATTTGCGAAATTATTTCGCTCCACGTTTGTATGAGGGAAGAAAATTAAGATTTCACAAAAAGAGATGGATGTGTGTGGCTTTGAATGATTTACTATGAATCCCCGGGGAGCTAAAGTTCGTCAAATAAACTGAAGGAGTTTGAGGGTGAGGTGGATTCTAAGAAATTGAAAGACCAGGCCCAGGAAACAACCTGTGTAGATGCACACTCACATTCAGAAAGCAAAATTAGTTTCCTCGCTAACATTGTGAGTTATTTTTGGTTCAACAACCTCAAAGCGGCTTTGAAAACTTCCAACACACATCATGACTTTTGATTTGAAAATGCTCATTTCGATCTGCATCCTGTACAAAAAATTAAACGCTCTACTGATACTGCATCCACACGCCGTTGCATAAAAGCTCTTCAACTATCGCCCATTAAGGCATCTCTCTCTCTAGGGCTTACCGGCCTTGACATTCTCATTTTATAGAGCGGCATTTTAACTGCAAACCACTTTCGTACGTTTTGCAATTAAATATTTGTGACATTCCTCCAACAGCTGGACACACTTGGGGAATAAAATTTTAACACACACACCATGTGTCGTGTAAAAAAAAGGACACTTAGAGGCGCATATAAGAGTAATGTACAGGAAATGAGGACGACCTTAATGAATTGTTGACACTACAACGTGCATTTAAGGACAGACAGGTGATGGTAGCTTTAAAAGATGCTTAGGAACACGTCAAATTCCGGACGTGACAGAACTAAGTAATTACAGGAGCACACAAGGCCGAAGAATCGTCCTTGAAGAGCGCTTCTGACAAATTTGTCAATCAAATTTATTCCAATAAGCTGAGATTAGGATTGTCATTTTGAAGTTTTATATTGGGCATTAGGCTGAAGCGATTTGGTGGAGACGTGCTTAGGGTGTAACTGTGGAAGCAGGTGGTAGAAAAATCCTGACGTAGGTTATTCTTGTGGTTTTGCGTGTTCAAATTATTTTTTGTGGAAATTCCGGTTCCCAAGACCGAAAATCTCGGAAATTTAACACAAGTCTGACAATATGTCGAAGAAGCCAACAGATCCCATTTTTCTATAAACCGGAGTAGGGCATTCAGAGAGCTCATGCCGAGTGGATTCTATTGATTCTTCATCTTACAGCGAAGTACATACAGAGAGCTTAGACACACAGCCAGAAACGACAGATGATGGGTTGCCAACTGGAAATAAAAGAGGAAACAGGACCTCAGCAACTCCACAATAGTCTTTGAGTTTACCTTGAGCTGCTCCACGTGAATTTGACTGGTGCTATGCAGAGTGACAGGAATGACAAGTAGATCTCTACGATTAATCAGCAAAGGTCTTTCCTCTTTTCGACACTAGACTTGACCAGCCCCAAGTATTTTTTTTTTCTCTGCAGGGAAGACGAAGAATGCTTTTTTGTTTTTAGTACTGACTCTATGAAGGCGTCTATTTGGCGTCCTTACTCGAGATATTTATTCTCACGGTACTTGATGCAGTGATGTTAGGTTTGTGTTGATGAGGGAGAAGGCACTCGACCTCATCACACTTAGGTTCTTCTGGACCCATTGTGATGCCCATAGGGGTTGATCCCGGCTCCTGCCGGGGTTTTACCTTACTGCTCGTTGTTGACTTGGGTCTGCAGTCATCATGATTTCCTCAGAAAGCTGGAAGGATCGTTTATTAGAACATCTGATAGAAGTGTCTTTCTAATGTTCTTCTTCTCGTAGAAACAGACGTAGGCTTGGGCAGTGGCAGAGGAAGTGAGGAGTGTCCCCTTGAACCTCTTCGTCACCGCAGACCCTACGTATATAGGCATCGTTAAGTTTAAATTTCATTGTGTGGTTTCTTAGAAGGTTGTGGCCGGTAAGTGCACCTACCAACATTGACAGCGACTTCCTGTCATATTTCAGTCGTCAGGGTCCTACAATCCACTCAGTGATGTTGCCTGACCTCGATTTCAGTCCGCTAATTTGAGCTGCATAAATTCGAGCGTAGATTCGAAAATGTAACACGCACAATATGAATAATTGTGAGAACGTAGGCCTTAGGACACATCAGCCTGAATGATCTACTCGGCTTAGTAAACCTTTCTCCATTCTTCTTCACCTTATCAGACAGCCAAGCTGTTTTGAAAGCTGTTGGGTCGCTGATTATCAAATTCAAGCTATTTAGGTAGATTCAAGCAGTACTCAGTGGACTATGTAGTCATCCATTACTGGACTCCAGCTTACAGTAGATTCACTAGTAACGAAAGAGGTGGAATGTGCAGTAGAAAAAATATGTGCCTATCATCCTTTATTGGCCCTAAGCGCTTCCCCTATTGCCCTAGACTTTCGACCCATTTTGAAGTCTTAATGAACCTCCAGATGTGCCTGATGGGTACGTCACTTAGTTCTTCGGTATCCTGGAAAAAGTGCCTTCCAAAGGATTTATGTCTGAGGTGGCAAAGACCTGGGCAGTGGGAGAGTAAGTGGGTTGTGTCCTCATTAACTCCTCGTCTTGGCAACCCCTGCAAAGGTCGTCTTCACTTAGTCTTAGCTTTTTCATATGAAAACGTAGTGACCTGTTATTACTCCTACAAGGATGGTAAGGATTTTCCTGTCCTTCGGCATGAGGGTATAAGTTCTGCCTTCTCTGGGCTTAGAAATCTTTATTTCTTTCTGGCATGTTTTCTGTACAGTATAGGTCGTTGGAGGTGACCAATCATATCCATCAAATGGCCTAATTTTGTTATATTTCTGAAATCCTTTAAAACTTGGTTGGGAGCAGTAATTTCAGGAATTTAAAAAAAACCCTTGCCAAAAGTCGTAAACGCATTTTAGGAGGCAATCAAACGCATTTTAGGTGACTCGGCGATAAAATGAAAATTCAATTGGACATCATGGATAAAGGACTTCAAACGGGTCAACACCCACACTTCCTCGTACAATGACCCCGAAATTCATTCACTCAAAGTGAGTCGTGTAGCTCATGATAAAGTATCAACCGATTTGTATACTTCCTTCATCTCCCGGTCGAGTCGTCATGCCTGTGCGCAACAAAAGGAAACAAATAAACAAAGGAAACTTTTTGATGACCCGAAAAGAGATTTGAAAAACTTTTCCAATGCTGGCCTACTGCGGGGGCATATTACTTCGCCTGAACTTTCCGCATTTTACACAATTTTTCCGTATCGAAACGATTTTCCGAGGACGAGGAGAAAAATTTAATTTGTATGCGCCTCGGTATGAGGTCCACTGGAGCTCCTAATTGTTCACCGTACAGGCTGGTTCTGGTACAATAAATGAAAGTTTCCATGGGTCTACACGTGGGCGCGGATTTTTCATTTCACGCACATGGTTGGTATGCTCTTTTCATTCGTTTTTCTGCCCTTGGACCGGAATGCTGTAACGATGATGGCGGGTGTAGGTGGGTGGTGGTAGGTACCACTTCCAGAGTGATTTCACCTGATTTATGGCAATGATGGCGCGAATGGAATTATTTAATTTTATTTAATATTTTCTCTTTTCTTGGTCGGGTTCCTCCACATCCTTTTGTGTTTACTGTGTGCATGCACCGAGCAAGGGCGGCAGGGCTGTAGGTACTGACGAGCGTTTCAATTTGATGAAATTGAATTCGCTTTTGTGGAGGTTATTCTTCAAATACCGAGGGTAGAATTTCTTTTGTGCAAAAATCAAAGGCGCACAGAAATTATTTTTTATTTTTTATTTTTTCAAAATATGTCTATGGAAATGATGTAAATAAAATATTTCGATAGCAGAAGAGGAGATTTGTAGGGGGGAGAATGAATGCGAGTAGATGGAATTTCTGAAGGAATTCCATCGACTCTTTTCCATCTGAACGAAATACCTGTGTACACTGACTTTTGCAGACAAAACTTTACATTCTCCAATGGAACACAAGCATTCTGAGGACATTTTCTCTATATTTTTTCCACATTTTCTATTAAATGTATTGTATATTATTTTCTTATAACAAATTGTAAAGGATTTTCCACTTAAATGGTAAATTATGGTTGATAGGGGCATACCAAACCACATTTGTATTACTCTCACTGCACTCAATCCTGTATAACAATTGAAAGCCTCGATACATCTTTTGCATTATTCATGACAAAATCATTTTATTTAAAATCTTTTCCAAGAACCACACAGTAAAAACATTTAATTGAAACATTTGAGGCCTATACAATCGCAAAATGTGAATTCTGATTTATTAAAGCTTCGGCCGAATTGGTTGTTTGATTTCCTGAAAAATAAACGTTAATTTATTTTTTTAATGATTCGTATTTTTTATGGAATATACTTGCATAACTAACGACGATGCGTTCTGTTATTCATTATGATTTTCATTTCGACTACGTTTGTTAAGTTCTCAGGCAGATATGCATACGTATGACATAAATCGCATTGCTGTTGGGAGTTTACTTTTTTCGAAGTTTGCAGTCACGATCTTACAAACTTTTGCACTGTTGTAAGTCCTCAAGGCAACGCGATTCTTCAGGCTCCTAAACTAGTCTCTATGCTTCCTCGACAGAGATGTAAATGTCGCCGTTGACTCGATAACAGACCTGATTCTACTTCGAATGCCCTCCTTCATTTCAAGTAAATCAATCAACCTAAAGCCGAAACAAGAACTCTGGTTCAATCCGACATGTGCGATTGCTGTCCGGGAGAAGGATGAGTCTTTTTTGTTATGACACCAAACACCCTCTGAGGCAAACTGAAGTCTCTTCAAGTGGGCTAGAGTTTCGCTCGCTTTAAAGTGAGCAAAATTCCTGCGTGACCAGAAAGTTAGACAAAAAGTACAGTTATGCCCTAAAAGTAGTAAAACTTTCTGGTCCTTCGTTAAAGGAATTGCAGGCTCTGCTGTATCGACTATCCTTGTTTACAGCAATACAAATATCACAGACTCCAAAGGGAAAACTTACCTCCACTATTTGGATTAAACTCCACTTTGCCAGCCAGCTCTCTCAATCCACTTATACTGAACCGAGTTCAATATTCATTCCTTAATGACCACCAATATGGTTTCAGACAATATCAGCACTCTTTCTCCGAAAGCCGAGGAAATTCCAGTAAAAGGGGCAAAAACTGGGTCCTGCTTTTTGGTAGTACAATGGACCAGTTGCGTCTGAGTGCTTCAGTACAGCGTTTCCAAACCCGACAAAAAATGGTTTTAGGCAACAACGCTCTACAGGGGACCTAATGGTTCTCCTTTGCGAAAAATGGAACCAATGCATACACCAACACGGTGAGTGCAAAATAGTCGCCCTAGATATCTCGAAAGCTTTTGACAGAGTGTGGCAGAGCGACTTTCTAAACAAGCTGTAAGCATATGGAGTTGGTAACGTCTTCTCAAAATGGATTGCGAGCTTCTTAAGTAGTCGCTCAATGCAGGCTGTATGAGATAGATGTCCTTCTACACCATTCTCAACTAACGCTGGTATTCCCCAAGGTTCCGTTCTTTCTCCGACACTTTTTTTGATATTCATTAATGATCCTCTGTCTCTCGAACTCACAATCCAATCCATTCCTTCGCGAATGATAGCACTCTCGACTATGTATATTCCCTAACAAATCCACTCGTTGAGTTCCAGCACCCAGTGCTGTTTTCTATCTCTGAAGCGGGATACCAATGTAGCCAAACTAAAAATTAACGGAGTAGACATTGAGGAAAGAAATGGTTTGTCTATGCTCGGGATACATTTTTCTGGTGCTGCTAAAAGTGATGCCAGATACCTCGGATTCTTCAAACGTTTCAAACAGTTTTTACAGACTTGGCTGTAATTTATAAAGCTTATACTCGTCAAAAATTGGAATATAACTCTCAGGTTTGGGCAGATACTCCCACTTCATGCTTGAGTTTGCTCAATCGTGTTCAGCGGCACTTTGCAGTCGAATTCCATCTCTTGAACACCGCCGGAACGTGGGATGCTTGCCGCTCCTATACCGGTATTTTCACCACAACTGTTCGGGTGAAATGTATAGTCGTATTCCGCCAGTTCGTTTAATTGTAACACACGTGCGGCATCTTCCGCACATTCTTACATCTTTAAGTCTGCTTCCGGTCGAATAGTACAATTTAGAAGACCGTTTTTTAATCACACAACCCGACTATGGAACAATCTGTCCTCTTCAATATTTCCAGAAATCTAAAACCTGCAAAAGTTCAAAATGAACACGCATCATCACCTCACTATGTTTCCTCTCATCTCTCAGCTCTAACACTTCCCTATACCCTTTCTTTTCTCTCCATCACTGGGTGGTGATAAACCTTAAAGGACGTAGTCCCAAGTGAAAAAAAAAATACGAGCACCGACTTGGTAGGGATTACCCTACCCTGCTCGTTAATACTCCACACCATGTGTAAATCCACTTAGACCTAGAGACGAAGCTTTAATTGTGCGAATACCGTTTCAGGTTAGACCAGATCTGCCACGATGATAGGTTGCTATATTTTCGATTCAAAAATAAGGCGAAATTTAATCGATTCTATAAGAGCAGATGGTTCCTCCACAGACATTCTGACCTGCCCCTTTCTTTGCTGGCATGTCTGCTTTGAGGTCTTCCGGAACGTCTCTGTGTTTTGGAACCACAGAGAAATGTCGTATTTGGCGCCGATTTCATTTAGAGACCTGGACCATTGGTTTTCGAACTTGAATACTGTTGGTGATTCTAAGACTGATATGATATGGTATACGTATATGAAGGTGAGCGAAAGGCTCTTCACTTAGACCTCAGACGTGCACGTTGTGTTAAAAATAAATAAAATAAATAGCTGGCGTGACTACTCGGGATGAGCCAAGGCTTAGCTTCTCGCAACCATTCATGTTGCCCGTGTTACATTTTTCACACGAATGGAAGGAACCTACAATTTATTGCCAACTCCGAACGGCGAAGTGAGAAGCTCTTTCATGACAAATTATACTCCCGGGGGCTTTGTCATTCCCCGACGAGAGAGAGGGATACGGCTGGGGCTTGAACTCACGCCGCGCGGTCAGCAGTCCAACGCACTACCCACTGAACCACGACGAACACATGCACGTTGTGTTCCCTCTTTTAAATTTGAAGAGATAAGGTAGGTTTGGGACGATTGTTGGGAGGTATCTACGGGAAAGTGGGCACAATTATGGAGTTAACACTACTATATGTGATCTGGTGAAACTTGCTGTTTCTTTGGTAAAGGTCAGAATGGCACCTATTCCCTTAAGATGCTTCAGGTCCGGTAAGCAAATGGATCCCAAGCTCTTCTATCGCTTTTTCGGTAAAGCCGGGCAGTGGCATGGGAAGTGTTTGAGATGTTCTTCTTCTTCCTTGCAATTTATACAGATATCTGACGAAAAATACCTTGGGAATTATTTCAATGACGATCTTAGAGATCTGGCTGAACTCGACATTTGAAAAATAAGAAACTTAATCGCTGGGCCAAAGTGGTTCAACACCGTCACCCAATCCAATCTGGTCTAAGCGTATACGGATATGAACGGGGCAGCCACCTTACATAACCTAACCTAACCCAACCTACCATATTCCGCGTTTAATGAAACTCAGGCTGTAGATTCTTGAATTCACTACAACAGGGGTTCTCAAACTTTTTCATATCACGGGGCACTTACAGGTTAAGTATTTTGTCACGGTCGGTGCCCTAGTCGAAATATGTGTACAATGGCACTAGGGGAGAAGAGAAAACAGGAGCGCCTCGCGGCACACACTTTGGGAACACGTGCAGTGCAATGATCCGGCAGTCGTCTGGGAATCGTTACATTGAGCGAAGTAAAGAAGACTCCTGGCCTCGTACCATACGTTGTATTAGATCCGTTTAAATTCCTCTTCTTCTTCATAAGTAACCATAGTAGGGCAGGACCTGGTATTCTGCGTGGGTTCCTATCGCACAATTTCATGTGAGGATTCATTACACGATAGATATCGGAGATTCGATATAGTACTGGGTGTAGCACATGTGTCTAGAGCACGTTTGCGGTTATAAGCCATAAGTAGGTTTCTACATTTTTTTTTCTCCAATACAGTATGCTAATTAGTGTCATTGGAACGAAAAGGATACACACAATATCCAGTTTCTACAAGCTTTCTCGTTTCATGACACAGCGTTATGGCCTGGTACTCGGCGTGGAGTCACTTTGTTGATTTTGTCGATGTTGACTGCTGAACCTTGATAGCTGCCTATCTCGGAACAAATATGGTATAATGTCAACTTAATTCCAACCTACTGGTCGTCCAGATGACTTTGGCGTCGATTTTGAAGGATCGATTTATGCTTCGTGACTCACAGAAATGAAAGCTCCCGTTCAAACATTGGTATAGCTTCGTCGAAGCAGACCAGACTGTCATTCTAGTCCTCTTTGCTTGGTGTTTTGATATAACGGATCCTATCGAAGTTTGAGGTGGGGATTATATAGTCGCGTGTTCGCACCGCATCTCCGTGGTATGTTACCATTTGTCCACAGACATACATTTCCTAGTGCCGCATCGCTACTCTCTTCCTACAACGGATGTCTACTGGATTCAGATTTAAATTTTTTTTTCAGGATCGCTGTTATCATATCGACTCTGTTATCCCAAGCTTCATGCTTTTGGTCACGCTTGCAAGACGACATTTCTTCCCAACCAGACAAACATACGTTAGAATGGTTCTTACTTCTGAGGAAAAATAATACGGGCGACTCCATCTACGACT
Organism: Matsumyia berberina; assembly: GCA_917880715.2. NCBI lineage: Eukaryota > Metazoa > Arthropoda > Insecta > Diptera > Syrphidae > Matsumyia > Matsumyia berberina. Next base: position 54,687,827 of record OU862870.1, read on the forward strand.
TAAATGCGACATCTATTTGCTAATTTGACTGCTCAACGTTGCATAGCATAACGATCATTTCCGGTCATTAAAAAATCCAATATCCATCGCATTTGATTTCAATCAAGTTCTACGAATCTGCCCACTGTTAACTGGTCACAAAAAAAGGGATAAAAACATCCTTTTTCTAATATGATCCCTTTCCAAATCAAAACTTCCATTCAAAAACCCTTGTGTAAATATTTAAACGAAAAACATTCCCAATTTGTTTGCATAATAGACATTGGTCCTGTGTCAGCACACGTACTATATATCCTTTACCTCGAAACAAAATAAACCAAATCGGTGATGGTTGCGATTGCGAATAGATATCAGTTTCAATTCCCATTGTGCAGCGGTCCACATCCTCCAGATATTTATTACAGAATGGAATTTTGGCGAATTTTCCATGGACATTGTGGGGGCACATATGTATGTGATAACTATTCGAATGAATAATGAATGAATCGATAAAAGATTTTCTTTTCCTAGAATATAGTCGTGAATTGTTATGAATTCATCATGAGGCAAAGGTCAATCGGCAGCATATGTGGACAACGGTTTTCGGTTGGGCCTCGAAAGTGGTAAATGGTTGGCTGCTACAGATTTTGACGATTTCTGTTGGTAACACAGTGACAGAGAGTTATGATGGCCTGTAAGTAGTAAATAGTTATCCACCCAGTGTAGAACTGGCGAGCTTGTGATAAATAATTTTTAGTAGACACAAGTATAAACCCCTAAAATGGTCTTGGAAATGTCAACGGCTCAAGGACGGCATTAGGAAGTCGAAGGGAAAATTGTGTGTGGGACCATTCGCAACATCTGTTCGCATCTCGTTGTCTCCCCGGGCCGGGTCTCTCATGAGAAATTATGAATCCGACTAATAGAAAGCGAAAAAAGGACACAATTCCGAAAAAAAAGCCACCCACCTCCGACATCTGTCGAAAAAGATCCTAATTGAGTACCGTAATTTATGAAATTGCCCCGGTCAGGTCCGGTAGTAGTACTTTTGTTCTGACCATTAACCCCTTTGTTGCTGTGAAAAGGATTAGGTAGAGACTCCTGGGGATGGGACGCAGATGAGGATACGTACCAGCATGCTTCCAAAATCTTTATTGGATTTCCCATCAAAATCAGATTTAAAGGTATCGAAAGGGTAGCACGGACCTATGGCCAGGAATGTGTTGTTAAGTGAGTAAAGTGGATCATATTGGACAAAGTATGTACCTAGGAATAGTAAATCGATGTGTACCATGGTGTAACGAGCAATTTTGTTAGCCAATGACGATGCGGTTCAAGAGGGTCGAGCACATAAAACGTGTGGGACGACTAGAGACAGAAGAATAAACTGTTCAAACCTTGTAATGTTGTAAGGAACTGACTCAGCATCAAGTACTCTTACATGAAATCAAGACTACAATGCGATTTCTCCCATAAAACATTTCATTCGAGAGATTCTTCCCAGAAAATTGGCCACTGTGCCAACCACAACCACATCGCGAATTATGTCCACATGACATATTTCCCAGCACATCACACACACACGCACACATCTTCTTCATCATTATCCTTCGTGAGAGAAGCACAATCGATTTCACATAATCCGCCCCTCATATAAATTCTCCAATAGTCAGAGCGAACCACTAATTCCCTTCAGATGAAAATGATTCCTCATCTCTCTTGGCACGGATTAGGTTGTCCTCAAGTAGTTTCATTATGAAAACGAATTCACTCCCGCCACATAATATCCTTTATGAAAGTTATCCTTGATGACAAATAGTATCTGTCGTTCTCATTTGAAAATGTCAGTTAAAAATATCCCTTCCTATCCGCTCCTCATCCCGTTTGTCGGGCTTTTCATGCTGATTCATTGTGTCTTTACGTTGCAAGGACTTGAGCTATTAAAAAAAAAAAAAAAATTTAATCGATATTACTCTGCCATGGCAAAGGATATTCATGTCCATGTCCATGGCAAAAGGATGTTAACCAGCCGGGAGTACATTCTCGTCCTAATTGAGCAGCAACAATGAATTTACTGGGGGTATTTACATTTAAAAACCGGATATGCTTGCTTACACACGCACACGCGGCTCTGAAGGATTACTTATTGAAAATTTGTAATAAATCATGCAGTGCAAGGATATCAGAATAATGATGATCAATAAATCCTTTTACTTCCATTTCGTGGTTCGAAGGTGAAATTGAAGGTCCTGTTGCGTGTGGTTGACATGAATATTCAGTTGAAATATTTATTAGTTTGGATCGAAGAAGTATCTAGATAAATCAAGAGTTCTGAACTCCTTAATCTGTGGGCGCAACGGTAAAAGTAAATATTCGCCACCGTAACTATGTACATACGAGTATTATGTATGTATGTTCTGGTGTTGTGTATCGAATGGCACGCAAACATTTGTCCCTTTGATTGAGAATCATTTGTGCTTCCGAGGAAGTAGCGTGGTGAAGGGTAAACGTTATATTTAGATGGGCGAGTGCTTGCTTGCTTGCTGTTCGTGGTAATTCCATTTCCACACACTTCCAATCTTTGTTTACCAATCACGGAGTCACTTGGAGGCTCAGAATTAATGGAAAAAATAATGGAAACGGGTTAGCACATTTATTAAGACCGTATCAGTGGAGTATAATGGAGATCAGTCAAGCAATGCCTCAATCTGTAATCTGAGTTCAGTGTTGCGTGTATTAGGTTAATTGAACATGATGAAATGTGTGCAAAGGCACATTGTCTGGGAAATTCGAAGGAACATGCACACATGAACATTTCTTCACTGCAATTGGATTCAGAGGTCGATTTTATACTGAAATGAAGGTGTGGCTCAACTAAACAATTTAAGGTTTAACGTCAAAGTACGCCCTCCCATGCAGCTGACCTCCTCGGGGTGGGGGACGGGCAATATGGTTGGGAAGTGCGGATGGAATAGCTTAAATAGTTGATTTATGATAACAAGCCGGAGTAAACGGGCCTCGGGTATTGCCAAGTATGCCACGCCAGGGGCCCCTTCGGAGCCAGGCTTAGAGCGTCTTGTGGTGGGTTTGTAATGCTCGGTATCCGGCCGGGTTCAACCCTAAAAGGCTATGAGCTTCCCGGCAATGGTCCCGCAAACCATTACGGGAGTCGAAGGGTAAATGCGCTATGCTCCGATGGGGGCATAAGTGGACTTTCGGTTTCGCGACAACAGCATCGACTTAGAATAGGCATACCTTCGCTCACAGGGAAAGACTTTCACCTTATTGGGGAGGCTACTAAATATCGACTAGATATAGTTGGTATCTCCTCAACAAAGCAAAGAGGTTTTAGAACTGTAGACATTACGGATGGGTGGAAACTCTTCATGTCAGGAGTAGTACCTTCAATGTTTGCTCAGGCGGGAGCGGGAATACTCACAACTCCCAGGCTGGCAGGCAGAGTACTGGAGTGGATACCATAGGGAGGGAGGGTTGCGATCTTAAAGCTTAAGCTCGAAAGGTCAGCTCTGGCTCTGGTGCAGGTGTATGTGCCGAATCTGGGGTCGGAGTATGCAGCTTTCTTGGATGTAGTACATGCCGCAGGTGACAGATATGGATTCTTATGTCCTGATGAGAGACTTCAATGCTCACATGGGTATGGACGTAATGACATGCGGAAGTGTGATTGGAAGAAACGGTGATCAGGATCAGAACGTGAACGGAGAGAAGTTGTTGGAATTTTGGTGTGCAAAAAACATGAAGATTATGAAATACACATGGTGCCGTTAGAGTCTTCAGCAGAAGTCGCTGATAGACTTCGTCGTGGTACCATCGTGTGTTTAAAGGATGGTTTGTGATGTTCATGTTCTGAGAGGGACTGAACTGTCAACTGATCACCACCTCATGTTGTGCAAATTGTATCTCGACGATAGAGTACCTTTCCCACCAAAGCGTAAACCAAGGCTGTTGACACATATATGGTGGGAGAGTCTGCAGAACGATGAGATATAGGAGGAGTTTGCACGGCAGGTATCGGAAAGGTTTGAACAAATTGCAACAGTTCCGATAAATGTAGAAAAAAAAATCGGAGTTGTTTTCAACAGCAGTCCTTGCCTCTGCATGAAATGCTTGCGAATTTAAGCGGCTCGGTCTGTTGAGAAAGGAACTGCGTGGTTTAGAGCATCCGGCCATCAAAGGGAAGAAAAAAGCCTTCAAGGTATGGATACACTTGGGAGATTCAGCTTCTCGAAACCGGTACATGGAGGCGCGAAGAACTTACAAGCTGGCTGTTAAAGCAGCTAAATAGCAGTCATGGAAGGAGTTTGGCGAGAAGTGGATCGTGGTAAGAGATCTGCAAACAAGGTTGTCTGCAGACTATCCGCCGTCTCAGAGGAAATAAGTTTAATATCATCGAAGGATTCAAATCCAAAGATGGTGTCCGTCTTTCCGATGAGAAGGACATCTTTAACACCAGAATACGCGAGACGCTCAATGTCAAGCAGCTACTTCTTCGAACCGAAAGGTCCATATTTCGATGGTTTGGACACGTTAAACGCATTGAATGCTTGCGGTCTAACAATCTTTTTCATTGTCATTTTCGTTGTGTTCTGTCAATGCTTTCAAGATAAGGATAAGACACAGAGGACTCAGAAATCTTTAAATTTTATTTTTTTATGCAAAATTCGTTTATGCAAAGTCAAGGGTACATAAGAATGGGTGCATACATACTCCACATGCGCTCTGAATTTAATTTTGATAGACAATCCAAACAAAAAAATTAATATATTCTGCAAACTCCATTCCATGAAAAAAAAATGTAATTTCACTCGCAGACAAAACAAGGTTGTGTTCAAGCAGGACCATAGATTTGAAGGATATTCCCTTCATTACAAAATGTTTTCATTAAATCAAAACAAAGACGGTGAATTGATAAGGGTAAAGAAAATTAATTTCGTAGAGTATCCCATTGAAGTGTACTAATCTAAAAGACTATGATCGCCGAATGAAAGGACTTAATGGCACAGTCGTGATTTAAATCACCACAGAAGAAATATTCTTAAAGCTTCTGTCGAATCAAATTCAATTTTGGAAATAACAACGAGACTTTTCTTTACCAATTTATCATCAATTCATCTATAACCAGTGGGAAATCTAATCACAATAACTCAGTTTCTCAAACTGACACTCATCCCACCCGTCATTATGTCAATCTCATCCCATTTCAACAAATCAATAGGACAATAGACAATTTTTGGACAAAAAGCCATACAATATCGAAATGGTATTCGTTTCCAGGAAATACAATACAAGGGTACAAAGAAAAAGAAAAAAAAAAAAAAATGTCAGACATCCTTTTTTGAGGGGGCGGAGTTGCGCTCAAGTTACACTGCCCTGTCGTGTATCTTTTTCGGTTAAACGTAACAAGGTTTATTCTTGGGAAAAAATATATTAGAAATAGGTACATTGAGTGAGAAGGGGCAGCATGAATTATTAGCAGGATACAGTCTGTTCAGCAGGAGCTCTTGGACATTCCCTATTTGTATAAGTTATCATCTCAGACGGTATAGCGATGATTTCGACTCGAATATTTGCCTTGAGCTCGTCTATGGCTTGAGGCTTACTGGCGTAGACTTTGCTTTTTAAGTTACTCCACAGAAATAAGTCCGGAGGGGTCAAATCTGCAAATCTGGGTGGCCAGTCAGTGTCGCCATTTTTTGACAGCACACATCTAGGGAATTTTCGTTGCAGAGACTGCATTGTTTGATTTGCAGTGTTGCATGGCGCACCGTCTTGTTGAAACCAGTAAGCCGCCAGATCTTTTTTACACATTTATGGGTAGACATAATGAGCTAAGGGCCCCAGATATCGATTCCCATCGACTGTTTCGCCTTCTCTGAAGAAGAATGGCCCAATGCTGTCGACCGCGGATGTTGTTGCCACAATGTGCCCTCGAGTCATCTTAACGAAGTAACCCACTTTGATTAAGTCCACCCTGTTGCATAGGACCTACCCGAAATCTTTTCATCGATCTTGGTCATACGTTGAAGCATACAAAACAGTTATAGACAAGCACGGGCCGGATGAGAGCCATGTAGCAGATTACCTTACTTCTCTGATGTTATTCCCACAGCGAGAGCGGGATGCAGTGGTTCGAAACTCAGCTTTTATTAAGTTTCAACGGCGTCCGGGGTGCTGTCTAGGCTAACGGGAGACATTTGTAGGGTTTGTCATTGCTATAATTCATGGGAATTTTTTCGAATCTCTTGATGTCATAATCATGGTCAACTCAACCATCTCTTCCAGCCATGACACTCCACTCCCAGTGTTATGCCCTTGAAGTAGAGTCAACACCAGCTTGCACAGTTGATCGGTTTTATTAATTTTTAAAAAATAAATGTTTGCTGACATCAGGAGTTGAACCTGGACTTTCAGTGTGATAAGCGATGATGCTAACTACTACACCATGGCCACCCCACCCATTTTTTTCCTCTTTTAAATTGTGGGGCCATTTCGAACTTATTCCTCCATTACTTGCCTCAGTTTCGAAGCAACCTGAGGTCATATCGAAAAATATTTTATTCATTATTGAAGCTTTCACAAAGTTGTTTACTTCCCAAAAATGTCTGCTTCTCATATGGCGGAGGTGAAGTGTTTGGAGTTTTGGGCATTCACATTTTAAGTGGTTGATAGCTTCTACCTTTTCCGTATCCTGGCAGCTCCTGCAGTAGTCAGGGGAATGAATTATTTTCCTAGCAGCCATTGCGCGTATTGTGCAAAGCCCTGTTAGTCAGTGTGTCCACTAACGATTACGCAACCAATTTGAGAAATCGTCTCTTTCACATTCAAAAGAGACAAAAAGGCGATGTGTGGATACCACAAGGTCAGCCGCTAAGGTACCTTAAACTCATGTGGGTTTCAATTGAACGTATCACCGTCGAATAAGGTGTTGACTTAATGGCACAGTCGTTACTTCGCTACTTCGTCTGGATTTCTAGAAGACGTTCGGTTATGTCAACGCAAAATTTATTGCGGTTGCCCTGCGCAAGAGGAGTCCTTCTGATGGATCAGGGTGTCATGGGTGAATTAATAATCCAGTCAAGAAAGCTTCATTCTTTTGCCAATTTGGCTTTTATTGATGACTAGCCGATACCCGCGACTACGCCCGCGTGGAGATACGTCACATTATACCATATATCCTTCCCGGCGTTTCAAGCCGTTAATGAGTAGGAATAAACTTTCAATTTCTCATATCAATTTTTCAAAGCGTCCTCGTAAACAACATTTCTGGCGACGGCAGTATTTCTTTCCCCGCTAGTTGTAGACCACAACATACGATTAAGAATATACACACAAATATATATGTGCATGTACTTACACATGTAAATAATTTCCTGCCAAATAGGTAGGATTATGTATCGTAGAATAATTGTGTTCAAGTAAATGCGACTACAACAAAAAATGTTTCCATCAAATACATACGTACATGAATAGATACCGTGCTGAGTGAAGAAAAGCAGCACAAAGAATAATGAAAAAAACTACCCTTGTACAACTGGGCAAAACAAAAACAACACACGATCACGTAACGATATGTGCCGCTGACTACGGCTGCGCATTACTATAAATAGCAAAACTTTGACGCCCTGTATCTTGGCCCACAGTCATAATTTTAAAAAACGGTAAAACACGTGTTTGATTATTTCTGTTCCAGAATATACCCACCAAAGTTCAATTCCATAGTCCTATTTAAATTTTTTTTTCATACAAACTTTAACACCCTGTAACACCCTGTAAAAGCTGAGTTTCCAAAAATCCCTTCTTAGTGGGTGTCTACGCCACAAAAGGAAACTACTGTCCAAATTCCAAGTTTCTAGCACCAGCCGTTTGGGCTGTGCGCCTATCTCTGGGTCAGTCAGTCAGTCAGTCAGTCAGTCAATCAGTCAGTCAGTCAGTCAGTCAGTCAGGACAAAGAGTTTTATATATATAGATAAGCGAAGTTGTTCAAAATACTATGTCGATGCAAAACGTACGTAAGTTGGCAGTTACTCCCCTTTTCACACAGCCTACTCGCCGTAACAAACCTCAGGATTTGCATACCTTCATGGAAGTCTGTCATAATTACAAATCACATGAATTATAATCACAGGCATAACTTAAAGCCAAACATGACATTAATTTCATGATAGTCCTTCGTTCACATACCTCCAAGGACACTCGTTTGAAGCAAAATGCAGACTTATGTCTGCATACTAACATTCCACCCACACTGATTACTGGAAAAAAGCTAATAATATACTCACTACGAAGACATACAATTTAACTTTCGTTGTAGAAAATATTTGATTCCAAATACTTAGACGTTCACTTTATGCGAAGCACTCGGGGCGTATGTGTAACAAAAATTTTCCACTAATCGCTCACACATGTCGTTCCCTATAAATAGATATTAGGCTCTTCAAAAACTGAATATGCCGGCACTAATACGTGACTATTAATCAACCTATCAAGGGGATACGTCAATACAGGGACTCGTGAGTCAGGTTGAGAGGCGCCACACTTTTCACACACTATCGCGTTCTGGGAATGTTTTCCAAAAAATTAAAATAAAAATTCAATTGCTTCATGCGATGAGAAGATATCCCTAATCCGAACTGCACAATAAATTCGTCAAAATAATATGAATTCCTTTAACGAAGAAAATTCTCTTGTTATTGACGATGATGGCATGTGCCGAACGCACGTGACTGTCTTTAAGGCATTTTCCCTGTCACCGACGAGTGACATCCTTCTGTTTGTCTTGTGTGTATGCCTTCGTGCAAGCGTTACGATGAATCACAATGAATTGTTTCATAAACAAATAATACACTTACTCCAACCAAATATCCTAGGACGGCTTTGCGTACATAGAAATTGTCGGATTGTCGTACTTCGTTAATAAGTCAGCATGAGGTTTACTTTGTACTTTGTGTCTTTTTTGAGATATTTCGACTTTATTCGTTATTTCAACCGGTAATAGACCACTTTTTGGAGGATTGATTGTCATTTTCACTTATGCAATGTTTCTGTCGCAATTCACATGAATTACTGTCGACGCAATCTGTCAGTGGGTAGAAGGTGGAAGTACCAATTTCATTGAGGAAAAAAAAAAAAGGAAATTAAGGATCTCATATCCCAGGCAATTATCTGTGGGAAGTGAACTGTGAGTGGGTTTCTCTTTGGTTGTTTGCAAATTTGTACATCTGATGTGAAGGAGATTTGAGGGAGACATGGGTACTAAAAAAACAAATCCTCTGTCTACCATTTTCTACTGTAGCCTACGCGTGATGAGATTGTGTTTTGAAGGTAAACAGATGGAAATTGTAGTTGTAAGCTGTCGGTAGCTTCTTCAATTACAAGGAAAATTCAGTGTCATTATCACCGAAGCCCCTAATGCTTATGAATCTTGTGCTTCATCATCAATGACATTCCGGTGGCTTTACGCAAGTAAAGTGAGTGAGAGAAATTCTCTTTAATTGGGATTTCCTCGTGGTGCTACAAAACGAGATGAACTTGGGCTTTAACAGCAAGACTGTGCAGTTGGCTTAACTCAATTAAGCTTAATTCATTTTGCAGCATAATTGCCCACTCCCGGTTGCTAAGGTCCACACCTTTTTATGCGCCCCACCTAAGACGAGGTCTTCCTGAGTTATGAACACAGATAAGATTTTGGGAACTATGCGGGCTATTGCATTGGCATCCATTCACTCTACACACCCTGGCCATCTCACAGATTCAACAGATTTTAGATTAAGTCGATATCGCTATAAAGCTCGTAAGATTCGTTCTTTTTTTTTTCTCCTCCTCCTCCTCCTATAAAAAATCTCCCGCGGGACCGAAAATCTTGCGAAGAATTTTTAGCTCCAACCGATCTTCATTCAACAGAGCAAAACTGCATAAAGCGTCCTTTTAGCTGTCAGAGGAAGGCCCTCCGACTCAATCGCCTTCTTAGCACAAGTGTTAGGTTAGGTTAGGTTAAGTGGCTGTCCCCGCTCATGCAGGGACACGCTTAGACCAGTTTGGTCCATTGTGATACCACAGTGAAGAAAACCGGTTTACCAGCACCAGGGAACACGAATATGTAGCATAAGTACAACAAAGGTGGGCAATCGTAGCGGTGTTAACCCTAAGATTTGAACCATTTCGTCCGAGAGGGCGTCGCAAGAGCAGGACATGTACACAGTAGGTGGGTCGTAGTTTTTTCTTCCTCCGCGTCTCTGCAGCTCCTACAGAAATCATTGGAGGGGACCCCAGTCTACGTGCATCCCTGTCTATAAAGCAATGTCCGGTAAGGACCACTATCAGTGAGCCTAGATTTTTCCGGTTTGTGGATAAAAGTTTCTTCGTCCGTCTTCTTTAAATCCAGGTTAGACCAGATTCGTTTTAACAGGAGACAAGTTCTGATGTTGTTCCACCTATGGCTTGCCAAATTCTTGGCATCTGTGTTAAGGAGGAACTTGATCGATTCGATAGGCGCAGGTGGTTCCCCCAGGTGTTCGGGGAGATGCCGTCCTGCACCCACTTTTGCCAGTTCGTCAGCTCTGCCGTTGCCTGGAACGAACCTAACCTAACCTATATAAATCTCGTCTGTAGCTATGAGAATCACTACAAAAAAAAGTCGCACATAAAATGCTCAACTGAACACCATAATTTCATCATAATCAGCCATCCACAGCCGAACAATATTTGATTTGATTATAAAATTTAAACAGCCCCGTGCCGCTCTCATGTATTATCAACACTCTTCCCCAACAGCGTATGATGATTTCCGCTTAGTAACAGCTTAATTGGTATTTATTCCTTTGTAAGCGATCATCAATTATGGAGCATATAAAACAAAACTAATTACTTTTCCCAAAGCTTATCTATAAATTCATTGAAATTCAATTTTTCGCCATACACTCCCTGCAGCATTGAAAAGGATTAGATTTCAACTACACGTTCGTTATACTCGTACTGTGAATCCATAATTAAATTGTTCGTTTCCAAAGCAAAACAAAAAAAAAAATTATTAACAAACTAAAACTCTGATAAAAATTTATATTACCCTCCACAGGAGCACTTGCACTTCCTGTGAATAAGCTTTCTCCTCGTAACCAAATATTTGTTCGTCATTTCGCAGCCATATTGCGAAATAGAAACTCCCCTACGTCAATAGCCCCTAATTGGATATCGAGCATAACAATACAAGTTTCAGTACACAAAAAAGCGGTAAACAGACGAAAAGTTATGAAATTTAATAAAGCCATCGATAGGGGAAAACGGAAGTCAGGGCTGCATGCTGCATACATCCGGTCGGTCTATCGTCAAAAGTTTAAGTTGCTTTTAAATAAAATTTCCTTGGGAGAAGGAAGTTTCATCTCTATCCCTGCGGCCTCGAGCTGGGTACACACATTGCATCTAAACTTTAGCCAACTGTCAACTGTTAACACGTTTGCAAGGAGCAAGGAGCGGTTAACTTTTGAGTTGGAACAGCAAACCACGGGGTTGTCTCTCATCCAAGTGCTTTCGTATCTCACTCTTGGGTTTGCAGTCTGACGTTGAGTGGTGGCTCCTTCCTAGAGACTTTGGCAGTTGTGGTGCTTTCTACGAAAATAACTAAACAAAACTTTAAGATAACGAGGAATAATCAATTTTGAATACACAGGCGAGTGAAATAGTGAGTTTTGATTTGATAAATGGGAAAATGGGAAATGCGCACACACTCACGCAAAGGGTTTCCGGGGCAAGGTTGAGATTGCTTTTAATTTTGGAACTTCTTGGTGCGAGTAATTGCAGATCTCGAGGGAAATGACGGAGCTATTAGTTTCATCCTTTGCTTAGATAAATCGCGAGTAAATATCTTCTGCATGAAGTTGGTTGAAGTGAAAAATAGTCAGTGGAAGGCAACTAGGATTTGGGTGGTGCCTCCACCACTGAAAACTTTGCTTAGCCCTTTGGTCATCTAATTTGTGTGGTTTAGACGAGAAATAAGAAGTTGAAGAAATACTGTAAAGGCGATGCATACTGAAATTTAGCTCTTATGGCTGACACTGCAACCTAGCAAGATCTATTGTGTCTCCGATCTACTTAGCCTAATAGGTCTACTACCTTTCTAATAAAGTACGTCATTAGTAGCCAAGTTTCTAAACTCCGCCAACGAACAGAATTCCCAATGAAAGATCCATCTACGCAGCCAGTACAGTGACGGACATTCACAGAAAACGTGCTCAGAGGTTTCATCCTCTTCCAAACAGAACCGTCACTTTGTATCTGAACAGAGGTTTAGTTTGTTGAGATTTTTTCTTAGGCCACAATGGGCGCTATATTCAGAGAAACCCAAGCACTCGGGAAACACCACTTACGGCGCAAATTCGATGTTGCAATTTGTTAGTTCTGACCAACCCAACCGTATAGTGTGAAACAGAAAAAGGTAAGGAAGCCTACTACAACAGCTTCCTTTCTACATGATACTTTCTATAAACGATACATACTTATTTACTTACTTACTTAAGGTGGCGCTACAGTCCGGGATGAACCTGGGCCTCAACCAACAAGCGTCTCTAGCTAGCTCGGTTCTTAGCCAGCTGCCACCAGCTTCGCACGCTAAGTTAAAGTCCCCTTTCGGGGTCATAGGAAGCACTCCCAGAACTTAGGCAGGCAAAGGAACTCCTCGGAAACTACGACCGAAGGAGGAGCAAGGCCTGCCTAGGTACCAGCGAAAACCAGCTTCGGATTCTAACGGGCTTCCTAATGGGCCATTGCAGACTCAGTGAACATCTCAGGAAAATGGGAATAGAAACAAATGGAAACTGAAGATTCTGCCACGATGTCGAGGAGAGCTACAAAAGAATAGCACACCTGTGAGCGAATACTTTCTCTGAAACAGATCTTCCATCGTTGGACCCAATCCAGATACGGAACTGCAGACGGAACTGAAAATCACCCGAAGAATTTTTCTCTCATCCACTTTTGACAGAGTCTATGCCTCTGCGCCGTAGAGCAGGTTTGAGATAATTAAGGTCGTATACAGGGTTACCTTAGTTGTTCGAGAGAGGGCTTTGCTACTCAATTGCCTTCTCAGCCCAAAAAAATAGCGATTGGCAAGAGTTATTCTTCGTTTGATCTCAGCGCTAGTGTCGTTGTCTGAATTAATAGCGGAGCCTAGGTAGACAAAGTGTTTAACTACCTCAAAGTTATAGCTGTCTATAGTGACGTTCTGTCCGAGACGTCGGTGTTGGGTGTGCTTTCTTATTGACCGCTAAACCCATCTTCGACACCTCCATCTCAATGCTAATGAACGTACCAGTGACATCACGCTGCGTTCTTCCGATTATGTCAATATCGTCGGCGTATGCGAGTAATTGGACGGACTTTGAAAGATTGTGCCTCTGGTGTTGGCGCGTGATTTTTGCACAACTCTTTCAAGAACAATGTTAAAGGAATCGCATGAGAACGCGTCACCTAGTCTAAATTCTTTTTTGACATCAAAGATCTCGTTGAGGTCTTGACTGACTTTGATGGAGTAGCGTGCATTCTCCATCGTCATCCTGCACAAATAGGCGAGTTTGGTGGGGTGGCCAAAACTAGACATGGCTCTGTATAGCTCGTCTCTATAGATGCTGTCATACGCGGCCTTAAAATCGATGAAAAGGTGGTGGGTATTGATTTGAAGTTCCTGGGTTTTCTGCAGGACCTGGCGCAGTGTGAATATTTGGTCTGTGGTGGACTTTTCTTCTCTACGCCACACTGATATGGACCAATCAGGTTGTTGACGAACGGCTTCAGGTGCTCACACAACATGGCGGATAAGATCTTGTAAGCGATGTTAAGAAGACTGATGCCCGATCGGACAAACAATGATGAGTTTCCATTCATCGGGCATACTTTCCTCCGACCATGTTTAACAGATGAGCTGGTGTATGCTCCTTACCAAGCTGTTGCCTGCCGCTTTAAACATCTCGGCGGCTAGGCCGCCTGCACCAGCAGCTTTGTTGGACTTAAGCTCAGATATGGCTATCTTCACCGCGTCCAGGTCGGCTGGGCGGAATTGTTGGTCTTCGTCGTCCAGGTTGAATGTTTCATTCTGCTTGACAGCGGAATTTAATTCGTCGTCGCCGTTAAACAGTCTGCAGAAGTAGTTCTTCCTACAAGCGATACTTTCTTACTTAAATCCTTTCATCCGCCTGCGTGCTATTTTGTGCGAAGTTCTGCAATGCAATCCAGCTTCCTGTAGCTCTTTCCCAGTGACGTTCTTCCTCGTTATCTCTTCTGTGGCACTTTTGATTAGGACGACCCACTATTTTGCCTGGGATTGCTTGACCTGTTGTGATATTAACTGGTTCTCGACCCGCAAAACGAAGAGAAAATAGCAAGTTCAGGCTTAAATTCAATAGGTCTCCGATGATCCTCTGATGATTCCATTCGGTTTATTAAATGAGCTCAAGGTCTCCACAAGAAGCTTCTATCCACATGGAGCTATCAGTGGTCCACGCTTGCTCTTTTGATCTTATTTGTTACACCCAACAGCTTTTATCCGCCCATGAGGACAATACAGTGGAATCCTACCATCTTTTTGATAAAAACCACCATCACACCTCTGAATGCCAGCTCGTGCGTTGTTCATTTTAATTTAATTTTCTTTCCTTTGAAAGTCGAAACAAAAAATAAAATAAAAATTAACTTACTTCAATTATATCCACCCAAAAAGGACTAGTTAAGTATTCAGGCTTGAGGAAACACACAAAAAGAAAATCGTGTTTCTCTTTGAATGCAGTTATCTTTATGCTTTTTCGGTTTCACTTTACGAACAGAAACAGCAAAGCATCCTTTGGTCCTTTTGTTCATTTAAATTGCGAGTTCATACGCGTATTTGTTTTTGATTTCTTGCTGTAATCAGTTTTGTTTTTGCATTTTTAATTCGATTTAAAGAATGGGAAGCGTGTGCAGGACAATTTTAAGAAATCAAGGCTGGTTCCTGAATCTTTTAAAGGCATATTTCGTGGACCTTTCGTTGGCCCTTTGGCCAAATCTCAAATCGCGTCAGTATCTGTGATTCCACTCAATGGTGAATATCAAATTAAATTCCAATCCAAGAACGTAATCAAGTTTGCACGCAACTTTGTCTAGATTTCACTACGAAACCAGTGTTCCAATGAAACGCATACACTTTGATAGCTCATTGCCATTTGCGGCTACAGTTAATCCGACCTTGTTAACATGTACATTTGCCGGTGTGTAATAAAAAACTCGGATAATAGGACCCAACCTTCCTACTCGAATTGATCGCACACAAAACTCAGAAAGTCGAAAGCAAGTATACGTATCTGTGAGCTGGCTGAACCCTATAAGTAATTGAAAATGGCAGGGCAAACGAATTAAGTGATGTTCTTGCCGATGTCATTGCTGTCATTGCTCACTCGCATCCTTTCGTCTTCATGCCCGACACAAAGGCATTAAGGATCCTTTAGTGAAATTGAATTGACCTCCTTTGTTGGTGTTTCACCGGCTCGGTTCTGTTGCTTCTGCTCCAACTATACTCGTAGGATGTTTGTTGTCGAATGAAATTCCAATAGGAAGTCACTCCTTCTCAAGGAGTTCTGCTTGAATGGGGGAGTGCCGTCAAAATGGATGTAAATGACTGGTGGCAGTTGAAATGGTACGTTAACTTGGCGCACAGAATAGAAAAGATGTTCGCAAGGATATACTCGTACATCTGCAGCACGACGCACAATTAGGATGGAATTTGAATTGGTTATTCGCTTTTTGATGAACCTTATGATGGAGGATGGTAGTCATGGTGGTGGTTGCTAACGTTTTTAGCGCGTTCTTTCCATTAGCTTTTGTAAATTACTGCTGGTAAGTGCGGAGAAGTGGTGCAGTTAAGCATAAGGTAACCTATATTCAGCTGTCAGAGATTGACATTCGGAATTTTTGAAGGGGAAAGATGTGCCGTCATGGGTTTGATAATTAGGAAGGGAAATTCATGCTATGAAATTCTAAAACGTGATTCTGTAGGAGGTTTGCAATTTGTTTTGCTCAACAAAATTCCAAATATATAATTTGAAAATTTAAGTTTACTGATTTTAAAATAAAGTTGTAGCTGATCTCCTCGCGGTGGGGGGTGGGCAACATGTCTGGGAAGTACTGGTAGAGTAGCTCAATAGTTGATCTACCTGTACTGCCCAGATATGGCTAACGAAGCGCAAAACTCAAGGAGAGTCAAACAGGCCTCGGTATTTCCAAGCCTGCTATGCCAGGAGGCCCTTTGGAGCCAGGCCTAGAGGATGGTCGGGTTGTCCCGCTCGGCAGACGGTCGGGTTTAACCCGAAACGGTATCGCGCTTCCGGCAATGGTCTCGCAAACCATTATGGGAGTCAAAGGGTAAATGCGCTGTGCTCCGATGGGGGAATACGTGAAGTTTGAGTTTCTCGACAAGGGCATCGACTTGGGATAGGCATATGAAACCTTTCTTCGCTCACAGGGAAAGACCTTGAGCTTGTTAGGGAGGCTACTAAGTATCTTCTTACTCTTTTCAAATAGAGCCTCTTACTCTAGAACTGTGGACCTTACGGATGGGTGGCAACTCTTCAAGTCAGAAGAAGCACCTTGAATGTCTGCTCAGGCGAGAGTGGGGGCAGACTCACAAGTCCCAGGCTGGCAGGCAGAGTACCAAAGGGATGGAGGGTGGCGATCTTAAAGCTTAAGCTTGAAAGGATAACTCTGGCTCTGGTGAAGGTATATGCGCCAAATCTGGAGTCGGAGTATGTAGCTTTCTTGGATGAAGGAGATGCCGCCCTAGAACAGCTGACAGATATGGATTCTTATGTCCTGATGGAAGACTTCAATGCTCACATGGGTATGGACGCAATGACATGCGGAACTATGATTGGGAGGAACGGTGACCCGGATCAGAACGCGAATGGGGACCAGTTGTTGGACTTTTGCTGTGCAAACGGCATGTAGATTATAAATACCTTCTTTCCGCACGAAGACACCCACATATACACATGGTACCGTCTTTAGCAGAAGTTGTTGATAGACTTCTTCGTGGTACCATCGTGTGTTAAAAGGATGGTTTGTGATGTTTAAGTTGTGGGGCTGAACTATCAACTAATCACCACCTCGTGCTGTGCAAATTGTATCTCAATGATGCAGTACCTGTCCTACCAAAGCGTAAACCAAGGCTGGTGACACGTATACGGTGGAAGAGTCTGCAAAACGATGAAATACGGGAGGAGTTTGCATGGCAGGTAGCCGAAAGGTTTGAATGAATTCCAACTGTTCCGAAAAATGTAGAGGAAGAATGGCGGTTGTTTACAACAGCAGTCATTGGCTCTGCAGGTGGGAAAAGAACTGCATGGATTACAACACCCGGAGTTCAAGAAGCCATCAGAGAGAAGAACAAAGCCTTCAATCTCTAAACACAAACTGTAAAAGCTGTGTTCGGGTAAACGGCGTTAAATCGACACTTTCCGCTTTGAGCAGGGATACGTTCTGTCACCTTTCCTTTTCATAGTGTATATGGGGTGGAAGTTACAGCGCAGCCGTGGTGAGGAAAGGTTCGAATTGAGAGACTTGAAGATAAATCATTTGCTTTTCGCTGATGACTTGGTCATACTTAGGTCCACCCAAATCGGACTTCAGCGCGCACTACATAGTTTCGTCGCCGTTTGTGTGGAATCTGGGATGAATGTAAACGTGAACAAATCAGAGGTTATTGTAATTTTCTGTTAGTGATGTCCCATTAAAACATGGTCAGGCTGGAGCAATTTCAACTTGGTCAATCTGTTATCAGGAGGGCTTCACTTGGCATTTGAGCTAAGCTATTGGTCTTCAGTTCAGTGTTTGTTCCGACACTCAACTATGGTCATGAGGTTTGGGTAATGACCGAAAGAATAAAATCGAAGATACAAGCATTTCTTCGTTGTATTGTTGGGATGACTCGCCGAGATCGAGTTAGGAACACCAGAATACGCGAGGCACTCAATGTCGAGCAGCGACTTCTACGAACAGAGAGGTCCATCCTTCGATAATTTGGCACGTTAAACGCATGCCCCCAACTCAGCTTCCAAGACGTCCCATCGGGTGGATGTCCCCTGGGTAAGCCCAGAATGAGACGGCTGGACCAAATTCGGAATCTCACCTCTACCCAGGGGAATAGCCCCTGATGTTTTAGAGGCGATGACGGAAGATCGGGAGATGTGGAGAGTCCGCTTAAGCACCGTAACCCCGCGACCCTCATAGTGGATAAGCGGGTCTTTGCAAATGATGATGATGTGTGGAACACATTCGCAGGCAAATGCCTAACGCGTCTTCATTGGCATGAATATTATTTTTCTGAATTTTCCCATCACTTTTTGGCATAATTGCGTTTATTTTCCGCGATAGGCGATTGAGGCCTTCAATCGATTGTGGCTTGTTCGTGTAAACCTTCACCATTAAATGGACAAAACCCATCTACGTTAAGTCGCAAGACCTGGGTCACTTAATGACACTAAAACGAGGGGTGACTCAATAAACTGTGGAACCACTAGAAGTAGTATCGAGTTGTTTTGGAGAAATTTCAAGAATCTACCACCGACCAAACCTTTAGAACATGCGGCCGTAATTTCAAAGAAAAGAATGTTACACTGAGATGAGGCTCAATGAAAGTCAGCGCGCTTGTCTTCACTGAATGTATCCTTCATCCATCAGCTATTAATGACTCGAAAGAGATAAATCTCTCAAGCGAAGTTGAATGTTGACTTTCTAGTCCTATCCCCAGCTCGATACACACACATATGTACAAACAACACTCCTCTCTTCGGGAAAAAAATTAATTTAAAACGATCCCCATTGCCATGGAGAGTACACACATTCAATATCTCTTCCGGATCAAAAGATTGATGCTCCAGTGGATTACAGAATCGAAAATAATATTTTCCACATTTTATTTATGAACACACATCCACAACGCATCCCTTCTTCATTCGGTTTCCACCTCTTATGACGTACAGCACCCGTAGGGGTGTAAAATATCAACTTAATGTGGGAAGATATGTTTTTTTTTTTTTTCTCCCAACCGACACATGTTTATCCATAGGTATAAAAGGTATAAAAGGCATAAAACATCTATTGGAATCCCCTTGCCACAAAAAACATGTTTATAACCATCTTCAGGTGCGAGTATCTCATCATTTTTTTCCCATTCAACCCTCGTTTACGATTGCCGGGGTGTGTCTATCCCAAGTGACCATTAAGATGGCAGAGAATAACACATGGGCTGGGGAACTGAATATCTTGTTGTCTGGAGACCAAGCTGGGGCTACACTGTGTCCTTGAAGGCGTTTTTTCTGTTTTTTATTTATTTTTTTTATTTTCTAATTGTTTTGCTTTGCTCTGACTCTGTCAAGATGTTTTAAAGTAATTTGGGTTGTCGGTTGTTTGTTTAACAAAAAAAAAAAAAAAACGACGATTGACAGGGCGAAATTGATGAATTTCGACAGGAAGACAGCTTTTTTTTCTTCTGTTTTGTGTGTGAGAAATTGATTTTGGCTTAAGCCGGAACCATCCCACCACAGTACAAATCCACTCAAAACAAAACACGTGCCGCTTGTTAAAACAGTCTCAGCCTTCAACCGAAACAAAAAGTTCGTATTCGACATTCCCAAACGCTCGCCCTGTGCGCGTCTTCTGCAGCCAACCGTGTCTCCTAGGCCAAATTACCAAAAATTAACTTTTTAACCTTGTTAAACTCATTAGAAACTTTCCAACTGGATGTGTGCGTATGTAAATCCGTTGTTCAGACACAAAACTTTACAGTTGTGTCGTCAAAGCTGTTTACGGAATCAATAAACGAAATCAATTCGGTAGGCTTTCGGTTTGAAGGGGCTGTGCTTCGCCTTTGAGGTCCTTGTGGTGCGTTGTGTCAAAAGTCAAAATGGGACTGGTAATTAATTTATGAGAGTTGATTTTGTGTTTTCCTCGGGTTTGTCCTCATATGGGAGGCACCAGCGGAGCGCTTGTAGTTAATTACAATAGGAGTGTGCTGTGTTAAGTGATGCGAATTACAAAAGTGTTATGTGTTTGCACCCAAATTGAAGAGAATCGTGTTAGGTTGTCATTAGGGGTAATCGGGTTAAATGATTTGTGTGTGTTACAAATATTGATTAATGGCTGGAAGTGAAGACGACCGGTGTCGGGGCAGTGACATCTCCATAAAGTTTTAGATTTCTCAACCTCAAGTTCACCTCTGCTTGTAAATGAGCCTACACGTGTACTTGACATTGCTGGTCAACACACTTGACTTGTTTCTTACCACCATCCTAGTAAATACACTATCGAGTATTACCGCCTCTAGGCCACAGTGTCGTATCGGCTTATTTCTCGTACTCTGACAACTCAGTTAAAGAACGAACTCCCAGATGAAAAGTTGGGCGATACGAAAAAGCCAATTGGGACGGCCTTAACAGCTTTTTTAGGAGTTTTAACTGGTCGGTATGCTTCCTCGATGGCAATGTGGATGCCACCGCCGATATGATTATTAACACAATTTTCCTAGGTATGAGCTCATTTATTCCCAATCGAATAAAGAGCATAAAATCCAAAGAAAAAGCATGGTTCAACCTGAGCTGCAAAGAGGCCCTCAGGATGAAAGAAGTTAGTTTTCGGACTTACGAAGCCAACCCTTCTGAGGGAAACCGAAGCCAGAAATGACTGGTGACGATGACGATGCGTCAAATTCTCACATGACCAAAAATTGAAGCAAAAACTACTACAATGTCCAAGGGTAGTACATTTTTTGATCCTATCCTTAAAAAAAGGCGAATCTTCCTCCCTCCAATTACCGACCCATTACACTTATGTCCCTTCTTTCCAAGGTCATAGAAACGCTGGTAACTCGTCAGCTTATGAAATATCTTGATTCTGGAAAACTAGTCAATGACCGGCAGTATGGTTTTCGTAACAACAGATCCACTGGTGATCTGATGGTATATCTCACCGAGATGTGGAACCAATCTATCCATTACTTTGGTGAAAGTAAGATTGTTGTGCTCGATATTTCAAAAGCATTTGACAGAGATGGTTATCAAGCTCTTTCGTCGAATATGCGTCCATTTGGCATCGATGTATTTCTTCTTCAACAGTTCAATTCAAGTTGTAGTGGACGGTTTCAAGGGAGCATTTCACCATTTAAATGCTGGTGTTCCCCAAGACTCTATTTTGTCTCCGATTTCTCATTTTTATAAATAATCCCTTGTCTGCAACTTCTAATCCAATCCATTCCTTCGCTGATGACAGTACCCTCAACTTCTCATATTTGTTCCCTAACTCACGTCCTTGCTCTTCGGGCGTAGAAGAGGAATGGCCACCTTCGTATGTTAAGCTCATTAAATTCCGACCTTCCTGGCTGGGGCTTAAACCCTCGCCGCTTGCTCAGCAGTTCAACGCCCTAACCACTGAGCCACGGCGGCCACGGGGGTTCAATTAATAGAGTGGAATTGAATGCGTCCAAAACCCAAAGCTGTCATCTGTCACTTAAGCGAAACCATATCCTCCAACCATTGTCCATGAATGGTACCTGCATCGCCGAAACCGAAAGACTTTCTAGTCTCAGTATGTGTGTCAGTGACAACCTTCGTTGCAACGACCACATATTCCAAATCACCAAAAACGCTGCAAAATCTCTAGGTTTCCTTAAGCGGTGCAAATTATCCTGATCTCGAAACAATTTATAAGACCAAAGCTGGAGTATAACGCTTATATCTGGTCTGGTGCACCCAAACCCGAATTGAACATCATCAGCATTTTCTAAGACCCGCTTATCCACTATGAGGGTCGCTGGGTTAGGGTGCTTAAGTGCGAAATCTCAAGTGTAAAGGTGAGATTTCAAACTTAGTTCAGCCATCTCACCCTGGGGCTACCCAGGGGACGTCTACCTGATGGCACGGATTCCATGGCACATCTTGGAAGTCGATTTGGAGGCATGCATTGAACGTGCCCAAACACTCGAAGAATGGAGCTTTCTGCTCGAAGAAGTAGCTGCTCGATATTGACTGTGTGTTCCTAACTCGATGCACCTTGCACTTTCTGGATATTATCCAAAATCGCGCGTTAAGACTTATTGGTGACAGGGACATTGCAAAGTCAATAGACTCGCTTGGATATCGACGAATTGTTTCCTGTCTCTCACTGTTCTATCGTTTTTTCAAAAAAACAGTGCACCAGCGAAATAGCCAGTTGCATTCCGCCCCTTCAATTTTTCACCTGCAATTCGTGTTTCGCTTCGAATGCTCATCCGTTTACCCTTAAGCCTACCTTCGGTCACACATTCAGATATCGAGATTATTTCATAAGCCGTACATCACGTATGTGGAACAGTCCACATAGCTCTGTATTTCCTCATCACTACAACCCGCGAGCATTTAAGACCAACGTGCATCTGTATCGCCTTTGTCCCTCCTCTAAAGCTCGTGCTCTCGTTTAAGTGTAGGCATAACCCCTTAAGTGCCCGCTTGCTATGAAAAAAAAAATACCGTGATGATGGCTTAAGGCCGAAATGGACCTGGGCCTTAGCCAACTAGCGGCTAGATTGTTGGCAGCTGCCTCCAGTTCCACACACTAAGTTCATTGAGATCCTTTTTTACTTGTGCGAAACATCTGAGTCGTGGTCTCTTTCTAGAAACTTCACGCGATGATAGGCAGGCATAGTAGACACCATTTGACCCAAAACGAGACAGATAACACGCGGAGTGATAGCTCTCGTACTTTGTATACTTTGCACTTGCAGTGCTGGAGTAACAAGGATATGACGCTTCGATAGTTACTATCTAATGCCACAACGGACTTCATCGTTTCGCAAACGGAATTGAATTAAAGCAGAAGTGCTCGTAAGTGTAAAATATCTTAAGAACTCGCCTCCGGGAGCATCTTCTGAAAAATGGCAAACTTTACCTGATGTCAAATATCCGTTCTCAACGCACGTCGTACATACCGCTATTTCGAATTAATTCCACCATATCGTTAAAACACACTAGGACAATTCATAAATGCGTTCGCACACCCCCGGCTAACGAGAAACAAACTTGCAATGCCACACACCCTATTAGTGGCAAACTGTTCGCCATGCCATCGCCGGGGTTAACTCAAACTAAAAGACCCTTCACGACCTCGTCATGTTTACTGTGGCGATTACATTTACGACAGTTTGCGCAGTACTTAACATCAAGCCCATTATAGGCATGGTGGCATACAACTTTTATTAGATCAACGTGCCCCTGTCTCTCTAGATGTGGTATTCCAGTCAGGCGCTCCGACTTCCGCCGGAAGTCGATAGGCTCCGCAAAGCGGAAGCAAAACACATGTACCCTATGTCGTGCTATTCATTTTTGCATTACATGTGTTTGCGTTGCGCTATTATTGCGAAATAATTGAACCAAGTTGGCGAGTGAATATGATTATGAGCGAGGAGTGGAGTTATGGACCTACTCGTTGTCCGTCCTTACCTTTGCCGCTGTACATGGTCGACTAATTCATGAAGCCTGACCGGTGAATGGATTTCGATTAAATTGTCCGTTGCATGTACAAAAAAATATTTATTAATTGGATTGGAGGCAACAAGTGAACAAAGTGTCCAAACGGTGGGCATTGTTGAACGCTCCACAGGAACCATGTCGTTTGCAAGTATAAAATGGATTAGAAACTGTAGTGGAGTACTTGTTGGACATGATGTTGGATTTTAATTTCGGAAATGGATTTGACGCGAACTTTCCGTGTGTCTGAATAACTTTTTCGGACAGCAAATAAGGGTCGAACGCAACGCAATCTGTTTCCGTACCTCTACCCCCAGTCTGTATCCCAAAAATCAATGCCAATAAAGAGAAACCTCCCGGGAATCTTTATGAAGTATTTGATTAATATTCCTGATGCCGTTCTTGATTATCCTTTCATGCTTGTATCCAAAATTTAACTCAAACCCCTTTTATTGTAAACTGACAGAGCCACTGGCCCCCTTTCATCTGCTGTTATATCCTTTCACGTGCCCAGGCAGCACTGAAACTGAAAGATTAATGATCTGACTTCGCCTACCCCTTTCTTGGTGTGGGCGGTTCAGAGAGGTAAGGGCAATTAAAAGCAGCACGGAAATAATCAAAAATGTTGCTAAGATCTTAGGGTTTAAATTTAACTTAATTCAATTAAGAGTAATTAAGACGAGATTATTCATGGATATCGCTGGTGGAACATCAAATGCTTTGTTGATGTGCTCCAGGATGCGAATGGCAGTCTTAAATTTACGTGGTTATCTGATTCCAATTAGGTTCATTAGTTTCAGTGCGGTCTTCTAAAGAGGTGGTGAAACCATGGATCGAGATCTGACACCACTAATCCAAGGGTACTTTCGAACCAGAGACGCAGTAGGGATATTAATGCGGAATGTGACAGTATTTTTAGATGGGCTTCCGCAAGATTATGGTTTGTCATTGTTACTTACTGTTTGTTTTGTTATTGATTTTCGAAATTACTAACAGTTGATTTGGTTTGGCAATTAAGTGTACTTACCAAGACTTGCGGAACATCTGGTCGCCCTTGGCAATTGTGGTGCGAAGCAGTCACTATGGATAGTCTGAGTCTCGAACTGCTTTGTAAGACTTCGCACACGATGACGCGCAGGTCTATGACCGTCGAGGGTTAAAAGGACAGGCAGTAGTCATCGTAGGGTAGTGCAAGACGTTCCGTATGGAAAAGAAGACATACTAGGGCATATCGTCCGCATGGTTTAGGTATAGGTAACTTGGGTAACTTCAGGTGTAAATACCTAATGCTCCACAAGGGTGGACCTAGTAACAACCCTTGCTAGGATGTCTTTATTCTCTGTTCCTTCTGTTTATTCTGCTCAAACAGTCACAGTTTTGATAGCTTCCGCTAAGGAATGTACACTCTGGAAACTGTCCTCTGATTAGTCCTCCAACTCAGGCATATATTTTTTTAACCTAATCTAATATTTTTTTGATTGTGCCAATCATAGACTCTGGTAAGACAATAGCTTATCTCGCGATTTTTTCCCTCTTGGGCAGCAGTACATGTCAGTCCCACAGCTGGCTGCTTCAATGATGTGTAATTTTGTAAAATTCCTAGGAGCCGGGACTGGCTATTATTATGCACTGCAGTCTAATATAGAGGCCTATCTTGCTGTCCCAAGATAAGCGGGGGGGTGAGGAGGGGGTGCTCTCCAAGCACAGTCTGCAGGTAGGGTCCGGTGAAATTCCAAGCTTGTATAGATGTCGTTTTAGTCGGCAATGGTCTCTTAGGATACCGGTTACAATTTTAACGTTGTTCCTGCCAAGATTGAGTGGAATCCTAGATTTCAAAGTATTTGATACATTTCAGTTCCCATTCACATTGTGTTGGATTTGAGCAGGGATTGCTCCCTCATGAAGGTTTTTAAAAGTGGATTTGTTTACTCTACAAGCTGGTTCAGGAGGGGGGTAGTTGCTCCTATATTGGCCAGTGCCTTCGCCGTTTCAGTGCCGGTGTGGCGTTTGTGAGCAGGGATCCAGTGTAGTATGACGCAGTTGTTTTTTTTTCCCAATTCTAGAAGCAATTTGGCTGCCTCTAGAACTAGTTTCGATTTTATCGTGACTGAGTTCAGTGCTTTCAGGACAGCCTGACTGTCAGAGAAGATAAAGATGGTTTTGGCACGGAAATTACAGAGCAAACTTAAGCTTATGCACTGATTTATGGCAAATATTTATGCCTGAAAGATCGATGAGTATGTGCCTAGATTGACCGATATGTTAGTGCTAGACGACTCTCTGAATATACCCACTCGCCATCCGTATACTATACTTGGTCATGCTCTGAGGGACGGGGTTTGAATTTTTCCCAGTCACCACTCGGGGGGATGACTACTGAGTAGTTTAGTTTGAAGCTGTACCTTGGAAGAATGCCCTCCAAAGGCATGCTGAAGTCGCTGCTTTGGAGCAGGGAGGAAAGCGTGTTAAGGTGACCGTCAGAGCCTGTGCAGGCTGAGTTTTGCCTTCATTTCTACATGGACTCGAACTGGCGGTAGACTGACAATGGCGTTAAGCGAGGCGGTGGGGGTGGAACGCAGGCAACCGGTCATGCGGACTTAAGCTAGGTAGTGAACCCGTTCCAATTTCTTGGCTGTGGTGGCCTCATTTGTCTTTGTCCACCAGACTATTGCCGCATAGGCCAGAGTAGTTCTGACGACTAAGGTGTAGATTTGGAGCATGATTTTGAGACTTAATCCCCAATTGTTGGCACAGATGCGCAGAAAAAGTCCACAGTGGTAGGTACTTTACTTGTTGCGAGAACTGAATGGTTTCGCCGTAGACACAGCGGCGAATTAGAAGATTTAGGTGTCTTCTTTTGGTAGAAGGAACTATAAATGTCTTTTTGGAGTTTTCAGACAGGCCTCATCTGGTGCACCATCTCATTCAATCCAGAGAAAGCAATGCCCAACTTGGTACTATTTTTTCTGAATGTGAGCAGTTTTCCAAATAAAAGTCAGAGCGAATCCTCAACTCCCAGGTCCACGAGTGCATCGGTGATCGCTTCTGATTTGACGTTATTGAGGGCTCCTTCGATGTCCAAAAACTAACCATGGCGCTCAGTGATTGCAAATGCTTTTCAACAGATCTGCCTTTCTAATAAGCATGTCGGGAGTGTAGTAGCCTTTCCATCAGTTGGTAACATTCACGGAGCTTAATTGTCGCTGCTTTGGCCCATATTGGTGCCATACACATTATGATGAACTGCATCACACTTGACAGAAAAAGACTCCTGTGTCGCCTGGCTCATTTTTACCAAACTAGGACTGTCTTCGCGGGGCATGTTTGCTCTGGCATTAAGGTTGTTCAGTGCGCCCCACGTGGGTCCTCGAGCTAAAGTTTAGTAATGGTATCCTTACGAAGGGAAAGTTTAAACATCAATAGATCCTTGAATTTATTTTCAAATAATAACTCTTCATACAAATTGAAAACATTAGCAAACTACTCTTATGTGTGTTCCGAAGTTTCTTCCTCCTTACTATATCTACAAGGATTCGACGAATACAATGTTTATAATAAACAATTTTAACTTTCAAGTACCTACCTACCTCAACTTTAGATGATGAGGTTATCATAGCGAAAACACACACGCACATACACTTAACTCCCAGGATACATAGTTATTTTTGTTCTCCTCCAATAAATACACACGCACATGACTCTATCCTTAGAAATGAATTGAAGCATTTTCATCCTGGAGAATGGAGAGAAGTACCAAAACAAAAAAAAGGATGAAAGAGGATGTGCAGATACTTATTCGCTTGAAGCTACAATGTATGCGAATTAGATGACGGCACGTATGAAATAGAATTTCCTTCATGAAGTGAAGGTATCCATGCAGTGTTCCCTGCGATTTTTTCTTTGCGCAACAATCTCAATTTAATTTGAAATAAATTAAATTTAATTGTAATTGTAAACTCTCTCACTCACTCACAATTTTTAAAAGTGAAAATGAAATTCAGAGATGAGTTGAGGTTTAGGTTTAGGATACTTTCTTGTGAAACTGTTATGAAAGGTTTGCCTTCAACAGCCAACCAATCCAATAGATGCCACTAGGAGTCGAATTTGTCATTCGCAAAGTTACATACACATAGGTATGTGTGAATGTCAAAAGGATGAACATCAAATAACAAGAGATCCCTTGAGTTTTTTTCCTAGTTACTCAACTTCCTCAGGGAGTACTTAACTCTAAACCAACTAAAGAAGGCCATCACACTTTCACGCGCCGCAAAACCCCCTTTAGTGTCAGATAGTCAAGTCACCCACACCATAGGGTTTAATTATTCCACAATTTACGTCGAAAGAAGAAAGAAGACCAAAGCGCTTTTGTTTAAGAATTTTCCCAACTCAACTTCAACCAGAAGCATAATAATTATAAAATTAAAATATTCCCTGAATAACCGTTTATGCCAGCCCCAGGAGGGGGGTAGTTGCTCCTATATTGGCCAGTGCCTTCGCCGTTTCAGTGCCGGTGTGGCGTTTGTGAGCAGGGATCCAGTGTAGTATGACGCAGTTGTTTTTTTTTCCCAATTCTAGAAGCAATTTGGCTGCCTCTAGAACTAGTTTCGATTTTATCGTGACTGAGTTCAGTGCTTTCAGGACAGCCTGACTGTCAGAGAAGATAAAGATGGTTTTGGCACGGAAATTACAGAGCAAACTTAAGCTTATGCACTGATTTATGGCAAATATTTATGCCTGAAAGATCGATGAGTATGTGCCTAGATTGACCGATATGTTAGTGCTAGACGACTCTCTGAATATACCCACTCGCCATCCGTATACTATACTTGGTCATGCTCTGAGGGACGGGGTTTGAATTTTTCCCAGTCACCACTCGGGGGGATGACTACTGAGTAGTTTAGTTTG
The DNA here is from genome assembly GCA_917880715.2 of Matsumyia berberina. Lineage (NCBI taxonomy): Eukaryota > Metazoa > Arthropoda > Insecta > Diptera > Syrphidae > Matsumyia > Matsumyia berberina. Next base: position 54,716,239 of record OU862870.1, read on the forward strand.
AAGCTGTACCTTGGAAGAATGCCCTCCAAAGGCATGCTGAAGTCGCTGCTTTGGAGCAGGGAGGAAAGCGTGTTAAGGTGACCGTCAGAGCCTGTGCAGGCTGAGTTTTGCCTTCATTTCTACATGGACTCGAACTGGCGGTAGACTGACAATGGCGTTAAGCGAGGCGGTGGGGGTGGAACGCAGGCAACCGGTCATGCGGACTTAAGCTAGGTAGTGAACCCGTTCCAATTTCTTGGCTGTGGTGGCCTCATTTGTCTTTGTCCACCAGACTATTGCCGCATAGGCCAGAGTAGTTCTGACGACTAAGGTGTAGATTTGGAGCATGATTTTGAGACTTAATCCCCAATTGTTGGCACAGATGCGCAGAAAAAGTCCACAGTGGTAGGTACTTTACTTGTTGCGAGAACTGAATGGTTTCGCCGTAGACACAGCGGCGAATTAGAAGATTTAGGTGTCTTCTTTTGGTAGAAGGAACTATAAATGTCTTTTTGGAGTTTTCAGACAGGCCTCATCTGGTGCACCATCTCATTCAATCCAGAGAAAGCAATGCCCAACTTGGTACTATTTTTTCTGAATGTGAGCAGTTTTCCAAATAAAAGTCAGAGCGAATCCTCAACTCCCAGGTCCACGAGTGCATCGGTGATCGCTTCTGATTTGACGTTATTGAGGGCTCCTTCGATGTCCAAAAACTAACCATGGCGCTCAGTGATTGCAAATGCTTTTCAACAGATCTGCCTTTCTAATAAGCATGTCGGGAGTGTAGTAGCCTTTCCATCAGTTGGTAACATTCACGGAGCTTAATTGTCGCTGCTTTGGCCCATATTGGTGCCATACACATTATGATGAACTGCATCACACTTGACAGAAAAAGACTCCTGTGTCGCCTGGCTCATTTTTACCAAACTAGGACTGTCTTCGCGGGGCATGTTTGCTCTGGCATTAAGGTTGTTCAGTGCGCCCCACGTGGGTCCTCGAGCTAAAGTTTAGTAATGGTATCCTTACGAAGGGAAAGTTTAAACATCAATAGATCCTTGAATTTATTTTCAAATAATAACTCTTCATACAAATTGAAAACATTAGCAAACTACTCTTATGTGTGTTCCGAAGTTTCTTCCTCCTTACTATATCTACAAGGATTCGACGAATACAATGTTTATAATAAACAATTTTAACTTTCAAGTACCTACCTACCTCAACTTTAGATGATGAGGTTATCATAGCGAAAACACACACGCACATACACTTAACTCCCAGGATACATAGTTATTTTTGTTCTCCTCCAATAAATACACACGCACATGACTCTATCCTTAGAAATGAATTGAAGCATTTTCATCCTGGAGAATGGAGAGACGTACCAAAACAAAAAAAAGGATGAAAGAGGATGTGCAGATACTTATTCGCTTGAAGCTACAATGTATGCGAATTAGATGACGGCACGTATGAAATAGAATTTCCTTCATGAAGTGAAGGTATCCATGCAGTGTTCCCTGCGATTTTTTCTTTGCGCAACAATCTCAATTTAATTTGAAATAAATTAAATTTAATTGTAATTGTAAACTCTCTCACTCACTCACAATTTTTAAAAGTGAAAATGAAATTCAGAGATGAGTTGAGGTTTAGGTTTAGGATACTTTCTTGTGAAACTGTTATGAAAGGTTTGCCTTCAACAGCCAACCAATCCAATAGATGCCACTAGGAGTCGAATTTGTCATTCGCAAAGTTACATACACATAGGTATGTGTGAATGTCAAAAGGATGAACATCAAATAACAAGAGATCCCTTGAGTTTTTTTCCTAGTTACTCAACTTCCTCAGGGAGTACTTAACTCTAAACCAACTAAAGAAGGCCATCACACTTTCACGCGCCGCAAAACCCCCTTTAGTGTCAGATAGTCAAGTCACCCACACCATAGGGTTTAATTATTCCACAATTTACGTCGAAAGAAGAAAGAAGACCAAAGCGCTTTTGTTTAAGAATTTTCCCAACTCAACTTCAACCAGAAGCATAATAATTATAAAATTAAAATATTCCCTGAATAACCGTTTATGCCAGCCCCACAGTGGGTGCTGAGAGTCCTAAGTGAAGTAATGACTGAGTATTCATCTGAAATGTTTGTTCGCCGAATTTGCATTTAAAATTCTCGACCAAAGTTTTTACTTTACCGTATGCCCACCTGCTGCGGATGAGGTGAGTGGAACCAAGAGTGATTCCGAAAAAAAACTTTTTTGATTTTCGCCAAAAAAAATAACCAACGGAAATCATTTTCATAATCGCGGCATTAAACTGAATCGACAATCTCCTTTCTCTGGGGAAAATATTCCAAAAATAAATGTTTGGTTTTTGTTCGACTTAACCACCGGTAGTGGTGATCTGTGTGGAATGGTTTGTTTTTGAGCGAAAGATGCATTTTTTTAAGGACACCTTGGCGAGCAGTTATTTTTATACGCTGAACCAGATTTAAAACTTCTTTCAAAAGTATGAAATTGATCTTAAGATTTGGAGGGTGATTCTTCTAATGAAAAAGATGGACTAGGTCAAAGGCATAGAAGGGAAATTGTTGCATTCTTATGAAATTTAGACGGTCCGTCATGTTGGCCTACACTTGTTGATTGCCGGCTTCCTTCTCAGTAGGCTCAATATCATCATGCTTTGTCATTCCAATCGAATAAGCACTTTTGACCAGTTTTTCATTGCAAATCAAGAAATTCTTGTCTCTAACGCACTATCTGCAAACACACCTTGATGAAAAGCCAACAACTTGGAGGGAAGAACTGTAAGTGAATCGTTGATTCCTCAGATCCATTTTGGAATCCAGTATCCTTTACTTGTAGCAATCGAAATAAATTTGCCACAATACATACATTTATTTCTTAAAAATAAATAAAAATCTATCAACTACGAAAATCGGACGTCTACTCTACTGCGAAGGCGTAACACTGGCAGTAAACTATCATGGCTTGAAGCGTTGATTGAGCTGATCATGAAAATGACATCAGGATATTCGAAAAAAATTCCTTGAATTATAGCAATGACAAACACCACAAATCCCCCCCCCCCCTCCCCAGCTAGCCTGGACACCATAAACCTAATGCTATCTGAGTTTCGAACCATTCCACCTCGCTCGCGTTGTGTGAGTAACATCATAAGGGTATTCATAACCCCTTACAGCGCGAGTAGATTATAAAAAAAAAGCCGGAGATTATGCTATGTAGTCAGAGACACATGTTGTCGAGGCTCTACAGCATTCTTGTAGCGACGTCACAACTCATGAACTCCACGGCAACATCACAATAGTACAAAGATGAAATCTGGTTTGATATTTTGTCCTTACTTACTTAAGGTGGCGCTACAGTCTGGGGTGTATCTGGGCCTTAACCAACGAGATTCTCCAGGCAGCTGTCTCCAGTTCCGCACGCCAAGTAGGTTAATGTCCCCTTTCACTTGCGTACGCCACCAGAGTCGCGGTCTTCCTCTTCTGCGCTGACCCTCGGTTATGGATTCGAAGATTTTCCGAGCTGGAGCATTGGTGTCCATCCGCTCTACATGAACCAGCTACCTAAGTCGTTGGACCTTAACTGTTCTGGTTAAGTCGATGTCGCTGTAGAGCCCGTACATTTCGTCATTGTATCTCCTCCTCCATTCATCGTGTAGGCAGACGGGACTACAAATCACCCGAGGAATTTTCCTCTCGAAACAGCCAAGAGCAACCTCATCCACTTTTGACAGAGTCCACGCCTCTGCGCCGTAGAGCAGGACTGGGATGATTAAGGTGATCATTTGATCACTAACTCAAAGTTATAACTGTCTATTGTGACGTTCTGTGCGAGACGTCGGTTTTGAGTGTCCTTTCTTGTTGACAGCATATACTTCGTCTTGTCCTCATTTACCGCTAAACTCATCTTCGCCTCCTCCGTCTCAATACTCACGAACGCGCCAGTGACATCACTCTACGTTCATCCGATTATGTCAGTATCGTCGGCGTATGCGAATAATTAGACGGACTTTTGAAAGATTGTGCCTCTTTTAAGAACGATGTTGAAGAAGTCACATGCCAGCGCGTCGCATTGTCTAAATCATTTTGTGACATCAATAGGTCTTGACCTATTTTGATGGAGCAGCGTGCATTCTTCATCCTCATCCTGGACGAGTTTGGCAGAGATGTCAAAAGCAGACATTGCTCTGTATCTATAGATGCTGTCATACGCGGTCTTAAAATCGATGAAAGGATGGTGGGTATCGACTTGAAGTTCCTGGGTTTTCTCCAACATCTGCCGCAGTGTGAAAATTTGGTCGAGCCTGGCCTGAATTCACACTGATATGGACCAATCAGGTTGTTGACGAACACCTTCAGGCGCTCATACGATGAGGTTACAACTCATAAGATCCTCGGCGAGCTGTTTGTCATACCTGTATTCAACGAACAAGATTAAGTAGTTGTTTAGGGCGAACTGTTCTCAGCAAAATTTTTAGGCGAGGGTCCCGTCCCGGTGGCATTCTATTCCTGTTCGTCTAGTTCCTTTTACTATAAATTCTTTTTTGCTGGCCTTTATGAACATGTCCAGCACTAGTTTTGGTTAAAAATTCGGCGGACTTATTGGAATCGTAGGCACTAGTGTTTTTGCAGAGGATATAGCTCTTAAGTACTGCTTAGGCCTGTGCCTGGTTGGGGATATTGTTGAATCCTCTGTTCGGGTTGCCATAGGGCGCACCATGAGGTAGTTGGGGCAGTGCTATAGATGAAGCAAATTTTTGGTAGGACGATATCGACCAATATAATGCATTCATCCGCCAACTAGGTGGAGTGTCTCAATGCCATCGTCCTCGATGGTGTTATTCTTGGTCAATAACATGACGATTACTTGTACAAAATAAATCCACAGCTGTTCTAAGACTACGGTATATGTTGTTACGTACCCCGTCGCTATTTGTTGGGCAAGAACTACCGATAGCATGGTCATCTGGTTTGAGGACATAGATTTTGTTGGTTGGAAACTTCTTGAGGAGTTCCAAAGTTTTATCTGTCTCGCTAAAAACAAAATCTTCGGAGACTTTCACTTTCGTAGCAGCTTTAAACACATACTTTGTAAGCACCGACATTTTCTCATTACTGTCTCATGTAACCCTGATTTGTTGAAAACTAGAAACTGCTGTCCTTGACTGTCCCCACCATGGCTGTCCAAAAATGTACAAAATTCATAACTCATATCGCACTAGTGCCATATCATGTTCTAGTTGTTGTTGTAGGCCCATCCAATGTCCTCATACAGAGTTTGCCGAAGTAATTTGTTCAACTTTTCCACTTTTAGAAAATAATTTTCCATCTCAGAGCTAACTGTACACAAATTACAGATTTAAAGAATTAAACTGCTCCCTCCCACCACCCGACATTCAACAAAACAATACACGAAAGACTACCTATGCGTTGAACATTTTAGGAACCATTACCCTACTCAAAGCAACTCCCTGTCAGGACGACACAAACTTTTAAGTCGAGTATATAATCCTCTGTGCACAACTACTCGTTAAACTGTATCACATTTACGTGCACCCACATATGGGTGCGCTTAACGACCCCTTTGCTTGTCCTTGGGACAAAATTACTTGTAAGTTCTTTGAAAAGTTCTTCTACCCTGTTGCCACAGATGGAGCGCCAGGAAACTTCTTCTGATTCGAGGAAAACTATGTGTCTGCAACTGGCATGGTCTTCTGATCGTCACCGGGACGGTGTTTTCTCCCAAATTCACTTTAAAAAATAAAAAATGTATCTACCTTCGCACAAGAAGTATTTTTTCGAAACAGAATTCATGTGTTTTGTCGCGAAATTTATTGCCACACTTTCGTTCATTGCCTGACTATTTTAGAGGCAAAGTCAGGGTGCCCCTCCCAGCTACGATTATGTCAACCGAAAAACGAAACGAATGTGGTGAGCAGTAAAAATGTTTGTTTACGCTTATAGTTCACACACTTAAGAGGCTTCTTTGGTCATAAATGAGTCGGGTTCCACTTGAGTCAAACCAATAAAGCACAGGACAAGTGGCGTATAAAGCACGAAAAAAGGACGGTAACCGAAACGTAAACAAACACACAACAGATACACAGCAGAGAATGCCTAAAAGCTTTCAGATAAACAAACTTTGGCCAACGGTTTTTATCGCTTAAATTGGGTTTATTGTTTAATTTCGACGGAACATTTTTTGACAGTGGCGAAAGGAGAAGACATATTATGACAAGAATACATCAGAGAAGCCATTAACAAAATTATGTTGTTAAAATGGCGGCGGTGAGGTAAAGTTTGGGAGTTGGTGTATCGAAATTTTACGAAGAGAAAAAGTTTGATTGAAGGGAAAACATTTTGGTAAAACAAACAGTAAATGAGGTCGATGGCTCCCGGGCTCCACGGAGCAAATACACATTTTCTATTGAATTTTGTATCAAAAGATGTATTAGGAGTGCTGTCATAGTTTGGTTAGTGGCGTGTGCTACGTTATGGGGGAATTTATCATATTTCTACTGGAGACCCACACCTGGTATGTGGATGTTCCTTGTTGGCTTTGGTGGAGCGTGCAAGAATCTATTTTGATTGCAGCACGTGCGATATTTGGTTTTTGTTGAGAGAAAAGGTAATTTGATTGGGAAACAGATGAGTGATGGTTGGTGGATGGAGGTTGATCCTTCAGGCGCTACTTGGGTTCTATTCTGCGCGATAATCTACGATATTGATGCATGTGCGTTAATCTTTTGATTGGACTTTTGACAGAGGACAGTTGGAAGGGTATCATCAGTCATTTTTAAGAACGTCGTAAACAGACTAATGGAGTGGCATTCCAGGAACAGCTAATCTGGGAACATGAGCCGTAATCTGGCATATAGCCCACTTTGGCTTCCTTTGTTCTGTCATAGAGAAAGTTCAAGTTTTTTTTCGCTTGTCTCTCAGGTTGGGGTCGTGCTGAAGAAGCTTGACTTTGAGGAAATTGTGTTTAGACGAAGGGAAGGGTTAGGCTGTATTTAGTTTCCTTAGAGACAAACATAAATTGGTGCTAATGGCGCTACCGGACTACCAGAAGAAGACACAGTCCTCTCAAAGACTCAGCAGGGATAGAGTAAACATTTTTTCCAGAGCCTTGGGCGAACTTTCAATAAAGCCACCATTGAATGATCTCTCTTTGGACTCCAGATGATTGACAGAAGCCTCGGCCCACCATTTAGACAGAAGGTGACTACAATTGATTCATAGAAACCTGAGTGAAGCGACCCAGTTTTTACATCACTGCCATCACTGCGTTTAGTTTCCTTACTTTAACGTACCATCTTACGCGAGATCCTTCTCTACTGGACTGTCCTCCATCAAGGATTTCTCAGATCGGAGCGCTGGTAACCATTTGTCATAGCAACAAAACGTCCATGTTTTTTGCGACCATTCACCATTTACCGACCCGCCTTTCATTTCATTTCAAGGGCAAGTTCCAAATTATGCAAGGAGCTCCTCATTCAAATGCACACTGCCCGGTCGGTCAGCATAACTAAGCAGAACTCGATTTTCTATGCAAAAAAAACACGTCGACTTTGAACTTATATGCAAATTACTTCCCACAAGCACTGGCACCACACCACCGCCTTGCATTGTCTTTAAGCACCGGCACATCCATTTTGCCCGTAACACCAATCTCATCCGCGTGTTAACAACCATCTCCTGGCGTAATTCCTTTTCAGCCCTCAAACTGTTACACAAGCATAACTTTTCCCAAAAGAAATACAAGCACCCGGTAAAACTTGACTTCGTAATCCTTGCACAATTTGCATATCCTCGTATATCCTGTGGTGGCAACAACAACGTTTTTCCAATTGCACACTTTTCTGTTACTCTCTTCAAGACAATGGTGCGGGAGGGTCTTTTGCTGATGTGATGAAAAACTTTGTCATGGGCTTGGCCAATGTCACTTAAATAGGGCCAGCCTGTGTGACTCTGTGCGGTGTATCCTTAATCCTTTAGCAATATCCTTGCAAATATCTTATAAGAGGCAACAAAAAAAAAACACAAAAAAGTTTCGCACAATAATGTAGCTACAGATGCAGAGGCAGATGATTTTTCGCTCGTGGATCCCTCCCCATCTCGGTTGTGCAAGGAAGGATATACATTCACATGTACATACGTGTATTGTGCCTATACTCTGGTTTTTCCTTTTCATTTTCTAAAAAGTTAGCAAGTTTCTGAACAAAAGTTGCAGTTGCAGCAAAAGAGGCACACAACAAGAGAGATTCAACTTGGCTGCGGGTTGACAATGTGGCAGCACTTGCGAGACTTGCATTTTGAGGGCAATGAAAAGGATGCGGATGAAGGCAACACCGAAAACTGTCTGTGGGAATTATTATAAACTTTTTAAATATTATTTGCAAAAGCTATTATCCTAATAGAATTTAAACAACGAAGGAGGTTAGGGGCGGAGTAGAAGTGTCTTAAACTTTTCCAACGCTAAAAGTGGATCGTCGCTGAGTTAGGGAACAAGAAAGTCCTATTACCTAAGAGGATATACGCTTGACTGCAAATTAATTTTGGTTAGATGTCAGTTTGCTACTTCTTTTTTTGACGGTTGGTAAGGTAAAAAGATGTGTGAGTAGACATAGGGAAGGCTGGGAATACAAGACGATGATATGCTGCAAAGGGGCCGCGGCAGTGAGACCAATAAATCATCCTTCACTATTGCGCTACATTTTGAGCTATATTCGATGTGTTGATGTCAAATATGTATTGCTACATGCAAGTGCGAAAATGGCAGAAAATTTATTTCCAAAAATGGTTCCAATTTTATAAATTTATAACGAATCTTAACGTCAAAATCTTAACCCAGATTTTCTTGTCGTTTTGCAGGTTCTTCTGAAGCAAAATTTCTTATAAGCAGTCAACAAATGGCGTGCAACTTCCAAAATAAGGTAAGACTACAGCTTTGTTTTGTTAAATGTTCTTTTCCCACTTTTGACACTTATGACGAAAAATTCATTGTTCAAGTTCCATTCACCTTCTTGACAGCTTTGACTTAACATGAAAATTTAGATAGTTGGTCTTTTTATATCAGGTACTTACTTACTTACGTGGCGCTACAGTTTGGGGTGGACCTGCGCCTCAACCAAAAAGCCTCTCCAGTTAGCCCGGTGCTTAGCTAACTGCCTCCAGTTGCGCACTCCAAGTTGGTTGAGGTCCCCTTCCACTTGTTCGCACCTTAGGCGAGGTCTTCCTCTACTGCGTTGTCCCTCCGGGTTAGACTCGAAGACTCTGTGGGCCGGAGTATTTGTGTCCATTCGCTCTACATGCCACAGCCATCTGAGCCGATGGATATCTTCTTGGCTAGGGCGATATCACTGTACAACTCGTAAAGTTCTTCATTGAATCTTCTCCTCCAGAACCCGTCAACGCAAACGGGACTGAATATCTTACGAAGATTTTTTTCTCTCGAGGCAACCAAGGATATTTTCATCCGCTTTCGTTAGAGTCCATGCCTCAGTCCCTTAAAGCAGGACTGGGATGATCAAGGTCTTATATAAAGTTTCCTTAGTTTTTCGGGATAGGGCCTTTTTAGGCCGAAGAAGCAGCGATTGGCAAGAGTTATTCTTCACTAGATTTGTGCGCTGGTTTTGTTATCGGATGTGATAGCAGAGCCGAGGTATACGAAGTCGCTTACCACCTCGAAGTTAAAGCTCCACTGTGACATTCTGTCCAATACATTGATGTTGGGTGTCCCTTCTTGATGAGATCATATATATTGTTTTGCCGTCATTGACCGCTAAACCCATCTTCGCCGCCTCCGTCTCAAAACTTACGAACGCGCCAGTGATATCACGTGGCGTTCTTTCGGTTATGTCAATATCGGCGTATGCGAGTAGTTGAATAGATTTTTGAAAAATTGTGCCTCTGGTGTTGGCGCATGAGTTTTGCACAAATCTTTCAAGAACGATGTTGAAGCAGTCACATGACAGAGCGTCACCTTGTCTAAATTTGTTGACATCAAAGGTCTTTACCGACCATGATGGAGCAGAGAGGATTCTCCATTGTCATCTTGCATAGACAGACGAGTTTGGCAGGGATGCCAAAACTAGACATGACTCTGTATAGGTCGTCTCTATAAATGCTGTCATAGGCGGCTTTAAAATCGATGAAGATTTCATTGGATTTCTTGGGTTTTCTCTAGGATCTGCCGAAATGTGAAAATTTTATCGATTATCAGCTTTCCTGGCCTAAAACCGTACTGATAGGAACCGATCACGTTGTTGACGAAGGGTTTTAGCCTGAGAATCCATTCATCAGGCATTTAATATCTGGTGTTAGGTAAAGAAGTATTTTTGTGGATATGTTTGTCAACCTTGCTAACCTAGGTTCGTTCGGTTAGGTCAGGTTAGATTAGGTGGCTGCCACCGCTCAAACTTAGACCAGATCGGCCCATTGTGATACCACGATGAAGAACCAGCTTACCAGGCCAGGGAACCAGGATATGTAACACAAAGTACATCGAGAGGGGCAACCGTACCGGTATAAGCGCTAAGGGTTGAACCATTTCGTCCAAGAGATGAAGTTCTTTATCCCCCTGAGTTTAACTAGATCGTTAAGATCATCATAGAGGTATTCCCCGAGGGTTTTCCTTCTTAACGTCGCAAGAGCAGGACATGTACACAGTAGGTGGGTTGTAGTTTCTTTCTCCTCCTCGTCTCTGCAGTTTCTACAGAAATCATTGGAGGAAACCACCAGTCTGAGTGCATGTCTGCCTATCAAGCAATGTTCGGTAAAGACCACTATTAGTGAACCTAGGTTTTTCCGTATGGATAAAACACCAAATTTGTCTTGACAAGACACAAGTGCTAATGTTGTTCCACCAATTGTTTGCTAGTTTCTTGGCATCCGTGCCAATGAGCAATTTGATTGATTCGATAGGCGCAGGTTGTTCCCCTAGGTATTCAGAGAAAGCCGTCCTGCACCTTCTTTTGCCAGCTCTTCTGCTCTGCAGTTGCCTGGAATGTGCCTGTGTCTTGGAATCCAACACAGGGTTACGTCGCAAATGTCTGCAATCTCGTTAAGAGATCTGCCAACCTTGATCGTATTGTCGGCGATTCCATGGCTTTCACAGCGGTTTGAATGTCTATATATAGGACAATAGCACTACAATCTATCGAGTTAATCGAAAGCCAAGCCACTTGAAACACACTACAGTGATCTGGCAGTCGCCTGAGAATGGCTAAGCTAGGTGCGTTGGAGAAGACTCCTGCCCCCTTACTTCTAGCACGGAATCTCTCAAAACTGTATCAGACTCCCAAGAGCTTTTGGTAGGAATCCGAGTTTTGTACCCGACGTTGAAGTCAATATGGGGGACAACGTAGTCCATTTTACTAGAAATAGCATGGTTGCTCTTGAGAATCCTAGAGTGGCCAATTGCTTTGCTGATCAGTCGGGAGAATTTTCTGAAACTTAACGCTGCTTTGACTGCAATTAGCTTCCCAAAGATATCAACAGAAAGCATTACTTCCACTGCGGCAGTGGGTGTTGTTCGCAAGGCACCCTTTATGCAGATGCATGATCCCCTTTGTACATTTTCAAGCAGGCTACTGTTGCTTTTCTTGTCCAGTGCTAACTACGAGAACGATACTTTGTACACAAGGATTGGCCTCACAATCGCCGTATATATCCACTGGACAATTTTCAGGCCAAGAGCTTTCCGGCGATTAAGGCGATTGAGACTTTCCTAGCACGGTCCGGTATATTCAGCCTCCAGCTGATTTTCCTATCAAGTATGACCCCCAGGTATCTGGCGTGGTCTGCAAATTAGATTTCTTATTTGGGAGGAGTGATATACGGAACCTTATAGCGTCTAGTGAGAAGCACTAGTTCGTGTTTTGAGGGATTAACCTCAAGGCCTACTTTCTTCTTCAATCCTGCCAATATTTTCAGAGCATATTCCATAAGGTCTCTTATTGTAGGAAAGAATTTATTACTGATTGATATTGCAATGTCATATCTCTCGCATCCCTATCCAATGTCATTTACACTTCGTTAAACACCGTCAGCCAAAGTTACTAACCTAACCTTACCTACACGTTATCAATCTCTTGGATTCACTCTAGCCGACATATTTTGGACAGATTTCATGATGAAGAAGAGACAGAAGGACACGCAAAAATCCTTTTCGCCGTACAGATTTGTTCGTTTGATAATCCATCTTGTATGCTATCGGATGTCATATTCAGTTTCAACTTGAAATTTTAAATAACCCAGAGTGCTTAGAAATTTCACTAACCACCCATATTTGGGGCCAACTACTTCTGCCTTAATGATTAAGCTTAATCATTATGGTAAATTGAGAAACATTACGAAAAATTTAGCTCCACGCAAAGTTAGTACTCTGTATTCAAAATGAACGTCCCAATTTCTCCACAACTCTCGTATCAAAGAGCAAATTTAGCTTCGGAAAACATCGGTGCTTTCTATCGTAAATCAGTTAGTCCAATGCACACACAACTCGGAGTCTTGTTAAATGCCTCCCTGACATGAAGGTCAGGTATACCAAAGAAAATTAATTTCAAAAATTCCTTTTATTGCTGTCCTTTGGCGAGTATTAAACTCGCCCAGTCTTTTCTAGGGAAAACTAAATATTTAATATTCCCTCTGCTCATTGGCATCGTCAAACGATGCATATTAGCACGAGTTCCCCCTAACTCCTCATCAACTACAAATCAAGGATACGGCATCTCACAGAGACAATTGCGAGCCATGAAAAGAATTTAAATGAAATCTGCATACCTAGTCGGATGGAAGTCGTCTCGTTTTGAGGATTTTTTTTCTTTCATTTTCTCCCTAAAGAGTCAGTCCTTTGGCCAATTATTCTGGGAAAGAACGACAAGCCAGGATGGAAGGACGGCCTTGGCTAAACGCAAACGAACACTGCTAACTATTGCAATTATTCAATTTGCGTTAGCTCCACCAAATGCGGTGGAGGTCTTGCTCCCAGTGTCCATGTTGGTAGCGGGTTACCTTTTGTATAGAAAACATGTGTACCTTTGTGAACTTCTTGCCATTATTTCGATTGTTCTAGTTTTAAATTGAATTGCGGCCTGTCTTCTTCCCTCGTTTAGTTAATGTCACGCAATTAGGGGTAATGGATGTGTGTCTATTTGATCGGATGAATCTGGATTTGTTGATTTGTCACAGTTTCAATTTGCATTCAATATACCTAATTGCAAGGATTTCTGTCGGGAAGACTTTGTAATCCAAACGAGTACCCGGAACGACATGCTTATCTTTGATGATTGTTTGCTGCTAGGATTTTATTTCCGTAAACAAGACAATTTCTGGGAAATTTCCATTAACCAGGAACTGCTTCAGATTAAATTTGTCCATTACGGTTGCAATTTCATTTTTAAGGAGAAAAGTCCTTGCAGAAAACACGTTTCTAACAGTCGGCGCATAAAAGAGTCTCTCTAAAGCTAGGTGACACAAACTGTCTCAATGGTGTCCCTTACTTATTAAATCTTACGAAATCCACCCCCCACTATGTCCTTGGACCATAATTGATTAATCAAAGACAACAAAAGTCTGTAACTTAAGGACGAACATGGCGTTTGCCTTTTTCTCGACGAAACAATGAAACGATAAGGACTTGTGAATAAGTAAGCAGTTCCCGAATGGAATCAATAGGCAATTTTAGTCCAGTCAATGTCCAATTACCAAGCAGGAGTCCATCTTCTTTTATTGTGTCCCAATTGAAATCAGTGTATACAAACGGGGAAATTAGGATTCATCTCAGTCATAATAGACGACTGTGCAGAGCAATGTTCCATGAACAGAGTATAGATGGATTCGATGTGAAGGACGAAAAAAAAAAAACAGAAAAATCAAATTGGATTGTGTGTAGAGTTTTGTGAGGGTGTGTGTGTGTGTGGTGGGCCCAAGTAAGCATGCAGCAGTAGGTCCGATGAGTTGAAATTAAATTTTACTACCAACTGCCAACAGGACTGCTGCAGCAGACATGGTGAAGTGCAAATGACAATTTTATAACCGAACGGCCACTTGAAATCGTATCAAGGGAGAACGAAGGACGTTTTTCTCTAGTTTTCACGTTTCATTTCTTTTTCTTAGGAAAATTCCTTACTTCTTCGATTGATTACGAAAGGAAAATCATTTTCTGGTGACAGTATGTCAGGCAAATGGTTGCCAATAGATTGATAGAAGTTGGAATGTTCTATACCCCGTATTCTGTGTCCCTTTAAGCTGTCTAAGCGAAACGAAGTCGTCACTTCGTAAAGTCTTAAATAAAATAGGCGTCACCCACGAGGTCAACATCTGCTATGTCCTAGGACAGAGCAGACGAACGTACTCGGCAGGGAAACATCTCATGGCCAGGTATATTTCGTCAGTCACCCAGTGCTTGTAACTATCAAAAGAGGTGACAGCGTATTCGTCGACATGGCGTAGCAGTATACTGCGGGTAGTTTACCTCAGTCGGCCTACAACCTCAGAAATATAACTTTCTTGTGAACTACTGTTTACATGATATCCTGGAAAGTAAGTCTTCAGGCAAAAGACTGAAAATCTTTGCTTTCATTTCAATGATCGAGAGGTGCAGTGGCCGTGTTTTTGACTACTTAGTCTCTGCGTTCTACAAGAAAATAAAGAAATATTGGTCTAAACACTCAGCCTTTTGGTGCCTCAAGCTTTCTTCTAGTGAACATTTTTTTAAAAAATGTAAGCTATGCCTATGGCCGATGAGGCTAAAAACAATATTTGACGAAACTTACTGTCACCTTTCTCTTTACACACACTGTTTCAATCCACTTGATTGCTTTCAATGAAAAACCCGCCTCGTTCAAGTTATAGAGGACACTTCGTTTGAGTTCGATCGAAGTAGCAAAGTGATTAGACGATGCACAAACAGAACATCGTCATTCGTCCGTCACCCACAGGACTCTCAATATAAAAACAAACAAAACAATATTTATAAAAATAGCTCTGAGTATTTCTCAAGACACAAAATGGCCTTGACGAGTAAAAAACCGGAAGTCAATCGAAAGCCTGAAGTCCATTAGGCAAATTTACTTAAGAAAAACTACGTCAAACGATATGTTTATCGAATAAAAAGGATAAACAGAGAAAATACCCATTTAAAGGGCATAAGGCCGGCGCGTGTCCCTTCTCAGCCATGGCACGACATCCGGAAGATTCTCCTAATGTTCAAAAGTAGTTAGTTTATTTCAATTTGCTCGGTTTTCACATAATCCTCGGGGCGATGACATGGTTTGTTGTCCAAGAGAGAGTATATAGGTTTCTTGTCGAACAAGGATATGGGGAGGAAAGAGTGACATTTGAAAGTCTGATTGACGTAAATGTCGACCGAATTAACTTTAAGATTCAAGCAAAGACAGGAAGGATAGAGAGGAAATGAGAATTGTTTTTTTTTTATCTCTAAAGAGTATCGACCGTTTCTAATGTTTCAATTTCTTTTAATGGTTATGAAATGTAAAATCCTCATGAAAATAATGTCTCAAGGGACAAGGACTCTTCAGTGGAGATGGAGTTTGTGTTTTTGGAAAAATAAGACGCTTCCTTATCTTTGTTTTCCCAGTTGGTAGGCGCAATTATAGAAAAGAAAAGAAGCACCACTCAGTAAAGCACAGATCAAGTCTTCTAAGTGCTTGCTCTAGGTGGAATATTAAAGTAAAAATGCTGTGATATGTGTTTGTCAGCCGATTTAAGAAATTCTTTAAAGCGTCAATAGGTTAGGTAAGGTTAGTGGGCAAACGAAAGGAAGAACCATATTGCCACACTCAGGTCAGTTCAGACCCATTGTGATATCCGTTGGGTGAAGAGAGTTTCCCCTACCCCAATAGTTACAGTTGCATACATATATATGAATATCAGTAGAACATGACCAACTGCCTGCGTCTTTGATACAAACCATTTGATGAATCTCATTATTTGGTCCACCGGTGTATCGGATAATTCTTCAATGTCCTCGAAAAAGTGTAGTCCGAGGAACTTTTTTCTAAAATGACAGAGACTAGGGCGATGGCAAAGAGTTGTATCCTCGTGGGTCTCCTCATCGCCACACCGCCTGCAAAGGTGAGCTTCTGTAATTCAAAGGTTTTTTATATTGTTCCGCCGCGTTTTATGCCCTGTGATCACTCCCATAAGGGTACATAGGGATCTTCTGTCGATCTGCAGAAGTTGTCGGTATTGTCCTTAACGAATTTAGGTCATTACGGTTGCACAAGTGTTTAGAGAGGTCCATCTGTTGTTAGCCTCCCTTAAGGCTCCATTTCCTGCTTCGAGCTTAAGTGTGGAAGGCGGGATGTTCAACGAAGTCTCGGCTTGTTCTGGGCTTGTTGCCGGACCGTTTCTCGCCAGTTCGTCAGCATTCTCGTTTCCTGGTATTCCCTCATGTACAGCGACCCAACAGAGTGTCACCTTGTGGTGTGTTCCAAGAACCTTGAGCTCTTCTCGACAGCACCTCAATAGCTTCGATTTTATTTTGTCTCGTCGGTAGGCTGGCGGCGAGGGCAAAACATTCACACAGCAGGTGTAGAACAGATTCGATTTCTTCCTCATCCCTGCAACTTCTGCAATAGTCGTTGTGATATAAACCGAGGCACTGCGCATAAATACCAATGGCACAGTGTCCAATAATGATGTCGGAGACTATCCTCGCCTCACGACGACTTAGTTTGACCAAAGACAGAGATCTCTTCTTATTATGACTCGTCCATAAGTTTCTAGCCGTTGCACATGTGTCTAGCTGGATCCACCGTGTATTGGCACGACTTATGGCCTCGTCATCGATATAAAGGGGAAAGCCTGTGAAGCATGCAGCGCTGCCCCCTTTCGTGCCAGTTCATCAGCTCTATCGTTACCTGGGAAATCAATATGCTCTGGTACCACACATAGGGTCACAGTATTGGCGCTCGATACCTCATCTACATAGATACCTTTTGCAGATACGATATAGATTGTGATTGTCCTTGCGGTGATACCCCTATCTCGGACAGCTTTCGAGGCCTTGATGATGGATGTGATTTCGGGTTGAAAGACTGGTTTATTTCTAGGGCTTTGCAATAGACCCCGGAACCTGTACCAACATCCGGCTCATAACGGTCGGTGTAGAAAGCCAGTTCCTTTTTATTGCTAACTTTGTGGTTCCTCCTGTCATCTCAGTCAGGAATTCTGATATTAAATCTCCTGTCAAATGCCAGAATCTGTATCATGTGATCTGTTTCTGTCGATCTGTCGGCATTCTCCCATCGAGACAGTACTGAGGCGTGACCGTAGGGAGCTGATGTCCACTGTCGGTCTTCTTTCAGTCTCAAGGCAGTTTTAGCTGCCGTGTTGCTACAGTACAGATCCAGCGGAACGAAACTTAGCATGGTTTCCATTGCCGCTGCTGGTGTTGTTCTCATTGATCCCAGGATTCCTATACAGGATGCACAGCCAGTGTAACACAACCGGTCTGAAACCCTTTGTATTACTGAACGCATGCCTTCTTGATGCGCTCATCAATGTTCTCCTTCCAGTTTAGTTTGGAATCAAGAATAACGCCCAGGTAGCGTGCTGATCCCGAAAAGTTCGGTTCAACACCCCCGATTCTTGGAGGTTTGAAATCAGCGATTGATCTCTTCTTAGTAAAAAACACAATCTCTTTCTTTGTGGGACAGCACTTTGCTGCTGGCCCAAGTATTGACTAGTAGTAGTGCATAGTTGAGCTAAAATCAGGACAAGTCAAACCATAACCGACTATGCATCGAAGCTGACCAAAACCCGTGAAGTAAGGCCTCTCAGGTTGTGATTTAGAAGCTTCAAAATGGCAGAAATCTTCCGCCATGTCTACGACGTTTTTAGAAAACATGGCCGCACTCATGTTCCCTCCAAAGTGAGGACCACGGTTCAAGGAAATTTTGAAGAAATCGGAACTTGACCCTGCCTAGATGGGGGCGATTCCACAGTCTGTATCTCGTTAATTATCAGATTTAAAACTGGGCTTCCCACAGGCAAAACCAGTGTTGACAAATTGCCTAAAAGAAGGCAGCAGCCAGTTTTTGATTAACAACCTCAATGACAAATTGATTGATGTCTAAGCTTAGATAAGCTTTCACTTCAAAGAGTCGAATTGGCATTGAAATATCTCATTGATCTGTGGAAGCTTTCAATTCGATTCAACCCAAACACCTGAGCACTGAAACTTTCAAGGCCAGCAAATGGCCCTTCGAAAATAAAAAAAACCACAAGGAACTCGCCTCGCGTCCTTATTTCCAATCGATTTCACCACCGCCGCAACACAAATGATTAATGAAGGCCAACGTCCATGGCATTGTAGTAGATTCTCCTTCAGCATAATTACAATGGATTGCCTTGATTATCAAGGATAAGGGACAAGTCCTATTATATGGTAATTTATCATCATTGCCTAACAACTACCTACCGATTTAGTGTGGATAACAATTAAAACCCCACCACCAGAGCCCAGCTCCTTTTCACCTGGCTACGGGCTACGGCTACAACTACGGATACAGCAAATTGGTGTTGGCTTACGTAAATCAAATTCAATTCTTGATAAATCCGACAATTCTAGTCCGGAAAAGGTGTTGCGAATATTACTGCGAGAACTCCTTCACATCTGTATCGCTAATCCTTTTCGAAGGATGTACACGCACACGCACACGCACACTAGTCCATTATGTACGGCTGGGTGTTTAAATTAATTAGAAAATGACTGTGTGCATTGAGAATTATTTACATCGATGATGGTTTGAGAACACCCGCATCCGGGGTAGGTGGGATGCGGATCCTTTTTCTCAGGAAATGTTGTTCCTTGAGCTCGATGTACGCATAAGGATTCCGTGAGCTTATATTTATTTTTCATTTCAACGAGAATAAGGAATTTAATCCTTCTTCCCAAAGGACGGAAGGAACTTTTGTTTGTGTTTTCTAAATTTGTGGAACGCAATTTGTATGTGTGTCCTTCCTAATGAGAGTTCTCGGCAGGAAAATACTAATTGTATGCAGAAATTTGAACAGAAAATATTTTGTATAATTAAAATTCCAACTGAGAATGGAATTTATGTGTATGTGGAATGGGCATCGGTGTTAAAGTCCTTAAAAAATTAAAGTTGCACAGAGATTATTGGTGAAACACTCGTAAACCGTTGGTAGATTTCCCTGGCAAACAAAGAATTGGATAGAATGACCAATGTAAGGCCACAGCTTCCACTACTAAAGTTACGATGGCAAGGTCAACAAAAATAGTCAAAGCGATGACTCTCTGACTGACTCACTTACTTAGATGGCGCAACAGTTCAGGGTGAACCTGGACCTCAACCAACAAGCCAGTCGCGCACTCCAAATTGGTTGAGATACTATTCCACTTGTGCGCACCACCTTAGGCGAGGTTTTCCTCTACTGCGTTTTCCTTCCGGGTTAGACTCGAAGACTATGCGAGCCGGAGCATTTGTGTCCATTCGCCCTACATGCCCTAGGCATCTGAGCCGATGGATATCTTCTTAGCTAGGGCGATGTCGCTGTACAACTCGTAAAGTTCATCGTTCAATCTTCTCCTCCAGAACCCGTCAACGCAAATGGGACTGAATATCTTACGAAGATTTTTTTTTCTCGAGGCAACCAAGGATATTTTCATCCGCTTTCGTTTGAGTCCATGGCTCAACGCCGTAAAGCAGGACTGGGATGATCAAGGTCTTATATAGAGTTTCCTTAGTTTTACCGTTTTCGGATAGGGTCTTGCTACTCAATTGCCAGCGATTGGCAGAAGTTATTCTTCGCTTGATTTCTGTGCTGGTGTTGTTATCAGATGTGATAGCGGAGCCGAGGTATACGAAGTCCCTTACTACCTCGAAGTTATAGCTGTCCACTGTGACGTTCTATCCGATACGTTGATGTTGGGTGTCCCTTCTTGATGACAGCATATATTTTGTTTTGCCCTCATTGAACGCTAAACACATCTTCACCGCATCCGTCTCAATACTCACGAACGCGCCAGTGATATCACGTGGGGTTCTTCTGATCATATCAATATCGTCGGCGTATGCGAGTAGTTGGGCGGACTTTTGAAAGATTGTGCCTCTGGTGTTGGCGCGTGAATTTTGCACAACTCCTTCAAGAACGATGTTGAAGAAGTCGCAATGCAACGCGTCGCCTTGTCTAAATCCTTTTTTGACATAAAAGGCCGCGGTGAAGTCTTGACCGAACATGATGGAGCAGCGTCCATTCTCCATTGACTTGGTGCACAGACGGACGAGTTTGGCAGGGATGCCAAAACCAGACATGGCTCTGTATAGCTCGCCTCCATAAATGCTGTCATAGGCCTTGAAATCAATGAATAAGTGGTGGATATCGATTTGGACTTCTTGGGCTTTCTCCAGAATCTGCCGAAGTGTAAAAATTTTATCGATTGTGGACTTCATCACGTTGTTGACGAACGGTTTTATGCGTTCACATAATATGGCAGATAAGATCTTAGATGCGACATTTAAGAGAATAATTCCTCGGTAATTGGCGAAGTTGAGGGGGTCTCATTTCTTGTGGATCGGGCAAACGATGCTGAGATTCCGTTCATCTGGCATACATTCGTCTGACCAAATTGACTTGGTGTATGCTCTCTACAAATTTATTTCCAGCTGCTTTAAATAGTTCGGCCGGTAAGCCATCAGGGCCAGCTGCTTTATTGGACTTCAGTTTAGATACTGCTATCCTTAATTCATTTTGATCAGGTGGACGGAAATTTTAGCTGTCATCGTCCAGGCTGAATGGCTCATTCTATCTGACAGCAGGAACAGAAGTAGTCCTTCCAAATTCTCAGCACCGACTGTGACTCTACTACTATATTTCCTTGTTCATCCCTACAGGTTTTTGTTCAGGCCTTGTTGCCGTGACATGTTGTTTTTATCATTTAATAAACCTTCCGAACATCATTCCTGGAGTACCACCTCTCTATGCTCTCGATCATGTATTTCTCGTGCTCTTTGTTTTTCTTTCGGAGAAGCTGATGTTCCTCCCGTCTCGTGGAGCTCGCGAGCAGCCCTCGTTCTTCTTTGCAGCATCTTATTTTGCTGCGAGCACTTGCCGACATTCTTCGTCAAACCAGGGCTTTCTTGGTGGTGGTCTTTTGAAACCCAGCACATCTGTTGCGGCTTCCTTGATGACTTGCTGGCAGCGTTTTAACTGGTCTTCGGCATTTGTTGCTGGCTTCATTGGACTTTTCGAGAGATTACGGGATACACAATCGATAAAGGCTCTGGCGGTCTATTGCAAATGTAGCTTTTCAACGTCATACCTTCTCACAGTAGTTCTTCGTTGTTCACTTGTCTACAACAAGGTAATAGTCCGAGTCAATGTCGGCTGCTCGGAAACTTGGCCATCCAGAATACTGGAGGCGTGCTTTTTGCTCGTATGTTTTGTCAAGGAGCTCGTAGATCCACTCCTTGGTAGCGTCGTCACTTTCTTATGTTTTTGAATGATGTTTCGATTATGACTCTCTGACGTCACGAGAAATTTCGCCAATGCACTGACAATGCACGGTCAAGGTGTCAACGCATGAAACGTTGACGATCACACGGATGACGCGAGACGGTTAATGTTGTCCCAAATGTGATGACGTGTAATCTGTGTCAGCGGGATTTCCCCTCTTTGGTGGCAATGCGTTGCCACGCAAAACGTTGACGATCACACGACTTGACCACTTTGGGACGAATTCTGATGTCATTTTGACGTCAGAGAGTCATCGCTTGACTATTTTCGTTGACCGTGTCCTGGGCTCTTTAGTCTAGATCAACTTAAGCTCATTCTGTCATTGTTGTCATTGTGACATAAGACAAGAGCCTTTCACAATTTACTTTAAGGAAGACTTCGCATTTAATGTTATGTATGTGCACCATCTTTCTAAAGACCATCTCGTGATCCCGACAAGATTTCATCAAGCACACAAGACAAATCAAAATCCCCACTGCTGATGGTATATTTTGGTCCTTTGAAATATTAATCATGACAAAACGAAGCGGGATGGGCTAAGCCCTTATGTAAAAATATTTCAAAATTTATGTAAATCTAATATTAGAGACTCCTTTGTCTCTCTGTTTCATCGCTTCCTTAGGGGATACGTAAATCCTCATACACATCCATGTTTTATATTTGACAGAAAAAAAAAATAAAAATAAAAATCACTTAAGTTCAGCAAGTCATTTGTAAATCCTTGGATTACCTTTGATTTCCCATCGGATATGAGCTACATAAGTGGATTTTGTACATATGCCATGTGTCTGCAAAATTCATCCATAAAAGCTTCGGGAAGTAATGACCAGAAAATTACTCTGTTGGGAGACAACACTCGTTAAATGTTGCATGTGTTGAGGAGCAAAATTGTGTGTTATAAATGTTTTACTGTGTTGATTCAAGTTGTTGTACTGCAAGGGACTGATACAAGGCTTGAGCCAAAAGCAGACAGCATTCAGGTCAAATACTACAAAAAGGACCACAATTCCTTTAAACATTGTCGAATATGAGAAAGATGTGGTTAGATAGAAGCCCAAACTTCTCTTCATTTTCAGAGGTCCTAACGAGAGTCTAAAATCTTGACAAACTCAGTCTCTAATATCGAATAGAAGATTTTCGCCAAACTTGCACCCTATCATTAAGTTCCTGTTGTCATTTCTAGAGGCCCCAACCGGACGAATTCGTCTCGAAAAGACAGCCTTGATCAAAGGCGTTTTAACAGCGCCATCTAGTGAAACGTATTTTGCGGGCACTAGAACTAGGATACGTTATCTAAAGTTTAAGTTAGATTTTTCCAGATAAAAAATTGCAATTATTTCTTTATGACGGAATGAAGCTGAGGTCTACTTTAACTAAGTTTTCGGCAAAAGTTGTGCCTTGCATGTTTCTCCGATCAGTGTTGATGAATCAGTCAGTCAGGACCTTTCATTTGCTGATGATTGAGTTGCGGGACCTTCTAAGGTTTTTATCCTCATCTGTACTCCTCATCTACTTGTATTTTTTCAGTGACGTCAGCAGCGAGCTCCGTCACAAGGCAACCTAACCCTAACCTGTACTCTCGACAATGTTTCGTTACAATCTGGAGAAGTAACCAAAATTGAAATCACTGGAGCAAATCCACACTTCTTATTCATTCATACGAGGCATTCAGGCACCCCGGGTGGACATGTGAAATAAAACCACCATTTCATTCACAACAACCCTCACCAACTGATTGTACTCGTCAGACACATACATTTTGAAAAAAAAAAAGCTGAAACATCCGGATAGAGTTGTCAACAACGAGACAGCATTGCAAACGATGAATGCGGGCAATAGTCGGTGACGACTGACACGATGATGATGTGAAGGATGACGATGATAAGGATAATGAGGACGATGCTGGGTTTGTTGAATTGATTCGTGTACCAACGAGAAACCGCAAAACAACTGCCATGTACGCTACAATCTTCCATAACAAGGATCTTTACCTACATACATCCATACACCGTACATTTGTATATGCGTGGATTTATTTTTGCCGTAAATATTAATGAGGACTTACACAACGAGTATCCTTATGACGGAGCAGACTCACGTGCGCCAACACATCCACACATATGTTCAAATCGTAATTAGGATGAAATTAATCATTCAAAAGACGACAGGAACATGTCAAAAGAATCTAAATGGGATTTGGGAATTTATTAATTTTGATTAACTTGGCGGCGGTTAGTTAAACAAATGAATACATATCTCGCAATTACGCAAATGGGATTAACCGAGGTGGTGGTTGGTATCCTGGAAGCGCGCTTCACTTTAAATTAAAGCACTGGGTGATGTGCAGACAGCACAGACTATTGGTTTATGTCCTCCCTCCTATGGGGATGACAATTCAATGTATTCGACGTGTTGTAAATGATTTCAACTTTATGCCGAGGTCCTTGAACCATCCCAAATGAGTCCGTACATCATTTATTTTCATTCAACTCTCGTCACATCCTTGCAACAATATTTTTTTAAGGCTTTTCCTTAATTTTTTATTGTTCAAGATACAAAGCATATAATTAAACTCTCAAGTGTCACGGTCGTATGCTCAAGTTATTTTGTATACCTCGATGTATACGTTCCCTAAGAACTCAGCCATTACCCCCTAGGACACATTCACATTCTTAGCATAGTACTTCGTATGGCATTCGGTTATAACAGCAAAACTTTTGTCGTTTTTCGTCCTTATCGTGTCCTGTGTATGCATATGGGACTGTTGTGCTCCACTCATATCTCAAAACGGAAATGTCGACATTGGTTTCAGCTCTTGAGATTCCCAGGCATTTAATTACTCATGTGACTTTTTTTTTAAATATTCTCCTGTGAATTTTTTTTTTTTTTTTTGTCCGCAATGGTGAGAAATTTATTTCATTGTTACAGTGGGGTGGGAAGATATGTGGACACTTGTGTGTAGTTTGTGTGGGAGTTTTGATTGATGACAGACGGTTCGAATATCGCAGGGAACTCAGAGGCTGATATTTAAAGCACCAACCCACTGCTAAGGTTTGGGATTCATATAAACTCCTTCGTCACAGTCTGCCAGACAAAAGTTTTTACAATTTTAAGGGCTAGACCGACTTTTGGAATACCAAACCCAAGGCAGAAAATTTGATATATGGTCCGAGAGTAGCACTTGAAGTTATCACAAATAACCATCAACGCAGGTAAGACCACAAATCGAACGTATAACTTTTCTCTCGAAAATTTAAGTGCCCTTCCATGCTGCTGCACCACAGCACAATAAAGATTATGAGGGTCTCAAGAACGTCTTCTTGGTTACTCTCGATAGGGAATAACCACATATGTACTTACCTTCCAAGGCCGCGATAATGGCGAGTGGCAAGAGGTATTTTACGTTAAATCCCCGCCCAATATTAAAAGCAGATCCGCAGGTAAACGAAATCCTTCACATCGGTGTTCTGTTTCAGTGTTTGAAGACAACTTGTACTTCGTTTAAAACCAGAACTATTCAATGTTTGCGAAGAAGTCAGTGACTGCTCTGGGTGTAGGCGAAGATTTACTTGCTAATTTGCTTAAGGTGGCGCTACCTTTCGAGGTGGACCTGGGCCTCAACCAACAAGCGTCTCCAGCCAGCTCGATCTTTAGCCAGCTGCATCCAGTTTCGCACGCTAAGTTGGTTAAGGTCCTGTTCCACTTGCGTACGCCACCAGTATCGCGGTCGTCCTCTACTGCGCCGTCCCTCGGGTGTGGATTCGAAAACTTTCCGGGCCGGAGCATTGGTGTACATCCGCACTACATGAGCCAGCCACCTCAGTCGTTAGACCTTCACTCTTCTGGGTAAGTCGATGTTGCTATACAGCCCGTACCGTTCGTCGTTGTATCTCCTCCTTCACTCATCGTCTATGCAGACGGGACCGAAAATCACCCGAAGAATTTTCCTCTCGAAAAAGCCAAGAGCGACCTTATCCACTTTTGACAGAGTCCATGCCTCTGCATCGTAGAATACTACTGGGACGATTAAGGTCTTATAAAGAGTCACTTTAGTGCTTTAGGGCTTTACTACTCAATTGCCTTGTTAGCTAAAAAAAAACAGCGATTGGCAAGAGTTATCCTTCGTTTAATCTCAGCGCTGGTTTCGTTGTCTGAATTTATAGCGGAGCCTAGATAGACAAAATCCTTAACTACCTCAAAGTTATAACTGTCTATTGTGAGTGGTCGCCGTGGTTTAGTGGTGAGTGCGGACTGCTGACCGAGCGGCGTGGGTTCAAGCCTCAGCCAGGAACGTCGAACATTTTTCGCGGCACCACCTCTCGTCGGGGAATGACAAGCCTCCGGGAGTATAATATGTCATGAAAGAGCTTCTCAATTCGCCGTTCGAAGTCGGCAATAAATTGTTGGTCCCTTCCATTCGTGCGATAAATGAAACACGCATGAATGAATGCTTGCGAGAAGCTAGGCCTTGGATCATCCAGCTATTTATTCACTTAGCTACGGCAGTGCTCATATGTCTTGTCCAAGAGCTCGTATAACCTGTCTCTGGTGTCGTCGTCTGTCTCCTCTTTGGGAACATGCACGCATATCTGTCTTATATTGACGAATTTAGCCTTATTGAGAATTAACGTCAAGCGTTGTTCGGCTGCACGCGGTCTGTTTAGGAATTAACGTTCCACCTGCAGATCCGAAGTTTTTTTTCGTGGTTTATCATCAGTAAATCTGTCCATCTCCAAGGCTTGTGTTGGTTTCGCAACTCGCTGTTTTTTCCATGGGCGGGCAGTTACCCTGGCGCACAACTCCTAGTCTGGAGGACCAGTTCCATTGTAAAAACCCCTAGAACGAGTAGCTGATTAACCGATGTCAGTAACCCACTTTGGGAATGTAAGCACTGCCGTCGGTCGGCCGTTTAAGGCTCATCCGCCACCAACTCTTTTGGAAGTCCCCAACTAGTTCTAAAAAATCTTTACCGGCTTCTTGGCCTAGGTAAGTTGTTACATCCGCTCCGCTCCGAAATTTATTACGCCACCGATGGTGGTTCCATCCAGGGAATTCGTCCGCTGTCGTGTTTATAGTGCTCAGCACTCGCGCATTGATTTGGCGTAGCTCGAAGGTCTTTGGGAGAAATTTGTAGAAACAGTGTTTAATGGCGTTGTGTTTTTCCTCTTTGTGGGCATGATATCGCTAATGAGGCGAAACTGAACTGAACCGTTTAATCAGCCCTTCTATTTGAAGCTTGTATGGTGTCGTCATTAGATTTTTTTTCGTGGAGGACAAGAGACGTCGACGCACAACGTGAATGAAATCTTTGACCGGTTCTTCAAAAGCGCTCCCCTTCTCCCTGAGAAAATAGCTGAGGTGGCACATAAACCCAACGCACATCGTTAGTTTCCTTTTCAGTTTATTTAGGATGCATTCGGTTATTGCCTTATGCTTTTTAAAAAATTAATGATACTCTTACTCATTTCGTTAATTGAATTTCCGTTTGCACTCCCGGCATGGAATACAAATTTTTTTAAGAAATTTAATTTGGCAACTTGACACTGCATCGCAAATCTTTTGCTTCCATCCGAAAATCTAATCCAAGTGAATGTAATTTCAGGAATACAACCATCGTAGCCAGATGCATTTCTCGGAGGAAGTTGTTGTGCAAATCCTTCCACAAGCAACCATTATGATGGTGTGTGTGTGTGTGTATGGTCCTTCATAATTCACCTCGTTTCGAAAATTATGCACATTCACAATTGAAAGTGTCTTCGACTGCTACAGGATAGAAGACGAATATTTAATTAAGGCTCCAAAGTAGGCGGGAGAGAGTAGCTTGGCCCATAAATGATTATTGGAACAATATGCATATCTTTCTCGTGGAAAGATGCAACAGGGTTTTCCGAATTGTTTTGAGACAAGGTATGAGGTCAATTCAATTGATTTTTCAATTCAAAATCATTTGAGGTGCAGATAGATAGAAGGCACATTACTTGAGGTTTGCTGGATTTCATTTACTCATTCGGTTGTTTTGATTTAATTGACAGGTCTTTGTTGTTTATGGAGTCATTCTGTTGAGTTGAGATTCTAAGAAAGATTGAAGGCCATGAGAGATCGGTCAAACGGGTCCAAGATTTAATTGGAATTGTTATACAGACCAGGAAGTGGACTTTTAAAGTCAAAATTAAAATCATTTCCGACTAAAAGTACCTCAATACATGTATGTTGCCATGAATTACGACTGATGGATGAGTGTAAGTGGGCGAGTCCTCTCCTGTTGTAGTCGGAAAGTAATTAATTTCAAACACTGCCATCAGAAGCGTTGGAGGATCTTCTATTGTTCTATCTTTCTGCCCGCCCATCATTTGATTTATTTATGCTCTCGAAAATTAATTGATTTCTTTTATGCTCGCCATCGCTCGTTTGGCATCGCTATTCATAATATTCACTCGTCAGCCCTTGGCATTCTCTACTCGACGGTAGTTTAAGTTTATGAAAGGAGAACCAATACGTAAAAACATGGATAGAAATTCAATTGGTTGTGCGAGTCTCCGTCTAAAATTTGTCATTGGCTTCAAAGCGCAAAGCGCAGTTTGTTTCCAAACCGAGAGCTGAGCTTCGATGGAAGGAGTAACCAACAGTGGATCACTTAAGTAAGCTCACCACAGACCAATTGAAAAGGATTAAAAATCCTTTGAAGTAAGTGATACAGAGCTGTCACACAGCTTAGTCTTAATCACAAAAAAAAAACCTTAAATATTCTCTTCAAAATGAATGCTACATTCAATGGATTTCCTTTGAAGATAAAAAAAATCCACCACAACAGCTGGAACAGTCCAATGCATTGGTTGATGAAATGGAATAATTGAAAAATCCTCGTGTGAATTGGATACAAGTATCCTTTTTCGTCCTTCCCACACCACAACTTTGGTAATATTCGTCGCAATACTTTTGTTGTTTTTTCCAATTAATGAGTTTTTCGCGATTTTAATCTGCAATGCAAGCACAGCGGCAATCGAATCCATTATCCGAGCTTAAAAGACAAAATTCCTGGTGGACAAAAATGCAATTTTCATGTAAAAGAGAAAGGATAATGTGGCTACGGCAATTTACATATATGCATGGCGGTGTATATTCCGCGTTTCTGTTCGAAAATCACGCGTCAATAATTAAAGGAGTAATGTCTTTTTTTTTTGTTGAAAGTACCACATCGGAGACTTTAATCAACTCTGGGTGGGAACCCCAAACTTCACCCAGCTTTCACCGAAAAGATTCAGTGGTTCTGCAGAACTCAGGTTGGTTAACGAAAAAGATGGCTGGACAGCGTACATGGAAGGTTTGGTTGTGGTTTTTATGCAGCGGATAACAAAGGTAAAGGCGTCACTGTATTTATAAAAATAAAGCGACAGGAGTTTTGTCTGAACTTCTCCAACAACCCTTGAAATGTTGACTTGAAATGGTATCTTCTTTGGTGCTCCAATTTTGGTGGTAAGATTCAAAAATTTGAACTTAGGGTTCTTTTTCAAATTCGGTTGTCGCTGCGGGCTCAAAGCTCTTCGACTTCTTTAACCTGGGAGAGCAGCTACCGAAACCTTACTTACTTACTTAGGTGGCGCAACAGTTCGGGGTGAACCTTGGCCTCAAACAGCAAGTCTCTCCAGTTTGCCCAGTCCTTAGCTAACTGCCTCCAGTTGCGTACGCCAAGTTGGTTGACGTCCCCTTCTACTTGTGCGCGCCACCTTAGGCCCGGTCTTGGTTGGTTGGTTTTGTGGTCCATTGTACCTATAAAAAGAACACACATGGGATTCAAACCAAGGGATAGGATTGGCTTATCCGGAAAACACCCAGAAAGGGATAGAAATCTCAGGAGTTTCTTAAAATCAGCGATATGAAGGTCCTCCAGCCCATGGAAGAAGCTACTACCAAGGGTACACAATCTTCTGGTGGCCAGTGCGGGACATTCGCATAGCGGGTGCTGGACGGATTCTATTTCCTCTTCGTCCCTACAGCTTCTGCAATGGTCGTTGTAGGGCAATCCAAGACGCTCCGCATGGATTCCTACTCCGCATTGCGTACAAGCCCTGATCATGGTTTCCTCATCTATGTCACCGTAAAGAGTGCTGATGGGTGTCTTCGCGACCGGAAAGGTATATGCAGGATCTAGTTCTGCACCCCTCCTGGCAAGTTCTTCCGCTCTCTCATTACCTGATATATCCCTGTGGCCCGGTACTCAGCATAGGGTCACATTGTTGATCGTTGATATATCGTTGAGAGTTTTTCTGTCGATGCTTCCTGCAGAGATTTAATAGGGCAGGTCTTCCTCTACTGCGTTGTCCCTGCGTTTTAGATTCGAAGACTCTGCGTGTCGAAGATACAGTAACCGGTTTTATTTTCTTTGGACTCGGCCGTCGGTCAAATTGTAACTCACCAGTTAATTATTTCTAAAGCCCAGACTTCTCTGGCAACGCTGTCCAGCCATATCTTTCCAACCAACCTAACCTAAGTTCTATGTCCTTCACTTGACTGCCAGTAGAGCCATTGAATGTTTTCGGTGAAAGCTGGATGAAGTTTGAGGTTCCCACCCAGAGTTGATCAAAGTCTTTGAGCAATTATCCACTGACAAGGCGAAAGCTCTACTTGAAAGACGCTTACAATATATTTTCTTCTTTCAAAACAAAGTCCGTGTTTCAATTGTCAAAAAGTCTTTATGCCAATTTCCTTAACTTTTCGTCCTGAAACAACTGAAAATTGTTCCCCCACGGGAATCCTCAAATTAGTGTAATTGAAAACCCCGCATTTATATCACTCCCAAGGGAATTCCCACACACCCAAAACGCAAACATAGTTAACAATAACATTTTGTGAAAACATTTTCACCCCTAGATTGTCAAATTGGCAACCAGGACCAAACATTTTCGAAACACATCTACTACCACTCATTCATGGCGGAGAATTAATGTCAAATCATTTATTTTCTCACAAAATGTTTAAATTTCTTGAAAAGTATTTTTCATTTTCCCCAAAGGTCACCATCCAACCCCCCACCGTAATAGGCTTCTGTCGTAAAACTTTTCAAACTCGTCCTCCTAGTACCGTTGCCGCTGTTTGGTGTTTTCTTTCAGCGGTTGGGGTAGATATTTCGATGAAATTTTGTTATCATCCAAATGTCCTTTGGGAAAGTTTGTCTTTTTCTTTTTTTTTCTTTGTCTCGTAAAAAACAAAAAATAAATTTTAATTCAAAACAACTGTTGAAGGGAAATTGTTGGTCTGAATTGATGTTTTCCTCTTTAACAGGGAAATCTCATTTGAAATTACAATTTCTCGGATTCGTCCTTTTTTTGTTGTGAAATAATTCGTCAAAGTGCCATTAGCGCTGTTTGTTATTGTTAAAGTCGTTTATATTGTTTAAGAATTGACTTACGAGCTGGAAGGGCCCATTGCAGTTGCATTTTATGGACTGACAAGTCCAAGTTCACGGCCAGGACCTCTGGCACAAGGAGCACGTGCTGTTAAACAGCTGTCAGTATTTTTTATCTGTAATCCAATTTTATTACATTTTTTGTGTTCACTTGGCTGTGCGCACTTTCGAGGAAATATGATTCCATACCAGCGAGTCTAAAAATACATTAACGACCGTAAGTATCTTTTCTGCTTACGGAACAATTGCTGGCGCGCGGCAAAAAACGAATTTGAATTTCTATGAAGTGATAAAAATACCCGTGATAAGGATGAGTTCCGTAAAAGTTTGTCATTTAATGATAAATGATCCTGTAATGTAATGTTTGTGTATACAAATGATTGGAGGATGACAAAGGCTTCGTGGAATTACGTGTACCATCTTCTGACAGATCTCGGTGAGCCACTAGAGTTGAGTGGGAAAGGTTGCCAGTTGTGCTGTCTTTTCTACCCGATGGTATTTGGACGTTTCTTTGAAAATTTGCGTTGTTGATGATTACATGTTGCGAAGCAACAGTAAGCCTCAGATGAGGATGGTATTTGTGTTGAAGACCATAGCAAGCAAAATAAGGGCCAACGACCTTTGGTTATGCGCGTGGAATGTTGTGACTCTCAACAGGCCGCGTGCAGCCGAGCAATTAGCATACTGTTGCATGCTGATATAAACATCGGATGAACCTAGTGACATCGACTTTGTGAACAAACAACTGTCCATTAAATGGCAAGGACATGAAGAGCAAATAAACACCAACCCATCAGCAGTAGATGAGAACCTTAGAATCCAGACACAAGTTGGTGAAGACTTCAAAAACTTAAAGTACCCGGCTAGGTTAGGTTGGGTTAAGGGGGTGGCGGTTTGATGTCAAGGATCCATTGTGTTCCCCGTTGTGGGACCTGCATTCACATATCTGTTGGAAAAAGTATTGATTATTTATTGGTTGTTAATTAGCCCCCGTAAGCCACCCCCAATCCATACTTCCATACTAATATTATAAATGCGAAAGTGTCTCTGTCTGCTACGTCTTCACGGCTAAACCGCTGAACTGATTTCGATGAAATTTAGTACGGAGATAGATTAAGCCTAGGGAATAAACATTCAACGTCCCCCACTGCCACGCCCATTTTTCGAAAAACGCACTTTTTTGAGTAAGTTTGCAAGGAACTCGAAAAAACTTACTTAAGCAAACGTGTAGATATTCATTTACTCTACAGATAATCGTTACATTATGTAAAGCCACGCCTACGTTCTAGGGGCACTTTCCTTTATTTGTCGATTTCCTAAGAATATCAGTTCTTATGAACACTGACTCATCAACACCTAGCCCAAACCCTTGGACCTAGAAAGCTGAAATTTTGCACAGAGGTTCCCTTTATGATGTATACAAGGAATAAAAAAGGACATTTCTACAGGATGTTACAGGGTGTTTCAGTGTGTATGAAGTTTGGCGATTTACAGTAATGCGCAAGCGTAGTCAGCGGCACATATCGTTTCGTGAACGTGTGTTGTTTTTGTTTTGCCCAGTTGTACAGGACAGTTTTTTTCATTTTTCTTTGATGTTGTTTTTCTTCATTCACGATAGACGCTCCGACAGTGCTTTTGGCTGGTGGCTTTAGACAGACAAAACAGTCTGTTTCCCCAGGGGTACACGGCAAATGAAGTGAAAGCCTGTCTCAAGTCATCCATCCGATAGCCTTATATCAAAGTCCTGTCCTTGAGAGTTAACATACATTCACGTCCATCTTCAACATGACTTGAGTGCAGAGGAGTTTTCTAACTTATTTCTTGATATTGTTGATGGAAAGAGGAGGAAAGAATAAATATACCAAGTAACCCTTGTGATGTTATGGGAGATATGATTAGATTAATTGGCGTTCATCAGTTTGGAGTTCATAGCTGAGCTATTTCAGATATATTTTCACTCAAACAAACGTCTTAGCCAACAGCATCAACAATTTTCTGCTGAATAATTAGCCAACTGAGCATATAAAGTATGGATGTCTGGATTTGGAAATGAAACTCGAGGATGCTGTATATTAACCTCTAGAGTTACTGCACTTTTTCGATCCACTAGAAAACTCATCCCACATCCTCAACCTCAAAGTTTTTGCCCAATCTAAACTGTGCAAGTGAAGACTTTGAAGAACCACGTTATCGAAGCCAGAATTTTCACAGAAGTCAATCAGAGAAAAAAAAGTCTTCATCCCCCGCATTTCTCTGATACCATCAGACTACCACTTTGAGTTCAAACGTCTACAATTTGCGGTTGAAGTTTGATACGCCATGAACATCAATAAGGTACATGGGCAGAGTTTGAAAGGAGGAGTGACTGTTTAGGAGAGAAACACGTGCTCAGAGCCAATTCACCTGACAGCCTGGACATCCTCGAGCCAGAAAGAAAAACCAGGAATGACGTTTACAGGGATGCCTTAGAGAATTAATATGAGGAATTGAAAGACTATATAACGTACTCATCAATGTCTTGAAACACGGGAAGGAATATAGGGTATAATAAGACGTCTTCCACGCGGACGTAGTCCCGGGTATCAGCTAGTTCAGTATAAATTTTAGGATGGCATTCGGAGGCATGGTTGATAGTTGGCCTGGGTCACTAAAGAAGTAAGCGCCTAGGGTCTTCTTTCTAGTTTTGCTGAAGCTTGGCCAGTTGCAGAGAAAGTGCGTTGTGTCCTCCTCCGCGTCTTTATCGCCACATCCTCTGCAGAGGTCAATCATATTTAGCCGCATTCTCCTTAGATGGGTCGCCAGCAGGTTGTAGCCTGTGAGGATGCTGATCACTAGAGATAAATGTGATCTGTTCAGCGTAAGCTGAACTTTGGCCACATCTTTTTTGATATGCGCCATAACGGAAATGTGCTCCATCGCTCGTCGGCAAGCCTGCAGAAGTCGAAGTGTACCTCTTGTTGTATAACTTTTAAAGGGGTCAGAACTCTGTGATCGACCATTATTTGGTTCAGTTCCGATCCCTTTCTTGGCAGTTCATCTGCCTTTTCATTGTCTCGGTGTCCCGGGATCCAGCACAGTGATACATTATGTCTTGAGCCAAGCTCTCTGCGACAACTCTTTACTACAACTGACTTGAGTATTGTGGATGACAAAGTACCCGGCTAACTGGAAAAGATTTTAAATTGAGGCTTAGGTTCACCCCAAACTGTTGTCGATTAAGACCGACTAGCAAACAACGAGACCTGTCGCCTATTTTGTGCCTTAATCAGTGATTTGGAGAACTGTTAACTCAAATAAAAATCAGTTGGACTGTGGGACAGCTTCGTGTCATTGTTTAGCTTCCCTGTGTCAACAACTGTCAATACCTTCTCATGTTCACCGGCATATTCGTGACAACGAATATCCAACCCATTTCCACTTGTCCGTCCTACTTTTTCCACCCAAATCATATATTCCTCCGAAAAAATAAAACAACTGAACCCCATTAATTGCTGCGTCTTACAACAATTATTCTGAAATAAAAATCACCACATACATCATTATTGTGTGCTCGCGTTATTATTGTTCCAAATAAAATAATACACTCGTACCTTGTACCGGAAAAGAAACGGTCTCTCCGAGAAAATAGAATCGAGAATAGAATTTCTAAAAATAGTAATTTTCGTTATTTTTTTTTTTTTTTGTTTGTTTTCACTTGCCATTGTCGGGTAATTCAATCAAAATAAATCCACAGCACCGACCTGAAGGAAAATACTCGACGTATGTCGACACGTAGTATGTATACCCTTTGGGTGGCTCATTCTCCTCGTGTCTCTGGCCGCAACCGAAACCCGAGTAAGACGAATCAGTTTTGTACGTTCTACGGGTTCATATATAACTTTTACCATTTCTCACGGATACGGATGCCGTTGATAGATTTAAAACTCTATAAGGAACGAGTACGAAGTAAGTCAATGTTTCCTCGGTTTGTGCTTGCTATTTGTTTACACAATAAACATGTAGTACATCAATATTTCGGCGCGTGTAAATCACTTTCGATAGTCGAAAGATCTCGCATTTAGAGAATATGTTGGATGTGTGGTTTGTATATTCGAAGTGGCTGCCAATTCTGAATGCGATACACTTTGCAATGAATTGTGTTGCGATGTGCGGAGCAAATGTTTTCCCCCCTCGACATGATATTTATTTGTTAATTAGGATGAGTACATGAATGTGAGGTTTTTTTTTTTTTGTAAATGAAGCTGAATAAAAGATGTTTAGATGATCGTTTATAGTGACTGCCATAGAGATGAGAAATCAAATCTGACAGCTAAATAGTTAAGTGCATACCACTGACCTGAAAGACTCTTGTGACAACATTTATCTGTATCTACTCCATATATGTATGTACCAACCTATTAAAATTAAACTGGACATACGTTGTTATTTTTTTCGATAATTTGAACGGGATAACGTGCACTGCGACCTGAAATAGATCTAGTGTGCCCCATATTGGGACCCCAGACTCGTGCTCGGCCTACATTTCAGTGTGATAATGACAGAGAAATTTGGCAACAATGATCCCTGGTTGCCATTATTACCACTTCTTCTGCATTCAGGACAAAAGTGTAAAGTATACGCCACCGCTCAATCGATGGTTTTCGTTGGTACTGAATGGTCGAGTCACAGTCACAGTTAATGACAGAGAAATTCGGCAGCAATGATGTCTTGTTGCCAGTATTACCACTTCTTCTGCATTCAGGACTAAAGTGTTACGTTTACGCCACCGCTCAATCGATGATTTTCGTTGGTACTGAATGGTCGAGTCACAGTTACAGTCAATGCCAGAGAAATTCGGCAGCAATGATGCCTTGTTGCCAATGTTACCACTTCTTCTGCATTCAGGACTAAAGTGTTACGTATACGCCACCGCTCAATCGATGATTTTCGTTGGTACTGAATGGTCGAGTCACAGTCACAGTCATTGACAGAGAAATTCGGCAGCAATGATGTCTTGTTGCCAGTATTACCACTTCTTCTGCATTCAGGACTAAACTGTTACGTATACGCCACCGCTCAATCGATGATTTTCGTTGGTAATGAGTGATCGAGTCACATTCATTACGCCTTCTTCTTCTTCTTCTGTTCTGAATTTTTCGGTAGAAGTTATCTCATCCTGCGCCTATACAGCAGGTCTCGGAAGGCGAGTTGGGGGCATACGATACTTTGAGTGCCTGGTGTTTCTAACCCGATCTCGGGGAGTCATCCCAACAATACAACAAATAAATCTCATTTCGAATGTCGAAATCTCATTTCGGCAGCTTGTGTCCGCAATCTTAATCTTTCGGTCATTACCCAAACCTCATGACCACATGTGAGGGTCGGAACAAACACTGAATTGAAAACCGATAGCTTAGCTCTGATGGCAAGATCGGCCTTCCTGATAACAGATCGACCACACTGTCTCGAAATAACTCCACCCTGACCAATCCTACAGGCTAACTCAGTTTTTGCTCCTTTCATCACTTGTGAATAAGACCCCGAGATATTTATACTTCTCCACCCGTTTCAATGGGACAATGAAACTAAACTCTAAGTCACGGGAAATTTTTTGAGTCAGTCAACTCTTCAAGTCAAGACACTCTACTGCCATTGTTACGCCCTTGCAGTAGTTTGGGCTTCAACTTTAACAGTTGATCGATTCTTTTACGAGTATTTTTCAAGAAATAAATGTTTTTCGACATCAGGAGTTGAATTCGGACTTTCAGGATGACAAGCGATTATTCTAACAACTACACCGTGGTCACCCTCTTCATATACATATGTGGATATGATGAGAGCTCGAGTTGCTTCTTTAGCTATTTCCTCTAAATGTTTGACTGTCAAGTGTTATTTAATTTTCTTTTAGATCTGTATGAATTCCTCTGTTAGTGAATGTAATAATAGTGACCTTGCTGCGATTGATAGTAAGATACCACTTGCATTTGGTTCTTTCTGTTTCGTTTGGGTTTTGATTTAATGTATCTTGATCGATCAAACTGACATTTGAATCATCCCATTTTTTTAAATTCACTGTTTGATGCAAGGTATGTAATTTATAATTTTTTTTTTCCTTTCAGGTACGCAACAATGAGTTTTCTTAATATGGTAAGAGTATTTCCCCTAAACTTGCATCGCGTCATTAACAAACTTTTCATTCATCCATTATTCCTTTCGCTTTTAATTTTTCACAAACAGAAAAAAATCTCCTCAAAGTTAAGTAAAATAAAACCAAACCCTCTAAATGGGACGACCACCTGGAAACCACATGATCTCTTACCCTCTAAATTCCGATTTCAATCTCTAGGGTTGTAAATGTGTAATTTTTTAAAAACCAAAAAGAAAAAACACGCTAAGAGCATTAACGCACCACAATACAATAAAAGCCACAAGAAAAACATAAACAACAACCAAAAACTCATAAAACAAAATACGTGATAATATATGTACATATGTACTGTGTACGTATATTCCTACCAGCGAGTATGTATCTACATATGTACATATGAATATATTTTTCCACAAGGAATACACCAATAACTAATCCAATCATCTCGAACCAAAATGAAGCAAAATAACAAATTTTCAATCTTTTTTTCGTTTAATTTTCTTTTCTCTTTTTTTTTCCAATCACAAATTGTAAACATTTCCACTTCGCTATCTGTAGATATTTCAGAATGAAATATCTTAAAATAAGGTGTATGACTTGGTTGCAGATGAATGGTCATACATGCTTCGCAACTTTTTTTTAATCCTTTACGCTCTATTTTATCATTGTATGCCCAGAACTTTATCTCCTTGAAGATATAAGGTCCCGATTGCGTAGGTTCGAGCTTCAGAATTACTCACGGCACCACCTTTCGTCAGTGAATGAGATGAGAATGAGAGAATCGATCACTTAAATAATGTATTTTTTTTCGGCAATTTCAACTTACTGAAGGATCGAAAGCCCAATCATGCAACCAATACTCGCCCCTTTAAAGTAGCAAATATCAGGGCTCCATTCATGCATACTCTACGCTGGAATATGGCCTTTCTCCTATTGTTGGTTCTGTTTTTTTTTAATATTCCTAACAAGTGCCTTCCTGTTTACTTGTACACAAAGAACATCATCTCTCTGAAACTTCAAACACTAGTATTGAAAACAGCAAACAACATGTTAGCTCCGAAAACTAGGCCGATTGGCAGGTGTTTCACGAAATGATACCAACAAGATGCCAATAAAACCTTGTGGCGTCATTTACACCTATAGACACGTGTCTGAAACTATTTCAAAAATGAGTTGTGCTCCCTATCTCATTTAATTTTGGACTGCTCAGTTGTCTGTTTTTCAATGGTTATTGTTTATATTTGAAATGATATGTGAATACAGGGTGTATCAAAACTAGGTAATCGGAAAAGTAGTAAAGATCGCTATAGGTTTAGGTTTTCAATTTTTTGATCCAACAAAATAAAAAAAATAAATAGCTGGCGCGACAGCTCGAGATAAGCCAAGCTCTAGCTTCTCGCAACCATTCATGTTATGTGTGATACGTTTTTCGCACGAATGGGAGGCACCTACAATTTATTGCCGATTCCGTACGGGGAATTAAGAAGCTTTTTAACGACGAATTATACTCTCGGAGGCTTGTCACTGCCCTGATATATGAGGTTCAGCAGGGTGCGCTTCATCTGGGTCTTGGTCGGCTCCGTTGCTCTCAGAGCTATATATGTAAGTAGGACAGGTTTATAGCGTGTGCTAGGGGGATCAAAGAATAATGAGATCGTTTGATGACGAATTTATTTATTTCTTTGGTGAAAGATAGGACAACACGGATTCCTTTATAAATGAATTGCTACAGGCCCGGTATCCACATAGGCACCAGGATTTTCTGTCGCGTTCTCGCTTAGCCTGAGTAGTGGCATAGGGTGCTCTAGAAGTTTTATTGGCGACCGCAGCGAATGGAGAAATGAAGGCCCTACTACACTACCAAATCCCCAAATCTGGTATACAGGTGGTTCAAAATTGGAAAACGGCAGCACAGATGCTGGGGTTTATGGTCCCAGTTTCCAAATTCACCTACAGTATTTCAAGCGGAAGTCCGTCCACGCTTTTAAATTATGTGCAAGAAAATGCCTGCGGAGAAGAACCCAAGGAAACCGCATCTACATCTCTTCAGACAGTCAAGCAGTCGTATTAGCCCTTAAATCCTGCACAGTAGGGTCTAAGCTTGTCTGGGACTGTCTCAAACTTCTTAAAAGCCTTGCATTGTCAAAAAAAGTTACCATGGCCTGAATTCACGGACATGAAGGCTTCGAGGGTAACGAACGGGCTGACTGTCTGGCGAGAGGAAGCGCTTGCCGCCGACTCGTTGGTCCCGAATTATGTTTTGGGGTATCACCCAACAGTGCCTACTCCAAGATAACACAATGGGAGATCAACAAACACGCAGACTACTGGGCTAATCTCCAGGTCCTTAGACAAGCGAAAATGTTACTCAACCCCAACCTATATAAGGCCAAGACTTTATTTGATCGCACCAAAGACGCGTTGGGAACCTTAACGGGCTATCTAAGGGGGCACTGTCCACTCTGCAATCTCTGCCATCTCTGCCACACCTTCTACATAAAATAAAAGTATCAGGTACTGATATTTGCCACCACTGTGGAGAACAGAAAGAGACCGCTGAACATATTCTGTGCGTATGTCCAGGGGCCGCAAGGAAAAGATTACTCCTCCGTCAACCCAGCGGTAATTCGGGAAATCGAACCTAAGGTTTATCAAAAGCCTTAATATAACCCCTGGTACCGATAACGAACATTCTTCACTTCATTAAGAGTACAGGGTGGTTTCTTGATAGACCACCCATCTAGAACCCAAGGTTGGAACATGTACCACAACATGCCCCGTGGACGCTCCATCATTAGACTGGGCACTTTCCCCATAACCTATTCTAACCTAACCTTACCCCTGGTTAAACCATATGGGCCACCACTGTAGACCTCTTAGGTCACAGTGCGCATTTAGGGTCCCTAATACAAGAATACAGAATATGGTGCTTGAGATCCTCCTCTTCTTCCTCACAATTCCTAGAAATCGCTGCACCGGTGAACTACAGTCAAAGCATGCATATACATATTTATGCGTGTCCTGCAAGTCCTGTCATTTTTTGTCTGATTTGAGTGTTTTGGAAATTATCCCGTAAAAATATGTACGCTTGTATGTATACTAGGGGAGGCAATTTGGAGCACAACTCCATCTGGAATTTGATTCAAATTATAGGAAAAAATGTTTTGTCCCACCTATAGACATGCCCTCAATCAAAACTAGGTGATATGTTCGACTAGCCAAGTGACAGCTTAACCTATTGATGCTGATTGACATCCTCGAGCTATGTGCACTTCAACTCGAATCGAAAATAGAATACCTCTACCACACTCCAGTCACTCTGTATTGCGGTCTACCTCAGAAATACTTATTTTCCATTTCGCAGCTAAAATTCAATTCTGCGAAAATCAACAAAAAACAGCAACAAAACTCAGAAAGGAAAAACAATTTTGAAAACAAAACCGACAAACAAGAGCACAACCACCTCTCGTCGTGTATGAACCGAAATTCTTTCTCTTTTTTTTTGCTAGCTATCTGATGTACGTATAATATTTTAGGCGTATCTCGGTCAAATGTTCGTCCATTTTCCGGAAGCGTGCATGTTGTGCTAACCACCAAATGTTAAGTAGTCCCATCAAACACATTCGGCGCGCACTAAAAGTTGACGGTAACCCAAAAAATCACTCAATGAGATACACAAGTACAATAGCAGTGCGAACAAAAAATTATAGAAGCTACATCGGAATTTTAATTTTTTTATTTTTTTATATAAATCAATCGCGGTGATAAATTGATTTTGCCATGCGGTAAATAAATAAAATATGTAGGTATACAACAAATAAATACGAAAAAAATAACAAGTTTTTTTGAAAAATGGTTGCGGTTTATCGTCGATCGATTATTGTTGTTTGCGTGGATTTCTCGTTTTTTGTTTGCAACAAACTTTTTTAAGGAACCCGTGCGTGGGGGTAATTTGTGTGAACGGTAAATGGAATTGGGAGAAAAAAACGTGACAGGAAATCAAAGAGGTGGGTTCCTACAGAGATTTATGTAAGCAAATTTCCAATGTGGCGCCAAATAAATTGTGGATTCAAAGTGGTCGAAGTTCTGTATCAACAAATCAATTAATTGCAGTTGTGGACATTTTGGGTGGAACGTGGTCAAATAAAAGCGAAATTTTTGTTACTTTATTGCGTCCTTAAATTTGTGAATTTTTTTAAATTATTAAATCGATTTTGTGTCACGTCGAACGTGATTTAAACAACTGAAGTTACTGAAGTAACATAACATCTTTAATCTGACACATGTCCAGTTGCAAACCCACTCAATCATATCTCATTAGACCGACTGGCACTGTGGTCCTCTTTAAAGGCTTTAGGTGCAGCAAATGCAGTCGATGAAAAACGTTCACTGCCCTGAGTCATTTTCTCACATATTAGAGGCAGAGGCTTTCTGTGACAATATGGAAGAAGGTTTCATCGTTTTCTAATCATAGGTAGCATTCGGTGATAATTTGAGTGTGTAGATATGGATTTTCAATAGACAGCGGCCGCATAAAACACAGATTTATGGTGGTTCCTGCTGAGACTCAGAAGAAACTTCAAATTTCTTTAAAACAGCGAAGGGAAAAAGTTCGTTGGCACATTCAGGTCCAGGATTTTCAATCTAGAATGGTTGGTTGGTTAAGTGAGTGTCCTAGAGACTTACCTAGACCTCAAGCGGTTCCATTGTACACATGAAAAGTATACTCATGGAAATCAAACCAAGCAATAGAGTTGGCTAATCCGGAAACCACCCAGAAAGGAATAGAAATCTCAGGAGTTTCCTAAAATCAGCGATATTAAGGTCCTCCAGCCCATAGAAGAAGCTACTACCAAAAAAACGCAATCTTCTGGTGATCAGTGCGGGACATTCGCGTAGCAGTAGCTGGATGGATTCTATTTACCGGAGACGATTCGTATTTCCTTTCGACTAAGTTGTAGAGGAAGGCTGGGCATAGCGATCTGGCTATTACACATGTATCCATGTGACACCATCGCGTATTAGCCCTCATCATGGTTTCCTCATCTATTTTCCCGTAAAGAGTGCTAATAGGTGTCTTTGCGACCGGAAGGGTATATGCATATGGTAGTTATCACCCCTCCTGGTAAGTTCGTCCGCCCTCTCATTACTTGACATAGGATCACCTTGTTGGTAATTGATTATCGTTGAGAGTTTGTCTCCAGACCTATACGACCTTCGATTTTGTAGAGCCTGCCTGCAGAGAGTAAATAGCCGCCTGGCTTTCAATACACACCGTAATAGTTTCTCTGACAATGTTGTCATTTTTTATTAGCTTTGCGGTCTCTAGAATGGCAGTTATCTCGGCTTGAAAAACTCTGCATCCGTCTCCAATTTTGTAAGATTGGTTTACCACTCTGGATTCAAGGAAGATAACGGCACCAGTACCAGCGTCCATTTTGGATCCGTCGGTGTAGCAGGCTAGCTCTTTTCAGTGCATACTATACCATCATCCATCATCCGAAAATATTTCTGCCTGAGAGACGGTTAAGGATGTGCCCACACTTACAGAAAGATAAGACAACTCGACAAATATTACATTTTGAATATTTAAGAACAATCCGCATACCAAATGAAATGAATTTTTACCCAGTCATGGCTTGCGGGACGTTCTAGTCACCTCAGTCATCCAATACGTATATAGGTTTCTGTTTAGACCAACGACACATCGATTTTTCAGATGAGGTACCGTTGTCTGAAGAAAATGCAGAGCTAGAGTAAACAAAGTTCTTTACATTCTGATCGATTCTACGACATTAGGTGTCCCTTCTTGCTGTACACCAAATATAGGATTTTCCAATAGGAACGGGTGGATGTTTAAATTGAATAAATATCAACGAATTTTTTATTTTATTTGAAAGGCCTATCAATGACATTATGTGTGGAATATGACATCGTTCAAATGGCCGCCGCGACTTCGTTGGGTGGCGCGCATCCGAGAGGTCCAATTTTCGATGATTCTGGCACATCAGGCTGAATTTAAGCGATGGCACGAGTTATGTTGACTTTGAGGGCACTAGTCGTTTGCGGCTTATTGGCATAGACCTGCGACTTAAGAAAACCCCACAAAAAAAAGTCTAACGGGGTCAAATGGCACGATCTCGGTGGCCAGATCAGATCGCCTCTGATCTGAGATAACCATGCCCTCAAATCGCTCGTGCAGAATGTCCATTGTGGCATCAGCTGTGTGGCACGTAGTGCTGTCCTGTTCAAACCACATGTCGTTCAGATGCATATCATCCAATTTGGGCCAAAAGAAATTGGTTATCATCGATCGGTAGTGCTCTCCGTTGATGATAATGGCAATGCCATCTTCGTTTTCGATGATGCCGCCGGCCCACAATCTACATCAAACAGTGACTTTCTGCCACTTGTCACTTGGTGGACTTCGTGTGGATTGGCATAGTCCCAAATCAGGCAATTTGGCTAGTTGATGTACCCATTCATCCAAAAATGGGTCTCATCGCAGTTCTTTGCTGATATCGGCGTCCGCTTCCAACTGCTCCAGTTTTATTATTTGCACTTGTTGCTCGACACTGTAACCTGCCATGGTGATTTGTCTTTAGTGTTTGAAAAATAAAAACAACATGGCCGCCATGAACTGTCAAAAACTACCCTTTCCTATTGGAAAACCCTTTACATTATGACCCTTAATCGATGCAATGAAACA
This sequence comes from Matsumyia berberina, assembly GCA_917880715.2. Lineage (NCBI taxonomy): Eukaryota > Metazoa > Arthropoda > Insecta > Diptera > Syrphidae > Matsumyia > Matsumyia berberina. The sequence goes on from OU862870.1 coordinate 54,759,987, forward strand.
TCTGTTCCTTTTCAAAACTTCGACCTTCGATTCAAAAAGTTTGGCTTAGTAAATAAAGTGCTTTTTCCAATGATAAATTTCACCCAGGGATCCAATAAATTTTCTCATTTCTTTTGCATACGACTTAAGCAAGGCGAAATTTATTGATAGTGTCTTGTCGCAATCCATACAAAACACGTCCCCTAAACGCAAAACATCCGTGTCTTGATATATGTTCGCACTTCCTTTTCTCCGTTTTCGTTTTCCTCCGATATTTCTTGCCCTTTTTCTCTCCCTGGGGTAGAAATGCAAAAAACATTTTTGCCCATCTGAAATATTTATGAGCCATGACGAGAACGGAAGTAAGGAAAAATTCAATGCACTTTTGCAAAATTTGCACAAGAAAAATACATAGCACCCAGCATAGAAGGGTTCGTGGTCCTTGCTGTAAATGCAAACAAAAACAACGGTTTCCTCAAAGGCACTTTGCTTAATCTGAAGTATCACGCGTTCTGCTGCATCTAACATGAACTGAATAGTCAAAGGATCCTTCGTACTTCGGTGTATAATGTTTCTGTTTGTCAACTTTTTCTAACCTCTGACAGGGTAACTCATACGCCTTTTGGAGGGACCACAAGGGCCAATGGAGTTTACACTTTAAATGGACATTTTGTTGTTACTTGTTTGTGTGTGACACAGTTTGTGGGTTTTTTTTGTCTCCCATTCCCATTTTTTGTCAGGCATTCATTAACCCCAAGTTGACTTAAATGAAGGAAAAATAAACATTTTTCAGATTCCACATGAGTTATCGTGCGAAAAATATTTGTTTTAATGGAAATGAAAGCAAACCTATTACAGAAAAGTTGAAAGTTTAATTATAATTCATGCGTTTGCATCAATAATTTTTCCTCAGAACGTGCTAATGGCGATCTGTCACATGAAACATCAGATGTGTGGGTTTCTTTTAGTCAAATTAATGAGCAGGATCAAAGTTTATTATTGTGTCAACAATTTTGTTTTTTTATTTTGATAAATAAATTTGAAAAATCATCAGATGATACATGACATTGCTATCGAAGCTGACTGTGCATTTTGATGTCATTGTCCTTTCATGGACACTTTCAAAAGAAAGTATGCAAAAATTAAGGATGACTAACAGCTCATATTCATAATCGCTTACTTGGTTTTGATGGCGGTAAAGTGCGGAATGAACTAAGGACTCAACCGAGACCAAGAATTAACCCTAATCGTCATTCAGATGAACTCGTGTGTATCTTGGAGTCCTTGTACTAGAATCCACTGGAGTCCTTGTTTACTTGCATAGAAGTAGCATGGAAATCCAACCACAACCTGACTTAAAACATTCCAACGACTGTTTATGATTTTTTATTTTATATGAATGGAGACCTAGACAAGTTCAACAATTTGTCCAAAACTTCACTAGTTGTGTTTCGGACCGCTGCTTTTCTCACAGACTTAGATGCGACTTAAGATAAAAATAAACAAATAGCTGGCGCGACAGCTCGAGGTTAGCCAAGGCCTTGCTTCTCGCAACCATTCATGTTGTGCGTGTTACATGGAAGGGACCTACAAAATTATTGCCGACTCCGAACGGCGAATTGAGAAGTTTTTCCATGACAAATTATAAGCTCGATGGACATGGCTGGGGCTTGAACCCACGCAGCTTTGGACAGCAGTCCAACGCACTTACCACTGAGCCACGGCGACCACTGCGACTTAAGATGCTAGCTTACTTATTTTGTCAAGATGGCGCTACGGTCTGGGGTCAACCAACAGCAAGCTCCATTATTAGCTTACTGACTAGCTAGAGAACAGCAAGTTGGCTGAATTATGTATCTTTCCACTTGCATGCATGTCACATGGTATGGTATATGAGGGTAAGCGGAGGGCTCTCCACCTAGGCCTCAGTCGGGCCCGTTGTATTCCCCTCTTTTAATCGTTTGAACTGCAGGGATGGGTTTGGTTTAGTGTGTTGGGAGGGATATAGGAAAGGTGGAAACAATTATGGAGTTGACACTAGTGTACGTGTGGTCTGGCGAATCTGCATGTTTCTTTGGTGAAGGCCAGGATGCCGGCGATTCCTTTGGCCTTGAGATGTTTCAAGTCAGATATCCACATGGACACCAGGGTCTTCTGTCGTAAGGGCTGAGCAGTTGCATAGGAAGTTCTCCAGGCCTTCTTCTCAGCTTTCTCATTCCTAGAGAGACCTTCGTGACCGGGTGCCAAGACAAATCAGACGTCGTTCTGAGTGGCAAGCTCGTTGACTTTGTCTTTGCATTCCCTGATCAGATGAGATCTAGATGTTGGATTTGTGATGGCTTTAAGTGCTGCTTGACTATCCGAACAGATTTTTATTTTCCTTCTTTGGATGTAATGTTCCAAGAGAACTTCAGCTTCCCTCAAAATGGCAAGGACTTCTGCTTGGAATAATCTTTGGGATCTAGATCAATCGTAAGTTCTTCCGGTGGGGTGATACAATATGCGCCAGTACTTGAGTTTCCTGCGATGTTGGAGCCGTCCGTAAATACAGTTATCCCGTCATGGTTTCCTGTTTCGTTGGTTTAAGCCCAAGAATCCCTTGAAGGAAATTCAGTTTTAAAATTGTTGACAAAACTGATTTGCTTATCTCCAAAATCGCTCTTATGGTTGACGAGTGGGGTGATCGTGTCGAAATGTCCAAGGGCCTTCAGTCTTGCCGCTGAGTGTCCTGTCAGTTTCTTTGCTTCGAGGTGTGGTGGTAGGATGTTTAGTATCCCTTCCATGGCAGCCGTTGGTGTCGAGGGTTGAGCGCCGGTTACTCCCATTCGTTATGTTTGGTTGAGCATTTCCTTTGCATATTTGCTCTTTAGAACTGGCCACGCTATAAAAGAGGATTGACTTGATTATGCAATTGTGTATCCAGTGAACCTGTCTCGGCTTTAGACCCCATGTCTTGCAGAAAGCTCTCCGGCATATCCAGAAGCCCTTTTAGCTTTAATGGTTCGTTCTTCTAGGTACTTTCTCCAGGTCAGTCGCTTGTCTAATATAAGGGGAAGATACTTGTCGCTGTCACAAATTTGCCCGTGCTCCTTGCTCCTATCCTTATTTTGGTCTTCCTGGTAAAGAGAACTAATTCCGCTTTGTTTGGATTAACGCTAAGGCCATTTTCCTCCGCCCAACTGTCTGTAGTATGCCTTGCATGAGCTCTCTTTTGCTGCTCAGGTATTTATGTACCTGTGATCAGTATGGCTAGATCGTCTGCATATGCTACGCATTTAGGACAAGGCCTTTCTAGTGTTAGAGGACGTTGTTCATTACCAGTACTCATTGAAGGGGAGAGCTTGTACACCCTTGCGGAGTGCCGGTGAGGATTTTGCCCTCCCTTGTCTGATCCTCGAGGGATGACTTGATAATTCGATTTTCAAGCATATGTTTGATCCAATTATTAATTAAATAATTGGTGCAGAATACAGATAGGGCGCCGATGATATTCTATATCTAAAAAAACTCCTACGACGGACTCCTTCCTTCCCTGGTTTGGGTATAAAAACGAACCTTCTTCCCTACCATTGAGTTGAAGTATATCGTAAATATAGGCAACCCTTGAAAATATACACTAAGTGCGGTACCAAGGTGTCTAATCCTCTCTGTAAGAATATAGGGAATATTTGGTCCAGCCCTGGTGTCTGGTGTCACATGAGACACGGTCTTTCTTTACTCAAAGATTCTACACGCAGGAGCCCTAATATTCATCTACTCTACATGGTTAAGCCATTTAAGTTGGACTTTTCTAATTAAATCGGTTTCGCTGAACATTTAGTTGCTCTTTCCTACACTCACAGTCTATGCAGACGTGTCAAAAGATCGCCCGAAGAACTTTGCTCTCGAAACGACCGAGAGCAATGTTATCTGAAACCCGTGCATCTACACCGTAGAGCGGTGATAGAGTGACAAGGGTCTCCATTCACTTCAGTTGCTGGAGAAAGGGCTCCTAAAATTTATACATATTTGTTGAGGGTAACGTTGTGTCAAAGATGCCGGTGTTTGGTGTCTTTTGCCAGCGTGAAAATCATCCAAGTCAAATGCTCGACCACCAAATTTTAATCGTCGTGCCCCTTATACAGCACCAAAACAGCGCATTTCGACAAAACATATGTAGCTCCAGCCTTACATCTTTTTAACCACTAATCCGGCAGCTTCATATCATCCTCTAGAAATATTTCCTTGTACTCTTCCCAATGTCTGATTGAATTAACTGTTGACAGAAGATTAAACACACGCTAAGCCCTTCGAACCCCCCTTCTTTGAAAAATACGCCGCGAGTCACCCACCCTTCTAAGAAGTGTCAAAATATTTTACTTTCAAAGTGGGCAGTGTCAAATCACAAGTCCTTCAGTGGCTTTCCTCAAGTGCTATCATGTTTTCTCCTCACTTTATGTCTCGATTGGGGGGGCCAGTTTCCAAACACCTTTAAGCGTCTTCATTCAATGTCTAACTTCTTTTCACCACTTTGAATAATTGATTCCAAGAGAACATTTGAAATTCCTTAGAATTGTGTGTACCATTCGAAGGCACATTCCAATTAATGCTCCTCCCCCGGCGTCTGTCACTTGAAAAACGTTTCGTATTTCACACCGTGATTGATTCACCTCATTGGCGTTTTCCTCGAATGAAATTCAATAAATCATTCAACGTGCACCACTTATGACGTAAGGCATGTGCTTCATTTGTATGAAGCAAAACCCTTCACCTTGACAGTGAACGACACACAAGTACCACCCACTTTCTTCGAATTGTTATCGATTAACAAAATATCCATTGAAGGTGAAATTAATGCAAATACGAGTATTTATATCCAGCACTTGACAGCGTACATACTGCGCACTACTAACACCAAAGCCACACAAATCCCGATGTTTTATCTACTCGTCGGGTGTGTTCCAATAAAACGCGAGGAGAACATCCGATTCCAGCTAACTAACAAACGGTGTACTTGTCATCGCCTGTCAAGATAGTGTCATCAATTTAAGTTCTTTGAATCCGAGATATGAGATATCTACGCTGATAGTTCCAAATATCTGTGGAGTGTTTTATGTCCGCTGAACTGATTATGTCATATCGCACTCCATGACTAGAATGTGTTCTAGGAAGATGAAATGATGCACCTTTCGTGGAGAAGTGGGCAAACAGTCTGCATTGAGCTAGAGTAGAAGAAGTAGGAGCTTCTGTGCGGTAGTTCGCCGTGTTTTTGTCCCGTGTCTTTGTTATTTTACGGCAGATTTAGACATAAGTGCTCAAGAGTTAAAAATACGTTAAACCAAATCTAGAGCAACACAGTTGAGAAAGAAGATTCACTGAGAGGAGAAAGGATCACTAAAATAAAACACGGTGAGCCATCGGTTACCTTTTACAGCAAAGTGCAGATTTCATACCAAGACTAGTTTCTGACTATCTGTGCTTCCTGCCGTTGTCCAAAGTTCCTCCACTATTCACAGAGGGAAAAATCCCCGTCCCTATAACAGCAATGTCATCCGCAAACGCTACTATTTCGACCCTTTCTCTGTTGAGCTTACGTGCATACATACATTTTCAAAATGGCCGGCTTTTCCACTATGAGGGTCGAGGGATTACCTCGTTCTTAGTATCCCCCTAGGCAGAGGTGAGATTCCAGATTTGGTCCAGCCATCTCATCCCGGGCCTACCCAGGGGATGTCTACCCGATGACATTACCCGACAAAATTATCGAAGTATGAACCTCTCCGTTCGGAGAAGTAGCTGGTCGATATTGAATGTCTCGCGTATTCTGGTGTTCCTAACTCGATCTCGACGAGTTTACCTAGCAATACAATGAAGAAATCTCATTTCGGCAGCTTGTATCCGCGATCTTATTCTTTCGGTCATTACCAAAACCTCAAGACCACAGATGAGGGTCGGAACAAACAGAGAATTGAAGACCGATAGCTTAGCCCCGATGCCAAGATCGGCCCTCCTGATAACAGACTGACCAAGCTGTCTCACAATTGCTTCAGCCTGACCAATCCTACAGGCTAACTCAGTTTTTGCTCCTTTCATCACTCGTAAATAAGACCCCAAGATACTCAAACTTCTCCATGGGACTCCAGTAACGGGAAATTACCATAACCTCTGATTTGTTCACGTTAACCTTCATCCCAGCTTCAACACATACGGATGTTCGGTCTGTGTGGACGTAAGGATGACCAAGCCATCAGCACAAAGCATATAACGTATCCTTAAATCTCTCAATTGGAACCGTTCCTCGCCATGGTGAAGTCCAACGCCCTCCGCGAAAGATGCGATTTAGCGCCGTTCACCCGAACATAGCTCTTACAGTTTGTGTATAGAGATTGAATGACCCTCAGAAACAATGCACTCCAAAAATTACCTCGAGGGACCCGATCATATGCTTTATCCATATCCACAAAACAACTGTAGATAGGTTTGGCATACTCCCAGACCTTTTCAAGTACCACTCTGAGAGTGAATAACTGGTCTGTTGTGCTTCTACCTGGACGAAAGCCGCACTGCTCACCATCTTTGCATTTGAGTCCTTCGATGATATTAAACTTCCTTCCTCTGAGACGGCGGATGGTCTGCCAGAACACCTTGTTTACAGATCTGTGATCACGATCCAACTTCTCGCCGAACTCCTTCCAGGACTGCCCCTTAGCTGCTTTAACAGCCTATTTGCATGTTCTTCGCACTTCCATGAACCTGTTGCGAAAAGCTGAATCGCCCAAGTGTATTCACACCTTGAAGGCATTCTTCTTCTCTCTGATGGCTTCTTGAACTCTATTTGTTTTAAATCATGCAATTCTTTTCTTAGCGCCAACACCGAGCCGCCTCACTTCGCAAATATCCCCTGCAGAGGCAATGACTGTTGTTGAAAACAAATACCATTCTTCCTCCACATTTGTCGGAACAGTTGGAATTACTTCAAATCTTTCGGATACCTGCCGTGCAAACTCCTCTCGTAACTCATTGTTCTGCAGACTCTCACATCGCATACGTGTCACCAGCCTTGGTTTACGCTTTGGTAGGAAAGGTAATTCATCGTTGGGATGATTGACAATGCACAACACAAGGTGGTGATCAGTTGACAGTTCATCCCCTCTCACAACACGAACATCATAAACAATCATTTTAACACACGATGATACCACGAAGAAGTCTATTAGCGACTTCTGCGGAAGACTCTGATGGTACCATCTGTATTTATGGATATGTTCGTGCGGAAAGAAGGTGTTCATAATCTACGTGTCGTTTGCACAGCAAAAGTCCAACAACTTCTCTCTGTTCGCGTTCTAATCCTGGTCACCGTTCCTTCCAATCACACCTCCCCATGTCATGATGTCCTCACCCATGTGAGCATTGAAGTCTCCCATCAGGACATAAGAATCCTTATCTGCCACCTGGTTCTAAGGCAATATCTACTTCATCCAAAAAAGCTGCATACTTCGACTCCAGGTTCGGCGCATAGAGGACTGTTTTGTATCTGAATAGTACCCGAACGCCCTGTCCAACATTTACTTATATTCTTACTCACAACTACGATGCTGAGGCTCAGATGCACTGCGACTTGTAAGACCTATTAAACTAAGTGCTTACTTAAGATAAGGCCTCTGGACCCGTCAAGAGTCTCTCTCTGAGATGCTTCTATTCTATCCTGTTCGAACCCAGGTACACTGCTTTCAATTCTGTAATCCAAGCCTTCTGACATCTGCAATCAACTCGTTTTTCTACGACACAACTGTTAAACATCACTTCCAGCCGTGGAATATCCACGGATTGCAGTGTTTTTTGGATGGAATTTAGCAAAATCCTTGATGGTTTCAATGAACTGACAGTAATCGATCCCGACCTGTAACTCGCCTTTACCAGCATTTGTATGTGTCGTTTTCCAGTTACAGCGAAATAAACATTTAGACAGACAGACAGGCCCTCTAATTAATGCAGATTCTCTCTCTGCTTTTACTGAATTAAAATCGCCTCATTAGAAAACATTTTTTAATTAACACAGTGGCTGTGCATCTTAATCACTTAACAGCAAAATCTCCCAACAGCAAACAACACCACTGTAAACTTCCTAAGTGAGGTACCAAATACAAAAGCGCAATAGAACTGAAATCCTTTTAGTCCCTCAACCACACTTAAACCACATGTGTGCGGTGCGGCACCATACGGGCGAAGAAGGATTTAATTACTTAGCACCCAACTGGGGCGAAATCTCAACTTTACGTTTCCGCATATCTTATTCCCAGACCGTTGCGCCGCAATAGTATCTTTCTAGTTGTGTTCCACCCACAAGACCGCAATTTTAATGTATCCGGACAGAATACAATATCCTGACGGGTGGAGATAATCAATAATTTATTACACTTGAGGGTGCCTTCCGCGGATATGAATGCTGTTTTCTCCGAAACAAAAAAAAAAAAAAACCAAACAAAACGGATACGAACCGTCAACAGGAAGCTTTCGATATCAATCAGGGTTTTGCTTTGAACCATCAGCGGTGGCAAAACGTGAAAGGTCCTAAAGAATTTGTCTTAAAGTCAAGATGGAGATTTGTGTATCCGCTTTTCTGGCGGAACACTCACCATGAATTATTTAGTTCTTAACAGTGATTGCCCCTTACAGGATGAATGTCAATCATATTGTAATATTCCGAATGGAAAGGGTCGGGTTTCCAGGAAATAGAACATTTTTGCGTTTCAAAAATTCTAGATTTTGGGGAATTTATGTCGATTTTGATTCTAAATTTACGTCCGTGAATTGAAACAGTGATAACAACAAGAAGATGCACAGGTGGACAAATATGAAAATTCATAAGGCCATGTGGAGAAAAGTAGGTAGGTGGGTAAGGTGGCTGTCTATGCAAGGCACAAACACACTTAGGAATCAAAATATATCCTAGGTACCACTCCAACTAATGAAACCATTTGGAGCTCTTGATAAAGCTAAGGATACTTTTGACTTCAGCATGCGATAAATCGCCCAAATTGTCGAAGTCGTAGATAGAGCCTAGATTGAGCAGGGCATGTGCAGAGAAAATCCTCCTCTTCTTCCCTGCAGCTCCTGCAAAAGTCATTTGCGAAGAAACCCATCCTTTAAACATGAAGGCCAATAGGACAGTGACCAGTGACCACCAATAACGATGCTACTGAGCGATCTTTTAAGCAAAATGAGACTTTTAGATCGAGTAAGGCTTAGCATAGGCCATATCTCTCTGGAAGTGCGACATGTGGTACCATTCCTCCATCTTTGGTTTGTCTTGCTGATCGCGTCGTACTCTAGGAGTAATTTATACGTAACGAGCACCATTCTGGTAAGATCTCTAAAGTAGTACCATGTTTGGCGAGTTCATTGGCCTTACAATTCCCTGGAATGTCCCTATGACCGGGTACCCAGCATAGGTGAATGTTAAAATGGTCTGCCTAATCAGTGAGAGACGAGCGACAATCTGAGGTGGCTTTTTATGTATATGTTACTGATTCCAGAGAATCAGTATAAATTGTGATATCCTTGCAGGATAATATTTCAGAATGGACTAAGAAATGGCAGATTAGATTAAATGACCTTAAGTCAATCCATATTAATTTTACGTATAAAAACGTACCACACATTCCAGTCTACATTAACAACAATGTAGCAGAATTTTCTAACACAGCTAAATATCTAGGCATGACTCTAGACGCTAAACTGCGTTGGAAAGCGCACGTTAAGAAAAAAAAAGATGAGTTGAACATGCGATACAGTAAAATGTATTGGCTTATTGGGAGATACTCATCCCTGTCCAACTACAATAAGTTATTGCTATACAAGCAAGTCCTAAAACCAGTATGGACCCACGGGCTCCAATTGTGGGCATGTACATGCCAAACAAACTTACAAAAAATTCAGGTTTTCCAAAATAAAGTACTAAGGAACATAGTTAATGCACCTTGGTACATACGCAACGCCGATCTGCATAGAGATCTAAATGTTGAAATGGTTGAAGATGAGGTTAAGAAGGTTGCTCGGAGGCATAGAAATCGGCTTCTCAATCACGTAAACACAGAAATAACAGAACTTTTAAATTATGACAATGTAATCAGGAGACTGAGACGGATAAAACCTCTTGATCTGTAAGATTTGGCTACGGCTAAGAAATTAGGTATTAATTTCAAACAAAACAAGTTTAAAAATCCGACAAACGGCGGATTTATCTCTTTAAATTCATTAAATAATTCAAAATATAAATTGCTGATTAGTCGTACGACTAGGTGCAATCTTATTCGGGATGGCTAATGTCAGTCCCCCGGGAGTTTTTTTAGATGAGTTAAAGTCCATCACTATTGCAGAAGCATCCCTCGCGTATAGCTCTGCAATGTCTTTCGATGATTTTTTACTTCCAGCGAATTCCCAACACAAAAAAAAAAAAAAAATATCCTTGCAGGATACCACATTATGCCTAAGCCAGGATAAAGCTTCGTTGGTCGCCATTATTTCGGTCTAAAAAACGCTACAATGGTCGGGGCAACGGAAGGAGATGCTCAAGTTGAGCACTTCGGAGAAAACACCACCACCCACTCCGTTCTCGGTTTTGGGATTGTCGATATACAAGTGAACGGAGTGCTTCATGGCATCATCATTCTCCCACTCCACTCGGGAGGAGATTTACGTCCGAAGGTTGAGGTTGAAGTTCAGTCGATGTTTTCCGGGATGAATGTTAGGGAATTCAAGATCGAGAAGTGGCCAATATGGTTGTTTGACCATTGAGAGGGGGCCTTCAGTCTGAGGGTTCCGCTGGCAGATGTAGATGTAGGAGCACGTCAAGTGCCGCGGATGGAGTAGTTCTTAGTGCTCCGCTAATGCATATGCATGCTGACCTTTGCACTTTTCCTAATAGGTTACGATGTAAGGCTTTTCCTAAGGCCGTCCACCAGACGATCACACCATACAGAAGTGGGGAAAAGTAAGAATCTCTCAACATTCGAGAAAGAATCGAACCCAATAAAATTGATAAGTAAACGTCCACATCCAAAACTTCATACCAAATTCGTGTGCGACCTGACCTGTTCAAACTTTATTATTCCCCAAAACATAATTAAATGCACTCCGACATATTAACTGGGATTCAATAACAAATTCACTAACAAAATCCTTCCTTTTTTTTTTGCCAATTTTACGCTCAGTCAACTTCACAAGGATTACCATACGTGGCGGGTCTACATAAATTCACCCATTTCCTGTGTGATTTTCACTGTCATTCAAAAATTTATCAATTCAACTACCACACACTATGTTAATCCTGGGCTGCAGGAAGGTCCTTCCATTAGGAGATTATCATTAGCGGTTTATGAACATTCAATTGTACTAAAAGTCAGAAAATGCAAAATTATACAAACATGAGTAATTTTTACAGCCGCAGGATATGGCTTGTGAAATAGTGCTGTTCAACGAGAACATGGATCGGGCGGGTGGCGATAACGGAAATCCGGTATGCACACGAGATTGGCATAAAATTCTAAACATAAAATATGGCATTAAATGGTGGAAATGACACTTTTTGGCATGTGATTCTGAGCAATGGCGGACGGTTATTTATGGCTGACCTGTCAGGGGAGCAGTCAGGGGGATGTGTTCATTGATCGTATTTAACATTTGGAAATTGAATAGTGATTGGAAAGTTTTGAAGAGGAGAAATGGCCTGAAAGTGAAATAGAGGCTAAAATAAATTGACAGGGTAACATTGCAAGGTAGGGCAATATTTAGACAGACAGTGAGTGCAAACGGCAGTGGCAGCTGAGGTTTACTTTGATTCATGGTACTTGACTGTTGAAATATTCAAATTTTCTTTTTTGTTCAGTAGATTTTGTTGCTTTTGTTGTTTTTTCGTTCCTTTTTTTGGCAACGCTTGTACAGGCATGAGCTATATTGAAAGTAGTGCCACGCATTAGGTCGTGAGAAATTCGGAGGCGTATACGTAATATAAAATTAAAAAATATTTCATAAGCATGAACATTTAGAATTCAAATTGAATTCTACTCACTTACTCTTGTCCTGATTCCCTTTGTCGGTTAAAGGGCATTTATTTCTCCTATAATTACGATTACGACCCGTACGGCCCTGTTCTCAGACACGGCGGTAACAGCGCAGAGCTTATTTACATTACCGTCCCCATATTCGTTCACACGCCCAATTGTAGTTCTATGGCATGACTAGAATCTTTTCAGTTGATTTGCGGTTGGATGTCTTGGATGTGTACACCTTGATTTCCATCTTTGAACTGAAGTGTATGCCTCTCGTGCATAATCGCGGCTATCCGTACACAGAATATTTTTCAGCGGTTCAAACCGTTTACCGTCGTGTCTAACATCTATTCCGTTCAACACTACTCGGTAGCACCCCAAAATAGGGTTCGGGACTAACTAGTGGATGCCAACGGCCTGTTCGTCATAGAGATTCTACTCGTTCATTTCCTTCGGAATCTTCGTGTCCTGGGACCCAGGCCACAATAAGCTTGTTAATTGAAGCACAGTTTTCGAGAAAATTGAAAGAGTCAAAGACGGTCTTACACCCTAGGTAGAGGTAGGAAGGTAGGTAGGAGTGGCGATGATCGGGCTAGCGTGCCTGAGACCCAAATAGCCCACTTAGCGCCATTTTGGCACCATTAGTCCTGAGAACTTTGTTTTGTCGAAAAACCTAAATGGGGGAGCTTTGACCCCATCGTTTAGAATTTAAATGCCCCTAGCGCTGCCTGACCCTTCGGGTACGCATACGTTTTTTCCCAGCATGGATTTCCGTGCCCACAGTTAACTCGTGTGAACGTTATGTTAAGTTGCGTAGAGTAGTGCTATGCAGCCAGCGCTTGAATAAGACACTAGGCAACATGGTGGCCCCTTCGCGATCCCCGTGAAACCAAAATAGCAACACCTAAACCATTTCCTGAAAGCATTTAATTTTCCTACAGAATTTTAGCATGTTTTGTGGTTATCATAGCCTAGCTCCTCTAGGTTACTAAAGAAACAGTTGCAGAGAAGTTTCATGCGTGTCCTGGCAATTCTCTGACATTCACATAATATGTGTGTTATATCCTCAGCGGCGCATAGGTCGTTGCAGTATCTGCAGACATCTTTAAGCCCGTTTCCTGAGAAGACAGTGGCCGGACAAGGTGCCAGTGATTAGTTGAAGTTGTGCCCTGATTTACTTTAGAATATCTCTTGTTTTCCTGCGGTCCAGAGCAAGCCATAGGGCCTTGGATACCCTATGCCCACTTATGTTGGACCATCTCTGATTTGCCTTACTTACCCCCTCCATGTGTTGCCGCTCTCCACCTAGCCTGGCCATTTCGTCGATTTTTTCGTTTCGATCAATGTCACAACGACCTGGCATCCAACAAAGTCTTACTTAATTCTACGGCCTGACTATCAATGTAAATGACGATATCCCTTCCGGATATCGATTTTATCCCTAGTGATTCCGCAGCTATGATCACAGCCAGAACTCTACTTGGAATACGCTAGAAGTATCCGGGAGTCTTATGGATACTTTGAGGTCTGCCTCTTGGGTGTAAATCCCAGAACCCGTTCCGTAGGTGGTTTTTGAACTATCCATGAAGACCGCAATCTCATCCTTTGAGATGACAACGTTTCTCTGCCAGTCTTCCCTCTCAGAATACAACGTGATGTATGGTGAATCGAAATCCATGACGAAGGATGTCTCATCTGCTCTTTTTAGAATGTGAACGTTATATTCACTCAGGGTGGAGCACTATCCAATACTGTTATAACCCGCGTGAACCTCTGTTTGAAATATAGTTCATAAACTCCAACGCACAGCGGCACGCTCCCCAGTACTGGTTGAGATTCCAGTACTGGCGTTTGCCGATTTAGAGCCACCTGTGACAAAGATTTCCGCGCTTGATTCCGAATAGAATACACCTTACCACAGTAATTTGTTTGATATTTATCGGTTGAAACATTCAAATGTTGTATTTTATCGAGTATATGCTTTGTTCCTCGTTCCTGGTGAAGGACATCTAGAGGATCTTAGCTTTGCACAGCCAAGTGTTACATATGAGACACTTTATGCTTTATTTTATAGTGAAAAATTTGGGGGCGTATACGTAACATAAAATAAAAAAAATTGTTGATTGGCGTGAACTCTGAAAATTCAACATAAATCTTAGGAGTGAATTGTGTAATTTAGTATACACTTGCAAGACTTTAATGCCGTAGATAGATACATATGTACGCATTCGTTCCATGAATAAAAGGTTTAAGGCTTTAAGAATGTTTACAAAGTTCTAAGCCTTATTAGAACTTGTTTTTTCTCAAACTCCCCTTCACTGTACAACATCATCCTCTCGACTTTTCCTAATCAAAATCAAATCGTTCTACTAATTTATGTATCGTGTTTTATCCCCACTTAAATTTCCTAGAATTAAAAGTCAAAACCCGGAAACATTTTCCAACTTTTAATAAATTACACTTCGACAAACCATTTCGCGTGCGCTATTCTCCGAACGATAATGAATTTGATACACACCGAACCCAACCAACCACTCTAATTCTACTTTCAGCACTTGGAACAACAACCAAAATTGATTTTCACCCTCTAATTCAAGTAAACAGCCCACGGGGAAAGCGGATTCGCACCCCTAGTCTTAACCACTAAGATGATTTATTGGCCCCCCCACCCACAAATACACAGCGCAGCGAATCCTTGCTCCTAGTGTATCGATTTAAAATGTAAATCATCGAACCACCCGTGGCAATGCAAAACAATAACCAGCTCCCGACGCCCCACCAAGTGCCAACACCAACTCACCTCTCTGTGGTGAAACCACATTAATAATAATGTAATCACCATCTAGTTCCGGTGCCCGTCGCGGAACACATTATAAACGAAATCATTTCGTTCAATTTAATTTCTCTTCGTCAGGATAAAAGCTACACGGAAACGGAGGAAAAAAAAACAAAAACATTCCACTTCCTACACCGATATGGATGGGAGCGAGAGCTGCCTGCCCCCTACAATGTATGAATGTACTTATTCCGGCACGGAATTGATTTCGTTTTTTTGTTTTGTTTTTGTGGCTTACCCATCCCCAATGGAATCAATTTGGGAAGAGATTTGGCATCATTGGTAAATCGGAGCAGGTACTTCAGAAAATGAACACTTTGAGGGACGTAGTTCTTTAAGAAGGCAGGACACTCATGTAGTAGCCGACTATTTCATCGTCATACGCTCCATACTATTTCATTCGTCATCCAGTTGCTTATCTAGAAGTTCATAGCCCATGATGGCTCTTAAAATGGTTCTCGAACAATTTTACACAGCGCTGAGCACTAACCAAGCTTTTGTGTCGAATTTACGGTGACAAGTCCTCTAATTCTCATTACAACTGATCATTCTGAACACATCCCTGGAAATCCTTTCATAGTTTTCACCGGAAAACTGAATGCGATATATCAACAGATTTTCCCCAAAACAGCACGCGATCCGCTGCCATTTTTTCAATTTAAATTTCTCACATTCGACCGGAATTCAAAGGACTCCTCCCACCCTATGTCCTTGCTGGTCCAAAGTAAATAAAAAAACACCTCCACCTCCACTGACATCCTTTTCTGGTCACTGAATTTCTTTAGCTCACTCTCATAAAATATTCTCCTCTCTGCTGGTTGTTGATCAAGGATTCACCGGCTGTTGGACATACAGACACTCCGCCAAAGGCACAAAAAAGGACTCGTGCAAATACTAGAGGAAAACTCGTATTTTTTCGCGTTTTCTTTCATCGCAGCAATGATGACGGTGTGGCCTTGGGGCTCAAAGGATTTTCCATGATTTCTTATGCTGTCTGTTTCCTTGAACAAACACTAATTCCGATGCATTGGCTGTGTAAAATCAAAAAAGGACCAATCCCGTGGTGTTGAAATTGTGTTGGGTTTTTAATGACTCTAATCCGATGGTCAAATAAAGGATATGCCATTGGGGGCGGCCACATAGCCAGAGTCAACAATGAATTGGCTTTTACAGTTCACAGTGACCTTGGCTGTGAGCTGTAAGGATTTATCTCTCGATTAAAGGGCGAGAGTGGCGGATGTCCTTTTTTGTGTTTGTCTTTTCAATCTTTTGCAGCTGGATCGTTGGTTTTTAATTTGAAATCACATTTCTTTCAAATTTAATTTATTTCGAGCGAATGGTGGTTTACAATCGTTGCGGTGGTGGAAGCGGTGAAGTTATTTGATTGATGAATTGATATCAATCATAGAAAATGTGATTCGTTGTGTCATAATGAAGAAAAAAAAATTGAAATGTGTCCTTGGATGTTGAGATTGGAGTGGTTTGGGTTGCAAAATCTATTTCTGATTACTCATGCGAGTGAGTGGAATCGTTTTATGAAATTTTTCGGGCATTATTAACTTTGCTTTCAAAGACTGGACAACTCACGGTGTTAGGTTAGGTTAGGTTAGGTAGATGGGTTGGCGAGGGGAAAGAAGCCCCCAGCGCCACACTCAGGTCAGTAGAGACCCATTGTGATGCCCATTTATTGGGAGGGGAAGGTGCCGCTTGCTCGCGGAGCAGTACTTAAAGCCTTCGAACCATTTTGAAGCCTTAAGGAATCCCCAGATGTTCCTGATGGGTACGTAACTTGGTTGGTTGGTTGGATTAGTGGGTGTCCTAAAGACTTACTTAGACCTCAAGCGGGTCCATTGTACAAATTAAGAGTGTACTCATGGGAGTCAAATCAAGGGATAGTGTTGGCTAATCCGGAAACCACCCAGAAAGTGATAGAAATCTCAGGAGTTTCCTAAAATCAGCGATATTAAGGTCCTCCAGCCCATGGAAGAAGCTATTACCAAGAGTACGAAATTTTCTGGTGGCGAATGCGGGACATTCACATAACAGGTGTCAGACGGATTCAATTTCCTCTTCGTCCCTGCCGCTTCTGCAATAGTCGTTGTAGGGCAATCCAGACGCTCCGCATGGATTCCTAATCCGCAGTGTCCTGTGAGGACACCGGAGACGATTCGTATTTCCCTTCGACTAAGTTGTACGAGATTTTTGGATTTCTTCTTATCGAAGACTTACCATAGTGATCTGGCTATTGCACATGTGTCCACGTGACACCATCGCGTATTAGCTCTGATCATGGTTTCCTCATCTATATCCCCGTAAAGAGTGCTAATGGGTGTCTTCGCGACCGGAAAGGTATGTGCAGGATCTAGTTCTGCACCCCTCTTGGCAAGTTCATCCGCCCTCTCATTACCTGATATATCCCTGTAGCCCGGTAACCAACATAGGGTCACCTTGTTGGTCTTTGATATATCGTTGAGGTTTTGTCTGCAGACCTTTACGAACTTCGATTTTATCAATGCTGACTGCAGAGACTTAATAGCCGCCTGGCTGTCAACATAGATAGTAATGTTTTCTCTGACAATGTTGTCATTTTTTATTAACTTCGCGGCCTGTAAAATGGCAGTTATCTCGGCTTGAAAAACGCTGCATCCGTTTCGAATTTTGAAGGATTGGTTCACCCCTCTGGATTCACAGAAAATACCGGCACCAGTACCAGCCTCCATTTTGGATCCGTCGGTGAAGAAGGCAAGCTCTTCTTCGGTGCATACTCTCCTCTGTTCTTGGTATTTTTATATCAAATCTCCTATCGAAGTCTGAGGTTGGAATGATGTAGTCGGTATCTATGTTCTCGTTCGTGGTATTCCATCGGGTTAGAACGGAGGCGTGACCATAGGTACTGTTTGTCCAGAGACCTGCTTCCCTTAGTCACTTAGTTCTTCGGTATCCTGGAAAAAATGTGGCAGAGACCTGGGCTGTGGCAGAAGAAGTGGGTTGTGTCCTCGTTGTCTTCCTCATCTCCACAACCCCTACAAAGGTCGTCTTCACTAAGCCTTAGCTTTTCATATGATAGCGCAGAGTATTATGATCTGTAGTTACTCCTTCAAGGACGGAGAGGGTTTTCCTATCCGTCTGCATCAGTGTGTCAGTTCTGGCACCTTGGCTATTGTTTTCTAGTTATCTTACAGGAGTCCAAAGAGCTCCATCTTTCATTCATTTCCGCTAGAGTCCTGATCCCTGCTTCATGTTTGAGTTTATATGGCGGGATTTTCACTGGCTGATCAGCCTACTCCATGTCTAGCGTCGATCCTTTCCTTGCCAATTCATCAGCCTTCTCATTCCCTGGTATGCCCTCATGTCCAGGGACCCAGCATAATTTTACCTCACGCCTCATGTAGCTCTTCGCTACAGCGCTTCACAAACTTCAATTTGATTTCAATAGCAGAAGTCGCCTTTAGTGCTGCCTGGCTGTCGATTAAAAAGGTGATATCATCTCGTGGTATTACCTTCATCGCAGTCTCACGGGCAGCAATCATCACCTCCATCTGGAAAATCTGCTATGGTCCGGGAATCTGACTGATTTAAAGAGACTAAGTTTGTCTGAAAATATTCCTGCTCTCACGCCAATGACCATTTTGGATCCATCAGTGTAGATGGCTTTGGTTCTTGGGTTTGGTATTGATTCCCTTGTCCATTCTTCTCTGCTTGGAAATGAACAAAAGAACGGTAATTTGAAGTCTAGGGAGGGCACCGTATAGTCAGTGGTTACTACATTGCCTGTGTACTTACTTAGAATCTGAGCATGCCCCGTCGTACTTGACCCCCAACCATTCGTTTGGCTGATTCTCAGGGCACTTCTGGCCGGATATTCTAGTGGAAGCAGGTTGAGAATAGCCTCTAGTCGTGCTGGTGACGTGGTTCTCATGGCACTATACTCTGTCCCACAAAAATTGTCAGTACAGAGAAGATAGGACGTTTGCCTCTCACTCTGGTTGCAAGAGCTTACATAAATCTGTCACTCTTCAAAGCTCTTTCAGGGTTACCGTAGTATTCATGACAAATCGGCAGAAATCGGAGAGTAACAACCGTATGGTTACCATCTGCTGATTTAAAAACAAAACAATTTGTTGACAAAAAATGATATAATTGTTTACAAAATGAACACCGACTCGATATTGGTGAAATTTTAATAATTTGTAGAAGGCATTTTTTCAAGTATTTTGATGTATCACAATATCACTATAACGCAATTAATCTAATAAATATGATCACTTATAGAATTGTGACTGAATTGAATGTTTCAAAATCCCGCGCGAATAGACCTTCATTACAAAGCACAAAAACCGAAAAAAAATTTAACCGCATTTAAACGGGTTTCCCAGAACAACAAGAAAATGCAAAAACCAAAAATTAAGCGGCAACACCCTTACATACTCAAATTCATTTATTTGTTCTTAAAAGCACACAATTTCAAAGCTCTTGGACAAAATCCACAGAAAAAGCTGCAACGATTTGCGTTGACGCACATATTAGATGTACATATTTTCAGCACACACAGCGAGAGCTGATGACGACAATACGATCATTCTGCCCTCAGATCAGAGATCAATAAAGAGATATTCGACTTCCGTCCCCCTATCCCCGCGACACCCATTTGTTTACATTGTTGTAGTTGTAGCGCCATATTGCTTTTCCTCGCTGACAGCTCTTGTCTGTGAATACGTGTGAGGAAAAAGCAACAAAAATTTGCACGGTCCCTTTAAAAACGATGCGGTGGATTTCTTTTAAGCCACCATGATGGGAAAAATTGCTGAAATATTTAAAGCTCGTCTATGAATACATTTTTAGGGCTATACGCGTGATTGTACCCTTTGTAGCTTATGGCCGAATTATACTTCCATTAACTTCCAGTAATTAAACTGCCGAAACTCTTAAAATATCGAATTTTAAATTGGCGGCTTTAATTTTCGGAATTTTTAATTCCCCACATTGAAATGAGACCAAAAATCAGCTGTTGTATGTTCGTAGAGTATATCCATTTTTCTTGAATTAATATTCCAGTCTGCTTATCGTGGAATGTTATAACAAATACTGGAATAACAAAGAAAATTGTTCAAAATTGTCTTTGAAAGAGAAATTACATATGTTATCTAGCTAAATAATTTTTTTTAAGCTTGTCTTCAATATTTCTTTTATAAGAAATGAAGAACGGACATTAATAACGAAAAAATATGTTCTAACTTGAACAAAATTATAGGCAGTAAATTAATTCTGCAAGGCCAAATGAGATTTAGTATTTAAAAATAATGGTAACCCTATTGAAATTTCATTCTTTAAAACGATATTTCTAACAAATTCATGTTTGGTCTCAATTTGAAGTTTCCGTTAAATTCAAATATTTCAGAAAAAAGCAATAGTTATTGAACACGCTTCCCCACATTCACCAAGAATTCGGCGATTTGCCGCCATCTTGCCGCAATCGCCCAAACTCACGCACATTTGTAAGGAAAATGAGACAGTATGGGTAAATATGGGCGATCCATGAAAAAATAGCTTGTAGACATTGGAAAATGGGCTGGAAAGACGAATATCTCTTTACTGATCTCTGCCTCAGATGTGTGGCAGACTGGTTATGGTGGGATGTACTCGAATTTTGGGAAAATTGCACAAACAAAATCCGTGTAAGTCAGTGGTTTGTTTTGTATTTCAGTGGCAATTTCTCTCATTGAGTGCCCGGAAAACATCGACCGGCACCAGTGTTTGAGAAAAAGCTCCCCCATAAGGTCTGTACTGACAATTTTTGTGGGACAGAGTATAGTAACTGCTTCGCATGCTAGTCTCCGGTATTAGATTGATCAAATTGTCAACAAAAAAAAAACCCGTGGAACAATTCCCAGGCGTCACTCTTATCTGTACAAAATGAGTTCAAAATTCTTAGACTCTTACCCAAATTAGTGTTGCAACAATACAGCTACGAGTATTTATGAATGCAAGACCATCAAAGACCATATGCACAATCTCTTCCCTAACTCCAAACTTTTCGATTTACTGTCCCCTGTCTCCCTCTTTATCTAATATTAAAAATGTATATAAAATTCTCTCTTTATCAAAATTAGAAAATAAATAACTAGTTTAAATTATAACCGAAAGTTCTGGTAGCTAGTGTTATTTTTCTATTAATATTATAATTTATTATATGTTAATAAAGTTTAATAATAATAATAATAATAATATTTCTGAAAACGGTTGTCACAGTTTAGATTTTGACATTTGATTGCTGTGTCAGATTGCAATGTCTAACAATTGGGTGACCGAAATTTTTGGTGGAATTGGTCAACACCGTGAGCTTTGAACAGTCACCTCAACACCCCAAACAACAAACAGCTCCTTCTCTCAATTTACGAAGACGTTCAAGGCTGATAGGGTTCTACTACAATCTCCATGATTCTTCGTACTACAAATGACCAATTGCCATGCGATGAATTTGGAGATCTGTTATAGTTTGGTCACCTTGAGGCAGCATTTATATTCAAACATAGTGACTCTTCCATCGCCACAGATCTAAGGGTCAAAAAAATCATTGTCCTTGACTCTTTTAGCCTTAAAGGGCTTGCTGTGAATCCGTTCCTAAAAGGCTTTCAACATGAGTTTCCTCATTCATTCTTTTCGAACTAAATTAACTTCCTCACCGGACACAACTTGCACTCCCGGAGGACGGTTTGCCCAAATCAAATATGTAGACTGAGGCAGTGTCAAGGATTGATGGATTGAACCCACTCGCATCGAAGCACTTAATTCCATCCAGACCCCAGAAATCGCTGGATGGGTAACTTCCAATCTTTGCCAAGCTTTCATACTCCAAGGATATCAAACAACGTGTGACCCTTAACTTAATTAATCGCCACGTGGGCCACATCTTACAATTTTCTCCTTGTCTCATTTCTGACGGAAATACATCCAAGTATCCGTCAAACTTTCACAAAAATGAAAAGCAGAAAACTTTTGAAGGGACTCCAAAGAAATTGCTTCACATCTTGTGTACATCCTCCAGCGCTCCTCCCATTGAATTGATTCCTTCTGTGCTGTCATCTAATGTACGTGATTTTTGTTCAATGTTAACGATGCCATTTGATTTCTTTCTTTTCTCTTCTAACATCCGTTCAGTGAAGAGATTGACGCTTTGACAGTTCCAAATCACTCGAGATGAGTTTTCAAATTCCCAAAACACAATTGTTTGTGTTGTCGTTTTCTAACAGCAAACTACTTCAGGATGACACCTGCGATGTGAAGCGTATCGAAGGACTTTGATATGCCGGGACAATGACACAACAAAAAAGGAAGAAAACATTGACAATTATGTCAAAGAGAATAGGTATATTCCATTATTCTGCACCAATCGCCCAAGTTGTAACCTGCAAACGAGGACAAAATGGTTTCTTTTTAAGTTCAACGAGTTTAACAGGAATTCACACGGAATCCAACCACCCATATCCTTTGGTGGCACCAAAAAAGGCTGGTTGGTGACATTAAACGTACGACACGTCTACGTGCTTCCCCTTTTTGCCGGTTCGGCGGTGACTTCCATATGACGTTGATGTGATTTACACCCGGCATGGAGCCAGTATTTGACTGTTCCTGGTAGTCTTTATCACGCCGTTGCTACCAATTTCCGGCGTCTCTTTAACCATATTATGATTCATGCCTTCTTCCCACCAGTCAAGCCGGAAGGCAGCACACATGCCGCCTCAAGCCAGGCACTTAATGTCAGGACTTTGTGTTTTTTCTTTTGGTTCCTTGTGCTCCTACTACATGTCACCGCAAGTAATGGAGATGCATGAGAAGTTTCTTTTTTTTTTCGAATGAAAGACAAATGGTTTAAGGATTTTCGGGGTATGTTCACATGATGCTTGAAAACGGAAAAAGGTGTGTGTTCCCAAGTTTTCAACGAATTTGATGTGACACTTTTGGTTGAATGAATTTTTACGTTACCGGGAATATATGTATATGAGTTGCACTGTCAATTGTATACTATGTAGGTGTCTTGAAAGCAAAAAAAAAAGTTAAGCAGGACTTGCTTAAAGTACGTATTTGACAGTTTTTTTTATGTGTTGACAGCTTCCGCTCTCTTTATTTCATGTCAAGTGACTTTGGCTGACACTTAAGTGACACTTAACATTGTTTTCTAAGAAATACTTTTTTTTCTTCTGTAAAATGTGTACCACTTTTTGGATGGTAGGGCGGATGACATTGTTTGCGGATGTAAAAACTTGTTAAACAAAAATATTGGATTTTATTTTGGGTAACAAGAGAACATCCGTTGAGAGGTGTCAAGCACAGTTGTTGTGCTATAAATACAACTCGCTGTCACGTGTTGCATTCAGTTGTCATTGTTGGTGGAGATATTTATGGATGACAAGGTGTTGCTTTTTTAATGGAAATGGTTTACATGATCTGTACGATTTCATTATTGGTAATGGTGGCGCTACATTTCGGTCTCAATTAATAAGCCTCTTCCAGTCTTAAGGTCTAATTTTAAACCATAAGTTTTACTGGGATCTCTGTCAAGTTGTACGCTTTGTCTCTCCGGTTTAGATTCGAAGACTTTGCAGGCTTTAATGTCCATTCGATTTAAACGCCCTTTTCATCTCAAATGTCCTATGCACGATTTTCATAACTCATGTGTCTACTCAGTTGCCTTCCCCGCAACCTCAAAACTAGAACTGTCCTTTCTTGAGAACATAAATATTTGGCTTTGCTCTGTTTCACCAATTATCCTAATATGGCTGCTTCTGTATCTTTACTTATGATTGCACCGATGTGACAGTGACAGCTCCTCAAGTTCTATCAATGGTTTCAATATCGACGGCAAACGCAACTCATTGCAAAAACATATGAGGTCGTGGCTCTGGGATTGACTTCCAATTACCCCTGCTCGAGTTTGGCAGAGTTGCCGGGCTGTGTATAGCTTATCTCTTTAAATACTGTCATGTGTGACCTTAAATCGATAAAGAGGTGATGCATATTGACTTGGAAATCTTGGGTTTTCTCCAGGATCTGCCGAAGTAGGAAAATTTGTTCGATAGTGGATTTCCCTGCCTTGAAACCACACTAACAAGGGCCAATTAGAGTGATGACAGAACGTTTCAGCCGCTCACACAATTTGGCCGCTCACACAATTTCTTGTAGACTGAGGAGAGATATGCCTCGGTAGTTGATGCACTTAAGAGGCTTACGCTCGTCTGATTTAATCTTAGAAATGAGTTGGTGTATGGTCTCTATCAAGTCATCTCTAGCTGCTAAAACTATTTCATTCGGTTAAGGGGTTAGGTGGGTTTCAAAATTTTAAAAATGTTTTTTTTCTTTTTTTATCTTATTAAATAGTACAATATGTCTACAATATTCTCCCAAAATTTTAAATCGATCAGAATGAAATTCTTAGAGATAGACCCTTCGGAAGTTCCGCTCATTATGCCAAGTCAGCCTGGCGCGTCGCACTTCAATCGTTTTTTTCTTGAAACTCTGTTTTCGAAATCGATAGTCATGATTTCTCAAAAAGTTATAAACCGATCTTGTTGAAATTCTACACACTTCTTCAAAATAGCATTATCTAAAACCTCAATGAAGGATTCTTATTTTTTTTTTATCACAACTTATTTTATGAGGACATATGTAGTGAAAATTTTATCAAAAAATGGGTTTTTTTGTTCAGAACTCCACCAAAAATTCTAATTTCAAGATTTTGTTTTTTTCCTTAATTCAAGTTTAATATATCTACTAACAGAAAAAAATTGGTTTTTCAATTTCAAATGAACCAGTCATGAGTTATCCTGACTACGCCGGGAGAACTTTTTTTTTCAAGGTCAAGGAAAATGAGGTCCCAATGACTGAATTTTCCAAACTTTTTAACAAAAATTTCACAAAGTACTTTTTAAATATGTATCATTGATATGGTAAATTGTTTGAATGAAATATTTCATTCGATATATCATCATATTATAATCAGTAAAAATACGCTTTTTTTGAGCCCTCGAAACCCACCTAACCCCTTAACCATTACTTCAAACAGGATTTTTGGATTTGAGTTTGGATATTGCTATCTGCCTTAGTTCAGTCTCCATTTTTGTCTTTGTCCTGATTCTTGCCTCAAATCATTTTCTGGTCATTTCCGCAATAACCGCAAGTCAGGCTAACTCAATCAACATCCGACTGCAAGGGCAATGCTGGCAATGGTAATGCTAACACAATCTATTCAAAGGGGACTTGTGCTTCCCATGGAGTGCTGCGTTCCATGGAATACTGCTTTGTATTCAAGAAACCACATCGTATCCTCAGATGACAAGTGGTTGGAGAATATAACACTAATTGAAATTCAAGATGACACTGCAAAACCCCATCAATGTGAATGTCACCGACAAATTGACATTTAATCGGATATAATTTCGCCAAGAGAAAACCGCACAAAAAAAATGAGAGACACACTTCTTAAAGCCCTAATCCCGAAGCGGCTTTAAAGATTTGTTGAGCATATTCAAACCCATCACAGATACCAAGACGCAAAATTCAATGTTGTATCCTTGAAAATTGTATACACACGCACACACTCGTCCCGTGTTTCCATGTGGCAACACAAGTTGGCAAACCATTTTCTCCATTTCGAAAGAAATGGTTTCTCTGGGTTGCACAGCATTTCCGAAACCATCGCTACACCACGTGAAAGTGTGGTATTTTAACCTTCGCCACAAGTCGATGTATCCGATTTCATCATTTGAATATAGAAATCGGATGGAGGAAAGGATCGTCGGATTTGAATTTTCTTTTGTGTGCCTGATTTTGGCTTTGACTTGTGGCGGATGGACGGTATGGATAGTTTTGTGGCAGCTTGAGAGGGATACGAATATGATTTTGGGTTTTTTGTCCTCGAACAACGCGGATGTGAATCGAGATGGTGAATGGGGTTCTTTTTTTCAGTTGAAAGGATTTTTGACAGGTTTCAGTATTGTATTTTGCCTTTAGAAAGGACTAGCATCCGTTTGAATTAAGTTTAAGCGGAGTATGGAGTAATCACGACTGAATGGAAATATTCTGGCGAAATAATATTTTTTTTTGCGATGACGTACGTGGAGAAAGGGGATTATTTTCACTGAAGTAAGCATCAACGTCAATAGAACCTCAGAGGTAAAAGACAAAATACCATTAATGCATCCATAGAAGCAAAAAGGGAATACTTTTCGTAAAAGCTTCTTCTTTTTTATTGAGAAAACGTATTTTTAGGTGAAATTCTCTTCTTCTGCCTTTACTGGATTTAACACTAAAGAGTAATGCCACCTTCGATAGTATAAATTAAAAACCAACCGAAAAAAGCAGTCCTAAGATGCTGACAAAAGCAACATGTGTTAGGTAGCTAGGTAGGTAGGTAGGTGGGGTGGCTTCGCACAGACACACGTAGGCCAAGAAGGCCATTTGTGGTACCACATGGATCTATACCCTGAACCGCGCCACTTTATTGAAACCATTTGGAGCTCTTGATGAAGCTGAGGATAATTTTGACATCAGTATGTCATAGTTCGCCCAAGTTGTCAAAGTGATAGGCTCCTAGATAGAGCTTTCTTCTTTGGGATAGGGCAGAGGAAATGGAGGATCGTTTTCTTCTCCTCTTCGTCTCTGCAGCTCCTGCAAAAGTTATTTGAGAGAGGCAAATGACGATGCTAATGAGCGACCTATTAAGCAAAATCAAACTTTTAGATCAAGTGAGATTTAGCATAGGCCAGATCTCTCTGGTCTGGTGGTCGCCGTGGCTCAGTGGTTAGTGCGTGACTGCTGACCGAGCGGCGTGAGTTCAAGCCTCATGAAAGAGCTTCTCAATTCTCCGTTCGGAGTCGGCAATACATTTTAGGTCCCTTTCATTCGTGCGAAAAATGTAACGTGCACAATATGAATTGTTGCAAGAAGCTATTTATTTTTTTTTAGATCTCTCTGGAGGTACGGCACGTGGTACCATCCAGCGAGTGGAATACCGAGATTCCTTCTTTCCGGAAAAAATGTCTAGAGTAGTACTACGTTTGGCGAGTTTGTCGGTCTTGCAGTTCCCTGAAATGTCCATATGACCGGGTACCCAGCATAGATGAGTGTGAAGTTCTGCCATCTCCATGAGAGATGAGAGACAGACTGAAGTAGCCTTTGATGTACATGTTACCGATTCCAGGGATTTTATAGCAGCCTGGCTATCGGTAAAGATTTTGATGTCCCTGAAGGATATCACATTTTGCTTAAGCCAGGATAAGGCTTCGTTGATCGCCATGATTTCCGCCTGAAAAACGCTACAATGGTCCGGTAGACGCAAGGAGATGCTCAGGTTAAGTATTTCAGAGAAAATACCTACCTCGGTTTTGGAACAGTCGGTGTAGAGATGAACAGAATGGTCGCGTCTTGTGTCACCACTCTCCCACTGGGCAAAGCCAGTCAGGAACACTGGGCAAAGCGAATTTAAATTTGCGAAGCAGGGGATATCGCGCGGTAGCAGAATACCGATTTTATACCATCAAGTCCTACGGAATTGTTGGCTTCAAGTACTTTGATCGCTGTAGTTATCTCCCTTTGTAGTACGCCTAGTTCCATTGCTGGAGCTCGTGCGCATTCGATGGTAGCACAGAATTGTCACGGCCTTTTACCATTAGTAACTGCTTGCTGCCTATTCTGCTTCAGTGGCTAAACTGCACTTCTCTCATCTTCGTGCGATATAAGACCTATAACTTCTTCGTGCTGGAGTTGGTGCGATGTGAGCTATCATCTATTTTCCTGCATCGGTGTCTTCCGAGAGCCTTGCCTGTCATCAAACGCCAAATATGAAAACAATTTTCCAAGAGCAACCTCATCCGCTTTTGACAGAGTCCATGACTCTGCGCCGTAGAGTAGGACTGGAACAGGACCTTAGTCATTCGAGAGCGGGCTTTGCGACTCAATTGCCTTCTTAGCCCAAAGAATCAGCGATTGTGAGTTATTCGTCGATTGATCTCAGCGCTGGTGTCATTGTCTGAATTTATAACGAAGCCTAGGTAGACAAAGTCCTTACCTAGCTCAAAGTTATAGCTGTCCGAGACGTCGGTGTTGGGTGTCCTTTCTTGTTGCAAGCATATTCTTCGTCTTGCCCTCATTAACCGCAAAACCTATCTTCGCCGTCTCCGTCTCAATACTCATGAACGCATCAGTGACATCACGCTGCGTTCTTCCAATTATGTCAACATCGTCGGCGTATCCGAGTAATTGGACGGACTTTTGAAAGATTGTGCATCTGGTGTTGGTGCGTGAGTTTTGCACAACTCTTTCAAGAACGATGTTGAAGAAGTCGCATGACAGCGCGTCGCCTTGGCTGAATCCTTTTTTGACATCAAAGGTCTCGGTGAGGTCTTGACCGACTTTGATGGAGCAGTGTGTATTCTCCATCGTCATCCTGTACAAACGGAAGAGTTTGGCAGAAATGCCAAAAACGTCTCTATAGAATCTGTCATAGGCGGCCTTAAAATCGATGGAAAGATAGTGGGTATCAACCTGAAGTTCCTGGGTTTTCTCCAAGATCTTCCGCAGTGTGAATATTTGGTCGATGGTGGACTTTTCTAGCATAAAGACACACTGATATGGACCGATCAGATTATCAACGAACAGCTTCAAGCGCTTACAGAACACAGCAGATAAGATCTTGGAAGCGATATTAGGAAGACTGATGCCTCTGTAGTTGACGCAGATCTCCTTTCTTGAGGTTCGGACAAACGATGCTGAGGCTCCATTCACCGGGCATACCTTCCTCCGACCATATTTTACAGATGAGTTCGATTATGATCCTTACCAAGTCATCGCCTGCCGCTTTGAACAGCTCGGCTATACCTAGGCGTTCGTATATTCGCATGGGATCGTCGAACTGCAACAGTACACTGTTGCAATATATCGTAACCTCACGCTGTTTCCATCCTGGCTCCTCGTCTATATCAGAGGTCCATAAGAAAAAGCCTCCTTAAATGGGGGCAAAACTATCAATTTGATTGAAGGTTGCTTGCCTGCCAGTTGATACCCAGATAACTTTATAGCAGGTCTTGTCCTCAAACGTATCGCAGCCGAGTCTACATATAATCGAAATTTCTCTGAGAGATCATTGTGGCGGGTCACATTGTGACTAATGCAAGTACTCAACCAAATTTGGTTTGGTATGAATGTCCCAACCATTAGGCTTAACTGCACATAAAATCTCCGAAAGTTTGAAGCCTTTTACACAACCCTATCCTCCTTTTACTACTTTTACATAATTTGCAGGTTAAATTTCATCAGCATTCCACTTACTCCAGCACCTACCCACTCAAATTATTTTCAGTCGAACAAACATCGAATAAAGTCAAATTCTACAGGGGAATTATTTTTCCGGTACAATAAACTGTGTTTCTATTAAATTTGATTTTTGTTGCATTTTTGTGAAACATGTGTGGGTGTATATGCACTTCACATCTTCAGGAGGTGCCACTTTGAACCAGTTTTCAATATCTCACATGTGAGTGTGTTCTCTCAAATTGGAAATAGAGTCAATTTGTATGGGATGCAGGTGGAGATTTGTTCAATCTGAGTAGAAAAAAATGCATTGCTTTCTCTTAAGGATACAGTGAGCATGAAATATGCATATCCTTGACGTCCTTTGTGTTGTTCTCATGACTGTTACACTGACTGAAATCAAAATTTTAATTTCGCCCTTTTGCGAGGTTACATATATTGCCCCCTGTCCGGGAAATTTCATTCTGAACTATGGCTGATACTGTGTCTTCTGGCAAAAGAAGTACCGCGACAAATCGTAAAATTCATTTTTTATCGTTGGCTTGGACTACGACCGAGGTCCTTTTTACTGAAAGTAAAAGTAGTGAAACACAGTCTAGTTCAAAATGTCATAAGAAAAAGCTAATCAAAACAAATTCATCCAGATAGGATCAAGAACGAACCAAGCAAGATCTCAAGACAACAAGGTTTAACAGACAACTTTCGTGGAGGTCATAGCAACTCAATTCCGTTTCCAAAAAGACAGCTTAGCCACAAGAACTATCTAAAACATAATTTCCACCAATCAACACACAACACTCATCAACACAATCCACACCACCAACCATCATCACCTCACAAGATCCCACCCTTGCTTCCTCATTTCAAAACAAGCAAATACGCCCTTAAAACTTGAATCTGTTTTCTTTACCTCATTCCAGACGAACATCTCTTGCCACTAGGAGAGATAATTACTAGCAACACTGTGTACAACATTAAGAGACTCATCCCAATGCCGCAACAAAGTCGTTAGCACTTAACACACCAACCCTAGTGAAACAAACAAAAAAAATGGGAACGGACATCTTGAATGTAACAACGGAGCTGTATCCCATCGCACCGACTGACACCCTTATCACCAACGGCAATGGTTGCACCATACCCATTCTCGTGCTCTACCCCAGCCACATCGGAATTCACCTGGCAGTACCCGAATGGGAGGCCATTCTCACCGCACTTATTCTTTCAATTATCATTGTCCTTACCATTGTCGGCAATATCCTTGTGATTCTGAGCGTATTCACGTACAAACCCCTGCGAATAGTGCAGAATTTTTTCATTGTTTCCCTCGCCGTGGCGGACCTGACCGTGGCACTTCTCGTCCTCCCCTTCAACGTGGCCTACTCAATCCTGGGTAGATGGGAATTCGGCATACATCTGTGTAAAATGTGGCTCACCTGCGATGTTCTCTGCTGCACGTCATCCATCCTCAATTTGTGTGCCATTGCACTGGACAGGTACTGGGCGATTACCGACCCCATTAACTACGCACAAAAGCGGACCGTAGGTCGGGTTCTCCTGCTCATAGCCGGTGTTTGGATCCTATCACTAATTATAAGTTCACCGCCGCTAGTCGGCTGGAATGACTGGCCCGAGGAATTCACCAGCGCCACA
Organism: Matsumyia berberina; assembly: GCA_917880715.2. NCBI lineage: Eukaryota > Metazoa > Arthropoda > Insecta > Diptera > Syrphidae > Matsumyia > Matsumyia berberina. The sequence continues at coordinate 54,790,788 of OU862870.1, forward strand.
CCGTGCGAACTCACTTCGAATCGCGGCTACGTGATATACTCATCGCTCGGGTCATTCTACATCCCGCTGGCCATCATGACCATTGTCTACATCGAAATTTACATCGCCACGAAGCGGCGGTTACGGGAACGTGCCCGGGCATCCAAAATAAACACGATTGTTACAATGAAGGGTGCCACACCTGGCTGTGGCACTGGTAATGCTGGTGCGACAGCTGGAAACAATTCTGTCAATCGCATCGACAAGGACTTGACCTCAGTACAGCAGGACCAAGAATCCATTAGCAGTGAGACAAATGTCAACGAAACACACCATAATCCCACGGATCATGTTGTCGTCAATCCCAATGCCCATCAAGACAATTCGAACGCCCACAACAACACGGAGAAACCGGCGAAAAAGTCCCGTCGTCCGAAAATCAAAGATTCCATCAAACATGGAAAAAATCGCAAAATCATCCAGGAACGACTCCTACCACCGCCCGAGAATAACCACCAACTTAGCCTCCGCAACGAGATCTCGAATGTTAGTGATAATCCGGAGAACTCCTCCGAGTCCGGTCCGAATGCAAATAACAGCGGATCAACAGTTAATACCGAAAAACTGGAAAAGAGCGTCCTCGTCGAGAGCTCCAAAACTAAAATCCCCCCCAAGAGACCAACGGGCGTGTATCAATTCATCGAGGAGAAGCAAAAGATTTCCCTCTCAAAGGAGCGACGGGCCGCTCGTACCCTCGGCATCATCATGGGCGTATTCGTAATCTGCTGGCTGCCCTTCTTCCTAATGTACGTCATTTTGCCATTCTGTGAGTCTTGCTGTCCCACAGATAAGTTCAAAAACTTCATCACATGGCTGGGCTACATCAACTCCGGACTCAACCCCGTCATCTACACCATATTCAATCTGGATTACAGGAGAGCCTTCAAACGACTACTGGGCATACGAAGTTAAAGCAAATCCCCCAAAGGATACTCTCTCCCGCCATGATATTACCCCCAAAAAAGACCCGACTTCGAATTGTGCACACCACCACAGCAGAGATGAGAAAATGTTTGTGGAAAATAAAAAAAAATTGTTAACTATACTAGATTCGTTGAATAGTGTTGTTTCTCTTTTTCTACCAAATTTTTTGGAGCTACACGCGTTTTTCCAAGCGGACAACATACTCTAGCTATTTATAACGTGTTTTACTTTGAAGTTGAACCTCATGCTACACACAAAAAAAAATAAAGAAATACATAGTTCTTAAGTAGACAATTAATATTTGTTACCTTAAATATTTTGAAAAAAAAAAAAAAACAAATCCACAGGAGATAGACTTATCGTGAAACCTATTAAATTGTAAATTACGTGTTAAACTTTAAACTTAAGAATAAACCTAAAAGTTAATAAATAAAAAAAAACAAAAACCAGTTTTCATTAAAATCAAAATGTGATAAAATTAAAAATTAATGTGTAAATAGTACCTAAGCCACAGGATCCAAGATTAAAAATAAACAAAAAATTAATATAATCGTAAAACAAGTTTAAGTTTGATTACTGTAGTTTTGTTTTTGTTTTTGTTTTGCGTGTTTGACAGAACCCCGATCTCCATTTGAAAGTTTTGCGATACACCCTACTTTTGAATAGAAATAAACCCTTCCACAGGCCTCGGCGAGACTCTTTCCACAGACTAAATACTTTGTCGAAACCTATTTTTTTTTAAGAAACCTGCCCTTATGGCTGACACTGTGGCTTAAAAAGATCTTTTGTATCATCGGTATGCATAACTAGCCTACCTTCCTTATGAAGGTGGGTACGAGTATGTCATTAATAGCCGAATTCCTAAACTCCGCTAACGAAAAGAATTTCCTATAGAAGATCCGTCTTCGTAGCCAGTGTAGTCCCAGAACCGACACTTTGTATCTGAACAAAGGTTTAGTTTGTTGAGATGGTATCTCAGGCCGCAACGGCCAGTTTTTCCTGTCAAGGCTTAGAATTTCCTTGTAGGGAAAGGGCTTTATAAGTTGCTTGTATTGCCTAAGCCCGTGAACATTTTCCCAGTGGGCTGGTTTTCCCAGTTGTTTAATAAAACCTTGATGGCCCTAGCCAGCTCATCCCCAGTTTCATTCCCTATAATGCCCTGATGGCCGGGCAAACAACTAAGTTTGGCCTTATTGCGCCTGGCAAGTGCTTGTATGGTGTTGGTCGTAGCAGCACTTGACTGACCCAGATTCCATAAAGTGTGATGTTAGTGCATTAAGCGCTGCCTGACTATCTCAGTAGATATAAATTTTGGAGTCCGTAATACCTTTTTCAAGGTTTATCCTGGCACAGATCTCATTAGCGTGGATTTCAGCCTGGAAGTCATACCCATCGGTACCGAGACTTTAGTGTTAGGTCCAAGGACCAAAGCACCACCTCCGGATTCCATTTTTGATCCGTCGGTGAACCATACCAGACTTCCCGGGTCCGATTAGGATTCTCCATTAGACACTTCGTCACAGTTTAATATTACTTTTTCAAATAACCTTCCGAATCAGTGTTCCCTGGCAGAACATGTCCGTACTTGGATTTGAGTGAAGTATTTTCAGTGACCCAAAAGATTACCTGATTTATACTTGTGTTCTAGCTGCAACTCTAAAGCACAACGGGCAGCGATCTTCCTAATGGAGATATGCAAAGATGAGAGCTTAAGTCGTGTAGCAGGTGCGCAAAATACCAAGACAGTCAATTCTCTGTAGCTTCTCAAACTTCGTTATTGTCGTAGGTTCAAGAACTTTCGGTCACCAAACTTTCGCTGCATATGTTACCCTGTGTATCATTTTGGGACTACTTAAGCCCCAAATTCTGCCGTATAAGACCCTCCTAACTCATCATAATTTTCCAAATGGACCGCTTATCCACTATGAGGGTCGCGGGTGCTTAAGTGGACTCTCCACATCTCTTGATATTCCAGCACCAACTCTAAATCATCCGGGTATAGATAAGATTTCGGACTTGGTCCAGCCATCTCATCCTGGGCCTACCCAGGGGAAGCCTACCTGATGTCACGGATTCCATTGCACGTCTTGGAACATGCGACATGCGTTTAACGTGTCCAAACCGTCGAAGTATGGACCCCTTCGTTCGAAGAAGTAGCAGCTCAACATTGAGTGCCTTGCATATTCTGGTGTTCCTTACTCGATCTCGACGAGTTACTCTAGCAATACAACAAAGAAATCTCGTTTCGGCAGCTTGTATCCGCGATCTTATTCTTTCGGTAATGACCCTACTTACTTAAATGTATAAACGTGATTCAACCTTCTCCAGCTCATTCGCATTGACCTCGATTGCAGCTTAAGTATTCTGCTTGGTGATTGCACTCTTCTGCCTAAGAGGTTTGGCGTGACGTACTTTACAACACCGTACTCGAACTCTTCCTATGCCACTGCGAGAATGCGAGAGAAAACTTTGGGGCCCTTGTAGATACCAGGCCAGACCAGTAGCATCCTGGTTGCTATGCCACTGCGAAAATACGAGGGAAAACTTTGGGGACCATGTGGATACGAAGCCAGACCGGTCGCATACTGGATTCCTCGAAGAAAAATTCTCCACATCACACTAGTGTCAATTGTTTCCAATTTCTCTTGGAGCCGTCCCAATTCCGCTCTTCTATGCACCTGCCTAGAGACGACATGATTAGGAAATACCGATTCTGACGAAGATTTACGCTCGCCCATTCCAATGTAGATACTCGAATGTGTCAGAGCCATTGGATTGGAGATAAGACTCTAAATCAATCATCCATCAGAACTCCCAGGAAAGGGAGACACATTAGATGGATCTTGGTCGAAGTGTTACTTACACCCCTGGAACACAATCCACGATCTAGATTCGTCCCATTGTATGTCTCAAACCTGCTAAGAACACAGCAGGCCCCAGGAAAGAGCTCCCCACTCACCTTCTCATATCATTCGACCACCATATGTATAAACTCCTTAAAGCGTGTCTAATCCACTGCCACTTCCTTCGCCGTATTGTGGTGTCTATTGGCTCCTGACCACCTTCTCGTATAAGATGCGATCCGGTCAGAAGATCCAAAGTATTTACGAAAGTTTACAATTTAGGAGTGGCACCAGTGGCCTCTTTCCAATCAATTCACCCGTAAAAATTACCGCCTTTAAGCTGGAGCTTAGTTTTAGTGCAGGAAACAATAATACACTAATCCGTATCCTTTGAGAAATTTCCATGGTGCCAAGTGTTTTGTTTGGCAACCCTGTGCTTACCACGACTGTCCTATGAAAAGGTATTTCCCAGGATATTTTCCTTCCTGTCATCTATCTAAAGAAGTTACAGGACTTCCTGAATACTTTTGGAGGAAAGAAACAACTCTGGTCAAGGGAATTCTGAAAGAGTAGCAGATGTGTAGAAAGCTGTTCCACATCCAACCCTATCAAATTTGCAATTTGTTCAAAACCCTTCCTTGCGACACATATTGTAGCCAAAAAATGAACAGAAAAGTTTGACATCTTTCGGCCAAATCATTTCCTCAACAAAAGTGCTGTTAAAAGGAAATCAATTCGTTCGGCCACAGGATGAAAAAATATTAACACATTCCAGTCGTGAAAAGGATGCGATTGGGCTCCCATGACTGTCCCGTACTGACCACTTGACCAACGTGCTCTGGGATGAGGGATTATTTATTCATGCCGTCCATGATGGATGATTATTTTGACATTTAACATGGACAAATTTTTATGATGACATAAAACTGTAAGGGGCATCACTCTGATCTAGGGATTTGTGTCAAGGCCTCTGTGGCTGTGTGCGGGTCTGTGTTTCGAGCTTATTTAGGGTTAATTACGGCAAAGAAATGGCACGGTGAATAAAAACTCTTTCCCTGTTTCAATTTATTTTACATTAACTCTTACTCGTGGCACCTTTAATGGAAAAACTTCGCCAACCATGGAAAGAGCTCTGTGGAATTAATTTGTTACTCCACACACCCACACACGGAGAGAGAGGAACGTACTGCTGCAACTTCAGCTTAAAAGTTGACACGCCTCACGTGCAAGGACATGGCAGAAAATTATCTGCGTTGACATGTCGTCGGTCCTCTCATAAACGCAAAATGAACGAAGCAAGGATGTGCTGTATCGTGAATATTAATTTTAAATGTTTATTACAGCAAGAACGTGGAAAGTGCTAGACAAAAAGGATAAACTGCCTTCTGCCCTCCACATTTTGCAACGAAAATCCCCTCGTCGTAGGAGTTTACATGCGGGAATATTGTGTCATAATCAGCGAGGCAGGATCTTTTTTTCCTGTTTTTTTTTTTCGTCTGCAAAGAGCTTGACGTAACGCATTTTGTAATTAGGATTATAAAAGGAGCGAAACGAAATTGTTACTGTTTAAGTCAGGATAAGAAAAAAGGAGCACCGCACGGGGAAGTTTATGCGTCATTACTTGGAGTAAAATTTTTGTGTCAAAGTCCATTTTACAGAAGGTTGTTTTTAAGGTAAAACAGATGGGTACCCTACTTAGGCAAACCACAAATTAGACCCAATGTGACTATTATAACTGAGATAAGGATATGTATGCAGGGATGTATTTCCAACCAAGTTTTACGTAGACATTACAACTTATCGAAGAAATGACTATTCTAACGCTAAGCGAAAATCTGTCAAAGATTCCTTTTCATTTCCATAATTTAGGCAGTGTCATAGTATCTAATGAGAAGACGCCATACATACGCCGCTATTCGCAGTTCAACTCGATAGATAGCGTCGACAATTCCAATCATCAATTGTTCTCCTAAATCTTCGAATCTAGTCCGGAAGGACTGGCAACTTGCTCACGAGTCTAACGTTTGACATTGGATTCGATACCTGAATTCCTTATAGAGTTGAATGGACAAATGGCATAGCGATGAGGAAAGCTACCATCGTCTACCAACTATCAATCGCTTATTTGGGGTCCGAAAAGACAGCAGTGTGAACAAAATGCTCTTCACTTTGGTCTCTGTCGGGCCTGTTGTATCCTCCTGTATTTATGACAGATCTGTAGGAATACACAAGCTTTTGAGATGTGTGTTGGTAAGGTTATACGGAAATCTAATCGAATGAACTCCAGTAAGTGTGTAATAGGAAGAATCTTCCAGTTTTCTCAATGGAGGCCAGGATGTCCACAATTCAAGTCTTACATTCACAGACCTGCTTTTCCATTCTCGCCAAGCCTGAGAATAAGCTCAAGAAGGACATATTCTCCTTTCTCTCAGTTTTTACCAATCACTGAGTCAGTAAGCCCCAGTTTCCATGTGTTTGTTGGGGTTAATATGTCATTATCAGCCTCAGTTGGTCTCTGCTTAAATCTAGAGCCTCTTCAGTTAAGGAAGTTATTTGGTTGTAGTGTAACTTTAAGAGTTTTGCTCTGTTCTTTTGAAAATCCCTTTTCTACCTCTCGTTGGTACCTGTGTTAACTTTTCGCATTGCAAGTTTCACCACTCTCTACCGATACATAGAAAATGTCCTCCCCTTTCGATAGGGAGATGGGCAATGAGTGCTACATCTACCGCACATTCCTCCTAAACACTGGCAACTGTCAGAATCCTTCCCTGCTCAATTGACAAGATAAGATTGATAAGATTGGGTCGGATAAGACAACGCTCAACCCCATACAGATATCATAGTCCGAGCAAAGCATGAGTAACCTCAGATGTCCTAGCATCAATTTTGCCATTAGCACCCATTCGGAGAAATCTACTTTCTGTACTTATAAGCTGCAGGGATGAAGAGCAAATCGAATACATCACTTGCTCTGTGAATGTCACATTCTAGTGAATGCAGCTTTCTGAAGTTCATATCTCATTTTAAGTGACTTTAAATTTACGGTACCCTTCTTCTCTTTTCGGCTTCCCACAGTTAAAAAGTTTAAGTAGCAGTGGACCTAACTGGTGTTCTATGTGAGTCGATGTTGATAAGGACCAATTTTTTTGTAAATTGTTACGAATGACAGCTATTAATCAAATAAATTCGACAGATTATACATACATTACCCTATGGTTTGTAAAATGTATGACTGTGGTCACTTCCAACTCCCAACACTCTCTGAAATAATTTTGCAAAAATCTCTTGTGAATAATAAATGTCACAGCCAGTTGCTGACCATAAAATCCAATCAATTGGACAAAATATAACCGAAACTTCTAATAAGTTGTGAAATTAAATCGCACTCGCCATCGCACGTGCTCACATTTCATTAAATTTATTCCCAACGAAGCCAAGTCCGGTGGGCCCTCGAAGGGCTGTCAAAAACTTTCCAAAAACACATGTAATATGTATATCCACGCGTACATGTTCCCAACCAATTCACCGCCAAAGGACACAATTTAACACAATTTCAATTAACGAAACAAACGATCCTTGTAGCAATTCCCCAACTAAGATTGGGTTCTCATAACTTTTAGGTAAATTTCACACAAAAAGTGTCCAAGACTTTCACTGACAGCAGCCACATCCACGTTACACCAAAAGGATTCTACAGTCGCCCGTTGGGACAACTAAATGAGCACAAGTTTCCTTAATCGAATTCCATCCGAGAGCGTACAAGATAGCTCTCTAGCCACAAAAAAGAGACCATTTCACTGCAGGCAAGTGTTAACCGGGTGAACCTTTCATTTCTTCTAACTGTACACATACACACTCTCTATCTAAGGATCTAGGATATTGCAGTGAATTAGTGTGGTAGAAACTTCAAATGCAATAAAAATAAGTTTTTTATTCTCTAGAGACTGAGCAGCAGCAACAGTAGCAGGACCGAAAACTTCGACTTTTTCAAGGAGCAGTTCCGTTTTTTTTGGTTCTCACCTCCTTACCGGTCGTATTTCTTACCGTTAAGTTCATTACCATCTGCTGGGTGTGTTCGTAAAGTGCACAAGTTTTGTAAAAGATATTTCAGCAACATGTTCGCGTGCAAAATTAACCCGAACAACGTGATGTGCATCTCAAGAGATTGAGAGAAAGAACCGAAACAAAATGATGATGAAGCCCCTGTTATAGGGAGAGAGAGACACACAGAAGAGTACGAATATGAACTCAGGTTTCCCAATGGTGGTAGTCATCAACGTTCGTCTATGCCGTCTATCTTCATCGGTTTCAACTTCTTTAGACTAAAAATTTCATTAAAACAAAGTGATTTACGGCGCACCGAGAAGAACTCAACAACTAGTTGGGCTTCTGATAGTGGCAGGAGGTTGGACGAAATGGGTCCGGTGGTTTTGGTTTGGCTGTGTTACAGGTCTCTGGTAATGCACTTGACCTATATTCACTTTTCCCCATTCTATGGCTGGTGGACAAATTACAAAGGTGCGAATGTTCCGGGATTGACTAAAGGAAATTTTATTAGATCCTTGTTTGTGTATTGAAAGTCCTTTGAAGCGAGTAGGAGTTGTTGCAGTTTAATTTGGGTCGTGGCAAGATGAAAGCCAAGATGGGACTATTTGTATTAGAAAATTCATTTCCTGTCGCAGAAAACGTGTTTCTGGAAAAGTATCTTCTTCTGCACCCATAGCCGGACTCTTTGAGATATTTCAAAGAGTCTTTGACAATGATAGGAAGCCCGAAGTGTATTTTTATACGAATAAGTTCGTAAAGAACGATAAGTTCTAAAGAGACTGAAAGTTATTGCAAAGGAAAGACAATGTCATTCCCATGTCCACCACCAACAAAACATCGTAGCCTTATTTCTGAAAGTTGCTACACCTGCGAAAATCCTGCGAGCATTGAGCACCTTATGTTGATTTTCTTTCTTCCTATTTTACATTTATGCGGCAGTATTCTCTGTAAAATATACACAGGCTCTCAAATTATCTACCAATTTGATTTGATATCAGGGTTCATCCAATAATTTGGGTCGGCTAAAGTGATGGCAAATCAGCACCATTATGAATTTTCTCAAAGAACACTGCACTGTAGAGCTACTTTCCAGAAGACTAGGTTTCTTGTCGAATGATCTTTGCGGAAGGGACAAGACTATCTTCGAATCACTTTCCATAAGAATCACTTGTCCAAAAGAAGACTGCTGCATTTGGGGAACCCATTTTTGGTTCTTACTTACTTAGGTGCCGCTACAGTTCGGGGTGAACCTGGACCTCAACCAACAAGACTCTCCAGTTGACCCGGTCCTTAGCTAACTGCTTCCAGTTGCGCACTCCAAGTTGGTTGAGGTCCCCTTCCAAATGTGAGCACCACCTTAGGCGAGGTCTTCCTCTACTGTGTTGTCCCTCCGGGTAAGACTCGAAGACTCTACGAGCCGGAGCATTTGTTTCCAATCGTTCTACCTGCCCCAGGCATCTGAGCGGAAGGGTACCTATCTTCTTGACTAGAGCCCTGTCGCTGTACAACTCGTAAAGTTCATCGTTGAATCTTCTCCTCCAGAACCCGTCAACAGAAACGGGACCGAATATCTTACGAAGAATCTTTCTCTCCAAGCAACTAAGGATATCTTCATCCGCTTTCGATATAGTCCATGCCGTAGCGTCATAAAGCAGGACTGGGGTGATCAAGGTCTTATATAGAGTTTCCTTAGTTTTTCGGGATAGGGCCTTACTGCTCAATTGCCTTCTTAGCCCAAAGAAGCTGCGATTGGCAAGAGTTATTCTTCGTTTGATCTCAGCGCTGATGTTGTTATCGGTTGTGATAGCGGAGCCGAGATAAACGACGTCCCTTACGTGACGTTCTGTCGGATTCGTCGAGGTTGGGTATCCCTTCTTGATGACAGCATATACTTGGTCTTGCCCTCATTGACCGCTAAACTCATCTTCGCCTCCTCCGTCTCAATACTCGCGAAAGCGCGAGTGACATCACGCTGCGTTCTTCCGATTATGTCGATATCGTCGGCGTATACGACTAATTGGACAGACTTTTGAAAAATTGTGGCTCTTGTGTTGGCACGTGAGTTTGGCACAGCTCTTTCAAGCATGATGTCAAAGAAGTCGCATGACAGCACGTCGCCTATCTAGTCTTGATCGACCATGATGGAGCAGCGTGCATTCTTTATTGTCATCCTGCATATACGGACAAGTTTGGCAGGGATGTCAAAACTAGACATGGCTCTGTAAGCTCGCCTCTATAAATGCTGTCATAGGCGGCCTTGAAATCGATGATGAGGTGGTGGGTATCGATTTGGACTTCTTGGGCTTTGAAAATTTGATCGATTGTGGACATTCCTGGCCTAAAACCGCACTGATAGGAACCGATCACGTTGTTGAAGAAGGGTTTTAGGCGTTCACACAATATGGCAGATATGATCTTATATGCGACATTTAAGAGACTAATTCCTCGGTAATTGGCGCAGTTGGGGGGGTTTCCTTTCTTGTGGATCGGGGAAACGATGCTGAGATTCCATTCATCAGGCATACATTCGTTGAAATGAATTGAAATGAGTGTTTTGATAAGCTCGGAAATATTGTGAATTATCCTCCACTTTGCAAAAAGCTGCAGCTGGTCCAATTTCCGGACCCCTGAATTATTTCTAGATTAATGGTAGATCCACGTTTTAAAGGAAATATCAGGAAAAGGATTGGAGATACAATACCTTTTTTACAGCCCAAGAACAACCTGGTGGAGGGGAAATGATACTCCACGACCGCGACCTAACCATGCCTACTTGTTAAACTTCACACCTTCTTTGGCTTTGTGAAACAGAAAATTCAATAGACCACCCTGCGGTTTCTCTGAATTTTTCATTTACCTACTTAACGACCTCAATTTCCTTAAATTATTTTTTTTTCAACTGGAAGGACTCTCAATCTAACAAACCAACACTTGGTTACCAACCCAACATGGTCCCCTTTAATTGTTTCGGGCACGAAGCAACTTCATTAACAACTTTCCTCAGACGAAATAAGAAAAAAAGAAAACACAAGATTTAACCCCACGCACAAACTATACAACGTTCATCCTTAATCTCACTCGACCTTCAAGGACGTTAAAAACAATTTTTGAGAGGTAAATTGTAATTGCTTAGTTTAATCGCAAGGATATTTCTCCCCCTTCCTAGTCAGCGTGTGTGTGCACCTAGAGTGGAAAACTATAAATGTACGCGAGGATAGGTAGGACATTTGCAATTGGATTTATGTCCTGCCGTGCATACAAATAACACACGGGATTTGGATAATAACTTAAGGGAAGCATATAGTAATTATCGTTACTCAATGTGAAAAAGCGGAAAAGTCGGCATTTCGACGATAATTGCTTTCGTTTCCCTTCACCAAATGAAGTGAGCCACACGGATATTGCGAAATAAAGCCCAGCATTCCGAGGAAGGACAACCTTATCCTGCCCCATCTCTCTCTCTCCCTCTCTTTATCCGTCTCTGTCCCCTTTCTCTCTCATTGATATCGAAGTCAAAGGTGTAATTAAAAGTTAATGATAATTGCAAGAAGAGGAATCTGTTGCTCTGGCTCGTGGTGTCGTGGAGAGGTGCTTCATTTCCTTTTGTTGAAATTAACCTAATTGTCATTCTGTGTAGGTGTGAAAGGAGGGGTAGCGTTCGCAGTAACTAATGCCACCGGAGGGATCATTCGCGTATTTTTCAAATTTTTTCTTCTTCTGTTTTTGTTTTACTTTTGAAATTTTCAAAATAGAAAACGAAGGCACTTTCTACTTAACCTGTTGCTGATGGCTGTGGGACTGGCATCCACATGGTACTATGGGCGATAAGGGGTTAGTTAATGGGATTTTGAGAATGAAATCGGCAAAAACGGGGACTCCTTGCGAGAGGTGTTTATTGCCTTGCGGCGAATAGAGAATGTGTGGGCGCAGGATTATTCCATTAATGTCACATTTGATAATGATACCAATGTGAGTTGGAGTTTGGAACACAATTTGCAAAGGTGCCGAGACGGTGTAAATTCGATAAATAGAGTGTGTAGGGGTTTTAGGCAATTTAAGACTGGGAAAGGAGCAGCTGAAACTAGGTACAATCATTAAAATTAAGTTATGAATAGAGAGGTGAAAGCTTGTCGAGAAGGATTAACTAAAAATAGCTCCAAGCAAGGAATGTGAAAGCTGCAATTAAAGGCTATGATTAATAACACAACCAACAATTTACTGGCTGACGTTGATGAACACATCCATAGACACGTAGTTTAAACCTGTTAAATAGGGAAGTCAGATTGGATCACTAGGCATAAACATGCTCCATCTTCCGTGCTTTCAGAAAGAGATCAACTTTCAATTCCATTCGTTGCAGAAGAACTCTGGCTATTGCTATAGTTGGTACCGACTATTAGAAAAGTAAGCGTTTGTTCCTCATTCGCCAAGATTAGCAAAATCCTTGATTTTTATTTAGCGATCCATTGGCTAATCACAACCTGCGAATTGGTTTGATGCTTCAGTTGATCTTCTTTCCTGACACAAGAACGTCAGAAATTCTTCATCTTTTCTTCAACTTCAAATCCTGCCTGTACTAGACATGCGCAGGTAGGTGTGAAAATCCTTCATGGATACTCTTTGGACCGTGCCATGAGTGATGTCTGACTCCATGCTCCTGCATGTCTACGTGCTAAAAAACAGCTCCTTCTTGCTCTGTCTCCTGGTTTGTCCCCTACGGCACCGCCAGTCAAGGCATTCCTTCGCAGCGGCAGGTTTGACATTTCGTCGTCTCCTTCTCAACTGCCAGGGCAAGCAGTTTGTTGGTTTCTTGCTGCTCTTTCCTCTATTCGCTGTTGCTGCATTATGCTTGTGATAACTTCACTTGCAGTCTCCCGGTCTTCGCGCGTTTCCAGCATATATGTGATTTGGCCTCTTGGAGTCAATTGGGCTCCAATTTCTATCTCTAGCATGGTTTTAGCACGCGGGTAGTTTTCGCACTCCATCAGCACATGCTCGGCGTTCAGAGGTTTCCCTTCACAGTGTTGGCAGAATGGGTCCTACACATGCTTGTACTTGCAAAGGTACTTCCGAAAGCATCCATGCCCTGATAGGAATTGCGTTAGGTGGTAGTTTACCTCTCCGTGCTTTTTACTAGTCCATTCATCAATGTTGGGGATCAGTTTATAGGTCCACTGCCCCTTCGTTGTGATGTTCCACCTATTTTGCCATTCCGCTTTCATAGCCTCCAAGGCCTTTCGTCTGCCGTCGGGCTCGGCTTCCCGCAGTGCCGTAGCCTTCTTCGCTTCTAGATCGATAGGCATGCGGCCTGAGATTACACTTATAGCATCCGCTGACACAGTTCTAAAGGCGCAGCATACCCTTAGGGATGCAATCCTATGCACCGAGTTCATCCCTCTAATGTACGACTTATGTTGCGCCTCTGACGCCCATATCGGGGCCGCACACAGGAGTATGGACTTCCTCACGGTACTAGACATCAATTATGTATGTATGTATGCATAATTCTGACAAAATAAGTTTCTCGACCGAAAAATCTCTGCATCTGACAGGAATCCTTCTAATTTCGTACGTGCAGCAAGTAGCCAGACTTCTTTATAGCAACACCAGTGATTAAGAATCCCGCCCCGGAAAAAACTTTGCTTTAAAAGTCCTGCGAAATACGTCTTGTAAAGCTACACCGAGTACTTTGTATTTCTTGACAAAGAAAAGGGAAAAAACTGCACGACTTCTCCAGAAATTATGTGTCTGTTATCCCTTTTTCCGCCAACTCATCGTGCATATCATACCCGCCAAAGGAGGACATTCGCGTGAAAACGCTTTGAGTAATTTTCTTGCCATTTCGCACGTGTGAACCTTTTCGCCTGATTATGGTGGCGACATGTACACAATAAAATTCGTGCCGAATATAATTTCCTTAAGTTACGACCATCTCATTACCTCCTCGCATATCTCTCTCTCTCTCTCTCTTTTTCTCTCCGGCTGTATATTCATTCTTCGCTTAATCCACTCAAGTCTGACCAAACGCTCCAGCACACAGTCGAATGATTTGATTTTATTTTTTCCGCACACCAGCCTCCAGCTGTTGTCATCACCATCCTTGCCATCACCATCCCGCAATCATCGTTATCATCATCATCACCATCATCGCCGACGCCATCATCCAGTCAGACACACCACACCACCGAGCAAAAAGGAGTGTTTACACACTTCTTAACTAAAAAGGAAAAAAATAGCAACGCATACCCTGCCTGAGAGGAAAGGAGCAAAGAATAATAAGAACAACAACTTCCCTGCGGGCTTAAAAGCCACATAAACGTATTTAAAAAAAAAAAAAAAACCATTAATTTCCTCTCAAGGCATCTCGAGAGCATACAACGAGGGTTGTACGTAATTAACCGGTTCAGAAGTCCTTGCCTCGAGAATGGGGTGTCAGTTAGAAATAATTTTTTCATTTCATTTGAGTTGAAATGAAGAGCCAAAGGACATAAAGGATCGAGTTAAGGAGAAAATTTAATCAAATTATACGCCATTCTGCGGCCAATTATCCATTTCTATGAACTCGAAGCCTGTCCCATTGACTCGTCAACATTGCCCCGTCATATTGACGACTAATATCCTTGAAAAGTGATCAAATTGAGTCACAAAATTGAGGGACGTAAACACAATTTAATAAAATAACACTGAAGGTAAACACACACAGAGAGAGAATGAGCAGCGGCTATGTTTTGTAGGTTAAGTGGCACGATACGGATCCTTGATGGCAGCAGATTTTTCCCCGATTATTAGGTTTGTAAAGGACGACGAACTGTTACCCAAGGTTAAATTTAACTAAGGGCGGACCGTTTTAAATTATTGGCGAGTCGTGAGAAATTTAAGACAGCCAAAGTTGGGTGCAAACATTTTCAAGAAATAAATGGCCAACACAGGATAATGAAGTAATTACGTGTAGCACTTGTACGAGTAGACTTGTGGAGGAGAAAAGATACAAGGAGTTCTACGAAAAGGTTGAAATGGCTCTTTAAGAGGGTTCTCTCAGACATTTATGTGCTGAGGGTAAGTGTGTATTTAACTGCGATAAAATTTGGAATGTAAAGATAGGGAAATGATATAGAACCACCATTTGGTGCGGAATACCACCACTTGCATAAAGAATGCCAATGGTGATGGTTATTATGATGTCTGCTACGGAAATAACGATACGCATCACAGGGTGACAATGAAGAATCGCGTCAACCTATTATTAAAGTGTCGAGTCTTCAATTGCACGACAAACAGAATTCCTATAAAGGTAGTGGCTTCTGTAGATTGAGTTTTTGAAACCTGAAATGATTTCTGGAGAATTCTGTGACTTTTGATTTGAGACGCATTTTTAGCACTCAGATCACAAGGTTGGAAGTGGAAATTTTAAAAGAATTAACCAAGGCTTTAACCACCGCTAGGCTGTCACTGTCCGCATCTAGTAATGAGTCTTCTACGCCGTTGTTCTGGCAGAACTACTCATTCTGTCAGAAGCCGCTTTTTTGTAGATACGCTCAATGTCCAGCGCGCCATTCAATTCTGCCGCTCATAGCATGATGCATCTCTGACAGAAGATGTGACCTCAAAGCAACTTTCCTCAACGTACATACATATGTATGTATGTACAATGTACATACATACATACATCTCAACCAGTCTGACTCACTTACTTAAGGTGGCGCTACAGTCCTGGATGGACGTGGGCCTCAACTAACAAGCGTCTCCAGCCAGCTCGATCTTTAACCAGCTGCCCCCAGTTTCGAACGCCAAGTTGGTTAAGGCTCCCTTCCACTTGCGTGCGCCACCTGAGTCGTGGTCTTCCTCTACTGCGCCGTCCTTCGGGTGTGGATTCGAAGATTTTGCGTGCCGGAGCATTGGTGTCCATCCGTTCTACATGACCCAGCCATCTCAGTCGTTGGATCTTCACCCTTCTGGCTAAGCCGATGTCGCTGTAGAACCCGTACAGTTCATCGTTATATCTCCTCCTCCACTCACCATATATGCAGACGGGACCGAAAATCGCCCGAACAATTTTTTTCTCGAAAAAGCTTGAGGGCTTTGCTACTCAATTGCCTTCTTAACCCAAAGAATCAGCGATTGGCAAAAGTTATTCTTTCATTTGATCTCAGCGCTGGTGTCGTCTCAACCAGTATACTTGTGCTTTTTAGTGGAAAGAATGTCGGAGTCCCTCGACTGAAGCTTCTAGCAATAGAGTAGTCTCATCTGCCCCTATGAAATCCACTCAAACTCCTCGCCAAGACCCTAATATATATATACCAGTATCAAGCTAGTAGTGAAGATTCGCTATGGAAATGGCGGAAACCTTGTTTCAGTCTTAGGAAGGCGAGCTATATTCAGATGACTTGAAACTATTAAGGACGTGACAGCATACGGGTAAAAACGTTTTGCACAGGATACGTATACATCAAGTTTTATCTGAAGAAAATTCTTGATAATTTAACCTGTAGGCTGTGACTAGAAAATGAGCAGACTGACAGAAGACATAACGTTTTCGGCTGCCAATGGATTCAAAGCAAGAAGTTTGGTCAAATGTGCCTAAGACAAAGTTAGCTTTGTGATGGAAAAACTGCGGAGGAATCCAAAAGACACCTCTGACTAAAGCGGTTTGTGGAAGAGAGACGGAAAGACACCCAATGAGGTGGTCTGCTACGACATTTCTCGTTAAATAGTACGAGTAGGATCTGAAAAGATGTGGATCTTATCCAACAAACCAAGCCTCAGTAAAGAGATGACTGTAAGATATGACGATCTTTTTCTTAAGGTCCCAGAGATGGCAAATACCAGGAAGGTTGGTCTAACAAACTTTAAGCAGTGTGCCCGGCTTCGATAATAAAAATCAACGACAGAGTCTCTTTTTTTGATTTTATGAGGAACAAAACTCAAATGGATCGGAAACTAAGAAAAAATTCCAAAATTGTTCATAAAATTTGGTCTCTGTTCTGAAGGTTATTTTGATCTTGGACATCTATCCACCGTTTTTTCAGAAATTAGAATGCATAATCAAAATTAGTAATTCTAACCTAGTGGTAGTTAAAACTCCCACAGTTCCCGCCCCAAATAAAATCAGCAGTCTAATTAAAACCGTTCGTACCCATAACTTTTCGGGCATGTGACCAACACAACGCTCGCCAAAATTGCATTTTCCAAATCCAGTTATCAGTTAGCTACCAACGTGTCGCCGTCAGACGTTCATTAAAACGTCAAAATATGAATAAGCACACCTCCACTGAATATGCATGTCCATAATTAGGCATTCAACGCATACGCGTTATGCAAATATGCCTTCTGAATTCCTGATCCCCGTGCTTCGGCAGCGATATGGCAGGAGCCAGTGTTTGTGTCAGTCCTGGCAATACAATTATCATATTTAATTTCAGGTAAAATTCAAAACAACTCTTGTGGAGAACAGTGAGCGGGCTACCTAAAGACACACGTACACCATAGACAGGCACATAAAGATAAAGGATTACACAGAATTTTGCACTCGATTTTAATTATGTAGAAGGTGGTAACGAGTGTTTTTTTGTTTTTTTTTTCCTAAAATATTCCTTTTGTCGTTCTTTGTACTTAACTTTCGTAATAACTTGTCTCGTTTAAGGGAGAAAAGGGAACCAGCGAATTCTTCTAATTAGAATTAACGAATGAAAATAATTTAACAAAAGTTTACACATTAAGGGAGCAGGTATTGAATTGCAATTCGTATAGGTTGTCATTATTAGATGGCTCTAACTTCTGACAAAATAGGTATGCAGAGCAATAAATAGAACTCGCGAAATCGAGGACACTTTTTGTGATATGTTTATGGAACTCATTAAGTGAGGCTTTATATTGTTAGCAGCCATTCACGACTTTCATATTCCGTAAAATCCATTATTTTGCGTAGACTTTAATGAGGACCTTTTAAGTAAGGCGAAGCCTTAGCTCAGATTTGGTTCCCAAAAAATAAAAATAAAATTGCTGTTTCTCCTAGCCTAGAGTCTCTATAAAACCATTGCGCCATCATGTATAGTTTTTGGCAATATGTCCCATCTCGGTATTTCTCGGTTGATCTACTCTTCTTCCATCCTGAGTTAGCAAATTTCACTGCATTGCGTAATTAGCTGTTGCTTTTTCGACCAATTCTTTGCTAGTTTCCTCATTGGATGGTTAGGTGAGGATGGTTACGGTTAGCGAGGGGAGAGAGAACTTTCTATGCCACATTCAGGCCTATATAGACCCATTGTAATGCCCATTAAGGGAAAAGTGGCCCTTGCTTCTGAGGCTACATCTAAAGGAGTCTCCCTTTGCAATTGGATTTTGAACAACTTTAAAGAATTTATGAACCTACAGTACAGATGTCCTTCATAAAAATGTCGCTTAATTCTTCTATATCCTGATGGAGTGGCAGAGGCTTGAAAATTGGCAGAGGAAGTGGGGTATGTCTTCATTGCCTTCCCAGCCTCTGCTACCTGCTACAGTCATCCTCACTTAGCCTAAGCTTTTTTATGTAATCACTCCTAGAAGGATGACAAAGATTTCCAGTGCTTCTACATCAGTTCTACATCAGCTCTATCTTCTATTCTCTTCCACAAGAGACCTATTCGCTGCCTCGTGTTTAAGCTTACACGGCGGGACTTTCACTGAGTAATCTGTTTGCCCTAGGTCTAGGGCAGATCCTTTTCTTCCCAGTTCATCAGCGTCGAGCGACCCATAAAAACCTCTTCTAAGCGAATGTCTCTTTGAGTGCACCTATCATTTTGCAGACGCAGTTAATGCCTACGAAGTTGTGAGTCTAATGTGGAAATTTGCAAATTTTAAACATCCACATAAATGGCTTCTTCCTTGATTCTCTCTCCTCGAGCGTAAAGTGAAAAGATCTCGTCCACGTATCACTTTATATCACAATTGGAATCTTTAAAACAAATGCAGTCTCTAGAACATTAGACTAGAACACTTGTTAGCTGTTACAAATGTTAAAAGTTGAGGTGTGTTTATGCATTGCGACATGTAGAGATCAACTATGCCCCCCCGAACTCGTATTAGCCGATAAGTCTCAACCTATAGCACCTCCTTCAATCCAAAAACTCTGAAAAATCGGAGTATCTGGATTGGGTCCAACGATGGGAGATCCGTTTCAGAGAAACTGTTTGCTCGCAGGTATGCTCTTCTTTTATGCTCCACAGTCCATAAGGAGGTGTGACGGAGTCTCCTCGTCATCGCTGCAGAGTCTGCAGTTTTCGTTCGCTTTTATTCCCATTTTCCTGAGATGCTCCCTGAGTCTGCAATGGCTCGTTAGGAAGCCCGTTAGAATGTGAAGCTGGTTCTTGTGGGTATCTAGGCAAGCCTTGCTCCACCTTCGGTCGTAGTTCCCGAAAAGTTATTTTGCCTGCCTTAGTCCTAGGAGTGCTTTCCATAGTCTTCTTCTTTTGCACTCTTCCCAGTGCCTCTTGGATTCGATGCGGTCCCAGCCCGCAGAATTGGGCGGGTCCAACGAATTATGTTTTTGACCCTTTCCTTGCCAGTTCATCATGACCTGGCAGCCAGTAGGGGGTGACTTTATTGTTCCGGCCTAGTTTGTTTGTTTGTTTGTTTATCTTTTCCAGATACTCGTGAACCAGTTTTGATCTGATTTCATAGCCTTAAAGACAGCCTGGCTGTCTGATAGTAACGCGAGGTTTTGCTCATGATGTCTTCTATTGAGATTAGAACACTTGGTATTTACGGCGTTTTAAGGAGAAATTGGCGTACTCGTAGTGTACTGTAAAACTCCTCGTTCTGCCCTTCACTTCTGCTTTAACTGAAGTTATACATTAACACTTTCGTCGTAGTCCCTTTTGTGTCAATGGTTCCAATCACCCTTGACCAAGTCCAAACCAAGCAAGACTCTCACAAAAATAACATCTTCGTTTTATTTATCATTCTTCCCCGTACTTCATAGATTCTATCGCAAGAAAAGCAAATACGATTCCCAATTTAGGTCCTTCTCTTGCTTTCAACCTTTAGCAATATTTTGATTAACAAAACCAAACCAAAGCCAAACGGAAACATGCTCTTTACATTCCGCTGAACGTTTTGTGCAATAGTTAATTAAATTAAACCTCCATTGTGCGCATAGTTGATGGTAGATACCCGCCATTGTAAATGTTTAAATAAGAAAACACTTTATGCACTTCAATTGAAGAAAACCCCCGTCAGAGGAAGGAAATACTCGAGCTTTTCAAGCAAACACCCCTCGGATATGGCAACGACAGCACTGTTAGTGAACCATCGACCACAGAATTTCCAATATTGAATAAATACCTAAAAAAGAATTTCAACAAAAACGTAGAAATACCTTTTTTTCAGGTAGTTTGTTTTGAAAAAATCGTTACAGGATCGAATTTGTTCAATCAACTGAAAGGGACAGCTTCTGTCGAATCGGTCCAGTTGGTTGGGAGCGCGGTGGTTGGTTCCTTTTGTCCACATTTTTTTCATTTCATATTTTGTCATGAAATTTTGTACTTAGAAATATTGATGGGTGGTAGTTGTAATTACAGGAGTGGACTTGAAGCCAAAATGGATCAAGGATGAAAGGAAACGTGGGAGTTTTACACAACTTGGAAAATTGTGACAGATTTCTAAAGGAAGCTGTCAGATGGAAGAGGCCCAATACTATTGAATCAAATAAGAACTAATGGGTACAAAAGACAAATTGGCATCTTCCCACTTTTGACTCTGCAAGTCCATCCCTGGATTCCATTACTGGTCCTTCCGGAGGGTATTCTTAGGTTCCACTTCTTCTCTGACCGAAGGTAGAACAATGTTTTTAAGTTTCCTTTCTCCAACTGAATTGGAGTTTTAGGGAAAATTTTCATTTCCCATTAGGTTAACAATTTTTGTCGCTTCATAAATTAGCTGTCCTCGTCCTTCTGGGTTTTTCTTTGACAACCATTGTTGAATGCCAACATCGCATTGATAACGATGATGGTCCTGAGTTTTGGGTTCTCTCTTTTGATGGGCACCCACTCTCGAATGTGTCCTTTTTCATACATCATCTAATTTGTATAATGAGATTCAATATATGCAGTCCCAAATGTGATGATGTGTGGTGGTAGAGACATCCTTCCACTTGAGTGTGTAGAGGAAGACACGTTTATAAGTCCTCCAACTACTATAACCTTCTATTTGTATGCATTTTTTTCTGTTCATTCCTGTGAGTGCTTTGGATATGGAGTACTGTCATGGAAATCCCTTTCAAAGAATGGAAACAACAAATGAAGTCACGTATGTTGGGGTTTCATATTTTGGTTTTTCTGTCCCTGCATTTATTCTATGTGACACAAAATGGACAATTGGGGTTTTAATAAGCTTATTGCAATCTGTTTTGAGTTATTTCTATCTGAGGTTGTTCAGTTTAAGCTTCCACAGTGCAATTCAGAGTTAATTGAACCAAGAATAAAAACTATCTTTTGTGTGCATAAAACAAATCCGGAAGAGGTCCTAATCCGATCTGTATTGACGGTACATAAAAGAATAGATATAGCTACTCTGACCTAATTGTAGAATCCCCTTTTAAGGGACGACGCAAAGTTTGGCGATGCTCAATGCTGTGCGGAAGTAGATGGTGGTCTTAACCAACTCGGCAGATACTATTGGAGACATCCGGCTAAGGATCGTGCTGGCTGGAGAGTTTTTCCAGTTGAAGTCTTCTTTAAATTAATTAGTTAGGGTGTTGTAGGTCTCAATTGTCACGAGAGAAAAAGCTTTCATGGTGATAACAATTTTGACGTGCAAGTTTACGAACTTAATTAAGATCCATTGAGAAGGTCTTTGCCAAAATCTGGACGCTATCTTTAGGGTATTTGACCGCGGGCTTTCTTCTATTATTTTGGCGTCTAAAATTTGGCCTCCGAAAAGATCAATTCACTCCTCTATTTTGAAGTATTTTTCTATTTAATCTCGTAGTCTGGACATTTTTAGTCATTTTTTCTTATCCTATTGCAACATAAATAGATATACATACATATAGTCATGACCATAACTACGATTTTATCAACCCTTTTTTTTTCGGTCGCACCTTGTACCTACCTTTTTATGTAAATCTTCTTTTTTAAATTCCAAACTCAACCGATTTAATCTTTCTCATGTGAAGCATTGTTAATTTCCACATCAGAACTTCCTTGCATTCCCAGTCCACCATGTTCTATTTTTTTTTTTTCTCAGACTGACAGCACTGCCTTGAGTAACTGTCAAACAAATCAAATGCATTATTCGAAAAGGAATTATTTTTGTTTTCACTTTTTACACGTTTTTCTTTAAATAATAGTAAGTTATTGTCTTCAACTTACTACCAAAAACCCCAAACAACTTAGTTTCCTCCATTCCAGAGTCTATAAGTAGACACACTCGCCAAAAAAAATGACAAACAAAGATCCAGCAACAGGCGATGGTTACTGTCTCCAAATCTCAACCAATTCCTCCTTATCCTGTGAAAGTGATTTATCCTCCTTCTCATTCGACAAAGAAGTCGACACATACACCACTCGAATGCATTCTGATGAATTGCCAGCATTTGAAATACGACTCATATCACCGCTTGGCAGATCCCCTTCACCCATAGACAGCGATTTAGACTTTCAGTTATCACCTAATCACAGTTGTATTACACCAACAAGGAATTCTAACAAAAAGCCACAAGCCAATTATAAGGACAATGAAGATTTTGTACCACTTCACGATATAAATGCACAAATAAGTCCACCAAGCGACACCGAAAGTAACCCACTAAGCGAGGGTAGTAGTGCAAATAATTTGGAAACAATATTTGAAGGTGTATTCTTAAATACACCGCCCAGACAGAGGCCACATCGAAAAAACAGTAGCAGTAGCAACAGTCGAAGCAATCTGATGGAGAAAATCGCAACAAATCGTTTGAATTTTGTTGCGTCCGGCAAAGAGAACGAGCTGGAAATAGAGAACAGCCACGACAAAAGTGATACAGATACCACAGCGGATAATTGATTCCAACTAATTCGGTTCGAAGTAGAAAGTATTAGATGTTAGTTTTAGTTTTTTTTTATTTCTTCCTAGTTGTATTCGTACAAAGCTGAATAAATTCTATTATTCCATTGAGATGTTTTAAAGTATTGTGGAGTTTATTTTCTGGGTGATTCACAGTGCCCATTCCATGCACACAGAAATGAGTAAGAAGACATGTGGGAAATAACTGTCGACTTTTCATTAAAGTCGCTCTCCATTCATCAATATCCAGAACTTTTCAAACTCGAATTAGAGTCACGAAAAACTTCCTTATCTTACACGATGCAACTGATAATAATCCTGAATATGATGAGCTACTAGATGGTTTTGAAGTCTCTGCCCATAAACTGACTCAGCACCAAGTTTCATTTGCTCAACTGTCGTCTATGAGAACCATTGGGATGTATGTACCATTAAGTCATCTTGGACGGCGTTACAGTTCGCAAATTAATGTTTTTAGACATCACTGATAACCACGTTCTCCATTTATTAAAATAAAATTTATTTCCTCAAAAAGAAAACATAAAAAACGCTTAAGAATATCTCCCAGTTTGCGCAGCCGCTTCTCTCCGCTTGTGCTGAACAATTACAAATTCTTTGCATACTTTGACGCCGAGAATATCTTCACCTTCAGCAGACCCGGATTGACTTCACTCCACCTGAAATAAGACCATCAGCGAGTGCAGTTCAAACAAATCAACGATTGACACTTACTTTAGATTTCTCTCTTTGAGACGACTCTTCACACGGGTTTTAATCGTCGATACTCCACCGGTGCTGTGCAACCCCCTGCCTGTAATAATGAACACATACTTGTAGCTACGAAATATACTTCGTAGCTTCGCTATATGCTTGTCTATGAATATATCCAAGCAGGCAATGGCTTCGAGCACATGAAGGTAGTGCAAATCGATGAAATCTGGATTATTCTGGGTGAGATCGTGGACCTCCATGATGCAATTCGCAGCACGGTGGTTGTAAATATCGATTTTCTTCTTGTGAAGGTTTGCAATGTTGGAATAGTAGACAGCGACGCCACTGTTTCCCCGTTGAATAGCATCCTTCGCTTTTTGATAGCACTCAGCACGAAGCTGACAATGATGGGCGGCATAGTTGCGAGTTTCTTCGAACTCTTTCAGCGCCAGTCGCTTGGATTCATCTGGCGAGAGGGATCTTCTGTGCGCGGTAGTCTCCTGTTGCTGTGAAATGGAATGTATCTGTGGGAAACTGGCGCTGTGATTGATGATGTTGGGTTTGAACTTTTGGTCCAATTGCTGCTTCTCTGCTTCCTTGTTGAGCTAGAATAAAGTTAATGAGTAAGTTCATGAAGCAGATCTCTGTGTTGGATAGCTTACCTTCTCGTTCTCATCCCTTGCCTTGTCGATGAGTTCCTTTGCAGATACCTGACGGTCGATCGAAGCCGATTGCATTGAACTCTTCAGCACCTCTACTGTGTCGCTAAACTTGTTGTTATGTGCTGCTAAGATATCCAACAGCGTGTCCTTTGGTATATTTGGAAATATCTCACATAATTTCATGCGTGTCAAGTGCGACGCTAAATCATTCGGCTGCTGATGCTGTGCTGTAGCCGCACGATACTCTTCCTGCTCAGTTTTGTAGATCATCCAAGCGAACTCCATGTCTAGCAATTCCTTAATATTCTCCGGTGGCTGCTTACAATTCTCGTATTTTGGATTCTTCAACAGACGTGCAAACTCTTCGTCCTCCTTGAGAAGGCTCTGTCGTCGCTCTTCCATTTGATTGTACAACGATTCCATCCAAAGAAGATAGAGTTCACGAGCCAGCGACTTCGGCATAAATACATTTGTTTTGTACTTCTCAGGTATAGCCAACGTGGGTGACTCGGATTTGAAAATCTCGGTCAACTGACCAACAAGATCATTGCCAAGATCAACTTCTATGACTTCCGACACATCGCCACCCTCCTCACTGAAATTATCATTCTCATCACCCTCAGTTTGTACTTGAATATCAATGAACGTCTTTCGATTGCTTGTGTCTTCGACTGCGTTCCTTTTATTGCGAATTTTCTTCACATGACTAGAATAGAGTTCATCGCTAAGCACAAAACTCTTTTCAACAGCCTCTTTCACTTGGAGTATCTCAGCCGTTTGGGCACGATTTCTCGCCGGCTTCGGTCGCTGCGGCTTTACGTTCAACTCAATCAATGGTGTGCTTGTAACCGACGAGGGTTCCTTCATAGGATTATCGCAACCGCAATCGTAACGATCGGAGTTTTCAATGAAATCCGAAGAAGTTTCGCGGCTCACCGAGTCATCGTCCTTCAGAAGGATATCTACGGCCCAATCAATGCTACCACTGCATTTGACAAACAGATCCCAAAGCTCTGCAATCGGTTTGTTAGGATAAATTTGTCGCAACTCAATAAACGCCTGATTTTCATTATCACAACCAACTCGATGTCGTTCAAAGCCATTCGGACCGACTTCAGGCTCATTTGTGAAGGTTTGCGCTTTGTGCGGCACATTAATTGACTTGACGCCCTCCTTGAGCAGCTGTAACAGACCGCAACTCTCATTTTGATCGGTGTTCATTGGTTCGATGTTTGTGCTGTTTGTACTATTCGTGTTTATAGGTACGCCCCAGAAATTGGTCGCTTCTTGATCGTATGACTGCCAATATGTTGGCACGGACGGAAATAGTGCCGGAATCGTGTCATTATCTTCAAATTCTTCGTTGACTTTTGTAGGAAGTGGAATGTTCCAACAATTGGCTGCCTCTTGATCGAATGATGCAACATTTTGTGAGACACTTTGCACAGATTCCCTTTGCATCGTCTGCC